>CM024641.1:13847618-15140082 GCA_014182715.1 Eucalyptus cloeziana | reverse complement strand
CATAAAATCTACATTCTACAATGAACAAATTAAATGGAAGCTGCATTTTCCACTTGCCTATGTCCTCCTACACACATTACATAACGTTTAGTCAAGAACAAATTTCCTCAAACACAACCAAACTTCAGCTGAAACAGTAATTCAAAGCCCAAAATTTCAACATTTTGCTTCACATTCTTAACAATACTCCCCACAAAGCCTCAGCAAGCAACAGAAGACGAACTCACCGCACCATCATACCCTTCACTACCTCTGCTCGTAATCAACAAATAAGCAAGAACAGACACCCCATAGCGAAAGACAACTAATCCGAAAGCCGCCCACAACAAGCAACAACCCAGATGATCATACCTCTATACCAAGTCCCAGAAACCCAAACGAACCAAGGGTAGCTTCAAACTTTTTCGGTTTCTCTCTCTAATCTCTATGAGGGTACCGGCAAGTTTGAAACTTTTCTCTCTCTACTGTGCCAAAGCGTGAAGCTTTATTACCCGGGCGTTGCTGGTGCAACAGATAGAGAGAGAGAGAGAGAGAGCATTGAACAGTGGTCTTGATCAAAACGTTTCGTTTCCCAGTTTCCGACGTCAATTCAATTGTCATCTCAGCGTACACAGGCTTTTTCGAGGGTGGCCCACACACACAGACACGCGCAGAGACACCCGACGCACAGAGAGTTGAAGCGTGCGATGCATGGTCGAGAAGGAGCTGCGGAATGCCACGTCACCGCTGTCGGGGTGGGCCCCGCTCACCGTGGCACGTGGGAACTTTGTTTGAGAGAGAGAGAGAGAGAGAGGAGTCATTCTGGGCCCAAGTCCAACATGCTCTGGTTGGGCTCTGAAGATGTACTTTCGTGCTGAGGCCAGTAGCATGCAACGAGGTGGACTGTCTGGGGACAACTTGAGTGAGTGACTGTCTCATTTGGATGAAAGGAGGTTGGTTGGGAATAGAAATTTGATGCATTCTAGTGGAGGAAGTTCACCTACTTAAGAGCATTGGATAGAAAAGGACTTGACATGATTTATGTGGATCAAGCTCACAACAAGAGCATTTATGGTGAATTTTTTATGTTGTAATCGATGGTACATGGATCAAACCGGTCTTTTGTCTTTTTTATTGGGAAAATATCACAAATGGTCATTGAATTTTCATCTAATATTCAATTTCATCCATGATATTTCGATTTGCTCAATTTGATCCCTGGACTTTCATTTAATGTTCAATTTCATATTCGAGCTTTCAATTTGCTCAATTTGATCCCTGAACTTTCATCTAATATTCAATTCCATCCCTGACTATTTGAAAATTGACCAACATCGTCCTTCCATTAGTTAAAGTTAACAGAATTGACTTACATGGCTTTTAATCTCTTAAATATAAAATAAAAAAAGGATATATGAAATATCCACATGGAAATTACCTTTAAAACATGTCAAATTGTGGCTATAATAAAAAAAAAAAAGAAAAAAAAAAGATACATAACCACTTATTCTCTCTGTTTTTGTGATTGGTGCTCTCATCTCTAGCTGACCCCTAGTTTGTTTTCCTTTTTTAAGATATATATTGACTCATAATTCTAGTAATCCAACTTAGTTCCACGTCATCAATTAATGCTCCATGTCATCACTTAACGGTTTGAACAAACAGAAGGACTAGATGGAACATTTGTTAATAGTTCAGGAATCAAATTGAGCAAATTGAAAGCTCATTAATGAAATTGAACATTAGATGAAAGTTCATGAACTATTTGTGACATTTTCCCAAAGTAAGTTAAGAATAAGTGGTTGGTTCCTAAACATATTTAACTCAACTAATATAATGTTAAAAGTAAGTCGAGGATGACATCGTCTGATCAAAACGTTTAGTTAGCTGTGTGTTGTCCGACATTTGTGCAAGTACTCGATATGACTAAGTTCGTGCCCACGTTATTTTCAGGCTGATCTTTATTGTGACGGTTGTGGGATTATGACAGCATGCTCCGATTGGAAAAGGGTTGACTTTCTGTTAACATCTCTCTTGGACTTTCACCCTGAAAAGATTAGGCTTTGTATATTGCAAAGAAATACATGTATCCGGATGAAATTAGTTTACCATACGAAATCACACTTTTGTATGGGTTTGACTGTTCGGAGAACTTGTGGGAGCCCACCCTTCCTCAGGATCAGGAAGCAGGGGTAGTTCCAAAGGGCAGGTACGAAAGGAAGGTTAGTTATGACCTTACCGGGCCAAACTGTTTCTTTGTTATTCTTGCCTTAATAATTGTTGATTCCTCTGTTTTTACTTTTTCTTGTTCCTTGGCTTTTGTATATATCCAGGGAACAGCAAGACCAATGACCTGAACAGGACGTCCTCAACCACCCCTCTCCGCGTGGCATGGAAAATCCCCTCGAATGGTTCTGTTCCATTTCACTTCTGTCTGTCCTCCGTCCGTGAAACTATGATTTAAATATGACTGAACAGAGAGTCTTTGGGTGCTCGTTGTGGTTGGATGAATAGACAGGCAATCCTGGGCTTGAATCTTCCCCGCCAACAGAAAAACGTAGAAGACTCTGATGCTTTCCAAGTTGACAGCACGAAAGCAAATACACAGTCAACGGTAGACTCTTCTGTCAGCCATTTTCTCCCTTTTTTAAGTATTTTTTTTTCCTGCTAGTTCAACTATTTTGTGTTACATAATTAGGCACCAGCACCCACTATTCCATTTTCATTGTTGCGAGGCTTTTGTTCCTAGGAAAGGTTCACCACCTTTCACCTGTTCCTTTCTCTTGACAAAAGGATTGACATCTTCCCGAAATCATGCGGACAGCTCCTCGGAGAGTTCCTTTGCACGCGGAAGAACAGGAAAACGATGGTGAATCTTCAGGTTGGTTTCCTTTGAGCTGGCAATTTCATTTTGGCTTCTGCTTATTCTAGCTTTGCCTTGCCACTCATAAATTCTGAGAGTTTGTGTGCCTCACATCTCGTGTACAGCGCGGCACTGGGTAAAAAGCTGACAAATAATTACTTGCCGCACCCTAAAATGTTCTGCCAAAGGTGTTGAAATTACCCTTGATCGGGTATATCCAGTTGTTCGATTGTTTTTAAGAAAGCCAACTAAATCTTTGATCTCTTTGGAAGTTTGAACCTAGTGATCCTTGTTACATGCTATCTTAACTAGCTGAGAGTGATTGAACGCGAATACATTAGTGAATATGACATGTCCTTTTAAGCTGGGATGGATGAATTGGAGCATTAGTAATATGCATACTTGTCACGCCATCTAAAATACTAGAAATGTAACCATCTGCTCCACACCTCCAGTCTTAGGATATTTATGTATAACATCCTCGTTTTACCTTCACATTTCCGAGCAAGATGCCAATTGGAATCTCTTCCATACTTTCCTATTGGTCTGCCTATGGCTCGGTGCATTTGGACCTTCTGTCTTGCTTGAGATATGCGCTATACTTCATGAAAATCCGGTTTTTTTTTCAGGGCTTATTGATGGGATTTCAACTGTCCAGAACACAACTGGCGAAGCGTTGACTTCTGGAAAATCAGAGACAATTTCCTGCCAACTGAGGAAAACTGAGAATTTCGAGCACCAAAAAACTCTAGGTCTATTTGCAGCGAACTTCTTTGATGAGAAAATTTCTGTGTCAAAAAAGGTAGCCAAAGCTCTATTTGTATCTGTCATTCTAGAGTCTCTTCCTTTTGTGTATGGCATCGCCACTGCCTTCGGCAGAATGACTAATTTGCAACTTAGTTGCATCTTTGGTTGATCAGATTTATGTAACACAATTCTAATTTATGGCTTGATTCAGTTTATTACCCAATTTTGCAGCTCCAGTGGCTCAATCAAGTTGCTACTGTTAAAACTGATGGAACCATACAGCTTGAAGTTCCACTTGACATTAAGCCTCAGAACCTCGATTTCGAGCCTGAATTCCCATCCATTGGACCAACAGATGAAGACCCTGGTGTGGCAGACATTGAAGATTTACCTCCGCTGCAGATAGTAATGCTCATTGTTGGAACACGAGGAGACATACAGCCATTTGTTGCTATTGGAAAACGTCTTCAGGTTATGGCGACCTATGATTTTGTTTTCATATTTTTGCTTTGGAAATTGATTGGGCTTTTATATCAATAGAGGGATGATAATCATCAACTTACGCCATTGCACAAAATTAAATGACTATTTCTCCAGCATAGTCCTTAAAAGAAATTGAAGTGCTATGGTGCTTAAAGAACATAATGCACGACTTCATGAAGAAAGCAAAGAGAGTGGGGAGATGCAGCAGCCATTGTGGTTGCATCCAGATCTTGATGAATTTCAAAATGCTGGCAATTAATACAACTCTAGAGTTTCCATATCAAAGCATGATTATAACCAATGGCTCATATTTCAGCAATGTCCATGAGCATCTCAAATTGTCCATATTCCTTGTTCCGGATTTTTTCTCGACTGATTCAGCTCATGTCAAAACTCTGAAAATGATGTATGGAAAGATGCTACTTATGTCATCCACCTGTGCTCGCGGCTTGCTTATATTCACTGCTTAGTCTACTGAAGGCACATCTCACTCACCTTATGCCTTTCAAAAAATTTAAAGATTATAATAGCTGTGAATTAAACTGCTGCTTTCTGAACTGACAATCGTAGGAATCCTACTGCAGGAACATGGTCACAGGGTTAGACTAGCAACTCATTCAAACTTCAGAGAGTTTGTCTTGACTGCTGGATTAGAATTTTATCCTCTAGGTGGCGATCCGAAAGTTCTTGCTTGGTGTAGGTTCTTGTCTTGGCTCTTTTACCTTTTTTGCGAAACTAGATGTTAGAAATGAGGTATTGTAAGAATGTGAACCCTTCAAGATGTTTCTCCTCTGCTGATATTTCAAATGATTTTTTTCTTTTCCTGCAGACATGGTGAAGAACAAAGGCATCTTACCTTCAGGACCTTCGGAAATTCAAATTCAGAGAAATGAATTGAAGGATATTATTCTCTCCTTACTTCCTGCATGTATGGATCCCGATCCTAATTCTAACATGCCATTTGAAGCAGACGCAATAATCGCTAATCCTCCAGCATGTGGTGAGACTTCATCATCTCTTTCTGCATTCTTCTTCTTATTTTTGTTTTAATTCAAGCTTAAAGCATTATCCTTGAGGCCAAATGAAGGCCGGTGATTTCTAGTGTGGTAGATTCTATGTGGAGAATGCAGATTTAGTAAAATGATAAGCCTTCTTTATTTTGTCACTGGTCTAGTGGTTATGGCATCATACACTACTATACTCATTGCTTTGAAGAAATAATAGACTGCAGCTAACTGTGAGAAAATATTTCTTAGGGCATATTCATGTTGCTGAGGCGCTAAAAATACCACTTCATATATTTTTCACAATGCCATGGACGTAAGTCTTCTTATCTGATTGCAGCTCTGCCTACCTTCTTCTTATTTGCCTCCCATTACAGCAATAATCATGTTTTTCACAAATAATCTTCTATTTAGCCATTCAACCTAGTTATTATCTTTGTTACATGCTGCATCTACTAATGGAGATGCATGCAGTACACATTGATGCTATGCACACTGATAATAAAACATTTGCCTCAGCCCTACTGGTGAATTTCCCCATCCTCTATCACGTGTGAAGCAACCAGCTGGGTATAGAGTAAGTCTGTCCGGATTATTTTGTTTGTATCGTAGCTGTCTTCTTTATCATATCCTTAATGCTTTTTAACATATTTACAGCTGTCATATCAAATTATTGATGCATTAATTTGGCTTGCAATACGAGACGTGATTAATGAGTTTAGAAAGAAAAAGTTGAAGCTTAGACCTGTCACATATTTACGTGGATCCAATAGCCCTCCTCCTGATGTGCCTATTGGTTATATGTGGAGTCCTCAACTTGTCCCTAAACCTAAAGGTAGAGTTAAGTTCGATACAAATTTACTGATAGTTTTCGCAGTTGAATCAATATTCCACATTATAAAACCTTAATTTCCAAACCATTGATTTCTTCAATGGCATAATGAACAAGAATTACTAACACCTTTTGTTATATGTGTACTTTAAGAATGTCTTTTATGATGGTTGCCCAGCTTTCTTCACTCTGCAGATTGGGGCCCCGAGATTGATGTTGTTGGCTTTTGTTTTCTTGACCTTGCATCAAGTTATGAACCACCAGATTCACTACTGAAATGGCTAGAAGAAGGTGAAAAGCCCATCTATATTGGTTTTGGTAGCCTTGTGAGTTCCTTCTTGTCAGCATCTCTGCACTGATCATTGGATTTGTTTCCTTTTTCTGCTCTGATAGATTTTCCTTCTGTGTTGATATAAGCAGCCAGTTCAAGAACCACAGAGAATGACAGACATCATAATCAAAGCTCTTGAGACAACTGGCCAAAGGGGCATCATTAGTAAAGGATGGGGTGGTCTTGGAAACTGTATGTTTTGGATCCTTTCACTGCTGTTTGAAGATTGCATAATTGCGCAGTTGATTTATACAAATTCCGGAGTGAGCTTTCCATGTGTTAAATTATGTATGGATGTGTACTGATTATTTGATGCTCTCTGGCCCTTCGGTCCCGCAGTGGCAGAACCGAAGGAATACGTGTACCTTCTTGACAACTGTCCCCATGACTGGCTTTTTGCAAGATGTAGTGCAGTGGTAAAACTCAAATTTCTTTCATGCGAAGTTAACTTATTAAGCAAGTCATTTTGTCTGATTGCCGAACAACAAACAATGATCATTGAGTTCATAAAAGTGAATAGCATTTATGTCAGTAGATTGAGGAAGGAGAACTCTTCAGTTTTATTAAAGCAACTGCTGTATGTGAACTATTACCTAATTTATGGACACCCTAGTTGGGGTGGCCAAAGCGAAGGAGCCTTGAAGCTCTTTTCAGGGCATTGCTTATCAAAATCAAACCTCCGTTCATACCTGCATCTACTGACTTATTCTGTCACACCAAAAGGAGAACCTTCAGAATTCTTCTGGTGGATAAACCATTGAACTGAGGATTAAGCAGCTCTAGTCATACAAGATCTTTATGCTCCTGAATATTCAATGTATTTGCCAAACTACATACTAGTTGAAGAGACTACATGTCGTCTGACTAAGCAATTCTTTATTCTATTGATGCCACCAAAATGAAAAGGACATCTGTTTGGAAGTCAACTTTCAAGTTTCTTCACTTGCATTTCATCTAGAGTACCGCAGCTGGCAGCTGATATGTGTGCCCCTATTACCAGGTACATCACGGAGGTGCAGGTACAACTGCGGCTGGTCTTAGAGCAGCGGTAAGTTTTTTGATCGGTCATGAACTGTAATTGTATATGCATCTTTCTGTGGATGCCAATTTGCCTTCAAGCTTAAGTGCATTCTCTACTTTTCCAATGGAACAGTGTCCAACAACCATTATACCTTTCTTTGGAGACCAGACCTTCTGGGGTGAACAAGTATATGCCAGAGGAGTGGGTCCTGCCCCCATTCCAGTTGATGATTTCTTTCTTGAGAAGTTAATTGCTGCCATACGATTTATGCTGGATCCTAAGGTACTATTGCGTATTGCTTCACATTTCTGAATCAATTAGTCCCGACTGTCTTACAACCAGCATAAAGAAAAATTAATTTGCTTATATATTAACAGGTGAAAGAGCGTGCAATGGACCTTGCTACAGGCCATGGAAAATGAAGATGGAGTTGGTAGAGCGGTGAATTCCTTCTATAAGCATTTTCCTCGCAGAAACACTGGTTCAGAGTGTGAATCATTGCCTGGTCCATCTAGCTTTCTCTCGTTAAGACGATGCTTTGGCTGCTCATGAACTCGCAACTCAATTCATTGCTCCTGCCGTGTAATCACCTCCAATTGTTAGATTTGTTGCGCGACTTGCATCTTAAAATGTGCTCAGGTAAGAACATACACTTCATTGAAATAATTCGTTGTACAGTATCAGTTGATTTCTGGGGTTCACTGTATTCATCAACTATCCAGCTATCTTTAATTATGGCAAATATGAGATTCGTGTGGAAATCAACCGAGGAAGATGGAGAATTGCCATTAATTTTCTGTATCCCAAAGCTGTTACTACTGTTGATAAGTTGAAGCTATCCTTCCTATCTCCCTAACGTCATTCCTTATTGGTTTTTAAAGGGCAATGTAATTTTGATGACTTCTAAATGTATAATACAGAAATCAGTACACACATCTGCAGTTTGGCAATAGCATTCTGCCGATGGGATTGAAATGAATTGGACATGTGAAATTCATCTCCGGATGCTCCAATGAGGATATGTGACCATGAAATGGAGACTTTCGTTGAAGGGGGTGAAGGAAAACCTAAAATGACTCAGAAAGAGATGATAGGAAAAGGTTGTAAAGCACTTAGATCTTACTCAAAATTGATAGTTGATACAAAGTGGAACTTAATTGTCTAAAGAAATAATATGGCGATCCCACTCAGTCGGATAGACTTTTTAAAACTGCTACCAATGCTCCGGTTTAAAGGACTTGCCAAGTTCATGGTGCCCATTCTCGAACTCGCCCTTATACCCTTTCAACTATTTTACCATTTGTAATGAGTGATGACAACATATAAGGTCAGGCAAATTAGAGATTTTAACACATGACCACCAAGTCAAATCATTTTTGGCAAGACTGGGCAAGATGCACTAAACAACTTCATTTGCAGTCTAGTTTGCTTTGTGACTCAGTGAGACGGATTTACCTGATTTCTGGAGGTAAGATGCAAAGTTTCCAAGAGTTTTTGGCTTCTGCATGTGATTGTTTCATTTATTACTGCTAGTTCCTCCGGGATGCTCTAGACATTGGAACTAACCTCATATTTGCAAATGCTGTCCTCAGCATATAACAAAGGGCCAAATAAATAGGGACACATGAACTTGGATACGCAATCCAATTTACTTCTCAGAGACTGTAACTGTTCTCACTGTACATATACATGTTCCCCGAAATGCTGATAAGGGGAAAAGTATAGTACACTCAAAGGGAATGCATTTCCCAAAGATAAATCACCATGAATGATGCAGCAAAACACCCAATCAGTTCAAGAATGAGCAGATGTAACTTCACCTTTCTGACTCAACACCGAATCACCTTGAGAACTACTTGTGGAATTTTCCACTTGAAGCAGTGGCATCTCTAATGTAGGGACAATTGGGGGTTGTAGCCTTCGTGTAATGGTCATCTTCAATCCTTCAGTAGTGTGGATTGTTGCTCCTGTGGTCATTTTTACCTGGATACAGGTTCAGTGGTAAGAATTTGCTCTAATGCTGTTTCTATCACAATTCCAACTCCTTTTACAAATCAAAAGGATGGAAAGCTCGGCATTCGTAAGTATTGTGAATATTAAAATGTTATAAGCGGCCACCAGTTTTTCAAATCCCACTAGCAATTCACAGAGGGAGGACATAATAAGTTCACTCACTGCAGGTGCTCCAAGAGCCATTTGAAAGTCAAATCGCCGGACAAGCATTGCCACTGCAACTACCATCTGCATCAATAAATGAAGTAGCTCATTTGCAATGTGATACATGTAAATAGATCCTTACCATGAAATGAATGCAGAAACAGGAGAAACTTACAACCTACTAGATAAATGATATGCTCACAACCTACTAAATGAGGTCTGCAGTAAATTAGTATAGATAAAGAAGTGATTCAAGACATTACCTCAAAGGATGCAAACATGTCCCCTACACATTTCCTAGGTCCACCACCAAAGGGCAAGTAACTGAGTGAGAAAATTGAAGGATATCAAAAAACAATCAAATATTACTAACAATATGTGCATAAGTTCAAAACCATTGATGAAGAATGCATTTCTACATAAAAGTTACAGTGGGGATATTTGCATCTAAAAAACCTGAAATTTTGATTGGTTTCATTTGGATTAGGTCCATCTAGCGGCCATCTTTCAGGATTGAACTTGTCTGCATCAATCCAGTGATGTGGACTTCGATGCAGGTTCCAGACAGAAATAAAGAAATCTTCACCCCTGTCAGTCAACTAGATACATCATTATAAAGTCAAGTTGATACACCACTTGAACATCTGCATGTTGCAGATGCACGAATTAAATATTAAAGGAGGACACTAATTATTTAGCCCAGGAAGAAGCATTATTCTGGACAATGATATGGAAAATGCACAATTATACGAACATTACACTGTATATAGTCCTTGAAGATGTGCAGAGACACAACACGTGTTTAAGACATAGTTTGATAGAAATTGGGCTGCGTAGATCAATGATATCCTAAGAGTGCTAATGTGTTCCCGTTAACTGAATAACTCAGTAAATAGCTATTTTCCAATGACAAACTAACCATGGAGAACAGGAAAAAAAAAAGATCTTCTCGAACTGAAGCTTTCCTCCCACAAAATAAATCATAACAAGAATAGAACATTCCGCAAGGACATCTTTCTCAAGCAGTCAAAACTGAAGACCAATCAAGAAAATTTTAACAACTTGAGATTTTCCCCACGATTAAACTAGACAGCTGGAGATAAGAGGTACTTCCTGAGTATATTGTCCTCATCAGGTCAAGAAACTTATAGGACAATCACCTTTTTATTGGGTACTTCCCAAGGAAATCGCTCTCAAGAGATCGACGAATCAAGACAGGTGGCTGTGGGTAGAGCCTCAATGACTGGACAAAAGGAGAGGGAAGGTGTCAATCCTGTGCGCAAGAAAATGGAATTTCCACCTTGACTTAGTTAAAGAGAAAAGGTAATTTTACTTCATTGATAACTCGAGTTGTATACTTGAGTTTTTTCATGTCCTCGATGGTTGGTATTCGGTCACCAAGCACAGAATCAACCTAAAAGGGTGATAAGATTAGGTAATCACGTGATTTAACTTTAAACACACCATCAAGGAAAATGAAATTTGTAAACAGGATTTACAGTTGGCAGATACCAAATAACAAAGTCTACTAATGTTGCAAATCGGGGTAATAGTGCAAGGAAATGCATTTTCAAAGTCTGGAAAGAGAAGTAATTGATGCAACAATCTTTATTGCTATTTCCTTACATTTAATGGGAGATAGAAATGGTACCACATGCAACAAGTCATAAATCCCATATGGAAAACCAGCAACTTACCTCGTTTTGAAGCTTGGACATGACAGTAGGCTCCTGCAAATGTGTAAGTGAAAATGCATTAAGCAAGTGGAGAAGCCATTCTTGCACTTTGCCTTTAACTCCAAATTGTCAAATCAATGTACAAACTTATCAATGATCTAGTCCATTGTATTGGCATTTTAGTTATGGGTAAAGCATCATCTTGTTTCCATTGCATGTTTTTCCTTTGGAATACACACCAAGTACCTTTGATAGAAGATAAAAACTCCAAGTTAGCACAGCAGCAGATGTTTCGTGTCCAGCTATCAGCATCGTCATCAGGTCATCTCTGAGTTGCTTACTTGAAACCTGAAAAAGGTGCAAGATTTCTTCAGCAATATGGGTAGACAATAAACAAAAATTGAAAAAGCAGGGCACCTCACATCATCTCCTGATGCCAAGAGGAAGTGAAGGATACTAGGGTCCTCTTCGTTCATGTATTCCTCATGAAACTGCAAGTCCTCCTCATCTACCATCCTCTGCAAATACAAAATCATACACTTAAATATGAGCTATGCAACTAGCAAGATAAAGCTAAAGTAGTCTCTGAGACAGCCTTTATCACCGCATTAAACAAAGATGGAGCATATTCATCAGTGCATAATTACTAAATAAATGAAAATTATTATTTTTTAATATTTTAACTAAATTTAATTTTAAAATTATTATTTTTAAATATTTTAACTAAATTTAATTTTTAATTTAATTTAATTAATTTTTATTTTATTTTTTTACCACATCAGCCCAAAACGACGCCGTTTTTGCATTATTTAGCCACGTCGGCAAGCAAAACGGCATCGTTTTGGACTCACCTCGTCGGAAAAATGCCACGTCGGCGTTTTGGTCGGATTTTGGCCGGAGTGGCACTTAAGTGATCAATTTTTCTTCGAATGTGGCACTTAAGTGTACCTTTCGTAAGTTATGGCACTTAAGTGTCCCTTTGTGCCAAGTTATGGCACTTAAAGCGTTCTTATCCCAAAAATAACAAAAGGCTAACTTAATGGCAAAATAGCACGTCAAGGGAAATAACTATTGATACGTCAATGTTACATAGATGCGTGAATATAAGGAAAAATAAGTTTGACACTTAGGCAGAGAAGGACGAAAAAAGTCACCTTGCATATTGCTATCAAATCGTTAAGGGCATCATTGACCAACTTCAAAGCTTCATTGACCTTCTTTTGCTTTGGTGAGATATCTTTCCATATAGGAATTTCCCAGAATGGGATAGGTGAAACACTTCGATCTTCTGCTTCCCGCAGCAAAGTATACACAGCCTGCTCTCATTCAGAAAGAAGGAGGTAAGTACATTAGAAGTGCCAAAAGTTGTGTACAACGCTCATTTTAATGCCAAAAGTTTTTTTCGGATCACTTAAATGCTACTTAAAAAAAAAAAAAAATGATTATTTAAGTGCCAACTATGGTCCGGATTGCCGGAAATCTAATGTGGCTATATTTTATTAATTTCTCAATCCTACGTGACTCACCGGCATGCCTAGTCAGCCTATAACCCTTAAATGACGTCATCTAAAAGTTGTAAATAATGATCATTGAAGTGCCAAATTTGATTAAAAGTGATCATTTAAGTGTCAAATTTTATTTAAAGTGATCAATTCAATCTAGTCGTCGTTAAAAAATGATCACTTCAATGCCAGGCATGCCACGTGGAAATGCCACGAGGATTGGATTTTTTAAAATGCCAAGTCATATTTTAAAATTAATTATAAAAGACGTGTAATCAATTTGGCCGGAATTTCTCACCGTTGGCACTAAAGTGATCTTTTTTCCTCCGATTTAACACTTAAATGAGCCGGCGAAAACTTTTGGTACTAAAATAAGCTATGTACACAACTTTTGACACTTTTAGTGTATTTATCCCAAGAAATAAGTCATGGAAATAAATTAAGCATCAAAAAGATTTTGAAAAAAGTTGAATAGGCAAGCGCAGCTAAGCAATTTACAAACCACAAAGGGCACATTACCTCAATTATTCCAGTGTCATTTGTCAATGAATCAAAATCATAGTTAAAGACTGCCTTTCCAATGATGTCCAATGTCAACCGGGAGAAGAGTGACTCCATCTCTACATCTTCCCTTTCAGAAGCAGCAATATCAAGCTTATCGCAAAGTCTTTGGGTAGCTTGTCCAAACAAGTTAATCATAGCTGCTACATACTACCAGACAAATTAAGGACTTCAATGAACAAGAGAAAATATGAGAAAAGAGAGATCTAACTTCTATTGAATTAGCATTGGGAATTATAAAAGCAAACGATCTGAAATTGCATTACCTTCTGATGCAAGGCAGGGACTATAGCACGTCTACGTACTCGCCATACTTCCCCATCTGCTGGTATAAGTCCCTTTCCCATGACAAACTCTAGAATTTCTGCCAGAATACCCTGTTCATCACAAATGTCAGATTTAAATTCGAAGACATGCTCGACTTATCTCCAGAAACTCACGAAAATCCATAGTAAAATCAAAGGACAACAATTAAGTCAACAATCATATACCTTTGAATAAGCTTTTGAGTTGTCCTTCAATATATGCTTTGCAATTGATGGGTCAGAAACTATTAAAAAGGACTGCATCCAGAAATCAACAAATGACTGGCTAGAGTACTAAGAATTCATGCATAACTGGGAATGGGAAGTTTCTTATACATTCTATAAGAAAGACAACAAAAAATAAGAGCTTATTTGCACATCTAGCAGGAACAAACCTTGGGACCAAAGGTCAACCTGAAAATGCCACCATATGTGAGATAAAGTTCATACAAGGGAATGAAGAACGCCTCATTCCGAATGGCATTAATTGCACCTTTTGCCTCTGGAATTTTTGGATGGTCTTCACTGGAATCAAACCATTGAAAGAAAAAATCCAAAACTTCGGGAGGAACACCCAACTTCGACAAGCCATTCCTCACCTGAAATGGAAAACTTTATCCAGAAGGGGACTCAGGACGAAGGGGGGAGAAAAGTCATAATCAGCAAAGATATATTGGGTGCTTGTAAATAAAGCCAATTCTTAAAGTACTCTCATAACAATTGTAGTAGTTGTAATCTGTTTCTTATCCTCCTCCTAGCAAATCTGAGAATATCACTGCTCAACACCTTTAAGTACCATAAGTTTGGCTCAACACTGGATTGGTCTGCTTCTTAAGTAGATGAGTTATTCCTTTACTCGGGAAAAAAGAACAAAGATCTCTATGTCTACTTTGCTTCAATGCAACCTTTGGATGTCTTGAAACAGGGGTGGTCAAATGTTCTATATCTTCTCTCTTTAGCACAATATACATCTCCCGTACATGAACAAGACTACTAGAAATCAAACACATGATTATTCTGGCAAAAAACTGAAGATGACCCAGATTAGCTTGCAATAACTTTAACGCCAAGTGGAAACCTAGATGTGAACTTTCTTCTTCATTGGTATCTAAGCAGACCATTAGACTGTCACAATTTGCATAATATCAGCCAAAGCAGGAAATATGTCTCCCAGTGAACACACCCACATGAACAATTTCCATGGGTAACAAGCTAAACCCATCAAAATTCTTGCTTCTATTTACTAAATTCTAACAAAGCCGCAATTGAACGAGAAATCTTCACTCACCCCGATCGCTCGACGGTGAAGTCACCGGAAGCAATCCGAGCAGACAGCTCGGCGCGCCGTTTTTCTTCGAGCAACTGCTCAGCGCTCTTTACCCCCCTGTCGTCCACAGACTCAGGCTCTCTACCGTTCGAAGAAGCGCAAGTGATGGCCGTCGCCCATCTGTAGTTACCTGCAGACGAGCAAAACAAGGCGTCCTCAGAAAGGAAGAAGCTCTTTCGGCGATTATCTCAAAGACCCTTTTTCTCTTTTCGAGAATGCATAGGAGACACACACACACATACCCTTCAGTTTAGCAGAAGTGGGTTGTCTGAAACGGGTGGTGCGAAGCTTGGTCTGGAAATTAGGCAGAGTAGAAATGGAGGATGGGGACTGGAGAGGGAGGAAATTAGTGGCCATTAAACCGGGCAAGAAGCTCCTTCAGGAGGGGGTGAAGCGCGCTGTCTTTTGCTGAGAAATGAGAGTCCTCAAGTGCTTATTAGAGAGCGAGAGAGAGAGAGATAATGCAACTGAAAAACGCGGCCTTCAACCGCTAAGAACCAAACGTTGGAATCTCCGAAGGCAAGACGTTTGAGATACTTGCGTTACTGCCTTTGTCTTTTAACCCCTCGTGATTAGCCGATGGGAAAATGGCACAAGTACTATCGTCCCTAAATTGTTAATTTACTTAATATGATACATTAACTTTAGCTTAATATGAAATATTATTTTTAAATTTCTAATTTATTTAGTTTATTCCATGAATTATAATATTAAACATATTCGTATAGTTCTTAGATTAAATTGAATTTATACCAAAAATTCAAAGACCATATTAAGCATATTACAAGTTTGAGGACAATACAGCATAATGAGCTATTTGTATAATTATCCTTAATTGAAAATTTTAAATTCAGATTAATTTCGATGGATGTATAAAAATCATTCCATCCATATATATTAGGAGATAGCTTAGCTTTCAAAGCTACTTTGAGTGAAACGTTATTAATTTGAACACGAAATCCATTGCACTCGAACGGAACTTTAACCACTCTCAATCGGCTCTTATTACACTTCATGTGATGACTAGTGACTAAACTTGAAGAAGTCGACGCAATTAATAGTCAAGATAGACTTGATCCACATGATCTCTAAGGCTTGCACTGCATTCTTTCAACAATGTGAAAAATTATTTACCGAGAGTCGAAAACTGCCATAAATTTCTTATTGCCTTTTTTCCAAATGGAGGATTACTAAATACCATAAAAAAAGTCACTACCGACCGCTAGCTGTTCTCGAAATGTCAGATCACTTATCCATATTCATGAATTTCTGCCAACTATGCTATGATGCTTGCTTTTGTAATGACATATTTGGATTTAATGGGAAATTGGGGCTGAAAACATTGGAGCAACAAATAGCTGCAAGATACAAATTTTCTATCAACCGATCGGGGAATTCCTCATTATGTAGAATTCGGATCACGTGGGCGGCTGATATTTTCATACAAGAATGGCAACACAAATGGTAACATTGCTCTCCCTAACTTTCTTGGTCGCCATTGTCTATTTCGACATTGAGAGCCCGACCAACCCCACCACAATCACACCTCCTCCACAACCAAAACCCCACGTTACCATCGTCTACAAACAAGAACAGCTTGAACGAACATCGAACATCGAACGCCGTTCACGTTTTGGACAATTTGGGATTATAATTGATCGTTAAGGTCGAAGTTTGACTGCCAAACAGAACATGTTTGAATTGCATGTCCCGACATTTGCATTTCTCATTGCTTTTTCTTGCATTTAGAACCTAGAGGCGTCTAGTTTTAAGATCAATGACTCCACATCGAGAACGAGTGTCGATGCAAATGTCAAATGTCGGAACTCTCAACTCTCTCGTATTGAAAGTTGGACCTTCACCATCGTCTACAAACAAGAACAGCTTGAACGAACATCGAACACTCGAACGAGTGTCGATGCACATCTCCCCCTCGAGCCTAAGCTGAGCAAAGCTAAAAGCCAACGAAACGAGATAGGGTCTAGTCAAGGGCTTCTGAGAGAGCCCCGAGACTCAATCATGGACAAGGCCGTCCTTCCATTCGAAGGATGCAACCTCAAACCACCAAAAAGTCCAACTTTGAAAGATCCACGTCAATATTACTCTCACTCTATGGACCACTAATCGAGAACTTGAAAAGATTGGAAAAGAGAGGAGTGAGTAACTATAGTTCTGTGAGTAGTACATATCTTTTTTTAAATAGATCGAACACTACCAAAACTCATAATCCAACTCTTTAATATACACATCAAATCATATTCAAGCTGTTTCATTTCAACAAGCTTTACACAATTCAGAAAAATACTTATTTAAATAAACATAAACATCAATGATGAAGTTCATTGATTAATTTAATCAAAATCACATGTCAATAGTCTATTCTATTGACCTATCTTATATCAAAACACACATTGATGGTCCATCCATCGACCAATCTCTTGCTCAATGTCAAACCATGGCCACAACACAGCACCCGGTGATAAAGCGGCCAAAATTTCCCCCTTGACAAGGTCTTTATTTACATAGCAGGTGACTCAATTCAAAAAGATATCATAAACCGGTATGCATACTCACAACACCCTCAATGGGCTCACAATGATATTGAGTACTAAACACATATCCTCCAATATCCACAAAATCAATCTAGAATATCTATCACAAGTCAATTTCATAAACCAAAATGTATAATCCTTCACAACTCAGTTCATCAAATAAAATACACTTCAGCAAGACATTAATTACATCGTTTCGGAATTTATTTCATAAACCCGCGACATTTCGAAGTGCCTTTCATAAACACATCTCAAATCATTATAGAACTCATTTCATAAAATAAGTTCTTCACAATGTAATACACACACACACACACACACACACACACACACATATATATATATATATTTGTTCACAATATCTTTCTTAAAATAATTCTCAAACCATTCATTAATACTAACAAATAGTAAGTGCTTAATCTAGGCTTTTTATGCAACAAACATGCTTTAATAATTTGTATGATACTCGAATCTTTATCATTTTCAAGACAGGAATTTATAAATTCATAGAAAAGATAGTACCACCTACTTTGGAATTCCCAAACCAAACAACATGAGCTAAACGAGCTAACAATCTCATAATCCAATTAAATAAGCGAGAATTGACGTTAAAATGAAGTAAAACTCTATTCAACTATGAAATGACTATACTATGCTTAAATGCTAACAAAATGACTTGTGCGCGCTAACAAATCGCTCACTCAAGGTGATTATTCAAACATAAACGTGACGTGAAACTCACCAATGAAACCCTAAAATTTCGCTCCAACTAAACCGTTGCTCCAAAACACCTCCCTTCAAATCCCACGACTCTAAAACTATATAAATCACCATTTTCATGAAATTACATAGCTTGACAACTCAAAAATCGGATTTCCTAGCTTAATTTTCACAAAACTTTAAATTTAAGCCATAATTCAACTACCTCGATTGGAAAATGAAGGGCATGAATATTTAGCGTTGCGGTATGAAGTCGAATCAGCTTGATAAGGCATTCGTGATGAGTATGCGCAAAACAACCCCCATTCTTTCCCATGCTTTCCTTCTTTTTCCTCTCCTTTTTTTTTCTTTTCTCTTCTCTGCGCCCTTTCTCTGTCGCCGAGCGTCCTTTTTTTTTTCCTCTCTTTATAGACCAAATAAAATCCTTTTCTTTTTTTCAATGGGACCACGCGAATTGACTAAGTAAAAAAAGCACAAGATGCGCAACCAATGTTCGAAGAAATCCTATTCTAAGGCAACTGATCAAGAAAAGGAAAAGGGCAAGGGGAGAGGCTGCCGATCTTTAAGCTGGCACAAGAAGGGAAAGATTGCGAGAGATGGAGGTGAAGAGGGAAAGAGGAGGAGAGAGTAGAGAGAAGAAAAGGGAGTTCTTGATTGGCGGTGGCAGCAGCGGCGGCGGCGGTAGCAATGTGTTCAGTTTGTATTGCAAGGGTTTGGTGAGTGACGAGAGGATCGAGGGGCAGAAATGCAATTCCGTTTTTGCAGGGGTCGGAGTTGTGGTTTGTGATTTTAGGGGGAATTCGATATTCCAAGTGAGTAAGCCATTGGTCGGGGCCGGGACGAGCAAGAACAAGGTTGAGGTTGAGGCCAAGGCGCTGGTTGACGGCCTTAATGCTGCTTTGGCGTTGGAGCTGAAGAGAATTGCGTTTTACTGCGATTACTTCCCGCTTTTCCAGTTTGTGAGTTCCTCTGTCTCTAGTTTCTTTTGTTCCTCCATCATTCAATTTAGGAAAATTTTCAAATAAGAGTGTAAAGTGGCTATTTCAGTTTCAAATAAGGGTCCAACCTTATCGGTCGCTGACGACTAAATATTACGACCCATCAAGGGCTATTTTGTAATTTTAATTCTTCTTTTTTTTTTTTTTTTTAGTGAGTGGCGATGGGGACCCGATGATCCTCATCGGTCGTTGGCAAGGGCCAAGACCCTTGCCTAGGCTCTTGCCTAGATCTAGTGAGGGTCGACCTCACCTCGTCAGATCAAGTGATGGCGACCCTCGCTCAGCTCTCTCTGAGCAACATTGATGGCTGGTCATCGCTTGAGAATAGCCATCTGTGAAGAGAAAGAGCATATCATAATAAAGGAAAAAGAAAGAAAAAAATTCAAAAAAGACATAGAAAGAAATTGCCCTTAACCAATCGAAAAGTCAAACATTTCTTTGAAACTAATATAGCTACTTAAGTTCTTATTTAAAACAAAATCCACTTTAAACTTTTATTTGAGAAAATGATGACACTTCAGATCCTTATTTAAGAAAATGAGGATACTTTACATCTCTATTTGGAATTTTTCCTTTTATTTTCTTACTTTTTTTGGGTCAAAATTTATTTCCTTACTTGAATTTGTTTCGGCCCCCATTCTATCTTCAAATGGTGCGAGGGAGAGCGGCGTCTGTTTTAGTTTCTTTGTATAGAATTACCAAAGTTTGAATTCTTACACTTCTTATCGTTCTGCATCGGTCGACCTTCTCTTGTCGATTGATTGAAAATCTGAATCGTTTAATCAAGATGAGCGCAGTCTTTGAAACGTACCTGCACCGGATGCCTGGCTCTGTTGGATCTGATTGTTTCTTGATGAGGTCAGAGGCATGTTACCAGGCGCAATTAGTCTTATCTTTCTTATAATCGTACCGTGTCTATGAGGAAATCTTCTTTCCAAATTCTTCTTTAGCTGAAGCAATGTCTGATTATATATATGACAGAGATAAATAATACTTTACATGGGAGTTATTTCTATAGGCATATAGCAGATGGCAAAGATGGTACGTTGTCCCGACTCCTGACACTACTTCAACTTATTCGAGCCTTTGTTTTGCAATTACTGAAGGTTCAAATCATATGGCTTTACCGAAATACCTGCGGACATAAATGTTCTGATTGACACTTTGGTTGTTTGCGTTGTTGATTATATCTCTTTGGAAAAATTCCAAATAAGGGTTGAAAGTGTCATTGTCTTCTCAAATGAAGGCCTAAAGTGGATTTTATTTTAAATAAGAGCCTGAAGTAAATTTTATTCCAAATAAGAGCCTAAAGTGGATATGTCAATTTTAAAAAAATGCATGATTTTCCAGTTAGTCAATGGCATTGTCGCCCTTTTCTTGAATTTTTTTTTTTTCCTTTCTTCTTTTCCAAAGAGGGCTAGGTGAGGGTTACCCTCACCCAATCCAGAGAGGACCACCCTTGCTAGCCACAAGTGAGGGACACCCTCACCCTCACCCTGGGTGAGGCTGCCCCCAAAATCCACAAGCAAGGGTCATTGGGCCTTTGCCGGCGCTCATCACAAAGAATTAAAAAAGAAAAAAGAGAGAAGATAAAAAAAAAGATATAAGAAAAAAATAATTTAAAATTATTATTATTATTTTTTTATGAAAATACTATTGACCGATCGGAATATTTAGCCAGGCGGAAAATGGTGAGGTTGGGCTTTTATTTGAAACTTTCATGACTATTTTAGGCTTTTATTTAAGACTACATAGCTACTTCAGGCCCTCATTTAAGAAAATGAAGGCACTCCATGTCCTTATTTAGAATTTTTTCGATCTCTTTAGATGTTTAGCGTTTCTTTTTCTATCTTCGTGCCTTATAATTCATTCTCTATTCATTTATTTATTTATTATTGGTTCGTCTCTATCATTTATTTATCAAAGACTGAAGGTGCCTCCTTGAATCTCAGCAGAACTAATTACGGCAACTCCTACATTAGTATCTGCTTCGATTCATTGTAAGTATACAGTCTAGTCTATAATGTGGTTGATGTTACAATGTAGATTACTCGTAGATGGACGCCGAAGCAGCGCAGGATTGCAGCATTAGTTGAGCAAGTGACTCTTCTCAAAGGAAAATTCGATCAGTGCAATTTCTTGTTGGTAGCACAAAATGAGTTCGAGTCTGCCTCTAAACTTGCAAGAGATGCGATAACTTCCCAGAATGTGAGGCGTGCAGACAGTGTTGCCAGCAAGAATCCGAAGGAGACCTGTGTAATCTGTTTAGAAGATACTGATATTAGTCAGATATATGTGGTTGATGGATGCTTGCACCGCTATTGCTTTTCTTGCATGAGACAGCATGTAGGGGTGAAGTTGCTCCATGGCATGGTGCCGAGATGTCCTCGCGAGGGATGTAGATCCGATCTTACTGTCAGCAGCTGCAGTAAATTTTTGGCACCCAAGCTAATTGAGAAGATGACCCAGCGGTTAAAAGAAGCCTCAACTTCTGTTACAGAGAAAGTATATTGCCCTTACTTCTCGTGCAATGCATCGATGACAAAAGATGAAGCTGCAGAATTTTCAACCACTTCTGCTACACCTGTTCCAAGATCCGGAGCAAGGAAATGCATACAATGTCATAGACTCTTTTGTATCAATTGCAAGGGTCCTTGGCATGGTAGCTTCACATGCACGGCCGATTAAAGATAGCATCGTCATCTTCAGGCTGAGGGGAATGTTAGAATAAAATAAAATTGATTGTTGAAGATTTGAGCACGTTGGTTGCTGAGCTCTAGGTTTGGTTGTAAGTATACTTCAAAATGAACCGGTGAAGCATGACTCATGGTAGGCGCTTGAAGAAGATTCAAGACAAAAAGGCTACAAGCATTTAATGAAGAAAACCTTCTGCAGCATGAAGATAAAGGATGCTGAAAAAGTTAAAAAGAGTTCTCCACGATTGTCTTCATGTATTTATTGTGTCTTTTCGTTTGACTTGGTTTGTGTGCTTTTTCTTTTAGCTCTGTGGACTTTTGTTGTTTCATATAATGTTTGCCAAGCCATGTACACATCCAACTACTTTAAAAGGTTGTAGACTTCAGATCTATAGTTATATTGACGCGAAAAGCATTTGCATTTCAATTACTTCTCCCTCCGGACATTATTTGTGCCTCATTCCAAGACAGTTGCCATTATTTTTTGGTTCCAACAAAGAAAATATATTGCCCTTGTCCCACGTGCTCTGCATTGATTTAAAAAACTGAAGCTGCAGAATTCTCAACCACTTGTGCTGCAGGTGTTCCTAGATCCAGAGCACGGAAATGCATAAAATGTCCTAGACTCTTATATCAATTACAAGGGTCCTTGGCATAGTAGTTTGACTTGCTTGGCCTCTAAAAGATTGCATAATCATCTTCCGGCTGAAGAGATAATATGTTGCCCTTATTCATGTGCTCTGCACCGATCTCAAAAACTGAAGCTGCAGAATTCTCAACCACTTCTGCTGCAGATGTTCCAAGATCCGGAGCAAGTAAATGCATAAAATATCAAAAACTTCTGTATCAATCGCAAGGTTCCTTGGCATGGTAGTTCACCATGCTTGGCCTAAAAAAGATTGCATCGTCATCCTTCGACTGAAGATGCAAAGCTGAAGTCTCTCGCTTCCAGGAATCTATGGCGCCAATGTATCGAATGCAATCACATGATCGAACTTTCTGAGGGCTGTCACCACATGAATTGCAGGTACTTAATTCCTATGTTTGACCTGCCCGGTTGAGCTAATCTTTACCTGGGGTCACCTTTTAGTCAATAAACATAATGGCAAGCTCTGCTGCTCGATAGTTAAATGCCTTAGGTTTATAGACTATTGGTGAAATCTGTTGTCCGCTAGTCTACGTGATTGCTTCAGTGGTCGTATTCATGTTTTTGTTATTACACGCAAGTTAGTGGAAGTCGGGACTACGGATATTAAAGACAATGCTTATAAAGCTGGACCGCATAGGCCGGCTCAACCTGTCGAATGAAGAATTGGACTATGTTCTGGTGACCGAAATGGTCAAGAACCGGTCAGACCTTATGTTGACCCGGTTTGACCGGTCAAGCAGTTTGACTGGATCTTTGACCTTCTAGAATATAAGAGAGATGTTGCGGTGGCAGTTTTGAACTAGTGACCTCCTTGAACCACTTAACTAATGATACCGGTCCTCTATCTTTTATTATTTAAATTGGAATAAATGTATTGGAAGTTTTAAAACTTGTTATGATAATGTAATGAAGTCTTATCTTTTATTATAAATTGGGATAAGTGCATTGAAAGTCCAAAACTTGTCACGATAATGCAATGGACTTTAAATGCAATTAAGTCCTAGAACTTATCACGAAAGTGCGGTTGAATCATTAAACTTATGAAAATGGTTCAATCAAATCTTAAAACTTATCAAAATTGTTACATTAAGTCCTTAAGGTGATTATATTTTTTCAAAATTGTAGGACTCAATTGCACTACTGTTGACAGAGTGCTTATAATAGTTTGGGGTGAAATATGCGTAGTTGGATTATTAAGTCTGCAGCAATCTATTGCTAGATTACGCTGGAGAAGTTCGGCAGAGGAAGAAGGCTTTTACATGCCAGTACCTACAGGTAATAGAAAGGCCAATGAGGTAGCACTAATTAATCCTTGTCTTTTTGCTGGCAACCAGTAAATGCTTATGCAATTTCCCAAGAGCTTGAAATTGGCAAAGCTATGGACTTGGGTGATTGGAAATGGTCAGGCTGCTTTATTTAGAATTTCTGTTTGCTTCCTATCGATATGTATCAACCTCAGTCTAATTTATTGCTCCAGGATTTGTGTTGGAGTTGGATGGTTTGGCTTCTGAGTAATTGCCACAGAAATTTTGAGTGTCCTTACTGTTTGGATAATGCTCCAAAAAGGATCATTTAAGTTTGTGGCTTCCTTTTTATCTTCTATATCCTTTGTCAGTCCTCTTTTACAAACAACATAAGTCTTACTTAGCATTGCATCCTTGCACATGTGGTTATGAGTTTTGCTACAATTGTGGTACGGAGTGGGAGGATAAAAAACCTGCATGTTCTAGTCCGCTGTGGGAGGAAGACAATAGTTTGTGCGATGATGACATGGATTGTGATGATGATGAAGATGAAGAATGGTATAGGGATTCGGACGAGGATTATCTGTTCTGAACTGCAAACTAACAGTATTTATTCTCTGATGGGATATTATCTGTTCTTAATGGCAAACCTTGACGTGTATAGTTACGTTGGACGCTTTCTATTTTTTCATCTCTTTTGCTGGTCAAGTGCATTGAAATAATGATCAAGCAATTCGAGTTGCGAGCATACAAACTGTAGAATGATTGACTAAAGCAGACGCTTCCCGCATTACTTTGAGATAAAGTTGGCTTTGAAATGAATGCCGAGACTCAAGAGCATCCTGTTGAGAGAATTATTAGGGATGCCAAAAGCTTGTGGAGCATGAAGAAGGCATGACATAATTTACAAGCCATTGGATTGCAAAGCCGACGAAATTGATAATCGAGACATACTTGATTCACGTGATCTGTAGAGACTACACCACGTTCTTTTAAAGATGCAAAAAATTGCTGACCAGAGTCGAAAATTGCTGTAAACTTATAATTACATTTGTCAAATTGAGAATTACGAGATCCCATAAAGAAGTCATTAAGCTGTTCATGAAATTTTAGGTCACTATCCGTGTTGATGAATTTTCTGCCAACTATGCCGTGATGCTTGCTTTTACAATGATACATATTTGGTTTTAATGGGAAATTGGGGTTGACAGCATTGGAGCAAGAATAGCGGCCAGATGCAAATTTCTATCATCCGATCGGGGGAATTTCTCATTATGTCGAATTTGATCACGTGGGTCGCACGTGTGCCAGTGATATTTTCATGCAAGAACGGCAACATGAATGGTAACATTGCTCTCTCTAACTTTTATGGTCGTCATTGTCTATTTCGACGTTCAGAGTCCGACCAACCCCACCACATCACCCCTTTTATGGTCGTCATTGTCTATTTCGACGTTTAGAGCCCGACCAATCCCACCACAATCACCCCTCCCCCGAAACCAAAACCCCACATTACCATCATCGATCAACAAGAACGGTGAGAACTGTAAGGGCCGACCTCTGCCCCGTTGCAATGATATTGCCCGCATTGGGCCGCAGCCAAACTGTCATCGCCCTCATGGCTTCACTTCTGGGCTTCGCCTGGAAAAAACCTCATTGCGAATTAAAATTGGTGCCACACTTTATATGACACATTACCTTACTGTACCTATATAATGTGGAATTTGATTTATTCCTGTCCCCTTCAGTGGAGCCATATTCCCACCCCTCGCAGGACCGGATTGTTACAAGAACAAAAACCGAAAGCTTGCACTCCCGTGAAGGTATCGTGGACCATCGACACCTAAAATCTGGAATTGATCATTACGGTCGAAATTTGACCACTAAACAAAACAATTTTGTATTGCATGTTCCGACATTTTGCATTTCTCAGTGCATTTATTCGCATTCAGAACCTAGAGGCGTCCTAGTTTTAAGATCGACGGCCCCCCACATCGAGAACAAGTGTCAACGCGACTGTCGGAACTCTCGAATCTCACGACTCTCGCGTATCGAAATTTGGACCTTCACCATTCTCGGGCGGATCTTCTTTTACCTCGAACCTAAGTTGAGCAAAGCTAAAAGCCAACGAAACGAGAGAGGGCCTAGTTAAGGGCTCTTCAGAGAGCCTCAAGGCTCGTCCACGGACCGCCCCCATCGTCAATGCTCGGCCCATGGCCGAACCAAGTAATGCAAAGGAGACTTGCCATTCTTGGCATGAACTCTTGTCATTTCTATGCCAGTCTTTTCCCCCCTCGACCCTTTCTTGAACATAGACTGATAGGTGTTAGATGCGCAACCAATGTTGGAAGAAATCCTAATCTAAGGGCAACTGATCAAGAGAAGGAAAAAGGGCAAGGGAGAGGCTGCTGACCTTTAAGCTGGCGCAAGAAGGAAAGACTGGGAGGGAGAGATGGAGGAGATGTAATGAAAGAGGGGAAAGAGGAGGAGGAGGAGAGAGGAATCTGGTCGAGTTTTCGTGATTAAAAACAGAGTATATATATAGAGAGAGAGACAGAGAGAGGAAAAGGGAATTCTTAGGGGGGAGCATATTTTCTAATGCGCATTCTTACGAATTCGAGCGGCCTTTTGGCGGCGGCGGCGTTGGTGATGCATTCAGTTTGTATCGCAAGGGTATGGTGAGTGACGAGAGGGTCGAGGGGTAGAAATGCAAGATTGTCGTGTGTTTCCTCGCACTTGCCAGGACCTTGTGTTTTATTGAATAATCATGCTTAGAAGGCTCTTAGACTCTTATGAAGTTCGTACAACACGCACGTAACAGCACTTGGCTCGGTGTGGGTCACGCTTTGGTCGCATTCTCAAGGGCTTATTATGAGATCTGGTTTGGTCCGAGCCATACCCTTCCGAGTCGTCTTCGTCATTATCTTATTATGTGTCGCATTAGCGATTTGAGTATTGTGTCATCACATGTTTGAGGGCTTGCTTTCGCATAGTGTTTGAGAGTAGGAAATCGGAGGATGTCGAAATTTGATCCGTCTCAAAAAATTTCAAGTTGTTTCGACTTATTTTTCTACTAACCTTTGCTCGAACAATCGCTATCAACATTAACAAATTGCAAAAGGGCTACTCTGAATAATCACACAAGGCCTCCACCAATCAATGTGAGATTCGAGATATCACAAACTCCTTGACTTATAGAAATGAAGTCGTCGTCAATGTTGACTCATACCACCTAATGATACTCCTGCTATTCAATATGTAGTCCAGTCCATTTCCAATTCCTCAGCAATAGCTATTAGGAACTGCATTTTGTCTCGTGATATCATATGCTTTATTGTTTAAGGAATTGACATTCTTGTCAGTGTTGGCTTACAACACCCTTCATGCTCTCCCTTCAAATTTGTGATCTATTCCTCACCCCTTCGTCTTCTTAGAAGGATATTAGGAACCGTACCTTGTCTGATCCCTTGCCTTGACAATCACTCCGTCCATGAACCACACATATCAACTGAAGAGGATTTTGCTCTAATACCATCTACGGCAAGGTGCTGACTATTTAGAGTGGTTGTTGACTCGTGAATTACTTAAGAAGGCCTCTCCCAGCTGATGTGAGACTTGAAATGTCACAACGGAAACAATTAAATCTCTAACTATTCACAAAGCTTTGAAAACGTGTGCTATTGAACTTTGAGATTGAATCGCTTGCAAAGGAAAGGCCTTGGTCTGCCCAGGTTCGAAGTGTCCAATCCATATTTAAGAAGAAAACCAGTTAGCTCATTCTAAAACTAATATTGATGTAGGATTCAACCAGTATAGATTGATGCGAGTTGGCATTTTCCATGGGAGTTGCCTCCGTAATTGTCCTCAACAGTTCAAATATCAAAGGAGGAAATCAATTTGGCAGCCACATGCTCGATTGAATGGTCTATGAATCTGTAGTTTGAGCTGAACAACCTAATTCAAGTCATACACAGATCGTCACAAGTAATTAGATTGAATTGTATCCAATCTTGTGTTACACAAATGATTCAGTCAGAAGGGCATGGCCTCCAACTTTCTCACCTGGAGTTCTACACCATGCTCTGGTTCTATGACAAGCCTAAGAGCAGGTGAACAAGTATACTTGGTAGAGAGGCAAAAAGCAAAATTGCAAAGAACAAGTGAGATTAGTATCTTGAGTTCAACCATTGCCAAGTTCTGACCCAGACACACCCTTGGACCAACCCCGAATGGCATGTACAGATGTGGAAGCTTGCAGGCTCCTGCAATCCCTTTTTCAATCGATGCGGGTTGAATTTGTATGTATCCGGTCCCCAAATTTCAGGGTTGGTGTGCAATGTTGTCACCATGATCCAAACATTTACACCTCTTGGTACCTGTATATCTCCGGGTTTTGTGTCCTTGAGAGCCTCCCTTGATACCACAGCTACCAGAGGATATAGACACAGTGATTCTTGAATGACCATTATCAGCTGCAAATAAAGAGAATGACCATTGTCAGCTGCAAATAAAGATGTGGACTGGCCTAGTGTAAGTCCTCATGCTTAGCATGTATCTGTCTTTTGGAAATGGATTTAAAAGCTAGTATGTCATGTGAGGGGAGCAGTACTACCTGTTATATTCTACACAGCATATCTGCATTGGGGAAGCGATTCCCACAAATCTGCAGAACCCCTGTGCGAACCAGAGTTTGCCACTCTGGGTTTGAAGCCAAGAGAATGAGGCACCGTGTGGCTGAAACTGCAGTAGTCTCATAGCCTGCAAGGTAAATGTTCTTGCAATTATCAACAATGAAGCTATTGGTTCCATATGGGCTCAGATCACTATTTTTGGTGCCTTCAAGAACCATCTGCAATAAGTTCTTCTTGCCTGTAGCTTCTTTTCACTCCTTCACTACTTGGAGGATCAAGCTTCTAACCTCTTTTTCTAAAGCACAAGCCTCTGTTGCTCTTGGTGGGAATATATCTGTACTGGTGAAATTTAGTTTACCAAACTTCTTGTTTTAGCCAATTTTGTCACTGATAAAAGAGGCAGAGAAAAAGGAAAACCCATGCCAGGAATCCCCATAGGCAAGTAATTCTTGGCCATTGCCTCTTGGAGCTGCCTTGGCTTATGGAAAATGTCTTTCCCTCTACTTAAGTTGCTTTCAAAACAGGCTCTTGAGATCACATCTGCTGAGAAGCTCCTCATATGGTGGTCAATTTTGACATCTTCAGTTCCACCCTCAGTTTCCATTCTTCTTTTCCAGCTTTCCAACAATGTCACTGTGGATTCAGTAATCAAAGGTATCATGACCTACCAGAGTTTATAGCATACTATTTTTGGTCAGAATATCCATGAAACAAAATTAAATGAGAAGAATGAAAGTTAATGTGATTCAATTGATATAACCTATGTTCACATGATAGGGGAGGGAATTTTGCTGAGTAATTATACAGAAACTATCCTAGTGTTGATCAGCACAGCTCCAACTTACGTTTACATAGCATTACTCCCACGTTCACAGTTCAATTAGATCAAGTCAGATTATATCATGAGGGTCTTTCTCCCCCCTGCTTTAGTTGCTAGCCAATCAAAAATCAGTCAACATGTTTAAGCTTTAAGTCTTAATCTACCAATCTGAGCAGTTACAGAATTGGAAGATGGTCCACTTGACCCAACAAGGGCTAAGCTTAAGATACATCAACAGAAAAGGCCATGATCTGACTACTTAGCAGCTAAAACAGCAAGTACAAGTCTTGGACATGATGAATCATACCATGGCCTTGTCCATGAACAGCTCAGGGGCAATGATCTTCCTCTGATGGGCCCATGCACGGCCATTAAAGTCAAGATGCCCCAACCGAGCAGAGGACCTCTCTCTACGCTGGTACGACAGTTTTCCAAGTCCAAAGAGGTGCATTTGGTTACCTCTCTCACCACATCAGGTTGATTTGCACAAAGTATTTGTAAGTTGCCCAGTGCAAACACGAACACTTCACCTGAACAAAACAAGATTGAGAGGCTTCCTGCACAACTCTCTGCTCCTTGGTTGATAAAGTAGAGTGGTTTGGTATTGACAGCAATAGTTACCACATCGAACTCTCCATTGCTCAAAAGAAGGGAAGAGCGAAGCTGCAGAGTCATGAGAGGCCGGGTGTTCACCCCTGAGAGGCTTTTCTGCTGTCAGCTGTGATTTCTTGATCTCACTGATGTTTCCAATTAAGAATGATACGGGCGGACCTCTGATGCCCTGCCTTCTAAGCAAGGTTCTAAGCCTTTGTGGCTTCAACACAAGCAGAGCGTTTAAACGTATTGACAATCCTAAAACAATTACCAAAGCTAGTGCTACAAGTGTGTTACCAAAATCGGAGTCCATGGACAGGGTACGCACTATTTTGTCTATCGAGGCCATACCGTTTGAGGAACTATTATGCTTGCCCATCTAGGAAGTTTAGATCTTGGTTCAAAGTCACTGTAAAGAGTGCTTCAACAATGCTCTCGTGACCAAATATAGGCCATATTGGCTAACTAGTCAAGGCCAGAATCACTGGAAGATATCATGAGTATAAGCAACTCTTAGCTTTAGCTCCCCTGTGAGTGAACCGGGACAAATCATTGCGTAACATATGTTCAAAGAGTTTAATGCTACGAGGAAGAAAAAGTCAATATTTAGGCCCAGCTTCTGGGTCCAGTCCAAGTCTGTTAGCTTAAAAAACTGGAAAGGTGACAAGGTAGTTTTGAATGAAGCTAGACATATGGGCCATGTGTCTATCTTGACACTTCCAAAAATTGTCGCTAATCAATCCAAGATTGTAGTTTGATCACGGGATTTAGATTTAGCAGACACCCTGCAGTATGAAAATAATCAGAACATGAACATCCTCACGCTTAAGGTTGTGGACCTGTGGTCACTTCCAGTTCTAGCTACCTTATACAGTAACAAACAGACATGTTTGGATTTTCTCTCTTCCCTGTTTGGCTGGGCTTCAGACCCCCAACCTTTCGTCCCAAGTAACGGTGCCGTGGTGTTGGTGCAATGCTGGAGATGGCAGTGGTATTTTGGATGGTTGTGGAGGTGGAAGGACAGTGATGGCAGTGATGGAGGGGTGAGGTGGCAGTCATGATGGGCGATTGGTAGTGGTGGCGGTTTTGAAGCCATGCTGGCGGTGGAGAAATGAAAGTTGGCGGTAGTGAGGGGAAATGGTGATTTTGCGGTGGTAGAAAGTGGTGATAGGAAAACAAAGGTGACGAAGACGTCAGGAGATGGTGATCTGAGTCCGCCCAACCTCAATCAACCCCGTGGTTTCCTTTGGAACATCCATCCAATAATCAAACCCAAATCACACAGCAAAATGTCAATTGCATCCCTAGCAACAACTGATAAATCTTAGGAAATATAAAAGCATTGGCATTGCCTAATGTATCAATTAGCAAATGAATAAAAGATAATCCAGAAATATCAGCTTATTATGTCCAAACCATGCTGAAATATTAGTCTCTCCCCGGAAAATGGTTAACCGACAACAATGTTCGAGACCAAAAATAGTCTACAGGAGCCAAGATAAACCAAAACTACTTAAAACTTAGAGACAGAATGTCCAGAATGACAATGCTCGCCATTGCAAGTAATGGATGGCAGCTTCACTGGCCCTTTAGTTCATGCCTTCTCTCACTTTCCTGTAAAACAAGAATGTCAAGAGCAAGTTCAGTCCGTGAGTATGCATGTTCCTCTATTTTAAATATGGATTTCCAGAAGGCAGATTGGAGTACTACCTGAATCACGCTCATGCTTGCTGGCAAGGAACATTCTCAGATGGGGGTCAATGGGCAATCCCATTGCTTCATACATTGGATCATAGACTGAGTTGAATATAGGCCTGACATGCATAAGAACAAAAAGTTAATGATTTTCCTCTCCACAATATTTTTTTATCAAACAAACAACAAAGAAAATATTAACAGGAAAACTAAAACTGAAGTTTTGTATCAGTAAAAAGAGTACCTATTGTTGGGAACCTGATGCTGGGTGCCTTGAACTTGAGGGACCCTATCGGTCAGCTGAGGAGCTCGGGTTGGATTAATGATGTCAGACCAAGTCATGTTCACCTAAATATCATCACTCCATTTCTTAATTCATTGTATCATGAAGCAAATTGATAGGAAGAAGAAAAGGAGAAGTAGATGAGGTTTTAGCACACTCTCGAGGCAAGGCTACTCAGAATCAAGTAATTTACCAGGGGATGTCTTGAAGGTTGTCTAGGTGACGACTCTCCCATGCCAATGTGGCTCTCATTCAGAAAGGGTCCTTGTGCTCCTAGTCCCAGCTGCTCACATAGAACACAAGAAAAGTAATTCAAGGATCTGCTGGGTCATTACCTGCAACTAAATGGAAAAAATAAAAATAAAATAATGCATTTATAGTCCTATATAGAGTGTATGTACCCCGCTGTTGAAGTCTCCTATTGCTGGCAACTCGTCCATATGAAGAGGAAAAGATGGTCCCATATTGTAGGTTCCCATTCCCTGTTGGCAGTAGAATGCATAAGATAACTTTAGAGAAGAAAAGGAAGGGTAGTCTAAGGTACTGGTGCTCTAATTGTTGTCATGCATATGTACCAGCTGAGTTGCAGTGCTAGGAAGCTGAAGGTAAGGAGATCCTCCACTGTGGTAAATGCTGCTATTTGGAGGCAGAGACACATAAGGAAGCATTCCCTGGACCTGAATGTCTTGTTGTCTGCACCAGCATCTTATAAGTGAGTCATTTTTGTTAGGATTCTTAGGCTTAATTGGAGACTGCAAGATAGCATGTAAGATGTGTCTTGTCGGAAGCACTTAGATTTGTGTCAAAGTTGTAATGCTACCATGCAAATAAGGAAAGCCATAAACGAGAGGCAAGCATGACAATAAACGAGCAATTGCAAGTTCATTTCTTAGGCTTGATTGGAGAGTGTAAGATAGCTTGCAAGATATGTCTTGTTGGAAGCACTTTGTTTTGTGTCACACTTCTAAGGCTACCATAAAAATAAGGAAATCCATAAAAGAGAGGCAAGCATGACCGTGATGGAATTGAGGGTTCGAACATGTTGATCTGTTGCTGGGAAAGAGAGTTAGCCCACTGCGTCCTGGAGGCAATGGCATTTCCTCCCTGGCTCTGTGAATTAACAAAGTATCGTAAACAAATGATGATTACAAGTACACAAACTAATGCACAATAATAGAAGCAAGAAGAGGCAACAAACTAATGCAAAAGAAGGATTCAGAAGCTCATAAGTAAAAAAACCAAGTGGTAGAATGGTGGGATATATAGATCCTCACTGAAATTTGTGAGTACGATGGGTTCCATTGGGACCCAGGAAATCTTAAGGATGATGGCAAGAGAAGCTCTGGAGGCAAGTTCGGTGTGGGCAGATTGATGTAGCTGTTATGTAGGTTATTCACGTTCAAGGCTCCAGTCCCATGGATGGTAAAAACGTTTCTTCCCGGTTGATCAACAGGCAAGTTTGATGTAGGCAGCGGAGATTGCATCCCCATGGCTGGAGGCCTAGATATTTTAGTTCACATATGAAGAGTGATGATCAATGTCTAGTTCTTTGAAACAGATTCTATGAATAACAATCATGAACTATAGATGTTAATAATTATTATTAAGAGCAAAAGTTGAAAGAAAATAGAACATACAGAATTGATTGCTCAGGGCTCAAGTTGCTTTGCACAGAGATCTGACGCTGGTCTTGTGGGGCCAAATGAGTATCTTGGTCGATATGGAAGGACTGTGAGCCTCCAATTATGGTTGACAACTCTATCTGCTAGCAGTAGGCAAGAGTTTTATTTGCTTGGCAGTATGATATGAAACCCAAAAGATTAAGAGGCAAGTAACAGAGATGTAAAAGATGAGCATTACTGGAGCAGGTGTGAAGGTCTCTGCAGTCTCCGCCAATGCAGGAATTGGGTCTGCTTTCTGCAATTCAGAAGTGCCCGCCACCAGAGTAGAATTCACGCTCACTTTGTCAGTCAGTTGACGTCTAGACGATTCAAATCACAGGTTAGCCACAACCATAAGTAAGCCAAAGAGAAAAAGGTCATGATTGAACTTAAGCTGAGAAATTATGCTAGACCAAAAGGCTCTGTTTTATTCTATTGAACTTCTCTGCAAATAGTCCATGTATGAATAAAGAGGAATGATTGATAAAATTCAGCATGACATTTTCAGGATGCATGGAAGATAGGTACTTACAGCACAGCCTTGTGTGTTGAGCGGAATTTTTGCTACCCCACTATTTTCTATTGATGCACATCACGTACCTTTTAAGCATGGCTCCTGCAGATTGATCATCACGATCAGATTCATCAACATGCTCCTTGGGATGACCATCGTGATCACCAGTATCCTCATGAGAAGTTGATCGAAGCTCGCTATGTGCATCTGAAGAGGAAGAGGATGGCGATCCGACTTTAACCAAAGGCTCCTCCACCTGGTAAAAAGATTCATCAATAAAGGAGGCGCAGCTACATTGCACACCAGGCACCAAACATTACCACTTAATTTCGCATTTTACCTTCTGACGGGCACATTCGCGAGCAAATTCATGCGCTAAATCCACTGAATAGATCTCATCTATTATATAGAGGTCTAACGGGAAAGAAGATCATGGTTCAGATTCTAATACTTATTTGGAGCATAATAGTTAATGATTGCCCCTTTGCTTCAAATTTCGGATAAGAAAGATATGTCATTTGTACCTTGAAGGAGATAAAAGGAATAACTTTAATTGTTGGGTTATCATCTAATCTATATATGAAATGGAATGTTGGAAAATTTTCAAATAAAGGTCTAAAATGGGCCGTTATCAAAAAATGAGACAAAATGGACTTTATTTCAAATAAGGCTTTAAAGTGGCCGATTTAATCTCAAATATGGCCCCAAACTTCCCGGCTGGCCAAATCTTAGCCCGCGGATCTCACATACATCTTTTGTGAGATGCACGGGCTCACCAGCCAGCAAAGATTTGGCTGGCCGGTGAACTCGGTCTTTTATTTGAGATTAGGTTTATCACTTTACGGTTTTATTTGAGATAAGGTCCACTCTCTAAGTCTATCAAGAAAACATTCACACTTTAGACCCTTATTATAACTTCAAAAAACAGTCTCACTCCAAACCTTTATTTCAACCTCTCTTACTTAAATTGAGAAACATTTTGAACATTAAATGAGAATTTTTGCCAGATTTCTCCTATGCAAGGGATGATTACTTGGCAAGAGTCTTGCTTATGAGATTGTCACTGTAACCACTTATTCACGAGAGAGATCAGAAAGATCGTCACCCTACCCTTCGCACTTTCCGCCTGTGGATAAACTCCAGCGAATCAGCTTCTTCCGTCGACATGGCTGCTCTGGATATCTGAATTGTCCTGAAAGAGAACAAATCCTATATCAGAAATTATACTTCTAAAAAAGAAAGCGGATCCACGCTGCATAAATGATTGTCAATCGATTCATTGGACAAGAAACAAGCGCCGTTGGAAAGAGCGATCACTCTTTTCCATATCTTTTCTCTACAAATTCATCTCTTGATGCCTCATTAGATACTACTTAACCATACTAGTTAAGAGATGCTGATGCTCGTGAAGTTTCATGATTCTTGTTTAATCAGTGGTGAAAAAGAAAACAAGACTACAGCACATGCATGATGACAGATGACAAACGAGTTGTGGTAGTAGACAGTCATCCTATCGAGCCCTTCAATTGCCTGGCGTGCAAGACATTTTTGTACTTTATTCTGCGGCCTCACAAGAACACGAGGGATAGATAAATTACAAATGACTTATCGAAAGAAAATGTGCTTTTTCTCGATGATTTGAGCCTAGACATCTTTCAAATTGGTCGAGAAAGAACAAATGAACGGGTGACTCCAGCTAACTGACCCAGGCAAGTGATCACAGATACCTGAAGGCCTATAGATATGGAGAACAGACTCTCAAGCTTAGCTGAAAATGACGGACTACTAACCTCCAAGTTGTACTCGCTAGCCACACCAAAGGGACCGACCAAAATTCTCAAGCAGATTGGTCTAGTCTAAAGTGAGGGCCTCTATATAGGAACTTTTTCTTTGGCATTCCAATTTGGATTCTGTCCATATATGATCCGCAATCTGCACTGCATTTCAAGGATGGGAAGGGTCATAAATACACGAAAATTTCAGGAAAATGTCAATTGAATCTGACGTGGCGCAATCGCAGCCGACCATCTCAAACATATCTAAGGTTTCTAGGCTTTTCTTGGTGGAGACAATTTGGCAGCCAGCCAAGTTTGGTCATGACTCGAAGGAAATATGGTGCGATTGCCTTAATTGGGATGAAATCTTCCCTTTCTAAAGTTTCCCTAGACGTCTGGCCAGTGAACCTCTCTCAGTGCATACCACAATTTCATCAGGAAGAGAAAGAAGACAGATAAGTTGCACCTGATTTTGTAATAACAGTTTATGGTAAGTAGAGGTGACTTTGGCCGGTATACTTATAAGGCCATATGAAAATTCTGTACTGTACCAAAAGCAAAAATGGAATCCAGCAACAGCCAGATAACGTGATTTGCTAACTGAGCAACTTCTGTTAGTATCATGTTACTGCTAATATATTTGTATCAGCGTCACATTTAGAAGAAATTCGATATCGAGGATTGGCAGAGAACTCGCGAGAAGCACCTTTTCCATTGCTTTCCGTATTATGGCGTTACGGAAAGCTCGTCAACGGGAGGATGATCTCTCCCATTAATGGCGGATACGGATCTAGATTTTTGTTAACGGCTTTATATACTTACAATAAAGATTAAAAAAGTATATCGGTGACCTACTTTAGTAGATACGGAGCTAGATTTTTCTTGACGGATTTACGTATTTGTAATAAATGATAAACGATTCGGCATCACATTAAAACTTTGAACCTTTCCCAGTTGATTCTTGCGCCGTAGGCGAAAATCATCCGTCCCACAATAGGGACGAATCTAGAAGGGTTTTCATGATATCTGCTGCTTGTTGCCCCCTTTCTTAAGTAAGGGAAGATGGCACTATCCGAGGAAATATTTGGTCGGTCCTACATGATCGAGCGCAAAGAAGTAGTTTTTGTGAACAATGTCTACTGTCATACAGTATATTTCTTAAAGAAAGATATATTCTGTTTGTGCTATTACAGTACAATGTTGTGGCTATTTCTGTTCTTTGTATTCTATACGCGCCAATGGGTGTTTTTAGGTTGTTTAGTTTCTTTATCCATCGTTAGAAGCATAGCCTTTTGGTAGACCAATTGTACTTAGCATCATGTCAAATGATCAAGTTGTCAACGACCGCTACCATTGATCACCAGCCTTTCCAATATGGGGCTGTCAGAATTTCCTCCTAATCGGACAGGAGACCGTGTGTTACCTGTCTAATCATCTACTTTTGCAATGTATGGAAAAGAAATCCATTTGCAAACTTGGCAGTGCCTATGTTCAAAATCAATCTGCAATCAAAGGGAAAAGGATAGTCGCCTTGTGTGAACACTATATCCTTGAATGTCGCGCACTTTATCAGTTGACAATGTCACATGTCGCTGCTGATTAGCACCCTTTACATGGTCATTTGCAGGTTCAGTTGCTGACGGTTGGACCATCATGCATTGGCTGCACCGATGTCATTTCCTTCTTGTTAAATGTATGCTGAACCGGTGATCAACGTGAATATCAGTTTGAGTTGAGAAGATAATGTTCTTTTGCATATCAACTGATCTAGTAGCATTCTGCACACCTGATCTAACATGAGTTCTGGAACCTTCATGATGGAATTATGACATTTGGATAGTGTTTAAACAAAAGCTTCGAGCTTTATTAACATATGAAGAATCAAATTGATGTGCTATTACAAAGATCAGAACAGCTTACATCAATTTGACAGGACATAAGAAATCAAATGTCTTCTGGGCGGAGAATGAAAAGGGAAAATCCAATCAAGAAAAAGTAAATCAATCGAATAGCATAGATTCCAGTTGACTTCTCGAACGAGTAAAGACTTATCATTACTCAAACGTCATTTTTAGAATTCATTGAGTCTTCAACCTCGGAAGCAGTCTCTTTGAGGGATTCCTTAGTCTCTCTAGTCTTGTCAACAACTGTGTCTCGAGCATTATTCCAAGCATCCTGCAGCTTTTGTTTTGCTCTCCCAGTCAAGTCTTCAGTTGCAGAACTAGGGCCAGTTGAGTAGTTTGATGCTGGTGTCACCTGCGCAAATTCCTCAATATTCAAATCCGGGAATTCAAGTGTGTGTTGGTTTACAATTTATGCAATATATTAATCCAGCAAGGAGGATAAGTACATTATCCGTTGGCATTGATGATGCAGCCGGGTTTGAAATGCTCTCATTGGATTGTGAATTAGCTCCTGATAATGACGAGTCGCTTGCGATCGGACCCCCTTCAGTCTAGGATACAAAAGACAAATGTAGTATGAGCTTTGTCACTGACTCACCAGGGAAAAAAAAAACAGCAATCATGTCGCAAAAGTTAATTTATAAACATTTTGATTGTAACTGGTGCGTAAACAACCTTGTGTCAAGAACACAAACATCAAAATGATTAAACAGACTAGACACCACTTAAGGTATCACAGATAAATGGCCAATGCTAGTACCTCAGAAAGGAACGGCTATTACAAAGATCAGGAACCAAAAGAAACCCTTTGATGAATGTTTGCAGGTTCATTGTGTGTGTGTGTGTGTGTGTGTGTGTGTGTGTGTGTGTGTATGTGTGTGTGTGTGTGTGTCTCTGAAGAAAACGGAGGACAGAATTTGATGCTGGGTCGTCCTTCAATAGGACGAGGCCGTTCAAAATTTACCTCGATGGACCTGGAGATGACCTTAGGAACCAAGATGCTGCTCTTGGCCAAGTTAGCTCCAGCTTGAGCCAGCTTGGGATTCTTTGCGGCGTGGAGGACCCCGTAACTTGCCATGTTTCACTGCTAGGAATTGCAAACAGAGAAGGTGAGGGTAATGATCTGATTGCTCTTCCTCCAACCCGAGTGATGATTTTATAAGGAGCAAACAGGAGTCCGCTCTGTTGCTCTAGCAAAGGTTGTTAGAGAGCGATTTTCGATAGCTGAGCTAATGCAAACACCGTGCATCTGGAATATGACCCGGTATTGTAGGCCTAGTCGTTTGGTTTTTGACCGACGCATGCCCTGTTCTGTCGGTACGATATTCTTAAGGACATTTGCAAGATCTAGGGACAGAGCTCCTGAGCTTTCCTATGATCTAACCCACAAATTCTTTTCCTTCTATTTTCTGACACCACCAAACTTCAAAATAGAGACGTGATGAAATTGGGCGTTTTAAGGGTAGAATTATGGATCTGATCGAGATATTCTCTGTAAGATATCTCAAAGATGACATTCATAGTTATCTTCATCTATCTTACTCAGCATCACACGGGAAGTACCTATGCAAAACATTACATAATGCGAAACCAATCACTGCTACGCTTCATAGTCTTTTTAACTGTTTTCCATTGCCACATGACAAATCAGCAGAGCATGAATTCTGAAACACCAATAGCCACAGCAAAGTCAAACGAGGTTTCAACATTTTCTGTCTCGTCCCTAGCATGAAACACTTGTCAGGACGACGTAGATCGAAGTTTCTTTTGCCTGATAGCAGTAAGACTAATTGTGACTGCATCCATATCAACACTGGCAGAGAACTGGCTTCACAAACAGCAGCGATAACAGTGACGGAGAACCGATGATGGTCGAATGCTCAACAGATCACCGACGGGACTAATCACCTATTTCTTCCCATATCATGTCAAGCATTTTGTGATATAGATTGGTCGAATGCTCAAGCTCTCTTAAGACTTTTCAAGGGAAACAGACTAAGTAAAGACATCCAAAAGTGTCTGAAAATCACCCCCTTGGGAAACAGTCTTACTAGCAATCTGTACTTCTTTGCCGTCTTCCCACATCTAGTGCTCACAGCACAAAAACAGTGATAAAACAACTAAAAGTGGACTCTCTATCTACTTGACTCCAACCACCGACATGAGAAACCGAAGCTTCTTGTTCACTTCCACAAGGTCTGAAGTATCCTTGAACGAGTCAGGCGGTTCGACACCGGTAAAGATATAGAGAGATTTCAGTTCCTCGATGCACGACGCCTGCAGTTTAGCCTTGTATCCAACTATCTTACGCATCGCCTCAATCTGTTGCCATAACTTTTCCTCTCCATGTATCTCCTGGTCCTGCAAAATAGAGTGAACAAGTTAGCATCTTATCATCCCAGTCTTAAAAGTGCTTTATCGATTCGCACATGATTTACAGAAAACAAAAACGATCACTTTCTTTCAGCCCATTTTGGCCCGCTCATTTACAAACATAGAATTCCTCAGGTGGAGTAATTTCCTAGTAAAATAATTGTAATCTTGTGGAACCACTACCAACTGTCATAAAAACTTAAGCTATTTAATAAAAGCATGTTTTGATTAAATTCTTCACGTTTCTCTCATGCATAGGCGAGACTTTATCCTTAAACTAAATCATGAAAACATATGATAAGAGAGACAACTAGGGGCCTAGAAGGATTTGAATGCATGATCAAGAGTTCTAGTACTATGTAAAATTTAAAGAGCCGCTATCAACTATTTTAAGAGCTGATAAATAAAGATGTAGTTTGATATATAAATCCACCAAGAGATCTACATTTTTGTTGTTCTCCAAAGACATAATTCAGGAAAAGCAAAATTGTAACTGGATCAATGTAGATGATGAAGGAGATTCTTTGAAATGCAAAATATCTCATAGCAACAGAATTTCATAATGATTGTCCAAACTGCAAAGAATTTTAATTACAAAAGCTGACCAATGAGCAGGTACTTCTTCGAATAATCACTCTAGAACTTCAGATATTTTCTGATCCTAAGACAACGATACACGGTGCAAATTGGTAATTTATTCCGACCAATAAAACATAATAGCTTCTTAACTCAATGAGTCCCGTCAATGATGACACAAGCCAGTTTGATTGCTTCCAGTATTGTGCAATGAGCTTTATGCAAGTTAGGAAAACAAATGATGACTGACCTCAACGAAAGATGGAGACATGCCTCTCCCATCTTTTAACCCTGATGAAGCAAGAGATTTAGGAATCTTTGCTTCTCCGATACCCAAACTGTTTTCCTGAACATTTCCTGTGTTATGGATTACTGAAATCATTATCTGAGTGTTTCTCATCACAAAATTAACAATTGTTAACTAATAGAAGCTAGGGGCATCCTCAACCACTACCTTTAGAAGTTCCTCGTTTGAGTCTTCCAACATCCAACTTAGTGCTAGTTTTCTCCTTCCCATAGTCACTCCTCTTTTCGCTTTCTTCCCTGATTGGTTTCTTGTCTTCTACAACAGGAACAGCCACTTTCTTATCCTGATCAGCGTGAGCATTTTCACTTTGCTTTACTTTATGCACATTGCTGGGGAGAGTCTCGATTCTCTTTTCTTCAGCTTTATCCTTTCTACCTTTTCTTTTTCCCTTCTTCCCATTATTTTTAGCTTCAACTGGTATATCCATTTCATCAGCAGCTCCATGCATTTCTTCAGGTCGCATCTTCTCTTCCACCATTGGATTATGAGGTTTTCCTCGACAGAAAATATTTCTATCAACCCCCTAGTCTCTCTCACCAAGTCATCTTCCCCAATGTTTTGCAGTCCCCCGCTCTCCAATACAACCACATTTGTCACTTCAAGAGGTGCCCCAATTTGGTCAAACTTATTGCCTTCATTCTCGTCCACTTCTAGTGTAAGTAAAACACCCTGCATCTCATCCCTTGGCTGCTTAGACAAACTTCCCACTATTATGTCATCATCTTCCTTCATTATTTCGCGAACCTCCAAACCTAAGTCCTTAACCATACCCCTATTATCATAAGTATCCCTGACCAGGGTCTTCTCTTCTTCATTTCCTTCAACCAATTCAAACCTCATCTCGAGTTGTTCTTTTATGTCCTCAGATTTGCTCTACTTCCTCCTTCTCCATATCAATGTCTCCTCCAAACCCAACCTCCACCTCCTCCTCCTCCTCCTCCCCCCAATTCCTTCCTCATTAGGAGTTGGAAGCAACATACTCATGAGCTTCTCAGAGCAAGCATAACTTGTAAAGAAGAGTCCATAAGGAATGGAGACAGCAACCCCTAGTGCAGAGACTACCACAAGAGGAGGAAGAACAAATGGGGCAGAGGAGATCACCATGCCTGTGACCAGAACCTTCTTTCCAATTGCTACTCCCTTATTCCATAACCAACTAACTTTGCTGCCGTCTGCTTCAGAGGAGTATTCCTCAATATTCCAATCCATGTTCAGTTCGTCCATCCTGCCGAAACAATTTCACCTCTAAGAAATGAGAACAAATGCCTTAAAAAGTATAATGAGTGTGTTGCCCAAAGGGCTCTCCTAGTCCCTCTGCTTCTAATTTTCACATAAATAACGTAAGGAACAAAAGTAAGGCTACAGATGTTGCTATCTCTGGGTTTATGCAGAGACTGGTTCAACCAGGAAAACAGTAAGCAATGCCACAAACACATCTAGAACAAATTGCTATTAAAAAACGAAACTCACCTCATGGGAAGTCTTCCCGGTTAAAAGTTTCCAACGTAAAAGCCTGAACTATATATTAATTAGGCAGTGAGGGTGCCATTTCTATTAGCTCAAACCTAATCCCATCTTTGTTGGAAAGAGAAACCTCTAACATCTCCTGTCGCATGCACACCAGCAAACAATGGTGTGATTAATTTATCTTGCACTGTTCATGCAGGGCTGATAACAGCAAATTCCATCTTTGGTAATAAGTTCAAACAAGATGTCATCAGAGAAGGATTTTCATTCGATGTCTCAATGGCATAGATTTCAACAGCATACATACATATTCCATTTTTTATGTTCGAGCATTGTGTAACACTAGTACCCCCATTTCTTGAAATACGATTGACCGAATCAGTTTGAACTAATTTAGCCGCTAATCTTCTCACGTCTCCCCATTTACAGCACACAAAAAAAAAAAAAAATCTCAAGTTTTGACCAAGACTAATACACAACTAATTATAGGCATGAAATGCTGTATCTTGTGCAAACAAACAGCCATGCTGAACAAAGACGATGCCCGCAACAGCTTCAATCTCCAATACACAACTTGTAACGCGAGCTAAAAAGGACTTAACATCTCTGACACTAGGAGATAGGAAAGAGAAGCCTCTGTGGGTTTACCTGGGTAGATAAGCAGCTGTTTGAGTGCTGCTAATTTGACTGTGTAGATCCCATTGGAACTGAAATCTTGAAGCAGGGGCGAAGGGTTTGAAAGTGAAGGCTGGGAGAGCATAAAACCCTGGCAAGCTAAGGAAGAAGAGGAAGAAGGAGAAGAGGATAAAGTTTGATGCAGAGGACACGCGGTGGAATGGGCTTTCACTGACAGTCTTGCGGGCAAATGGAGGAGGAGCCACCTGTTGCATGTTCCATGCAACGGCCCTCGATTTGCCTATGGTCAATTCCATTTCCATTCTTTATTTCCTTGGTTTTTTCTCTTTTCCTTTTACTTTTTATCCCATATGTGATTCTCGTTTCATTTCTTGTTGAACTATATACCACCATTATCCCACGCTTGATGGAATTTTAGACCTGTTTACATTTTCTTGATTCAAGATGGCTCCCGTACTAATAAAAAAGGTTGAACATGGTAAAAATGTTTATATGCTTGTTATCCTAGGTAACGTTACATCATATGATTTGTTATGCCATATAGTTGAAACCATTCATATTTTTGTGAATTTGTTATCTTATATATTCACGTGATGTACGCTTCATATATAGTTTCTTTTGAGTTAAATAAGGGAATAATTGAACAAGGGAATGCTTGTTTGGACAATCTAAACATATGTGTCGGATTTTTATTTGCACAAATGGCGCTAGTGGGCTCATGTGATGTCAAGCAGATATTACATCAATGATTGTAAATAATTAAAGGGATAATTCCATTTTTGGTCCTATAACAAGTGAATTGTGCAATTATGTCCTATGACTCCTAATTTGTGCAATCAAGTCCTATAGTTTTAGTACAATATTCAACATAGTCCTCTTGGGACTCGAGACTAGAAATTTTGAACAAATTAATGATTGGACTTATGCCATCTTACTAAGATGATGGTAAGTATTAATGTGCACTAGGGCGCGTTTGGTAACGATTCTATTCCCATGAATAGATTCTAATTAGAAATTATTCTCTTTTATTCTGTTCCCAGGAACAATTTCTAAGTATTTTAAGTCATTTGGATAACTGTCCAAAATTTCTGATTTTGGAATAAAATTGCGTTTGGTACCATACTCATTGATTCTATTCCAAATCAATTTATTTTAGTTTTTAAATAATTTTTTACTTTTTTACTTTTTCTTTTCTTTTCTTTTTTCCTTTTTTTCCTTTTCTTTTTCCCTTTTCTCCTATTCTTCTTCTTCTTCTTCTCGTGACTAGCAATCTCACCCGAGCATCGCCGACCCTTGGCGAGGCTGGCCCTCATCGGCCGAACCTCGCCGGTGGCCGGCCGACCTCACCAAGGGGTTGGGCGAGGCCTCGCCCACGCTTGCCTAGCCATCGGCGAGGCCGGGCGAGGCCCACCCGGCCACCGACGAGGCTCGCCTCGCCCGCCGAGGCTCGCCTTGCTAGATCTAGCGAGGCCGAGCCTCGCGGGCGGGCAGCCTCACCGGTGGTCGGGCTTGCCTTCGGCGAAGCTCGCTAGACCTCACCCGGCCTAGGCGAGCTCATCGGACTAGTTGTCACGGACGGCGGCAGGCAGAACCGCACGGGATGGCAGTCAATGAAGAAGAAGAAAAGAGGAGGAGAAGAAGAGAAAAGGCAAGAAGAAGAAGAAGAAGAAGAAGAAGAAGAAGAAGAAGAAGAGTTGGTTTTGATTCTTAAATTTGTTCCCAAAAAAAGAATTAATTTTTTTTTATTCTTGATTTTGTTCCAAATCTACTTCTGGGAACAAAAAATATAAATTTGTTCCTGGGAAAATTTTTTTTACCAAACGCGATTTTGTTTCAAATTATTCTCGGGAACAAAAAATCAAAATCAGTCACTATTTGGATGGTTACCAAACAGAGCCTTAGTTTATCAATTTGAAAAATGTACATAACCTTTTGACATTGATAGATAAAGCAAGATGATAAGGCAACAAGTCATGAAAATCAAGGAACAACAAGACACCATCAATTATTTGATGGGAATTTATGATCTCTAGTAACCAAACGACCACATGGATCACTCGAGATTTCATTTCACAAATTAAGGGTCTGTTCGTTTCATGGAAAATGAAAAAAAAATGAGTAACAAGGTTCGGAAAATTTTTTCCTCATAAGTCATTTTCCAGAAAAATGACAATATTTTCTGGTATTCAACTAAAACTTGAAAATGTTTCGGAAAATATTTTCCGGTGTTCGGTAAAGAAAATATTTTCCACTCACCAGATTAGCGAACGTGAGCATCAAGCTCGAGGCTCGCCAGATCGATGAGCGCAAATTTGAGATCGACGAGCTTGAGATTCACTTGGTCTAACGACTAGCCAAGAAAGAAGAAAATGGGAAAAAAAAAAAAAATGAAAGAAAAAATAATTCGAATTAAAAAAAAAAAGAAAATTAAAAAATTAAAAAATAATTTGAATGAAAAAAAAAAGTGGAAAACATTTTCCCTATTTCGTAAGACTTTTTCCTTTGGGGGAGGAAAATCCTGAAAGGAAAATTATTTTCCGTCGAACGAACTCTAAGATTTATAGATAAGCATGAACGATAAACCATTTTCCACGAAAATGAGAATACGTGACTAAAAGTATTTTCTTGTGATCGAAAAAATGTTTAATGACATTTGACCTAACAATTGACAATAGTGTGTCTCTTACTTTCAAATTAATTTGTTGAGTCCATCACATTTTTTAACTTTATAAAAATATTTATTTTATAAAAAAATCAAAATTATAATTATTTTTCATATTTTCCTTTGATGGAAAAGCATTTTGATCGGCGAGGCTCGAGCCTCGCCGGATCCGGCAAGACTCAAGCTCGTTGGCGTTGGGCGGGGCCTAAAGATCGAGCCCCGCCCGACGTCATTTCACCGACGACCGGCGAGGCTCGAGCTTGCCGACGTGGAGCCGAGCCTCGGCGAAGATCGAGCCCCGCCCGAAAAATCTTGCGGAAAACGTTTTATTAAATATTAAAAATTATATTTTGAAAAATTATTTATATTAAAAAATTAAAAATTGATTTTTTAAAAATATTTTAAAAAGAATTATAAAAATTTAAAAATATATCTTTATAAGAATAATTGTTTGTAAACCAAGCATCAAATCTAAACTTTAGTAGATTCGGAAAACGTTTTCGCTTTCAAAGGGGAATCATTTTCCCGAATTTAAGTTTTCATAGAGTAAAATCGCGATTGTACAACTTATATAAGTTAAAAATGGAATATTCCCACCATTATAAATAAGAAAAGGAGAGAGAGAGAGGGAGTCCCCGGGGGGATTGACTACCTCTCGTGGAGGCGTGCTATGAAAGTAGGCATTACTCGAAGTTGGTCGCTGGCTCAAGCATGGCGAGCTTCCCGAGTCGTGGTTGCCTCGCTCAAATCTCGAACTTTCTAATCTGTCTGTGAGGGAGAGATTCGTTGAGGTGAGGGCAACTACCACACTGTCGTCACTGTTGCTTGAGGTAGCTAAAGCCACCACGCCCTGGTCAACGTCGTCCAGGCCACCAGCAGTAGGACAGCCAGCTTACGATGGTCGATTGCCTATGAAGAGCAACCGCCGCAAGGTCCGTGGTCACGTGGTCATATCTCAACAAGATCGGAGAGAGTTGAAGAGGTGGTCGCCGCCGTTGCGGAGGCTACACGGCCAGCAGGACCAGCAAGACCACAAGGAATGCCGTGGTCACATGGTCCTGTGCCAAATCGTAGGAGGGTCTGCAAGGTAATAACCTGGGCGATTGCCATTGCTTGATGCTACAAGACCGCAACCATCGTCAGTGGTTGTTGTGCACATAGGGAGAGTTTGTTTTGGAAACAAAGAAATAAAAATTGCTAGTTTAATACCATACTTGGTAATTTTAAGATAAGAAAATAAATGCTGAAAGGTTGCCTAAGTAGGAGCTGCTAACTCGGAAGTGGTTGGTGACTCAAATAGACAAAAGTTGGTAAGCCATCCAAATTAAAATTGCTAATTTATATAAGAAGTAGATTCTTTGAATAATTAGTAGGTCGTGAAATTAAAATTGTTAAAATGTCATAAAATTTTGTAATGTTGAACAATCAAATAAAAACTTGGTAAGTTTATATAAAAGATGGTAACTTATTAAGTCACAAACAATTTTCATATTCAATTTTTTATTGACAATTTTGCAAATTTGTTAATTTTTAAAGCAATTTGTCGATCATCGATAGGTTATCCGTCTTGTTAAGGAATAAATAGAATTTTGGACTATATTGTACAACAAGCCTTTAGTACAATATCACCGCAACAATTTCAATGTGAAGAGAAATAACGTAATTATTTTTATCATGTATATGACAAACACTTTATAATCGCAATGCACTCTAAAGTCACAGCAGCTTTTAGAAATTTGACTCACATAATTTTGACATGTTGCAACATCAAATCATTTATTACCGAATACAAATTTTCAACACTTCACAGCACAATCCATCATCGAGCAGCTGTTGTTCAACCAAAACCATGCCGAAGTGATGTCAATTTAATGCCAAGAGAGGCAGATGGAAGTGAGTCTGCTGCACCCACATGCTCTGCAAATCCCCCCTGGACAAGTTCAGCAATGCGTCCTCTCATGAACCTCAAGCTAATGTAAAGGAACCCACTTTACGGTTAGTTCATAAACATTGCAGTATCTGATGGAAGAGATCCAAATCATTACGCTGCCGGCAGAAGGTCCTTTTCTTTCTTAATCATCTGACTCATCTGATCTTTGCTTCTTGCTCTGTCTCTTTGCCATTTTTTTCCTTCTTCGTCTGATGAGTTTGCTATCAGACAATAGAAGGGAACAAGCAAGGGCATCAGATTGTAAACATGGGAAGGAAAGGGACAGACGAGATGGAATGTGGAATGTTCATGACTGGTGATGAATTGCTCCCCAACTACTTTTCATATAATAGCAATAACAATTTTACAAAAGGGTAATGGAATAAAGTGCCAGACGAGTGCATATGAGGAGCTTCTGGATCTTGCTGGTGTAATGAGGTTCTCCACGTGGATTGGCTTTTATTCTCTCCTGTCAAATCGCAGATCGCATTAGACTGCAAGAGCCCCTTTCCCCTCATCTTCTAGTGGTTGCATAAACCAAATCTCGGTGCTTCTGTCGATGCTTAACTAGGGAGGTAATTAACGTCATCCCTTCTCATCCTTGCGCCGTGTCAAAAGATAAAGTCGTCATCTCCAGGAACGAAAGAAAGGGAAAGGAAGGAGAGAGTCGGAGGTAACCCGTCGTTCCATCTTTGCTCAGCTCGCTTTCTATGAAAGGACAGGGAGAAAAAGCCACCTACTTTCGGAAGCGAGGAAATCACCAACACGCTTTGAATATGCGGCGATGCAGCTCCTCGGCATATTTTCATTGAATTCTACGCGGCTCGGGTTGAAGATCTGGACGGTGGTATCAATGAAGGGTCAAACAGTTTTCGACTCTTCCTTTGATGGTCGAGCCAAAGTTTTGTCCTTTCTGTTCTGTCGCCCGGTCTGGTCTGAGACTACTCCGTCCAACAGCTCTCCACGAGGTCCGCTTTTTCTTGCCAACTCCTCCATTTCCCCGAAGCCAACGACAGTACAGAAGAAAAATCTCTCCCTCTCTCTCTCTCTCTCTGACGTGCAGGCGGAGAAAATTCCTTTCTTCCTCTGCATTCCATACGCGGTCATCCATGAATTTCTGCTGACCCACCTTTGAAAGTTTCATTCAACCCAACCCAATACGGCGTTCCTTCCTTTAACTCTTGTAACTCATTCGTTCATTCGAAACGAACCACAAATTCCGTTCCTTTTTAGCTCCGATCCAGCTCCCCTGTTCCCAAGTTACGAACTTTGCGACCCCTTCGCCTCCGAACTACTCCTCCTCGATCTGGGTCCCCGCGAAAACTCTCCCATGGCGTGCCCACCGGACGCGATTCGCTACAACGGCACGTTCTGCGCATGCCTGCCGGGGCGCCTCTTGAACGTCACCGCCGACGCCTGCACTCTGTTCACGGCCAACACCACCATCTCCGTCGACAACGGCGTGGATTACTACGCCATCAGCTTCCCCGAGACCATATTCTCGTTCGATTCGATCAAGAGGTTCACGCAGTCGCAGGCCTTGTTCTTGGAGGCCACGGCCGTCCTGCTGCTGTCCTGGCTTTCGTTTTGTATATTCATGAGGTTCATGAAGGTCGGAGATGGTAGGAATGCGTGGTTCCAGATTCGGTGGTGGATTAGTCGTCTGGATATTTGCTTCTCCACCAGGCATTGGCTGGTAATGGATCTTCATTCTTTTGCTCACGAAAAATCCTCTGTAGATTGAAGAATGATCAGCTATATCCAGTTTAACAATCGTGATGCGGCTATTTTGTTTGCTCAGCAACTCGGAGCTGAATCAAGATGTTAATTTTTGCAATAACCCCCTGGTTTGGCTGTGCTCATTTTGTTGCGGAGATTTTTAGTCCTCTCGCTTTTAGATTGGAAATGAATTATTTTAGCTGATTTTAGACCTTTGACCACTCGTAGGTGTTAGCCTGTGTAGGATCATATGTTTAATTTGTTGCCTGGTAGTGGTAGGTCTTAAGTTCTCTTCTAGAGATAGATACTCTAGGTAATATGCTGCAAAGTCAAACTTCTGTTGGAAAAGATGAAGATGTTCTACTCTGGGTGTTGTTACGTGTACCTTCCCTTCTTCATCAAAAGTTGCACCTGTTGTGGTGGCATTTAAATACCAATCGACCACTGTCTCCATCTGCTTCCTCCGTTGCCATCTGAGAGGCAAGGGGATATGACACAACCGGCTGGTGCGATCTATTTGATGTTTGAAGTTACTGGCACCCAGAAAGTGATATCCACATGTCTCTTTCACCTCATCAGCCAACCTCCACCTTGTTCTTGAAGATTAAGACCGTCAATGGGACCAAATTTTTTATCTACCTCTTGTAAAATCATGTCTACAATTTGTTAATTGGACTTAACTCACCCAACTAGCAAGTGCTGTCGAGTACATTAAACTTTTGAATAATATGTTCTTATTTTGACACCCTAGGAAATGACTGGATGAGCTTGATATTCTTGTTTGATAGTAGTGGAGGACTTGCATCTCCTGCCGTGCACTTGTCAGCACCAATTGATGTGGTTTTTCATGGGTCCTTGTTTACTCAACCAGCTGCAGTCAATTATTTCTAAGTGTCCTTTACAACAGCTTTAAAGACGTTTAACAATTTTCAAGAGAAATGCAAGATTCATGAAATTTTCACTTTCCTTCTGGAGGTGCTATGGCACCTGGTAGCATGCTGCCTCTTCAACTTGTCCAATATAGGAGACCTATCTTTCATGGTTGTGATATTGTCGGCACTAACTGCAGATCATGTTGCTCACCTGCTTATGGTTTATCGAATGGAACATGTACTGTGGCAAACATCATAATAAATTAGAAAATATCTGCTCTTCAGTTTAAAATGAAACTTAGCAAATCTGATGGGTGCAGCAATGCTTCTCAGACTTTTTTTCAAGTCCTTATATTTGCCTTGAACCATTTCTTTTCTCTTATCCCATTTCTCCATTTGCAGTTTTCTATTTGAGGATCTGCTGTCACAGATCCATAATGGTCAGTGCTTCATTCGGCTTTAATTTTATGTAGGAGGATCAAAAAGTTGTTAAGAAACGCAAAACAGAGCTTGGTGGCACACTTTCCATTGCAAGTTGGATACTTTTTACTGGGTTGTTTGCTGCGTAAGTGTGCGATAGTATGTTCTTTCTTCACCCTGCTGACCTTTTTTAAGTTAAATAGCATTTCAAAAGATATTAGTTTTTATCGTAGGTGGTTTGGTCATATTTGGAAGATATTGTTGATTGGGTTCTCAGTTTTTTTTCAGGTTGCTCTACCAAATTATCTGGAAGAGAACCATTGAGATTCATAATGTAAGGGCAACAAATGCACCTGATCTCGCTTCCTTCAACAATGACATGGAATTTAATATCACTACTGTTTCTAGTATGAGCTGTTCAAACTTGCGGGGTACGTACACCTTAGTTATGGGGAGTCCTGGCTTGGTAGACTATAGGGTTGCTCCTCTGTCAAGCTTTGCAGATTTCTCTTGTCATAATACCAGTGAAGGGCCAACCGTAACACTCAGGTGCAGAAATTGTCAGCTGTCTCAAGACAATTATTACATTTCATGGCAGTTTGTTGATCTACCAAATAATCCTGCAACTGCAGTGGGTTTCCGATTCAATCTTACCTCGAATGCACATGACACTGAAAAACATGTGAGCTTTGTAAGTGGTACCCTGAGGAATGGGAGCACTGATGATAGGCCAGTTACCTTCAGAGGCAATGCTACAAATTTGCTGAAATTTAATTTGTTCCCAAGGATATACCATAATATAGACGATCTCAGGCTCATCCAACCACTATTCCATGAATTTCTTCCTGGATCAGTTTTTCGGGATGCTTCTCAACTTCAAACCTCCCTGGAAAGTTCTAATGGGATCATCAACACTACATTATATATCAACTTTCTGTCTTCGTATATCGTCGAGATTGACAATCAGAGTATTATGGGCCCTGGTAAGTAACTTGATTGCTGTGTAGACATGGAAACTTTACATTACTAAAAGGCAATCTAAGGTTCTTGCCACACGGTTAGATGAGGTGTATTTTTTCGATTTATTGACACCCATATGTCATTATTTGGATGCCAGCCTAAGGTGATTTGATAGAGTTAGAGATACTCTGAACAGAAGATTATGCTTGCTTTTGTGATTGTGATTACTGAGCCCATTTGTGTTTCTATTGATCTTGGAGCTTTGGATTTGTCCTCATTGCACATAGACAGCATAAAGTATGGCATCTACAAGAAAGATAGTTTGGTAGAGCAGAGGATGTGTTATTGGGATTCCGGTTGCTTGCCTACAACTAGATAAGAACTGGTGGCCAATTAGCTATCTGCTTCTATATAAACCGTGCTTCTTCTTTATCCTTGAGTCACTGTTATTCCATGCTGTATGTTTAGTTTATGGTTCACAGCCATGTCATGAATCTAAAATCGCCTTTAAATAGCTTTAAAATGATTGTCCTCTTGTCAATGATGAGGCCAATGATGTGGTTTAAAATGATTCATCATTTGATGTGGTTTGGTTAATGTCACTTGTTGGACTGCCTTGACCCTGTCTTAGGCTTACCTTGTGCTGCTAAAGATGGTCATGGATAAGTGACTTGAGACACCATTGCTCTAGCGAGCAGATAGCTTGTGCCCTTTTCTGTTTTATTTTATTTTATTTTATTTATTTATTTTGTATAAGCTGTATTTGTTTGTGATCAGCAGAGACTAGCATAACCTGATTCCCTAATGCTTGCCCAATAAAATAATTTCTCCATCCATTGAAAATCATCTCCCTGTTACAGGCTTACAGTAAATATCTTTATCCTTTTTTTAATCTTTTATGATGAAACTTTCTTCTTCTTTTTTTCCTGAATATGACATTTTATTATCTTTTGTGCAGTAAGTTTCCTTGCAGACCTAGGTGGCCTTTATTGCATCAGTATTGGCATATTCTACTACTTCTTGGTGCAGGTGCTGTTCATGTCCTTTTTCATGCATTCTTTCCTGAAAGTTAGGGGTCGTGATGAATGAATCAATGATTGTAAAAAACAAAATAAGGTCTTCAACAAGGTCCTTATATTTAACTCAGACTCTAAGCTTCTTTGTAGTTAACCTTATTCATCTTTCACTTAGAATGTTGGTTGCTTGTGCAGTTGTCCTTTACCCTGAGGATTGCTTCAGTATTCATGCCTTATTTCCATTTCTAAAGTAGTAAATTTTTAATGATTTGTTAACATGCCCCTTCTCCTTTTGTTCTGTTTTTTTTCTGCAGTGTGAATACAGGGTCAAGAGACTGCGCAATGAAGATGCTGTTCTGCGGCAAATTAGACACCGGCTGAAAGCTCAAGAACGTTGGGATAAAGTAATTCTTTTTATAGTTTGAAGCAACTTCTCGTATACATATGGTGATTCAAAATTTCCTTTTGGTTTCATGTTTTTAAATATAATTAACGAATTTTCATGCTTCTTATTGGACAGTTGCGGAAATATGTAATGTTCACCTGGGATTGCAAAGCACTGGAAGAGAACAATATAAACAGCACTATTGAACCACATTGTAGCAATTGTATGATGCATTCAATTCGAAGGAGTGGCTCCCTTCATACCAGCAGATCGAGGAAGCAATCGCATAGAAATGGGACTATTAATCTTAGCAAGAAACTTAGCTTACCCAGCAAAAAGGTACAACAATTGATTGTTGGATGCAGTTAAATTTCACACTAAACTAAATGTTGCTCGTATTCTTTTTGTATGCAGAATGCTGCCCCAGAGTGTATCCAGTTGCAGGAGGTAAGCACTCATTTAGCAGGATCAGGAAACCAGGACAGAATGTCGGAATCAAGATGTGACAATGTATGTATTTTGTTTCCTGGTAGAGCAAGAGTTTGTTAATATGAAGCCAATAACCCTACACCCTATTGGAGCTAGTTTTCTTGAATGATTCTTTTATAACTACACGAAGCAGGGTGCACGATATACCATTTCATGGTTGCCTTTTCTATCATTTAGCTCTACTGAATGCTAGTGCTTAGATCCAAGGTTTTGGTTCTATGTAGGTTAAATGGGGTGGGGGATTTTTAGGAATCAGACTTAAGACCTCCAGGATCTTAGTAAGGATGGACCATCACTAGGCAAATCATGTCTATCTCATGTTAAATTATTAGGAAGCTTTAGTAATCTGAAAAGGAGGCTTTTGGCGACATTTGGATGGAGTTCATACTTTGTCTCATCAGCTGTTGTATTTAGTTGGACTGATTTGATAATAATAACCAATAAATAGGCTCAAAAGTGCACCATGACAATTATTTATAGCATTTCCAGTTACATACAAAAGATTACGCCCAAACACAGCCTTTCATCATACGGGCCTAGGTGGCTGTGGCTATTAGCAATGTATGTTCTAGTGGTTCAAATTATGTGGAGTTCAATCAGGCAGCTTTCCAGATGAAGTTCCAAAATTGTTAGAAAAAATAAAGCAAAATGTTCACTCAAGGTGATTTTGACAAAGAAACTTTGAAGATGTATTTATGTCTTCAATTCAGTAGAAGGGCATTAATATGTGGGCATTCTTGGATGATGTCTGCAAAAATTGGATTAACATTATGGATTGTCAAAGTTCATAGAGTTTTGGCAAGTCAGTATCTCCATATGTGATGTCATCCTCAGCAAGGTTGTAAAAGTTACTGCAAATGCTTCCAAAAACAGTGTTAATTCTGGACTTGTGCTGATTAATGAATGAGATGGTTCTTGATTTTTGAGTGCCGAAACTTGACGTGGCTAAACATTCTTCTGCAAATGATTAAAATGCAATGAGTTACCCAGTTACATTTTCTTTCACTTTCATTGAGTTAGCATTTTTATTGATTGCCAGCCACAGAAACACGAGCTCTGTTCCGCGGTTGATAAGAAGCAGCATTCTATTGAATTACAGGAGAAAAACACCTCTTCAGCATCAGTTCTCTCTCTTACTGATGATCGACTCATTCCACCATTGCCAGTACCAGGTAACAATGACAAGTTCTGATTTTGCTTTTGCTATTTGATTTTGTTTCTCAACTGTTTGGTCTCGTGAGATGTTCATTTGATTGGTCGTGCTTTATTACTGTCTATCGTATGAAGATGTATAATTGTTTCTCAAATGTATGGACCATAAGTTCTGTTTTGCTTCATGATTTTTGTTCTTATCACTGCCCAACTCACTGCCCAGTGATACTGCTCTCGTGATACTTTTTTCAAGGTTCCTTCTACTTACGTTGTCTTTTATTTTTCAGAATTTAAGGCTGGTTCTGACATGGATATGACTGATGTCCAGAAGAATATTATGCTTTTGTACGAGTACAATGCCATGTTGAGGGAAAAGTTAGTTGCCACCCATTCTATGCTCCGTGATCTGGTGACAGAACCCTCATCTGCGATGTCAAGAGACAAAAGATGACAACGTGCATTCTGATTCAAGACATCCCCTTTGCTCATACTCCTGAAAAATGCACAAGGGTGGATAAATGACATGTCACAGAAGATGATGCTGCATATTGAGCTGAACAGTCAAGCAGGCTTTGTTTTGCATGATTCAAGTGTTTCCTCCGGTGAGCCAGCTGACCATTTCAATGAGAATGCTGGGGGTTCTGTTCAATTCTGTCGGCAACCGCTGCCTGATCTGCAGTAAAATCTGATTTTTTTGAATGACTGATGCAGCAAGTTGCTCAATTTTGTGGCTTGAGTTGTGCAGGAGAGGTTTATCGTGGAATTCAATCTTGCACTCTCGTTTGCAAATTCATGAGACCAAGCAGCTTACGTGAATTGTATCTACACTTTTTTAGGCTATTAGAGGTCAAATGTACGATATTTAGGAAGCCAATAGAGAGAATAGTCGATTTATGTATCCAGCAGATCTTCAGAATTATTGATATGTAATATTTTGCTGTTTTATGCTGATTCACATGACTCTAATCTGCAACTTCTCTTTTCCCGTAGATTACTGGGTTTTGGCCACAGAACGACTTGGATTGTCACATAAGACGCTTTGACGATAAAACTCAGAAGGCCTAAATTGACTAGACTTTGGCTGACAAATGGATCAGAATGTCATCCTGTTCGATATCTCTGTTTGGCATACTATAGAAGATCCAAAAATGCGTATCTAGAAAACTTTTAGCATATATTATAGATGGAGACATGAATTCCATCTTATTCAGATTAAGGAGAAACTTTCTATTGCATTTTAGTAACCTCAAATCTGGTCAGAGCAGGCCAACATTACTAAACAATTTTATTTGGCCTAAAGAAAAGGTTGCAAAGAATACTTCAAGTAAACAAGGATTGGTTCGTGATGCGACTCCACCAAGTATGTTTGATCAAGATGCCTGGTCTTTTGAAAGCTTAAGCTGGGTCTGACTCCTAGAATGCTTATTCGCTGAAAAATCAATCCCTATTTCAGATAGATCCTGGCGCAATAAATCTGCACTCTTAAACTGTATACCAACAATGCCAACTTCCAATGCAGCCTCCACATTCCTTGGCCTGTGGAATCCATAGCAACAACAAGGGTAAAAAGTAGGAATTGCACTAATGAGTCAGATCTCTCTCCCATTTGCCGTTTTCAGTACTGGCCAGAACTCATACAAGATATGGACAAATAATAAGGGTAAGGGAAGCTAACAACCTGTCGTCAATGAAGACGCAGCTAGGTGGATCAACTTTCAGGTGTTGCAGAGCATCCAAATAAAAATCACGATCAGGCTTCCTTTTTCCTGAAAGAGAAAAGAATGATCTAATAAGTTTAGTATGGACTCCCCTTAAATTGAATCACCATCATCAACATCTCCCCAATGAAAAGTCCATGCATACCAGTTGTGCATGAACAAAATGTCCAGGATAAGTATCTCGATATTTTCAACTTCTCCTCGATTATTTTGTACCTGCAAAAATGATTGAAATAGAGATTAACCCCGTTATGAACTGACAAATGTATACATATCTCATCTTACCAGATTGGGTAGTTTGTGAAAGCATGGATCTCATAGCCGTTTTCTTTTAATTCCTGAAGAAGTTCCTCCATTCCTTCAAGATAGGAAAATCCCCTTCTCATGCATGTTTTAAGGCCTACAAAAAGAGTGAGTGGGATTAGCAGGTTCTCAATGATCGATAAGAGAGCATTCAGAACCAAATTAAAGCAAAGAAATTGACAGAAACTGGTTCTACTTATCGCACTGATCTAATTTAAAATTGATCACAAAAGTGGCAGATGCAATGTGTATCCACGGTGAAATTTTCATTGACATGAGCCTATGACAAATGACAATAAAAAAGCAGGAAAGATGCAGGTAAGACAATTGTCACACTCTGCTTTGTCTGTTGAATTGCTTAATCACTTTGCTTATCTTTGTAGTAAGATTTTTTCAAGCACATAAGTGCTTCGTAATCAATAGGAATCTCATTACTGGTACTGAACTTGTCTAGGAAAGGGAAGCTAGATAATCCACTTTCTTCTTTTTTGTATTAGCTTTGAATCCAAATTTAAGACCGAAAACACAGAACAACTGATATTATGAAAAAAAACAAATAAAATAGTATTAGAGGCAGATTCTTTTCTACTCCACTGTAAAATTTTAAATAAGACACTACTTTACAAACTCCCATACTTTTGCAGGCGTCATGATCATACCCTCCACAATATCCAATGCCACAATAAAATGCTATTGACTAATCAGGCTAGTCACCAACCTTCCAAATCAAAAGGCCTTCCATCTTTGAAGAATTTTCTGGCCAGTTCCATCTGCAAGGATGATAGCAAACTTAAAAAAGATGATGAAGAAGCAAAAGAGAAATTGTGAAACAGGTAGTGGAAGCAAAATTGAAGAAAAAAGGTAATTCAGGTTGTCTAAAAACACGAAACAAATAATCGATGCGGGGAGCTTCTGCAAAGCTCATGAAGCCTTATCCTAAAAGAACTCAATTCATAACTCTGTCACTCCAAAGAACCTCAGTGACAAGCTAAACTTGCAGCCAAGAACAACTAATTCAACAGCTGAAACTCAACCACTCGAAATGAAAGGGAAACATAGAACTACAAAGACTATTTTCGCGGAGTACCTCGTCAATTACTCCCTTTTCGAACTCAATCCACGCAGCTGGGTGCTTGCACGCTATTAATTCCTTCAAAGGCATTCTAATCAGAATAAAAGCTCACTGTGATTACCCAAGACAGAAAATCAAGATAAAACACAGAATCGAAGTCCACCGCACGGCAAAACCATCAATTCTCCACTTGTCGCTAAGAAAGATCGCATTTTTCGATGTCAAGATAGCTTCATCCCCGAGCCGACACAGTTGAATGGCGAAACGAAGAGTACCCAAAGAAGGCAGGGACGTCGTGGTAAAAAGGGTCGCGCACGATCGTGTCCATGATGTCGAAGAGCAAAATGGGTAGCCGCCGGTCGGTGCGGGACGAGCTCGGAGGAGCGAAAGATGTCAACTTGAAGTCGTTGCTGAGGGCGGAAGCCATTCTTGTGGACCTTGGAGTGAGAGGGAGAGGGAGGGGGAAAGGGATGGAAGACGATCTCAACGAACTAGCCATTGCGAAAGACATGTCACTGGGTTGCGTTTCTCTTCCTCTTATATGGTTATATGGAATATGCCCAAAAACTCCAAAGAAGGGGGATCAAGATCAAGCAGGCTCGGGAAAACGACACAAACGGCCTATGAACTTTAGCCCGTTATACAATTTAGTCCTTAATTTTTAATTTTGTTCGATTTGGCCCTTAAACTTTATCTCGGTGTGCCATATAATCCTTAAACTTTATTCAATGTATTCCATGAACTTTTGGTACAAGTTCAATTTAGTCATTCTATTAATTCAAGACGAAGAACTACATTGAACATTTTTATACAGTACAAAGACTATATTAAATATATAATAAAAGTTTAGAGAACATTAAATTAAATTAAAAGTTCATTGAAAGTTGAGGGATCAAATTGTATATTAGGCCAACATTTATCAACCGTTTGCATCATTTTCCCTTTTTTCAAAATATGGCTTAAAATAGACATTATTTCAAATTAAGGCTCGAAGTGTTTAAATTAATCTCAAATAAGGATCATACGACAAGTATGTGACTTTTCAAAAAAAAAAAAAAAAAAACGTCCTTATTTTGATCGCCGAGCTCGGGCCCTTATTTAATATTGATTTAGGTATTTCAAACCCTTATTTAAAAGAATTAATATCCTGAAAAACCCCAAACTGGTATACCTATGACAAATTTATCCCAAACTATTCTTCTTTTTTTTTTTTTTTTGATAACCCAAGAAATCCCGAAAGCCGATAGCCGGCGGGAAGAACCCTGGGGCGGCCACCACACTCACGCCGGTGTATTGACGCAGCAAGGCCACCACACTCACGCCAGCAATTAAGTCACCAAGTAACGCCGCTGGGATTTGAACTTGGCACCTTTCGCGGGAAGCGCAAAGCTCAAGCCAACTGCGCCATCGCAATGGGTGGTCCCAAACTATTCTTTTTACCATAAAAAATCACAAACTAGTACACCTGTAACAAATTTATCCTAACTGATCATAAAAAATCCTAAACTGGTACATTTATGACAAATTTACCCCAAAATAATTTATTCGATCACAAAAAATCCAAAGCTTGTAAATTTGTGACAAATATACCCTTCGCTAAATTGGATTAATACCATAAAAAATCACAAAATTGTAAAATGTGACAAACAGAGCGTAAAATCCTAAATTGGTATACCAGTTAACTGTTACGTGTAATTTAACTTAATAATCTGACGGTAAAATTTAACGAAAACTAACGGAGAGTAAATTTGTCACAAATGTACTAGTTTTAGGTAAATTTGTTAAAGGTATATCAGTTTAAGGTTTTTAGTGGTCAAAAAAATAGTTTAGGATAAATTTGTCACAAATGTACCAGTTTGGGGTTTTTCAGGGTATTAACCCTATTTAAAATAATGCTCATTCTATATCATTTTTTGAGAAAATGATCTCATTTCAAACCCTCATTGAAATTTTTCCAGGGATCTACTTTATCATCAATCGAATCATTTTTTAGTGTTATGGATGGGAAATATGTTCAACTAGGCCAAGAATGGGGATGGTTTTTGTCATCCGTCCAATCTAGGACCAGCAAGAGCGAGTCAGGGTGGGTTTTCATTCTCTTATATGGAGTCTGCTTTATCATCAATTGAATCATTTTAGACTGTTGCGGATGAGAATATGTTCAACTAAGCCAAGAACAAGGATACCTTTTGTGGTTCGTGTAGTCTAAGACCAGCAAGAGCGAATTGGGTCGAACGGGCTTTCTTTCTCTTATATGAAATCTGTTTCATCATCAATCAAATCATTTTAGAGCGTTGCGGATGGGGAATAGGTTCGACTAGGCCAAGAATGGGGATAGGTTTTGCGGTCCGTCCAGGATCAGCAAGAGCAAATCAGGTCAGATAGATTGTCTTTCTTTTCTATGGAATCTATTTTATCATCAAGAGTTCCCGTTCATAGACGTAGGTGTGGACCTTAATTTAAGTACTAAGCAATTATTATTACTGGGGCTAATACCACTAAAAGTCCAAAATTGGCGCTTTTATACCACATTTACTCCAGATTAATTTTAATGTTACAAAAAATCCCGATTTGGTGTACTCGGGCCACATTTACTCCTCATAGGTGTGGTGTGAAGTGTGAACACATGTTATGCCTACATCACCAGTGATATGATTTTGCTGGTCTTTTTTCCCCTTATGCCTATGAAAAGCATGTCTTCTGATAAGTAGAGCAGACTAGCCTTTAGCAATAAAATCTTGTGTTTGTATGCTTAAATCATGCAACGCTAATTTTCCCTTTTTCTCGTCTGTGAAGAGGAAGGATGCCTCACCTATCTCTTGGGGCCGGAAGAAATGCCACTTGCACATTTATACATAAAAGAAGGGAAGCCTCTCTAAACCACGACCTAAAGCCTTTCAGTAGTGCCCTTAAGATGCAAGCCTTTTGAACCACCAGTAGTTGTAGCTGTGGTGGGCTTTCGTTCTTACCGCTCCGGGTTTGGCCTCACTTCAATCGCCGAAGGAAGGACAGAGCTGGCGAGTGACGATGGGCTAGGAAATAAACCAGACTTGTCATGGAATAGATGTCGTTAACTAGTGTCGAGTTCTGTCTCTGTCCTGTCCTGAGTTCCTTTCATCATCAAGATAGTAGGGTCAATAGAGAGAGACGTCCCAAGAAAAACAGAGCACCTCGAATAAAAAAACAGAGCGATGGAAGGGGTGATTCCCAACGAGAATAGAAATGTTTCAAGTGAGGATGGTGATCAACTCCCAAAGTGTTTGAAGGGTTCTTGTGGTTGACGACAATGTCCCTCGTCATCACCTTCTGGGGAAGATGCTTCAAGATTGTTCGTACCAAGATAACTTCACTACACTGCTTCGTGTTTTCTCTTTTCGTACTTCAACTTGTGTCGGTAATAATGTGTGTTGTTATGTTGTTTTCTGGTTTAACAGCTGCGGTATATAGGCGGTACGTTTAATTAATCATCACGACTGAACTGCAGAAGAGAGAGAATTCTCACTTTTGTACTCGGAAGTAATTGAGGATTAGTTTCATGATGAAAGAATTAGAGATGCCGCGCACTCTGACCACATCGTCATCTAACGATATCCATTCTCAGGCAGAGAATGAGAGGGAATTCTAAAAGCTTGAAAAGGAGCAGCAAAGATGAAGCTGATGAAGGCCAGACTAAAAGCGAGGAAAATAAACCCCGCTTGGTTTGGACAGGCTAAACCATGCAATGCTACTTTAGAACTTTTTCTCTTCAAATTTCTATCTGTATGGGAGATCTTAGATTAGTAAGATAGCACTTTATCTTGACAGTATGCCTTGTGGAATCTTGTGCATCAGAAAACTAATATAAGAAAGCCTTATGTTCGGAATAAGGATTTAGCTAGATAACCTTATGTTTGGAATGAAGGTTTAGCTAGATACTAAAAGTTGGTCCCAACAGGGTAATGCTTAAGAGAGGCACCGCAAAGGAACTGAATAACTGCATTTGCTAAGTTTTTGCCCCAAAAAATCTCAAACCAATTCACTCAGGTCATACTTACCCGAAACTATCTAGGGCTTTTTTGTGACACGAAGACTAATTTAGAGTAAATGTGACACGTATGTACTAATTAGAGAATTTTTGTGGCATGAAAAACAATTTAAAGTAAATATAGCACGATTAAATCACTTTACCATTTTTTATGACAAAAATTAGTTTAAAATAAACATAAAAGGCTTTTACTAGTTAAAAAAAAATTGTGGTATTAACCAAATTAAATATAATTTGACTTTGAATCAAATTATATAGAGCCTTTTTTTTGTTCTCAGAAATATTTAGAATTGATGGTTTTCTCTTCTCTTAGTGCAAAGGATCAAATGAGGAATTTGATCATTAAAAATCCCAAAAAGAGAAGACCCACTTTAATTACAAGAAAAATAAAAGGAAAAGGAAACAAATGTTTATGGACTAGAATTTTGAGTTCTCGCTTATCCTCGCTGTCACTTCACTTACAGGCTTCCTGTTCTGACGGTTGTATAGGCCAAGAAAAATTTGACTTCGGTAAATGCAAGATCTTCCAAGGCACATATTATTGATTCTCCCTTCAGTTAATCACCTATCCTAGTTATTTCCTATTTTGAATCACCATATTCTCTACTTTTGTGCTCTAGAAAAGAATGCTTCAGAAAAAAATAACACAAATGATCATTGATCTTTGATTCAATGTATAGTTTAATCCATAAACTTTTAATTTGTTTAATATGATTCCCAAACTTTAAACTTATATGCAATATTATCTCTGAATTTTAAATTTATTCAATGTAATCATTGAATTTTTTATACATGTTTAATTTAGTCCCTAAAACTATATGACAGTGTTCATTGTTATCCTTCTATTAATTTAAGCCCCAAGACATTATTGAATATTTTCATATACTTTAGAAACTAGATTGAACATAAACCAAAAGTTTACGGATCACATTAAACAAATTTAAAGTTCAAGGACTATATTGCATATTAGAATAAAGTTTATAGACCATATTAAACAAATTAAAACTTCAAGAATGATATTGCACATTAGAATAAAGTTTATGAATTATATGAAACAAATTAAAAGTTCAAGGACGACTTTATACATTGAACCAAAGTTCATAAATCATTTGTATCATTATCCCAACGCTTTTATAGGGCCGATAGAGAGCCCTTAGCCCGCATTTTTGCATATGTAAGGACCAATCTTGCCATTCTCGCACATATGGATCGAGAGCTCTACCAACCTTCATGAATCCATTTTTTGTTCTTTCATTCTAGGTAAAGCCCTAGAAGTATAACCAAATGTAGTAGCAACGATATCAAACTACCCCGCATTCAATTTCCTCTTTTGGGCACAGGAAGGATGACTCCCCTATCTCTTAGTGCAATAAGAAAAGCCAATTACACATTTATACATAAAGAAGAGGAAGCCTCCCTAAACCACAACCTAAATCCTTTCAGTAGGGCAGGCCCTTAGAATCTAAGCCTTTTAAAGTGCCAGCAGTTATAGCTGTGGGTAGGGCTTTCGTTCTTATTGCTCCGAGGTTTGGCCTCACTTTGATCGCCTAAGCAAGGACGGCAGGCGCGAGTGACGATTGGCCAGGAAATAAACCAGACTTGCCATGGACTAAATGTCTTTAGTTAGTGTCTAGTCCTGTCTCTGTCCTGTCCTGAGTCCCTTACATCATCCATAGTAGCAGGGTCAATAGAGTGACGTCCCAAGAAAAACAGAGCACCTCGAAGAAAAACAGAGCGATGGAAGGGGTGGTTCCCAACAAGAATAGTAATGCTTCAAATGAGGATGGTGATCAATTCCAAAAGGGTTTGAGGGTTCTTGTGGTTGAAGACAATGTCACCTGTCTTCACCTTCTGGAGAAGATGCTTCAAGATTGTTCGTACCAAGATAACTTCATTACACTGCTTCGTGTTCTCTTTTCTTACTTCAACTTCGTGTCCGCAATAATGTGTGTTGTTATGTTGTTTTCTGTTGACAGCTGTGGTATACTGGCGGGACGTTTGATTAATCATCGCGACTGAACTGCAGAAGAGAGAGAATTCTCACTTTTGTACTCGAAGTAATTGAGGAATTAGTTTCGTGCTGAAAGAATTAGAGATGTCGCACACTCTGACCACATCATCATCTAACACTATCCATTCTCAGGCAGAGCATGAGAAAGGGAATTCTAAAAGCTTGAAAAGGAGCAGCAAAGATGAAGCTGATCAAGGCCAGACTAAAAGGAGGAAAATAAACGCCGCTTGGTTTGGACACCTGAGCTCAACTGGATGTTTGTTGTGGCCTTCATTAGTCTTGGAAATAATGGTACATGATGTGTTCATGAACCTGTTTCATGAAGTCAAGGCTTACTGATGTGTTTTCATATGACCCAATGTAGATGCTAAATTTAAGAAGATATTGCAAATTATGAGGAAATTGATGGGTGTTCCTCATCTCACTCGGCAAAATGTCTCCAGCCATCTTTAGGTAAGAGTCCCTAATTCAACCTCATTCCGAAAGATCAAGAGAAAAGAATGGGGAAAAACATATCAGTGCTTTAACAATTGTATTTATTCCATGAACTTCTGTGAGAAATGCTTATTAAATCAACCTTGTTGCACAGAAATATCGCACGAGCTCCAACAAGATAGGAGAAGCCTCAGAGCATCAAAGTGCCCATTATTCTCTCATTAAGGGCCCTGGCTTCGCCAATCCGACTCATTCCACTCCACCATCATCGTCTTTAAATAGATGTGGCAGTACCCAAAATGGTGCTGATTCAGCTCAATATCCATCACAAGCTATGAGTATCGCCCCTCGACAGCAGTGCAATGGTTGCAGCACGAGGATGCCTAAACCCGTTGAGTTCCTAAATAATAACACGCTCCCGAGGTACCAAATGGATTTGGGGGTCCAATCACAACCACTTGCACTGTTGCAGCAACCGAATCCACTTCTCCAGAACTACAGTCGCCAGCAGCGAGTGAATCAGCTCAATGCCTGCCCTGAGCTCCCGCACCATCGGTTGGGTTCACTCACCGATGAATAATGACACACACCCAGCTTTGCCTAATCTAAGTGACAACTCGGTCATCATGCAGATGTTCCAAACACCTTCAAATATGCAAATCTTGGATGGAGCTCCAGCTGCAAGACACCATCTTTCCGCCACTACTCACCCTCACCCACTGCATAGCCAGATTTCAAAATTCAAAGCCTTTATTCAAGTACTCCCCATCCTGCTCCTGAGCAAGGTCTGCCTGAAGCCCTCAGCACCATGCGAATGAATCTTGCAGCAGCAATGTTGTCGCGGTTAAAGGGGAGTTCTGTTACCAGAACAACCTTAACTCCGTTCCTGAGGACCACCAAATTACAGTAACAAGGCTATGTTTGCAAATAGATGCTCGATACGGTTAGTTGATTTGGCGGCAGGAGCTGTTCTTTAGATTCGGTTGGTCAGTTTAATTTCAGTACAGCGATTGACAATGACAACTCATTCTGATGACTATTAGTTTTGTCTTCAATGCAGAATACCTCTGAGGATCTTGGGTTTGGAGAAGACGTTCCTTTTCTAAACAGCTATATCCAGGACGATAGTGCCATGCAGGAGAAGACTAAAGAGTAATCATCCGGTGGCCGCATACTTCTGTTTTAACTCTGGCTACTCTGTTTTGTATTGAAGCTATAGCTAAATGTACATAATTCATGAAAACTATTGACATTTTTAGTCTCTCTCGACTGTGCATGCATGGGCGCGCATGCCCCCATGAGTGTGGTCGTGCTCATCCTCACGCATGCGCGTCTAAATGCCAGCACAGGTGTATCTGTGTGTCTAGGCTGTTGGTGTTGCCTTAAAATCCTGAACCTGTTGAATCTCGTCACAAAGCCACCTACCAATTTACAGGATTGTTGAATCTCGCATCAATTTACTTTTTATCAAACAAAGAAACCTCTGCTTACTCTGGCATTTAGCAGAAGAATTCCCATCTTAAGATCGAAAATGCTCAAAAACTGACCGTTAATTAGCAAACCATACTGCGATTAGCCATCATTCCTCATGGACATTAGGAATAAGACAATGCTGCATAGGTATTCAAATCGTTAATCTGACAATATTTTGCTGAGAGCGAACTCTCAATGTGAAGAGAAGATGCAGGGAGTCCAGCAGCAAAACTAAAAGCAATCAAATTCCTATTCCAGTTAAAATTCAGCAGCCCAAGTAAAAGCCATCAAATTCTTACTTTACAATGATTAAATTCTAAGTTTCCGCATCCAAACCACTAGTATTCAATATTTAAGAGTGAGGTACTGAAAGCATACATTGTAGTTGAACAGAAAAATTTCGAGCAAAGAGTTCTAAGGAGAAAACTCAGGCCGATTTGTCACTAAAGCAGCAAGAATATACACTCTAGGGTTCATCCTCTTAGAATGGATTAAAGCTTGGTTTCGAGAATGTATCTTCTAGCACGAGCCGAACAAAACAGAGAGACGATACTGAAGTAGAAAGTGATGGCAGCACTTAGCAAGAACACCGACAAGGAAATCGGTCCTTCAACCATCTCTTCCTGAAATGTCTTACCAGGCACGACTGGCGTACTTTCCTGGCCACAAGCTCCAGTTGAAGACTCCACACACAAGTTTGGATTTCCAGCAAATGCTCCTGGAAATCTCCAGTATCCCTGTTTTTTAGATATATATCCAGAGAAGCTGTTGTACGATAAGTCCAAGACAGTTAGATCTTCAAGTCCAGATATATTTTCTGGTGGATGACCCAATAGAGAATTATGCGACAAATCCAAGGCCTTCAAACTGCGCATTTTCTCTAGATCTGGAAGAGGACCAGTCAGTATATTGTATGACAAGTTCAGGTACTCCAAGCCTTCCAGCCCAAATATTCCAGAAGGAATCTCTCCGTGGAGCATATTACCAGATAGATCAATCCCAACAGCTGCAATAATGTCATAGTTGAGCCTCACCTCATTGGTACTGGCAACGACCACATGAACTTTGATCCCAAGGGTTGCCATGGAAACCAATGAGATATTACCTGGCTGTCTAGCAAAATCTCTGTTGTTGTAATACAAACTTAGGTTGAAGTTACCGTCTGGTATGATGCCTGAGAAATTATTTCCTGAGAAATCCATCATCCGAATTGCTTGGAATGTGAATACCCAGCTTGGCAGATTTCCGCTAAACATATTTCGAGCCAAGGACAGATACTTGAGGCTTGACCATTTGGTTATCGCATCATTCAATGTCCCAGAGAGGTTGTTGGAGCTTAAATCCACTATCTCCAGAGATTTCCACCCAGCCAAAGTTTGCGGGATTTCACCAGAGATTTTGTTATTGCTAATATCGAGAATCTTTAAACCACTTAAAGCATCAAACTCTGGTTGAATTACCCCCGTAAGATTGTTGTTATTGAGTATCAGGGCAAGAAGCTGAAAACAACCAACAATGTTCAATGGAATGGCACCTGACAGCACATTATTTGAGAGATCGATCACTTGGAGGTAAGTCAAATTTCCAATCCTCGATGGTATCTCACCAGTGAGAAGATTGTGCGAAAGAAACAATGCCTGCAAGCTCTTTAACTCCGTAAGCTTCGATGGGATTCCACCAGATAACTGATTGTGCGACAGGTCAAGGAGTATGAGCCCTTTCTCAGTCGCCTCTGCAATCTTACTCGGAAGAGGACCAGCCAAATCATTGAAGCTAAGGTCCAATACGAGAATCTTCTCCGAGAACACAAGTCTAGGAGAGATCTTGTAGCTCAATTGGTTATGCGACAAGTTCAGATGTGTCAAGGCCTCGAGCGAGGCGATACAAGTAGGAATTCCTCCCACTATATTATTATCCGCTAAATTCAGAACACTGAGAGATCCAGAACAGGCAGAAAAACATGGCAGAGTACCCGACAAAGAATTCGACCCAAGATTGAGAATCTCCAAGGACTGCTGAAAATCCCTTAGGTCACCACCGAGATTATTGTTCTCCAAGTTCAGGTATCTTAAGGACTTCAAGTACAACAAGCTCTCAGGAATTTCCCCACGGAAAGAGTTGAAACCGGCGTCGAGCTTTTCCAACTTGTCGGAGAAATTACCGATCCACGGCGGCACGAGGCCGCCCAAATCTCGGTTCCAAGACAAAACGAGCTGCCTCAAATTACCAAGCCTACTGATTGTGTCAGGCAGAGCTCCACCGAACCTATTGTGACTAAGATCAAGGGTCTTGAGACCATAGAGGGAACCCAAACACGGCGGAATCGCTCCCGTGAAGCTATTCTGCGCCAAGACTAAGGTCTCGAGAGAAGACAGGTTGCACAAGCTGGGGTGAACGTCCCCGGACAAGTTCATACCGGTCAGGTTCACCGAGATTACCTTGCCGCTCTCCCTCGCGCAGGCGACGCCCGTCCAGTTCGTGCAGTTGGACCCCGACCACCAAGCGGACAGGCTCTGGCTCGGGCCCTGCGCGCGGGACCCGAACAGCAGGAGCGCGGCCTTGTCTTGCGGGTCGACGTCGAGCGACTCGCAAGGGTTCAAGCTCAGCAGCAGGAACACCATCGCCACGTATAGCTTCGTGGGTCGACACGAATTCGTCTCCATTGCGAAGCACGAGGCTAAAGATGGAAGCTTTTCGAGGGTACGAGGTTTTTACCTACGAAAATGGCGGCTTGATGGGTCGGAGCTGTCTGATGGGTAGGCTGAAAACCCGGAGAGAAGCACAGACATTCCCTTTCTCTTTAGTGTTGTGGTGCTCTTCTTCCTTCGAGCATTTAGAAAATCGCCATTGAAAAAGCATAAAGCTTCTCTCTTTATTCCACTCTCTCTCTCTCTCTCTCTCTCTCTCTACATCACTTCCGTTGCTGTTGGTAAAGCTCGACTGCAATCCTTTTCAGACAGGGACAGCGGTCGCTATGGTCCGAGAGGACCGGGACGGTTTGACCCGGGGAGTCACTCCCCGACCCGGAACCGGTTCAACTTCTTTTCTTTCTTTCTTTGACAGGCGTGATATGGATTCATGTATTTTTTTCATCTTGTTCATACAAGGGCAAGTACCACCAAAAAAAAAAGAAAAAAAGAATCTCGAAATTATGTTCATAAAAAGTTTTGAACTTGCCCACTATAACACAAATGCCATAAGTTTTTTTATGTCACAAAAAAACTCAAAATTATACATATGTGATATATATACTATCTAACTCGGTTTCTTCTAGGATATATAGGAATTTTTTATAACACCAAAAAAAAAAGTTTGGGACATTTGAGTCATAATTGGCAAACTTACGATTTTTAGTGATATAAAACAATATTAGGAGTATTTGTATCATGGCGGGTGCAATTTTGGGTTTTCTTTTATGGTATTGATGCTTTGTACAATAACAATTTAGCTTACTTCGAATGTTTCTTAAGTTCAAATCATAAAATGGGTGTTAAACATTTTAATTAAAAACAACTTTATCATCCAAAAAATATCAACTTTTATAATTTTATCTGTTATTTAATTTAAATTTTTCGGCTTATGTTTTTTCAAGCTAGTTCCGTCGTCGTCTCTCTAAAAAGCTATTAGTCTGCCGTTCACGTGTAAGTTACGCAGGCACAATACACATCAACATATTAGACTAATAAAAGTAACAAATTCATTTCTTTGATTAACTTTGATAGAAAGACAATATTGATTTATTTTTAAATGTGGCATATGGCCAATAAAGATGACTAAAGGTAAGCAAAAAGTTAACGTCGAGAAATCACATGAATTTTGAAATAGAGGAGACTCGCATTCTTTTGACACCAAATTTTCCTCCAGTGAAACGAAATTAAAGATAAACAGGTTAGCTCATTAAGAATATATTTTTATCGTCGAGAGAAATTATTTAATAAAAAGCAATTATTCTTCATTTTCAGAGATGGAAAAACCAATTAGTTGATTGTAAGCAAGGACATTTAAGTCGGCAAAAAATGAGGATCCAAAAATTAACACTGATATTTCCTTTCACTTTAAAAAAAAAATTCACAAAAAATTGCATTATGACCCTGCTTATCTTAGATTTATATTATCTAATAAATTTACAATTTCTCAAACAATCGAAGGGTTTGTGCTGAGCTACCCTGCCAAGCCAACGTTGAGCCTCCTAAGCCAAACTGAATGCAGCACCATGTGAAGCACATCGAACGGTTTGGCCGGCCGGTTCACCTCGAAATGCCGCTGGACTTGGACCACTCTCCTCTGCAAATTCAAGTACCTGCGTTCCGATACCCGCTTCAGTATTGCCTTCAGCTCCGTGATCTTCTCGACGGGTACCGTTATCGAGAACTTGCTCCAGTCTAGGACGTCGCTGAACGGCAGCGGGTAGTAGGCCGAAAGGATCACGGGGACGCACCCCGAGTGGATCGACTCGACCAGCCTAGGGCTCGCGACCTCGTAGCCGCTCGGGCAAAGGCAGAACTTGCTCCGGCCCATAGATTGCATGTAGTTTTGGCCCTTCGGGAGGTACTCGTGGACTTGGACTTCGCCGTCCTTGTCCTTCCAATGGTGAAGCAGGATCTTCCTGATGTCCCCGTGAGGGCCGCCAGCGAAGAAGGCAAAGATGTGGCGCTTGCTCGGCGGCAGCCCGAGATGGGGTATGGTGATCTTGAAAGGATGCAAGTAGAACTCAGGGAGTGAGGCATCTCTTGTGGGGTTGAATCCCTCTGATGTGTTTGCATTGCAAAGCACTCTTATGAAGTTCTTGAACTTGTCTGGGTCTTCTCGCGTGACCACCGGTGCCTGAAATGCCCATTTTCACTAGTGAGTCTCAAGAAGTAAATTGAGAAGAGTTGAACGAGTTGATCGAGACACGCGCACGCGCACGCGCACGCACACGCACATACCCAGTCATGGCAAGAGACCATGAAATGGTCGGCGCCAAGGCTTCTGTTCCAGAAAGGGTATTTACGAGCCACCACATCGACGTAATCATTGAAGCTGTGAAGGAGTTGGTCCCACCCATAGGTGACGAGGGGCCTGTAGAGGAAGTCTACGATATTGACGATGCTTATTGGCAAGAAGAAGGCGTGAGCCTGGTCGGGATGGCGGGCCAAGAAGGGGCTGAGCCCACTCTCCAGCTCGTCGATGAAATGGCCCTCGATGCTGTATAGGTTGTTCAATGGCCCTGTATGCACCAAGGGCACCTCTCCTTCCCTATAGCTCCATATCTTGAATCTCTTCACCATCTCAATATGACTCCTGATCATCATCATCCAGCAGATTGTGTTATAATTATAAACCGGTCTCGTGTAGTGAGAAGGGATGGCAATTTTGTAAAGTAACTGTAGGTTTCATATTATTATGTCTAATAAATATATCAGATTTATCAATTTTGTACCAGTTTTGAAAATACAAAATTCTTACTCATTTTGCTTAAATTCCTTGTTGCGAAAGACGAATGACAATGGCTCGAGCAAGCCACGTTAGCTAGTATCATCAATGAACAATCGATGATTTTTCTCTGTCGGTGCAATCTACACATATTTCAATAATTTGAAATCTTGATATTAAAATTTTGTCGATTGTGCTTGTCCTTGAGGAAAACCTCAAACTCTTCATGCCTGACTTGGTGAGATGGGCAATCCCAGCAGTCAATGCAATTGAACACGACAATGGATATTGCAATCAACTAATAATTGTCCATACTTTATCCCAAAAATAGTCAACTATAGTCCACACTCCTTCACCTAGCATGTTATATGTCTCATCAAAAGAAAAAAGGAAAGGAGGTTTTATCAGGTCCAGTTAAAGATTCGGTACGTAGCACATGATTTGCTGATCTACCGTTCTATAGATGACTGAAACATATGCATATGTTTGTGTGAAACAGAAAAACAAATGTAAATTTCGAGAGAATGGCATCAAACTCAACTGGTGAAAAGCATAAGCATTCCGGTAGATGGCTCCCCGGGGGATGAACGTCTCCTCTTTGTCCGACGTATAGTTCCGGGCACGAACCGCGTCGTGAATCGCCGCTCGTGCTCTAGCTAAATCCTTTTCTACTCTCCGCAAGCTACTAATCTTCTTCTGCACCTAGATTTGCAGCAACCAAAAACCCAAAAAAACTGAGTATCATAAAACGCACGTTCATCCGTGCGGACATCTATATATACCGGATCGTAAAGATTGACCGAAAAAACAAGAACAGTAATTCCTCACCCTGTTAATTGGGATAGAACTAGAATTGGTCTGATGGCGAGAAACGTGGAGGGAAGATTTGAGGGTTTCTAAGGAGATTGTAGGTGACACTTGCTTAGGGCCGTGGCCGGTGTTTCGAGCAGGGCTAAAGAACGTGGACACAGATTGATTCACAGGAGACGAGTAGAGAAAGAAGAGGAGGAGGAGGAGTAGAAGAAGAGTTGGGAAGATCACGCAGGGGTTGGGATTGTAAGACATCGTCATTGGACTCTTCGAATCCTCTCTCCGTCTATCAGCTTGCGGTCCATATAATGTGCTTTAGGAAGGTAAGAAGGGAACGAGTTTAAGGTGAGGCACCAAATTGGGTAACAAGATCGTGCCCACATCTGACTTTCCTCTTAAGGACGTGCTACTTTTGCAAGAGCAATTTAAGGGTTTGGAAATATCCCAGTGGTGAAAACAGACCATAGGAAAACGGTCGCTGTCAATACATTGATCAGAAGGGGTCATTACTAGGGCGTGAAGGGCTCAGGACTTAGCACCCGTCTTTTCAAGACACTTCATTCACACGCCCAAGAGGAAAAGATAACCGAAGAGAACCTGAGATCCATAGAGGAATCATGGTATAAATGTGGGGTTTTATTTTTATTTTTGGTCTTTTCGAGTTTATCGAGGAGAGGCAAAATAAAATTCTCTTACAGCTGGAATAGGGTAAGTTCTTTCCTAGTATGATCGGAGCAATTAAGGAAGTTAAAGATTTCCTTTTAGTCCATCATATTGATTTCTATCCCAATTTGGAAGTCTATTTAGGATAGGGGAGCTGGTTTATGTTTCTTTATAAGATTTTTGTTGAGAGAGTATTAGACTTTCATCAGCTTCATCACCAAAATAGGGAAAGCTCGAGGTTTTCGAATAATCTCGTGATATACGTAATAAATTATTTTGGAAATTAAATAAATTTTATGCAAAGACCATTGAGGAACCATTCAACATGATCCTTATTATGATCTTGTTGTGCCAAATTTGAGAGGCTTTTAGATTATTTCAAAGCATAGTCAATCATCCGTCGACTGATCAACTCAAGCAAAGGTTAATATTCTTTTTCAAAGGAGAATAAGGAAATTAATGACAATTTGCTGGTTGGAGTTGGATGGATTGTTGCAGGGTAGTCTAAAAGTACCTAAATTTTCTTGCTAGAGTGATTGATATATAACAAAATCCAATTCATAACACTTAACTTTTAATAGTGTTGCAGTTATATCTTTGTGACCAGTTCATCCAACAATCTACATGATATTTCTTGTGCAGCAGGTGTTAAAAATAAATTTCTTATGTATGACTCTAAGTAAAAATGTGCCTGTACAGACCGACCTTGTCATATAAATATAGCATTTTCACCCACTTAAGTACAATAGTGATTTCGCAAAAATTTACGTGATTTCAAAAGAGGTCCGGATCGCATCCCTCCAGACATCTTTTTTGTCTATGGCATTATACAATTGCATTATGTAGTCTTAGGTCATCTACTAGTCTAAGGGTAATGAACTGTATTAAACATTTAATTATTTCACGACTTCATATATGCATTTTTTCCCTTAAATCCCTTTTCTTAAGCCCCAAACTAGTATGTTTTTGTAATTTGGTTTCTAAGTTGAGAGTTGGTCAAATTGATGTAATTGGAACTTCGTGGGTCAAAAAAATAAAAAAAATAAAAGTTAAAATGTTCAATTGATCAATTAGGGAAAGTTTGATATCAATCAATAATAGAAAGTGATGTGAGTGGGGATCAAAGGACTAAGGAACCGCTTACTTAGCGCGCATATTTAGGGTAATTCACATTAGGGGTCATTAAACTTAGGTTACATAAATAACCTTAACTTCACTGAATTCTAATTTTAATTAGTCAATCATTTAGAGAGAAGTGCCATTAACATATGCAATAAATTCATCTACTTAGTGGATCAAAGAAAAAGAGATTTTTTTTTTTTTTTTTAATACCCTGAAAAACCCTAAACTTGTGCATTTATGACAAATTTACCAAAAACTATTTTTTTTTTACCATAAAAAACCCCAAACTGGCATGACAAATTTACCCCGACTGACTATAAAAAACCTTAAAGTGGTACATTTATGACAAATTTACCCCAAACTAATTTATTCGACCACAAAAAACCTCAAACTTGTAAATTTGTGACAATTATACCCTCCGGTAAATTTGATTAATACAAAAATGGTTGTTAAAATTTTAATTACAAACAACTTTATCATCCAAAAAATATCAACTTTTATAATTTTATCTGTTATTTAATTTAAATTTTGCGGCTTATGTTTTTTCAATCTAGTTCCGTTGTCGTCTCTCTAATAAGCTATTATTCTGCCGTTCACGTGTAAGTTACGCAAGCACGATACACATCGACATATTAGACTAATAAAAGTAACAAATTTATTTCTTTGATTAACTTTAATAGAAAGACTATTTATTTATTTTTAAATGTGGCATATAAATATGGCCAGTAAAGATGACCAAAGGTAAGTAAAAAGTTAACGCTGAGAAAACGCATGACTTTTGAAATAGTGGAGACATGCATTCCTTTGACACCAAATTTTCCTCCAATGATATGAAATTAAAGATAAACAGGTTAGTTCATTAAGAATATATTTTTATCGTCAAGATAAATTATTTAATAAAAAGAAATTATTTTTCATTTTCAAAGATGGAAAAACCAATTAGTTGACCGTAAGCAAGGACATTTAAGTTGGCAAAAAAATGAGGATCCAAAAATTAACACTGATATTTCCTTTCACTTTAAAAAAAAAATTCACAAAAAATTGCATTATGACCCTGCTTATATTAGATTTATATTATCTAATAAATTTACAATTTCTCAAACAATCGAATGGTTTTTGTTAGGGGTGATCAGGTCCAGGGTGGGTAGGGGCTAGACCTGGACCCTGTACCCGACCCTGTTTGTATTGGATCATGTATCCGACCCACCCTGTTTTTCCAATCCGGTTCCAGGGTCAACCCTGTTTCCATTGGAACCTATTTTGCAATTTATAATATCTTATACGACTTCAAATTTTATAGCATTATTTATTAGAAATGCATTTTCTAGCATTTGACTTCGTACCACTAGAGAATTTAGTCGCACGCTTGAACGATAGCCCAAAAAGTCAAGAGGATTAATAAGCGAGAAAATAACGTAATCCTCATAATTTTTATTGAAACATTAAGCACTGGTTATAAATTAATACATAAACTTTTTGACTAAACAAAAATTAAGGATCCATAGGGCTAATTATAATAAATAAAATCATAAGGCAAAGAATTAGCAACAAACATGGATCTAATATTAGTCTTATTCCCACAATTATTATATGAAGTTACTTATTTATGCAAGCATAACTCCTCCTACAAAAGAAAAATTAGGCGAGTCAATCCATGTGATACACAAATGAAGAACGTCTTTCTACGATTTGAACCGCACCAATCAAACCAAGCTGCAGATTGGATTGCCAAATCCCACAATAATGGTTCTCTTCCTAGTAATTGGGTATCTAACCCCATGCATGCGCTTTATCTTATCTTATGCTTAGATTTTCCTACTAGTTGTAATCCACCATCTTAGTATCTATCAATGAAGTATTTTTGACCAAAAAAAAAAATTCCATGTGATACACAAGAATTTGGGAGCGACGAACACCGTCCGTCCATCAAACGGTGCGAGAGAGAGTTGATGAGGGAGGGAAGCAAGTGAGGAAGATGAATGACAAAGGAGGAGTGTTGTGCGTGTTTGAGAGAGTCAAAAGGAAAAATATCGTGTGATTGCGAGAGTAAAAATATAAATCGGGAGAAAAAAAAGGGTTTTAGACATTTACTCACAAAATCGGTCCGGGAACCGGTTTCCAGGTGGGTAATCACTCGGAACCTATTCTCGGACCGGTTTAAACCGGTTTCGAATTTTGGGAACCAGTTCCCGAACCTGTTTCAATGGGAACCGGTTCCCGACCCTGTTTTCCAGGTGGGCCGGTCCGGAAACTGGGTATATCCGGTCCAGTTGTACACCCCTAGTTTTTGTTGAGCTACCCTGCCAAGCCAACGTTGAGCCTCCTAAGCCAAACTGAATGCAGCACCATGTGAAGCACATCGAACGGTTTGGCCGGCCGGTTCACCTCGAAATGCCGCTGGACTTGGACCACTCTCCTCTGCAAATTCAAGTACCTGCGTTCCGATACCCGCTTCAGTATTGTCTTTAGCTCCGTGATCTTCTCGACGGGTACCGTTATCGAGAACTTGCTCCAATCTAGGACGTCGCTGAACGGCAGCGGGTAGTAGGCCGAAAGGATCACGGGGACGCACCCCGAGTGGATCGACTCGACCAGCCTAGGGCTCGCGACCTCGTAGCCGCTCGGGCAAAGGCAGAACTTGCTCCGGCCCATAGATTGCATGTAGTTTTGGCCCTTCGGGAGGTACTCGTGGACTTGGACTTCGCCGTCCTTGTCCTTCCAATGGTGAAGCAGGATCTTCCTGATGTCCCCGTGAGGGCCGCCGGCGAAGAAGGCGAAGATGTTGCGCTTGCTCGGCCGCAGCCCGAGATGGGGTATGGTGATCTTGAAAGGATGCAAGTAGAACTCAGGGAGTGAGGCATCTCTTGTGGGGTTGAATCCCTCTGATGTGTTTGCATTGCAAAGCACTCTTATGAAGTTCTTGAACTTGTCTGGGTCTTCTCGCGTGACCTCCGGTGCCTGAAATGCCCATTTTCACTAGTGAGTCTCAAGAAGTAAATTGAGAAGAGTTGAACGAGTTGATCGAGACACGCGCACGCGCACGCGCACGCACACGCACATACCCAGTCATGGCAAGAGACCATGAAATGGTCGGCGCCAAGGCTTCTGTTCCAGAAAGGGTATTTACGAGCCACCACATCGACGTAATCAGTGAAGCTGTGAAGGAGTTGGTCCCGGTCATAGGTGACGAGGGGCCTGTAGAGGAAGTCTATGATATTGGCGATGCTTATTGGCAAGAAGAAGGCGTGCGCCTGGTCGGGATGGCGGGCCAAGAAGGGGCTGAGCCCACTCTCCAGCTCGTCGATGAAATGGCCCTCGATGCTGTATAGGTTGTTCACTGGCCCTGTATGCACCAAGGGCGGCTCTCCTTCCCTATAGCTCCATATCTTGAATCTCTTCACCATCTCAATATGACTCCTGATCATCATCATCCAGCAGATTGTGTTATAATTATAAACCGGTCTCGTGTAGTGACAAGGGATGGCAATTTTGTAAAGTAACTGTAGGTTTCATATTATTATGTCTAATAAATACATTAGATTTATCAGTTTCGTATCGGTTTTGAAAATACAAAGTTCTTACTCATTTTGCTTAAATTCCTTGTTGTGAAAGACGAATGACAATGGCTCGAGCAAGCCACGTTAGCTAGTATCATCAAGGAACAATCGATGATTTTTCTCTGTTGGTGAAATCTACACATATTTCAATAATCTGAAATCTCGATATTAAAATTTTGTCGATTGTGCTTGTCCTTGAGGAAAACCTCAAACTCTTCATGCCTGACTTGGTGAGATGGGCAATCCCAGCAGTCAATGCAATTGAACACGACAATGGATATTGCAATCAACTAATAATTGTCCATACTTTATCCCAAAAATAGTCAACTATAGTCCACACTCCTTCACCCAGCATGTTCTATGTCTCATCAAAAGAAAAAAAGGAAAGGAGGTTTTATCAGGTCCAGTTAAAGATTCGGTACGTAGCACATGATTTGCAGATGTACCGTTCTATAGATGACTGAAACATATGCATATGTTTGTGTGAAGCAGAAAAACAAATGTAAATTGGGAGAGAATGGGATCAAACTCAACTGGTGAAAAGCATAAGCATTCCGGTAGATGGCTCCCCGGGGGATGAACGTCTCCTCTTTGTCCGACGTATAGTTCCATTCACGAACCGCGTCGCGAATCGCCGCTCGTGCTCTAGCTAAATCCTTTTCTACTCTCCGCAAGCTACTACTCTTCTTCTGCACCTAGATTTGCAGTAACCAAAAACCCAAAAAAACTGAGTATCATAAAACGCACGTTCATCCATGCGGACATCTACATATAACGGATCGTAAAGATTGACCGAAAAAACAAGAACAGTAATTCCTCACCCTGTTAATTGGGATAGAACTAGAATTGGTCTGATGGCGAGAAACGTGGAGGGAAGATTTGAGGGTTTCTAAGGAGATTGTAGGTGATACTTGCTTAGGGCCGCGGCCGGTGTTTCGAGCAGGGCTAAAGAACGTGGACACAGATTGATTCACAGGAGACGAGTAGAGAAAGAAGAGGAGGAGGAGGAGTAGAAGAAGAGTTGGGAAGATCACGCAGGGGTTGACATTGTAAGACATCGTCACTGGACTTTTCGAATCCTCTCTCCGTCTATCGGCTTGCGGTCCATATAATGTGCTTTAGGAAGGTAAGAAGGGAACGAGTTTAAGGTGAGGCACCAAATTGGGTAACAAGATCGTGCCCACATCTGACTTTCCTCTTATGGACGTGCTACTTTTGCAAGATCAATTTAAGGGTTTGGAAATATCCGAGTGGTGAAAACAAGACCATATGAAAACGGTCGCTGTCAATACATTGATCCGAAGGGGTCATTACTAGGGCGTGAAGGGCTCAGGACTTAGCACCCGTCTTTTCAAGACACTTCATCGACACGCCCAAGAGGAAAAGATAACCGAAGACAACGTGAGATCCATAGAGGAATCATGGTATAAATGTAAGGTTTTATTTTTATTTTTGGTCTTTTTTGAGTTTATCGAGGAGAGGCAAAAAACAAATTCTCTTACAGCTGGAATAGGGTAAGTTCTTTACTAGTATAATCGGAGCAATTAAGGAAGTTAAAGATTTGCTTTTCGTCCATCATATTGATTTCTATCCCAATTTGGAAGTCTATTTAAGATAGGGGAGCTGGTTTATGTTTCTTTATAAGATTTTTGTTGAGAGAGCATTAGACTTTCATCAGCTTCAACACCAAAATAAGGAAAGCTCGAGGTTTTCGAATAAATCTCATGATATACGTAATAAATTATTTTGGAAATTAAATAAATTTTACGCAAAGACCATTGAGGAACCATTCAACATGATCCTTATTATGATCTTGTTGTGCCAAATTTGAGAGGCTTTTAGATTATTTCAAAGCATAGTCGATCGTCCGTCGACTAATCAACTCAAGCAAAGGTTAATATTCCTTTTCAAAGGAGAATAAGGAAATTAATAACAATTTGCTGGTTGGAGTTGGATGGATTGTTGCGGGGTAGTCTAAAAGTACCTAAATTTTCTTGCTAGAGTGATTGATAGTTAACAAAAACTATTTCTGTTCAAAAATTGTTTTCCGGAACAGAATAGTTATCAAATGCGCCCTTAGAGAGAAGTACAATTGACATATGCAATAAATTCATCTACTTTAGTGGGTCAAAGAAAAAGAGATCTTTTTTTTTTTCAATCGCTAGATCCGGCGAACTCGAGACTCGACCAATCCAGGCTCAAGGCGAGCCTACCTCTGTGGAGCTTTGGCTCACTTGGATTGGGCGAGCTGCGAGCCGCGAGCTCGCCGACCCGATCCAAGTGAGCCCGAGCTTCGTCGAGGCCGATGAGCTCGAGCTTCCCCGAGGTTGGCAAGTTCACAGCGTGCCCAATCCAAGCGAGCCTAAGCTCCGCCACAACCAACGAGCTCGCAACTTGCCAAATCCGACAACCGAGGGCGAGACTGGAGTTGGCCTATGGCTAGTCACTGGTCGTCGCTGTGGCCGGCGACCGGTCAAGGAAGAAGAAAAAAAAAAGGAAGAAAAAGAAAAATAATTAAAAAAGAAAAGAAAAAGAAAACATAAAAATAAAGAAGAAGAGGGAAAATAAATAAAATAAAAAATAATTCAAAAAAAAAGGAGGAGGAGGAGGAGGAAAGTGATGGCTTATAATGGTATGAGATAAAAGAAATCAAGTGAGGAAAATATTTTCCATTTTTAGAAGACTCTTTTCCCTTCATGGAAAAAGTTTTCCCCAAACAATTCATTTTTCCCTGAAACAAATACCGAAAAATTCGGGAAACGTTTTCCCGAAAGTTATTTTTCATGAAACGAACGGAGCCTTAATATCGCTTGGGACTTCCGGTTAGGAAAATCACCGGCCTCATTGAAATGAATCTTTTTTAAAGGTTATACTGCTTAAGTAGTCAATTGAAAAACTATAACATCAAAATCAACGTCGTCCAACAATTATGATACTATTAATGCCCTTTTGTTGTTTGAAGAGGTTGTGCCAAATAATAATTGACGTGATATCTTATATTCTTGGAATGTTGAAACAACATCGAATGTCATTTTGAGAAGGCATTTTCATCGGGAAAATTATTCAGAAAATCATAAACATGTTACACTTTTATTAATTCGGTCTTAAACATTTTTACTTTTTGTTAATTTTGATTGAAAATTGCTACCAGCCAACATAGATGATATGGCAGATGCTAAAGTGGAAAATTTTTAATGATATTTTTTTTTTTTTTTTTCTCATTTCTTTTTTTCTTTTCTTCTCTTTAACTTTTCCACTTTTTTTTTTTTTTTTTTTGTTTCGGTATTTCCCTTTTTCCCTCCACTAGCCATCAATGAGGTCCGGCAATGGCCAACTAAGGGTAAAAAGGGGGGAAAATGGAAAAAGAAGAAAAGACACCGGCCATCGATGAGGCCTAGCAATGATTCGAGGAGGGAAAAAGGGGAAAAAAAAAAAAAAGAAGAAAAGATGTTGGCCATTGATGCGGCTTGGCAATGGCTGGCATGAGGGAAAGAAAAGAAGAGCAAAAAAAGAAGAAAAATAAAGAAGGAAAAGAGAAAACAAATATAAGTGAAAGCGAAAAAATATTATTAAAAATTACTCACGTCAATATCGGCCGTATCATATAAAATGATTAGCGTTTACATTAGCAATTTCTAATCGGCAAAATGTGAAAAGATTTTGAATTCAATTGATAAAATTGAAAGATTTAAAATTAAATTGGTAAAAGTATAATAAGTTTAAAATTTTTTATACAATATTTCCCATTTTGATCTTATCCACGTGGAGCTGAAAGATCATTTTCTAGGTTTCCTTTAAATCAACTTCCAGGGTAGGTTAAAGACAACTTGAGAATTTAATTCAAATGACCAACTTCCCTGATTGGTTGCATTAGGACTTCAAGTCGCTGCCGCAGATTCTCCTGAGCTTTGAGTAGTTTCTTTATGCTTCTACCCTTTTTCCCCCCGTTGGTCAAAGCTATGTCATGTCGACTTGAATATAATTTCTCGAGGCAGAAATTGGGATTAAGACACATCATTTATTTTAATTTTTTTTGGCAAAAACATGATTCATATTGTTACGAATCGCTCGCTCGAAAGTCACGACTGGGCGTTGGCCACAAAGATGTTTCCCCTTACGAATTATTCTGGACTCAAGGAAGACACATACCTTTGACCACATGGTTAGTACGAACGAGACTATAATATAAACATGATCGATAAAGGAAAACATGGTTAAAACAAGGAGATCGTGTCCTTGGTGTCGTTCCGAATCAAGACATCTGTGCATTATAAAAGGGCTGGACGCAATCGATTTACGAGCTGATTGAGCCTATGGCCAAGTGACGAATTACTGACCATGGACTTTTGATAAAAGCATTAGGTTACTGCTTACGAATATGGGGGACAGACAAGACAGAATTTGATACAAATGCAAAGTTAATCTACTTTTTCTATGCACCCCATTGTGGTCGAATCATTCTCCGAAGTGCGAAGGAGCAATTGACTGGCATCGAATGTGGGTTGACAGTTTTCCAATGCACTAGCTGGCAAAGAATAATGCTGAGGTTGAATCATTAGGAAGCACCAATGGACATTTAGGGGAATGGCGAATCGGATTCACAACAGCAAGATACGTCAGATTGGGTGATTTCTCCTGTTCAACACAAGTGCGAAGAAAATATGACCCTAGAGCACCATTGATGCAGCGCCTCTCGTCCCGTCGATCGCTCTCCATCCACGTCGGATAGCAAGTAGGTCTTCCAGCACAATGTGTGGGTAACATCACTCGATGGGTACCGGGGAAAAAAAGATATAATTGGAAAAAGCATTGGTTTGTGGGTAATCTCTGAATTTACTCTCAAAGTTTGGAGACTAATGCAAATCATTGTCGAGAATTAGAATTGCAAATCCAAGCACTATTTTTCTACCGTTGGGATGGAATGAACTGGAAAACTCGATGCATACAAAAGGAATAATTCAATGAACATATAGCATCCTGTCTAGGCTCTAGCACCAACGATGTCCCTTCCGAGCTGACGTGAGCTCCTTTCTAAAAGCTACTTCCTTTTTTTCTTTGCAAAGCACTCGTGTTATAGAATAGTATTCCCGAAAATACCTATTCGTCGCATTCTCCCGTGTCGGGAATTTTTATAGTCGACTCACTTCATGGTAAGCTCAGTTCTCGAGTCTTTAAAATAGTATCACGATCAATCTTGATAGTCTAATTTTTTTAACTTGCTAATCAAGTTTGCACGCTATTCTTAGCAAAAGCTACTTATACTAGTAAATTTATCTGTTATGCGATTGATGATTCACATTTGCAGTGAAATATTTAATTTCTAGTAAAAACACTCATTCATGAGTGTAATATTGACAAAAATTAATGAACGAAAAAAAAAAATTGTTGATAGAAAATTATGCTTAATATATCTATATTGATGCTTAATATATCTATATCTGATGTACGATGAGGGTTCATTAGCACCCTTGATGGTGGCGGGCAAGAATGGCGCAACACCCGCCAAAGCAATTGAGCCACTTCCAAGCCACCTCTCTCTCTCTCTCTCTCTCTCTCTCTCTCCATTTTTTTAAATAAGAAATAATCTAATTGCAATCATGCTATTAGAGAACTATTTCAAAACGATAATTGGAATGAAAATGTTTACTAAGAATAAATACCAGGGACAAATAATGTTTACTAGTTTACTATAAGCAAATTAGTTTTACTTTCAAATGGACTTACTTTACTCTCAATGGGAAAAATTAGCAAAAAAGTTTTAAATCTATTATATTGTACCATTCTAATTATAAATATTTTAATTATGCCAATTTAATGATGAATTTTTTAACAATTTGTCAATTAGTCTATCTAATCAAATTTAATTGAAAATTATTGACATGGACGTCGGCCATTTTACGTAACACAATTGACAAGTGATTGGCATTTGACATAGACAATTTTTACAATTTTTTATATTTACAATTTTGCTAAATTTTTTTGTCTTTTTTGTTTTCCTCTTTTCCTTTTTCATTTCTTTTCTTTTTCCCAACTATGGGCAACGAGATTGCCGACCACAGGTGAGGTTCGGGCAAGAGCCTTCGTGACCTCGCTTAGATCTTGGTGAGGCCATCATGGCCCTCATCGGCCACAAGCAAGGGTCAGTCAGCAACATCGCCAGCCCAAAGTTAAAAAAAAAAAATGAAAAGAAAAGAAATGAAATGAAAAACAACATAAAATGTATGTATATAAAAATTATAAAAGGTGTCCAAATCAACGTCTATAAAAATTATAAAAGGTGTCCAAATCAACGTCGGTAGTGCCATATAAGACAGTTGGCGCTCACGTCAATGGTTTTCAACCAAAATTGTATCAACAAATCATCAAAAGGTTCTAGTCTCTATTGGTGTAAAATAAAGATTTAAGATTAAATTAGCACAACTGCAATAGGTTTAAGACTCTTTTTATAATTTTGCCCTTACAAAGGTGATGTACCACAAAATAGATTAAGTAACTTATAATAACTATACTTTATTATAAAAGAATTTTCATTTTCTTTGCAAGATGAAGATCTACTAAAACTTAGATCCATTTTACTTTTCCTTAATGCGATTGGTTGACCTACTACTTGAAATAAAAGGACCTCACCTTGAGGTGCGGTGAAGTCACCAGAGATGCCCACGTCTGTAGCCATACATCCTATAAATAGTCTTGCAGAACAGAACTGAGCACTCTAGATGTGAATCCAAATTAGGTGCTACAATCATCAGCTAAGCTCTCCATAGAGAAGAACCATGATCGGATTCGAAGACATATACAAGGTGATCGCGGCCATGGTGCCCCTCTACGTCGCACTGATGCTTGGGTACGGCTCCGTGAAGTGGTGGCGCATGTTCACCTCCGAGCAGTGCGACGGCATAAACCGCATGGTCTGCTACTTCATCATCCCTCTCTTCGGCTTCGAGTTCACGGCCATGCACGCCAATCCCTTCGAGATGAATTACCCTATCATGGCAGCGGACGGCATCTCGAAGCTCCTCGCTGTCCTGATCCTTGCCTTGTGCGCCAAATGCTGCAGCAAAATGGACTATAGCTGGTGTATCACCACCTTTTCCTTGCTCACCTTGACGAATGTCCTGATCGTCGGGGTGCCATTACTGAGAGCGATGTACGGTCAGGTGGGTGTGGATATCGTGGTTCAGTTATCGGTCATGCAGGCGGTTCTGTGGTTTCCGCTTCTGTTGTGTTTCCTCGAGTTTCGGAAGATGGGGATGGACTATTCTCCGACGACGAGCGCGACTACTGATGATTTGGTGCCGGGCGAGAAAGATGTCGAGGGAACAGCCGAGGCTGTGAGGACCAATAGCACAAGACCGAGACTGTGGACCGCCGTGAAAATTGTGGCTCCGAAACTGGCCCTGAATCCTAACATCTACGCTTGCGTCATCGGCGTCGCTTGGGCAGTGATCTCACACAGGTTTGCAATAAAAGGGACGGCATCTGCTTTAGCGAGCAATGTCGGGTTGTCGCCGGATATCCATCGACTCACATAGCTATTTCTTTTGTAAGGTTCAAAGTGAAAATGCCAGGCATCGTCAAAGAATCCGTAGAGATCCTATCGAGAGCTGGGTTAGGAACTGCTATGTTCAACATTGGTAAGTAAAAATTTAAGGTGAACCACGCCTAGTCACTTTCATTTGCAAGAGTAGGATTTCATATCTGCTCATCTCATCTGATATGTCTGCAGGTATATTCATAGCAATGCAGAGGAAGGTGATAGCTTGCGGCGTGAAATTGACAATTGTGGGAATGATCTTGAGGTTCATTGCTGGACCAGCTCTGATGACCGCGAGTTCCTTCATCATGGGACTGCGCGGCGATGTCCTCAGAATGGCTATCATGCAGGTAATGAAACTGAAGTTCGTTGCCTATATTTGACCGCGGGATGCTCTTACATCCATTCTGTCTTATAAATTCAAGCGGCCGATAGCTCAGATTTTAAACCCGCCAGCGTAAACTAGTATTGCTTAAGTAAGCCTAGTGTATAGAACTTTCAAAACTATAGCTCTGCTTCTGTCACTCGTGTTCAACTTCTGCGGATCCAGAAGAGTGATCCGCCCTTTCGCCATTTGCAGGCAGCACTGCCACAGGCGATTACGACCTTCATCTTCGCGAAAGAGTACGGATTACATGCGAGCGTTCTCAGCACTGCGTGAGTTGTCTGAATTCATTCAAAATATTTCCATCCGTGCATAATGTTCACACCAAAAATCAACTTTCATTGGTCTAATGAAGGCACCTGCACTTGTGTATTGCAGGGTGGTGTTCGGCACATTGGCATCTCTACCACTGCTGATAGCCTATTATGCTGCTCTAGAGGTTATGTAAAAGCTGACCCGCGTCCAAGGATTAGGGAAGAAACATTTTGAGAGAGGAAATGGAGGATCAATGCAAGCGTGGATGAGAAAACTTGTGGCGACTAGCTTGTGGATCATGTAACGTCACGAATTCCTTAGTTGTGAATTTTACACCCAAAAAGATCCCGAGTTCGTATACAGAAATGGCACTAGGACAAGAAATTTCAGGGAGAGTTTAATTTCAAACATAATCAAAATGAAATGCGGGTGACGTCCACACTTGCAACGCATCGATTTCAGAAAATGGAACGTACTCTTTCGATGCTTTGATCCGGAATATGGCAAGATCCAATCTGAGTATATCGCTACATTCACGCTCGCTCGCTCGCTGAATGAAGCAACCTGGCAGACTGAACGTAACTCAAAATCTTCTCTCCGACCTTGGAAAAGTCCATCCCGCCTCCTTGCAACAACGAGAAGGAACGAATAAAGAAAATCCTAGAGCTCTCGAACCCACCCTCGCTCAAATTGCCATTGAACAGAAAAGGATCGCCCAGGACGGTGCCGAAGGGGAACAAATTCTGAGGAAAATTACCAAGACAGTCAACATATTGCAATTTTTCTAATTCAATTATAAATCTTTTTTTTTTTTTTATAATTTATAATTTAGTCCTAAACCTTTTGCATTTGTATTAATTCAATCTATCGGATCCATTTTGGCTAAGTGGGGTTGACTATCAATTTTTTTTCCTTTTCTTCTTGTTTTTTTTCTTTCTTCTTTTGACCAATTGCTAAACTAGCCAAAGGCTAGGGCTGGTGAGGTTGATCTCACTGGCCACTAGGGGGGCTTGCCCTTGTTAGCACTCTACTAGTCTAGCAACTATCTAGAGGAAGAAGGAAAGAAAAAAAAAAAAAAAAAAAAAGAAAAAAAAAAATGAAAAAATTGAAAAAAATATTAAAAAATTGACATGTCAAGTATTAGTAGGTCAAAATTGATCGGATGGATTAAAATGACATAAATTTAATTGAAAATTTATAATAAATTTATGATTATTTTGATAATTTTCTCCAGATTTGGTTGCATTCCAATACGAATGTGAGCCCAACCAATGATCAGCCACTAAGGCCCCGTTTGTTTATGTTCTTTATTTTTGTTTATGAACACAATTCCCCTTCTTTTTTTTTTTTTTTTTTTTTTTAAAAAAAATAATAAACGCGTTTGTTTACGTTTTTGTTCAAAATCTATTTTTTGTTCTTGGGAACAAAAAAAGAACAAAAACAAGAAACAAAAAAACTTATTTCTTGTTTCTAACACTTCTAAAAACAAATTTTCTCTCTCCTCGTTTTTTTTTCTTTTTCTTTTTTTTTTTTTTTCTTCTTCTTTTTTTTCTTTGGCCGGTCGCCAGCCTCGACCATGATCGGCGACCGGCCGTTGAGGGCCGGCGACCTCGCTGGAGCATCGCTAACCCCCGGCGAGGCTGAGCTCGCCCAGCTAAGGCGAGGTGGGGTTGACTGTCTATCAAGTCCCTTTTGGCTAGGTGGGGTTGACTGTCAATTTTTTTCCTTTTTTCTTTTTTTTTTTTTTTTTCCCTTCTTCTTCTAACCAGTTGCCAAACTGGCCAGAGGCTAGGGCTGGTGAGGTTGATCTCACCAGCCCTCACCAGCCACTTAGGGAGGCTCACCCTTGTTAGCACTTTGCTAGTCTAGTGACTATCTGGAGGAAGAAGGAAAGAAAAACAAAAAAGAGAAAGAAAAGAAGAAATTAGGGTTAATGTCAACACTATGGTCTTAAAACCCATGAAATGGGTGGGCCTTGCCAACACTAACTTAGAAATTAGGGTTAATGTCATGAAAAATTTGAAATTGATATACTTGTCACAAATTAACCATAATAGTATACTTGTCATATATATATATACCTAGCGTTAATTTCTGTTAAATTTTACCGTCAAAGTCACTAAGCTTGACAACATGTAACAATTGATCCAATGTATTAGTTTAGAGTTTTTAAATTTATTTGTCATTAATGTAGCAGTTTGCGATTTATCTTAATATTAATTTAATTTAATGGAGGGTAAATTTATCACAAATATATCGATATAAGATTTTTGGTAATAAAAAAGTTAAGTTATAGTAAACTTATTATAAATATATCGGTTCGGAGTTTTGATGGTTAAAATATTAATTTGATGGAAATTTATCAATTTATAATTTTTCATGATATTAATCCAAATAAATACGAAATTACGGGCGGCGTTGCCCAACGGAAAGATGTTCCAGTTCGGAATGTCCGGAGAGAGAGAGAGAGCGGAACCCTAAAGTGACGGATCTCTCTCTTTCCTCTAATCTCGGCGCTCAAGTTTCCCTCTCTCTCTCTCTCTCTCTCCCTCCTTCCTCTCGCTCTCACAGGCACGCACGCAGCGGCCGCTCCCGCCCGCCGCCCGCCGCCCGCCGCCGCCGAGCCTCCCCTCGCTCGCCCCGCAGCAACCCAGCCCCACCTCTCTCTCGGTACCTCATCCCCTCCTCTCGCGACCAAATTCTTGATTCCTTATGAATGATGGTGTTCGATTACATGCGATTCTGGAAGATCATTTGCTTCGAGCAAACTGAGAAATTTGAGGGTTTTGTAGATGCTTTGACGGGAATGCTTTGTATGGTGATTCTCGAGGGAAGAAAAAGGGGGAATTTTTGCAGCGACTGTGCTGGTTTTGTGCGTAGTTGCTGGGTCAAAATACTAGCTTTTGTGTTTTGGATTGGGATTGTTTGATGGGAGTTTCCGGTCGAGATTGGCTGATGTGTATCGTGAATCCGAGTGACACGAATACTCCTCTGGGAGATTATACTGTTTCGAGCGAGTGATTAACTAGGCCGGAGAAATTTGAGGGTTCTGTAGATGCTTTGATAGGAATGCTTTATATTGTAATCCCCAAAGCAAGAAAAAAATGAGAAATTTCGTCATGACTGTAGTAGTTTTGTGTGTAGTTGCCAGGTCAAATACTAGATTTTCATGTTTTGGATTGGGATTGCTTGACGGGAAGGAGTTTCCGATTGAGATTGGCTGATGTATGTTGTGAATCCGAGAGATTGCTGTATGAGTACAGATATCGCAAATTTCTCACACGAAGTATTTAGAAGGCATTTTGCTTTACAATTTCGGGTTTCTTGTTTTGACCTCCTCTTTTCTCTTTGTTCTTGTATCTTCCCAGATGAAGAAGAAGAAGCAGAGATCTGCTGCTGATTCCACCCCTGATCCCGATGCCGGTCTTGATCTGAAGTCTCTGATTCACCAGCATTCGGTGTTCTTCGACAAGTTAATCGAGCTCATCCCTGCAAGATTTTACCTGCCCACTGATGACAAGGACAAGCCATGGTTCCAGGGTCTCAGCAAGGATGCAAAGGCTTCGGCCAAGAAGGAATCAAGGGAAAACATAAAGAAAGCTCGAAGAGAGCGACTAGACCCCGAGAGATCTTCTAAGACAACCCTCGACTTATTGAAGCAGAGCTTGGAAAAGGAGAAATCGAGCAACGAGTCTAATGAAGAAGAAGTAACGGAACCTAGACCTACGTTGTCTGCTATGGAAGGGGACGAACGGTCGGCGACGTATGAAGAACTCCGACAACGGCTTCATCGCAAAATTCAAGAACTCCGAGGGAATAGGAACACTAGGAATCCTGATAGGCCTAAGCAAAGCGAGAAAAAGGAAGATAAACAAAAGAAACGCAAGAGAGACTCTGCATCAGAGGAAGATAAGCCCACAAATGGTGATTCATCAGAGAAGATAGAGCAAGATGCATCGGAGGCGGCAAAGGAACTTGCCCTCACTTATGTGAAGCTTGGGGATGATGAGGACAAGAAGAAAAAGAAGAGGAAGGTGTCAAAGCTTAAGGAGCTGGAAAAGGCAAAGAGACTAGAAGAAGCAAAGAGGGACCCAGATAAAGGGGAGAAGATTTCGTGGAAAGCTGCAACTAGTAGGGCAGCTGGTGTTAAGATTCATGATGATCCCAAATTGTTGAAGAAGAGCATGAAGAAGGAGAAGAAGCAGCGCCAGAAGAATACTGGAAAATGGAATGAGAGGATTCAAACCACAGAGAAAATGAAAGCGCAGAAGCAGCAGAAAAGGTCGGAGAACATTGCTGGGAGGGCTCATGACAAAAAGATGCGGCGGATTGCTAAAAGAGAGAAGAAACTTCTCCGACCAGGGTTTGAAGGTCGCAAGGAAGGTTATATTAATGAAAATGGAAGTTAATTGCATCTTCATTCTTTTTGCAAGTTCCTGAGCGATAGGTAGTAACCCTTTGCCTTGGAATGGAGTTTGTTTAATTTTATATTGAAAGGGTTTATCAAGGATTTTTGTTTTAGCCTTCTAGGCAGTCTTCCTACTGTTCCATAAAAGTCCAGGGTAATGCTGATATGCTTTGAATTTATGTGGCTAAATTATGGTGGCATCGAGCACCTTGTAATCCAAGATTGGGCATACTAGATAGCCAGAATCCGATGGAGTTTTTTGATTTGTTTTCTTTTGTCTGTCTCCAAGGAACAATATGCAGTCTGTTTCCATATTGGTGGCAACCCTGTCGTGGTTTCTTTGCATACATACTCGTTACCCACTGGTTTCTTGGACATATGAATGTTCAGTAAATTGGTTTGTCATTTTGTTTTTGCTTGATATAATATGTCCTGTCGAAACAGCAGATATCCTATGCGCGTTGCTTGATAGATACGGCGGGATCATTGAGGATTGGATTAGATCTGAACGAGCGATAGTGAAATTAATGATTTAAATTGGTACTCAATGTCGGGATCGTTGCGAAAATATTTGGAATTCGTTCTATTCTACCTCTGGGTTGCGGGTGGTGTTTGAATCTTTTTCCCTGATGATGCTGGATTTTATTTCCTGAGGAATTCTTTATCTTTTTGTGTGCTCGAACTCACAGTCGAAAGACATGAATTAGGACTGTCTGGTTAGTCGTGATATTCCCCGCCTTGCCCTTTTTCGATAGGAAGACCACAACTCCTCTTAGGCGACAGTCAATCGGATTATGGTCAATCAATAGGTTCTTTGATCCATTTTTCTACCCGATAAATGACCATCTCATAGGAGGCCCCACCGCAACACCCGGTTCTCTTTCTTTCTTTTTTCTTGCTTTGCCTGCACGAGGCAAATTAGTACTCTAAGACACGGGAGATCAATTTTCTTTTTGGCTCAATGTGAAGGAGATGATCCAAATCCTTGTAACGTGCGGCATCAAAATGTTCTTTGTCACCAGATGTAAAGGTGCATGACCATGTCATGGTGGCTCAAGATCCTCCATTTGGGGCTCCCAAGCAAAACTCTATAAGTACTAACAGATGAGAGAAGACCTGAGTTGGCAGAAAAACTGCCGCATTGCAGTACCACATGTTTGAAAATGCAAAGGGGTGTCGCTGTAGTTAATTAAATTCGACGATTCCATGGTACATCCAGATTGCTTTGGAAAGTCCCACATAGACTGTTGCCAAAAAATTATTGATCTCTGACGAAGGATGTCGCTCGAGTGGACTTGGAAACTAAACGTGAACCTAAAACGGGGCTTGGTTTGTGCGGAATCAGAAAACTCGAGTTCATCTCTGATGTGCCGAAGGCAGAGGACGTGTATCCACTCCACTTCTTCAGGGAGACGAAGGAGAGTTAGCTCCAATGAAGGCTTTTCCTTAGTGATGCTGCTGAGTGACATGGACATGTCAGAGACAGTAAAGAAGAATGAAGACACGGGGTAAGGTTACAAAAACGAGTTTCACTAGGAATGGCAACCGTGGAAAGGAAAAGGCTGGCTTGCAATGGAGAATTGAATTGGTAGAAGGTTCGAAACGAGAGGGTAGTTTTGAAGAAGAAGAAGAAGAAGAAAGGGGATCCATCCTTCCCTGTGCTGAAAGTTGAGAGGCGGGATGGGGGGAGCTCAAAAGCAGCAATGGCGCGAAATGGGCGCCGGGTCTAAGACCAGGATAACCATTGGGTCAAGTGCGCGAATCCATCATGTGCAAAGAAAGGGCTTTGGCAGCCATGGCCAGTCCAGCGTAGTGGCTCATCAAACAGGCCTCTGAATGAAAGATGCTGCCACGGAGTCAAATGTAAAACATGCTTCTGTTCTAACTTACATTCATAGAGTATTTAGGTGCAACCGTTGGCGCTCGGATTGCAGCCCTTTGCTTCAGGTAAGGGTAGGTAAGGGTCTGCAGCACATTGGGGGAGGCAAGATCATTTGAAGTGATTCTTCCTTCGGTTGAAGAAAGAAGTGTTTCAACGCAAACTATTTTGTCATTTGAGCATCCGTTTACCACTTCAAGAGCCACACCCATGCATATTTTGGTCAGAGTTGTCTCTCAATCCAAAATGAGATTGATCATTTAATAACATTACTTCTCAAATATGATTTTAGTACGATTTATTTGTCAAATATGAGCATGATATGGGATTAGTCTTTTAATAAACGTTATTTGTTAAATCTAAAATAGGTATCCCTACATTATTAAACCCTTGCAAAACAAGATATTCATAATTTTACTTGAAAGTTATACAAGTTAGAGATTTTTCATTATTTATCTAATTAGAAACGTATCACTAAAAAATGCATAAAAACAAGGAATGCAAATTTAGAGATTTGCTATAGTGATCATAAAAAGTAACTTGATCAGTAAAGATGAGCCTGAATGTGCAAAATGGTATAACCTCACACAACCACTACCCACTTTTATGATATTTCTCGAATATGGTTTTAATATCATTTATTTATCAAATATGAAACCGATTTAAGATTAATTATTTAATATATCATTTGTTGTATGTCGTAGAATCGACTAGCCCTTGATACTAGTTTCTTTTCATTGCCTCCTAAATAGTTATTTCATGTTTAATTAGGTAATAAAATATGATACAGTAAATTTACAACTTTAAATTTTTGTATTTGATTTTAGCTCATTTTCATACCTGAAAAAAAAATATCATATATTAAACATGAGTCAAATTCCGAGGTGAGAATCCAACATCGTTAAACTCTCTCAAAACCTCAATACTTGAACTAATATAGTATACGGGTAATTCAAAAAGTAGAATCTACGTACACGAGAAGAATCATTCATCCGCAAATATTTCTTACCACTTTCGAGAGACGCCCGCACATGCGTCAACCCCTCGCTGCCTCTAACCTACTCTGGAGGCAACCTCGTGGGGAGTTTCCAATCGTTGTTAATTATGGAGACTGAGGAACCGACCGTGCATCGCGGTCTCATTCTTGAAATGATAATCCCGCACGACGTTCAAGATCGTGGCGACGTCGCTTCCCCACCATTTCTCCAGCACTCGCCGGGATGCTCGGGCTGTCCTCCACCTCCTCCCCTCCTCCTCCTCATCGTTTCAAGAAAAGAATGCACTTCGCACGAACTACCCCGAAAAATCCAATCATAAGCGTTTTAATTCGTGAGTTTTGATCTTTCCCATAAGAAAAGATTCGGCTTTTGGCCGAGTTTTTGCTTCTTGGAAGCTTTTCGCTGGTTCTCAAGAATACCCAACAGCTAAAAGATCAGTCTTTTTCCTCAGAGCTGTTAATTAAATGCAACAATTCTCTGCTACATCCAGATTGCTTCGAAAAGACCTACATAGAATGTTGCCTAAAGATAATCAAACTCCGACAAAGGATGTCGCTACAGAGGAGAGGACTCAGAAACTAAACATGGACCTAAAACGGGGTTCGATTTGTGTGGAATTAGAAAACTCGAGTTCACCTCTGATCTGCCGAAGATGGAGATCGTGTATCTATAAGGGCCGACCTCTGGCCTGACGCAATGAAATTGTGTGCTTTGGGCTGCAAGACTCACCTGCCCCATACCATCATGGTTTTGTTCTTCTAAGCTTTGCCCAGAAAAAGTTTTATTGCGAGTTAAGACCAGTGTCACACCTTATGTGTGACATCACCTTAAGCTTCCTTCCTACTCATGGCACATCATCTTACCATCTCTAGTGATGTGAGATTCACTTCATTTCTGCCCCCTTCGTCATCCTTGAGATAGAGTCGTGCTGCACTCTTATCCCACATAAGACCCGGTCATTACAACCCCACTAGCTTGTGTCTGGTTTGTTCTCGAGTCATACACTTCTGGTTAGGTTGGCTCTGCTACCATTTATAAGAGCCAATCTCTAACTCCACTCACAATAATATTGTCCACTTCAAGCTATAGGACTCACCTGCCCATGCCCTCACAATCTTATTCTTTGAGCTTCGCTCAAAAAAGGCTTTATTGTGAGTTGACACTAGTACCACACCTTATATGGCACATCACCTTACCATCCCCAGAGCGATATGAGATTCAGTTCATTCTTGCCTCCTTCACCATTCTCGAGGTAGAGCCGTACTCCCATCCCTCGCAAGACCGGATCGTTATAGTATCCACCCCACTTCTTCAGAGAGACAAAGAAGAGTTCACTCATACGATTGCTTTACCTTATGATGCTGCTGAGCAATATGCACAAAGTAAAGGACACAAGAAGAATGAAGACACAAAGGGGTAAGGTCACAAAAACGAGTTTCACTTGGAATGGCAACCGTGGAAAGGAAAAGGCTATAGCTTGCCAAGGAGAATTGAATTGCTAGTAAGGTTCAAAACGAAAGGGCGGTTTTTAAGAAGAAGAAGAAAGGGGACCCCATCCTTCCCGGTACCGAAAGACGAGAGGCGGGATAGCAGGAGCTCAAAAGCAGCAATCGCGCGAAATGGGCGCTGGTCAAAGACCAAAATAACCATTAGATCAAGTGCGCGTACCCGTCATGTACATAGGGCTTTGGCAACCATAGCCAGTCCAACGCAGTGGCTCATCAAACAAGCCTCTGAATGAAAGCTGCTGCCACGGAGTCGAATGTAAAACATGCTTCTGTTCTAACTTACATTCAAAGAGTATTTTAGGTGCGACTGTTTGCGCTCGGATTGCAGCCCTTGCTCTGGGTGAGGGTCTGCAGCACATTGGGGGAGGCAAGATCATTAGGAAGTGATTCTTCCTCCTATCGAAGAGAGAAGTGTTTTGATACAAATTATCATGTCATGTCATATTAATGTCTGTTTGTCTCTTCAAGAGCCACTCGCATGATATTTTGGCCAAAGTTGTCTCTCGACCCAAAATGAGATTGAACGTATAATAATATCACTTCTCAAATATGATTTTAGTACAATTTATTTCGATATGAGGTTAATTTTTTAATATGTGTTATCTATTAAGTTTAAAATAGGTATCTCTACGTTATTAAACTCTTTCGAAACAATTATTAACAGAATATTCATAATTGTACTAGAAATTTATATAAGTTAGAAATTTATCACCAGTCTTATAATTGGAAATATATCACCAAAAAGTGCATAAGAACAAGAAATGCATGTTGTAATTATGGTTAATGGATCAACGAAAGCCAATAATTATGATACGTCCTTTCTATTCACGTATCTCTTTTGGATTCATGTGTTTCATAATCTTTTCTGTTCACGTATGTATTGATTTCATGAATTTCCTAGATTCATGTATCTTTCAGTTTATGTATTTATTGAGTTCATGAATCTCTTGAATTCGCGTATCTTTGGATACATGAATCTCTTGGATTCACGTATCTCTTTATTCATGAATCTCGTGGATACACGCGTCTATTTAATTCATGTATCTCTTTAGTACATGAACCAAAAAGCTCTATAAATAGATATGAGAATAGAGCTTCTTTACGGTTTTTTTGGTTTTGGTTTTTTCCAACTCAATTCCAAAAAGCTTTGAAATACTTTCTACTCTTCTGTTTTTTTTAGTGTGCTGGTTCAATTGAACGGTTCGATTGAGTCATGTTTGCATAGTGCTGATCCAAACAGGTTCGAGGTGTTATATCTTGGGAGGTATAATTCGTGAATCTGCGGGGCACCTTTGGCAGGAACTAATCGCCTTAAGGAGATTCGGATATCCGTACCTTACCTCCAATTTTATATTCTGATTACAACAAACAATGTGTATTTTCTGGATTATTTTCCAACAATGCAAAAGTGAGTAACTTGATCAATAAAGACAAGCCTGAATGTGCTAAATGATACAACCTCACATGAACATTACTAGGGGTGATTGGCTTCAGGGTGGGTAGGGTCTAGACACTGACCCCGTACCCCCACCCCGTTATAACCGGTTCCTTTTCTGACCATATACCCGACCTCGTTTGTATTGGGCCCGACCCGATCCACCCTTTCGATCCGGTTCCTGGGGTCAACCCTGTTTCCACTGGAACCTATTTTGCAATCTTCTGATATTCTATACGACTTTGAATTTTATATTAATAAGTGAGAAAATAACGTAATCCTCATAATTTATATTGAAACATTAAGCACTGGTTATAAATTAATACATAAACTTTTTGACTAAACGAAAAATTAAGGATCCATAGGGCTAATTATAATAAATAAAATCATAAGACAAAGAATTAGCAACAAACATGGGTCTAATATTAGTCTTATTCCCACAATTATTATATGAAACTACTTATTTATGCAAGCATAACTTCTCCTACAAAAGAAAAATTAGGCGAGCCAATCCATGTGATACACAAATAAGGAACGTCTTTCTGCGATTTGAACCGCGCCAATCAAACCAAGCTGCGGATTGGATTGCCAAATCCCACAATAATGGTTCTCTTCCTAGTAATTGGGTATCTAACCCCCTGCATGCGCTTTATCTTATCTTATGCTTAGATTTTCCTACTAGTTGTAATCCACCATCTTAGTATCTATCAATGAAGTATTTTTGACCAAAAAAAAAAAAAATCCATATGATACACAAGAATTTGGGGGCGACGAACACCGTCCGTCCATCAGACGGTGCGAGAGAGAGCTGATGAGGGAGGGAAGCAAGTGAGGAAGATGAATGACAAATGAGGAGTGTTATGCGTGTTTGAGAGAGCTAAGAGGAAAAATATCATGTGATTGCGGGAGTAAAAATATAAATTGGGAGAAAAAAAAGGGTTTTAGACATTTACTCACAAAACCGATCCGAGAACCGGTTTCCGGGTGGGTAATTACTCGGAACCTATTCCCGAACCGGTTTAAACCGGTTTCAAATTTTGGGAACCTATTCAATGGGAACGACCCCGACCTTTTTCGGATGGGCCGATCCGGGAACCGAGTATTACCCGGTCCGGTTGCACACCCCTAAACATTACCCACTTTTATATCATTTCTCAAATATGGTATTAATATCATTTATTTGTCAAATATGAGATTGATTTGAGATTGATTATCTAATGTATCATTTGTTTTATAATATGGAATTGGCATACACCTAAATATTAGTTTCTTTTCATTATCTCCCAGGGAGTCATTTCATATTTTACTAGGTGACAAAATATGGATAAAAATTAAAATTAAAAATTTTTTTATTCGATTTCAGCCCTTTTTTATTATTTCTCCAATATAGTTTTAATAACCATTTCTTTGTATAACATGAAACCGATTTGAGATTGATTATTTAATGTATAATTTGTTTTATACTATGGAATCGGCAACCACTTAGATACTAATTTCATTTCATTATTTCTTAGAGAGTTATTTCATGTTTTACTGTATAATATACTGGTATTTTTAAGAATGACTCTTAAATATTTCTTACCACTTTCGAGAGATGCCGGTGGACTGCCCCTAACCTACTCCCGGACAAAAAAGGAAGTAAAAAAGGCGACCTCGTGAGGTGTCTCAAATCTTTGTTAATATTAATAATGGAGACTGAGAAACCGACCGTGTGTCGCGGTTCTCATTCTTGAAAATGATAAAATCCCGCACGACTCTCGAGATCGTGGCGACGTCGCTTCCCCCACTATTTCTCCAGCGCTTGCCGGCATGCCCGGGCTGTCTTCCACCTCCTCCCCTCCTCCTCCCACAAGAGAACGACACACTTTGCATGAACCGACCCCGGAAATCCAATCATAGGCGCCTCAATTCGTGAGTCTTGATCTTTCCCAGAAGGAAAAGATTCGGGTTTTGGCCGAGTTGTTGCTTCTTGGAAGCTTTTGGCTGTTGTTGAAGCAGACCCAGAAGCCAAAGGATCGGTCTTTTTCCTCGAAGCCGTCCGTCTACCCCACTTTACACGGAAATAAGAGAGCAGGGGCTTGTCGTTCGTTGCCTCTCTCTCTCTCTCTCTCTCTCTCTCTTTCTCTTCTGTGCATGCTGGGGGACTCCCATGGATATCGACTCTCCAAATGCTGTGAGTTCCTCTGCTCCCTTTTGTTAATTTGGTTCGACGTGTGTGACTGCTGTTGCGCTTGTCCCCTGTTTCTTGCTCGATGCAATCTGGTAAAGATCATTCCTTTTTTGAAGTTAATTGAGCGCGTCGGTGGGCATGCTGATGACTCACTGACGCAAAGCAAAAATTTAAAACTTTAGCACAAAAAGTTAACTGCTGAGGCTGTCTCGGTTTTTCAGATTCTCTTGGTAAGCTAAAAGTTTCACAAAGTCACTTTAGCATTTGATTTTTTGCGTTTTCGATGGTCAATTTTACTTTCACTTAGCTTGCAATGTTCAAACTGCTTTCAGTTTGATTTCCTCCAGGAGACTTTAAATGAGTGCAGAGGGAACACATGATGGTCGCTCTTGCTTTTTGTAGTTTTGATAAATTTTCATCCTTCTTTCATTGTTTTCTTCATGAACGACTGCTTTTTTCAATGCGCTCAAGTGTTGTTAATATGCTGCTTCTGAAGGCATAATTATGACCGAATCAGCTGGGGGGTTTGCCAATAGCTTGCAAGGCTTGTTAGTGTTGACATTGCATATAACTTCAGAGGAAGCTAATTCTCCTGTTTTGTTTCTCTGTCTTTGGATGCCGGAATTAAATTCATGTTGAGGGTCAAGCTGATTTTGGCGTGGACTGAGCACGGCTAAGTTGTAAATAGCAGATATCAGCCATGAAATATGTCTATCATTTCAATGAACTAACTGCATATACATAGTTGAAGAGTTCTATGCCATGTTCAGACTTTGTTATTTCAATCCCGTCTTCTCCTAATTTCATGCGTCAATTAAGCTTTCTTTTGCACTGATTACTTGTTAGGTTAGGGAATCCTAGTTTATGGACAAACCTTAAGCTACCCAAATGAGATTTTATAAGCCCAGAAACTACAGTAGCTGGGAGAGGTTTCTCTGTAGATTATAAAAATAGTCCATGACCATTTTTGTCAATGTATTTGATGCATATTGGTTTTAATTGTTCAATTGAGAGCTTGATGAGTTTTGAAGAATAGATTCAAGACCTTTAATGAGATGTACATATGATATTTGTTCCTTTTATTCACGTCAGTGAACGAGTACATTTATTTCCTTGATTAGAAGGACACTGGAAGCCTCTCTTCTGACATTATTCTGTTTTTCTTTTCCATTCAGGCTTCCCTCTTTGCTGATCAAAAGTGTAGAAAATCTTGTTTCTCTAACTTCTTACCTGCAGCATCTTTGTTTTGTCTAGCACTCTTCATCGGGAGTGCACTGTTGGTGTCAGATCACAGAGAGGTGTATATCTACTCTTCTTAGCTGTACAGATTATTATCTTCTTTTCACTGAACTTGGTCCTGGTAGTTAATTTGCTGAATGTCACGAATGAAACTGAATGTTTTGCAGAAATTCTCAGGATGGGATTGGAGGAAAATTGATAAATCACAGAGCACTAGAACCAGCACTTGTGCTGTATGTCGTCCTTCCATCCAGTGCTTATTTTCAGAGAATGGCAGCATCACTTTCAATTCATTTGTGCCTTGCCAGTAGTCTCACTTGTTGCTTAGTAGCTTATTTGTGTTTTCATTTTAGAATCAGTGCAGACCACGTGGAAGTGAGGCCTTACCAGAAGGTATTGTTGCCAGTTCTTCTGATTTGGAAATGAGGCCACTATGGGATTCCGCAAAGGTGAAAAGACAGCCTGAAAGGACAATGTTTTCATTGTAGAAGTTATAACATCATAGTTCTGAACATGCATTAACTTGCTTGATCTTTGGACAGGGCTCTCCTAGTTCTTCGTCTAACTTGTTTGCCGTGGCTGTTGGAATCAAGCAAAAGGATCTTGTTAATAAAATGGTTACAAAGGTTAGAAGACTTCTCAGGCTGTTGCTTAGCCCCTTTTTCTCAAGCTTTTATCGAGGCTAACCATTGTCATTTTTTTACCATACACTTTGCAGTTTCTGTCAAATGATTTTGTGGTGATGCTTTTCCACTATGATGGCGCTGTTGATGAGTGGAAGGACCTAGAATGGAGTGATCGCGTCATACATGTATCTGCATCTAACCAAACTAAATGGCAAGTGGTCTTTTCCTTTCAACCCTGGTAAAGATCATTCACAGTATCCTAATGCATCTTCAATCTTGTTCTACATGACTAGGTGGTTCGCCAAACGATTCCTTCATCCAGATATAGTTGCAGAATACAACTATATTTTCCTGTGGGATGAGGACCTAGGAGTTGAAGATTTTCACCCCAATAAGTATGTGTGCTTCACCTCATAAGCTATTCAGTTTTCGTTGCTACCTGACTGGGAGTGTGAGACATGAGGGTATCAGTGTTCTATTTTGTTAATATGTGAAGCTTGATCAAGTATCTGTTGAATGTGGATTCATTCAGATAATTGATTTTTTTATCAGCACAGTAATAGCGCAATGACGTACTCAGCTTCATGTTTCCTTGCAAACTTCTAGTTAACTTTTTGGCAATGATTGAGTGTCATACCTAATTTTTTTTTTTTTAATAATTGTGCACAATACTTGAAATGATGATTATGGTATGGTCCAACTTCAAAATGCCTTTGACAAGATTTCTGGCTCTTCCCTTCTCCATAAAACCATATTCTTGTAGGTATATATCTATTATCAAGACTGAAGGGCTTGAGATATCACAACCAGCCCTTGATCCAACCAAATCAGAGGTGCATCACCAAATCACTGCACGTGGGAGGAGAACGGTTGTTCACAGGTGATCTTATGTCCTATTATCTTTTGCCAAAGTTTGACTCCAAGACCTGTTTGATCTCACTAGTGCCTTTTGCTATACGTATTATTGTACCAAGTCATTTTGATTATTGTTGGAATGTGCTAACCTCTGTCTAGTGATGGATGGTCTCAAATGCAAACATGGAACTAGGGGAGGTAAAATTAATGTATCACCCAACATCCAGACATGCCAGGCTTTAGCAATGTTGTGCCTCCTCAGGATCTCGCCTAAGAAAATTGCCATAACCATTAAACCAACTAATTGGTGGGATTCAACCATCCAAAACCAATTTTCTTTGGGCTACAGTAGCACTTTATCTGTGGGATTTCCATGCAATGTTGCTTTTTAACTTGAATAACTTGACACTTAACATAGATTTGTAAGGATGGCTAAAATCAGTCATTTTGCATCAAATGTAAATATGTTCATCGAAGGATGACTTGTGGAAATGTCAATCGACTTACTCAATGACAATATTAGGTTGAAAGTCAGCAACTTTAGAGGGTTATTGATTAGTGGATTGAAGTACTATCTTTCTTCTTTTGTCAACAGGAGGACTTACAAGCCTGGTGGTCGTGGTAAAGGTTGTGGTTCCAACAGTACAGCTCCTCCATGCACTGGGTAGGTGCCCTGCACCATATACTATTGAAAGTGCCTTGTATCTGTTGGTTGTACTTTATATTGTCAGATGGATTGTCTGTTTTTTCAGGCCAAGCTTGTCGGTCTTTTTTGTTTGAGATAATTAATTCTCTTTTTCCTTCTGCTGATCTTCTAGTATGGTCTTCTGTAGAAACTAAGTGGATGTAATCTGTTACAGGTGGATAGAGATGATGGCCCCAGTTTTCTCCAGAGTTGCCTGGCGCTGTGTATGGTATATGATTCAGGTGTGCCATTATATTGCGTCTGGTGTTTGTCTTTTTCTAGGACATCAGAGTGCCTGCTTTTATATTGGGGCCATGTCAATCAGAACAGATGTCTAGGTTAGATAGGTAGCCATTGAGTTGTGGAAGATGATATCTTTATCGTATGAGTTTGAATTTGACTTTGAATTGGATGCTAACTCTCTGATATGGACCGGACTAATAAAGTAGGAAACTGCCTCATTTAATAATCTGTGTGTGTCTAAGAGGATGATAATTATTAGTCACTACATTTTAAACTCATAGATGGTATAGGGTGACTCAGTTAGGCCTAACCTTTTACAGAGGCAGATTGGTTACTCACCACTGTGTGCATTCTTAATTTTCTTCAGAATGATTTGATCCATGCTTGGGGCCTAGACACGCAACTTGGTTACTGCGCTCAAGTCAGTTTAACTTTCTCTACTCAGCCATCGATGTAGTCTCAACCTGCTTTCCTTCTTAAACATCTCCAAGTCGGAGATAATTTACTTCTGTTTGTCTTGACAGGGTGATCGAACCAAGAATGTAGGCATAGTGGATGCTGAGTATATAGTGCATTATAATCGGCCGACACTGGGCGGTGGCAATGAAAACAAGGTTTGGACTAATACAGTTATATTCTCAAGGTGCACCATCTCGGATGTTGAATCCGCATAATATAGAAATACTTATCCAAATCGTAAGGTTTACATGCTATTGAGACATCATTTACGGGTGAAATGGTTGTGTAGAAATTATCTTGAGGATTGAGGATTTTCTGTTGGTAATTGGGTGGTTAAGGCTATATTTGATTATTTATTTATTTATTTATTTATTTATTTAACTTTGTAACTTGTGCTTGCAGTCGGACTCACAGTCACATCATGATGCTTCTGAGACGGAAAAAATGGAATCAGAGGTATTGCTTGATTTTTGACCTTCATTGCTTATTGCAAACTTCTGACAAATACTTGCGTGACTGGAAATTTGTATTGCCAATCTTCTTGTGCAGGCACCATCAAGGTCTCATAAACATGATCCTAGAGTTGAAGTAAGTTTCTCCTCATTTGTGACATTTTCCTTACCTTCGCCTAATGAAGAAGAAGCAAATGATGCATTTCTTTATGTTTTTCCCCTTCATTTGACTTTCAAAGCATAATTTTTATTTTTATGAACTGAGATGTCTATTCAAACAACTAATTGGAGAGGGGATATAGAATGGAGTACTTTTGCATATTGCTCACATGGTTGGGTTGAGATGTAGGAATCCCTTATCGCATTCTTGATGTGTCTGCAGGTGAGGAGGCAGTCCTATATCGAACTTGCAGTATTCAGAAAAAGATGGAAGAAAGCTGTGAAGGAAGATGTATGTTGGACTGATCCATACCCTCAAGCTGCAGCGGACAATATCATGGCCTAATGTTCAGCAACGCTCCTCTTGCCAGGAATTCTTTAGATTGATGGCTATATATGATGCAAAGAGGACCAAGGCAGCAATTGATTACAGGCATTGAGAAGATAAGCCTCGTATCTTCAAGCATAGTTTATGCAGTGCCGGGGTTTCAAAGGTACCGTGTACATCGTGCCGCTGCTTCTGTATATAATTGAATCCCCTTTTCGATTGCAAGAATGATAGGTTGCAAGGTAAATGCTCTTTATACCCTTGATATCATTCCTTTTGTTTACCCGGGAGGGACCATCTTTGAGACTGCAGAGTAGCGTAGGCTATCAGGAAGCAATTATTGTATCGCTCTCATCATGCGCACTCTTTCGTCTCGTACCACTGTGCAATGTTCCATAAAACATGTAGAGAGGGTCCATAAAGGTTGTCCGCTTATGGACTATCTCATGCTGTCTATTGACCAGTGCACATCATGACAAAGCCACAATAAGCTCCAAAATCTTTAAAGTTTGTAACTTTATGAATTACCGCCGTTTCAGGTAGAACTAGATTACCTTGTTGATTCGGAGGTAATCTGTGGCAAATGATTTGCTCTATCTTTTGCCTGTTCTTTACCCTGTTGCGGTGGGCACTTTCGCTGACACTGCAAATGATTTGTGTTGAGTTGCAATCATGAGGAGTGTCTGCCTAGCATTGCTTCAATTCTAGGGATTGAATGATTGAGAATTGCCTCCCACTAAATATTGTCTTTTTGCATAAATTTACATCCTCTGTATCATAACAATCAGTGCAAGTGCAAGCTCCTCTAGTGTAAGTCGGATTACGACAATATCGACTCCATCTAATTGCGCAGAACCCCGGCATATCTTGTTCCAGTAACGGGCAACGAATTTAGTCCTATGAGATTAAACTCTCTCATCCTTTTCATCTGAAGATGATAATGACAAACACTCGAGGACATAAGTTGGTAAAAAAACTGATATCTGCAGGAGAACAGCACTAACCCAGTTCATTAAACAACAGAGGGATAGCTGATGCAGTTGAAGGACATTCCACCAGATGCAGCTTGACATCAAAGTCTCATGGACAAAAACCAGAAACTGAGGATGCAATTTTAGAAGCAAAGAGGCACATGGTCTGCTGCCCAGAAATTTTATAATGAATAAAAAAGTGGAAAACTAAAAAAGATTCCAGGGGACACTTCTCAAGACAACACATTCAGAACGAGGGTGGATTTGTATGATGAGCCCCACAAGATTGAATAAAGAAATCAGTATCACTCCCAAAGCACACAGCACAAGCGGACTGAATCACTTTGTTGTCATCGCGAGAGTTCTCAGAAACATCCTCCTCTGAAGAATGAATAAACAAAGGCCAAGTTATTAAATAAGGATAAGGAACCTATTCATAATGAAATCCTATTCCATCAATAGGGAAAAGAGGAAAAAGCAGTTGAAGCTGAGGCAAGCCAAGCATTGTCAATGGCAATAGGGCAAAATATAGCTTGGCTTAATTGCCCCCAACTTCCACCCACTCCTTAATATATATGGTTGGCCTCACCTACATCCATTAATTTCTCTCATCCATCTTATCTGCCAACTATTACAAACTCATGTCCCTCTCTCCCTCTCTCTCTCTCTCCTCTCTCTCACACACAGCCAAGGTGCCCCATTTGACCAAAGCATGGAACCGACCAGATCAGGACATGATCCATGGGAACCAGGCAGGACATTCTCTTATATTAAATCCTTAAACTCTGTACCCATGAGTGATGACTCACAAATCTTACTGTACCTGATCTGCTCTAGAAAAGACTGAGAAAGTGGTTTTGCGAAACCACGCGTGATCGATTTTCTTCATGAGCTAATAATAAGCCCGTGAATGATTTCACTTCACCACGTGCCAAGACCTGCAGTCCTTCTCCTTCTTCACAAAGCACCTTAGCAAGAAGAACTGTTGCTTCTCAGCAAGCTCTTCTTCTGCTAACCATGCATGTGTATGCAATACACGAACGGAAAATTCGAATGTTAAACGCCCACTGGTGCAAGGAAAAGGAGAGCGCGACTGGCTGGCGCGCAACGCCGAAAGGGAGATCTGGAAAAATACTATTTTTTAACTCAGAAGTCAAACGACATGAAAAGCAGATTTGACTGGCCTCAACGCCAAGTCTTAATAATAATGATGTCTAGTCAGAACGTAACTAAAGCGCTCGTCTTGCTTATCATCCGGGCAATGTCATCACCCAACAAAGATCATCCACCAAAAATGGCGCACGGAAAGAAATTTAATAGGAAAGAAGAAAAGAAAGATCTGAGAACAGTTTAGTAATACAAAACTTCAGTGGAGCAGAGTCAAGAACAATTATACTTCTCATCCACCCACAGATACAAGTCCCAATGTCAGGCCAGAGAGAGAATAGAGACATAAAAATAAGACCCATTTGCTTGAACTAAGGACAGCGTTCATAGAAATCCTAAACCGCCAAAGCTTTCGCAGGCAAGGTTTTCCTACTTCCAGCAAAAACTCCACCTCCTCTTGCAAAATGACAATAAAAATAACTCCCAGCTACAAATAGCAAAACCCATCTGGAACTAGCAATTCCCTATGTGATGATAACAAATTACGACTTAAGTAACCTTATAAACAATTCTTCTTCTGCCTTCTTTTTTTCAAGAATCTAACACAGATATGCTTCCCCCACTCGCACTTCGCCACTGAAATAAAGCTTGACGCCCCCCCAAATTTTAATAAAGTAGAACGGATGAAGACAAAATGTTATTTTTAAAAGGAGGAGGAAGTGGAGGAGGGGTTCAGAGATGGCATCCAAAGCAATTGCAGGTCTTGGGAGTGAAAGAGCAGAAGCCAAAAGGGCGGTTGGGGATGTTGCAGTTGATGGCATAGCAACATGGAGAGGGCAAGCACACCCCTCTTGCTCCACCACAGCAAGTGCACAGTGCACATATCTGGAAGCTCCCCAATCTCCTTCTCGTCTCATTCAACTCCATCTCGAATTTGCCTTGCTCCACCAATGGCATCATCTCTTCCTCTGCTGCCGACTCATTTGCCTACCAAAAACACTCAAATCAGTGATTACCCAGATGAAAAAATCACGACTTTGGGGAGGAAAATGAAGGGGATCTAGGATTTTCTGGAGCTAAATTGCGGAGAGCGAAAGCGAGAGAGAGAGAGAGAGAGAGAGAGAGAGAGAGAGAGAGGCACTCACATGGAGTAAAGCTGCCCGATTTGGAGGAATGGCACTGGCAAAGGCGAAGGAGAGCGCAAGAAAGAGAGACACTAGAATCCCATGAGTAGACATAACTTGTTTTACAGGGGTTGGGCTTGATGGCTGGGTTGTGTGGAAGGAAGAAATGGGTTTCCCAATCTGAGTAACAAGGAGAGTCTCTCGGCGACTGCTAGTGCATAAAAATGCTTTGCTTCTTTGCTTGCTAATGGGTTTTCTTGAGATGCTTAAACGGTGCTGAATTGTTATAATGCCTCTTGAGAGTTTTAGGAAATGGAGAGGTGTTGAAATTGGGTTGGTAGGAGGAACTAGAGAGAAGGGTTTTCTCGGCACTCCTGCCACTCACTCTACTCGCTCACTCACTCTCTCCTCAAGGAAGTGAAGGAGAGAGGGAGGGAGGGATGCAGCTGGAATGGGGAAGTGATGCTATTTCCCACACCGTCCCCCACTCCTAGTCCTAGTTGTGGGAGGCCCACCGATGAGTACACACTCACACCTATTTTAGCTACTCCAAGATGGGGGATATGGCCACGTGTATCGATCAGGGCCCTTCATGGATATGATTCCTTTTGATCTTAGGTCGATCTTTAATGGAGGGCACGGGGCTGCTCTGTTCACATTTCATGCTTCACTTTTTTTTTTCTACCTTCGTTTGGCGTTTTTATATATTTTCTTGCTAGGCTGTGTCGTACTCCACTTGTCAACATCATTGATTTTCCGTTCAATGTATTTTGTTTGCCGCCAGAACAAATTTCTTGTTTGTTTTCTCGTGCTCTCTTTTTCCTCCATCTGCGGTGACGGTGAGTGTGAGCGGTGCTAAGGATCCTAGAGCTGTCGCCTTGGACTCGGCACAAGTGGAGGGCTGACATTGTTGACTGCTACTCAACATCGAGTAAAAGACCGGGTCAGCATGTCTCCATAAACAACTGTTGAAATCTTTCAAAAAGGTTTTGCTCTTTTCAACCCCAATGGGAGATCTTCCCCATCATGCCGATCAACAGCCCTAAAGCAGAATGTGAATGCCGCTGCACCAAACCATAATATCACAAAAGACAGTGCATTCATATGTATATCAGGACAGGTGATTTTCATGGTCAGGCAGCTTTCTTAACAAGTAATTCTGATTAAGGTACATTGTGGATTTAGAAATATGGCAGTAGTCTGATGGCCTCAAATGAGAACACGAATTACACTGAGTTGAAGTAGGATGCGACTTTCGCCATGTGAGTTGCACAAACATTGAGTTGCATGGCAAAATAAAACCCGAATTTGATCTTGGAAGTACGAGCATGTCGTTGAAATGACTATATAAGTACATTGGGGTTTGAGTCGCAACGAAGTAGCTAATGACCATACAGTTAAATTATTTCGTACGTTTGCACTGGTCCGAAACACTTCTAACAGGAGCTGATGAATAGCTTTGAGGCAGAAACAGGAATGAATGTAAGCAGATGATGAGTGTCCTAAAACCGGTGTACGAGACAATGGCACGATAGCAGATGATGTACAGTCTCCTTACTCACAACATGCTCGGGCCACAGGAACTGTCAACTTTTGCCAACCTGAACTTTTTCTCTGAGAACCATAGGAAAGCCCGACGACAGCACTCTCTCGTGGGGCTAAGTCGGCCGAGCACATTGAAGTTTCAGTTCCTTTTGATCCACGGTCTGCTGAACAGCAGGGCCTGATGCGGTCCCTTTTGAGCTTTTTACAGTCACATCCATGTCAGAAAAACTTTAGATGGTAGAGAAACCATGTCGAAGAGCTATGATAAAAAGCTTGAGCCACAAACACCATCCTCAAGTCATCCCATCATTATCTTTCGCGATTTAAATTGCACCTTAGATCGAGATTACTAATTTAAAATTGAACTTTTCACACCGCACATGATTTACAACAATGCCAGATTATGTCATCCCTTTTTACTCTTTTCAAATCGAAAGCCTAATAATGACTTCCAAACCATCCATTTAACTTTTCAAAAAATTCGATATTTTATGCAAAAATCGAGGTGCTTCCCAATACTACGTTGAACTTTTCTCGAGAGAACTAAGGCACAAAGATAATTCTTCCATCCTAAATTAAAACTGGTTTCTTTTTTTGGGGCCTTTCTGTGCTCAAATTTCTCAATCATCTGTTGAAAAGGGAGATCCAGAAGGTCAAACCTTCTCAGGGGTTAGTGTGAAACTGAAGACATCTCAATTTTGGCCTTCGATACTACAGGAAGCATCTGCCTTTTCACGGCCTTTGGAGATCTCCGCTCGATACCTCTCTACCCCTCTCGCTCTCGACGCGAGGAAATGCAGATCCCGCCCAGATCCGAGCTCGTCGAATCCACGCCCGCGTCGCTCTAGCCTGAGGGATTCGAGGAATACCCAGAAGGAAAGATCCCTCCTTTTCACCTCGGCCGGATCGGGAAGCGCGATCGGAAAGATGGGTCCGTCGTCCCCGGTCGGGATTCGCGCCGTCTCTCTCGGTCTCTTGGTCTTGGGGGCGCTCGCCCTCCTGGCCGTCGCTCCGACCGCTTATTCCCAGGTATCGAAACTCGGGTTCTTTTTTCCGCTCGCCGTCGGGTTCGTGCATGTGGGTGCGCGTGTGGTGCTGATGGGCTGCGCCGTCGTGTGTTATTATAGGATTCTCTTGCTGGTGGGACCGAGAGGGAAGATGATGGCGACTCGATTGTTAGGGATCTGGGTCGACGCAGCAAGGTGAGTTGACATTTGTTTCCATCTACCTGGGCAAGTTTAGTTGAGTAACAGAGGAAATTGTGGAGGTTTTGTGAGCTCTGGGTGGTCTTTGGACTGTGAAATCTCTAGTTCCATCGGCATAAATTTTACATGTAAATTGGGAAAAAAAGGGGTTTCTCTGGGATTGGCTTGATTTTGCTCTTTTATAATTTTCCCATTGATCTTTGATGCTTAGCTAGCTGAGCCCACTAAGAAAGAAACGGCTCGGTGATTGTTGTTCTGGTTATGCTAATGTCTATCTTTGAAGTGCAATCTGCATGGACATCTGAAAGGTTAAGCTACTTACGAGATGAGAATCTTGGTGCAGATTATCCTCAACAAGCTGGGTAATGGTGCTGCTGAGGATGGCAGCTCTGTTGGGATAAATATTAGTTTGGATGGTCCTGGTCTTGGGGTTTTTGATGCATTCTTCACGAGTCTGTCAATGATCCTCGTCAGTGAGGTTTGCATGCTTCTATCACATTGCCACACATATCGTAGTTCTTGTGCTGATCTTTCAGTAAATTGGCTTTATGGTTGTCTTTACTTATGTTTTCTCATGCTGCTAGATTGGAGATGAGACCTTTATAATAGCAGCTCTTATGGCTATGCGTCACCCAAAGTCAATTGTGTTATCTGGCGCCCTCACGGCATTGATCGTAATGACGGTAAGTAAGCTCCTGCTTGTATTTACGTTTTCATGATTGAACCCTCTTGTCCTTGTGCTTTGCCTGTTTCTGATATATCTTGGCTTGCAAAATGGCTCTACAAACTCTAAAGCCTGCAGTGTGATTATTTATTCTGGGTCTCATTTATAATTTATTCTCGGCAATGTTGCTTAGGTGCTTTCCACTGGACTTGGAAGAATTGTCCCTAATTTGATATCGAGGAAGCACACAAATAGTGCAGCCACAGGTACACCTTTTCTAGTTTACCATGCTGCCTTTTCAATTGGGACTGAATTTCAGACATGCACTAATTTTTCTGTGCAGTCCTCAAGTGCCTTGTATAACTAGTGTTTTTTGTGACTTTGTCTTTCCTTATAGGCCCTTAGTACATGTAAGAGGTCTTTCTTAAGATAATCTAGGGTTTTAAAGGTCAAGACAGGTCGAGACATTCTGAAAAGAATGTTGCTCTGTTACTCTTGGCTATTCTTTCTGATGATTTCACATAGGAAGAGAACTTTATTGGCATTTACCTGAAATACTGTGGGATCTTTTGAATGAGTTTCATTCTTTAAAGTTTCATTCCAAAGATTCTACTAGCACCTTCTCTTCTATTCAACTTCTCAGCCAATGTTACTGTGATAGTAAGTTGGATTTTGGTCGTTGACTATATTCATGGCACAGCTTGCCATGTGGCAACATTCAATTATTGCTTGATAGACATTTTTAAGAACGATGCACTAGATCATGAATTTCATTTGTATTTTCCTACTTGGGATTATTATAGGGATATCCTTCCACTGTTCCTCTGTGGGATTTTATTAAGTTTGTATATCGTGAGAAAAGGATATTTTGGAGGCCAGTTGTTTGATGAACTAATTTTTTCTTTCATGTCAGTTCTCTATTTATTTTTTGGGTTGCGGTTACTTTATATAGCATGGAGGTCGGATCCAAAGTCATCTCAAAAGAAAGAAATGGAGGAGGTATGTTCATCAGTAACCCTTTCTCAAAGTATGCTGTTCCTCTAGAATTCAATTTGTGTAGTTTGTGGTCGTCTGTTTCTTTTTATTCAGAAAGTTGGAGTTGATTTCGATACAGACCTACCATATAGTTGGTGGAAATTAAATTGCCTGAAGCAATGTTTCTTTTTGATATTGATGGCCTTGCATGGAGCCATAATCAATGACCCGAATCTGGTGCCATGGAGCAGACTGGACTAAGTAATTTGGTGCTTTTACAGACTGTCTAGTTTACTGTGTGTTTTGTATTTTTTATTGGCCTGCTATTTGCAATATGTTCAAATATTTTTATTTCCAGTAGTTACGTTTGTAATGATCGTGGAAGTTTTCCTGATTGCTCCTTTCTGTTTTTTTTTTTAAATACTGAAGCATTTAGGAATTACGAACTTTTTATGCTTGGCTGCAACCAATTGAGAATTTTATGGGTTCTACATTTGATATGTGCAGGTAGAAGAGAAACTAGAAGGTGGACAAGGAAAGACATCCTTCCGCCGCTTCTTTTCAAGATTTTGTACACCCATCTTTCTAGAGGTGTGCCTTTTATATAGATTTTTATTTGGACCATCTGTTCCCATCTGATTTCTGTTAAGATCTCATTATCTTTATATACTGTGGTGACATTCAGTTTCCTGCTTGTTTTACAGTATTTTTTTTTTCCAATTGTTATACAATTCTTGCAACTAATGACATTGTTACTCCTATGCAGTCCTTTATTTTGACCTTTTTAGCAGAATGGGGAGATCGTAGCCAAATTGCTACAATCGCTGTAAGATGTTTCTTCACTATAGTCTTCCTACTCTCTGTTGGTCTGTATTTTGAGCTGCTTAGTGAATCTCTTGATTTTGCTCTCTTTAGATGGAATCTGTTTGGAAATTTTCTGGTTTTTTCAAAAGCCTCAGTTTTGATTTAGTTTCAGTTTGCCCTATTATTTGCTGGCAACCTTATGTTTAGAGATATGACCGAGCTATTGATATTCTTGTCATTTCCTATTACCTCACCTTCATTTCCTTAGTTTACATTCTTGTCATTTCCTATTACCTCACCTTCATTTCTTTAGTTTACATTCTTGTCATTTCCTATTACCTCACCTTCATTTCTTTAGTTTACCTCATTATGGCACGTATGTTGTCTGCATATGTGGTACGTTGAATCTTTTATGTTGAGCTATTGGTTGACAAAAGAGTGAGGAAAATGCCATTGTTCATGTAGTTCTCCGTCTTCATGATGTTCGCTTGATCAGCCGTGGAATTTAACACACAAACCCTTCTTTATGTTTATAAGATCGGAATCTCATGGGCACATGGCCATTCATCCTTCACGCATTTTTTTTGGATATCTGAATAAAAATCACCATTTTATGTTTATTTGAGTTCTAGTGGGGTGTTGAGCACTCTTGTTATGTTGCAGCTGGCAACACATAAGAATGCTGTTGGAGTGGCCATTGGGGCGACAATAGGACACACCATATGTACATCGATTGCAGTGGTGGGTGGAAGCATGTTGGCATCTAAGATCTCGCAGCGGACAGTTGCTACCGTTGGTGGCCTCCTCTTTCTCTGTTTCTCCTTGTCTTCTTATTTTTACCCTCCCTTGTAGGTGATTTTGTGGGCTAACATGATTCTTTACAAGCTCTGAAAAACCCTTACTTCCACATTTTCTCTACGAAAGTTGATATTAACTGGTGATAATCAGACCTTTCCAGTATTCTTTTGTAAAATGTTAGCGCGTGTTAAAAGTCTTCTGGCTTTTGTTCTCCTTCTTTCTCTATCTTGAATGTACCTTCTGCGGCTTATCAATGACCTTTCCAAAATCCAATTATAGTTTTGGCCAAGTCAAACATGTTCCTCTGTGTATTCCAAGAAACGAAAGAGTACTTCAGCGGGACCAAAATCGCTGTTACATGGCATAATCTGCTTCCATTTTTTTTTTTTGTCAGTATGCTTGAGAGGTGAAGTTGCAGTTTTAGAGCCTCTCTTTATCAGGCATTTTGTTGGGAGAACTTGACTAATCTTCAAGTTGATTGGAAATTGGCTTATGTTGTGCTTGGAAGTCTAATTTCACTGGAACCCAACGTATCCATAGTTGAGAAGCCATTGAAGCTGTGTGGAAATAATCATCTGATGGATTACGAATTGCACTCGTTGGATTAAGTCCTTAAAATGAATGATGTGAAAAGTAACTAGTGGGAGCAGAATCGCTCAATTTACATGAAAATTGTCGCATCGTTAGCGTCAAAATGCGGGGTTTCGCCGACAGACCGGGATAAGAAGGTAATGTTAAGATAAAGAATTGCAATGAAATTGGTATTCCTGACAGATTATTCAGTGGGATTTGAGCCATTTTCCAAGTCTGTTTTATGAAAAATGTACATGCTTCCTTTTTCTGAGTAAAGCAAGAAGTTCTATTGATAAAATTAGGAAAAGCAGGAACAGCCTGTTACAAACAGTATCAAGCTACATAAGATGTGAAAAGATACTTATAGGAAATGTTCTTATTATTTTCCAGAAGTAAAGACACATTTAAGAAAGTTAATCACTGAAGTGTTCCCCAGGGATAAGCATGGAACCGATGGGAACTTGTTCGGTTCTAAGTTCCAAAATATGTAAGATAGGTTTTAGACTCCAAAATTTAGGGAACTTGTTTTGAATGGTAGGTTCTAGGTTTTAAGTTGGTGGAATTTAAAACTTGTAACTTGAAACTTTGAATAAGTTTTAGTATTTTTCTTGATCTATATTTTCACGAAATCTTAAGGTATTTCATGGCGTTCATTTAGTAAGGGCGCGTTTGGTAACCATCTTGTTCCGGGAAACAATTTTTGATGAGAAATGATTTTTTTTAATTCTGTTCTCGGGAACAATTTCTAAACAAAAGAATGTGTTTAGTAACTTCTCTAAATTTCTATTTTTGGGATAAAAATACGTTTGGTAGGATTTTTAGATTTTTTTTTTATTTCTTTTAATTTTTTAATTTATTTCTTTTCTTTTACTTTTTCTTTTTCCGACTACTAGCTAGGCGAGCTCGCCAAATGCTAGCCTGGCCACAATGAGCCTCGGCCTCGCCCAGGTGATGCAAGGTCGGCCTCGCCTTGGCTTGGCGAGGCCGAGCCTCGTGTCGGTTGGGGAGGCTAGCCTCACCATGGCTGTGCGAGGCTCAACCTCACCTAGCCTAGGCGAGGTCGCCGGTCCTTGTTTGGCTAGTCGCCAGTTGCCAACGTCGCTCATGGCTAAGGCCGTGACCGGCCAAAAGGAAGAAGAAGAAGAAAAGAAAAAAAAGAGAATAGAGAAAAATTGATTCTAGAAATTGTTTTCGGGAACAATAAACTACTTTTTTTCTACATCTTGTTTTTGTTCCAAATCTATTCCAAGAACAAAATTTTTACCATATAGGTTTCTATTCTTTTTTCATTCCTTAGAACAAAAGAACATAAATAGTTGTTCCGAAGAACAAAAATAGATTTTAACAAACAGGTCCTAACTATCTAAAATTTTTATTTCCAAAATAGAAATATGTTTGGTACAACCCTTAAATTTTTTGTGACTTAGAATTTCTTTTTAATTTTTTAAATAAATTTATTATATTTTTCTCTTTAAATTTTAAAATAAATTATTATATTTTTCAAATTTTCTCTTAATTTTTTTAATAATTATATTATATAGTTTTATTATATTTTTGTTTCGGCTTGAGGAAGAAGAATAGAAAAGAAAAGGAAAAGAAGAGAAGAAAAGGAAAGATAAAAAAAAAAAAAAAAAAACGATTTGGCTTGATTCTAGAGTTATTCCTGAGAACAAAAGAATAATTTTTTTCTACTTCTTAATTGTGTTCTAAATCTATTGTTAAGAACAAATTTGTTCTCAAGAATAAAAAAGTTATCAAATAAATTTTTATTCTTTTTATTCTTTTTTATTCTAGGGAACAAAAGAATAGAATCAGGCATTAGTTAGCACATTATCAAATATGCCCTAAGTTTTCATTTATAATTGAGATTTTTACTTTGTTAATATTTCATATTTTTCATGTATCTAAGTATAAGTTATGACCAGTGAATTGTAGCAACTTATGATTCTTAAATGCTATAATTTATCAATTAATAATACACGTAGGACTTGGATAGACCTCGAAACCAACCCTAGAGGTAGTATCTAGGTTTTAGGGTATACAGGGTAGGTTCCATTCTAAAAAATGAAAAATCTCTTCCAATGACTAAGTTCCAATTTTAGGTAGAACCTGTATAAATCTGAAACCTATAACCGCTCACTTCTAGTGTTCCCTTGGATTTTCATAGTAATTCAATATCTTTCATGGAGACGGAAATTCTCTTAGACCACCATGCCAAATGTCATAAAATATATATTTTCATGAAACACATGGAACCTACAAAGTCTTGCGATCGGTAGGTTTAAGTGTCATCAGATTGTAATGGAACGATGGATGATTGCTCTCCTACCAAGAAAGATGGAGTATTTGCTACTCAAAAGGGCCAACCGAGGACTTCCCCCCCCGAAATAGTGTGGCGCACCTCTATTTCCACATTCGTCAACTGCAACTGTCGTACTGTAAACTGTAAAGCGAATACTGTTATGCGACAGCAACCCGCCAAAGCTCGTCATTGTCTTCTAATTTGTAATCATCAACCATCGTCGTCGTCGTTGTAATTGTTACACGTCTTTGGGCGAGCTGATCTCCGTAAGACACAGAGCCGAGACAAGAAAACGACGTTCGAGCAGACACAGTATCCACCTTTTTCTCCTGCGAAGACACGATCTACTTTTTTGCTCAAAAGAAAAGGCCACCACGACCAATCTGTCCGTGCAAGTATCTGTTGCTGTGTAACAAATACACAGGGCTCGTATGTCCCCTGATGCTTTCTTTTGGCCCCCTTCAAAATCAAGCAATGACAGGATATTGCGTGTCTACTCCACCGGCACCAATCAGGAGCTCAAAAAGATTGATGAAGCATCTGCTGTGAGATGTGTAGAGTCCACATCAAGAAAAAAACGGTGGGTTTGGCTTACTCCACAAGTGAGGTTAGTGAAAGGTAGGAGCCCACCGGCACTCCTGCATATGCAGTGTCCCCCACCAAACCAAAAAGATTGAAGTTTTAACAGAATCGGGAATGAGTAGATTGTACTTTAGCTCCTTGAAAAGACTGGTTTTGGGTGATTAACTACATGTACGTGGGAGTTGGATTGGAGTGTTCAGCCATGTCAATTAGTTGTTAATCTTTTCCCATCTGTTTGAATTTTGCTGAACCGAGATTTCTTACTAGACAACAGCATCACTAACAACACCTCGTCCACAAGTATCCATCATTTTGGGAAGCAGACCAGCAATTTCTTTTCCTTTTAGCCATTCTCCCTACCAAACGCCGACCGATATAAGTATCGTCTCTTGCTCGTATATCTTGTGTTATTGTGTCATCCAGAGACGTGCCCTCGGCGATCGGCATTACATATCGTTTCCTCTTCCAAGGCCGGCATCTCTCTCTGAGAGAGGCATATTCTTCCTTCTTCTTTTGTCAGGTGATTCAGGAAATGAGAGACAAAATGGAAAGGCTTGTCCTCCTTCCATTTGCTGTCGGCTGTATATCTGAATCAAGCGTCGCCATAGCTACCCAGAATCACCGGCGATCAAAGAATGTCGACTCGCCACCATCAAGTCTCTCTCTCTCTCTCTCTCTCTCTTTCTCTCTTGGCCATGCGCACTTTGAATGCGCACACAAAATCCTTTTGCACATTGCACTGGACACAAAGCACACAGGCACACACGAATGTGTCAAATTCAAGTCTCCCCTTCATTGTTTGAGTGTATAGTGACTTTCAGGCTCAAATTGTGAAGGGACTGATCAGGAAACGACAGATCGAGACAAGGAGGAAGAAGGGAGCTTCTCTGATGAAAGTATGAAAAGCTCCTTCAGCTTGATGGCTCTACCGAAGCCCAACATATCGACCGGCATTCAAAGGCTATACAAAGGGTTCAGAAGCTTCTCTCACTTATTCGGTGCGTAGTACGCTCATCACACAGGCATTGGTATTATAAACTTTTCTCGAATACAAACCAACTTGTTTGTCCATTGTGTTGCTAGAAATACATGGAAAATAGTCACTAGACAAGATCAAACTGAAAATATTGTTGGCCCTGTCATTGACATACTGACATTTTAAGCAGCACCACTTGCAAAAACATCTAGGGACCAGTTCTATGAAAGTTTGATCATCTCACCTTATATTTCGCGGCACGATTTCTAGTCATAAGAACCAATTGGTGTTTCAGTGTACAAGGAAGAGGACATGGAAGAGGAGGAGATGGATATAGAAATAGGACTCCCGACAGACGTGAAGCATGTGACCCACATTGGATGGGATGGATGTGCAGCCCTCAACCCCACCAGGGGCTGGGATTGTCTGATGCCTCCCGATCACGAGCCGCTCCACTCTGCCGACGGGCATGATCAGCTCTTTCCCTCTTCTGCCGATGCTTCTTTAGCGCAGTCTGAGCATTCCAGATCAATTGCATAGGCGAGACCCGCTCCTTTCTGTATGGATGATACTGATGAATTATGTTTGGTGTCGATTCAGACCTTTCCTCGTATTTAATTTGTATAAAGTGAAAACTGTATCCCAGATGAAGCTTCAATCATAGGTAAAATATGATATATAGCATTACCATTGGTATGGTGAACTAAGAAGCTTCTTATTCTGGGTATGTTGTGCAGTAATCAAGTAGAATTTGCAGAGTCCACTTGACATGGTTTGATTATGCAGTAATCAAGGAAAAATTCACAGAATTGCAGGAGTTACATCTGTTAATTACCAACAAACCGGTAAAATGTTCTGACATGGAAAAAGAAGTGATATGGTGAATTCTGTAGAAAGTCACCGGGCAAGTAGAATGAGAAAGATTTGATCGCTGGACAGCAAATTGATTGATCTATTCGGACATCGATCAATAGCAGAACGCAGGCCATCACGTCCGCCAGCAACAAAGATGTTGCTGTGAATGGTTTAGAGGAGTTTCAGATTTGGCTCGGTGTGTCTGACCAAGATGGTTATCTCTAAGCTTTCCATCTCTGTGAATTTTTTTCTTCTTCTTTCTTTTACTACATCATGACCCAAATCAATATCAGTCACGCTTGATGAACCAGATTGATACCTCTCCGCTTGCTAGTTTTATCATTTGGTAGATCACTGTGGAATTCATTCGGATGGACATCCTTTCTCCCAAATAAAATTCAATCTATGTATGCCTGTTCTTCATGAGTTCTCCACATAAAAATTTACTATGGTATTCCTCAAATCAATTCTACTGGCAGCAACCATGCTTACGACCATCAATCCTTCTCAATAATCTTTTTGCCCTACTAATCAACCCTCATCTCTCTCTCCCTCTTGCTAAATAGCAAAATGGAGGAAAAAGAAAATAATCAAAACCCATCATTTATTTTCATTCCCGAGCATATTGACATTATTCGGGACTCATAAGCTACTCACATATGCTTGTACCACACCCCCCATGGGTCATACCGCCCGATCCCCCTTGGCGATATGATCCATGAGGGGCATGGCCCGGGGGTTCCAACCCGACCAAACCCGACCCAACCCGAGTAAAAATGGGATTTTTTTTTTTTTTTTTGGTTATACTAGAGCTAATGCAAAAACGTGAAAAAGGCTTCAAAGCCCAAATGGGCACACCCCTCAGCGGCCGCCATGGATAAGAAAGACCCCAACCCTCTCTATATATATGCACACTCGCTCTCTTTTTGCGCCTCTATCCCTCTCTCTCTCTCTCTCTATCTCTACGCTTGTCATTGCGATTGCGCGATTCGTCAAATTAGGGTTTCCTCTCCTCCGTCGGGGTCGTCCGCCATCGATCGCAAATGACCGGCAAGGCGAAGCCGAAGAAGCACACGGCCAAGGAGATCGCGGCCAAGGTCGACGCCGCCACCACCAACCGGGGCGGCGGCAAGGCCGGCAAGGCCGACCGGTCGGGCGTCGAGAAGGGGGGCCACGCCAAGTACGAGTGCCCCAACTGCAAGACCACCGCGCCGGACCTCAAGTCCATGCAGATCCACCACGACGCCCGCCACCCCAAGATCCCCTTCGATGAGGCCAAGCTCATCAACCTCCACGCCGTCCTCGACCCCGCCGAGCCCTCCTCCAAGGGTGGCCGCCCCGGCGTCCGAGGTAGTCACAAGAAGTGATCGGAAAGCTTCCTCGCCCCCGGAGCCTTAGTCTCGACCGCCCGGTCGCGGGCTCTGGTCTTTTTCTTTTCTTATTTTCGTCGGTTGTCTTGGTGTCGGATTTGATGGTGTAACGGTAGGTCGATGAGGGAAGTTGTTAGGGTCGGGGTTTGGGGGAGAAAGGGGGGTGGGTTGGGTTTGTCCATCTTTTGGACGCTGTCTTCTTTGGCTAAGCTTGATGATGTATATTGTATGTTCTCAGACTATGATGTCTTAGAATTCGCCTATCATCAATGAATCGAGATGGAGTTTCCTGTCTTTATGCTAATATCGATGATGTCCTTCCGAATTCCTCTGCCTACTTACTGTTTGTTGATTTGCGTGATCTAATATGCGGGTGTTGGTGTTATGACTAATTTTTCCTTTCTGAAGAGGGGTTTGATGGGTACTCTTAGATTCGATGCGATGGCTTTGTGTCGATACTCTTGTGTCTTCTAAATTGAAGATGGCTGATCTGACCATTGAGAACGAATTTTCAAGTAAAATAACACCAGATGATCGGTGGACATATAATTGACCGAGTGATGGGTTAAAGTAATACATGACCAACGAGTGATGGTGTTATTCGAACTGGTATCATTTATTGCTATTCCATGCTTAGAAAATGGATCAATTCGCCGACTCGATTGCTAGCAGATACTATGCCAACGCTTCATGTTGCTTGAATATGTACTCCTTTATGTATGGGCTAGATGAATCAGGACAAGGGTTTTTGTTCTTGTAAGTGGTGGCCATGTGTATAATACAAGGGAACTGGAAAGATCTCTCATCCTGCATGCATGTTTCTCTTGTTGCTGTCTTATATTTCATGTTTAATTGAACTTTGATGTTAGGATGTAGCTCTCATCAACTGAGTTATAGTTTCAATTTCTTCTTGCATGTCTTGGAGTGCATTCACCTTGAGTTCTTTCGTACGAGGAATATGTTCTGTCCTGTTCGAGTTTGGCTGCAGTAAGCAAGTCATAATCTTAGTGTGGTTGTAGATTATTTACTACCTGTTGATTGACAAGGTTGATGAATCTGCTTGGGACATGCATGGCGAAGGGAACAAATTTAAGTTACTAAATATGAAGTCTTGATGTATGAAATATTCTCAGATGTACAAACAGTGGTTGCTCTTGAGGTTCTCACAGGCCAGCAATCCTTAAGAAAGGCGAAAGGACGAAAGATCTTTCACTCTGTCTTCATTCTTATGAGCTGATCACAGTGAAATCACAATCAATACCTTGGTGAAGGAGCTAAGCAAAAGCTTTAATGCTGTTCAATTGTGATGAGCTAATCACGTTTCTTCTGTGTAGCTTTTCTCTCTTTCTATCATATCAATTCTCAACTGAGTTGTGTGGGCAAATCTCGATGGCTTTGATGTTAAAGTGGAATATCCTCGTGGCCTCTGAATGCCTTTTCTTTGACAGGACGGTGAAAAGCTGGGGACAGTGTGCAGCGTCTTTTCCTCCAGGTGTACATGTGCTGTGACTCAGGTAATGTCGTCTGAGAGTGCTAGATCTGGCCAATCCTGACAAGAGAGTACAGGCCGGAGATGACAGTAAAGAGAACTATGATCAATAATTGTCACAAAGGCAACAAAATGCGGCCACTTAAGAATGGCTTGATTTTGATTTTTAAATTTTGTTTGTTTTATGAAAAATAACATTCAGGAAGTTTTTTTTTTTTTTTTTTTCCTTCGAATTTTCCGAAACAGAGTAGTCAAGGGAAACATTTTTGATCAAGGGAAAGAACAACCTTAAAATGGGGATAAATTACGTTATCTTTTCCAAGAAAGGAAATAATTTTCTCTGTTCTCCTCTTTCTCATGCACTCCGTCTCTGCTTCTCCTTTCTCTTCTCACCTACTTGCTCCTTATCTTTCACCACCTTTTGACTTCCTGCTCTCCGTCGTGCTTCTCATCTCTTTCATGCTCCCAGAGTTCGTCATCCTCCTCCGTTTCTCTGTCTCTAGAGTTCCTCCTTTGCCCCCACCTTGCTGCTCCTCATTTGTCGTGTCAAGCGCAATTGATTGAGCGAGGTTAAGTGTGTTGCAACCATCTCATTGCTTCTCCAGCTTAACAGGTACGGCTGGATTCTATCTTCTTTCTCAAATCTTTTGCACTTTTGAAATTGTGGCTCTGCTCTTCTTGTTGGGCCGATGTTTTCTGATGAGTCTGTGAATCTATTTTGCTAGTCCAAATGGCGAATGGGTGGAAGCTGATCTCACCCCTCGCTTGTGATGAGATTCATCTTAATTTGAGCTGGTTTGAGTTGGGAATAATTTATTTGGGAGAATTAGGTGGTGATTTTAGCTGTTTTTCATATATTAAGAGGATTGTCAGTTGATTGTTTCCTGCTTTGGTCATGAATTTGAACTCTCCTATAGGATTGGAGTGGTATAATCTTCACTATTGTTGGTTTTACAAACCAATTGTTGATGCAAGTGACAATGAAGGAGCCATCAAGAATAGCAATGGAATCGATATATTCTGGCCCTGCTCAAGCATGTCAAGGAAAAGAGGGGAGTCGGAGGTTTCCATGGTGGTGACTCCATAGATCGCAAGCTGCTATTGGTTTAAGACTGCAACATTCTCATTTCTGCCGCCCTCGGTGGTGTCATAAACAGGTATTTTTCAGGCCAAGAGATGCCATGTATGGCCTCTTTTATTCCCAAAAGTACATGGAATTTGCTGCATACTCTGCCTTGAGCAAAGAACACCATTCAAATTATCCTGTTTAGAATATCCCAGTTCCATTAGTTTGCTAATGTAATGGATTTAAACTTATATGGATGTATTTGAATCGTAATCGTTGAGTTTCTGCTTAATAGAGCCTAGTTGATCTGAAATGAAAATGACATCAGGGCCAAGTTTATCATTGAAGCAGCTAACCATTGACTGACCCTGAGGACAATGAGGTTAGTCACTGATCAGGAATCAATTAGAACATGAGGACATGATGTAATCGACTTGATGAACAGCTTCTTTCCTACTATTTTCCAGATCTTATTGAAGAAAGGCTTCCCGACATATATGCAAACTTGGGCTGAGTTACCGTCAGTTACTTTGAGTGGGTCCAGGTATCACATGTCGGATTTTCAAGTTTGTTGTGCCGCAAGATTAGTAGCTTACAAATGGTCTCTCTTCTACTGTATATTCTGTATTTTATAATAAGAGATACAAACTATATGTGCTTGGCCAAAGATAAGAGAGTTTAACAAACTAAGGAGCAAATTCTAGAATTGCTCTCTATGTGACTCTTGATGTATCTTTGGATTGCAGAACCTACAGGGTTATCATGTGGGACGGAGAGAAAGTGAACAATGAGCTGAGGACCTCCATGACCAAGGGCTTCAAGGCGGTGAACAAATGTGCAAGATGCATGACTGCGATCTTTGCGTGGGCGCCCTCAGTGGCAACCGCGTTGCTCGTGCCACAGTCCTTCGAGGCTAGGAGGGCCAAACCTCATCACTCTTCCGAAATAAGGAAAGAAAAGGAGGCTTTGCTTTGAATTCAAGCCCCTTTCAATCGTTCTCCTCTTGCCCATATTAGTAACTACTGGGTGAGAGTTTTGATATTGATCGTCAGCATTTTATGTTGCTGTGATTTGTGTTTCCAGCTTCATCCGAGACTCTGAGTAAGAGTGAGGAGATCAAATTCGGATGTTCTCGACTATTATGATCACTGTAGTGGCCAGGTTCATTCTCCCTCTACTAATGCTTGGATACGTGGTTCTTTGCAATTGCGTGGCCGGTGAAGAAAATTCTATTCAAGTGATCGTATTGACTATCAATAGTGTTTAGAACTAAGATACTCTTTGTTGGTAGTAGGTAACATCTCTTTTATTGCACCTTGGTTTAGAGTTGAGGCCTCGGGCCTCAATTGACTCGGGCTTGGTCGCTGGGGACCCAAGATTAGTCAATGGGGACCAAGCAGGGGCACCAAGGACCTGGCCTTAGCCTCCATGGGTTCAGGCTCAGTTTCGAATGGTCCCGGACTTGGGTTTGAGACTCTAGTGCCCATGTTCGATTTTCCTTGTTATCCATACTCAAGTCACTAGCATCGTGACAAAAAAATAAGTTTTCATTTCTCAATGTTGTAAAGTATTTTCCTTTTCATTTGTAGATTTCAGTCAAATATTATTTTTCTGAAAAACTTGTTAAAAAATATATTTTTTTTGGCGAAACAAACTAAACCTTAATAGATGTTCTTTCTCGAAGCAAAACTAGTTGCAAAGTAAAGCAGGAAAGGTCGTCTGCAATAATTATAATTTGATTTGCTTGTGATTGTGTAACCCAATGCACTGCAATTTTTCTTGGGAGCCCTGCTCCAGAAAGAATTGCAGAACGGTTCCTTTGGGATTTTTTAAGTTGGCGGCAGGCACATTGTCTCCATGACCAAATTGACTACGAGCAAAGCTTCAAAACTTGAAGTCGAGACATTTTCGTGAGTATTACCGGAAAAAGGGTACAAGGCAACGTATCCCAATCGATAATCATGTATGAAAACCGGGACAGCACAGCAGCAAGGGACAGATGTCAGCTCGTAAAACTCTTCCGAACCACCACGTTGCTCAGTCTCCCCCCGGTATCTTGCCATGCATTCGCATCCCCACCTGGCCACCCCCTTCTCTCTCTCTCTCTCTCGTAGACAAACGCAGAGGTGATAGCAAAATCTCGAATGGAGGATGAAGAAGAAGAATGGATGCTGTACGAGGACCCCACATGTGCAACGCCGCCACCGCCGCCGGAATCCTCCGCCCACTGGTTCACGAGACTCCTGTTCCTGCAAGCGGAGCTCACGTACAAGTGCATCGCCTCTCTCTTGTCCCCGATCTTCTCCCTCCTCTCCTTGGCCTCCGACTCTTACCACCAGGCCGAGGAGGCCAAGGACTCCGTGGAGTCCGCCGTCCACCGAGTCCCCTCCAGCCTCTCCCTCCTCCTCAAGAGGCTCGGCCTCGGCTTCATCGCCTCCGCCTACGTCTGCATGGTCCTGACCCTGCTCGTGGCTCTGTCCGCGGTGGTGGGTGTGGGGTTGGTGAGGATGTGGGTGGAGGAGCCCGTGTTCGTGAGGCAAAGGCTGCATCTCGATTACGCTCGGCTTCATCCCCAGGCCGTCCTCTCCTTCTGCGGCGACGACGATGGCGGGGTCGGTCTGTGCGAAGGGTTCCGCCAGAAGAAGCATGCGGGCATTCCTGCGGGTCACACTTTTTCCGTCTCTCTGTCGCTCCTGATGCCGGAGTCCGACTATAATCGCCGCGTCGGCATTTTCCAGGTGCTCACATCGCATTTCTTTCAGGGTCCTTCATGTCTTCCGTTGCTCGATTTTACTTAATGTCGACCGAGTGCGAATGAATTAGTTTCCAATGGTTTTGGCGGCCGATCCATCTGGTTCTCACAGGTGACTGCAGAGTTGCTTTCAGCGAACGGGGAAGCGATCGCGAGGTCGAGTCGGCCATGCATGCTGCGATTCAGAAGCCTCCCGGTGAGGCTCATGAGGACACTCGTGCTGAGCATACCTCTGTTGCTAGGAGTCTCGGCAGAGACCCAGACGATCAAAGTGGAGGTCCTGAGGCACGAGGAGCTGAGGCATCCCAGGACAGCGGCCATCAGGATCACCCTGATCCCGAGGGCCGCGACTTCGTCACCACCGCAGGTGTGCGAGGCCGAGATCGCGATGAACTCGCAGCTGCCATGGGCGAAAGAGGTGGTCCACAACTGGAGGTGGAGCTTCCGCGTGTGGGCGTCCCTCTGCACGTACGTCGCGCTTCTGCTCACCCTCCTCTGCTGCTGCAAGACCCTCCTCCTGCCGTCAACGTCAGCAATGGGGATCTCCTCCACGGAGCACGACAACGGTGAGTCCGAGATATCTGCGAAGAAGGGCGATCACGGAGCGGGGCAAGAAGAGGCGAGAGTAGGGGATGACGGCGAGGTTGCGGAGCTGTTGAGGAAGTGGCAGCAGAGAAGAGGGAAGAGGGAGGCCAGTTTCGTTTCGCGAGTGGGAGGCGAAGGCGAAGGCGAAGGCGAAGGTTCATCGGCAGCGACCGGCCGGAACGTGACTAGAGAAGGGACGAGCGCAAGAAGCGTCGAGGAAGATGAGGTTGGGGATTCGGAGTCCGTATGCTTGAGCTAGAACTCCGTGCACATTTTTTGTGACCTGATCTAATCAAATACATGTGAAATTTAGTCATGTCGTGATGTGTTTTTCGAAGTTTTTCCGACATCGGCGATTCCTAAACTTTTTCTCGATGTTCAATGTCGATTCCAGATAACTTTTTGTTCGATTCAGGGTCTGAACGTTTCGAATCGGGACTCGACGTCGTTGGCTGATGAGATGGTATGCAACAATATTGTGCGACACTAAAACAATATGCAAACCGAAACGATATCCAAGCAAAAGCTATAGGACAGAAGAACAAAGATGCAGGCTCCAAATCAATCCCGTTGCAATTGGGATGAACGATCGAAACTCTGAGGCCAAAGGAAGAGTGCAGAAAAGGTGTTTTCCTCTTTATTAAAGGAAGAAAAAGTATGGTAAACTGAATTTTGTTTCACAATGATAAACTGAGCAAGTGCTCAACCTCAAGCCTGGGGTCCGGTTGCCCGGGTGGTGGCCGAGCGTCGAGCTCATGGTGGTTGTCGAGTCTGATGTTGGCGGCGGCCGCCGCTGATTTTGCCGTTGGTGGCGTTTGGTTTTGTGGTGGTGGTAATTAACCACACTAATGATCTAGTCAAATGAGTATCTCTGTTTACGTTGTTTTAGCCTTGTGTTTAATAATCTAGTCACATCATCACCACCATATAAGAGAGAAGATATTTAAAAAATGATATATCATTTCGTTTGTTAAGTTGGATGGAGTTAAAAGAAAATACTTGATTGCACTCATTTGGGAAATTCTAGAACTTAATTGTACTTTTTGTAAGTTTTGGAATTTCAATTAAAAGAAAATACTTGATTGCACTAATTTGAGAAATTCTAGAACTTAATTGTACTTTTTGTAAGTTTTGGAATTGAATTGAAATTTCATGACAAATTTAAGGACTTTTGTATACTTATCTCTGCTATTAACTAATGAAGTTTACATTTATAGTATGAAGTTTCCTGTTCTTGCATTATCAAAACAAGAAATGTTATGGCATATAAGATACATCTTCAACCAAAATGAAAGATGTACATAGAAACTTTTATAAGGCAGGCTAATTACATTGAGAGTAAACCTGTCATATGGATAGGTTGGGTCAAGAATGGTCTAACCAAAATTGACTCATTTTAATGTCGTGCGAAACTAGAAACCCAAACTCGACCTAATCTGATCCAACCTAGCCCATACTCAATTAGATCTAAATTACGAAAACACTTATATATTTAACCAAATTTAGGAAAACTCATACCCAAATTTAGGTGAGTGGGTAGAGTGAACAAGCACGAGATCGAGTGAAATTGAGAGAGTGAAAAGAGAGTTGTAGAGATGAGCTAGGTTGTGATTTCATTTAACACATTATTTTAGCTTTAGTTATTCAAAATTCAATAATGACCATTTACTAAATAACTAATGAGTATCTCTGTTTACAATCTGAGCGCTGATAGCTTGTGATGAAGACGTCATCTTCAACCATCTTCTTCTTTGCTCTGCAGGAGCTCTTCATTCACTCAAGCTTTCAGACTAGATCGCTTCAAGAACCGCATAATAGATCAATCCCACCGGCAACGATAACAGTATTCCGAAGACAAGCCTGCATATCATGGGACGCACTTCAATGTTAGCATTAAACAAGCTAATCAATTGACACAAACAGTAAAGGAGAATAAACTTACGAGACACTCATTATATCGGGATGTACTTTGTATTCGTTAGCAAATACAAATGGAACAACACCTTCCGGAAGGGCAGCCTGCAATTCACAAGAACCGTGATGGTTCGAAGCTTTTCAGGTGCCTGCATATAATGCAAGAATGTCATTTGATTAACAGTAACTTACTTTACCTGTACAATTGATACACACAAAAGTTCGCCACGAAGACCCAGTGCAGCTGAAGTAGCTGCAGCCACTAGAGGTCCTACTATGAACTTCAAGACCATGCTTAATGCTGCTAACCAATATCCACAAGGTATCAATGTTGGCTGTGACCCCATGAATAAACCTGTTTGCTCAAGTGTATGAGTGTAAAGTCATCCATATAGGGAGAGCATCAATCACAAATGGTTGAATGTGTGTACTGAATAAGTACCTATACTGAACATTGCCATTCCAAGACCTGTATTCGAGATTATTTTTATTGAGCCGCTGACAATCAGAGGGAATTGGATGTGCAACCTGCACTTAGGAAGGAAGAACAAGTGAATTCCTGATTATGTTTTCCAAATAATCAAGGTTTTGAATGCAAAAACCCCAAATGCTGCTACAAGTACAGACTTTTAGAGGGAGAGACAGCATACTTGAATGAAAGTAGAGACCAAGCAAGACCGATTACGCTGCTGTATATGTTAGGGTTTCCAATGAGCTTCCTCCAAACCATCGATAAGACTAGTCTTGTCATGACAGTAACTGGAGGCCTCCCAAGCTCAGCATTCACTGCATTCCTTTCTTTATCACTCATCTCGGATGCATTCTCTGCATGTTCGTTCAAGCTTCCTCGTCCGTCTGCATTAGATGCCATACATATATTGATTATACTCAGGATGGACTCAAATATACTCTAACAGAAAAAAGAATTAGAAAGATAAAGAAAGCAACCATCAAATATGACTGGGAAGCATTTGATAATGTCACGGCTTCACTTTCCAAATCATAAAACATTTCTTGCACGATCCTAAACTATTGTTGAAGCGATGCCCCAGAATCTTTTGGGGTCTAAATACTCTCCTTGTAACACACTTTCGATGCCACATAATTTGTGAGGTATGATTAGTGAAGGGGATGTTAAGGTTTTGAAAGAACTCACCAAGATCGGAAGGACAATGTGTGATCCTAGAGCTGGCGTGCCTTGACTTGTCTGCCCTCGAACCCCATGCAAACATGTGAAGCCCCTTGGCAGGCCCTGCACTGGAATAACTGTCTCTGAACATGATTGGCATCTCGCTGGGAGATTTCGGGTGAGAAGGCTGGTACGATGGAAACAGGAAGCTATTTATCAACTCGCTGCCGTGATTCCTTCCCCTATAACTTCTCTTGCCAAAATGAGTGGTTTCTGCATTAACAATCCAATCAACTTTTGAATTTGCTGATCTTGATTCATGTAAGGAAGATGCAGCCCCTGAACTCCCACTTATTCCGTGCTTTTGGCTTCCATAATGACCGTCCGGAATATTAAGGCTCGAACTCCTCGACCAAGACTGCAATGAATAAATCTCTACCCCTGACAGGTTTGATGCCCGTGGGGTTGTTGTTATGGAACTCAGTCGATCGAGGGATACACGAAGTGGGGACTCCATAGATGAAATGGAGGATCTCCTGACCACCACGTGGACCTTACCATTATCATCTATCTCGGCCTCAGTCTCTAATGTTTCACAACCATTAAGCGAAACAACATCAGGATCGACCCTGATGGAGGTTATGGCCCGAGAGCAATCGGGAAAGTTTTCATTGATTAGGATCATTGCACCTCTATATTCAAACAAGATTAGCAAGAGGGTATACCATATTAAACCCTGCAGCACCACTATTTGAACCATCAGATCCCTCGTGTAATCTCCGTACATGGCCTGGAGGAGAGGAATGCCTATGATCAGAGTGTTTGGAAGGGTGGAGAGGGAGAAGAAAGAAATCACCCACTCGAGGCTCGACTTTCGGCTGAAGATTATCCACAGTAGAAGAGCGGCTAGAATCACCACTTTCTGGAGAGCGTCAGCTCCAACAAAGCGATAATTCATGTCGTAGAAGTTGCAAGTTGCAATCACATCGAAGGAAAGGATGGGGACCGCATAAGAGGCCACGTACCGGTTGATGCCGGCGCACTGTTGTGGGTTGAAGATATTCCAGAACCGAACAGAGGCATAGCCTATGATCATGGCCACGTACAAGGGCATGATCGCTGCAATGATATTGTAAATGTCCTTACCAGAGAGCATGGTTTTTCCAGAGAAAAGGACTAAAGGGCAGTGAACAGAAAAACTAGAAAGGAAAAATATGGGTTTTGATTCACGATGCTGTTGCAAAATCTTGAGTTGGAAGAGAAGGATATAGAGAAAGATGAATTAATCATCCTTATTTATATATGACAAGACCCCGGTTGAAATGAGTAAAGAAGTCCCCTATTTTCTCTCTTCAGTTCAGATTGCACTCTTAAATAGGGGGATCATTCACCAGATATTTATTCCTCGAAGGGGATGATTGCATCATGAATTTGACAAAGATCCTGATCGTTTATGGAAAGTGCAATCTCACCCTAGCACCCTCTCAAAGGAAAAAGATGACTCTTGATTGACAATGCCATTGCAAAATCTTGAGTTGGAAGAAAAGGATATAGAGAGAGAGATGAATTAATCGTCCTTGTTTATATGTGACTAAGTAAAGAAGTCCCCTGTTTCCTCTCTTCAGTTGAGATTGCATTCTTAGATAGGGGGATCATTCCCTAGATACTTATTTCTTAAAGACAATTGCATCATAAATATGATAAAGATCCTGATTGTTTATGGGAAGTGCAATCTGACCCTAGCACCTTCTCAAAGGAAAAATATGGATTTTGATTGACAATGATATTGCCAAATCTTGAGTTGGAAGAGAATGATATAGAGAGAGATGAATTAATCATCCTTGTTTATATGTGACAAGGACCCGGTTTAATTGAGTAAAGAATCCCATGTTTCCTCTCTTCAGTTCGGATTGCATTCTTAAATGGGGGAATCATTCCCTAGATATTTAGGGGGTGCATGACAAAAATTTCTATTTTAGAAATAGTTTCTGGAATAGAAATAGATTTTTCTTTTCTATTTCTGAAGAGTTTCTAAGCAAAAATAACCGTTTGATAACTACACAAAATTTCTACTTTCTAAAAATAGAAATTTGTTTGATAACGACACAAAATTTCTTCCTTTCGGACGGCGGCGGCGATGACCGACGACCTTTAATATAAAAAATAAAAATAAAAATGATTTATTAACAAAAATAAATAAATAAATAAATAAATAAAAATAAATCATAAAAAATAAAATAAGAATATCATTTTATTTTAAAATTAAAGTATCCTTAAAAATAAATTTTATTTTATTTATTTATTTTATTTTATTTTACGAATAAATTTATTTTAAAATGAATAAAAAATAAAAATAAATTTATTTTAATAAAAATAATTTATTTTTATTTATCATAAATAAATTAATTTTAATAAATTTAATAAATTTATTTTTAATAAACTAAAAATAAAATGATAAATAAAACATTTATTTTTATTTTTTTAATTTTATTTTAATAAATTTATTTTTATTTTTAAATGAATAAAATGAATATATTTATTTTTAAATGAATAAAATGAATATATTTATTTTTATTTTTAATAAAATGATATTTAATTAAATTTATTTTTAATAAATAAATTTATTTTGATTAAATTTATTTATTAAAATTAAAAATTAAAAATTAAAAATTAAAAATGAATAAATGATATTTTTATAATAATTTTTATTTTTAAAATGATATTTATTTATTTTTAAGGATTTTTTTAATTTATTCGTAAAATAAATATTTATTCGTAAAAATAAAAATAAATATCATTTTATTTATTCGAATAAATTTCATTTTAAAATGATATTTATAAAAATAATTTATTTGGCGACCAGCGGTGGCAGCGGCCGGTGAGCGGTCGGCGACTAACGGACGGTGGTCGATGGCAACGGATGAAGGACCGGTTGACGAACGATGAGAAAATTTTTTATTTCTCATTTCTGTTCCAGAAATCAGAAGTAGAAAATTTCAACTTCTAATTTCTATTCCAAACCTATTTCTAGAATAGAAATCTATTCCAGAAATAGAAAAACGGAATAAATTTATCAAACGGTTTACATTGCCCAAATTGGTGCGGAATAGAAAAATTGTTTCGTAATGTAAATTGGTGGTTGTCATGCACCCCCTTATTTCTTGAAGAGGATTGCATCATAAATGTGAAAAAGATCCCGTTCATTCATGAAAAGTGCAATCTAACCCTAGCACCCTCTCAAAGAAAAAGATGGGTTTTGATTGATAATGCTATTGCAAAATCTTGAGTTGGGAGAGAAGTATATAGAGAGAGATGAATTAATCATCCTTGTTTATGTATGACAAGAACCTGGTTGAACTGAGTAAAGAAGTCCCCCGTTTCCTATCTTCAGTTCAGATTGCATTCTTAAATAGGGGAATCATTCCCTAGATATTTATTTCTGGAAGAGGATTGCATCATAAATATGATAAAGATTCTAATTGTTTATGGAAAGTGCAATCTGACCCCGGCACCCTCTCAATGTAAAGCTAAACGGCAACATTTACTGATTCAATCTTTGAGTAATTCGAGACGTCCATTTTGACTAATCCTTGCTCATCAACCACTCAAGATGCAGAGTTTTGGATACACGACGCAAGCAAGGCTCCAAAAAGAAGAAAGAAAGAAAAAACAAGGCAAGGAAAGAAAAGCTTAATACAATCTTGTAGACAGGTCAAGTTGTCCGGACAACATTCCAGTTGAGAAATGTATTGACAGAGAAATGTAATATTATGTACATACTTAATGAAGAATATATGAGCCTATATATAAGGCTTTAGAGCTTAACTATCTAAGAAAATGAAATATCAATTACATCAAAAGAATCAAATCAGAATCAATTAAGATACAACTCTTAAATTTATCTATATCTCTAACATCCCCCCTCAAACTTAAGGTGATTTGGAAGAAATCAACTTGATTTTAGAGAAGAGATCTAGAAAACACCCAAGTGGATGTGTCTTGATAAAGATATCAGCAATCTATTTGGCGGATGAAATAGAGACTAGTCGAATAGTTCCATGAAGAATAAAATGACAATCTATCTCAATATGTTTGATTCGTTCGTAGAAAACATCATTATGTGCTATTTGGATAGCACTTCAGTTGTCGTAATGAATTATTCTTCCACTCTGTTGACGCACTCCCATGTCTTCTAGTAGCCATCGCAACCATAGTAACTCTAATGTTGTATAAGCAAGAGCTCGATATTCTACTTATGTACTAAATCAAGTAATAATGGTCTATTTCTTGCCACGCCAAGAGATAAGTGAAGTGCCCAAAAAGAAATGGTAGCTCGTAGTAGAGCAACGATCTTGAGGGTTACATGTCTAGTCAACATAAGAATAAGCCTTCAATTCCAAGATAGACTGAGAAGAATAGTGAAGGCCATGAAATAATGTACCCTTGATGTAGCAAAGAATTCGAAGTACTGCAGCAAAAGGTGTCGTGTGAGGCGCGATCATGTACTGACTAACAATATGGACATCATAAACAATGTCAGGTCGAGTGATAGTGAGATATATAAGGCTGCCAACAAGCTATCAACAAAGTGTAAGATTTGAAAAAGGAGCCTCATCTCTAGCATCAAATTTGGCATTGGTCTCAATAGGAGTGGTAGTGATCCTGTTATTAGTGAGCCCAACTCGAGAGATGAGGTCAATGGCATATTTGGCTTGTGAAAGACAATAACCAGAGGAATTTGAATGAACCTCCAAGCCTAAAAAGTAACTAACTTGCCCGAAATCTTTTATTTCAAATTGTTGACTAAGATATTGCTTGAACTTTGAAATGCCAATATAATCATCGCCAGTAATAACCATGTTGTCCACATATAAGAGCAACATATTATGCCCACCAAATGTTTATTGAACAAAAAGAGCATGATCATAAGGATTGGATTTGAAGTCGAGAAATTCCATGGTAGAGCTAAATTTGGAATAAGATGCACAACAAGCTTGTTTCAAACCATATAATACTCCACGTAATTGACATACTTTGTTGAAGGAAAGAGTATATCTAGGAAGAGGCACCATATAGACTTCTTCAATAAGATCACCATTCAAGAATGCATTTTCAACATCCATCTACAATGGAGACAAGCTATTAACTATAGCAATAGCAAGAAGACTACAAAAAGGAGTGAGATTTACAACAGGAGAGAAAGTCTCTTCATAGTCAGCTCTATATTCCTAAGTAGAGCCTTTCACCACTAGTCGAGCTTTGTAACGATTCACAGTACCATTTGCGTTGTTTTAATCTTTTATACTCATTTACAACTTACCATGTATGAGATTTATCTAAGGCCTGCAATTCATCTACCATGGCTTGTTGCCATAGAGGATTAGTACTGGCTTCTTTATATGTGCGAGGTTCAAAAAGTGAAGCAATGGTAGAGTAGCAGTGATAATTACAAAGTCGAACAAAATGTTGACTACTTTGGTGGGGCAATGGACATAGGATGATGGAATGTTAGCTGGTTGAGAATCCACGAATGGAGCAAACATGTCAGAAGCTGCCAAGGTGGTATTGCCGGTAGAACCTGCATCAAGATTAGAAGGAGGACAGGGAGGTAGTTTGGGAGAGAAGGATTTACGAGTGAAGGGAGACGTGGGGTCTTCTGGAAATAAATCCACGGAAGTATTAGTAAAGAAAGGAACATAAGACTATGACTTGAAGGGATGAAGAGAAGAAAATATTTTGTGTTCCCAAAAGGTAACATGATGAGACTTGGGAAGACAATTAGATATAGGATCCCAACATGTATAATCTTTGTACTCAATACCATACCTAAGGAAGCAACATAATCGAGCACGAGGGTCATGCGGGAGACAATTATGTGTGTTCATGCGGGAGAAGATGTACAAAGCAAGCACTACCAAAGACTTGAAGAAGATTGTAGTTGGGTACACTACCACACAAGCACTCATAAGGAGAAATGTTACCTATTACAAGTGACAGAGTATGATTAATGGTGTATACAGTAGTGAGACAAGCCTCTCCTCACAACAATTCCGAACAAGAAGCAGAGACTAGAAGAGTACGAGTAATATCTAAAATATGCTTATGTTTATGTTTTGCTCGACCATTTTGTTGGGAAGTCCCTAGACAAGAACGATGAACAATAGTATCATTTTGGGAGAGAATTTTAAGAAATTTCGGTTTCTCGAAATTCTATGGCATTATTAATACGGAAAACCTTGGTATCTTGAGAAAATTAAACATGGTAGCAAAATCACGGTAGATATGAGTAAATTTAGATCAATTTTTCATAAGATAAAGCCATGTATATTAAGAATGATCATTCACCTCCTATTGTGGGAGTTCAAGATGGTCCCCAAATATATAAAAGTGAACAAGATCAAAGGGAGCATGAAAGATAGATTCACTAAGATAAAAAAGGCAAGGCATGATATTTTCCCAATTGGCAAGGCATGATATTTTCCCAATTGGCAAGGCAAGGAATCAAAATATTTATTATCAACAGAACCTAAAAGACCATTTGAAATTAAGGATTTTAATATAGAGGATGAAGCATGACCTAATCGAGAATGCCAAGTTTCAGATAACATTGTGGCTACACAACTGACAAAGGAGTTAGGAATATTCAAGGAAACAAGCTCAAATAGGTGTCCCACTCTACAGCCTGTCCCAATAGTCTGTCCCATCCATGGATCTTGCACATGACGACCATGGGAAGAGAAGTGGACATCAAAGTTAAGTTCACAAAATTGTCCTATAGAAATCAAATTTAGGGATAGTTCGGGAACCATGAATGTATTAGATAAGGATAATGTAGATGTTGAAATGTTACTTATGTGGCTAACTCTCATTTGAGAATTATCTGTAGTGTGAATAGTAGGGACATGTGAATTGAATGATTTGGATTGAAATAAATCAGTATTGGAGGTCATATGATTGCAGTAGGCAGAGTCAAAATACCATGAATCAGAAGTACTCGAAGCAATAAACATAACAGAGGGAATAGAGAGGCTAGAAATACTAAACTCTTGGAGAATGGAATGAAGATTCTCTAATGAAAGAGTAATAGACAATCCATTAGGAAAAGTCTTTACAGTAGCAGTAGAGGCAGATAAACTTGCATGTAGATGTCATGGGCCGATCAATTGGGATCATGACTGTGCGGCGACTCAGGCTCTTTTGGATCGCCTAAGCTAAACCTTGCTCGATCGATCACACACTCACTCGCACACCCGGATCGTAGAGAGAGAAAGCTTCTAGAGAGAGGAGCTCTGAAAAGAAATGAGCTTTGATAAACTGAAATAGTTGGATGTTTACAAATGAGAGGGAAGGCACCCTTTCTTATACTTGAGGCCCTCTGATTACATCCGTTGATCTAGAATTTATCCGATGGACGAGATTGCACCGCCTCATCTTCCGACACTTAATTACAACTACCAGCTACCGACATAAATGACCGACACTTATGACAGGAGACTTCTAGGATACAGCTCAATTACCATATCACTCGCCCTTGGAAAGTTCCAAAAGAAGGCTCGTTGGAAATCTGAGTGAGCACAGGAGGTCCTCCACGGATGAGTCACGGCTATCCCTTGGGAACCTCTTGGATCGGTCTTCTTTCAGGCCGTGACATTCTCCCCCACTCAATCGAGCAATGCCCTCGTCACTCACAGCTCGACGGGCGGCCTTCTTGGCATGAGCACGGGCTTTCCTCCTTTGATTTTGCTTCGCTCGGACGCTCACGAACGAAAGGCCACACCCTTCCATCTTCAGCTCCAATTTTGGCTCGGGCATGGCATGCGGCGAGTACCCAACCTCGGGGAAGAGCGCTTGGATCGGCATGTCGCGAGTTGGAGTAGGAGGATCCAACTCTACCTTCGGCTTCTCCATGGATGGCGGCTTGTGCATGCGCTTCTCGACCTTCAAGCTCTTGTCGAGGCGTCGGATCATGGCGATAGTCTTGGTGTCGACCACCCCTTTTATCATAGGGATCATCACCGGGCATTTTGGATCGAGGATCATGATACACTTGGTTCTCATGTCGATCATCAACCTCACACTATGGAAGAATTGCATACCCATAATGAGATCATAATCGTCGAGAGGAATTACCTCGAACGCCAGTTTGCCATTCCATCCGCTGATTCGAACGTCCACATCGAGAGTCAATCTTACACCATGGAAGTCACCTGAGTTGATGGGTTTGTATAACTTGCTAGTTGGCTCCACGCGAAGTCCCAATGCTTTCACCACCTCGGTCGACATGAACATGTTTGAGGCTCCAGTGTCGACCAAGGCGTAAAGCACTCGGCCACACACTTCGACCTCCACGAAGAACATGTCCGTGTTTGGTGTAGATTTTTCTTCTTTGGACGGCAATCGAGCTTGGACGGTGTTGATGACCTTCACAACTCTAAGCCGGACTTGCCGCTTCTCTTCTTTGGGCTCATCCTCCTATTCTTCGATGGCAAGGAGGGCGTTGATTCTGCCCTTCTTTGGGCACTTTTGGGTCCAATGCAGACCTTTGCAAATGAAGCAAGGAGAAGGCGGGGTTGATCGAACTTACTCGTTGTGTAGTCCGTTGGTCGACCCCTTTGGAAGGACGGCTTGGAAGTGCCTTCACCCCATGTCTTGACTCGGCCGCCTTGATCATGCGCACCTCGGGGAGTGCTTCTTCCTTCGTCCTCGGAGGATCGATCTGACCTCCAATCTTTTGCTCTATTCTTCGGCTCGACTTTGGTGAGGTTGACGAGGGACTTGGCTACGCTTAGCGCTCTCGCAAGAGTACTCACATCCCGTCGCTTGAGCTCGAGTTGCGCCCACGGTTTGAGTCCATCCATGAACACTCCAAGAGCCTCCTCCTCTCCTAGGTTGTAGATTTGGAGTTTGAGCTCTATGAACTCTCTCACGTACTCTCGGATCGTGCAAGGCAATGGAGCTTGCTTCGGGCTTCTTGTTGAGCAAACTTAGGGAAAAAGTAGTCTCGGAACTCCCTTACGAAATCATCCCATGTATCCATGGGATCGGCGCCACGCTTCGTCTCGTCACACCTATTGCGCCAACAAAGCATTGCGTTATCGGAAAGGAACATCGAAGCGGTTCTTACCTTGATCGACTCATCTTGGATGTTGACGGTGCCAAAGTATTGCTCCATGCTCCACACGAAGTTGTCCACCTCTTTGGCGGATCGGTCGCCTTTGAACTCTTTAGGCTTTGACACCTCAAGCTTAGGCACCGCTTGTGTGGGCATCACTCCATTGGTGATGCTTAGTTTGCATAGGGCAAGCTCGGTCTTGAGCTCTTGGATCTCCGCCTTCATGGCTTCGACCTCATCCCTACAAGGGCTTTCTTCCTCGATCATTTGGACACGCTCCTTCAACACATTGATCGACGCTTCAAGGGCTTCGTCCTTGTCGTGCAACGGGGCCGTTGCTTGGTTGAGGCCGGTCGTGAAGTCTTCACAAAGCAAACCCTCAACCTCCATGATGCGGTCTCTCACATCATCTAGGCCTTCCATGAACTCGACCATGGCACTCTGGACCTTCGCGAGCTTCTCATCAATCGCAGCTGCGGCATCCATCAAGGCTTCTCTTTTCTTCATTCGGCCGCGGGTCTCCTTGACTTTCACGGCCTCTCCATCCATAGCAGCTTCTTGGCTCGACATTCTCTCAAACAGCCGGTGCTCCTCAATCTTTAGAAACGGATCTCTCTTTCGCTCTGATACCACTTGTCACGGGCTGATCGATTGGGATCATGACCGTGCGGCGACTCAGGTTCTTTTGGATCGCCTAAGCCAAGTCTTGCTCGATCGATCGCACACTCACTCGCACACCCAGATCGAGAGAAAGCTTCTAGAGAGAGGAGCTCTGGAAAGAAATAAGTTTTGATAAACTGAATAGTTGGATGATTACAAATGAGGGGGAGGGCACCCCTTCTTATACTTGATGTTTTCTGATTACATCTGTTTATCTAGAATTTATCCAGCGGACGAGATCGCACCGTGTCATCTTCCGACACTTAATGACAATTACCAGCTACCGACATAAATGACCGACACTTATGACAGGAGACTTCTAGAATACGGCTCAATTACCATATCACCCGCCCTTTGAAAGTTCTGGAAGAAGGCTCGTTGGAAATCCAAGCGAGCACAAGAGGTCCTCCACGGATGAGTCACAGCCGTCCCTTGGGAACCTTTTGGATTGGCCTTCTTTCGGGCCGTGACATAGACCTCGATTTTTTGATCGATTAGCTGTCCTTGTAAGTTGTGTAGGTCTTACTTGATGGTAATTGGACATCAAAACTTCTAATTTATCCATAATAGGCACTATACCAACTTCAACACCATAGATTGGACCAAAAATGTGTAGAAACTAGTGCTTGGAGAGCTTATCTGGAGCAAATAAGGCCAAAAACAAACTCATAAGATCAAAATAGCTAAGAAACTAGTTTGGTATGGCCAAGAACTAGTCTAAAAACACATGAATCGGTCAGAAAAGCAACGAAACCGATCCGATTGGTCTAGCTGAATTGGTCAATGGCCCGGTCTGACCGGTCAATGATCCAATCTGACTTGGTCAACAGTTCGATTTGACCCGAGCAACGGTCAAAGGATGACATGGCAATTACGTCGGCAAAGCAAGGGTGACGTGGCGATGATGTCGGCTGAATGGAGGCATGATGGCATGTGTAGGCACATGTCAATGGTGAGGCACGTGGATCTCACACGCAGAGACTTCCTACAATGCGTGGAGGCTTTAAAACTTAATTATCTAAGGTAACAAAATATCAATTACATCAAAAGAATTAAATTATAATCAATTAAGATACATATAATAAATATATATATATATATATATATATATATATATCGACATAATACATGAGCCTATATATAAGGCTTTAGAGCTTAAGGAAACGAAATATCAATTATATCAAAAGAATCAAATCAGAATATACACCTCCTAAATATATCTATATCTCTAATAATTCCAATGTTTGCACCGTAAGAGGGGTTTCCTCCTTTTCCCTCTCTTTCTTTCAAAGCGTGAGAAAGGGAAGAGAGGGCAATTTCTACCGTTAGAATATTAAAAAATTGTTCAAAAAGTCATAAACCTATTGTATTGCACTTTTACCAATTCAGTCATAAATCTCTTAACTTTGCCAATTCAATCTTAAACATTTTCACTTCTTACCAATTGAATCCATCCGGCTAATTTTGGCCGAAAAATGCTGATGTGGATGCTGGTGGTGCCATGTAGAATCGTCGGTGCTGACGTGAACAATTTTTAATAATATTTTACTATTTTTGAATTTTTTATTATTTTTAAAGTTTTTTTCCTCTCTTTTTTTCTTCTTTCTTTTCCTTTTGGCTTTCTTTTTTTCCTTTTCCAGTGGCCAGCCGACCACAAGTGATGACCGCCCACAGCCAGCCAGCTAGCCTCGCCCACCACAAGTAAGGCTCGGCCGGGTGAGGGGAGCCCTTGCCCAAGCACGGCTCGGCAAAGGTCGCCATTGCGAGGCCAACCTCGCCTAGGCTAGGTGGGGTCGACCCTCACCCAAGCTAGGTGAGGCCAACCTGCACCCAAGCCAGGGCGCCCTCGCCAGGCAACGGCAACGCCAGGCGAGGCCACCCTGGCCTGTGTGAGGGTCGACCTCGTCAAATCTGGCGAGGGGAGCCCTCGCTAAGGCTCGCCCTTGCCCAAGCGAGTGTCGGCCTTGCCTAGACCAGATTTGGAGAGGCCGGCCCTCGCCCTACCTTGGGCACAGGTCAAACTGGCCTAGGCAACCTTTCCATGCCGCGCCTGGGCGAGGGCTCCCCTCACCAGGGCTTGCCCTTGCCTAGCTAGGCCTCACCTATGGCGGGCGAGGTCAGCCGGTTGGATGTGGCCAGTGGCCGGTCGCGGCCGGTGGCCAGCCGTCGCTTATGGCCGGCCAGCCATCGGAAAAGGCAAAGAAGAAAGCCAAAAAGGAAAAAAGAAAAAAAAAAAAAGAGAAAAAAAATTAAAAATTCAAAAAAATATTAAAAAATATTATTAAAAATTGTCCACATTAACACTGGCGGTCCTACATGGCACCGCTGGCGTCTACGTCAGCATTTTCTAGTCAAAATTGGCCGGATAGACTCAATTGGCGAGAAGTGAAAAGATTTAGGACTGAATTGACAAAGTTAAAAGGTTTAAGATTGAATTAACAAAAGTGTAATAGGTTTAGGATTTTTTGGACAATTTTTCCATTTGAATATAGACTCACTTCATGCGCTCCAAAGGCCTTATTCGACTTCGCTTTCGAAGAAGTTCAATGCTTGTTTGTTGGCATTCTGTCGATCGTTCATGGTATCAATGGTATCACCCTCCCTTGCGATTGGCGAATTTGGAGGCTTGACTGATTACCGAGATAAGTGCGAGATTATCAGATCAAGCGACGTCGAAAAAAAAGAAAAAAATGAATCAACTTGAACCTTTTGCCCTTGTTTCTTTCTACTTCAAAAGTGTCATCCCCTTGCTGCAAGAGTGAAGTTGGGAGATACAACGCTCGTAAAGTAACGACGCTCATGATAACCATTTAGTTTATATGCTTTTCTAATTTTTTTTTTTTTTTTGTTATTGGGATGGAACGGAAATACGTATGAGACACGCTTGATAACCATTATGTTTCTCTATTTTATTTTATTTTTTTGTTCCCAGAAACAGATTTAGAATATAAATCCATTTAGTAACACAATTTTATTTTTCTGTTTCTGGAACAAATTTTTATTTTAAAAATAGATTTGGAACAAAAATTAAAAGTTAAAATTTTTAATTTTTATATTTCTAGAATAAAATGACAAATAAAAACTTCTTATCATTCATTCTCATTATGGCCTTCCTCCAACCCGCCGCCCGCTGGTTGCTGAAAGCTTGCCATCGGCTGCCGAACTCTGGCCGCTCATCACCACCCGTAATGCCAAAGGTGGCAATAGTTTGAGGATTTTTCAAACAATTTTCCCTCTAAAAGTGAGTAACTTTACAAAAAGATGTCCCATTCATTACTTTATTTAAATTCGGACACTCTAATATGTGCTTGAAATGATTGCGCACAAACTCCCAACTATTTCTAACATGTAGAAGATACACTGTCCAAAATTTTTCTTGTGATACTTTTAGCTACTGAAGTATTTTTGCATCTAGGGTATGAAGTTTCCTGTTCTTGCATTATTGAAACAAGAAATGTTATGGCATACGAGGTACGCCCTTCACCCAATAAACGAAAGATGTACATCTTCACCCTATAAAGTAGACTAACTACACTGAAAGTAGCCCAATATGATTATCTCTGTTCACAGTCTGAGCACTAGTAGCCAACTGAACATCTCTGTTAACACCAAAGAAGTACATTTTTATGATTATGAAGACATCATCTTCAATTATCTTCTTCTACGCTCTGCATGGAGCTCAATTCATTCAAGCGTTCATACTAGATTGCTGCAAGAACCGCATAATAGAGCAATCCCACCGGCAATGATAACAGTATTCCGAGGACAACCCTGCATATCATGACATGCATTTTATTGTTAACATTTCACCAAGCTAATCAATTGACACCTACAGTAAAGAGGAATAAACTTATGCCACACTCATTATATCGGCATGTACTTTGTATTCGCTAGCAAATACAAATGGAACGATCAATGCTGGAAGGGCGGCCTGCAATTTACAAGGACAGCGATGTTTTAAAGCTTTTCAGATGCCTGCATATAATACAAGAATGTCATGTAATTGACTTATAGCTTACCTGTAAAATTGATATACACAAAAGGTTGCCCCGAACACCCAGCGCAGCTGAAGTAGCTGCAGCCACTAGAGGTCCTACTATGAACCTCAAGGCCATGGCTAATGTCGCTAATGAATATCCACAAGGTATCAATTTCAGCGGAAATCCCATGAATAAACCTGTTTGTTCAAGCACGAGTGTGAAGTCATCCGTACGGGGAGAGCATCAATCACAAATGCTTGAATGTGTACCGTATAAGTACCTTGATTGAACATTGCCACACCGAGTGTTGTATCCTAGACTATTTGTATTGACCCTCTGACAATCAGAGGCATATGGAAGTGCAACCTGCAATCAGGAAGGAGGAACAAGTGAATTCTTGATTATATTTTCCAAATAATCAAGGTTTTATATGCAAAAACCCCGAATGCTGTTACATGTATAGACTTTTAGTGGGAGAGACAGCATACTTGAATGAAAGTAGAGAGTATGCTGCTGTAGATGTTAGGGTTTCGAATGAGCTTCCTCAAAACCATCAATACAGCGAGTCTTGTCATCACAGTCAATGGAGGCTTCCCAAGCTCAGCCTTCACTGCACTCCCTTCTTTATCACTCATCTCAGATGCATTCTTTGCATGTTCATTCAATATTCCTCGAAAATTTTGACCGCCTACATTAGATGCCATACAAGTTGATGATACTCAGGATGGACTCAAATATACTCTTAATAGAATAGGAATAAAAACAAATGAAAGCAATCATCAAATCCGGCTGGGAAGCATTTGGTGATGTCATGGCTTCACTTTCCAAAGCGAACATTTATTGCACGATCCTAAGCAATTTGTTGATGTGATGCGCCAGAATCTTTTGAGCTCTAATACTCTCGAGATACTCTCCTTGTAGCACACTTCGTATGCCGCATAACTTGTGAGATGTTAAGGTTTTGAAAGAACCTGTAGAATTAGCCGTTTCCTCTTGAACACCAAGATCTGAAGAAGAAATGTGATCCCAGAGCTGGCATGTCTCGACTTGTCTTCGGTCAAGCCCCAAGCATACATGTGAAGCCCCTTAGCAGGCACTGTACTGGAGTTACTGTCTCTGAGCATCATCGGCACCTCGCAGGGAGATGTTGGGTGAGAAGGCTGGTGCAGAGGAAACGGGAAGCCATTTATCAACTCGCTGCTCTGATTCCTTCCCCTGTAACTTCTCTTGCCAGTACGAGTGGTTTCTGCATCAACAATCCAATCATCTTGTGCATCTGCTGATTTTGAATCATTTAAGGAAGATGTAGCCTCTGTACTCCCACTAATTCTGTGTTTTTGGCTTCCATGAGAACTGTCCGAATTATTAAGGTTTGATGTGCCTGAGCAAGACTCCGATGAATAAATCTCTACCCCTGAAAGGTTTGATGGATGTGGGGTTACTGTTATGGAACTCAATTCTTCAGGGGATTCACGATGTGTCGACCCAATAGATGAATCGGAGGATCTCTTGACCCCCACGTGGACCTTGCCATCATCATCTATCTTGGCCTCTGCCTCTAATAGTTCACAACCATTGAGCGAAACAACATCAGGATCGACCCTGACGGAGGTTATGGCCTGAGAGCAATCAGGAAAGTGTTCATTGACTAGGATCATTGCACCTCTATATTCGAACAAGATAAACAGTAGTGTATACCATATCGAAAGCTGCATGACCACTATTTGAACCATCAGACTAATTGAGGGATATCCGTACATTGCCTGGAGTAGAGGAATGCCTATGATCAGAGTATTTGGAAGGCTGGAGAGGGAGAAGAAAGAAATCACCCACTCAATGCTCCCATTTCGGCTGAAGATCAACCACAGCACAAGAGAGGCTAGAATCACCACTTTTTGGAGAGCGTCAGCTCCAACAAAGCGATAGTTCATGTTGCAGAAGTTGCAAGTTGCAATCGCGTGGAAGGAAACGATGGGGACAGCGAAAGTAGCGACGTACTTGTTGATGCTGGTGCACTGTTGTGGGGTGAAGATCTTCCAAAACCGAACAGAGGCATAGCCTGAGATCGTGGCCACATACAAGGGCATGATCGTTGCAACGATCGTGTAAAAGTCCTTACCAGAGAGCATGGCTTTTTCAGAGAAAAGGACTAAAGGGCCGTGAACAGAAAAACTGAAATCGAAAAAAATGGATTTTGATAGACAAAGCTATTGAGACTATTGAGGTGGAAGAGAAGGAAGCAAAGAGAGATGAATTAAATCATTCACAGTCCATAAATGAGGAGGACAGAAATGGCATTCTTAAGTAGGTGGATTATCCCGATCGTTATGGAAAGTGCAATCTGGTGCCAGCACCCTTTCAACATAAAACTGAACGGCTACATTTACTTACCCAATCTTCTGATGTATGTTTTGACCACTCATCAGCCACTCGAGATGCTGAGTTTCGCATTCCCAACTCAAACAAGACTCTAAAAGAGAAGAAAGAACCCAAAAAAAGGCTTGATACACTCCTGTAGACAGGCCAAGTTGTCCAGACAACATGCCAATGTTAACACCCTAAATGGGGTTTCCTCATTTTCCCTCTCTGTCAACGCGTAAGAAAGGGAAGAGAGCAATTTCTGCCGTTAGAATACAGACTACGCTCTTCAGGCACTGCGAAGGCCCTATCCAACTTTGCTTTCAAATAAGTTCGATGCTTGTTTGCTGGCTTTCTGTCAATCATTCATGATATCAATGATACCCCCTCTCTTGCGATTTGCAGGTTTCGAGGCTCGATAAATTACTGAGATAAGCAAAAGATTATCGGATCACGTCGAAAGAAACAGGGGTCAATTTGAGCCTTTTGCCCTTGTTTCTTTCTACCCCAAAAGTGTCTTCCAATGTTTATACCAAATCTTCACACACTTTCTCAGTTTTCGTATGCAGGTTGGCACAGCTTTTCTGGAAATGGTTGCTTCTATATGTATAACTGAAATGAACACCCTTAACATTTTGTACTGCATAAGACAGCTCGATGGAAATCTACAACCAGGATCAAGGACTTGACCGCAAACATTATGAGAGTCACAAGATAAAAGGGATATCATAGACCAATATCCAAAAGCATGTCTTGGCATTAGAAGAGATGTTGTAAAAACCAAGGAAGAAGAGAAGCTTTCAACTAAAAAAGGAGCAGACCATAATCAAATAACCACATAACACCCCACTGCTTTGGAACCTTTCGACATGTGAGTTTATTGCAGTCAAGGATGTTGTTATCAGCATAGCTCCTAGAAGTGTTTGTTTCTAACTGATCTTAAGTGAGCTTGTGAATGTTTTCCATATCAACAGCCTCCTGGAGAGTCCCTTTTTCGACATGATCCCACCACTTGAATAAGAAATTGTCCACAACTAGTCTGAACCAGGGTGACAGCTTCAGACCTTCGTCGCCAGCATCGACTTTCCTCAGCAGCTCTATTAGCTGCTCCCTATTCACATATTTGGCATTGGCAACTTCATCGGGATTTGGATGGACACTGACATCTCGAACAATGAAGAGCAAGTAGTCAACTGCAAATCAAGAATGCAACTCAGTTTACCAACATCTTAAGTTCGCAGCTAGCAGGCAATATGAATAAAAGCAAATGAACCCAAGTAACGCCAAGAGTGAAGTCAGGAAGTATAGGGTGTGCAAGGCAAGTGGACTCACGTTCATGTTCTCCCCACTTGCCATCAGAAGGAGCCTTATAAAGGATGCGAGTTAGTGGGATGAATTGATCAACTGGCACATCCTCAGCAGGAATACCCAACTCATCCAAGAGCTTCCTCTGTGCAGCATTCCTGACACCTGGCAATTATATAAAAGAGATCTACATTTCATGACACTGAGTAGCATTCATAACTTAAGGTATTAAACAAGTTTACAAAAAGTGCATCTACAGTGGTGTTTATTACCCAGAGCGTTCTCATCAATAAGCTCGGACTCCCGGTACAAGGGATGACTGCAGCAGGTGTTTGTCCATACAAGGGGGAAAGTTACCTTTGTAGCAGATCGTTGCTGTCCAGGTACATGACACACAGTCAATTTACGTAACAGCTCAAGGATGAAAACATCATACCACAAAATTGTTAAGTGATAGCTGACCACAATGACACTAAGAAACTTGAAGAAAATAAATAAATCGTCATAGGTAAAGCATATATTGATTACTGTACCAGCCCTCTCTGTTTTTTTGCTAATTTAATATACGTGTCAATTTGAAATGTCCAACTTTAGAGTTTTACCATGCAGTCACACAAAAAACAGCCAAATCATATAAAGGTGACGGATTCTAAAACAATTCAATCCAATGAAAACATGAATCTACCTCTCCACTAGCATCTTTGAAATGAATGCAGAGACTGCTTCAGAGAAACACAGTGAAACAAAGTCCACTGCAGCAAAGACTCCTACTATCAGTCGAATTTCATTAAGGTAGTTCAAGATACAGGATTGTCCATATTGTGGAATTACTTACCTATTCCCTCATAAGTTTTTCAATGAAAACAATGAATGATCAACGACTCGATGAGTTATTGAAGAAGATGAGGAAAAGTAGTCATTCACTTCCAAACGCTCATTCTCATCATGGGTATACACTGAATTCTAGAAGAATATTAGCTTCATACCTGAAGCAGTAACTCGTACTTTGAGTTGAAGAGGAAAACACTGAAAGCTCTGTGCAGCATATGTTCCTTTTCAATTTTTTCCATTAAGTGACCTGCAGTTTCCCAAAAGCATCACAGAACAAAACCACAAGTGAGCAGGAGAACCATTAATTACATCAGGAAGAGGGAAATTCTAGATTAATCACATCAGGAACTTGTAGTTTACAATGCACACTCTCAAAATAACTAAAAGCCAGAGCCTCTATATCTGCACATTCATTCAATTTTATAATGTATGGTTATCCTCCACAATGTAGTGAGATCGTGCAGAACAGAACAGGAGGAAGAAAGACTACAAATCATGCAGATTCAAACCCAGAAAACCACTCGACTAAATGATCGCTTACAATTATATTTTGATTCATGACCGACAACCCGATCATTTTCGTCAACCAAAATGCATCTGCAAAAAGACATAGTAATGGCAACATCAGAACAAACTGACAAGAGCACGAAGGAGTAAAGGTCAAGCATTTTAAATACTTATGCTTGATAACATAACCATGCGAGATCACACGTGAGAAATGCAGAGTAACTTGGAAACTAGAGGGCTTGTGAAAACATCCAGAAATCAATCAGAACCAAAATTTGTACTAACATGTTCCCCGTACACGTGAAGTTAAGCTGGGCAAGGGAGGAAAGACATCGGAACAAACAATATCAAGAGTCTGCTACAATAACTGTTCACTTGAAGTGCAAGCATATGAATAGAAAAGTGTAAAGGGCGCACAGCTATGTCTTGGCAGCCGGGCAACTCTTGCCTAATGATGGAGCTAGAAAACAGAACATGGTATACCAAACCGACCGTTTACAAAACAGCCAACACTATTGAATATTCATGAATCATCACGAGAATCGCCGATCACCCGCTTCGCAAACTAGCAGAAATTCTTCACCTTTCGATAGTTAACAAGGACCAAGATAAAATCTGGCCCCAAGATTTCGGCTCATTCGCCACTTGCCGTCACAACTCTCCGAATCATCTAAGCAAGGCCTCACAGTTCAATCCAAAAACCGAACTTGCAGACAATTACGCGCACGACACCACGAATCAGCAAGATGGTAGCTCACAATCCTCGCGGAAAATCACCCAAAAAAAAAAAGCAACCCGGAATACACAGCCTTTCGGGCGTCGGCCGACGACACCGAATTCGCGAAAAAAGGGAGGAAGAAGCAGAGCACGCACTCGTCCTCGAACATGAGCCGCCTCTGGACGGCGTCCATGGCGGCATCGGGGGCGTCGCCGCCGGCGGTCCTCGCGGGGGACTGGACGGACGAGGACGCCGCCCGGATGCTACCGAAGGCGGACGCCCGGCGGCTCGGGAGGCGCCGGAAAAGGGCGGCGTGGGAAGGGAAAGGCGGGAACTTGCTGCGGCAGCGAGCGGAGAAGAGAGCCGGGCCGGAGAGGCGCGTCGTCAGCGACATCGGGCCGGCGGAAGGAGGAGAAGGAGAAGGAGAGCTCGGCTGGTCGGCGCTGGACTGAGATCATCTGCCATTGTTGAACGCAGAGGTTAGTGGGTTTTATCATGTTTTTCCTTTTTTTTCTTTGAGTATTATTATTATTTTTTTCTTATCATCAAAATGGGAAAATTGAGTATTTTCTTTCTTTTTTTTTTGGGTAGGTTGGTGGATGAGAGGCACAGATTGGACATAGCTTTCTTGGACTAGGAATTAAGGTTGCCCTCTCTGCTCTCTCTTCTTTTTTTCTTCTTTTTTTATGTGGCGCGTCATGTTTCACATGTCGAACATGGGAATGGACATCTCTTGTCTGGGCACATCTCTTCCACCATCTTCTATTCCCTTCCCACGTTTCCCATCCACGAAATTGAAAACCCTTTGAATCCGGGTGATCGTTGTGGTGCTAACGCTTCGCGTTTTCTTCATCGTCTTCCCCGCCTTAGAGGCCGGAGTAGCACGGATATAGGGATTAGATTGACCCAATGATGAACCAAAAGCGCCTTCCTTGTTGGGGCTCTCGGGGCACACATCTCATGAGGCCATGCGGTAATAGTTGGACCCGATAGAGATGAACGGGCATCTTATATGAATGTCCCCTTGATTGAGTGGAATAAGTACTTCAAAATCATGATTTCAGATTTCACTCCATTCGGTCGTATAAAATGTTGCAAAGTGACTTTTTTTCCAGACTGGAAACGTGTTACCTGCCTTTGAATGTTTATGAGAGAGCTAAAAAGAGTGGGATGCCTAACGGACGGCGTTTGCTCTCGTTCAAGTGCTGCTGCTACTCTCACCAGATTTTTTCCTAGACGATCAAGTGGCTTCGGAATTTGACTTGTCGAGGAGCGCCTGTACTCTTGCTCCTATGATCTATGTAGGATTTTTCTTATAGCGAGCCGACGGAAGCAAATAGAGGTTTTGGAGGAACACACAGCGGACACTTTTCTTGGAAGATCCGTCGGCACCTAGGGGAGGCGTCATCCTGTAGCAGCAACCAATCTGCTACTCTTAGGCTTCACCGGATATATCCTAGCATGGTGGGAAAGATAACCAGATGTGATTAGGTCCTCGTACAAAAATTCTCCCAAAGGGAGACAAGTTCCACATTGATAAGACATAGGAATGAAAGATTGAAGCGCCTAGAAGTTTAGGTATGCCATGGATATTGGAGATTTTCCCTCAGAAGATTATTGATCGAAATATTATTAGACATGAGAAATATCATTTGCTGTTTTGCCATTTTCTAAGATAGCTATTTCCTTGTTAGATTAGGTTATTTTCTGTTCTACATATACTGTTCGGGTATAAACACTATTGATTCTAATACATTTTTAGATAGAAAAAAAAAAAGACAACTAAGTAAAAATATACTTCTGATCGATTCTCACTCCCACTCTCTTAAAAATGGTAGAATATTTATTGGAGCATTATTGAAACAAGCAATTCTTAAATAATTGATCATGTATATCAGTCCTCCTCGTATCCTTTTCCTATCTCCTGTTTACTCACTCTATTTATACTATTTCATCATATCAAAAGCATTGACTTTTATAAGTAGTACCAATATGCGACACACAACACGACACGACATAATACACCAACACGTTATTTATCAAAAATGGATAATTCCGACACATTAAGACATATAATAAATTAAATGTATATTTTTATGTACATAATAAATTATCATTTTTATGATTATTTAAATTAAATTAATTTGATCCAAATTCACAAATAAATAAATAATAATAAAAGAACATAAAATGAGTTTACACTAAAAATATTTATCTATTATTTATTAGTATCATTCATTATTTCAATTTGACATTTTTTTATATTAACATTTTGACCCTTCATTTATTGAAAACTTCTAAAATCGACTACATGCGTGTCGGAATTCTAAACTCGAGTGTCAGAGCATGTCAAGAAAAGAGTTGACGTCAAATATTCTAACACCTATCAATCACTTGTCGAACATGTGTTAGAGTGTCTACCGTGGCATGAAAGCCCCTGGCTTCCGAATAGATGGAGAAAATGGACAGAGGTGCAAAGCTACGAAGATGGAGAGGGGCAAAAGTGGAAACGGAGAGATGGGAGCTCTAAGGGAGAAGGAAAGAGAAATGGTAGTGAGAGAGGGAGGCGTTCATAGGGAAGTGGTCTTAAAAATTAGATTATAATCAATGCAAATCTTTTTAACCACATTATTGCCACATAGTATAGACAAAATAATAATAATAAAAAAGTCACACTAGCATTTTTCATTGTCATCTATAAAGATGAGCATGATTTCAAGATAGAACTTAGAACCTAAAAATCGGGCCATTGGGAATTCTAGGTTCTAAGATATGCGGAACAGGTTCCAAGTTTTAAAAAATGAGAAACTTGTTTGATGAGGAGGCCCCAGGGTAATAACCCGTAACCTGTAATTTGTAACCTAAAATATGGAAAAAATTTTAATATTTTTTTTAGTTCATGCTTTCGTGCAATCTTGCATATTCCATATTATTTGATAATGGGTATATAATCTGAAAGTACTAATCTGAGTTTTCATTAGATGATAGAGACTTTTATATTATTAATGTTCATATTTTTCATGTGTCTAAATATAAATTATGGTCAATGAATTGTAACAGTTAGTGATAGTTATTAAAAGTTTTAATTCACTACAATCATTTATAAATAATATAGATAGAATTTGAGTAGACTCTGAAACCCTAAACCTTGGAGACTCTGTACCGGGTCCATGCCGGCATCGGCATTAGGAGCTTCACGGATCGCAGCATTTGCAGTGGAGCGAATGGACACAGGTCCGGAGCTTCGGAGCTGGCGAGGGGCGAAGTGGGAACGGAAACATGGGAGCTTTGGAGGAGGGAGGGGAAGGGAAGAGGAGATGGGGACGGTGGTGAAAGAGAGGGGGAGTTCAGGAGGGGCGCGGTCGGAGACATTTTACGGGCTTCTCTTCTTCATCATCTTCTTCTCAGGGTGCTCGGTGGTTCTTATACTGGCACTCTCATGAAATTACTGACATCGATCCTATTTCGAAGGTCGCATCATCACGTGTTGGAAAGATGCCCGTTTCGTTTGTTATATTCTCAACGTGGAAATCGGGGAACCCTTTTTGGACTTTTTCAGTAACTCCATGCTTCCCACGAGTTCCATTGTTATGTCATTATGAAGATTGGATCGGTAGAAATGATGTCAGTCAATATTTCCAATCACTGACTTTTTTTTATCTGTAAGTGTATGGAGAAAATTTCGCAGAGAGGATTTTCTAAAACAAAAAATAATTACTTATTCATATATGTGTATGCCAGCGTAATAATTTAATATTTTATTAAAAGAGTACATCCAATCAACATGATTTGACTAACATTATATCCCTGCTAACTAGCAACACCTCATGATTTTACTAATGCCTCATGATCTCATGTGTTAATGGTTTAGGGCGTGTTTAGTAACATTTTTATTCCGGAGGATAATTTTTTAATAAAAATAGTTTTTTTTTCCTTTTCCTAGGAATAATTTTTGATTATAAGAACGCGCTTAATAACTGCAAAAAATTTCTATTCTAGGAACAGAAATGTGTTTGATAAACTTGTATAATTTTGTTATTTCTTTTAATTTTTTAATATTTTTATTATATTTTTCCTTTTTTCCTTCTTTCTCTTTGTGGCCGGTCGTCGGCCATGGCAGCGGTCAATGACCGGCTGGGCGAGCTCCGGCGAGCTTGCCGATGGCTAGGCAAGCCTTGGGACGGCAAGGCTTGGCCTCGCCAGGCTAGGGTGAGGTCAACCTTGCGCCGCCTAGGCGAGGTCGAGCCTCGTTGGTGGCCTTGAGAGGCTCGCCCGGCCATCGAGGCCACCATAAGGCTCGACCTCTCCCAAGCGGTGCAAGGTCGGCCTCGCCTCGGTTGGGCGAGCTCAAGCTCGCCCAGATCTGGAGAGGCCAAGCTCGCCCAACCACCGGCGAGGCTCGGCCTCATCTCCAGCCATCGCTAGGATGACGTCATCTCGCCGTGGCTCGGTGTCTCTAGGGGCCGGTGATGCTCTGGCAAGGTTGCTGGCCCTCGTTTGGTTGATGGCCTATGCCAACCATGGCCGGTGACCAGGCCAAAAGGAAGAAGAAGAAGAGAAGAAAAAAAGAGGAGAGAGAAAAATTATTTCTCAAAATTATTCTCGGGATCAAGAAACAACTTTTTTCTATTTCTTATTTCTATTCCAAATCTGTTCTCGGGAGCAAAAAAATAAATTTTTTTGTTCCTAGGAATAAAAGTTTTACCAAACAAGTTTCTATTCTTTTTTTGTTCCCCGAAACAAAAAAATAAAAATTTTTATTTCGAGGAACAGAAACAAAAATAAACAAATAGGCCCTTACTCAAGGCTATACGCACATGCTCTTCAGTGCCATTCGCCTAGCTCCAACTTTCCATGGTTGAAAAGGATCCTCGATGGTTGCCTGAATGGTGCTACTCAATACTCAATTTCTTGACTATCAACCTATATTGGGATAGTCTTTGTGGGATTCCATCTAATGCCTTACAAGCCTAAATGTATCATCAAGGTGGACTTTCGTAAGGCCTATGACACGATCAACTGGGATTTCATCGAGTTTGTGCTTCAAGCTTTTCAATTTCCCCCACACTTTATCAAACTCATTATGATCTGTATCCGCTCGCTGAAATTTTCTGTGTCCCTGAATGGTAGCTACATGGTTTGTTCCCCAGTGGAAGAGAAATTAGGCAAGGTGATCTTATGTCACTATACCTTTTTACTCTCGTGATGGAGATCTTCACAAGTATACTCAATTTGCAAACTAGCTAGCCTTCTTTTAAGCATTTTTGGAGGTGCAAATTGACAAGGCTATCCCACTTATTCTTTGTGGATGATGTCTTGCTCTTTGTTGAAGCGACCATGCCTTCCTCAGCTCTTCTGAAAGCTGGCATTGATAAGTTCTCTCGATGGAGCAATCTTCTTCTCAACCTCCATAAGAGTGAAATCTACTTCTCGGGTGTCTCCCCTAAATCTCATAACATTTTCAAAGATTTTCTTGGTTACTAGGAAGGCTCCTTGCCTTTTCGGTATTTGGGTGTACCAATCATTGCATCCAGGCTTCAGAAAGTGGATTGCTCTACATTAGTTAGTACAATCACCTTGAGGATACAGTTATGGACATAGCGGTTCCTCTCCTTTCCAAGGCGATTGCAACTTATAAGATCGATGCTCCATTCTATCCAAGTATTTTGGGCTAATGTCTTTATACTACCAAGATCAGTTCTTGATAAAATTGAACAGATCTTGAGGTAATTCCTTTGGAAGGGCCCAGATCTTGGCATGGGTGGTGCCAAGGTAGCTTGGATGGACATTTGTCTCCCGAATGATGAAGGTGGCTTAGGTATTAGAAGGGTTCGACAAAGCAACACTACAACCATGCTTAAGCACATCTGGTTTTTATTCACTGACAAGGAATTCCTGTGGTGCAAATGGATCCATTCCATATTTCTGAAGAATAAAAACTTCTAGTTGGCTTCTAAACCTACTCTTTGCTCTTGGTCTTGGAAGAAATTGCTGGACCTTCATCAAGAGTTCCACCAGTTCTTTGGCTGGCAAATTGGGAATGGTTGTTCTATTTCATTTTGGTTTGATAATTGGCATCCTAGAGGGCTGCTCAATCTTATTTTTTCAGATGCAGACATCTATCGATCGGGTCTTTCTAGACAAGCCTCTTTAGCCGACTTTATGTCCTCTACTAGGGAGACATCTGGAGTCCTGCTCACAATAGCCTCCTGGAACGATCCCCTTCCCATGCTTAATAGTGACCTTGATCGTTTCTCCTGGGTCGGTCATTCATCTGGGTCCTTTTTTGCTACATCCGCCTGGCAAGTCCTTCGCCCGCAAAGGCAGCCCATCTATTGGGCTCCCTTTGTATGGAACAGAATGCTCGTCCCTCGATACCGGTTCTTGCTGTGGCTGATCACCAGAAACAGACCACCCATCCAGGTTATGCTCCTCACATATGGCAGAATTTCTGATGCGAATTGTGCTTTCTGCTCTTGTCGTCCTAATTCTATTGACCACATTTTCTTTGGCTGTCCTACTACTGGGGCTTTAGCTACTCTTTGGGCTTTTAGATCTAATGTTGCTTGGCAGAATAGTTTGTGGATGGATACCTTGCAATGGGCCATCAAATATCTTTCAGGAGCTTCCTTTCACATTGCACTTTCCCACTTTGCATTTGGTGCCATGTGAAATATAATTTGGAAGGAACGGAATAATATCATTTTTCGTGCTGGTACTCCCTCCTTGTCAGCTATGAAGAGGCACCTTGAAAAGGTTGTTAGGGACAAGGCTTGACATTCCACCAGGTTCCTCCTACCGCTATTAATAGAAGACTATTGCAGTGTTGGGGCTTAAGCCCGAGTATTTTTTTTTCAGACTGATTGTTTTGCCTATCCTTTTGAAGCTTGCGAATGAGCTGGGGCCTCAGCTGTCTTTTGTTTTGTCTGTGCTCTTCCTCTTCCGTTGTTGGTTTCAGTGTAGTAGGGGTTAGATCTAACCCTTTTTCCTTTTGGAGGTTCTTCCTGCTTCTGTGGTTCGATGGACTCGCCAAAGTTGGGGACTACATCCAATTTCCAGAGGTCATCACTCGAGGGTTGCCGCTGGCTTGCTGGTTGTTGTCCTTGGTTGTCTCTTCATTTCTCTTGTTGCCGTCCATTGGCAACTTGTTGCTACTGGTTGGTGGTTTGGCTACCGTTGTTTGACTTTTTGTTTTTTATTATTTTTCGACACCCTTCTACTTGCTATGACTTGTTTGTCATTAGGAGTGTAAGTTTTGGTGCCGTTAACCTCTGTTATAAAGTCTTTGGTTTCAAGTCTATTTTATCCTTAACTTACCAAAAAAAAAAAAACTATATTGGGATAGTCAAAACCACACTAAATGTCGAAACTGTGTTTATTACCCTGTTCTCTAATTTCCACATGGCTCTGTTTAGAATGATGACTACTTAATGCAACCACAAATTATTGGAGCACCTCAGACTCTGAATTCTAGTATAGCAACTCTCCATTACCATATGTACTGGGTCTAAAATTATGTTCTGGGTCTAACTTTGCCTAGTGCAAATGATGCACTATTAATATCTATTGATGATAATTAGATACTATCACGTGTCCATACTCCTGATAGATTTCTCGAGCAGAGTTTGTCAAACTTTTCTTAGACACTTGGGGAACTAACTATTAAAAATCTCGCCAAAATAGCCAGCCCATTCAAACGATAGGGTCCAAATTCACCGAGAAGAAAGATGGCTTGGTGATTATCAAGCTTGACCACTCCCAAGAAAAAGGCGGAGGTTGCCCCCTTCATATTTCCTACAATTCTGATGATGGGGCCATATGTTTCCAGAAGATGAAGGCGTAGGAGAGAGGCTTAAGATGGAAGCCTTTAATTTTGAAGAACGTCACCTTGTCTACTTCAAAGATCTTATGACAAGGCACTGTCAATGGGATTTAAACCACCATCACCAGTTATGTCTAGCCATAATGGATGAAGAGGATGACAAACATTCCAGAAGAAAGAAATCGTCTCGTGTTGGTGTGAGCTTTTTCAAAGATGAGAAGATTAGTAGTCAATCTATTAGACCCTCTGGAGGAGATGCAGGACATTACCAATTTTTGGTGTCCTATGGACCAACCAAACATGATATATCTCCTCCTGAAATCTCTCCACCATCTTCACATAAACACGAACCCACTCCTCCAAAGGCCAAACCTTCTACAGTTATTAAACTCATGTCTCCATTTTATAAGCCCGTCCTCAAATGGGTAAAGAAAAATCCTGATTGTCAGAAACGCGTTGCACAATTTTGTAAAGAATAAGCAAAAGCCACCTTCCCCACTCGCTGCCTATTCCAGCCTCTAGATCTCCCGGCCTTGGACGAATTTACAAGCTCAACTGGATATGAGTATCGTCCAATGATTCGAAACCCAACTGTAGTAGATCTAGTAGGAAACTCCCAAAAAAAAAAAAATCAATCAATCTTACAAAGTCTGTCCTAAATTGGCAGACAACAAATGCTCTGGCCCAGGACGAGGTACTCAAAACGTTCAGCACCAAGGCGTTAAATGTTTAGCTTGAAGTTTCCGAAGTAAAGACTCGAGTAGTAGAAGCAAGAACTCGTCTAGACTGTATGTCCTCCAGCGAGTAGAAGAGACAGCGGTAGCGTAAAAGAAGCTGCTACAACTCCTTCAAGACAAGCTCCAAAACATGCAAAGTTCTATTTATTTTGTTTTACCATGTTGCTATAATACATAGTATAGCAAATTGTATTATATATTGCGCATGGGTGGAAACTTAGGCTCCATTTTTTTGCTTGGAAAAATAAGTTATAGGAATATATTTTCATCCTTTTTGGGTGTTTGGTGCGGGAACGTCCATTAATTCTAGGAAATATCTTCCGTAAATTGGAAAATTCACATTAAAACACAAGGAAAATGACTTTCTAATTTTTTATTTTATTTTTAAATAATGGACTTCAGCACTCTCCCATGACACACCATCGTTCACCACCGTCTCTCTTCTCTTTAAACATTAAATAATTTAAATGCGCACCACCACGGTCGGCCGCCACACGCATCATTGAACCGCCGTACTCGCATACCACCGTCTTCTGCATCATCCAAAGCCTCCGTCCAACCGAAAGGGGAAATGGGACAACGTGAATTGCACCAGAAAAAAAAAAAGGGGAGAAAATAGTCAGGCCCAAACTAGATTTCAAGCCCACCATCAGGGGTAAAGTAAAAAAATATTCATAAAAAAAAAAAAAAAAAAAAAAAAAAAAAAAAAAACTATAAGAGAAAAAGAAACTTGTCTATACCCGCAAAAGTATTCTTCCATCGTAGAAATTTGGATCCATTTATTTTTGCGAAAAATGAATGAAAAAGTGATTGTTTATTTCGCTTGAAATAATTAATCATCAAAAAATATTGTCATCATATATAACAATTTATGTTTAAATATTTTGTGGATGATGAAAATATTTTGTGTTCATATATTTTTATAAATAATATAAGCAATTATTTTTAGAAAAATATTTTCCAATCAATTGGGATGAAAACCTAATGAAAGGCAGATTTGAGAACCCATTGAAAGTTGGTGGTCTTTTTATGTGACAAAATAAATTTTGAGGCAGAATTAGTCTAGACTTAAAGTTGAGATTTTTTTAGGGAATTAGGCCCTTCTTTTATTGTCTAGAATATTTATATTTATCTTCTTAGTTTTGAAGAATTTACAACTTGAATCAGTTGTTAAGGGCAAATTTACCAATCAAATTATAGAGTTTGAAAAAGGTTGTGGAAGAAGATGTATTATAGTTGTTTAGTCCGATCAAATACGTGTGATGAGAGGTGAAAAAAAAAAAAGAATGAGAATTTATATAAGAAAGAAATTTTAAAAAAAAAAAGTAGGATCAGAAATCTTTATTTGATTCTGGGAAGTATCATATTAAAGTATTATTTAACAATTATCTTGACTATATAAATTATAATTTTACTGATTTTCTGTGTGATGTCATCGTTGTCTATGTCAGCAAACAAGATCTGAGGTTTGGATCCAAATCCATCGATAAATTTAGTTTCCATAAAATAGAGATAACATAAAGTGGCACGCAAGTCTAAATTTATTTTTACGTATTGTTTAATTGAAAGGGAAAATGTAAAAAATAAAATAAAATTTAGAGTATGGCCATTGTGACATATTAATCTTAATTTTTGTTTACATGACACAAAACCTTAAATTTTTACCTATGTTACATATTCATCATTCATTAAGATTTTTGTCGATGAATGCTATTAAAAATTTGCTCACGGTAGATGTCGGGAAGTAATTGATATTGACATGGTGCCTATGTTGCTTAAGTGACGATATTTTAACTAAAAAATATCTAACAAAGCCTTGACGGATAGTAACTATGTCATATATATACAAATTTGGAGTTTTTTTTTTATATTATAAGAAAATTTTTACAATAAATATGTCATAGTAGGCATAACTTGTGGATTGTGATGTCACAAAAGAAAATTTAAGTAAATGTATTACAATAAGCATGGTATTTAAAATTTCTGAAATATTGAAAGTATTTGATGCAGATATTCAAATACGGTGTTTCCATAATTTTCACTAATTTGAATAATATTTTATAATGAGTATACTTCTTATGAGTGCTACAATTGTTTTAATAAGGCTCCATTGTTTTGTTCAAAATATTTTCTTAAAAGTAATCACTTCTATAGCTGATGAAAATGAATGAACACACATACTTTCATTCTTCATTAAATTATTATCGATGATGATGATATTTCTCATAAATTAATCATTTCAAACGGTATAAGCGGTCTTTTCAAAAAAAAAAAAAAAAAATTCAAATGAGATATTTTTGAGATAAACCGAGGGCGAAATGGCAATTACAAACCTATCTTAACTTGGATCGTGCTGCGCTCTTTTAACTGCCCACTAAGAAGTTCTCTTCCCCACTTCTCCAAGAAGACACTCTCTCTCCTCCTCTCTTCCTCTCTTCCTCTTCCTCTCGAGCAATTTTTCTGGACGCAGAGTCGCTCAAGACTCGCCCTCCTTCGATCCCTTCTCATCTTGGTTTATGAGGTAATCTCTCTCTCTCTTGCTCTCTCGCTCGCTCGCTCGCTCGCTCGCTTGCTTGATTTTTACGCCGTGTTCTTGGGGCTAACCGAACCGATCTCAATCGGTCTCATCGATCTACCGGCGTGCTCGGCTTGTCTTTTCGCGAAAGATCGAATCTTGGGATGTTCTTGTCGTCTGGGTCCGTTCTTTATCGGTTTCTTGATTCGATGCGTGGGACCCTCTCCGCGATAGGCGGCTATTCGGCTGAGCTTGGCTCGATTGATGATCTTGATTCGAGTGAGGACACGCCGGTGTTTCGAGGACCTCGTTCTGCCCCCACCCATCGTCGACCCGAGTTTCTTGTCGGCCGAAGAATGGCGTCGTGTTTCGTCCCGTGTCTCGCTTCGCGGCTTGTTAGCTGATTAGTCTCTTCAAAGGGTTGTTTTTTCGCTCTAGGTTATGTTCGTCTGCTGTATCGAAATCGCAGGCTTTGATTTGCTGTTCCTTTCTAAGTTCATTGAGATGTTCAGAATTGCGGTTGAGCTGTAGAGATATGTGACTGTTGAGCTGATTCTTGATTGTTTTCTGTGTGTGCAGCTCGAAGGAGAAACCCACTCTCGGGTAAGTCTACAGTTGTCCCATGTTATCTTGTGCGGTTTCGGTTTTTGCCATTCCATGATTTTCACAGTTCGTTTACAGCTGCTTAATGAGGCTAAGTCCAATATGGAGATTGTGCTCCCGAATGTTTCTGCATTTTGTCTTTGCTTTTTGCTGGAATCTGTGGTCTTCTTTTATGACATTCTATTACTCCATGCAGTGGCACGCGGATTAAGACCCGCAAACGGAACATTGCAGCTCCACTGGACCCTGCAGCATTTGCGGATGCAGTGGTCCAGATTTATCTTGATAATGCTGGTGATCTGGTAATTTTTATTTTTTATTTTTTTTGTAATGAAGATATTTTCCAGCACTACACATGTTTGTTGCACCCGGTGACCAATTTTTTGTGCAGCTCACTGAATAATTAGTTTGAGCAGGAACATATTGCAAAGAGTATTGAAGCTTCAGATCTCAACTTCTCAAGATATGGTGACACCTTTTTTGAGGCAAGCCTTTTACTACTGTACTCCTTTTCCTCTCCTACCTTCCATTGGCATCATTATCTAGCAATGGCCCCGTACGCCGTAGATATTGAGACTGCTTAGAGCCTTGTGCTAGAGCTTGTGGTTTCTTGAGGACTTGATGCAATACAACTATGCAGCTTTTTGTGCATATGGAGAGCTTTTGTTTAGTCCTTTTATTATCCATATAACCTTGTCAGGATTAGAGTTTCCTGCTGATTGATTTTCAAGAATACTTTTGGGTTTCATGATGTTGACAGGTGCTTGCTAGTGTAGCCTGGAAGCTAGCTACCGATTATGTTTAAACTGAAATCTGGTCAATCGACTAGGTTTACTGTATAGAAATTTTACTTCTAAATTTTATGGGAGTGTTAACTGTTAAGCATGACATATGTTGGACCTGCATTCCTCATTGAACTTTGTGGCTTAGCACACTGGACCATGTATTTATCAAAGAGAGTGATTCAATTCGCTTAAGTATTCTCATTACAATTGACTCAACAGATCTCTTGTTGCATTCTTTCTGGTTGCATTGACATAATAGTTCAAAATAAAAGAAAATTTTCACCTACGGTGAATAATAATTTGACGTGCAACAAGGATATCATAAACGTATGAAAAGTGAGGGGGAATGTTTAAGACTTTTGTTAAAGTTTTCTTTTTCAAGGAAGAACATTTACCGCTCAATGAATTAATAAGTTCCCATCTTCCTAACATTTGAGGATTAAAAAAGGAATGTAAATAATATTTTACTCAAAATTTTGTTGCTTTGTATTTTACGAGGTGTGAACCAAAGGGAAAAATAAAACCTTGGCGTTAGCCACCACGAAAATAACAAAGTTGGCTTTGATATTGGCAATGTGATAGTACAGTAATGTGTGGGCTGCTAATTGGGAGGGCTGAGAACTTCTCAAAATGGAAAGCCCAATTTTCATTTGATCACATGGACATGTAAAAGAATTTCATTGGGTTGAGTGGGCCATGGCCCCTTCCAGCTCGGCCCTGCATCAATCCTTTGCATGCATGTGCTTATGTGATTCCTTGAGTGAGTGCAATTTGCTTTCTGTGAACGTACTCTTGTCATAGTCATATGTTCTTGGGAGTTGCCAAAGTTATGCTAATGAAAGATTATAATGAACCTTGACTTTTGATATCTGTAGAATCTACAAAGACATTTTTAATGTACTGCATTCCTTAAACTCGAAGCTATTTTTATTGAACTTTTCTGGCCGATCAGTGGGAAGTTCTGTTTTATATTCATTCTGTTGTGCCATGAATATTTAAATTGTGCTGCTGCTACAGGTTGTTTTCACAGGAGGGCGTACACAGCCTGGCACTACTAAACCTGATGAAGGGGAGCGCCACCCTTACTCTATTCTAGACTGTGAGACCAAGCGTGAAGCAATACTGCCATCTGTTATCTACATACAGAAAATTTTGCGGCGGAGGCCATTTCTCATCAAGAATCTCGAAAATGTTATGCAAAAACTGGTACAATCAATGGAGTTTCTTGAAGAAGATGAAAGGAAGAAACTGGCAATTTTTACAGCACTTGCGTTTTCCCAGAAACTATCTGGGCTTCCACCGGAGACCGTATTTGAGCCCCTGCTCAAGGATAATCTTGTGGCAAAAGGGCTAGTTCTCTCATTTGTAACTGTTTTTTTTAAGGAATATCTGGTTGATAACAGCCTTGATGATCTGATTGGAATCCTGAAGCGTGGAAAGGTGGAGGATGATCTTTTGAAATTTTTCCCATCAAATAAGCGCTCTGCTGAAGCTTTCTCTGAGCATTTCACGTAAGTTCCTCTTCTTGTAATGTGAGATGAATGAGAAATTCCCTCGTAATGTCTTTGGTGCGTTTTGATCTGTCAATTATGGTCTAGATTATGTAACTAGGAAGAAACTGCATACTTGCGATTTTCTTCTTTTTGAAACCTTGTTTCACTGTTTGCTTAAGCTCTGCATCAATCAGAACATGCTAATGGCTATTGAGAAAGAGCTGTACCTTGTTGTGTAGATAGTGCAATTTGGCTTTAAACTAGCTAGCAGGTTCTTCTTGCACAATCTAGGTGGTGAAAACTCCCTACACCCCCCACCCCCCCCAATCATCATGTGCAAGCAGCATAAAAGCTTAGTGCTTTGGAAACAGGACAACTGGGATTTGTAAATTCTCCCACTAATAAGATATGTGGAAATGTCTAGGCAACCTGAATATTATTATGCAATATCTGTAATTTCTGTGTAAGAATCTTACTATTCACTAGTTTGACTTTATTATCCTCATATTGTTGTCCTAATTTCCAGCTTTACTGTCAATATTATGGTCAATATGTCTAGTTGCAACCTCCAATCCCTCCTTCAGCCTTTAATGTACTTCAAAGGTGTACACACACTAAATTTTTGTTATTTACAGCAAGGAAGGGCTCATACCCTTGGTGGAATACAACGAGAAGAAATTATTTGATGGGAGACTGAAGGAGATGAAAGCTGTTCTGACTTCTCAGATTGAAGAGGAAAATGATATATCTGAAGTGATAGACACTGTGAAGCAGCGCCTTAAGGATGCCAAGTTACCCGACATTGAGGTTGTGCGGATGCTATGGGATGTCATTATGGATGCTGTTCAGTGGTCTGCGAAGAATCAGCAGCAGAATGCTAATGCAGCTCTGCGTCAGGTGCACTTTTTTTCTGTCTCCCTCCTTTCTTGTGTTTTGTATCACGATCATTTAGTTTGTCTCATGAGCCAAATATGATTATGACTTCCACATGAATCTTTGTTATATAAATGCTAATGGTGACTTCCCTGGCCAAGGCAACCTTTTGAAACCAGATCAGATGAGCTGGTTTAATGGGGAGCTGGTTGCCAGTCTGGTCCAGTTCATATTGCTAGAAAATTGTTGCACCTTGTTGCTGATGATCAATGATTTGCTGTTTGATGATTTTGTATACTAGAGGCATATTGTGTGCACAACATGAATGGTTTTTGCACGAAGAATCTACTTGAAAATTGAGGACAGGAGATGTATGAGCCACTTGATCTCTCTACTTATCCTTATTTACATAGCAGTTTGCTTAGTACAAATGGTTGATGTGCATTGGAGGTGAGTTAAAATGATAACATTAGAATGTCGGATGTTATTAAGAAGTTGCCATCCCTTCAAACTCGATGTTCTAACCAATCAATGTCTAGTTGGTCTTAACCATCTTGACAACAATTCCATTTTGGTCAAGCGGATGTCTTCTCACCTGTTGAAAGTTTATTCACCAACCTTTAAAAGCTCTTGTGAAACTTTCACTCTTTTAAAGGTTTTAACAACAACGTCCTTCATTTTGCAGGTAAAAACATGGGCTGGACTTTTAAATACCTTCTGTACAAGTGGGAAACTTCAGCTGGAGCTCATCTACAAAGTGCAAATGCAATGCTATGAGGATGCTAAGCTGATGAAGTTGTTTCCTGAAATTGTGAGGTCTCTCTACGAGGAGGATGTGCTGGCAGAAGACACCATTCTTCATTGGTTCCGCAAAGGAACCAACCCCAAGGGCAGGTATACCCCCTGTATTCATTTTTGCACTAATGATGTTTGTACTGATGAATGCCTGCAGAGGACACCATCAGTTTCCTGTGTTTAAAGCTTTTATTGAGTCGCACACATATAGTCATTATCGTTAGGAGTATGATTAAAGGAGAGTATATAGATAGACGTGATACGGTTAGCTGTGTGGGTTTGGCTGGATCTAAACTGAGGCAAATGTACATAGATGACTTTTGGCCTTTAGAAACCTGGGTTTACTGCATTCAGTCATTATAGTATGTGTCCCAAATTGGATCGATTTGCTCAGGATAGTTTCACTTCTTTCGTCATACTTGATGTGATCAATTGATTTCTGTGTCCTGCCCGGGGTTGTCTTATTTGGATGCAATATGCAGGCAAATATTTGTGAAAGCGCTAGAGTCTTTCGTGAAATGGCTGGAGGAAGCAGAGGAGGAAGAGTAGCTGCCTGCAGTCACAGCGGCAGTTGATGACACCACAGCCAATCTTGTTCCTATGAATTACTATTGCCAGTTTCCTTTCTGCATAACAAAAAACTCGTTTCCACGTGCCTGCGAAACATTGAACGCCTGTTGACAATCATGATGATGAATACTGTAAATCATTTGAAGTTTGCAACGAATAATTCTCTCTGATAGCATGACTTGTGAGGGAGAATGCAAGGAGACCCTTGCTTGGGTCATCTGGTGGCCACCCGCACGACTGAATGAGAATGAATGAAAAGCCAAACTCGTGTGTTCATAGAATGGGAGCTGCAATGCTTTTAGCCTCACTAGAAGAAGGAATTCAAGAAAAAAAAAAAAAAGGTCAGCATGCATATGCATCGACAGAAAAAACTTAGGTTTCTTCTTTATTTCCTACATACCATTTTTGGCGGACAAATAAAACGTGCGTGCAGAAAGCTAGGAACGCCATAAGTAAGCTTTCTCCCCAGTTGGGGGTTTTGTTGTTCCTTGGTGGTGGTCAAGATTGTACTTCACCATAACCCAGGAATCCGATAGCTCCGTTAAGGGTTGCCCTGCTTGTCAAGTAACTTTGTGGGTTGATAGGTTTGCGTTTTTTTATTTTAATGTGTTGATACCTGTAAGCTTTAGCCCCTTAATTAAGGGGAAATTTTTTCTTCCTTCTTAGGCGGCAATATCTCATATTTTGCGTACCAGATTTTAGACATAACAGTTTAACAACGTACTAAGAACAGAGTGAATTATTTAAAGTATGTGATAAATAAACCTCTTTGAAGGCATGGTTTGTGAGGGAGCCTGCAGGGGGACCCTTTGTGTGGAGGCCACCTACATGACTGAATGAGAATGAATGAAAAGCCAAACACTTGTGTCCATAGAAGAGGAGGTGCAATGCATTTAGCCTCGCTACAAGAAGGAGCTCAAGATAAATAAAAGTCAACATGCTTATGTATCCACAAACGAAACTCGATTTCTTCTTTGCTTCCTCGATACCTTTATTTGGTGGACTAATAAAGCATGGAGTGCAGAAAGCTGGGAGCACCATAGGTGAAGAGTCCAGAGAGCGAATCGTTTGTCTGGGAACTCATGGAATTTGGTAGGTAAAGATGCGGAAACGATACGACTATGATCAAGACGATTAAAATACTCGAACTTTGAAGACGACAGGCCTTGTTTCCACCTTTAAATTGGAGAGCCAGTTGGGCAGAATGAGCATGGTCCGGTGGTTGCGCGGCTTTGTCATTTTCTACCTTTCTTGTTGTCTTCGGAACGATTGCGTTGCGGGGCAGAAAATGGGGGGAAATTTCTTGACTAGATCTAGACCTAGTGGACTCAGTGAGCACACGCACCTCACAAGATCAGTGGCTGTGATTTAGTGGATTTTTCCCAACAACATAACACACTTTCTTCACCTAACTTCGCCAGCGTTTCCCCGAGAATATGAAACGAGAATGCCTTCCCTTGGTCCAAGTGCATGGACCACCCGATCGGTGGTCCATCTGTTTCCACAGGCGACGGAGAGCCTCTGAAATGGAAGGATCATCAATAGTTTTGGCCTTGCTTTGCAATAAATGAGAACCACGACACGGAAAGTAATGTGAAAGTCGCCAAAAAAGTCCAAGGATTCCAATTCCTATCTGCTCCCCTCCTTTCCCCTGCCGCCCATTCTACGCTTCGGTGTTGGATGTCCGAAAGCTATCGTCTTTATGGCCTTTATGACTAATTAGCTACTTTGCCACTCTTTTTCTTACACAGTACGGATAAAGCTAAGGCTGCAAGAAACGAGCATGTACATACCACACATCTTTGGATTGGGATGTTAAGTGTGAATCTCACGCGATACTTAGATGTTTCTTTCGATCTTCTCTGCCTTGATTTCGAATCATCGAATTGTTCATTGACAATCCCTCTCGTCGGTGGGAGGTCCATGCCCAAAATGTCACTATTCCAACTATTCATGGAAGTTATAAGAGGCCTTAAATTCCCCACGTAGCATGCGATGAGAGTGCGACTTGTTAGGGCAGCATCCTTGAGTTGCTCTTCCAATTATTCAGAAGTCACCGCTTCACATATAGACAAGATTTTACATTTGATTAAACAGCGAAAATCTACTTTGCTATCGGAAACGAATGATGGGTCGGCATCAATCATCACGAGTTCGTTCAAAGTGCGAAAATAGTACAAGCTCTCATGCATGTGGGATCAAGATAACTAGGGTTTTCCACCGTGCGTGCATGCATTATTTGCCCGTAGAGTCGAGATTCGATAAATTATCGAAGGACGGAACATGGAGCCACCGACCTCGGCGGGTTCAGCTACGTGGGCCGTCGTGTCTTGAGATCAATGACGAGGACATTCTCCTCAAAAAGGGTACAAACCGATGTGTCACCACGTGGGAGAGACAGAGAATCTATATCATCATGCACGAAACCGAGCAGCTCTGACCGATCCCAGGATTGATTTAGGACGATGGGAATCCTGCAACTTGTGCTTAGATACGATCTGCTCCTCCCTTATCTGTTCGTCTACTGGCCCGAGATGCGCATCGATCGAACATGCAGATCGCGAAACATCTTACGCGCTTATCACTGTTTTATGTACGATGCTTGGCTGTGATGAACATGAGGGCGAGGAACCAAAGTACGATTCGGGCTTGTTTCACGTGGCTGGTGGTGATAACTCGATTTATTGAAGGACCCCAACCGACGATCGGATCATATATCTCAAGGTTTAGTGAGTTAGATGATGAGGTGTTCAATAATATAGAAATGTACTATTACTTTATAGAGAATTGCTTATTGAAATGCAAGTGTGATTATTGTAGTTTATATAACCAGCTAGGCCATTCGGTATCATTTGACATTTGTGATAACTGATAAGCAGCCCAGCTAACTGTACTCAATCCGAGATCATGATTGTAGGACCTGCCTTATAGAATTCGGATGCTCATTCACATGCTTGGTTATCAAAAGGCTGTATACAAGATAATTATACGAAATGATGAAGCATTTTTTATCCAAGATTAGTGAAGGGCAACAATAATTATAGCAAGTACAAAAAAAAGGCAAAGCATGCCATCTTTTATAATAAATGATCATATCCAAATTAAACTAATAGGTGAAAAGAGAGTCTACATATATGAAAAACATGTAAACCATATAGAAAAGCGATGTATGACGCTCCAACACTCCACCTTATGTGCAAAGTTGAACGTGAATATGAGAGGGGGGCTGCATAACGCGTGATAAATAGGGGTAGAATTGGATTTCGATATCACACTAAAAAGCTCAATCCAAAAGCTATTACTTGGAGGGAGGTTATATGTATATAAATAACATCTAAATCTTGTAGACAAATGGCATGGAATACTTCAATACTTTAGAAAGCCATGGATATATTAAGATATGAAAATGAAGAACAAAAAAGAGAGTGAATACCATATGATAGAGAGCATGCAAAATTCAGAAAGATGTATTGTGGGGTAAATGATTGGGAAAATTGTTCAAAAAATCATAAACTTATTGCACTTTTACTAATCCGGTCCTAAATTTTTTAATTATGGCAATTAAGTCCTAAATTTTATCATGTTTGGTCAATTTAGTATATCTGGTCAATTTTAGCAGGAAATTGCTGAGATGGATGCCGACCATCCGATGTTGCATGATCGACATTAATGTGGATTATTTTCAATTATATTATATTTTCATATTTTTTTTCTTTGTTTTTTTAAAACTCTGGCTAGTCATACCGATCGATCTTTGCCGGTCATAGGCAAGCACCAATGACACTTGCTTGGGATGGGTAAGGGCATCACGGCCCTTGTCAACCACAAGTGAGAGCCTTTGTGCCCTTGCCAAAATCAAGGTGAGGGTCGTGACACCCGCTTTGGCCATAGGAGAGGGGCTTGTGGACCTCGCCTACCCCTCGCCTATGGCCAGCGATGGTCGAGCACCAAGGATTGGCTGGAGTTGTTAAAAAAATAAAAGAAATGAAAAGCTAAAAAAGGAAAAAATAAAGTAAAATATAAAAAATTAATTTTTGAAAAATATGAAAATATTATTAAAAATTATCAATATCAGTATGTATTGGACATAGGACGGCTGGTTTCCACTAGCAATTTCATATCAAAATTGGCTAGATAGACTCAATTGACAAAACGGGAAAATATTCAAGGCTCAATTAGCATAATTAAAAGATTTAGATTTGAATTAACAAAAATGCAATAGAATTTTCTTTTTGGACAATTTTCCTGTAAACAATATGTCAGCGTAGAAAGATGGTAGATCTTTTGCAAGTCATTATTTGAGAGATTTCATTATTTTTTGGAAAAGAACTCGCCGAACCTCATTTTATTAATCGTAAATAGCATGAAGGAAAAAAAATAAAAATATAACTCACTAGCATTAGCTGTCGTACTCAAGCTGACCCAAAAGCATGTTGATCATTTTCTTGGCTAATTTTTATATGATTTTCCTGGAGTTCTGTACTCATGTACATATTATTAGATAGTCAACAATCCTTTTCGATAATAAAAATAATAAAGAATCGACACAAAAATCAAAATGCAGCTAGGCAGATGGTGTACTAGTGATTCCCGTCCTCTTTATTATAATGATAAAGTTCATCAAATCTGGCATCTTATATTTTTGATCAAATCTAGCATCTTACATTTTTGATAAAGTGTCGCACTTTTAGACAAAGAATAAGAACATCCCTAGGCCAACATCAAAAGAAGGCTCACTTTTGATTTTCTCATCATCCTTCCACTTTATAGTTGATTAAATCGGGGATCATGATGATTCGCTTTTAAATTCTTATTTCGCATAAAAAAATCAATTTTTAATAAATTTTTCTAAGGTAATAAGTGGGCAAGATTATTACACAAAATGGGAAGCATTTTGATACAAGAAAATGAGTGACAAAATTAGTGATACAGGAGAGAAGAAAGGCAAGCAGCTTATCATATAATAAGAAAAGAAAACAAAGCGTGGAAGAGCAAATCATACCACAAATAAAAGCACTTTTTAGTGGGCTTTTGGAGAAGCAAAAAGGGAGTCAATACCACATAAAGATTGCATGGCAATTCCAAAAAAGATAAATTGGGAGTTAAAGACCTTTCAAGCCTCTCTCAAGCTAGTAAAAAACGTTAGGACACAATGGGCCTGTTTGGTTTGGTTTTGGGGAAATGACATTAGGAGAATGTAAATACCTTTGAGGTAAAGAGGTTTTTCAAAATGCTAGACTATTTGGTAAACTATAACTAGAAAATGCTTTAAAGAAATGCAAGACTGTTTGGTAAACATATATTTGAAAAGCCTTTTAGTGTGACCGAATTAAGTTTTTTAGTTTTAGTATTTTTAAAATTACAAAAAAGAAACAATGACCATATAACCTTTTACATTTTCATATTGAGAGTAATGTAAAAGATATATATTAGTAAATTTATTTAAAAATTATATTTAAAAAATTGATTATAGATTAGATGCAAAGCTCAACTTTTGGCCTAGGGTTCTTTTAGGTTTGTTTTCAACTTTGAATAATTTTTTTAAAATTATTGTAATATTAATCATCTTCGTTAATTAATGATCATTCTAGTGTATTGATTGGAAATGGTTTTTATTATTTTTTTAAAAAATAAAAATAAAATCCGATGAAACCTCGTCGCCGATCAATGGCGGTTGGGGTGTGGGGAAGATGATCAGTTTAAAAAACAAAAAAGAAAAAAGAAGTCAACGGATGAATAGTAGAGATGAACTTTGCGTTTTCAAATGTTGAAAGTCCAAAGTTTTCACTTTTGCTTTTTCAACATTTCAAACGCTTTGAAGATTTGGCGAGGATACTTCCAAATACTAAATCAAACATTTAAATTTTTTCCCAATGAGCTTTCGGGACTGAAAGCCCCTTGGGATCTTTTTAAGTTGAAAATGAGAAAAGGAAATTATCAGAAAAATTAATAAGAAACAACAAAGCCACCCTGTAATTCGCGTAATTCAATAAAAGTATTGAACTCTACTTTACGAGATAAGTTAGCTACCAAAAAATTCACTATGAATTTGAAGAATACACAACTTTATAATTGCTCAACTAGTCAAGTGTATTTCAGCCCTAGTTTAAAAACAAAGCGAAACCCATAAATGTTATCTTACCATCTCTCAATGGAAAAGTTTACCTGGAAAATATACAAGAAGAAAACCGTAACACTCACTTTATTTACTCTAATGTATGGTAACTTAGTAGAATTCCGTTTTTATATGTTCTTATGGGACTTGCTGACTCAAAATAGGGATCCAACTGCAACGTGAGAAGTATTCTAATAATTTATTACTTTTGTCGGTCATTGTTTGCAAGATTCTACTATCTTTTGGAAAAAAAAACTACTTGAACCTCATTCTATTAATCGCAAATATTGTGGCCATAGTTCGACCGTCACTAACTTTAGCATATAATAATTGAAAAAAAGTTAACTTTTTACTAGTTTGCTTTTGCTGTCGTACTCAACCTGACGCAAAAGCATGTTGATGCTTTTTTGCCTCATCTTTTAAATAATTTTCATGGAGTTTTCTATTCACGTATATATTATTAGATAGTCAACAACTATTTTTCGATAATAATTATTATTATTATTGTAAAATTTTGACACATAAAAAAATTGAAATGCAGTTAGGCTGACGGTGAACTTATCCTCTTTATCATGGTAATATATATATACGATCGAATCTAGCATCTTATATTTTTAGTAAAGTGTTCCACTTTTTAGACAAGAATAAGAACATCTCTTTGCCAGCATAAAAATAAGACCGCTTTTAATTTGCCTCATTTCTTTGCAATTAACGTGGTTTATTAAATTAGGGATCGTGTGATTTGCTCTTAAATTATTGTTTCGTATAAATGATTTATTTTAATAGTATTTCCAAGAAAAAAGTAGGGAAAAGACTCTAAGTTGTAGAAAAAATGTAGAATAAAAAAATGCCCTCAAATCAAAATAAAATGGGCGAAAAAAATCCAAAGAAATTACTGAAAATTGGAAGAGTGTAAGGAAAACAAAAAATGTCGATTGTACATTAGTTTTTTTTTTATTTCCTCTTATCCATAGTAATTATTTATATGTGTGTAGATATATATATATGTATATATTTAATTTTTATGCAATTCCAATTTATTATTAAGGGTTAATATCATGCAAAATTCCAAACTCATACACATGAGTCATAAATTGACTTTTTATCATGAAAAACTAAAATTGGTACACGTTATTTATTTACCCAAAATTAATTTTTAGATTACCAAAAACTCAAAATTGATATATTTATAATAAATTTACCATATATTAATTTTCATTAAATCACGTTTATATTACAAAAAATCACAAATTAACAAGCAGATATAAAATCCTAAAATAGTATACTGGTGTCATTCAACGTAATAAGTTGATGGTAAATTTAATGAAAATAATCGGATGATAAATTTATTATAAATGTATTGATTCGAGAATATCGATGATCGAAAAAATTGATTTTGGATAAGGTTTTGGATTTTTGGTGGTGTTATCTGTGTTATTAATAGCCTTCTAGTTGTCCTAACCTACCATCAAAAGGTCAATTAACTTTCCTCCATCTTCATTGTCTGGTGCTCTCTCTCTCTCTCTCTCTCTCTGTCCCCAGCTGGTGTTTCCGGTCGGTCCTCATTGGGATGCTCCGCTCGGCTTCCTTCGCACCACCATTTTGCTTGATCTCGAGAAGGTTTGTGCTTTGGTCGTAGTTCTTGCGTCGGAGTCGTTCCCTCGCTCGCTCTGATCTGTGAAGCAAAACGAGTGATTGTGGGGGGGAATCTTTTTCCTTTTCGGTGGAGGCATTCGAGTGACCCGAGTTCGATCGTGACAGGAACGGTCGAGTGGTCAGTTGGATCAACTGGGTTTCGTGAGGTTGCTGGATTGGAACCCAGAATTGGATTTTTCTGCAGATAAGTTTTTTATTTTATTTTTTCCTACACGATCTGCTATCATTTCTGGCTGCCATCGTGGAAGGATAGTCTCATTCGTGTTTGAAAAGTGAAAAGAGAGAGGAGGAAAGAAAGAATTTTGTTGCATACCAGCTCTTTGGAGGCCTTTTGTGGCTGCAATTCGCTTGTGCCGCAAGGTGGGTTTTTTTTGGGTTTTTGTTTCTGAAGGAGATTCGGGGTGGCGGGTTACGGGTTGTGAGGTTAAAAGGGTATGCGGCAATCTGCTGGAATCCAGATTGTAATCTGATGTACTAGGAGACTGATATTGCTGTTGGGTTGTCATTCAAGAAGCCTCATGAAATAAGGGCTGACCAGCAGATTAATGTCTGATTATCGAGTTGTGAATGCACGAGGTTGGAATCCTTGCTTCCTGGCCGTAGCTGAGAGGTAAGGCTGAGTTGCGGGATTTATTAACATTGCTTGTTAAGACTGGAAATTGAGTAGTATCTGACGGATCCATCTTCTGATAATAGGGAGTCTGGTTGTGTGGCTGCTCTGGAGTGCTTAATTAGCATAATCAGGGCCCTGAAAATGGGGTCCTGCTTATCGGTGGAGAGCAGGAGCCCAGTGCCTGGTTCACCAATATCTCCGGCACTGGGCGTTAGGAAAAGGAAAAACTCGAAGAAAAGACCAGGGTCACGGAATTCTTCCTTTGACTACCGGAGGGAGGAACCATTGCATAGGATTCCTGGAAGGTTGTTTCTGAATGGATCAAGTGATACTGCCTGCTTATTTACCCAGCAAGGAAAGAAAGGGACCAATCAAGATGCCATGATTGTATGGGAGGTCAAGTCCTTTCCTTCTGTATTTTGCTAAGTTCTGGGAATGGGGATTAAATTTTTTTTGCATCATTCAAACCTAGTTTGTAAAGAGCAGTACACAATTTTCTGAAGGTTGTAGCTTGCTGAGTGTGCAATATAGGGTTTGCTTCCTTTACGTGTTGTGCACTTAAAAGTGATTGACCATATTGTTATATCTCGATGTTAGCTCCTGATAGGTACTTAAATTATTTTAAATGATATCAGCTTCTTGAGATTCAGCAACAATGCAACCATCTCTACACAGAAAATGCTTTTGCTGTATCAAAGTGGATAGCATGTTCAGTTTTTTAAGTCTTTGATTGCCTAATTGAGTTGTAGATCAACTTTTGACATTGCTTTTGATAAGTGGATCGCGTTTTCTTTTTTCTTTGCTATGAGTTAGTCAACCTGCATGAATATGCGAACCCTGTCTTTCTTATTATCATAATGACTTCACTTTCCATGTGTAGAGATCCATGTCATCGGCTTCTATTTTCTGCTTAAGGAAGAAATGCGATTCTCCTATGCTCTCATTTCTCTCTGCATATCATAGTTTCCTGTGGTTATGCTCACCCTATTGGTTGAAATGTTTTATTATATTAACTTGTTACATTGGAAATCCATATTTTCGAAAATAAATGGCCAGCTTACTTCCCTTGTCTAGTGAAGAGTTATGATTGCAATGAAATTCCTCTTGGATAAACTCCTAGGCTGATGATTTTGTCCTAGTGCAATTTGTAAATTACAAGTGCAGCTATTTGGTTGGATTCCCCATTAGCTCTGTTCATAAACGTTGTTGCTGTTTTGTTGTACCTTTCTTGACTGCTCGTCTGCTTATATTGTTTAAATAATTACCTCTGCTTATCTATTCAGTTGTTGCTGACATGTGCTTGTAGGCACTTGTAATTGCTACCATAGCAGTCTTTTTTCTTTCCTTGCTGAAAGGTCTCTATGGTGATGATAATTGTACTATTATCCAGTAATCATGAAATCGAATGATGAAGTTCTATGTCTTCTTTGTCTCGTGGCGAAAAACAGAGAAGAATTCCCTCTTCTGCATCTTTTATGTTCTCAGTCATGTTAAAGGTTTGGAGACTATATAGCATTGGATGGTTGTGTCATGTTTTAGCAATGCTGTTTGGTTCCTTGAATAATTTATATTTGTGCCCATTCAATTAGAGTTTTCTCATCTCATACAATAAGTTGTGAACTTTCAGAATTTCTGCTCAAGGAAAGACACAGTTTTTTGTGGTGTCTTTGATGGACATGGGCCCTATGGTCATAAGGTTGCAAAGAGAGTGAGGGATTCACTTCCCCTAAAATTGAGTGCTAACTGGGAAGTCTCTATAAAAACTGAAGATGCTCTCAAAGAGATCAGCCTTAGTGCCTTGACGAGCATGAATTCTGAAGATACTGCCTCAATATCTTTGGATGAGGAATCGAGGGTCTCTACTGACCTGGAGGAAATGGAAAAGCACCCCGAGGTCTTTCAGGCACTCAAAAAATCATTTTTTAAGGCTTTTAAAGTCATGGATAGAGAGCTGAGGTCGCATACGGACATTGATTGCTTCTGCAGTGGGACAACAGCAGTGACATTAGTCAAGCAGGTTACTACCTAAGCATAATTATGGACCTTCATTATGATATATTTTCATAATGAAGGGATCTTGATAATGAATGCATTCATGGTTTTGTAGGGTCACTACCTTGTGATTGGCAATGTTGGGGACTCCAGAGCTGTACTGGGCACACGAGATGTAGATAACTCTCTCATTGCAGTTCAGTTAACTGTTGATCTGAAGCCTAATCTTCCAGGTTCTCTCTCTATTTCTGTCTCTCCTTCTCACACGCAAAAATTGAAAAGAAAAAAGGGAATGGGAAAGTCCAGCTTATGAACAATAATTGCTTAGGGCTAATGCAATGTTTAATTTAAGGAAGTTGGTACAAGAGGACAAGAGGACACACATGCAATGAAACTTGTACGCCTTGCTTGTCAGTAACCAAGAGATGTAGTTTAAAGAAGCAAATGGAAGGATTAGATTAATCACTTCTATGAATCATATGAACATCAAATAACTATACGACATTATTTCTGTGAGGTTTTGACTTGAAAATGATGAATTTTCGGAAACACTTCACAATGCCTACCAATGCAGAAAGCCTCTTCCTTTGTACATCTCTTGGGCATAGATTCTGGAGTTGGATGCCAAAAAGCGACTAGTTCTCACCTAATTTCTTGCAATTTCTTTTAAGCCATATTTTTCTTAAGTAACTTATTCCTTTCATTTGAGACAGCGGAAGCAGAGAGAATCCGGAAGTGTAGGGGACGGGTATTCTCTCTTCAAGATGAACCTGAAGTTGCGCGTGTCTGGTTACCAAACAATGACTCCCCTGGCCTTGCAATGGCACGAGCTTTTGGTGATTTTTGCCTTAAGGATTTTGGTCTAATCTCTGTACCTGAAATATCATACCGATGTCTAACAGAGAAGGATGAATTTGTTGTGCTGGCAACAGATGGGGTAGGTGGTCCAGCTGTAATGCCTCGCCACTTCCTTTAGTTTAGAGATTATAATTGCGATTAATATTCCCAAATTATTCTAGGTCTGGGATGTGTTGTCAAACAAGGAAGTGGTAGACATTGTTGCTTCAGCCCCAGCACGTTCCTCTGCAGCTCGATCCTTGGTGGAGTCAGCAGTTCGGGCATGGAAGTGCAAATACCCCACTTCCAAAGTTGATGACTGTGCTGCTGTTTGCCTCTTTCTGGACTCCGACAATTTCTCCACAGCATCCAATTTAAAATCCAAGGAACAACTTACTTTGAGGAATCAAATTGACACAAGCAGTAACGGAGAAAAGGTTTTTGCAATGGCTGACCTCTGTGGATCAGACATTATGGTTGACAATGGTAAAGATTGCACGTCAAAGCATGAGGAAATGCATTCCAAATCAGAGAAAGATTGGTCTGCTCTTGAAGGAGTGTCTAGGGTAAATACTCTCTTGACACTGCCGAGGTTTGTTGCCCAAAAGGGAGATAAAGGCAGTTAGGGATGCAAGGAGTCTTAAACAATCATAAAGAAGGTTTGCCTCTGTCATTTGCTTTTGTGTATGTTGTTTTCTTTTCTCCCCTTTCCTGTTTCTCTGTCTCTTTGAATGGATGGGAGAAAAGGATACGCATTTAGGGTTGTCAATCGTTCTAGAGAGATAGGCCCGGCTTTATTAGCATGCCTGGGACTGGGGGAATGTCCTCTCTCTCGTTTTTGTTGTGGGATGGATGTGCAATTTTGTAGAAATCCTTCTCTCTGCCGATTATTATTTTCTCAATACAGAACATTTGTGCATCACAATTGTGCTGAAAATCCAATTACTGACATGAATTTTCTCTTCTCGTGTTAGAATATGGACCATACTCGATGCAGGGGACACTATGCAAAAGATATCTGATTTGAAATTACATTATTATTTTCTCCAAGTACATGGCGGAGTTGTATTTGTGATGCAACTTAACCTGAACAATGCAATGAAATAGGTGTAAAATTATGTCAGATTGGTCTTCCATCTAACCAACGGCTATAGAAGTCTAATGCCTCTCTTGGCTTGTAATAGGAGACCATATGCCCAGATCCCTGCACAATGATAAACAATATCAGAGGTGATACAAGCCATGGTGACTTGTTTGTGATGGCTTAATGACTTTGAGCACATTCTATAAAAAGAATGGAAAATTGCGACGATTTCATGATTTAAATTAGAGGGCCAAGAAGCACTTCCGTTTTCAGGCATCGACTATTCTGGTTTTGTAAATTTGGAACTGTGTATGTCATGCCACATTCTATCAAGGTTTTCTGGCTCAGCATACAAGAAGATGCTACTTTGCTATGTCTAATTTCTCTTCATGAATCTGAAGCTAATTTCTAGAAGTGAAATGGGAGTTTCTGAATAACCTTGATGGTCAAGAATGTGAGGTGGTTGTCATATCCTTGGAGATGCCCGCACAATTTTTTTTTTTTTTTTAAATAAAAAAGAAGCTTTGTTAATGCATCATAGGACAATAGCTAGTTCTAATATTTGTGAAAAGTACTTTTAAATGTGGGTGGTAATTAAAAAGAAGAAGAAACAAATAAAAATAAAGAATCTGAAGAAAACTGACCTGAGATCAAGCAAATACCCACAAATTTTATATTTCTTTGATGATCAGGTCTCCTTTTTAAGTCACATCTTGCTAGAGTTTTATTCACAGGTTGGAGCGCATCAGTAAAGATTCTGATATTAGTATCGCTATAGCCTAATAGGGTAATCTAATAGATCTGGGTAAGATATATTTTTACTGCGATAATATTCAAGAGATTTGGTACCATAAAGAGGGTCATTCAATGGACACCACAAATATAATCTGATAGAATAAATAAAGAATAACTGTGAAATTTGTGGTTGCAACCAGGCTAATCACTTGCTTTCTTTATATATAAAATATTCAGATGTGCCTTGACTTTCTGCAGGTGCAGTTGATAACAGCATAAAGTTTTTTAAAAATTGAAAGCAAAACTTACCCAGCTACTTGATCGTTAGAAACCCAAGGCCTCCATTCATCTAGGATATTGTATCCCAGCGATCTGGTCCATGCTTGAGTTCCAGTTAAAGGCACGGCAATATCATGGTCCCCGCTGCCATTAGATTAGAAACCTAACAGTTTCATGAGGAATGCCTGCAAAGGACTAATCAAACTAGTCTGCCGCAGAATAGTCCTGAAGTGCCATTGCAATGCAAAAGGCTTATCTAAGAGATGTTTCACCTGTATATGAATGCCCGATATCCCTTGGAAGTTAAATTTCTGTGGTAAGGGATCATGCTTCCAGCATCACAGCTATAAGTAAATCAGCCTGTACCGCATAGAGATCAAGGACCTTCCGTGCTCACCTATTATAAGAAATGAATAAGCTGATGTTAGATTTAGTAAGTTGACACTTGATTCTTGGGATATCAAATGTAAGGATGTAAAAGCGTTATACTGGCGCAGCATGTATAGCTTCTCTAACTGCTTCAGCATTCAACCACACAGTTGCAAGTTCTTCATTGGCAGAATCTGCAGCACCAGGGTTTAACATATAAAAGATTGGCATGATATAGTGAAGATCAAAAGGGCATGACTGTAGCGCTCCACTCTTGCAAAAAGGTAGTGCTACAAATTTACCTGGGATTAGAATTGAAAGGTTTTTGTTATTATTTCCAGTTGAAGTTTTGCATTTTCTTTCTTTTCCTTCATTTTTCTTTGGCTTTAAGTAATATATACAACAGAAGGAATGCTTTCGAAAAGTCTATTTCTTGAAAAACACTTTTAAGAGTCAGAACCCACTGCAAATTTCTACGACACTTCAATCTTCCAAAAGGAATAGAAAGGAAAGCAAAGAACTCACCCGACATGGACCATTCCTTGCACCTGATATTCTCTTCCTCATCAGATGAGGCTCCTGAGTTGCTGGTTGATTTAAACTCACAGGAACAATTATCTTGTGATTGTGGTTTAATATTTTTTGAGGGCGTGAATGATAACTATTCTGGCCATAAATTGATTTTTGGAAGAGAAATAAATTTTTCTATTTCTATTTCTAAATGAGTTTTTGGCAAAAATTCATGTATGATAATGATGCAAAATTTATGTTTATAGAATAGAATTTCGTTTGATAACGATACAAAAATTTTTAGTCTTGGAGAGTGATGGATGGCGATCGTGGCGGCGGGCGGCGATTGGCAATTGGTGGACGGTGGGGGTGGTGGACAGCGGGTGGTAGCGGCGGCCAATGATTGGTGGCGGGTGGCGGCTATCAACAACCGGCAGCAGATGGTGGGGGACAGTGGTAGGTGTGTGGCCGACTAATATATAAGACGAGCGATGAAAAATGTTTTTATTTCTTATTTCTGTTTCAGGATTAGAGAAGTAAAAGTCCTTTACTTTTTTATTTCTATTCCAAATCTATTTTTAGATTAAAAATTTCTTCCAAAAATAGAAAAATGAAAGTGTCTCACCAAATGGAATTCTATTCCAGAAACAAGTTTGGAATAAAAAAATTGTTTTGGAATAGAAATAGAATGGTTATCATATATGTCCTTTGGGCTAGAGAATATTGTAGCCTTTTAGACCGCCTGTAAGCTGGAAAATAACAAGAAATTTATGAAATTATCACCCCAGTGTAGTTACATATCTGGCGGAGCTTACTTCTTTTTTTTCTTTTATTTCGTACCATATTGCACAAGGAGCAGAAACCATGCGTAAATACAATTTTGGTAGTTGTACCTGGTAAAACCTGTCGATATTTTTGCTACAGCTTCTGCTGGGAGGCTCGTTGAATTTTCCTTTACATGTAGCCTGACAGTCCTGCAAAAGTGACATTATTTATGCTCAACATACCGTTCAAGACGACAAAGATGGATTGTGTCATCAAACAAGTGATTCCACCAAGAAACGCCGTCCCGATCCTTGTACTCATATGAAAATACGGTCACATCTGGTCTCAATCAAGTATTATACCACTGTTTGTGCTGTACAGCATGGCCTGAACTCCCTTATATGACCCGCCTCATAGAAGTCGATCGAGATCAATCCCATACCAAAAGCGAATGGCACGCGAGCAGCAAGGCCATCGAATTTCCCATCTGTTTGTCCATTCCACACCATGTAACCCTGCAGACTGCCTATTCAAATTTCCATTTTGAAACAGAACCCATAGCCATTCATTGAATTAATATACTGCTCAGTGCTTTCAGCAGAGTACAGGAAGAGGACATGCCTTGAAATTGATTAGAGGCTCTTCACCATGTTCAATACCTGTACAAGGAGAGATCAAAATTCAGACTGAACAGAGAACATAAATTTTCCTTTATAGAGGTTAGTATGTTTTACCTTTTATCACTTCAGAAGCAAGAGTTGGCACATGGATTCCAGCATAGGACTCTCCGGAGATATAAAATGGATTTGAAAGGAACTCCAGATAAAGGTCAAACCTCTAGATGAAAAGAAAGGGAATTATGCAGGCCAAGAGTTGGAATATAGAGAAATAATTGATAAATGGTTTTACAGGCTGCCACAGCCACCGCCATACTATCTATGCCATTCAACTCCAGTAAATTGGCCAAAACGTTGTCTTTCCTGCTGTTTTTTCTCGGAACATTTAGATAAGTTCAGAAACTCTTTACCTCGAGAAGAAAAGCGTGTGTCCGATGCGGTCTGTAGGTCTCCTGTCACATAACTCCTTGGATTGTCAGAGTAAGAGAAACCTACTCCACGTGGTGGATCCAGATATAGTATGTTGGAAACCGGAAAGACGTACGAGAGTCTTGTAAGGAAAGAGCATTCTGTCAAGAAAATGAGTGACCGGTGACGTATGTATATCCCTTATAAGATTATCGCATTAAGTGGCATCCACGGTAAATTTGGTGCAAATAAAAGAAATGGTTTCTCACAACCAAAGTGCTTGTCAACCTTGGACCAGCTGAAGGGATTGAGGTGCAATGTGGGGGGCAAATTTTTCATTGACTTTCCTGCTTTGATATTAAATGTTCCTAATGGAAGCAAAGCAAAGGAAGGGACTTAATATCTTTAACAGCAACATGTACAACAGAGAAATCTTTAACCAAATTTAAATACAGTGTTCGAAGATAAATCCTCCAAGACTAGAACACCCAGTTCCACCATTAAGCCATAATACTACTGGGTCTTTTAAAGTATTTCTTTCGGATGAAACCAAGTAATAGAATAAATTCTTCTTTCCATGCTTTGCATCTATTGTCACATAGCTGCAAAGGTTAAAATCCAACATTTTCATAACAATGAAACACCAAGAGTCAAGAGATCAACAATAGCTTGTTACTGGAACATATTGTAAGAACATATTTCCCTGCATAATGTTCGGAGGGAAAAGTGTCAGTGAAGCCTGGTAGGTGAATTATAACAGATTCTCTAGGGCCTGCTCTAGCTACTGAAACAGTGAAAATTAAGCTAGATGCTATGATGGATATTAGTTTCAAGATGATCATGGTTCTGTGTATCTACTAATTAACTTATTTGTGAAAGTAACAGAAGAACTTGCATTGGTAGTGTAGCAAAGATTATAAGTAGACCATCTTGTACTTCTTTCTGAGAGGGAGAGGGAAGGAGAGAGAATGGAGGAAAAAGAAAAGCATACATGGTAAAGAAACTGAAGGTGAGTGAGACTAGAGGTACATTCCAAGGAAAATAGGAAAAGTAATGAGTAAGACATGCAGGAGCTCGGTGTGATGAAGTAACCGAAAATAAACTCATTTGGAGGATATTAAAGGATGACACATTGTAGAAGACAAGTGATTTCAAGAAAATTTGAATGGAATAAGGAGTAAGTAACAGATGAAAGAGACAAGTAGATGAGTTGGCTGAGATGCTTCATGCAATCATTTCCTTATTCTGAAGGATCCACCAGTTGGAATGGGCTTTAGCATGGATTCTTTAGGAGCTGCTCCGAAGCAGTGAAAATTAAGCTAGACACTATGATGGATTTTAATTCCAAGACGATCATGGTTCTTTATACCACTAACTAACATAAATTTGAAGATGACGAGTGAACTTATATCGGTGTAGTAGGGAATAATAGACGTAGACTGTCCAATACTTCTGAGAGGGAGAGAGAAGGAGAGAGAATGGAGCAAAAAGAAAAGACATAGAAAAGAATCTGATTTTGAGGATAGTACCGGACAACCCAATTTAGTAAGACAAGCCATTCCACTAAAATTTGAATGGAACAATGAGTAACAAATGAAAGAGACAAGAAGATGAGTAGCCTGAGATGCTTTATGCAATAATTTCCATTATTCGGAAGGATCTACTTGTTGGAAGGGGCTTTAGCATGGCTTCTTTCTTCGAGCGCCCTCATTGGAACGAACTGAAGATCGGGTATTCTGTGAAGTTATTTTTAATTATTGTTTATAGAGCTTGAAATTTTAACGTAAATCTGTACCAGGTTTGTATTGTGTCGAAATCATTAGCTTGCCCTCTTCAAGAAAGTTTATCCTTGCTATGTTATTTAAAAACATAGCCCTCAATTCTGAGACGAATTGTGAGTTGTGTTAGAAAAAGTCCTAATGGGACAATCAGTATGATGTGAGTTACTTAATATATCCTAGTGAGACCATATCTTATTGGTTGAATTGAGCTCCCAACAAATGGTTTATAGTCTGGAGAGCATGCCCCTTTCCATTCAATTATGTTTTTATCTTTTCAACAACAGGCCTAGCTAATCACCTCAACAAAATTGCAACCAATTGCCATGTTGCCTTTTGCGGGAAAAGGAGATGGTCCCTCTGTTCTTCAGCTTTAGCGCTCTCTGAATCACATGATAGAACGGTTCACTAGCTTTTGGGTGCTAGTGTCATCTATTTTCATTGCCATTCATTTTCTTGAGTCATTTCTTACCAACAATGAGCTTGACATCTTTAGTTTTCTTGCCATGCCGTGTAGAGTTTTGAGTTTCTAATGGGTAGTTCAAAGAAACTTTTCTATGGTGTCATTGATGGCCATGGTCCATGATTGTGGAGCAAGGATCCAATTTCCTAGAATTTGAGCGTCCCCTGGGAACTATATATCCAAACTGAGAATGTTCTCTGAAAATCAGCCTTAGTGCCGCTATAGGAGTGACTTCTAACATGCTGTCTCAAAGCGTGACATTGGGCGTCTGGGAAGAGACATGCTGCCTCGGTGTGTAGGGATGAGGAAGCAAGGGCATCCATTGAGCTGGGGGAAACAGAAAAGCACTGGGACTCGAGCAGCTTTTTGAAAGCCTCGAAAGACATGAAGTGATAGCTGAGAGTCTTTTTCGTCTTATTTGACACTATTTCGCGATTCATTTCTACTTTTGCATCTGCAAAGTAGAAATTCTCGGGCTAATTGGGCTATAATTTTCTTCGGAGAGGCAATTTTGACCATTGGAGTCATTGAGGGGGGTGTTTGGAACAAAATCACTAAGTAGAAAGAAGTTACTTGTTGTTCTCGGGAACAACTCCTAGAATTAAGTATACTTTTTCTTATTTTCTTTTCTCTCTCTCTTGCCCGAGCATCGCTGACCCCTAGCGACTTCAAGTCATGGTGAGGCTCGTTGGCCCAAGCCTCACTATAGCTGGGTAGGCGACACCGACCTAGTGGTGGCTCAACAAGTCTCGGCCTTGCTAGATCTATGTGAGGTCAACCTTGCCCAGCCAAGGTGAGGCTTGGCCTTGCCAGACCCAGGCAAGGCCAACCTTGTGTTGCCTATGTGGGGTTGAGGCTCACAATGCCCAAGTGAGCTTGGCAAGACCGAGCCTCACCTTGGCTGGGCAAGGTTGAGGCTCGCAATGGCCAAGTGAGCCCTCGGTGAGCTAGCTGGACCTCACCTAGCCGGTCATCGGCTATCGTTGTGGCGAGCGGTCAGCCACAAAGAAGGAGGGAGGAGAAGAGAAAAAGAAAAAGAAAAAAGAAGAAGAAGAGAAAAATAAGAAAAATATAATGAAAGTACTAAAAAATTAAAAGAAACAAAAAAAAAAAAAAATTAAGAATCTTATCAAACGCGTTTCTATTTTAGAAATAAAAATTTTGGACAATCATCAAGTGTTTAAATTCAGAAATTATTCTCGAGAACAGAATAAAAAAAAAATTATTCTGAGCAAAAATAATTTTTAGGAACAGAATGGTTACCAAATACGCCCTCATCAAGCTAGGGAGGAAGCGGTGTGAAGTTGAAGATATTATTAAATTATTCGGCAATCTTTCAGGTACATTGAGGAAGTTATATTCCTCATGGGCTAAAATTTTATGATGAGATCATTTTGGTTCAATGAGCTGGGAATACAATGACGCTATATTGGTTTTCCATCTAACCAGCGACCATAAAACTCCAATGCCGCTCGTGGCTTGGTTTGAGCGACCATGTGCCCAGCTCCCTGCACCAGTGAGATAGACGGTAGAATGAGAAGGGGATGTCCAAAGATTTTACAAGGAAAAGCAAGGCAATGGCATGCATCAAGCCGCCTTCTATAAAGATCCCGCCTCTTATTGACTTTCACTTGCTAGTTAGTTTTTAATAATGGATGATGAAACAAGAATAGGTATATTGGAGTATGTTGCACATAACCTTGATTTGTAAGAATGTGAAGTTGTTGTCATATCCTTGCAGATACCTGAACCAATTCAAGAAAGAATGTATAGTTAAAACAGCATAGCTTATTTTCACTACGAATTGGTGTGGTTAACAGCAATAGGTAATGAAAGGAAAAGGTATCATGAAAAGTCCTATAGGTAAAAGGTCATATTTCTGGTGTGAAGTAGCCACATCTGTGGGTGCTGTTGACGTGACCGGAATGCATATAGAGGTCAAATTTACCCTGCGACTTGATCATCAGTCATCCAAGGCCTCCATTCATCAATGATCTTGTATCCCAATGATCTGGTCCATGCTTGAGTCCCAGTGAATGGTACTCTCAGATCATGATCTCCACTGTCAGTACACCAATGAATTATTAACTTAAATCATTCAATGAATAAGCAAACCTGTGTTGATCTGTCCAGTTAGCAAAATGTAAAGATGCCACAACAACACACTAACTCGGTCGCTAGCAAGGTCCATCCTAGATTTTTGCTCAGATTTTATTAACCGATCCTCTCTTTAGCTTCAGTCAAAGAAGTTTGAGGTCACTACCGGCGTCCTTAATTCCAAAACTTAGGACATTGTTGTGGCTCTTGTACTTGTCTGTCTTCACAATATAAGTTTAATTTCATCCTAATTCTCCTCAACTAGTAAAAAACTGTATATATTTTGTCAAATTCAAACTTTTTTCTGGAAACCAATGGGGTTTATAGGAGATCTAGCATGTTACCATGTTATTGTGGATGCAGGATTGTTCTGTCAGATATCTCACCTGTATATGAGCACACGGTAACCCAGGGAAGTTAAGTTTTTGTGGTAAGGGATCATGCTTCCAGTATCAATTGAATAGCTGACTCTTCCGGCACATATCCACCAAGAACCTGCCACGCTTACCTATTGAATGCATTCCAGATTGATCAGTAATTTGACACTTGATGCACTGATAGGAAATGAGGATAATGTATTTCATTACTGGCGCTGCATGAATAGCTTTGCGAACTGCTTCATTATTCAACCATGCAACTGCTGCTTCATCATCCTGTGCCATCACAGTTCAGCATGTAAAACTGATTGTATGTACTGGAAACCAAAGGGAAGAATGGGAGCACCAAGTGACACAAAAGTGTGTTGAGACGATTCATCTGTTCAGACAATCCAAAGTGTTTTGCTCGTTGTTCCCAGCCCCCCACCCGGCCCAAATCATCCCCCCGCCCCCAAAAAAAAATATTAAAAAAATTAAATAAAAGAACTTCCTTGAAGAGAGCTAATAAAGCAAAATCAGATCATACTTATAACTTCAACTAACTCACCACACATTTGACATGAACCTCATCCTGTGATCCAGGGCTTGAAGCTTCAGTGTCTCTTGTGGACCAAAAAGGTGAAGCTTGACCAAACATACTTGTTCGCTTTGGGAGAGGCTTCTTATTCACCCCCATTTGATGGAAGCCCAAAGGCATATTTGTGTTTGCACTTCCATTCCTGGTCTCTGAATTACCATAACATGGCTCAAGAATGTCGTACACGTTTAGACCTGAGACAGCCTGCAAAGTGGCAAAAACACTCCGATAATTAGAACCTTGACTCATTTGTATCTACTCGAGTACCTTTCCCTTTTCCTTAAAATTTACAGAACATGCACAAAGTACTTAGGAAAGCTTTCTTAATTTCCAGTATAAGACAGTACAATGACAATCTCACCTGTTGAACTTTCTCAAGATTCTTTTGACAGCCTTCACTAGGAGGATCATAGAATTTACCACCACATGTGATTTGGCAAGCCTGAAATGATCAAATATGATCTATATTCAGCGCCCAGTTAATTAGCATAAAGATGGCTTTCGGTATCACACAGTGGTTTCAACAATTAATGCTTGATCTTAAGTTGTGGGCACTTATAGTTTTCCTGTGGCACAATTAGTCATGCCAGTGTCAATTATATTCCTATAGTAGCTTTAGTGCAGTAAATTCTCTAAGCAAACTCTCTGATCCAACCCACCTTATAGATGTCACTTGAAATCAGCCCCATTCCGAAAGCAAAAGGCACAAAAGCATTGCCATCAAATTTGTCGTCTGTGACTCCATTTCCCACCATGTAACCCTGCATCATGCCATTATGTCTGACATCTCAACTAGCTGCATCAAATTAATGACCATTGGATGATCCACTGCCTTAACCAGTCAGTGGAGTATGAAGAAAACATACCTTGAAATTGATAAGAGGCTTTTCACCAATTTGAATTCCTGCAGGTAGAGTAAATCTCCTATTACTTATTCTAGACAATGCAGGAACCGCCTTTTGTGAATATGCATTACCTTTTACCACTTCTGAAGCAAGAGTTGGCACATAAACTCCAGCATAGGACTCTCCGGAAATATAGAATGGGTTTGAAAGGAACTCTGGATAAAGTTTGAACCACTAGATGGAAATGAAGAGCTACTGTTAGCTGGGACACATAATTTTGGGCTACTGGTTTTCCATTGCTTTTCTCGAGCAGTTCAGGACCTCATTACCTTGAGAAGAAATGTATGCGTATCAGAGGCAGTCTGTAGGTCTCCCGTCACATAATTCTTTGGATTATTGGAGTATGACAAACCAACGCCACATGGAGAATCCAGGTATATTATGTTGGAAACCTGAAAGATGTGCAAGAATATGGGATCATAGACTACACAAGGTAAATAATGTCGAGACTAATAAGGGACAAGCTGTGAAGGTGATTGATATTAGAAATGACAGTAAACTCAATCCATGAGTCAATGTGGCACGCTTGGTTCATATTGTTCAGTAACCATACTGCTTAGTTGCAACTAGAAAGATAAATTTCCAACGACCTTTGACCAGCTGAACGGGTTGAGGTGCAATGCGGGCAAGCTTTCCTTTGGCTTTCCTGCTTGGAATTTAAATGGTCCTGGAAACAGGCACTAGGCTGTGAAGTGGTGCGCGACTGTCTGAGGGAAATATTCTCATCACATAAACTATGGTCACCATGAATTAACTTGGATACCGTGTTCATAGATGAATCCATCAAAGCTGGAGCACGCGGGTCCACCATTGAGCCACAATACTACGGGGTCTTTCGAAGGATTCCTTTCTGAAACAATGAAATAGTAAAACAAGTTCTTTTCTCCAGGACTTCCATCTATGGTCACATACCTGCCAATTCCGAATTTCAAACTCGTGTGATAACTCATATTCAAATCGAAAAACAGCTAGTCACAAATACATATATACGGTTACATACCCTGCATAATGTTTAGAGGGGAGAGTTCCAACGAATCCAGGCAAAGAAGATATAACAGATATTTTTGGAGCTGCTCGAACAGTAGAAACAGTGAGAAGCAAAGCAAGTGTAATGCTGCATATGAACTTTAAGATTATCATGTCTGTACGAATATAGAAATTCTCGAAGCTCATATATCCTGCTTAACCTACAAAATATTTGTAGATGGAATCAGGAGTACAGTAGAATGTGTCGTCGATGGAGAGAGCAGAAGATGAAACGGAAGAGAACTTGGTAAAGCTGAAATGCTCTGCGCAAGTATTCTGTACTTTAAAAATTACCTTTTGACCTGTAAAGTGCAATGAATCTGTGTAAAGAATGAAGGAGAGAGCTAGATACAAATTTTGGGAAAATGGTAAATGAAAGTGACAAACAGAATGAGTTGTCATGTGCTTTGGTTCAGTCATTCATTATTTAAAAGTTTTATGTATCAAAAAGGACGGTGGTAAAGTTGCATTGTAATTTCTAGGGGTAGAACTGTTAGTCCACTCTTTTTGGGAGCACGATGAGTTCCAACTGTCCTTCACATGAGGAGATCATCAAGGGAGAACTGTTAGTCACGCGCTTTGGTCCAGTCATTCATTAGTCCACTCTTGTCGGGAGCACGCCAAGTTCCATTAGTCCACTCTTGTCGGGAGCACGCCAAGTTCTAACTGTCCTTCACTTGAGGAGATTCTCAAGGGAGAACTGTTACGCATGCTTTGGTTCAATCATTCATTATTTAAAAGTTGTATGTATCAAAAGGGATGGTGGTAAAGTTGCATTGTAATTCTAGGGCTACAACCGTTAGTCCACTCTTGTTGGGAGCACGCCGAGTTCCAGCTCTCCTTCACATGAGGAGATCGTCAAGGGACAACTATTGGTCCATTCATGTTTGAATGGGCAGGGCCACGAAGAAGTAATAATGTGGAAATTTTAATGCAGAGGGTGAAAAGTCAACTGATGACACGAGAGGATGTGTTTCCACTTATGACCTGAAAGGATGCGTTTCCGCTCGTGAGTTGGTTGAAAAACCATTAACTTGAAGTTACTAGAAAAAAATTGGGATAAAAAAAAAAAAAAAAAGACTTAGGGTCCCAAAAAACAATGCTTGATTCACTTAGGAAAATGAATCAATGAAAAATGTTTCCTGCTAAAATTTAAATTCAGGAAAACGATTTCCCTTTTAAAAGAGTCGGAAAGCTTTTTCCAAAATGTTTGCCTAGTTTTACGGTCCTTGATTAATGAAAATTTTATTCTTATAAAATATTTATTCTTAGAAAAATCGAATTTTTAATTATTTTAAAAAATTATTATGATTTTTTTCTTTTATTTTCTTTCTTTCTTTTCCTTTCTACTTCTTCCCCCATCTTCCTCTTATGACCGTGTGTCTCAACAACTATTGACAACCCAAGGAGCAGCCAAGGTGCAAGTCGGCAAGCTTAAGCCTCAACCGATCCAGGCAAGCTCGAGATTGCCAGCCCAAGCTCCGTCGAGGTCACTAAGCTCATGGCTTACTAGATCTACTCAAGCTCGAGCTTGGCTAAGGTCGGTGAGCTCGCAGCTTGGCAGATCCATGCAAGCTCAAGCTCGGAGGCCGGCAAGCTTGGTGTTCACCCAATCTTTGCGAGGCGGAGCTTGCTTGGGGGCCATCACCAGCCGGTAGTAGTAGAGGAAGGGAGAAAAGAAAAAGGAAATTAAAAAGAATTAAAAATTTATTTTTGAAAAAAAAAATAAAATAAAAAAAATTAAAATAATTAAAAATTTCGGATTTTTTAAATATTAAAAAATTCAAACTTCTTTTTACTTGAAATAAAGTCATGAAATTGAAATTATTTTGTAATAATATCTGAACATAAAAAAAAATTCAATCATATATTACCAAATAAATGAAAATTAACAGTATTCCTAGAAAACGTTTTATTGAAAAGCATTTTCTTATATCATTAAATTTTTCATGGAACAAACGCATCCTAACTGTAATTTTTGTATTGATAGCAATAAAGTCGATGAACTTCCCACGGTCCCCGGGACACGTTCGCGTAGTGGCACGGGACCGATACTTGCATCCGCAAGATTCACGAGGCCGGAACTGCTTGCAACGGAATGCAATATTCTTAGGCCAGCGAATAGGGTTTCTGGACCTCTAGCGTTCTAGTGGGGCTAAGGTGACGAGACTTGTTTACCTTGGGCTTACTAGTCGCAAGAGGCGCCGGGTGCCCGATTAGAAACAGTTTCCGGCATAAGGCGTAATATTTCTTTGCCTAGCTTGGGACCCTCGTGATAATATTCAATGAGGCAGCTTATTTGAGGTGAGTATGGTCCGGGTGAGCGGTTTCCATTCTAAAATCGGGAACCGCTGACTAAGGACCAATTCCAAAAAATTAGAACCAAGAACCGCCCGTTAGTTTCAAAGATCCATCCGGGAACCAAAAATTGGGGGGTTTCCCTGTTTTTTGCACACCTCTAATAGCTACGCTAGTCACCTCTTTTCGCCCTTTTAACATCCACATGACTCTTTTAAGCTAACTTACCAGAATTACATAGGATACACTGCATAATACACACCATACAATACTGCCGCCGTATCATGCGGATAACACACGTGCCCAAAAATATGCGTGAGCTATCAAGAAAAGTCTTCATATAATTTTAGTAACTCTTAAAACATGATTAGTAACCTTAAGCTAATAAGGTTCAGCCCAACTAGAATTAGTAACCTATGTAGCACCGACACGGACACGGACACGCGACACACACGACACGCTGACATGTTATTTCTCAAAAAAGAGAGAATTCCGACACATTCCGACACGTTATATATTAAATATATTTTTATATATAAATATAAAAATAAAATATAAAAAGATCATAGAATTAATTTATACTAAAAATATTAATTCAAAATTTGTTAATATCATTCATTGTTTTAATTTGACAGAGATTGAATAAAAATTCAAAAATTGCAAACACAAAAGAGTAAAATTTGAAGGAACATGTCATGTTTCTTACACTTGTTGGAAATTAGTGAGATTTCTTATAGTCTCAGACAGAGTTCGGAGTTCATGATATAGATTGGCTTGGAGCTCCTCTGCAAAACAAGGTTCGAGAAAAATGAAAATCTAGGATAAAAACTCTTGAAGTACGATAAAAAAAGGAAATAACAAAATTCGCCATGGAAAATGTAAGGGATTACTCACAAGCTAATGACATAGACCAAAAGAGATAACTCATAGGCGACGCTTGCGAGAGGCGGAAAGAAGCAACAAAAAAAAAAAAATCACAACTTTAAGTTTATGGGGGCGGCGGAGTGATGCCGGCAAGAAGAGGGGTGTTCCATTGTGTGGGAATGTCAAAACTTATAAGTGAAAAACTTGAGAGTAAGAATTTTATTCTTTCCCTTTTATTTTTGTTATTTTCATTTTTTTTTTCAAATATTTATATTTTGACCCATCAAGTATTGAAAATTTTTAAAATTGATCCCGTATGTGTCGGAATCGCGTATCGGAATTTCGGATTCGCGTGTCAGAGCGTGTCGGGAAGAGTTGACCACGTGTCGGATTTCCCGACACTCATTGACCGCGTGTCAGAACATGTCGGACACGTGTCGGAATGTCGGGCATGACACAAAGGCTTCCGGAGAGTGTCAATGCTTCTTAGTTAGTAACTACTTCACGCCATACCAATTTACATGTATGTCTCAACAATCTCTTCCTCAAAGTGTGAGCTCAGTATTAGTTTTGTTGTCATCCGGATGATTATGAGATTCCTTCCTTGCGACATTTATTATATACATTGGATTAGATTGGAGCCAACCAATTAACCATTAGTTGTGATATTACTTATTAAGAATGAACAACGTAAACGAAAAGAAATTTGAGAAGAAGACTGACAATTTTTACGTGAAAAACCTTTCAAAGTCAGAAAAGGAAAAATCATGTTACCGCACTACGCAATCTTTTTCACTATGAATATCAAGGTTTTTTTTTTCAATTATAAGAGAGATCGCTCTAATATATAACAGGTTAGGCATATAAATGTATGATGAATCTCATCTCCAGCTATTAGGGATCCCATTTCCGTACCAACCCAAGATATGCTTATTGGTATATGTATTAACGAGTGGGAATCCGCTTAGCCTTATCCCCTTCTAGGGGTATTTTAGTGATAGGTTCTATAAGAAATGGACGATCCTATTTGGCCTAAGGAGACATGATCCCAAGCGGATACTTGACATGTCCCCCTTTTCAGGTCCATCACAAGGGAAACGAAAACCAAGATTTGCTTTTAACTTCCTTTTATAAAAGTTCACCTCGGGGGCATAGCCCCTACCCCTTGCCTTATAAGCCGAGGGCGCTGCCCCTGTAGTCTCCAATTCACCGTAGAGTTGGATCCACGAGTTTTTGGCTCAACTTTAACGGTAGTTCCCTTCATCAGACTTCATAATCTCACCAATCTCCCATTTGGAAGCTAATTTTAAAAACGACAAAAATTTCTCAATGCTTTCACTCATCTTTATAACCCAAATTGCCCTAGTGCGGCGGCACACCTTCATCGCTACCATAGAGGGCAACTGAGACAATGCACAGCGTTAGTTTCTTCAAGATAACGCCTTGGTTGACACATCAATTGGATTTTTTTGCACCAAGAATCTTCTTCAATGATGGGGCCGCATCATCTATCAACTTACTAATATGATGATACTAGATACTTCATGTGTATGTGTTTTAACCTTGAGTGAAATACCATATTTTTTACAAAATAAATAACACTTTGATTTTTTATTGAAAAAACACTCCTATCCTGCTTCTTGCATTTTTATTTCTAATAATTCTTCCATCAAATTATCTCCTTGCCAACTTCTTGTATAGCACCGTACTCTGTTTCAAAGGTTGAGAGGGACGTCTACTTCCAAAGTCTAGACATTCAACTGACTACAATGCCACCGGAGGTAAAAATATAGCTAGAGTTGCTCATTATTAATGTCACGACCGAATTTGCATTGACAATGCCTTGTGAAGTGGAAAAGTTTTTTGTGAAACAAAGTATCATACCTAGAGTGCCTCTCATGTATCTTTGTAGGCACTTTGCAAGTTCCCAATGTTTTATTTCTAGATCAGCAATAAATATGCTCATAACTCCCATTGCGTGAGCTATGTCTAGTTTGGTACACATCATAGTATACACCAAACTGCAACAACTTACACATAAGACACTTTAGCCATATACTCATTGTCCTCATTTGTTCATGGTGATTGCTCCTTTGAGAGCTTGAGCTAACTTACTAAAGAAGTTCTTCTAGACTTTATGTTATGAACTCTGAATCTATCCAATACCTTCTCACTATACCTTTTTTAAGATAATTTTACAATTCCTTTATTTTGCATGATTCTTGTCCCAAGAGTATGATTTGTTGCTTCCAAGTCCTTCATTTCAAGCTCCTTTTTCCAATTGCTGCTTTATTCCATTGATCTTAATCATGTTAGTTCCTACAATCAGCATATCATTCTTATGTTAGAACAAAATTTTATGGCAGTCATCAAATTTCTTGAAATAACTATAGTGATTCATTTCACATCTAGCGAACCCGTTACAACACATAAAGTTGTTACATTTCTTGTCCACCTGTCTAAAGAGCTTGTAAATGATACAACCTTTCCTTCATCCTAGAAGCCTAAAAACCTTTTGATTTCCTATGTGGATATCCTCCTCTAAGTCACCATGGAGGAAAGCAAGTCTTCACACGTAATCACACTAGATGTAAATTCTCAGCAGCAACTCAACACCGGCCTCATAGTTATTAAATTCGCAACTGGAGAGAAAATATATGTGTAGTCAATTCCTTTCTTCTACAAAAAAGCTTTTAATACCAACCTAGCATTGTACCTCTGGTTGCTATCTGGTTTTCCTTTGACCTTGTACACATGCTTGTTCTAATTGGAGTTCTCTCATCTCCTACAATAAATGATTGGTATGATATAATGAAGATCAAAAGGGCATGACCGTAGCGCTTCTCTGATGCAAAAAGGTAGTGCTACAAATTTACCTGGGATTAGAGTGAAAGGTTTTTGTTATTATTTCCAGTTGGAGTTTTGCATTTTCTTTATTTTCCTTCATTTTTCTTTGGGCTTTAAGTAATATATACAACAGGAGGAATGCTTTCGAAAAGTCTATTTCTCGAAGAACACTTTAACAGTCAGAACGCACTAAAAATTTCTACGACACTTCAATCTTCCAAAAAGGAATAGAAAGGAAAGCAAAGAACTCACCCGACATGGACCACTCCTTGCACCTGATATTTTCTTCCTCATCGGATGAGGCTCCTGAGTTGCTGGTTGATTTAAACTCATAGGAACAATTATCTTGTGATCGTGGTTTAATATTTTTTTAGGGCGCGAATGATAACTATTATGGCCATAAATTGATTTTTGGAAGAGAAATAATTTTTTTATTTCTATTTTTAAATGAGTTTTTGGGCAAAAATTCATATCTAGTAACGATGCAAAATTTATGTTTATAGAATAGAATTTCGTTTGATAATGACACAAAATTATTTCGTCCTGGAGAGATGGATGGCGACAGTGGCGGCGGGCGGTGATTGGCAACTGGTGGACAGTGGGGGTGGTGGACAGTGGGTGGTAGCGGTGGCCAATGATTGGCAGCGGGTGGCAGCTATCAACGACCGGCAGCAGATGGTGGGGGACAGTGGTAGGTGGGTGGCCGACTAATAGATAAGACAAGCGATGAAAAAAATTTTTATTTCTTATTTATGTTTCAGAAAAGGTCATTTACTTTTCTATTTCTATTCCAAATTTATTTTGAATTAAAAATTTCTTCTAGAAATAGAAAAATGAAAGTTTCTCACCAAATGGAATTCTATTCCAGAAACAAGTTTGGAACAAAAAAATTGTTTTGGAATAGAAATAGAATGGTTATCATATATGTCCTTTGGGCTAGAGAATATTGTAGCCTTTTAGACTACTTGTAAGCCGGAAAATAACAAGAAATTTATGAAATTATCACCCCAGTGTAGTCACATATCTGGCGGAGCCTACTTCTTTTCTTCTTTTATTTCGTACTATATTGCACAAGGAGCAGAAACCATGCGTAAATACAATTTTGGTAGTTGTACCTGGTAAAACTTGTCGATATTTTTGCTACAGCTTCTGCTGGGAGGCTCGTTGAATTTTCCTTTACATGTAGCCTGACAGTCCTGCAAAAGTGACATTATGTATGCTCAACATACCGTTCAAGACGACAAAGATGGATTGTGTCATCAAACAAGTGATTCCACCAATAAACGCCGTCCCGATCCTTGTACTCGTATGAAAATACGGTCACATCTGGTCTCAATTAAATATTATACCACTGTTTGTGCTGTACAGCATGGTCTGAACTCCCTTATATGACCCGCCTCAAAGAAGTCGATCGAGATCAATCCCATACCGAAAGCGAATGGCACGCGAGCAGCAAGGCCATCGAATTTCCCATCTGTTTGTCCATTCCACACCATGTAACCCTGCAGACTGCCTATTCAAATTTCCATTTTGAAACAGAACTCATAGCCATTCATTGAATTAATATACTGCTCAGTGCTTTCAGCAGAGTACAGGAAGAGGACATGCCTTGAAATTGATTAGAGGCTCTTCACCATGCTCAATACCTGTACAAGGAGAGATCAAAATTCAGACTGAACAGAGAACATAAATTTTCCTTTATAGAGGTTAGTATGTTTTACCTTTTGCCACTTCAGAAGCAAGAGTTGGCACATGGATTCCAGCATCGGACTCTCCGGAGATATAAAATGGATTTGAAAGGAACTCCAGATAAAGGTCAAACCTCTAGATGAAAAGAAAGGGAATTATGCAGGCCAAGAGTTGGAATATAGAGAAATAATTGATAAATGGTTTTACAGGCTGCCACAACCACCGCCATACTATCTATGCCATTCAACTCCAGTAAATTGGCCGAAGCGTTATCTTTCCTGATGTTTTTTTCTCGGAACATTTAGATAAGTTCAGAAACTCTTTACCTTGAGAAGAAAAGCGTGTGTGTCCGATGCGGTCTTAGGTCTCCTGTCACATAACTCCTTGGACTGTCAGAGTAAGACAAACCTACTCCACGTGGTGGATCCAGATATAGTATGTTGGAAACCTGAAAGACGTACGAGAGTCTTGTAAGGAAAGAGCATTCTGTCAAGAAAATGAGTGACCAGTGACGTATGTATATCCCTTATAAGATTATCGCATCAAGTGGCATCCACGGTAAATTTGGTGCAAATAAAAGAAAAGGTTTCTCACAACCAAAGTGCTTGTCAACCTTGGACCAGCTGAAGGGATTGAGGTGCAATGTGGGGGGCAAATTTTTCATTGACTTTCCTGCTTTGATATTAAATGTTCCTAATGGAAGCAAAGCAAAGGAAGGGACTTAATATCTTTAACAGCAACATGTACAACAGAGAAATCTTTAACCAAATTTAAATACAGTGTTCGAAGATAAATCCTCCAAGACTAGAACACCCAGTTCCACCATTAAGCCATAATACTACTGGGTCTTTTAAAGTATTTCTTTCGGATGAAACCAAGTAATAGAATAAATTCTTCTTTCCATGCTTTGCATCTATTGTCACATAGCTGCAAAGGTTAAAATCCAACATTTTCATAACAATGAAACACCAAGAGTCAAGAGATCAACAATAGCTTGTTACTGGAACATATTGTAAGAACATATTTCCCTGCATAATGTTCGGAGGGAAAAGTGTCAGTGAAGCCTGGTAGGTGAATTATAACAGATTCTCTAGGGCCTGCTCTAGCTACTGAAACAGTGAAAATTAAGCTAGATGCTATGATGGATATTAGTTTCAAGATGATCATGGTTCTGTGTATCTACTAATTAACTTATTTGTGAAAGTAACAGAAGAACTTGCATTGGTAGTGTAGCAAAGATTATAAGTAGACCATCTTGTACTTCTTTCTGAGAGGGAGAGGGAAGGAGAGAGAATGGAGGAAAAAGAAAAGCATACATGGTAAAGAAACTGAAGGTGAGTGAGACTAGAGGTACATTCCAAGGAAAATAGGAAAAGTAATGAGTAAGACATGCAGGAGCTCGGTGTGATGAAGTAACCGAAAATAAACTCATTTGGAGGATATTAAAGGATGACACATTGTAGAAGACAAGTGATTTCAAGAAAATTTGAATGGAACAAGGAGTAAGTAACAGATGAAAGAGACAAGTAGATGAGTTGGCTGAGATGCTTCATGCAATCATTTCCTTATTCTGAAGGATCCACCAGTTGGAATGGGCTTTAGCATGGATTCTTTAGGAGCTGCTCCGAAGCAGTGAAAATTAAGCTAGACACTATGATGGATTTTAATTCCAAGACGATCATGGTTCTTTATACCACTAACTAACATAAATTTGAAGATGACGAGTGAACTTATATCGGTGTAGTAGGGAATAATAGACGTAGACTGTCCAATACTTCTGAGAGGGAGAGAGAAGGAGAGAGAATGGAGCAAAAAGAAAAGACAGAGAAAAGAATCTGATTTTGAGGATAGTACTGGACAACCCAATTTAGTAAGACAAGCCATTCCACTAAAATTTGAATGGAACAATGAGTAACAAATGAAAGAGACAAAAAGATGAGTAGCCTGAGATGCTTTTTGCAATCATTTCCATTATTCGGAAGGATCTACTTGTTGGAAGGGGCTTTAGCATGGCTTCTTTCTGCTTCGAGCGCCCTCATTGGAACGAACTGAAGATCGGGTATTCTGTGAAGTTATTTTTAATTATTGTTTTTAGTGCTTGAAATTTTAACGTAAATCTGTACCGGGCTTGTATTGTGTCGAAATCATTAGCTTGCCCTCTTCAAGAAAGTTTATCCTTGCTATGTTATTTAAAAATATAGCCCTCGATTCTGAGACGAATTGTGAGTTGTGTTAGAAAAAGTCCTAATAGGACAATCAGTATGATGTGAGTTACTTAATATATCCTAGTGAGAACATATCTTATTGGTTGAATTGAGCTCCCAACAAATGGTTTATAGTCTGGAGAGCATGCCCCTTTCCATTCAATTATGTATTTATCTTTTCAACAACAGGCCTAGCTAATCACCTCAACAAAATTGCAACCAATTGCCATGTTGCCTTTTGCTGGAAAAGGAGACGGTCCCTCTGTTCTTCAGCTTTAGCGCTCTCTGAATCACATGATAGAACGGTTCACTAGCTTTTCGGTGCTAGTGTCATCTATTTTCATTGCCATTCATTTTCTTGAGTCATTTCTCACCAACAATGAGCTTGACATCTTTAGTTTTCTTGCCATGCCGTGTTGAGTTTTGAGTTTCTAATGGGTAGTTCAAAGAAACTTTTCTATGGTGTCATTGATGGCCATGGTCCATGATTGTGGAGCAAGGATCCAATTTCCTAGAATTTGAGCGTCCCCTGGGAACTATATATCCAAACTGAGAATGTTCTCTGAAAATCAGCCTTAGTGCCGCTATAGGAGTGACTTCTAACATGCTGTCTCAAAGCGTGACATTGGGCGTCTGGGAAGAGACATGCTGCCTCGGTGTGTAGGGATGAGGAAGCAAGGGCATCCATTGAGCTGGGGGAAACAGAAAAGCACTGGGACTCGAACAGCTTTTTGAAAGCCTCGAAAGGCATGAAGAGATAGCTGAGAGTCTTTTTCGTCTCATTTGACACTATTTCGCGATTCATTTCTACTTTTGCATCTGCAAAGTAGACAAAATTCTCGGGCTAATTGGGCTATAATTTTCTTCGGAGAGGCAATTTTGACCATTAGAGTCATGGGGTGGGATGATATATGTGGAATTTGTTTTATTCCTTCGCTTTTGATGTTTTCATCACAGCCAATGAGGCCATGTATGGTAAAATTCTAAGAATATCTTATTCCAATCTTTTGTTCTCCAAGGAAAAAAAAAAAAAAAGAACAGAAATCTGTTTAGTAAATTTTTTATTTTCGAAAACAAAAACATGTTTTTTTGTTCTCGAAAATAGATTTGGAACAAAATTACTAAGTAGAAAGAAATTACTTGTTCTCGGGAACAATTTCTAAAATCAAGTCTAATTTTTTTTTTTTTTTCTTTTTCTTCTTATTCTTCTTCTTCTTCTTCTTGCCTAGTTGCCGGCCTCCTCGTGGCCGGTGACCTTGCCTGAGCGTTGCTGACCTCTAGCGACATCAAGTCATGGTGAGGCTCATTGGCCCAAGCCTCGCTATGACTGGGCAAGCGACACCGACCTAGTGGTGGCTCGACAAGTCTCGGCCTTGCTAGATCTAGGTGAGGTCAACCTTGCCCAGCCAAGGTGAGGCTTGGCCTCGCCAGGCCTAGGCAAGGCTGACCTTGCATTGCCTAGGTGGGGTTGAGGCTCACAATGCCCAAGTGAGCTTGGCAAGGCCGAGCCTCACCTTGGCTGGGCAAGGTTAAGGCTTGCAATGGCCAAGTAAGCCTCCGACACCGATGATATATGTGGAATTTGTTTTGTTCCTTCGCTTTTGTTGCTTTCATCACAGCCAATTAGGCCTTGTTTGGTCATATTCTTAAGAATAACTGATTTTGATCTTTTGTTCTCTAAAATAAAAAGAGAATAAAAATCTGTTTAATAAATTTTTTGTTCTCAAAAACAAAAACATGTTTTTTTGTTTCCGAAAATATATTTGGAACAAAATCACTAAGTAGAAAAAGTTATTTGTTGTTGTTCTCGAGAACAATTCTTAAAATCTAGTTTTTCTTCTTTTTTTTCTTCTTTTATTTTCTCTTCTTCTTCTTCTTCTTCTTCTTCTTCTTTTTGCCTAGTTGCCGACCTCCACCATGGCCGGTGATAAGCTAGATGAGGGCTGACAACCTTGCCTGAGTATCGCTGACCCCTAGCAACATCAAGTCATGGTGAGGCTCGTTGGCCCAAGCCTCACTATGGCTGGGCAAGCGACACCAACCTAGTGGTGGCTCAACAAGTCTCGGCCTTGCCAGATCTAGGTGAGGTCAACCTTGCCCAGCCAAGGTGAGGCTTGGCCTTGCCAGACCCAGGCAAGGCCGACCTTGTGTTGCCTAGGCGGGGTTGAGGCTCACAATGCCCAAGTGAGCTTGGCAAGGCCGAGTCTCACCTTCGTTGCGCAAGGTTGAGACTCGTAATGGCCAAGTGAACCTTCAGTGAGCTGGCTGGACCTTGTCTAGCCGGTCATCGGCCATTGTTGTGGCGAGCGATCGGCCACAAAGAAGGAGGGAGGAGAAGAGAAAAGAAAAGAAAAAAAAAAAGAAAAATATAATGAAAGTATTAAAAAATTAAAAAAAAAAAAAAATTAAGAATCTTATCAAACGCATTTCTATTTCAAGAATATAAATTTTGGACAATTATCAAGTGCCTAAATTCAGAAATTATTCTCGGGAATAGAATAAAAAAAATATTATTTTGAGCAAAAATAATTTTTAGGAATAGAATGGTTACCAAACACGCTCTTATCAAGCCAAGGAGGAAGCGGCATGAAGTTGAAGATATTATTAAATTATTCGGCAATCTTTCAGGTACATTGAGGAAGTTATATTCCTCATGGGCTAAAATTGTATGATGAGATCATTTTGGTTCAATGAGCTGGGAATACAATGACGCTATATTGGTTTTCCATCTAACCAGCGACTATAAAACTCCAATGCCGCTCGTGGCTTGGTTTGAGCGACCATGTGCCCAGCTCCCTGCACCAGTGAGATAGACGGTAGAATGAGAAGGGGATGTCCAAAGATTTTACAAGGAAAAGCAAGGCAATGGCATGCATCAAGCCGCCTTCTATAAAGATCCCGCCTCTTATTGACTTTCACTTACTAGTTAGTTTTTAATAATGGATGATGAAACAAGAATAGGTATATTGGAGTATGTTGCACATAACCTTGACTTGTAAGAATGTGAAGTTGTTGTCATATCCTTGCAGATACCTGAACCAATTCAAGAAAGAATGTATAGTTAAAACAGCATAGCTTATTTTCACTACGAATTGGTGTGGTTAACAGCAATAGGTAATGAAAGGAAAAGGTATCATGAAAAGTCCTATAGGTAAAAGGTCATATTTCTGGTGTGAAGTAGCCACATCTGTGGGTGCTGCTGACGTGACTGGAATGTATATAGAGGTCAAATTTACCCTGCGACTTGATCATCAGTCATCCAAGGCCTCCATTCATCAATGATCTTGTATCCCAATGATCTGGTCCATGCTTGAGTCCCAGTGAATGGTACTCTCATATCATGATCTCCACTGTCAGTAAACCAATGAATTATTAACTTAAATCATTCAATGCATAAGCAAACCTGTGTTGATCTGTCCAGTTAGCAAAATGTAAAGATGCCACAACAACACACTAACTCGGTCGCTAGCAAGGTCCATCCTAGATTTTTGCTCAGATTTTATTAACCGATCCTCTCTTTAGCTCAGTCAAAAAAGTTTAAGGTCACTACCGGCATCCTTAATTCCAAAACTTAGGACATTGTTGTGGCTCTTATACTTGTCTGTCTTCACAATATAAGTTTAATTTCATCCTAATTCTCCTCAACTAGTAAAAAACTGTATAAATTTTGTCAAATTCAAACTTTTTTCTGGAAACCAATGGGGTTTATAGGAGATCTAGCATGTTACCATGTTATTGTGGATGCAGGATTGTTCTGTCAGATATCTCACCTGTATATGAGCACACGGTAACCCAGGGAAATTAAGTTTTTGTGGTAAGGGATCATGCTTCCAGTATCACTTGAATAACTGACTCTTCCGGCACATATCCACCAAGAACCTGCCACGCTTACCTATTGAATGCATTCCAGATTGATCAGTAATTTGACACTTGATGCACTGATAGGAAATGAGGACAATGTATTTCATTACAGGCGCTGCATGAATAGCTTTGCGAACTGCTTCATTATTCAACCATGCAACTGCTGCTTCATCATCCTGTGCCATCACAGTTCAGCATGTAAAACTGATTGTATGTACTGGAAACCAAAGGGAAGAATGGGAGCACCAAGTGACACAAAAGTGTGTTGAGACGATTCATCTGTTCAGACAATCCAAAGTGTTTTGCTCGTTGTTCCCAGCCCCCACCCGCCCCAAATCATCGCCCCGGCCCCAAAAAAAAAATATTAAAAAAATTAAATAAAAGAACTTCCTTGAAGAGAGCTAATGAAGCAAAATCAGATCATACTTATAACTTCAACTCACTCACCACACATTTGACATGATACTCATCCTGTGATCCAGGGCTTGAAGCTTCAGTGTCTCTTGTGGACCAAAAAGGTGAAGCTCGACCAAACATACTTGTTCGCTTTGGGAGAGGCTTCTTATTCACCCCCATTTGATGGAAGCCCAAAGGCATATTTGTGTTTCCACTTCCATTCCTGGTCTGTGAATTACCATAACATGGCTCAAGAATGTCGTACATGTTTAGACCTGAGACAGCCTACAAAGTGGCAAAAGCACTCCGATAATTAGAACCTTGACTCATTTGTATCTACTTGAGTACCTTTCCCTTTTCCTTAAAATTTACAGAACATGCACAAACTACTCAGGAAAGCTTTCTTAATTTCCAGTATAAGACAGTACAATGACAATCTCACCTGTTGAACTTTCTCAAGATTCTTTTGACAGCCTTCACTAGGAGGATCATAGAATTTACCACCACATGTGATTTGGCAAGCCTGAAATGATCAAATATGATCTATATTCAGCACCCAGTTAATTAGCATAAAGATGGCTTTCGGTATCACACAGTGGTTTCAACAATTAATGCTTGATCTTACGTTGTGGGCACTTATAGTTTTTCTGTGGCACAATTAGTCATGCCAGTGTCAATTATATTCCTATAGTAGCTTTAGTGCAGTAAATTCTCTGAGCAAACTCTCTGATCCAACCCACCTCATAGATGTCACTTGAAATCAGCCCCATTCCAAAAGCAAAAGGCACAACAGCATTGCCATCAAATTTGTCGTCTGTGACTCCATTTCCCACCATGTAACCCTGCATCATGCCATTATGTCTGACATCTCAACTAGCTGCATCAAATTAAAATTAATCCATTGGATGATCCACTGCCTTAACCAGTCAGTGGAGTATGAAGAAAACATACCTTGAAATTGATAAGAGGCTTTTCACCAATTTGAATTCCTGCAGGTAGGTAAATCTCCTATTACTTATTCTAGACAATGCAGGAACGGCCTTTTGTGAATATGCATTACCTTTTACCACTTCTGAAGCAAGAGTTGGCACATAAACTCCAGCATAGGACTCTCCGGAATTATAGAATGGGTTTGAAAGGAACTCTGGATAAAGTTTGAACCACTAGATGGAAATGAAGAGCTACTGTTAGCTGGGACACATAATTTTGGGCTGCTGGTTTTCCATTGCTTTTCTCGAGCAGTTCAGGACCTCATTACCTTGAGAAGAAATGTATGCGTATCAGAGGCAGTCTGTAGGTCTCCGTCACATAATTCTTTGGATTATTGGAGTATGACAAACCAACGCCACATGGAGAATCCAGGTATATTATGTTGGAAACCTGAAAGATGTGCAAGAATATGGGATCATAGACTACACAAGGTAAATAATGTCAAGACTAATAAGGGACAAGCTGTGAAGGTGATTGATATTAGAAATGACAGTAAACTCAATCCATGAGTCAATGTGGCACGCTTGGTTCATATTGTTCAGTAACCATACTGCTTAGTTGCAACTAGAAAGATAAATTTCCAACGACCTTTGACCAGCTGAACGGGTTGAGGTGCAATGCGGGCAAGCTTTCCTTTGGCTTTCCTGCTTGGAATTTAAATGGTCCTGGAAACTGGCACTAGGCTGTGAAGTGGTGCACGACTGTCTGAGGGAAATATTCTCATCACATAAACTAAGGTCACCATGAATTAACTTGGATACCATGTTCGTAGATGAATCCATCAAAGCTGGAGCACGCGGGTCCACCATTGAGCCACAATACTACAGGGTCTTTTGAAGGATTCCTTTCTGAAACAATAAAATAGTAAAACAAGTTCTTTTCTCCAGGACTTTCATCTATGGTCACATACCTGCCAATTCCGAATTTCAAACTCGCGTGATAACTCAGATTCAAATCGAAAAACAGCTAGTCACAAATACATATATGTGGTTACATACCCTGCATAATGTTTAGAGGGGAGAGTTCCAACGAATCCAGGCAAAGAAGATATAACAGATTTTTTTGGAGCTGCTCTAACAGTAGAAACAGTGAGAAGCAAAGCAATTGTAATGCTGCATGTGAACTTTAAGATTATCATGTCTGTACGAATATAGAAATTCTTGAAGCTCATATATCCTGCTTAACCTACAAAATATTTGTAGATGGAACCAGGAGTACAGTAGAATGTGTCGTCGATGGAGAGAGAAGAAGATGAAACGGAAGAGACAACTTGGTAAAGCTGAAATGCTCTGCGCAAGTATTCTGTACTTTGACCGACCAAAAAAAAAAAAAAAGTACTGTTTTAAAAGACCTGTAAAGTGCAATGAATCTGTGTAAAGAATGAAGGAGAGAGCTAGATACAAATTTTGGGAAAATGGTAAATGAAAGTGACAAACAGAATGAGTTGTCATGTGCTTTGGTTCAGTCATTCATTATTTAAAAGTTTTATGTATCAAAAAGGACGGTGGTAAAGTTGCATTGTAATTTCTAGGGGTAGAACTGTTAGTCCACTCTTTTGGGAGCACGATGAGTTCCAACTGTCCTTCACACGAGGAGATCATCAAGGGAGAACTGTTAGTCACGCGCTTTGGTCCAGTCATTCATTAGTCCACTCTTGTCGGGAGCACGCCAAGTTCCATTAGTCCACTCTTGTCGGGAGCACGCCAAGTTCCAACTGTCCTTCACATGAGGAGATCGTCAAGGGAGAACTGTTAGTCACATGCTTTGATTCAATCATTCAGTATTTAAAAGTTGTATGTATCAAAAGGGATGGTGGTAAAGTTGCATTGTAATTCTAGGGCTACAACCGTTAGTCCACTCTTGTTGGGAGCACGCCGAGTTCCAGCTCTCCTTCACATGAGGAGATCGTCAAGGGACAACTATTGGTCCATTCATGTTTGAATGGGCAGGGCCACGAAGAAGTAATAATGTGGAAATTTAATGCAGAGGGTGAAAAGTCAACTGATGACACGAGAGGATGTGTTTCCACGATGACCTGAAAGGATGCGTTTCCGCTCGTGAGTTGGTTGAAAAACCATTAACTTGAAGTTACTAGAAAAAAATTGGGATAGAAAAAAAAAAAAAAAAAAAAAAAAAAAAAGACTTAGGGTCCATTTACTTAAAAAAAAAAAATTTTAAAAAAAAAAAAAACATGTTTTCATTTTCCAATGCTTGATTCACTTAGGAAAATGAATCAACGAAAAATGTTTTCCTGCTAAAACTTAAATTCAGGAAAACGATTCTCTTTAAAATAATCGGAAAGTATTTTTCCAAAATGGTCCTTGATTAAAAATTTTATTCTTATAAAATATTTATTCTTAAAAAAAATCGAATTTTTAATTATTTTAAAAATTAAATTTTTTATTATGATTTTTTCTTTTTCTTTTTTTTTTTTTTTTTCTTTGCTTTTCTTTTTCTTCTTTTTCTCTTTTCTTTCTTTCTTTCTTTCTTTTCCTTTCTACTTCTTCCCCATCTTACTTTGACGACCATGTGTCTTGGCAACTATCGACAACCGGAGGAGTGGCCAAGATGCAAGTTGGCAAGCTTAAGCCTTAGCCGATCCAAGCGAGCTCGAGATTGCCAACCCAAGCTTCGTCGAGGTCACTAAGCACGTGGCTTACTAGATCTAGGCAAGCTCAAGCTCGGCTAAGGTCGACAAGCTTGTGGCTTGGCAGATCCATATAAGCTCAGGCTTGAGACTAGCAAACTTGGGGCTCACCCAATCTCTTAGAGGCGAAGCTTGCTTGGGGGCCATCACCAGCCGGTAGTGGCAGAGGAAGGGAGAAAAGGAAAAATGAAATTAAAGAATAATTAAAAGTTTAATTTTTTGAAAAAGTAAATAAAAATTAAAATTAAAAAAATTAAAAATTCGGATTTTTTAATTATTGAAAAATTCAAACTTCTTTTTACTTGAAATAAAGTCATGAAATTGAAATTATTTTATAATAATATCTGAACATAAAAAAAAAAATAAAAATCAATCATATATTACCAAAAAAGGAAAACTAATGATATTCCTAAAAATGTTTTATCGAAAAGCATTTTCTTATATCGTTGAGTTTTTCACATAACAAACGTATCCTAAGTGTAATTTTTGTTTTGATAGCAATAATGTCGATGAACTTGCCGCGGTCCCCCAGAAGAGTTCGCGTAGTGGCACGGGACAAATACTTGCATCCGCAAGATTCACGAGGCCGGAACTGCTTGCAGCGGGTGCAATATTCTGAGGCCAGCGAATAGGGTTTCTGGACCTCTAGCGCTCTAGTGGGGCTAAGGTGACGAGACTTGTTTACCTTGGGCTTACTAGTCGCAAGAGGCGCCAGGTGCCCGATTTGCCACTTGAGTGTTTTGGCACCAAAGTCCTATTCTTAATGTCAAGGCTTCATCCACAAACTTATTTCCTTCAAAACTTCACAAAACAACTCAATTTGAAGGCCAAAAAGCCTTCCTTGAGTAGCCATACAAATTTCGTCACATTTTCCTTCAATTCCTCACAAAATCAATTTAATTTGAATGCCAAAAATCCCAATAATTCAGCCCTTACAAATTTCCTGAAACCGAGTTCAATTTCGTGATTAAAATCGACCGGACACGATTTTAGCACTACCTAACCTACCGAATAGCTTTTAGGGATTTTAGCGAGTTTGACCCATGGTTGATAATTTCGATCCATGTTTGTGCATCTCCGACTCATTGACGACTCTCGATTGTCGTAAAAATCTTAGGGTTTCAATTACAATCGCGTACAGAATCAACAAAAAATTGGGTAAGTGCCGTTCGACGCAAATTTTGCAATTAGGTGGAATCACCCATAATATAATTACATGCTTCTGTCGAATCGACATATCTCCGGTCTCTATTCGATTATAACGGTACCATATTGACCCTTGCCGATTAGCACGGTCAAGCAATCAATTTCTGATCGAATTCTCAAGTTTATTGTGTTTATATCCCTTAACGACTTCACCTAATAGATTAGTTAACTTGAGAGTGATCAGCTTCGAGAAAAATGATCATAAGTACGTCAACGAAATGTCCATTTCATTTAATCAAGACATGGTCGAAATCTAGGATGTCACAATACCATCCATCGATTGACTCGTGATGGCACATGATCACCCATGGCAATTCTAATGGTTGAACGATTCTTTCACGGTTGATCGCTTTGGTTTGTCGCAACCCTGATCTTGAATCGCCTTGCCCCTAATTAGTTAGTCAGTTCGTGAACAATCCCTAGAATTGAGTCATAGCCTATCCTTGTTACTAAAGTATTGATCCTTAGTCCATTCCTCGTGGTTTAGATAGGGGTCCGAATCAAGGATGTCACATCACTAATTGCTTGAACTGAGAACTCTTCATTTCTAGCATCGCCTTAACGGTGTTAAAGAAGTGCTTTGACAATCATGCATTTGTTACCCTTTTGTTGTCAAACACAATGGAAAAAAATATATGCCTTTTGGAAAGACCTAAGCTCGAATGATCCACCCTTCTTATTTAGTGTGACATATATCTTCTATGAACAATTTTGTTGTGAACACCTTGCTCTCATAAATTTATTGGTATTTCTAACGATTCAACACTCATCTGTTCAACAAATGAATATTTGACAATAGCTTCTTTGAATTGTTTCGCATCATTGAATTTCATACCAATAGACAAAACATGACATGCAATAGTAGAATCATAATATGGATACTTATTGTGTGTTTGGTAACAATTCTATTCCCGAGAGTAGATTCTGATTAGAAATGATTTTTTTTTTTTTTATTTTGTTTTCCTAGGAATTGATTCTGAGTAAAAAAAACTTGTTTGGTAACTATTCAAAATTTCTGATTTTGGAATAAATTGTGTTTGGTATCATGCTCATTGATTCCGTTCCAAATCAATTTCTTTTAATTTTTAAATTTTTTTTTTTTACTTTTTTCCTTTTTATTCTTTTCTTTTTACTTTTTTCCTTTTTTTTTTTTTTTTCTTTTTCCTTTTTTTTTTCTCTTATTCTTCTTCTTCCAACGATCGGCCAGACAAGGGCCAGCGACCTCACTGGAGCGTCGCCGAGCCTCGTCGATAGTTGGGTGAGGCTCGCCTAGCCCCGCCGAGGCTTGGCCTCGCCGATGGCCAAGTAGCCTCGCCGAGGCTGGGTGAGGCCCGCCTTAGCCATCGGCGGGGCTGGGCATCGCTAGGCTTGCCTAGCCTCGCTGGTGGCTGGGCAAGCCTCCGGCGAGCTTGCCGGACCGGCAGACGGCGACCGGCGGCGACGGATGGCGGTGGGCGGTGGCGAGCAGCAGCGGGCAATAGTGGACAATGGTCGCAGGATGGCGGAAGAGAAGAATAAGATTTTCATTGTTTTGATTCATTTTTTGATTCTCAGAACGGTAATCATATTTTTTTTTATTCTCAATTCTTGTCCAAAACTGATTTCGGGAACAAATTTGTTCTCGGAATTAGTTTTGGACAAAAATTTTACCAGACGCGATTCTGTTCCCAAACTGATTCTAGGAACAAAAAATCAAAATCAAATGCTATTTGAATAAGACACTGTTTGATTAGGTTACCAAACAACGCCTTACTCTTCCTCCTATGCACAGCTCCTTCAGCATCTTCATTCTCTAAACTATGAATCTCATCGTCATTGGCACTATCTTCATAATTGGTTTGATTGCCATCAACTGGAGCTCCTTCATCCCCATTTATAGGTCGAGATTCATGCAATTCTCCCAAAGCTACAATTTTATTTCTCTGAAAGTCCCTATGCTTTTGTCTTGACTATGCAAGTTCCATTCATCATCATCTCTTGGGTAATTCATATCTCACAAAGTTTCATCATATGATTCACTAGATTAGAGTGGGAAGTTACTCTATCCAATGAATTTTTTGTCACTTGAGTCCTCACCATAGACTCTTTTTTACTGTGTTTATGTCTTGCCTCCCTCTCCTCCCTATCTCGAGTAAGCTATTGTCCTTCTCTAAAACAGATCCACACCCAATCTGAGTAAATGGTTCAACACGACTTTTTACTTTTCCTACTTGAGTGCTCTCATCATCTTCATCATCTTCATCTTTATCATATTCATTATCACCATAATACTCAATATATACAATAACTTCTTCACCATGAAAATAATAATAAACAATGTCCTTTATACCATTATCATTGTCAAAGGTTCTCAAACCCTCATTCAATTCTTTCTCAGGAACATAATAGTGAAATTTTCCTAATTTGCAACGCAACTGATACACTATTTCCCTCACGAAATTAATATATGATGATTTACCTACATCAACATAAATAGTCTCTTCATTTCCACCAGTATATTTCCATTCATCGATGCCAATGATGAATTTTCCATCATATCTGACAATGATGCCTACGATATTGTTATCCCCATGCTAGCCCTGCACCTAAGAAAAAATTAGCCTTTGGGAACACAGGGTAGAAAGGACGAACAACAACTTACCATGGAAGTCCCCACAATGACACCTAATTAAAAAAATAATAATAACTCGATGATTTCTCTTTTACTGGACCATAAAAGCAACAATAGAGCGATCAGGGGCTGATAAAATAAATTGAGGTCCCCACATTGTCAGCATTAGTGTAAAAACAACGAGGTGGCAAGTATTAATAATCCTAATTTTTCCCTCCTCACCCGGTCCCTAATTTTTACCTCCTAAACCCCTAATTTTTTCCCTCCGATTGACTAACTCAAAAAGTATCACTTATGACTAACCTGATTGATTGAAAGCGACAAAGCGGCGAGCGACGATGGCAAGTGAGCGAGTGATGGGCGGTGAACGAGCGGGCGAGGGTAAGCAATGTTCACAGAGAAGCGTCGAGGCAACATGAACGGAGCCCTAATTTTCGTTCATTTTGGGCAGCATTGTGTGGTGTCATTTTTGGGCAACAACGTGGTGTGATGCTGTTTAGTCCAACCCAGCCACCTTGGACTAAGCGATGTCATCTTCTCAGTCCACGTGGACTGGAATTTTAAGAAAAAAATTTCCAACTCAGCCCTTTTTTTTTTCAATTATAAAAGTCACGGAACTATTTTGACCGGAATATCTCACCATTGACATTTAAGTAATCGTTTTTTTTTTTTCCGATTTGCCACTTAAGTGAGCTGGCGAAAAGTTGTAGCATTAAAGTGAACGCCTTACACAAGTTAAAGTATTTTTAGTGTCCTTCTCTAGGACTCCTTATCCAAGTTGAGATGTTCTATGAAAGAATCAGCCTCAGTGCCAGGTGACTTCTAACATGCTGCCTCAGGGCGTGAGATCGGGTTGTGTCTGAAGAGACAGGCTGCCTCGGTGTGTAGGGATGAGGAAGCAAGTGCATACATTGAGCTGGAGGTAACAGAAAAGCACTGGGACTCGGACAGCTTCTTGAAGGCCTCGAAAGACATGAGCAGAGAGATGAGAGTCTTCTTCATCTTATTAGACATTATTTCGCGATTTATCCTTCACTTTCCATCTGATAAGTAGATAAAATTCTTGGGCTAAATGGGCTATAATATTCTTTGGAGAGGCAATCCTGACCATTATAGTCATGCCTAGGCAAGTGTTTTTGTGTGGGATATAAGGGGAATTTGTTATTCCTTCGCTTTTGATGCTCCCATCACGACCAATTATCAAGCGAGGCAGGAAGCACTGTATAGTAGAACATATTATTGAATTATTCGGCAATGTTTCAGGTACATAGATGAAGTTATATGTTCTCATGTGCTAAAATTGTATGATGAGATCATTTTAATCTAATGAGCTGAGAATACAATGACGCTATATTGGTTTTCCATCTAACCAACGACTAAAAAACTCCAATGCCTCTCGTGGCTTGGTTTGAGGGACCATGTGCCCAGCTCCCTGCACAAGTGACAACCAGTGAGATAGATGGTAGAATCAGAAGGGACGTCTGCAGATTTTACTAGGAAAAGCAAGGCAATGGTATGCATTAAGCTGCCTTCCATAAAGTCTCTTCCTCCAGTGTACTTTCACTTACTAGTTAGCTTTTAATAATGGATGATGAAACAAGGATAGGTATATTGAGAGAATGTTGCACATGACCTTGATTGTTAAGAATGTGAAGTTGTTGTCATATCCTTGCAGATACCTGAACCAATTTAAGAAGGCATGGGTAGTTAATGTTTAACAGCATAGCTTACTTCCACTAAGAATTGGTGTGCTTCACAGCATAGGTAATGAAAGGAAAAGGTATGATGAAAAGTCGTATGGGTAAAAGGTCATATTTCTGGTATAAAGTAGCCACATCTGTGGCTGCTGTCGATGTGACCGGAGCACATATAGAGGTCAAGCTTACCCTGCGACTTGATCATCAGTCATCCAAGGCCTCCATTCATCAATGATCTTGTATCCCATTGATCTGGTCCATGCTTGTGTCCCAGTGAATGGTACTACCATATCATGATCTCCACTGCCAGTACACCAATGAATTAACTTAAATCAATCAATGCATAAGCAAACTCGTGTTGACCTGTCCAGTTGGCAAAATGTAAAGATGCCACAACAACACACTAACTTGGTCCCTAGCAAGTCCATCCTAGATTTTATTAACCAATGCTCTCTTTAGCTCAGACAAGAAAGTTTAAGGTCACTACCAGCGTCCTTGATTCCAAAAAGTGAGGACATTGTTGTGGCCATTGTACTTGTCAATCTTCACAATATAAGTTTAATTTCATCCAAGTTCTCCTCAACTAGTAAATAACTGTATATATTTGGTTAAATTCAAACTTTTTCCAGAAATTAATGGGGTTTGATAGGAGATCTAGCATGTTACCATGTTATTGTGGATGAAGGATTGTCCGTCAGGTATCTCACCTGTATATGAGCACTCGGTAACCCTGGGAAGTGAAGTTTTTGTGGTAAGGGATCATGCTTCCAGTATCACCTGAATAACTGACTCTACTGGCACATACCCACCAAGAACCTGCCACGCTTGCCTATTGAATGCATTCCAGATTGATCAGTTATTTGACGCTTGATGCGGTGATATGAAAGGAGGATAATGTTTTTCATTACTGGTGCTGCATGAATAGCTTTTCGAACTGCTTCATCATTCAACCATGCAACTGCAGCTTCACACAATTCAGCATGTAAAATGGATTGTATGTACTGGAAATCAAAGGGAAGAATGGGAGTACCATGTGAAGCAAAAATCTGGTGAGGCAATTAATTTGTTCTGACAATCCGAAGTGTTTAAGCAAAATCAAATCATACTTAATAAAACTTTGACTGACTCACCACACATGCAACGTGAACCTCTTCCTGTGATCCAGGGCTTGAAGCTCCAGCATCTCTTGTGGTCCAAAAAGGTGAAGCTCGACCAAACATTCTTGTTTGCTTTGGGGGAGGCTTCTTATTCATCCCCATTTGATGGAAGCCCAAAGGCATATTTGTGTTTTCACTTTCATTCTTGGTCTCTGAATTATGATAGCATGGCTCGAGAATGTCATACATGTTTAGACCTGAGACAGCCTAAAAAGTGGCCAAAGCACTCGAGATAATTAGAAGCCTGACTCATTTGTATCAACTTGAGTACCTTACCTCTTCCTTAAAATCTACAAAAGATGCACAAAGTACTAAGAAGGCCTTATTAATTTCCAGCATAAGACAGTACAGTGACGATCTCACCCGTTCAACTTTCTCAAGATTCTTCTGACAGGTTTCACTCGGAAGATCATAGAATTTCCCACCGCATGTGGTTTGGTATGCCTGAAATGATCAAATATGATCCATATTAAGCTCTGTTAATTAGCATAAAGATGACTTTTGGCCTCACACAGAGATTTCCACAATTAATGCTTGATGTTATCTATACTTAGTTATCGTGTGGCACAATTAGTCATGCCAGTGTCAATTATCTTCCTACAGAAGCTTTAGTCCAGTAAAATCTCTAAGCAAGCTCCCGGATCCAACCCACCTCATAGATGTCACTTGAGATCAGCCCCATTCCAAAAGCAAAAGGCACATAAGCATTGCCATCAAATTTTTCATCCGTGACCCCATTTCCTATCATGTAACCCTGCATCATGCCAATTTATTTGAGATCTCCACTAGCCATATCAAATTCATGATCATTCTTTGAATGCTGCACTGCCAAAACTATTATAGAAGATGAAGAAAACATACCTTGAAATTGATAAGAGGCGTTTCACCAATTTGAATTCCTACACGGATAGAAAATCTCGGATTACATATTCAATCCAATACAAGAACCTTGCCTCTGGTGAGTATGTATTACCTTTGACCACTTCCGAAGCAAGAGTTGGCACATAAACTCCAGCAAAAGACTCTCCAGAAATATAGAATGGATTTGAAAGGAACTCTGGATAAAGTTCGAACCACTAGATGGAAAAAAAGAACGAGTTTTAGCTGTGACACATTATTTTGGCCAGATGGTTTTCCAAAGCTTATCCAGATTAGTTTAGGACCTTATTTACCTTGAGAAGAAACGCATGCGTATCAGAGGCAGTCTGTAGGTCTCCCGTCACATAATTCTTTGGATTATCAGAGTACGATAAACCGACGCCACATGGAGAATCCAGATATATTATGTTGGAGACCTGAAAGATGTGCAAGAATATGGTATCACAGACTGCACGAGGTAAATAATGTTGAGACTAGTAAGGGTCAGGCCGCAAAGATGATTGATATTTGAAATGACTGTAAACTCAATCGATGAGTCAATGTGGCATGCTTGTTTCATATTGTTCAGTTCTAATCTAGAACAAACCATACTGCTTAGTTGCAACTGAAAAGATGAGTTTACAATGACCTTGGACCAGCTGAACGGGTTGAGGTGCAATACGGGCAAGCTTCCCTTTGGCTTTCCTGCGTGGAATTTAAATGGTCCTGGAAACAGGCACTAGGCTGTTAAGCAGGGCATGACATGTCCGAGGGCAAATGCGCTCATCACATAAACTATGATCACCAGGGAATGACTGATACCATGTTCATAGATGAAGCCATCAAAGCTGGAGCACCCGGGTCCACCATTAAGCCACAGTACTAGAGGGTCTTTTGAAGGTTTTCTTTCTGAAGCAATGAAATAGTAAAACAAGTTCTTTTTTCCAGGACTTCCATCTATAGTCACATACCTGCCAATTCCAAATTTCGAACTCGTGTGATGACACAGATTCAAGTTGGAAAAAAGCTATTCACGAGTACACATGTGGTTACGTACCCTGCATAATGTTCAGAGGTGAGAGTTCCATCGAAGCCAGGCAAACAAGTTATGAGAGATTCCTTAGGAGCTGCTCTAACAGATGAAACAGTGAGAAGCAAAGCAAGTGTAATGCTGCATATGAACTTTATCATGTCTGCACGAGTATAGAAATTTTTCGAAGCTTATACATCCCGCATGACCTATAAAATATTTATAGATGGAACCAGGAGTTCAGCAGAATGAGTGGTCGAAGAGAGAGACAGAGACAGAGACAGAGACAGAGTAGAAGATATAAGAAAAGAGACAAATAGGAGAAGCTGAAATGCTCTGCGCAATTATTTTGTACGGTAAAAATTACTTCTGGCCTCGAGAGAGCAAGGACAAACTTTATAAACGATGAAGGAGAGATTTTGATACAAATTTTGGGAAAGTAGTAAATGAAAGAGACAAAACGGAATGAGTTGTTTCCCATGCTCTGGTTCAATCATTCATTGTTCAAAACTATTGTACGCGTAATATTTTGAATGAAAGAGAAAAACGAAATGAGTTGTTTCCCATGCTTGGGTTCAATAATTCATTGTTCAAAACTATTGTACGCGTAATATTTTAACCAAGTCAAGAGTGGTGGCCCGAACAAAAAAAGAAAGAAAGAAAAGTAAATTGATTTGGTCAATATGGAGAGAAAAGGGACGCTTGGCTGACAAAAGGAAACCGAGAGCGTCTGCGTGGAAGTGAAGGAAAGAAAAGGGGAAAAAGAAAGAAGATGAAAGGGAAAACAGAGAGAGGGCTTTGTGCGAAATCGCCATGAACGCCTCGTTAAGCCCATTCAATTATGTTGCAAAGCCTGGCAAGTGATTGAACCCCGTGTTCGTACAATCAAAGTAATTTTCATAGTTAGGTTGAATATCCAAAGTTTTGTGAAAATTGAGCTGCAAAGTCCAAATTTTGAGTGGTGAATTATGGCGCTATGGAGCTATGGGCTTTGCTGAGGGTCGGTTTAGAGCAACGGTTTAGTCACGGCGAGATTTTAGGATTTCACATGTGAGTTCTGTGTTGGGTTTAGGTTTGAGTAATCGCCTCGGGTGAGCGATATATTAGCGCATATGAGTTGTTTTGTTAGCGATTAAGTGTATTTTAGCCGTTTCATAATTGAGGTAGAAGTTTACTTAATTTTAATATCGATTCTTGTTTAATTGATAGGATTGCTAGATCATCGAGTTATTTTGCTGCGGGTTGTTTGGTTTGGGCATTTCCAGTAAAATGGTATTTTCTTTTTTGAGTTTATAAACTCATATTTCAAAAATGAAATTGATTAGTTATGTTATGAGTTAAGAACGGGCATATTTCTTGCATAAATTAGTTCGAGCGTTTACTACCATTTGACTATTAGATATGAAAATGTATTATAATCTAAAATGATTACCTACAAATGGGTTTGTGAAACCTTTTGGGAAAGACACATGAGAAGTCCTTGACTTTAGAAATGATTTATGAAAGATTATATACTGATTTGTTGAACTGGTTTATGATGGTGTTTCAAATAGTTTGGAAACGTATTATGATATATGAAATGATTTCTGGATTTGGCTTTGTAGATTGTGGAGGTATTGAGGATTGGTGTTGATATTCAAAATTGATGTGAGCCCAATGAGGAATTTGTGGGTATGCATATTAGTTTAAGATATCCTATATCCTCATGAGCCAACCACCAGCGATATAAATGGAGACATTGTCAATGAGAGAACTTGGCCGTCTTATCACGACATAATGCGTGATCATGAATGATATTTGAGCATGGGTTTGATTAATGGATGGACATTGACATGTGATTTGAGATTGTCAATGGAATGGACTATTGATGTATGATTTTGTTAGGATTGATCGATGGACTTGACTATTGATGTTTATCATGATATCATTAATTTAACGAATGTTTTCTTTTATGTGTGTGTGTGTATGGTTATGTTAAAGAGATATAATTCATTTCATTCATCTTTCGTGTTTTTCAAATCCCTTGGTTAGTGGCCTTAGAACAAAAATCATTATCGACAAGGACTTTTGATGGTTGGATTTTGGTGGTTTGAAGTTGCATTCTTCAAATGGAAAGATTGTCGTACCATTACCTTTATCACTATAGGATTTGGGGTTTACCAATATGAATGAAAATGGATAGTGGCAAAGTTGCATTGTAATTCTAGTTCTATAATGCGGTAGTCCACTCTTGTCTATGTTGATACATGCTATACGAAATCTTGTGGGAAGCATGCAGAATTCCAACAATCCTTCACATGAAAAGATTGTCAAGGAAGAGCCCAAAACCTAGCACGTTAACTATTTAGTCAAAGCTAATGAGGTATAGACCAACTAGAATTACTAACTGCTCTATGTCATATACCAATTATTCGGTGGCCGGTGAGGCCGTTGTCACCCTTGCCTTGGATCTGTCGAGGCTCGGCCTCGCCCAACCATGGCGAGGCTCGGCCTCGCCCAACCATGGCGAGGGTTGACCTCGCTAGTGCCAACGAGCTTGGCCCTCGCCATGGCTAGGCGAGGTTAAGCCTCACTAGATTTAGCGAGGCTTCGCTCAACAACGGTGAGGCTGACCTTGCGAGCCCTCACCTAGCACCGCCAGAGGAAGGGAAGTGGATAAAAAAAGAATTAAAAATTCAAAAAAAATTCAAAAAATTCAAAAAAATAATTTAAAAATGCCACGTCAATGTTCGCTAGATGGTCGTCGTTGGTCAGCATCCACGTTAGCGCCGGCCGGCCAATTTTGGCTGGATGGACTCAACTGGTATAATTATAAAAGGTTTATGACTAAATTGACAAAAAAAAAAGTTTATGATTGAATTAGGATAATTGCAATAGGTTTAAGACTTTTTTGGTAATTTTCCGTTTTTTTTTTCTTTTGTTTATTGATTAAATAAGAGAGTAGTCTCATATTCCTATTCGTGGTGCAGAAATGAACCTAGCCCGTGATAATCTGGTTGCGAAAAGAGCCGCAGATTCTATCTTCTTGCCTGAACTACACTACAATGAAAAATCTCACAAGTGGAGTGGCCATCAAGCAAGTTTGCTGCCACGATTTTGATCGCATAAACTGGCGCTTCACACTTTTGAATTGGACAATGCGAGAGGCCATCGACCCACCATACTAGCTGCCACTGTCTTGAGTTGCCACGCAGTCACACCTAGGCAGCACATGCTATATATAACATGCATACCGCATGTGTCCAGGATACGAGACCACTTGAGAAATCCCTTTTTTTGAATTATTTCAAGTGGTTTGTGGCACATCATCGTGTTAAAAGGCATGAGGTGTGAACATGCTGCTTCCGTTAAAATATGTGTTTCTGAGCCCGTGTACAATACCCATGCGCAGCATTTATTGCCGTGAATACATTGAAAACATAAGCACGCCTCAAATGCTTATTTGATTTTCTGATGGGGGGCGCCGAAGGATTTCTTCGAGTGTTGTGTTCATGCATTAAAAGAATGCGTGTGATGGCCATCTTCAAGACCATGCGCCCTTGAAAAGAGGACGGCGGCCTACTTTGCATTTACACTCCGTTTGAAAAATAACTTCTAACAAAACTTTTTTCGAATTTTTCAATGCTTGTTTTAGGGGAAATAAATTAGTTGGGAAAACCTTTTTTATGGAGAGAAAAAAAGTACTCTAAAATAGGAAAAAATGTTTTCCACTTTTAAGAAAGAGGAAAATATTTTCCATACCTTTTTCACCTCACTTTCCTTCATCAAATATTTTTTACTCTTTTTTTTTTAAATAAATTTTTAAATTATTTTTTTTTATTTTTTTTCTTTTTCTTTTTCTTCTCATTGGCTAGTCGCTAGCCGCACTGGCAACCAGCAACCAGCCACAAGTAAGCTAGAGCCACGCCATAAGCTAGCGAGGTCATGAGCTCGCTCGATGCCGGCAAGCTCGAGCCTCGCCAAATTTGCCTCGCTAGAGGACGCAAAACGTCGACAAGGCTCTAGCGACCTCCAGCAAGACTCGAGCCTTGCCCAACTCGCCGGATCTAGTGAGGCCCCACCTCGCCCAACCGGCCTCAAGTGAACTCGAGCCTCACCAAATCCGACCACCTAGGTGGGGCTTCAGCCTTGCTCAAGGTCGCCAAATTTAGCGAGCCTTTGGCAACCTCCGGTGAGGCTCAAGCCATGACCAAGTGGCCGAATCTAGCGGGCTTGAGCTCGCCAACATCAAGTGAGCTCAGACTCCTCACAGGCTAGTAAGGCTCGACCTCATCAGAATCTAACTACTTGAAACCTCACCGACCTGTGGTGAGGGCTTTAGCTCACTAGTGGTTGGCCGTCACCATAGCCGACAACCAACCAATGAAGAAGAAAAAGAAAAAAAAAATAAAACATCGATTCTAAAATCGATTTTAAAAGATAAAAAAATTTACTTAAAGAGGTGCATGGAAGAAAATGTTTTCTTTACCGAATAGTGAAAAATATTTTCTAATTCATTTTTAAGTTTCAGTCAAATAATGAAAAATATGATTGTTTTTCTAAAAAATGATTTCTTAAAAAATATATTGTAAAGACGTCGTATTTCGCTGGGGTTCCCTTCTTGCCTTTTGTCTTCGTTGTCAAGGCTGTGTGGACGTGCAGGAGGAAAGAAGAAAATAAGGAGCTGCTTTGACTTTGTTCTCTTAAGAAAGGAGAACAGTAATGACTCATTATTAGCCATCATTGTTGACTTTAATCGAGAACATAGGAATTGAAGGGCTGAGCAGAGCTCTTCGTGCATCAAAGAAAGGGGGAAAAAAAGGTGTGGGTTCTTTTGTCCTGTCCGTCAGCTCTGGAAGACTCGTCTGCTTCAACCGCACAAAGCAAGATGGTCTTGCACTGAATGACGAAAAATCTCTCTTCTGCATTATAAGAGAGCGACAGATGTTGGACAAGAAGCGCGCCAAGTCCTTGGCGGTCAGAGGGGACCAAGTTCTTTGGTGACCGAGAGGGTTGAGTGCACCCTAGGCTCTTCTCTACGATATTGGAGAAATGCCAGTTGTTGAAGCCGAGTTAAATTCTTATAAGTAGAATTTATATAATTTCTTGAGTGAGATTTCATTAAGAATTATAAAAGATTAAATATTGTGTGAGTTATTGAGTGTAATTAAAAACTGAGAAATATCAAGAGAGCATTTAAATACTCAAGCGATTATAATCTTTATTATATCACTTGTTTTTATAATAGAACTCCATACTGCTCTATCCGTGAATGTAAGTTATGATATTAGTTACAAACCAAATAAATCCAATATCCGATTTTCTTTCTTCCTTCCGGCTATTTTATTGATTCACTTGGCTTTCCATATTTTGGAACAGCTTCATCATCACTGGATGAGAAAGGGCCTCCCTTAAGCTGGAGGAATGAAAACGCGCACTACATGATCTTTCAGCAGCCAAACAACCATCTTTGAGGGCTAAAATCACAGAAAAAGAGCTAAAACTGCTGAGATTGATCAAACAGAATGATTGGTGTTATCCTGTGGACAATTTTTTCTTCAATTTCTTCATCTTCAGACTAGAGCCAAATACTTCATTATGGCGCTTATTCTGGATGGGTAAGCACAGCTATACCCCGGCGCAGGGCCTTTTTTTCTTTTTGGCTGTGGGTAGATGTTAAATTTTGGTAGAATCCTATTTCCATCCATGCCCTATCTATTTGTAAGTTACATGTACGGCTCATTCACAACCAATTGTCATGTCACATAAAGAACTCCGTCGATGGGACAATTTTATTGAATAAGTCAGCGATCTTCTAGGTATATAGAAGTTGTCAACTCTCATGTAGTAGGCCTGAATAATAAAACTATTTTGCCTAAATGGACCACATACATAGTCATGTTAGATAGGTTTCCTGTCTAACCAACGAGTATAGAAGTCCAATGCCTCCCTTGGCTTGTATTGAGGGACCATATGCCCAGCTCCCTGTACAAGAGAAGAAGATTTAATAGAAGAAGACAAACTCATTCTTGGAAAAGTCCAAAAGGGAAAAAATTTTGTCAGCAGAAACCAATTATCGGTAGAATCGTAATGACCCAGTCCGACGAAAGCAAGAGTGATTGCCGGGGCCATATAGGGCCTGGACAAGATGTGCCTCCGACTCTAGGATGGCGTGGGGGCAAGAATAAACCGAATCCCACATCACTTGGGCATAGAGAGGTAATATACTATATAAGAAGTAACACTAGTTTGAATTACCAACAATGCCTTTTCTAAGCAAAGCCTAGAGGAACAAAAATGTGTGGACTCCAGCCCAAAATAGATGATATCGTTGGCAAATGGGGCAAGAGGTCAGCCCTTACAACAATCAACTCAACTCTAAATTCTAGGTAAGGGAACCATTTTCTATGAAGAATATGCAGAAACATACTGATTTTCCTAAGGTCTCTCACATTTTAATCATCAAGGCTGTAGCTAACTTCCAAGAGTATGATACATGATGCATTGAGAATTTATCAACTTGAGAACTAGCTTCACATGACCTTGATAGTTAAGAACGTGAGGTTGTTGTCATATCTTTGCAAATACCTGAACCAATCCAAAAAGCTCATGTTGGTAAAGTTGTAGCACCTACGACCTGTCTTTTTCCATCACTAGAATATAGATGTGACTAACCATAAACCCTCATAATTTCTTGCAAAACAATCTCTCAAAATCACAAATTAATTCACAAATCTTTTCACAAGATTTAATGACTTCAAAACACTAGGCAATTTTTTTAAGAATGTAATTCACGAGCACATCGCACAATTAATTGTTTTGTTCAAAAGCCCATCTGCTCTAGTGCACTAAAACCAAAACCTAACTCTTATATGTGTAATAGTTGGATCCTAGCCAACTCAAAACCTACTCAAACTAGAAATCCACTTATGTGGATAGTATTTCAATAATTTCTTATTTAATCAAGTGTGAAACCCAAGTCCTATCTGGATTTTGAATTTTACTTAGATGGGATTTTCTTCACAACTTAATTCACAACATTTTCTCGGAGAAAAAAGAAATGGTGGCAGAGTGGCATTGTATTTACAGTTCAAGCCCTTTGTTAGTACACTCTTATATATATCTCATTTAGCATGGATAAGTGATGGAGGAAAACTTATGGAAGCGAGAAGTAATCAGCGGCACTCATTTGAGCATCATAACTTTTTTCCGGTCACTTGAATATCATGACTTCTAAAATAACATTCATTTGAATGTCATAACTTTCAATCGATCACTTGAGTGTCATAACTTTTTAAAAACATTTACTCAATTGCTAGAATGCCGGCATGGCGTAACACTGGTGGTAAAAGTTCTTAGAAATGTATGGCACCCAAGTGATCAATTAAAAAGTTATATGACACTCAAATTATCAAAAGAAAAATTATGGCACTCAAGTAAGCTGCGTACAAAAGTTATAACACTCGAGTGATCGAAAAAAAGTTATGACACTTTGAGTATCGTATAAAAGTTATGTCACTTGTGACGTGCTTTTCCCCTATCTTTACCATTTTCTTCTCCCCCTCCCCCCCTTTAAATTTCCTTTTCTCCTTCTTATTTCAATCCGGAGAAGTTCTGGCATGCAGCCAGCACACTTAGACCTGAGCATCTTTCTCAACCACTTAAAGATTCAGACGTATTAGATTCGTGTAAATCTGGTGTCGTGCAATAACTGCTCATCCATCAAATTGTTTGTTCTAGTATGCTGTTCCACTGTGCTAGGAAAAATGAGTTGGCTAGACAGCAAATCACCAAACAAAACTCAAAGAGAGGTTAAAATAACTATGACCAGAAAACGCCTGGCAGGTTAGTAACAACCAATTCTCTTGGAGCAGCTGTAGTAAATGAAACAGTGAAAAGAAAGCCACGTAGGAGCGTTATGATTCTCATGATCGCACCAATTTGGATAACTTCACAAAGCGCTGTAGAACCATGCAAACCTATGAGTAAGCTGGTGGACGGTTTGTGCATGTGCCAGGGATGGAGAGAATGAGAGAAAAGCACGGACGTTCAATGAAATACATAAAACAGATGATGAAGAAGAAGACAGAGAGAGGTGGGAGATGAAAGAGATATATAGAGGAGACACATGAATGCTTTGTGCGATAATCTTTTTGTTTATTCGAAAGGCCTTCTGTGCAGGGGGGAAGTTCATCAAAACCAATGGAGGAAATGACTTGATATCGGCATAGAATAACAAGTGAAAGATGTAAGAGACAAACAGAAGAGTCATTACTTTTCTTTGTTCCAACCATTTTATGTTAGTAGGAAATTTAACTTGGAGAGGGCGATTGGCAAAGTCACAGTTCACTTCTGTAGGTAATTCAGTGTCGACCGAGGAAAACTTACAAAAGACATAATACGATGAACAAGGTCCCTGTCACATGAGCTCTAGCAGTTCTTAATTAGAGCTCCACGTCAAACTACTTGTTTTTTTTTTTTTATCTTCTAGAATGTTGTGATTCTTATGGTTCTATATTCATTTGGAGTTGCAGGTTCATCAATAATGTCTGATTTACTCTGGCCTTCCTGAGTTCTTTCCTTGAATTGAGCAGATTTTTTTCTGTCTTTTGGACATAGTTATTACCAGGGTTTGTTACTACGTATATAGAGGAAAAACGGACGTAGCAAGTTTCTCCCTGCTGGATTATCATCTGTGCTGTTCAGCCTTGAAAAAAGGTTTTGGCCCACCTCAAATGTACAACAAGAAATTTGGTCAATTAAAGCAAGAAAGTTTTCATCAATTTGGAGTCAACAAACCGGAGTTCCATTGTTCATGAACTTGAATGCAATGCTCTGAGTACAAGTCCATTACAATTCCACAGTAAAGTTGTTTCTTTTATAGACAACAGCTACTGTAGAACACTTCCTTTGGATTTGGCATGCCATTGTGCCTTTAATTTGCAAAGCTATTAGTCGATTTTTCTATATGCTAGCAATATCTGGTGTCCGATACCATATATCACCCAGATCATATGTATGAAGATGAAGCATTCACAGATTGCTCGCTGTCCCTAAGATTGTTCCCTTCGCACTGGCTAAAAGCATAGAGAATGAATGTTGCTATCATAAGAGATCGAGCAATCTAGTGGAAGCTGTCCAGCTACTAGATTGGGTTTCCATCCAGCCAGCGAGTAAAAAAATCCAGTGCCTCCCTGGGCTTGTATTCTGGGACAGTGTGCCCTGCTCCCTACCCAACCAACCTCAGAATAAGTCAGAAGATTATGAGCATGGGATGTTGAGATACATTTTCTTTGAAAGGAGAGGAATGAGAGGATATATAATGGAGGTGCTGCCAGAGCTGATAGAGTCATCAAATGTGTTGCCTTTGGAAAGATTAACATAACCCGTTGTTATTAGCAGACTTCGTTTGCGAAACTGTATCACAGTCCTCCCATAGTCATTGGTTTTGGACAACAAAAAAGTCGCTTGTTGAGAAAAAGAAAAACAGTTCTCATTCCTAAGGACCCTAGCGATCCAGTGCAATATGATGTAGGAGTTGAAAATAAACAACTACCACAGTTTTAGCAAGTGGAAAGATTTGGCATGATTTTACTGCGTTGCAACATTTGAAGATGGACAAAATTGTTGATGTAGTTTCGTTGACATACCTTGATGGTAAGGAATGTGAGGTTGTGATCGTATTCTTGTAAGTACCTATTGCAAGTCAAGGTCCAGTTCAAATCAGCTATAGTATAGTGGGATTTCATTATGTTAGCAAGTAAAGAGACTCCTGACAACATCTACTTAGTGCTCGTTACAGGGTTAAGTATATCGTCTTGAGTTAGCTGGGGTATTATTATATGTTCTCTAAAGCAATAATGTTATCTGCGAAATCTCTCACTTTCATTCTTTTCCTTTTCTCTATCATGGATACTAGAATTGAGACATACAGGTTCAGAAATTTACCCAGCTACTTGGTTGGCCGACATCCAGGACCTCCATTCATCCATAATTCTATAACCGAGTGATTGAGTCCATGCTTGGCTTCCAGTAAATGGCACACACATGTCATGGTCTCCACTGCCAGAGAACAGGATTTTTACATTTTTCTGGATCTTAGGATTCCTGGTGCCGCTCAAGAAACAAAAGAAAAACCAGGAAAAAGGAAAAGAAGATCGTGTATTTCGTGCTACTTTGGTAACCAAAAAATCACCTTCCTCTACAGTGTGTCAACCTGAGGATGAATGGCTATTAAGAAGGAGGGAAAATGACCTCTCTAGTCTGTAACTTTTAAATGGCTCAATTATTTAAAGTCTTGGCCTGGGGTTCGCATCACGTACAGTCAGAATGCCACTAGTTTGAGATGACCGGAAAAGGCTAGTCAAATAGACACGAACGGAGCTCAACAAGGTGGCCCTAGAAGATAATATAATGCCACTAGATGACAGGAAAAAGCTAGTCAAATAGACGTTAATGGAGCTCAACATGGTGGGCCTAGAAAATAATGCTGTCCCTAGGATACAGATAGCAAGAGAATCATCCTGAACCATGGGATAAGAAAGAAATGATTTTTTCTCCTGACTTCAAAATATTTCAAATCTGCAACATGGAAGATATCTGATGGAATAACCCACAAATTAGATCCACAAATGATGGCCCTTATTCGACCTGGAAGATTACCTGAAAATTAATGCACGGAAATTCTGGGTCGTCAGATTCTTGTGATAAGGTATCATACTTCCAGAGTTCTTACGATACTTTATTCTTTCAGTGCATAGTTCCCACGGACCTGACACATTTACCTGCATTTTCATTCACAAAGGATACAGTTGAGAAAACGCTCGTTGTAGAATGAATGTATCGATTCCATATTTTACAGATCAAGTCAAATTACTGATGCCGCATGAATAGCTTCTCTAACTCGGTCATCATTCAGCCAGGAAGTTGCAACTTCATCGTTCTGTAATTGAAATAAAGAATTCATCATAATAAGCATCGTATAGACACATCTGACCCTCCAGTAAGAAAAAGAAGCGGGGTTTAAATGCACCAATCTCTGCTGTGTATAATATATTAGCATGTCATGAAAGTAGCTTACGACACAGGCGATGTGAAACTTTTTAGCCAGTTGAGGCCATAATGGAACAGTGCCATCTCTAACAGGTAACCACAGAGGCCAAGCACGACCAAACATCCTCTTCCTCACGGCAAGAGGCCTCTCAGTTACTCCCAACTTCTGGAAGCTTAATGGTAAGATCATGCTCCCATTTGTATCTTGCGCCGGATCATGAAAGCACGGCTCAAGGACATCATATATGTTCAGACTGCTGATTGCCTGAGAAATAGCAACCTTTATCAGCAGAGAGTACACCAGTTTGTCCCTTCAAAAGTAGCTGCCAAGATCGCCATGATACCTTGCCCACTTTACTTAGGCTAGCCAAACAACCCTCACTATTGTTGTTGTAGTAGACTTCCCCGCAATTTGCGTAAACTTCCTGCATTAGTCATATAATTTCTGAGAAATGATATCAGACATTTTTAGTGCCAACAGAGAATAAATTTGGTCGAATCTGGGGGGAAGATGAAAGAAATTAGACATAAATAAAGATCATTTTCTTCTTGTTGCTTCCCAAAGTAATCACTTAGAAATTGTCGCGATATTTGGTACAGCCAAAGAAGATTGAACCCACATGAAAGATACCATTTGAAATTAGCCCCATTCCATGCGCGAACGGTACAAGGGCGGTGCCATCAAATTTCGCATCTGTTACTCCGTTTCCCACCATGTAACCCTGCGCAAGATGGAAAAGTCTCAAAAGACGATATCACCATCACTATCTAACTCCTAGCAGAAAGGGGGTCTCTTAATTACTTACCTTGAAATTGATAAACGGTTTGGCACCTTCATTTATACCTGCAGAAGGACCACTTTCTAAACCTGAATTTCGTCTTTGAATAAATTAAAAAAAAAAAAATAGACACATCTGCTAAGCAGGCAATAATTACCCTTTACTACTTCAGCTGCGAGAGTAGGCACATATACTCCGGCATAAGACTCTCCAGCAATGTAAAATGGGTTATTGAGGAACTCCGGGAATAGCTCAAACCACTAGGTGCAGGAAAATTTAATTGGTCAATTAACACCACCAAAGTCAGGTCAGCCACACCAATCAAGTATGTCGAACTCTTTTGGTGTGATGCTGATTTCTTAGGATTATGCACTTTAGAATACTTATGTCTGAGTAAAGACGACAATACCTTCAGTAGGAAAGCATGAGTAGCAGCGGCTGTTTGTAGGTCTCCTGTATTATAATTATTAGAGTCCGTCGAATATGATAGGCCAACTCCGCAGGGCGAATCCAAGTATACAATGTTTGAAACCTGAGAAAATGAAAAAGATCTTCTTCATAAGGAAATTAAGACTATGTCGGTGGGAAGAAATGGGCATTCAAAACCTAGGCTGCAAAATAATTAGGACATTATCCCTCCTCATCAAAGTAAAGAAGGACATTGCAGTACAAAAGTAATATAGGACCTTGGACCAGCTGTATGGATTCAAATGCAATGTTGGAAGAGCACTTGTAGTCTTTCCTGCTTGGAAGTTGAACGGCCCTGTGGGTACGGTCAGCTTAATTACCAACTTAATGGCGTAATTCAACTCATAGACGAGGACAAAGCAACAAAAAAAAAAAAAGTCTAACAGACATGGATCTCATGGGTGTAATTGTGCACGGAATATGTAGTCATCTTTGTGCATTCGTAACTATTTAATTCAAAAGTATTAAGACTGTATACTGAAATAGACAGTTACTTTACACGTAATCAGACCTTGTGCTTATGAAGTATAGCGGAGAAAAATCCTCTTAGGAGGAAAACCATAAGTTTAAAGCATGCAGTCCACCTACAGAGAGCATCTAAAATGAGAAAATGAAGAGAGTAGAAGTGAGAAGCGAGCATACCATGTTCGTAGACAAAGCCATCCAAGCTGGAGCATCCAGGCCCGCCATTCAGCCATAACACAACTGGGTCTATGGTGGAATTTCTTTCCGACACGACCAAGTAGTAGAAAAGATTTTTTCCCGCTGGATTGTCATCTATGTTCACGTACCTGAAAAATCTCAAACAAGATTTGTATTGCTATTATAAATCCAGAAGAAAGAGAGTTTTTAACGGTTATTAACTTATATGACCAAATCATCTCGCACAATACATCTATAAACCTACAAAGAACCAACCCGGAGTAGTGGTGCGAAGGGAAAGTGCCAGTGAAGCCAGGTAAAGATGTGACGAGGGACTCTTTCGGAGCTCCTTCAGTAAAAGCAACACTCAACAGTATGCAAAATAATAAGTTCACGTGAGAGTGGCACTTCTTCTCCATGGCTTTTTGGAATGCGAACGATCAATGTTGTGAATTGATGACTCTTGATAGCTCTGAAGGTACAAACACAGAGTAATATAGATTCATCTGAACAAAGGACAAAGTAGTGCTTGGAAAATAGTGGGTCAAAAAGGGCGGAGAAAAGACGAGCAAAATCTTTCTTTTGGGTTGTCGACTGACCAATCATCAGCCGTGACAGTGGTGGGCACTGTGAACGCAGAGAACGTGCGGTCGATGTAATAATTGAGATTTTTCAGGTTCCTTGGCTGCTGCTTTGGAATAACTTTGCTGCTCTCTCTCTCTCTCTCTCTGGGAAGGTAGTAACACAGAGACAAAAGGGAGGGGAGACGTTGCAGGTGCAGTCAAGGGGCAGGAGCAGGGGCAGGAGTCAGGATTTTGATGAGAGAATGATGGGGGCGTAAACTTCAATGTGAGAATCGACCAAAAAAAAAAACTTCAATGTGAGAGAGAGAGAGAGATAGATAGGACAGTTGCACTTGTTACGTATAAGTTGGTTGTGTAATTATGGCTTAATTCTTGAATGGTTTGGTTTGCTGTTGAAACGTCGGCCACTTTTCCAACCTCATCTTTGACTTAGGACTCCACTAAAGTAACCAAGTGAACAAACACAAAAGAATCAGACAAAAAAAAAAAACAAACAAACACAAAAGAAAAACACCCAAATAGAAAAACCCTTTTTTTTCCTTTCGTGGAGGGTCGAGGGGTGGAGCAAGATCCAGAGGTAAAAGGTGAGCTTCCAGATGGTGGAATGCCGAGATCATCTTAGCACACTCTAGTGACCCTACATGTTCTAACCCTGCTAAAGGTGAATGACCTAATACTTTCTCTCGTGTTTCACGAGTGAACATGATTGATCTAAAGAGCAAACACTTTTGTCGTGGCCGGCTATACCATGTCTTGAATGCAAGGAAACTATTCTCCATCTCCGTGAGAGGCCGTAGGGTATAAAAGAATATGCCATGGCTGCATTTCTGTTCAAAGTCGCACTTTAACCCCGTCATCTCCGATTCATTTTGCCATCTTAAAGCCATACCCAACAGCTCAACCATGCTTTCTTTCTTAGTACTCGTCGCTCCCAGTTGCGTTCAACCAATTCTCAACAGGGGCGAATTGTTCCTCTTGCATCTGCATTAATTTTACTTACTGCTCGTGAGATTTCGCCTTCCTTGTGCCCCTGTTTGCATTCCATTCCCATTAAAAAAACAGGTCAAAGCTTTCAAATGGGTAGAAAAACATTTTCTTCACACTTCCTAAATTGACATGTGAAAAAAGTAGTTTTCACTTGATTGCCAACTCTTTCTCGAATGCCCACCCAGTCAACACCCAGATAATTCATAATCAGGACCCACAATCAGAGGAACCAATGGAAATAGATGGATCCTTCCGATTTAATTACCCATCTGCTAAATGATGCTTCTCGATGCTCCGCCTCATAAACACCTCGATGCACAGTTAATCCAATTTCCTGAGTTGTATGGTAACCCTTCATGTCTTCGCTGTATATAGCAGACTAGAGGTAGATTACAGTATCATGGACACCAATATAATGGTGGATGGGATGTGCTATACAGCACCAAATCAACACGATATATGTACCAGAATACACTGTCAATGTGTTGGGCCACTCGTGGCAAAGCCAGAGAAATGGTGAAAGAAAGCATTCACTATAAAGAAAGGTTTTAAGCAGTCAAATGGACCAGTTAAGATCACTATAATCAGCAAATTGGTATGCTGTGCGTATGCCTTACAAAATAAAATATTTTACAGAAGAGAGATCCTCATATAATCCTCAAACCATCGCGAAAAAACTGTGACCCAAGGTAGTAAGGTGTAAAAAAGAATGCGAATCTTCGTAAGCAATCTTTGTGTTTTGTTTGGTTGAGACTTTGAAGTTGTTAATCTGCTATAGGAGACTGTGCAGCATATATACGAACAATGACAAAACTGGGAATACTCGTCCCATGACAAGAGTGGTGCCTGAACTCAAGTCATGCGCACCCACAGAATACACTGCTCCGTTATTGTCCTTCACCTTGATGCTTGAAGAACCTGAAATTAGAATAGAAAAATTACTGCAAATCCAAATACTAGGTGAGTGCTTGTATTGAAGCCTTTAAGATGAATCTGATCTAAATAATTTTCTTATTTTTCCCTCTGGAGAAAATTGTGGTGGATCTTTTCTTATTTAAAACTTGAGGTATAACAAAGAAGTCCCGGCAGGAACTAATGTAAGTCCAACTTCCCCCTAAGCAACCACCTAAGCAATCTTGTGCAAACAATTTGGACTGGATCTCATTAAAATTGCACCTTGAGTTACTAGATTTATCATCGGTTGACTCATGTCATACCATCAGTGAAATACATGTTATGAAACAAAAGGAAATGATAAAAGTTCAAAGAACTACGGGATATGTCATTCTGTCGCTTCAAATCACAAAAAGTTGCAAAAAGAAATCAGAATTGCCAGTCTAGAAGGACAACAGATCATCTAGCCAGAGACAAAGACATATAAAAAAAAAAGGGACCAGTCACTCCATGCACAAGAAAATATAGAGGACAATGAATAACTGTCTGATCTATGACAAGTTAACTGACAAGACCTTGTCAGTTATCCAAGACAAAGGCTTAATGTTATACAGTGGAAACTTTCATATGGATGTAAATGCCTTGGTTGACATAGTCAATGACTTATGCTGTATTTGAGCTCCCTTTTGGTTTTGGGAGCTGTTTTGTCTATGGCCTAGTTTTTGGGCTTTTTTCATAAGGGTTTGCACCCTCTGAGTGCCTATTTTTGAACTTTCTAATCTGTGAAAATAATGAAATCCACAATAAAACACAATTTCCACCAGTGTAAACGATTAAAAGGACATCACTCACAGTTGTACTCTGTCCATCCAATTGTCTGAGTCTCCAGATCATACAAAACCAGTTTATTTGAAAGCACCAAATCTGCATTTAGACACATGGGTAAATCATCAATATGTGATCAAATCCTGTCATGACGTAGTGTTTACTAGTGAGAGTATGAAAAGAATGATCCCACATGGACTAACCTCTACAAAGGAGGGAGAGGGGGGGAGAGAGAGAGAGAGACAGACAGACAGACAGACAGACAGACAGACAGACAGACAGACAGATGCATGTCTGCTGAGTAACTAGGTAAAAGCTTCTGTAGCTAATGGCAAGAGTTGTCAAATTAAAGGAACAATCGTCCGGTTCCTCCTCTTTACCAGAAAGTGGCAAACCCACTGTGGTGCACTGACAGATTGGTCAATATATACGTGTATATACATATATATATATATATATATATATATATATATATATATGCAAACTCAATTCATAGAGTGGGCAAGAACCGTAGAAATAAGCCCCATTTCATAGCCATGTGAACCTAAACAGCGAATCCTGGTGACTGACTAATGCTTTGAAACTGCAAAAAGTATTAAAGGTTTATTAGTAGTAATTAGCAGTACCTCCCAGAAGGGTCATGTCCTTTCCATCCTTAGATTGGATCCCACTGTTCATCCAGCCAAAACACCAAGCATTTTCCTGCATATAGGTCATGAAACAAGTGATGTTTTACCAGAACTAATTCAGAGATACTCACAATCAATTTGTCAGTAATTTCATGGAAGAGGAAACCAAAAAAATCTAGTACAATAGCCATTTGATCCTTGTGATATCAGAATAAGCAACATATAATTAGAATATCCTCAACATACAAAGCTTGGAAGGAATCAACAACCAAAGTGGCTTAACAATATTTCCATGTCTGAAACAACTCTAGACTACAAAGCTAATTGTTAGTGTGCGTAGAATATATTACTTACACTGACCTGGATCTGGAACAAGTAATCATGAGGATAAACTGTCAAAGTCAGAGAATCGGCAAAATGAAACTTGACCACGGGAAATCCATCATCAACACTGCAATCACAGAGGAAGATAAGATAAGAAGCACTCCTTACTACTCTGTCCAACCATGACTCTACAGAATGATAGATTGACAAAAATTGTCTTCAAGCAACAGTAGCATTAGAACCAAGGGGCTTAAGAAACATATACAGTAAGCAGAAATTCCTCCACGTATGGAGATAAGATAAAGAGCTGGCACCTTCCAACAAACTGGAAACAAGAGAATTGGTCTTCAACAGTATGTAATTTCAGTCCAGGCTGCTTAGCCATGATCTAATCACATAAAATTAGTAAAATTAGTGTGATAAGGAAATGACATTCGGAAGTTAAGGGGAGAACTAAGTAAGAAAAGTAGAAAATCATATACCGCATTCATAAGTTGCTTATAAACCTCATTTGGAAGATAGGCTAAAGTTGTGCCACTGTCAATTATTGTTCCCTTCGCATCCCCACTGTCGAAGACATCTGTTGGAAGTGGTAGAACATCACCACCCACCTCAACTTCCTTCATAATAACATTGTAATGCGGCCTAGAATAGTAATAAGGTACAATTACAAAGAATGCCAGGAGCTGATTAAATGGGACACGAAAGATCATAACAGAGATGCATTCTTTGGTGAGCAACTGTCAAAGAGATGCATACCTAAACACTTTACAGCCAAAATCTCCAAAGAAACTTTTAAGGGATAAGTCCCACAACAAATTGAATAAGGCATAAATATTTTTTATTGAAAACCATTTGTTTCATACATTTTACAAATTAAAAACTTCAACCTAATGACAACAGGATAATAATACCACAACAGAGAAGAGAAGCAGAAACCGTGCAACATACTGGTCTGGTACCAAAGGAGTAGTGTTGACTTTTGGCTGCACAACATCTCCAATAGCAAAAATTCCACCACCATTTATACTATCCAAGCAGTGTGCAAAAATCTTTTTCACCTTGCCTGATGAAGCAAGCTGAGAAAGCATGGATGAATTCGCTTGCCCAAAACCAAGAATCCCATCTAGAGCTTCAGAGGATGAGCCAAGCTCTCCAGATTGTTTATCCCCACACCTATTAAAGGGAAAAGAAAAATCCATGAACAAAGAGAGCCAGGCCAAAATTGCCAGGCATCTTCACAATAGAAGAAATGCCACATGTAAACCGCCACAAACCCGAATACGACACTCCCATTGGTGGATGATGTTTGAAGGTTTCCAGTCACTTGATCTAACTGCACATAATCCTTCACAAAGTATCCAGCGGTGGAGCTTCCATCACCATATACCACATTGTACTGGCACTGCATATTCGACCTACATCCTGGAAGGCGACCATTGTATGTGGAAGTGCAGAAACCTTCATCGCACATCACCAGGTCTCCAGTTGATGAGCTCTTAGGGTCATAAAGTGAGAGTTTTATCTGTTTCAGAAAAAACATAATGTATCTGAGCTGAACGAAAGTAGCTAAATTAAATCTGATGATGATAGTTTGAATCTTGAGAACAGAAGAAAACATACCCCTAGGTCACTTTTCCTTGGACACTTGTCACAGCCTATACAATTCACCCACAAGATGTCACTTCCTGTATCAACCTGCACATAGTAGTCCTTTGAGGGAGTTCCAATCCCAATCTTAGCAAAGTACAGCCTGCAGGAGGCAAGAGGTCACTCGACTTTAAATTGACTCTGCCAGACAACTGAATCACTCAGTTAGCTCCACGGGAAGGCTATGGCTAGAAATTTAAATTCTCAATCCACATTTCATCAAAGACAGAAAAGCACTGTGAGACAAAAGTAAAATTCAAGTGCTGCTTCCTATTGGAGGAGAACAAATCGGTCGACTTGAATGAAAATGAGCTGCCAATAAGCCTATATATACCTTAGCAATATTGAAAGTAAAATAACCACAGACATCATTTTTAATATTTTGTCTTTCAATGACAAACTAAGTAGATGGCCTTGAGCATTCCACAGAAAAAATAAATAAAAAAAAATAAAATAGAAGCCAGAAGAAGGGCAATAAAAATGGGAAGCTACTCTGCAGTCAAAATAAATTAAAGAACTACCCATTGAGACTAGAGCAGTTACCCTGATTAAACATAGAGTGAAAAACAAAACAATAAAACGAAAAATGGCTTCAAACAGAGTGGAAATTCAATTATGAAGAAGGACCAAAGGAACTAGTGCTCTACCAAAAAGTGGCTAAAGGAAGAACAGGAACAGAAAATCCAGGTATCAGAATTAGCAGGAAAACTTAAGCACAAGATTACCCAGCCACTTAGCCATATCGCGTGTTCTTCTTTCCAAATTAAGAAGACAGAAACTTAATGCCAACATTAATCGCCGCAAAACACGGCCTTTAGAATGTGCCTTGAATGCAGGAGAGAATGCACCAGGAAGAAATCTATTCTAGCAGAAACCCATATGAAGATTGACAAGCCCGGGCAAGAAATTCGGGTGGGTCGGATCCAAACAATGCCAAGAAAAAGGCGCACAGCAGATCAAATGGATTAACAAGAAGCAACCGAAAGGAAAGCAAGATTGGAGACCCTGAGAACTAGACAAGCTCCATGCATATACACGAGAGAAGCCGAAAGAAGAGAGCGGACCCAGTTTCGGAAGGATGGCCATTGCCGCCCAATTCGAGATCGATGTCGGAGAGGAGCCTCCCGTGACGGCGAGCGTCGTGGGCTCTCATGGCGGCGAGGCTCCTGTCCTCGCGTCCCTTCAGCTTGTTATGAACTTCGAACACCACATTCCCACAAACCACCGCGGTCAATATCGACGCCGTCGCGATGGCCAACAGCAATCTCCTCAGATCCATCTTCCCGGTCGAACCCAGATCGTATGCAGAAAGCACCAACCCACAAATCAAGAACGCAACTTTCCTCTTTCTTTGCCCCAAAAGATTGGTGCTTTCTGCAGCTAAAGCATTCGGGTCGGGTTCATGGATGCCTCAGAGGCGGAACCATCCATACACGAAGAGAAAGAGAGAGAAAGAGAGAGAGAGAGAGAGAGAGAGAGAGAGGCGTTTACGATGGAGGCGACACCGACGCCGGCGGTGGGGATGGTAATGATGCGGAGGAAGAGGGGGAAAAAATAGTAAACAACGTTCGACCTCCGTCGGTTATGTCTCGACCTCTATTTCATTTTCTCCAACCAAGTCTGGCTCTTTGATTATGCTTTGCCTGCTCATGGTCAATACGTCATGCATTACCTCCCTCTCTCTCTCCCCTTCTCCTTCTCTCTCTTCCCGACCTGGTCGATGTCATTCAATTTTTCCCTCCTGAATCTTCAGGGATATTTCGTGAAATTTTCCATCCTGTTCACACTGCGTCGACTTTGACTTTTAAGGTCTTCATCGTGCGCGAGCGAACCCACCCACGACCAAAACGATGAGCAGCTAAAAGGGTACGGTACGATCGTCTATTCACCGCGGTTTCGCACGATCGCGTCGCTCCAGGCCATCATCTCTTAGGATCGCTTCCTTCGAAGGTACTCAATTGGAGGGCGAAACTTCTCCAAACACATGGGTCGAACCAGATCCCCCTCCGCAGCACGTGCACGGACTGCAATGAGCTGTAGACGGGATGCAAGCGGCCATTGCGGGCCCCACGCGTCGCATCGGTATTGACTACTGACTCCTGAGCTTGCACGGCGGGTCGATACCGTGTTTCTTTTGTCTTTCTTTCGATCGCCATTCGCCTAAGCGTCAACGCAGAAGTCCGCAGCACCGACAGCTTCCTAAAGTTCTGGAAGCAAAGGTTTCGTGGCAATTGATCGATCGGCTTTCGATGCCTTCGATGCCCTCTTCCTCCAGCTCCTCGCAATCCCAACACGATACGGTGCGCGATGCTCACTCGCCAGGCTTCAACGCCTCGCGTTGTTTCGATCGGACCAAGCAAATTCGACATCTAGAACGACAACAACGTGGGTGGTTTTCGGTTAGTCGCATAAATTCCCCTAACGTCCGATGTTTCTGTGGACGGTATTCGACTCTCCCTGAGGGTACGGTGAATCATAAATATATTATGGCCTTGACAATAAATGATGTGAATCGCTGCGGAAGGATCGTTCTACGAAGGCTTAGATGGTGCGAATTGCAAACCTCGACCTCCAATCAAACTTGTGATTGGCAACCTCGCATGAACGTGTCAACCGACCAACGTTATAGGCCACGGGAAAGAATTTATTTATCTCGCTCGATAAGTCAAATCGATCGTCACAAGAGAATCTTGATTAGGCCAAGCCGAAAAGAGCGATAAAAGAGAATCTCTCAATTATTTCTCAAAATAAAATATATATGTCCCCAAAGAAATTCAGTCAGTCAAATATTTGGTGTCCATATAAATTAAATTGCGCCAAAATTTCCAAGATTCTTCAAAATTTGATCCAATGTCATCTCCACATTGAAAATCACGAACTACGACGCCAACAAACTGCCTAAATTGCTTGGCCGCGCTCGAGTGATCGAACCAGTAGGAATAGACAATCGGTCCTTAGCACCTCCTCCTCGATATGGCTCGATGTCCACATCATTCCCTCCCCCGTGCAAAGGATTTGCCCTCAAATCATCACTGGCATCAAAAAGAGTCAAGTCAGAAACATTAAATGTGGCACTAACATCATACTTACCTGGAAGATCCAGCTTGTAGGCATTATTGTTAACTCTTTCCAAAACCATGAAAGGTCCATCCCCTCGCGGTAATAACTTAGAATGTCACTGCTCAGGTAATCTCTCTTTTCGCATATGAACCCAAACCCAATCGCCGGGTTCAAACACCACTTCCTTGCGCCTTTTGTTGGCTTGCCTTGCATATTACTCAGTTTTGCGCTCAATATTTGCACGCGTCTTCTCATGCAACACCTTGACAAATTCAGCTTTCTTTGCTCCATCTAAATCCACACGTTCATCAATAGGTAAAGGGGTTAAATCTAACAGAGTTAACAGATTAAAACCATAGACAACCTCAAATGGTGTAAATTTAGTAGCAGAATGCACGCTCCTATTATATGCAAACTCAACATGTGACAGACAATCTTCCCAAGATTTTATATTCTTTTTAATAATAGCACGCAACAATACCCCTAAAGTTCTATTAACTACCTCGGTTTGACCATCGGTCTGTGGATGACAAGTAGTAGAAAATAATAACCGTGTTCTTAGTTTTTTCCACAATATTTTCCAAAAGTAGCTAAGAAATTTAGAATCTCGATTTGAAACAATCGATTTAGGCATGCCATGCAAACGTACAACCTCCCTAAAGAACAAATCAGCAACATGAGATGCATCATCAATTTTATAACAAGGTATAAAATGAGCCATCTTTGAAAATCGATCAACAACCACATAAATAGAATCTCTACCATACTTAGACCTAGGCAATCCTAACACAAAATCCATAGAAATATCAGTCCAAGGATGCGTTGGAATAGGTAATGGTGTATACAAGCCATGCGGTTTAGTTGTAGACTTTGATTGCTTACAAGCAATGCATCTCTCACAGACACGTGTAACATCTCTCTTCATATGTGGCCAATAAAAATGTTCATGTAGTACTTCATAAGTCTTACTAATGCCAAAATGTCCCATTAAACCACCACTATGCGCTTCTCGCACCAACAATTCACGCAAAGAACACTTAGGCAAACATAGTTTGTTTTCACGGAAAAGATAACCTTCATGCCTATAGAATTTATCAAATGCAGCGTGTTCACATGCTTTATATACTCTCCCAAAGTCATCATCATCAGTATATAAGCCCTTGATATGCTCAAAACCTAGACACTTTGATTCTAAAATAGTTAGAATTGCGTACCTTTGAGAAAGTGCATCGGCTACCACATTCTCCTTACCTTTTTTGTACTTGATCACATATGGAAAAGTCTCGATGAACTCCATCCATTTGGCATGTCTTTTATTCAACTTTTGCTGCCCTTTCAAGTACTTCAAGGTCTCGTGATCGGTGTGGATTACAAACTCCTTCGGCCATAGATAATGTTGCCATGTTTCCAAGGCTCGCACTAAAGCATACATCTCCTTATCGTAGGTAGGATAATTCAATGTTGCTCCACTCAATTTCTTGCTGAAATAAGCTATGGGACGCCCTCCTTGCATCAACACGGCTCCAATTCCTGTACTAGAAGCATCGCACTCTATCTCAAAAGTAGCACTGAAATTCGGCAAAGATAACAAAGGAGCATTAGTCAATTTATCTTTTAGCAGATTAAATGCTTTCTCTTGCTCTTCTCCCCACGTGAAACCCATGTGCTTCTTGATAACCTCAGTTAAAGGTGCGGCAATGGTGCTAAAATTTCTCACAAATCGCCGATAAAAACTCGCCAATCCATGAAAGCTATGCACCTCTCCTACTGTCTTAGGCGTTGGCCATTCACGAATTGCTTTGACCTTTTCTTCATCAACCTGTATACCATCAGCACTAACAAAAAATCCTAGAAATACTAATTTGTTGGTAACAAAAGAGCACTTCTTTAGATTAGTGTATAATTGTTCGGTCCTTAAAACCTGCAAGACAACTCGCACATGCTTAATATGGTCATCAAGGCTTTGACTATATATCAAGATATCATCAAAATAGACAACCACAAATCGACCAATAAAAGCACGCAAAACATGATTCATAAGTCGCATAAACGTGCTCGGTGCATTAGTTAATCCAAATGGCATGACTAACCACTCATATAACCCATACTTGGTCTTAAATGCAGTTTTCCATTCATCACTTCTTTCATCCTAATTTGATGATAGCCACTTTTCAAATCGATTTTAGTGAAAATGCAAGAACCGTGCAACTCATCCAACATGTCATCTAACCTAGGAATAGGATGTCGATACTTTACCGTAATATTATTGATTGCTCGGCAATCGACATACATTCGCCAAGTTCCATCCTTCTCTGGCACCAACAAAACAGGGACAGCGCACGGGCTAAGACTCTCTCTCACATGCCCTCGCTCCAATAGTTCGCTAACTTGCCGCCGAAGTTCCTTTGTCTCCTCGGGATTGCTTCGATATGCGGGTCGGTTAGGTAATGACGCACCAAGAATCAAGTCAATTTGATGTTCTATGCCTCAGATCGGTGGTATCCCTCCAGGAAGTTCATCAGGAAAGACGTCTTCAAATTCCTGCAATAAAGACACAATAGGACTAGGCAAACTTGGGTCAAGATCGTTAGTAGAAAACAAAACCTCCTTGTACACAAGTACAAGCATTGGTCGATCTAGAACTAAGGCTCTCCTCACTTCACTTGATTTTGCATAAAAATTATTTTGCCTCTTTTCTTTCCTCTCTTCTTTTCCCTCGGTTTTTACCACAATCTTTCTCTCGGCCTCTCCTTTTCCTTGCGTCTCGGACACACCACGCAAGCCCTCGGATTTCTCACATTTTCTCTCTCTCGACTTCTCGTTGTAACTTTAACGATCTTGATACACCTCACTAGGTGTCATTGGTACCAAAGTATAAGTCTTTTGATTCATCACCAATGAATAACGATTAATATATCCATCATGATGTACCTTTCGATCATATTGCCATGGTCTTCCAAGTAAGACATGACCCGCTTGCATAGGCACAACATCACACTCTACCTCATCCTTGTATTTCCCTATCTCAAATGGAATTCGAACTTGTTTCGACACCTTCGCCTCACCACTATCATTTACCATTGAAGTCTATAAGGCCTAGGGTGCTTTGTTGTTTTCAAACCCAACTTATCCACCATAGTACAACTTGCCACATTCGCACAACTACCTCCATCAATTATCATACTATAGATCTTACCATTCACCACACATCTTGTATGAAACAAGTTATCTCTTTGTTGATGATGCTTCTCCTCTTTTACTTGCACACTCAGAGAACACCTAACCACCAATAAGTCTCCTTTTATAGCCACTTCTCCATCATTACAATCCTCCAACGGTGGCATCTCATCATCCTCTTCTTCCCTCTCACTTTCGGACTCAACATCACCATGTCCAGTCATGATCATCACCCTTCTATTAGGGCATTGATTCGCCATATGACCCCTGCCCAAACACTTAAAACATTTTATCTCACGACCAAATGATGTGAATCACTGCGGAAGGATCGTTCTACGAAAGCCTAGATGGTGCGAATTGCAAACCTCGACCTCCAATCAAATCTGTGATTGGCAACCCGGTATGAACGTGACTGTTGACGAACACATGTCAACCAACCAACGTTATAGGCGCCACGAGTAAAAAAAATTCGCTATCTCGCTCGATAAGTCAAATCGACCGTCACAAAGGGAATCTTGATTAGGTCAAGTCCTCAAAAGAACAGTAAAGAGAATCTCTCAATTATTTCTCAAAGTAAAATATATCTGTCCCCAAAGAAATTCAGTCAGTCTTATATATAGGCATTCTAGCCGCCACACAAACCCTAAAACCAACCTAGAAATATAATACATTATATTCTAGAATATTCCTAAACAAGAAGATATTTATATATATATATATATCTATAAATATATATATATATATTTGACTTGGTCAAATATTTGGTGTCATATAATCAAATTGCACAGATTTCCAAGATTTTTTCAAGATTTGATCCAGAGTCGTCCACGTTGAAGATCGCGACCACTGACGCCAATAATAAACGCTTGAATTGCGCGCTCCGAGTGATCGAACCAGTAGGAATAGACAATGGGTCCTTAGCACCTCCTCTTCGATATGGCTCGATGTCCACATCAATAAATAGGCTTACCTTGAATCTTTGAAAGAAAGATACCACTGATATTTATACTTTGTACCCATTTTAGCAATTGAATATCTAAACATCCCTTTCATTCAGTCAAGTACCTTGACTTTTCAAATGTAAGATCACCATCAAAACCGTGGAGGGATAATGCCAACTTAGACGTTGTCGTTGTTTAATAAGCATCAACTGTCCATATTAGCATCTACTGCAACGTCTTGAAATGATATCACGTCTGCAAAGATATATTAAATGGTTAAAATTGTGACTCAACACGTCCTCTCTCTCTTTCATCATCCAACACCTAAACGGAGTTGACATGATTTTTACTAAGCATGCAAGCTACGTCGCGAATTGTGCTTAGATTTTAATAAGCAAGCGAGTCCCATTAGCAAAATCACATGACATGAAATTTTATTTACTCACATTGAACCATATCTAAAAAGTCAAGATACTTAATTGAAAGGTAATCAATCAAGAAAAAAAAATCCAAGTACTTCCATATCATTTAACAAAATAAATTAAGAAAAGAAGACAATCTATCTTACAGTCCTGATAAAAAGCTGGCAAAAATTGCAAAAGTGTGGTCTTATATGTATTTCAAGCGTCTGTTACCAAGTGTCCCCAAGTCTTGTTAACCATACCTAATTTTAAATAATTCAACTTCCAAAGCACCGACGGCAAATAACACAAGGACAATCAATGCATCGAAAATTGCAAAACTTCCCTAACCGAATGCTTGAAACTACTCATTAACAAAATCCTACTTATTTCGGCCGAAAATGGGCGACGGTTAAATTACCTCCGTGGGCTTTTCTCCGAAATTCAGGCCCAAATCATCCCAGTGTCAAAAAGGCCCAAAAGCCCAACCAGCACTCATCTGTCTCCTCCTCCACCTCTCGTTTCGGGAGTGGAAAAACTCAGAGCGAACTGACGAAAACAGGCCTGGCGTGCGCTCGACAGGTCCACAAGCCGAAGCCTATTTGCGTCCTTCCACCGGCTTTTGCCCAAGAAAGATCGCCATCGCCATTGCCATTCACTCGTTGACGGGAGCTAGTACTGCCACTCTGCTCGCTCAGCCATGGCTCTTCAGCTCTCTCTCTCGGCTTCCTCCTCCCTTCGTTCCCAGAACTCGGTGCCTTGCCTCTCGAGCTCCGGCTCCAGCTCGAGTTCGAGCCCGATCTCCAGCTCGAGATGGTGCTGGTTGGGGTGCAAGAACGTGAGCTTGTTGCGAGCTGGTGGCAACGTCGGTCGTGGCGGGAATGGAGTGGTGGTGAAGTGCAGCGTGGACACGACGGGGGTTTACACGGTGGGGAAGGTGACGGAGGTGGATAAGGATACCTTTTGGCCCATCGTCAATTCTGCCTCCGACAAGACCGTCGTTCTTGACATGTACACCCAATGGTACGTGCTTCCTCTCGCTGATCCCATCCTCATCTCTCTTTTTGTAAGTTCTTTCTTGCTTTCTGTATAATGCGGTAACCGTTAGTATCTCTAGGATAAGGAGTTGATTGTTGTTGTTGTTGTTGTTGTTGTTGTCTTTTGTGACATTCGTGGTATTTTGGGTCGGGGCTCTTACGGAATGCAATCTTTTCACTTTCGAGGAAAGATTAGTGTTTCTGTGACCTGTTCTCTTGCAATATTATGGAGTTGCGAGATGCTCTTGAAAGTGTTCCTTTATCGGGTGTTGAGATTGTTGATCCACTACCTGGGGAAAGTTTGAGATGGCTTGTGAAGTTGGACTGGTGGTTGCTGGGTCGTTTCGGAGGCGGGAGTTTCCATCATGCTAACGAGGATTGTCTATACTAGATGGAGTTTGAAAGCGTCTTATCTATCTACGGGTTTTGCTCCTTCTGAGTGGTGAGCTGCCGATGAACCTATTTGAGACCAGTTGCTTCTAAAGGAGTATCCCAGAATTCATTTTGCCCTGTAACTTGATTATTTGAAGAAGCAGCTCAGACAAGGTAGTCAGATTGGTCGCTGGAAACTTAGGATGGATATCCATGATGGTTTGGCCTTTTCTTGTTTGTTCTTGTCTATAATGCTGTTTGTTTATGTAGATACTGCAAGAAGCATTGAATGAGTCTTATAGAAGGATTTTCAGATTACAGCCTGATCATCTCAGTAGAATCAGAACAAAATTAATCCAAAAAAGAAACAAAACATGTCAGGTCTCATGAAAGTTGCAACAAGAAATTCTCCTTTAACATTATCTTGGGTGCTGCTTTTGCTGGCCAATTTCTTATATGGTTTATGGTTGGTAGTGTTTTGTAGCAATCAATTTCAGTGATTTTGCTATTATCAGAGAACATGTTGGGACTGTGTTTAATGACTCTTCCCTTTCGCTGTATACATTTGAGAATATCCTATCCGTGTCTCCGCCTCTTGTCTGCAGTTGTGCAATGTGCAAATTTATCTGCCTAAGGAAAGAGCAACTTTGTTTTGCATCTGTGTATCTGAGGCAGCATGCCGTGGTACTTGCATGTTCCTTTTCAATTTCTTTGTTTGAATAGGAGTTTCATTTCTGTTGAGCACCTCTGTTTCACAAGGCTACTGGTACTTATGGAATAAGTATCTTTCATATGTCTTTTTATAAACTTCAAGTTAAGAGGTCATGCTTATTACTCAAGTAGTCTATATTCAAAACATTTTTCTCGTTTCAAAATGTCTATAGATTATTATTGTGCTGATTCTGATGAATGTGACCAAATCTATGCACTACCCATCTGGCCTTTTCCTCCCAACTTCTGACCTTAGATCTTTGCAGGAGTTGTCATAACTTGTAAATCTCTCTCGCCTTTAACAACGGTACCATATGTTTTTTACTTCTCCTATCTTTGGAGAATGTAAAAAAGTTTGTGCCATAGATATCACCTCAAAGGACATTAATAAGGTGCTGCATTATTAACATAGATCCCTGGAATATGTGGCTCTTATCTAATTCCATCTCCTCTCTATTTTTCAAAGTACACGTATGCCACATTCAATTGTATGTAGTCATAAAAGGCCCGGTTTGCTTTCAACTTCTTGTGTGCAGTGTCTTTTGTCTACTGTGTTGCTGCTTCCCAGACTTCATTTCCATAAATACATGAGAGTGCTTGATAGCATATGCATGTATCAAGTCCTCTAGATGCTGAGTTCTTGTACACTCGCTTCCACTCATGTACGTGTCATTGTGGAGCTAGCCTCACATTTCTCTTGGAGTCATTCAATTCTTATTGAGTTTGGGTATTAATAAGATTTAGACTTTTTCTTCACTTGTCTGATTCTCATGGTTGATATATCTTGATTGATAATTTAATAGGTGTGGTCCCTGTAAAATCATTGCTCCAAAGTTTCAAGAGCTAGCTGAGAAGTATCTTGATGTTGTTTTTCTGAAGCTTGACTGCAACCAAGAAAACAAGGTATATTCTTGACACCCCCAAGAAAATGAAGAACCCTCCTCTCTCTCTCTCTCTCTCTCTCTCTCTCTCTGAGATTTCTTTGTTTTCCTTTTATTTTCTGGGAAAACTTGAGGGCAGCCATTGGCAAAGGAGCTTGGCATAAAGGTGGTTCCCACATTCAAGATACTAAAGGGAGGCAAGATCGTGAAGGAAGTGACGGGTGCCAAATTCGATGATCTTGTTCTCGCCATAGACACAGTCAGATCCAGCTGAAGAAGGCCCTCTTTTGCAACTGTTGATATAGTACCATCGCAACTTGTCGACCTCAAATCCGATGCTCTTCAATTAATCTTATCGAAAGTGAATCTATTGAATTCAATGTCTGGTATAAGGACGAGTGTGCTAATTATTGCACTCTTCTCATGGATGATGATTTTGTGAAATTTCCTTCCTTAATGGCCTTCCCGGTTCCCAATTGCCACGCCCGGAGAATCACTTGCTATTATCTCAACCAAGCATGCACTGAAGCAAGTTTGCAATCGACATTTTGTTGTGTCGAGATGGATACTTACATCTTGGCTGGACTGAGGCACTGTAACAGCCGATGAATACTACTTGTACTCTGAAATGTCTTATGCACCAGTTCTACCAGGAAAAAGAGAAAGGAAAAGAAAACACTACAGAGTAAACTGTCCTGGAACTTCATAGCTCAATATGATAGCTTCAGCCTTCACTCGAGTCAAGTAAGTGATACAGATCCTACGGCACTGGCGGAAAAAGAAATTAAAAGAACGAGAACCCGAGTGGACCGCTGCCAAACTGGATAGATTCACAACAAGTCCGAGACAGCTTCTTCGCAAGCTTCCGGCGATGCTGTATGCTCGGCCACGACGGCCGACAGCCCTTTCCGAGCCACACGGTTTCCTTCTTCTTTGCCCGTTTGTTGGGTAAGAAGACATATGGGGCACAAAACCAAGTCCAGGCCCTCAAGCCCCACGCAATAATGAAGGCCAGGAGCATGCGTTGGGGACAGAGAGGGTCGTGTCACGTGGCCCCCCAAAGACAATCCTGCCTTTGGATGGAGACTCCCCACATGAAGTTGGCATGTAACATGTGCTGGTTGCATTTTTTAAACTCCCCATTCGGAGGGTCCGGTGCGTGCCTTGGCCTCTCATTTGACCGTTCGTCGACCATTCATCGCGAACACGCTTGACGTAGTCCGATATTTCGCAAATATTCCAAAGACGCGATAATATCAACATGAGGACGGTTGGTTCTCTTCGAATGTACATTAAAATATTCTATATCACTTGACTATTTGGAAAAAATAATTTTGTTCATCTATTCTAAATTTTTTTTGTTTTTTTGGTCAAATCTCCTCTTTTTTTATGATAGGGGAAACTTAAGCTTATTGTCAATTTAATTCTAAATTTTTAAATTTTACCAATCAAGTCTTAAACTTTTATGCGAAATTTCAATATAATCTTTCAACGTCACATCAATATGAACTAAGAAAGAATCTAAAATAGATAGATTTTCATGCTAAAATAAAGATTTAAGTTATTAATTGAGAGAATTGAAAAGTTTAGGGTATACATCAACATTTATGCTATATTTCCGGTGATCTATAATTCCATTTTTTTTTATGCATAATATGGAATGAAATTGATTTTTTTTTTTTTTTTTTTTGCGTACAAAGTCAATTTACAATCTCGTTGCTTGATCTGAAACTCTCTGGGGCCGACGCGTCGACCGGACCAGTCAGGAGGCGCCACGGCGGACGAGCTGATGCGCGCCGCAATGACCAGAATACCCTCCGTCGTCGAGCAGCCGCCTCGGCCTCAACCAACGTAAGACGACGACGCGTTTCGTTTTCTTTTTCCCGTTTTTCGTTTCGTTTCCGTTCGAACGCACTACCAGGTCGTTAGCGGCGACCGCCTGCACCGGATGAGTCCTCCGCTGACGAATCGTCGCCGTCGCCGATCCTCCACCGACCCTTCCGAGAAGACGACGAAGGAGCAGAAGAAGGAGAGCAGGTCAAAGTCCAGAAGCGATCTCCATCCTCTGACCACTTCCTCTCTGCCTCTCTCTCTCTCTCTCTCTCTCTCTAGCGGAGAAGCCGGGGCTGCGGAAGCGGCGGACGAAGGCGGGGGGAAGAAATGTGCGGCATATTCGCGTACCTGAACTGCAATGTGACGAGGGAGAGGAGCTACATCCTCCAGGTCCTCTTCAACGGCCTCCGCCGCCTCGAGTACCGCGGCTACGACTCCGCCGGCGTCTCCATCGACGCCTCCTCCGTCTCCCTCCCCCCTCTCGTCTTCCGCCAGGAAGGCAACATCGAGTCCCTCGTCAAATCCGTCTACCAAGGTATAAACCCCCCCAATTCCCCTTCTCGCGCTCGAATTTTTCGCTCGCCTCGTGATCTGACGAAGCGAGCCTTATGGACTGGAGATTGATTTCGGAACGATCGGTTGACTGCTTAGTTCATCTGCCCCGCTTGACACGATCCTTGTGGAAAAGGTCTCTCCTTTTTCGTTTCGTTTGTTTCCTACTTGTCTGATTAGTTATGGAAGTGTACTGTTATGCTCCGCCGATCATGGTCGCTGCATATGATTTTGATGCGCACCTCGGATACAGTTCATCTTCTCGATCTGGTTTAGTCTCTTTCTTTTTCTTTTTTTAGTTAATTTATTTCTGTTTGTCCTCGTAAAGGACGTTGTTCTGGGACTAGACAAGCGCCTCGTTCAAGAAGCCTGCTGTGTCGTTTGTCATTTTGTCCCCTTTTGGTCTAATTTCGAGAGAAACCGTCCACATGGTCAGAATGCACTGCTGGATAGCGTCTTTTGGACTGGAATTCTGCTGTTTCTATTCCATTTTAGTCCCTGATGTATCAGAAAAGTTCGATAATCCAAAGGGCTGCCTTTTATTCTTTGGCTGTCTGATCTTGGTGAAGTAACGCAGTTACTTGGCTAAAATAAGGAAAAAGGAAATAAGAAGAGAGAGGTGGAAGCGTCGTGACAATGAAATTGGCCTTTGTTCAGTATACTTTAATCGAGACAAATCTTATTGCTAATGGCCGTGGACATTATCTAAACTCGCTACTAGTTGTTTTAATACCTGAGCTTCTGGGTGAAACTAGATATCCTTTGTGGGGTGAAAGTTTAACCTTATTGCTAATGATTGCTGGACATAATCTAAACTCATTGAGGGGTGAAAGTCCATCTTTTCTCCGAGATTCTTTGAGAAATTAATTGAGCAAAAATACATGATGAGAGTATTTCCGTTTCGAGCAGCATTAGGATTCCTTTTTGGAGATATACGAATGTTAAGCAGTGGTTTATATGTTCACTGTCAAGTTTAAATGCAGCTTTTGGATTGAAGGAAATATCATTACATAGACCATGCATATTCACCTTGAATCCATTTGTACCATTGAATCTATTGCGCCTCATTTGTAAATTCTAGGGGTCCCACTGGATTAAATGCTGCATTTTTATATGGGTGCATGCATTACCCAACATTTTTTAACTTGGAATGTATTTTTGTGTAGGATTTTTCTCGTTTATTCTGTTAAACAAACCTTCTGTGTGGCTGTTCTACTTTGTTATATTTGTGTGATGGATTGTTTGACATCTCCATATTTCAAGTCTTGCTCTTGAATATCCCTCAACCAAGTTCAAGGAACTCACTGTTGATTATATTATCATCAGAGGTTGATGCCACAGACTTGAATTTGGAGGAATCTTTTCTTACTCATGCCGGAATAGCGCACACACGGTGGGCGACTCATGGAGAGCCTGCTCTAGGAATGGTCATCCTCAGAGCTCTGGTGCTGAAAATGAATTTCTGGTTGTACACAATGGGGTCGTCACTAATCATGAGGTTGGTTAAGGCTTAAGTGGCAACTATTTGGACTATAGTATACTTCTATTTATATTCAGGTTGCATTTTGCTATATAAATGATGGAAGCTTTCTTTCACCTTTGAGATGGGTTAGCTTTCAAATTTTCATGTAGGCCAAAAGTTCATCCTTGTCATTGATTATTGTAACATTACGACAATGTAATGCTTACATCTCCCGAGGTATTGCAGATCATATTGTGTGTTTGGATGATTTTTATGCCATAAATCAGTTTATGCATCTTAGAGGTATTTAATTTAGACAACTACTCTTTCTTAGAATGTGAGTGAAGGCATAGCTGCTGACTAGAGGGAGAGGTTGATTCAATCAATGAAGCTTTATTTGATTGGTCTAGTAAGGGGTGTTATGAATAGGTCACATTAGTCATCGTTAATAATAGACTGAGGCCAAGGCTTATCCTTCTGTCATATTATCATAGACCTTTCATCGAAGCCTTCACAAAGAACATGCAGATTCAAGTGTGTATTATTAGCAGTTAATGTCCTGTGTACCACAAGGAACCTTGCGACCGGCTATGGACCTCATTTTACCCAATGAGAAGCATTTTTAGAGACCAAGATGCTTTCCTAACGAAACTATATGATATGCTCTTAATTTATATGGTACTCTGTCTGTGATGATTCTGTAAAATGGTGTACAATCTCAATGGTGTTTCTCTCTAGCTTAAAACTAATGAAGAAATTTTGCCGGTAGATTCTTTTGAGGTTCTTACCTTTTCATTTACATTTGCAGGTCTTAAAGCAAACGCTAATTCGACATGGGTTCACATTTGAATCTGATACTGACACTGAAGTGATTCCTAAGCTTGCCAAGTATGTTTTTGATAAATCTAATGAAGATTCAGGTAATACCTTATATGCAATGAAGATCATCATTGCATTTTAATGAGCTTCTTACTGAGTTTGTGTGTGAAGAAAAGGAAACCTCAGTCAACACAATGTCATGTGACACTGAAATTAAAAAGATGTTGAAGTTAATCATTTTAGATTTTTGCTTAACAATCTTCCAATTCAAGCTATATTAATCTATGGATTTTCAATTGAATCTTGTGTAACTAGATGAAGGTTGTAGTTTGGAAATCTGTTCAACTCTTTGTAAACACTAAAGAGCCATCTGATGGATAAAGCATTTGTGACATCTTTCATTGAAAGTACCATTTATGTATGTCAGGCCCATGTTGGCCCAATACTTTTCCCAACAAGTGTAGGGGCTCAAAACAAATTGCATTGGTGACTCATTTTCTTTCTGATGGGCCCCAGTAAATGGATACTTAATTCTGCAAAAACATTTTTAGCGTATCAATGGCATCATTTTGGGCAAAATTTGATTTTATTTCTCCAATTGTTTGCTTGTAGTGAATTAACTGGCGATGTGGTCACCAATGGGATTGTGCTAAAAATATATACATATTCCACATAATTTGCTTTGTGTCTTGAAGTGTGCTATCATGTTACTTTACCCCAGAGAACAGTGTTTAGTGACATTATATTTATAAATGGTATATTATTTGGACTGCAGGTGACACTGTCACATTTAGTCAAGTTGTGCTGGAAGTCATGAGGCATCTTGAAGGAGCCTATGCCCTTGTTTTTAAGAGTCGGCATTATCCTAATGAATTGATCGCCTGTAAGCGTGGTAGTCCATTGCTTCTCGGTGTCAAAGTAAGTTCCATTTAAAACTTGGGTGGTACTTGTTGCAAATGAGTTACTTTTGATCACATCTCATGAATCATTTTCTATTTTCAATTGCTTTGTGTCCTTTCAGCTTCACTAAAATATATGCCGTGCATGTTCTTCTAGAACGGAGTCTATTAACCATACTTCAATCAAATGTTTCTTATGATACAATATTTTCTGCGAAGTGTTGAATAGCATCTGTCTTGCTTGGTGCAGACAGTATATTGAGTTTTTACTTTGGGTCTTAGAGTGCCTTGGAAATGGTAAGCTGGATGCACATTAATTTCCTATCAGAACCAAGAATTGGAATAGCATTGTTACTGCTGTCCACCATGGCACATATTTTTGATCTTGATACAATAAGTTTGAGAAAAGCTTGTGGTTGTCTATGGTGCTGAACTCTTACTTCAGTTTTTAGGTCTCCATGATGCGTCAACTGTAGCTTAGGCTTAGGAGTTCTTTTTTCATATGTGTAGTTGTCCGTTCCTGTGTATGTCTTAACTATGCATTTTCCTCGTCAATTTTTTTTTTTTTTTTTTTGTTCTTGTAATTTATCATAATTGTAACATAGTCATTAATTCATTTAGGAATTGACAGAAGAATCAAGCAAAGGATCATTATTTCATGATGACAAGTACCCTTCGCAGAATGGGAATCCCAGGGAACTGTTCTTATCGAGTGATGCAAATGCTCTGGTTGAGCACACAAAAAAAGTTTTGGTTATTGAAGATGGTGAAGTTGTTCATTTGAAGGTAATTACATAGTTGCTTTGAGGAATTTATGTGTATTCTTAGCCTTTATGGCATGGGCTGTCTTATCGGTCTCTTGATTTTTGTTTTATTGATCTACTAAATGTATCTTAGTGGTTAAAATTTTAGGGGTGGGGGCTACTTCAGTTTAACTTGAGTTCTATTGATTTCGTCTCAGTATCAATTTGTGAATATACCATTGGACTGCATAGCAACACAGCAAAATATGCTCAATATCACTAGTACTAACCACCCATTTAGTTGTACTGAGAACCTTTCGGCTTAATGTCACCAGAATTCTATTTGGCTTGACTTCTTGCATATAGCTGAATAGCAGTTTTGTCCTTGTGCATTGGAGGAGCATGTTGCCTGCATGGGAGGTGAACTTTGATGCAGAAAGTCTTGCTATATCACCTCAATCGAGGGCTGATAACTATGATCATTTCTTTCCAGAGTATTTTAATAACATAGTACTCATGAGAAGCCGAATGCTGAATTTATTCTACTAATGCTGGTTGCATCAGGATGGAGGGGTATCTATCTTAAAGTTCGATGGTGACAAAGGAAAACGCGGTGTACTTTCCAGGCCGGCATCTGTACAACGTGCACTTTCTGTTCTCGAGATGGAAGTTGAACAAATAAATAAAGGAAATTACGAACATTATATGCAGAAAGAAATTCATGAACAGCCAGAATCCCTAACAACCACAATGAGGGGCAGACTTATACGTGGAGGCACCTCCAAAGCTAAGACTGTCCTTCTGGGTGGATTGAAGGATCATCTCAAGACTATAAGGAGGAGCCGGAGGATTGTTTTTATTGGTTGTGGTACGAGTTATAATGCTGCTTTAGCTGCAAGGCCCATCTTGGAAGAACTTTCAGGCAAGTAGTGGATGATAGCTTATGTGGGTTGGACATGTTAATTTATTTTTACCAACTCTTTTCTTGTTTGCTTGCTTTCAAAACAGGAATTCCTGTGACAATGGAAATAGCAAGTGATCTTTTGGACCGTCAAGGCCCAATTTATAGAGAAGACACAGCAGTTTTTGTCAGTCAGTCTGGTGAAACAGCAGATACCTTGAATGCACTGGAATATGCTCTCCAGAATGGTGCATTATGTGTAGGAATTACTAATACTGTTGGCAGTGCAATTGCCAGAAATACACATTGTGGTGTCCATATAAACGCTGGTGCTGAGATAGGTGTGGCAAGCACCAAGGTGAGAGAGTACCTTTTGATATTCTGTTACAGAAACGATCCTCTCTTCTTCATGGTTTTCTTATCTTTTTTTCCACGAAATTGATTTACAAGTGCTTTTCGAGCAGGCATATACAAGTCAAATAGTTGTCATGGCCATGTTAGCTTTAGCAATTGGAGGGGATGCTATTTCTAATCAGGCAAGAAGAGAAGCAATAATTGATTGTCTTTTTGACCTTCCAAGTATGTGTCACTTCCTATCTCACCTTCACAATTTCTGAACTTCTGTTGGATGTGCCTTTTCTGTCTAAACTTATGTTGATGAATTGTTTGTATGAAACATTATATCCCTTGTTAATATTTTGTAGACAAAGTTAGAGAGGTGCTGAAGCTTGACCAGGAAATGAAAGATCTTGCTAAGCTACTGATTGCAGAGCAGTCACTTCTCATGTTTGGCAGAGGATACAATTATGCTACAGCTTTGGAAGGTTCTTTAAAGGTAAAGGAAGTGGCATTGATGCACAGTGAAGGAATACTTGCTGGTGAAATGAAGCATGGTCCTCTGGCTCTAGTGGATGAGAGTCTTCCCATTGTAGTGATTGCTACTCATGATGCTTGCTTCAGGTTAGCTTTAGTCGGACAGGTTTACTCGCATCCGTGAAATATCTGTTTGTTCTAAAGCTGAAGGTGTGTCAATGTTAACAGCAAGCAACAATCAGTTATTCAGCAACTCCATGCCCGGAAAGGACGCCTAATTGTCATGTGCTCAAGGGGGGATGCTGCAGCTGTCTCTCTTGGTGGAGCATGTAGAGTCATAGAAGTTCCTCAGGTGGAAGACTGTCTTCAGCCTGTGGTCAATATAGTTCCTTTGCAGGTACAGAGTACTTCCAATAGTTTTTTATGCTTGCCAAAATGCTACATCTTTTTTTCTTATTCTGCTGAATGCATTATGACTTGCTGAAGATGAAGCTATGATGTAGATGAGGTGGAACTGGATGGGAGCATCTACCTTTCTGTTTCCTTGATTTGTTTTGTGCCCTTAGTGTTTGTTTTTGCATTAAGAGTTCCAAAATTCTCTCTATGATTTGGCGTTTAGTTCTAAAAGAGAGTATGTTTTTAAGTCTCAACAAAAATTTTGATAGCAGGACCAGGGGGCCAGAAAAGGCAATTTGAATTGAAAAAGAAATGGTTTTAATGCAATTTTTTTTCTCTTTATCTTTCAGGAAAGACGAAGAAAGTTTCAGGATGGCAAACATTCTATAAAATTTCTCTTACCCTCAAAACCATAGCTGATGATAGAACTAGATTACCAATCCTTAACTTTTTGAGGAATCCTTCATCAGTGGTGGTTGTGAATGACTGATTTATTTATTTTTTTCAATCTTTTCGACCTTAGTTCCATAGGAGCAAGTCAGAATTTTGCTTTTTTATTGGTTTATATATTCATTGCTTATAGAGTATTTTCAGATTCCTGTTTTTCATTTCAAATAGCCGGTTTTAGTAGATTTGCTAATTCATCTGACATGAGATAGTTTTTAAACATTTGGGGTGCAGTTGTTGGCGTATCATCTCACGGTTCTAAGAGGATACAATGTCGACCAGCCCAGGAACCTCGCAAAGAGCGTGACAACAGAGTAGAAGCCCACTAATAGATTTCTTCTGATTATGTTTTCTTTTTTTTTTTTGTCAGAACTTCTGATTATGTTTACCCGGCAATGAAATGGATAATGTCATGAGAATGTAAAGCATCTTTCCGACACAAAATATTCATTCTGTTGATCATTTGTACTTTATTGAATGGCAGCCCCTGCAAGATCTTTATTTATGATCAATTAGGAAAAATTGTCGCAACCCACTTTTTTGTGCGTTCCCGGCTTGTTATGCAATTACTAGTCAATTTGCCTCGAAGTGTCGCACTCATGGTACATGAACATTGTTTCATGATGGACATTGATGAAAATATTAGTTATCTTATTTAGCATTTAGAATTCCATTTCTCTTTTTATGGTGGACTTTGATTAAAGTATCAACTTAGTGTCATTTGGGATGCTATGCAACTTAGAGTAATATGTTGTTCATTATTGCCTCCATCTTAATGGTCACGAAAAAGTTCTATTGCTGAAAATATTAGTTATCTTATTTAGCATTTAGTAGGGAATTCCATTTCTCTTTTTATGGTGGACTTTGATTAAAGTATCTTTTGCTGCATCATGAGATGTAAAAGGAGTCTGGTGGAGGTTGGAAGAGGAAGATTGTATCCTTATTTGGGAAAATAGGATAGTATTTGAGATGTGATTTGCTTTTTTAGCTGTGACCGGTTTTTGGCATTACATATGTCTCTCGAGTGGTGATTGTCACGTCGGTTGTCCAACTGTTAGTTAACTCCCGGTTTGTACGTTTCTTGGGAAATAGTCCGAGGTAAATTGTATTGCGTTTTGATTTTCTTTTTTGGTGTGGTATTTAACTCCTGATATGGTCCAATTTGTTGACTCACAGAGGCCTGTGTATCCAAATGGAAAGAATTTCAATGTCAACTTGCTCTAGACCAGTTCATTTTATCAATTAATCATACGTGGAACATATAATGTGACTCTTGCTAGATACCAACAAAAGGAAAATCATAACGCTCCTATCGTCGCTGTTATTCAATGCGACTCTCGCTAGACACCAACAAAAGCAAAACCATAAGCTCCTACTGTCGCTGTTAATGGTTGTCGAACGCAATGTTGTTATTTTTCTTCCCTACTCCTGTGACATTTTCCGAGGGTGTGCTAGGGGTGGGCTCCCTCTAGGACATCTGGGGCCATGCCAACCTGGACCGATTCCTGATTCCGGCACGAAGCGCACGCATCCATGACTGTACAAGGCAAGTTAGTCTTGTGGTGAACCCTTACGTAAAGGTTTCGAGCGAGACGGCACAAGAGGACCAGGATGGCGGCGAGCATCATGAGGATGTGGAACGCTCGGGCGCAGCAAGCGGAAGCCAACGATAGATGAGCGACGAGCGCCAATATGCAGTAGAACAGAAGACAGAAGACCGCTAGGGAGGTGGCAACAGGGTGGGTCTCAAATGGGGACTTGGGTTTCCCTTGGAATTTTACCTCCACGAAGTTGACCAGCACGGAAACAAGGAAGTCGAGAATGGCGTGTGGGGAAGCGAAGGCAGGGGAGCCTCGCACGTTTGTGTCTCAGGACGTCCGCCGGTCATCATTGGGTTCGGCTTCTTGAGGATCCGTAGTCCTATGTAGACCACGATGACGGAAGCAATAGAGAGAGATGGCTAGAGGGGAGCAAAAATTTGGTTTTTATAATTGAGTGTGAAAAGGAGAGGTAAGACGAAGTGAAATTCAAGGTTCTTTCGGCCGAAAGAAACAAAAGATCCAAGGTTTCTGAAGCTTCCCAACAGTTTCCAATCAATTCCCGATGAGCCGTCGCGCTTCCTTTTGCAGAAGACGACGTGGCAAAGCTCCATCGCCACATCAGTATAGTGCTAACCGCCCAGAGATTGACACATGGAGCAACCTCAGCGGATGGGTCCCACATCATTCTATTGATTACTTATACTTTATTAAATGGCAGCCCCCAACATGATCTTTGTTTATAATCAATTAGTAAAAACTATCGAAACCCACAAAAATTTTTGTAAAACATTCACAAAGTTAAAGTTAACGCCGTTAGTTTTTCCGTTAAAAATGCTGACGTGGCATTATAAATAATTTTTTTTTCCACGTGGATTTTTAAATTATTTTTTATTCATTTTTACAAAAAAGAAAATTAGATTAAAAAATTAGATTTATTCATTTTATTTTATTTTCACCAAAAATTAAAAAGAAAAGTTAAACAAAATTATTTTTAAAAATTGTTCAAAAAAAAAAAAATCAACTTCTCTCCCCCGCCGCCGCCGCCCATCGCCGAAGGGGCCGGGCGACGGTCGTCGGCCCTGGGCGGGGGTGGCCGGCCCTCGCCCGGCCAGGGCGAGGCCTCGCCGGCCCCTCGCCGATCGAAGGTGGCGAAAGTCCACCGGTGTCTTTTTTTTTTGAACAGTTTTATGTTTTTTAAATAAATTTAGATTTTCCTTTTTAGTTTTTAATCTATTTTTTAAAGATTTTGAATAAAAATAATTTAAAAAATTCATTAAAAATGTGACGTCGCGCCACGTCGGCAATTTCCGTTAACTTTATTGACCGCGTTAATTTTAGGACTCAATTGAACCAACTTGACAAGTTTTAGGACTTGATTGCACTTTTTGTAAGTTTTAGGACTAAATTGCACTTCTTTGACAAGTTTTAGGACTTCTATTGAATATATCCCTATAATCAATGAGTAAAAACTATCGAAACCCACATTTTTGTACGTTCATGGCTCGTTATGCATTTACCCGTCAATCCGCTTTGAAGCGTCGTACTCATGGTACCTGAACATTGTTTCATTATTGATATAATGATGATGACTACAACTTAGTTTCATCTGGGATGCTATGTAACTTAGAGCAATATGTTGTTCATTTATTTAAAGGTCACGGAAATGTTCTATTGCTGAAAATATTAGTTATCATGTTTAGCATTTAGTAGGGAACTTTTCTTTTTTATGGACTTTGATTGATGTATGTTTTGCTGCATCATGAGATGTAAAAGGAGTCTGGAGGAGGTTGGAAGAGGAAGATTGTGTCCTTACTCGGGAAAAAAAGAGTCATTGAAGGAGCAAGACTTTGATAGAATCGTCGGTTTTTGGTTTTGGTTTTTGACATTGCCTTTTGTCTTGGGTTTTGGTTCAAAAAGTCCGAGGCAACTTGTACCATGTTTTGATTTACTTTTTCAATGTGATTTTTACTCCATGATATGGTCCAATTTGCAGACTAGCGATGTATTCAAATGGAAAGAATTTCAATAACAACTTGCTACTAAGCGGTCCATTCTATCAATTAATCGTAAGTGGACAATACATTGGGACTCTCACTAGACACCAACAAAAACAAAACCATCAGTTCCTACCGTCGCTGTTATAGTTGTCGAACACAACGTCGTCATGTTTCTTCCCCAGTCGTATGTTCTTTTCAAGAGTGTGCTAGTGGTGGGCGTCCCGGAGGACATCTGGGGCCGTAGCAACACGGGCCCATCCCCAATTAATTCTCAATTCTGGCACAGACCGTGCATCCATGATGGTACGAGGCAAAAGTGGTGGGGCTCGTCCACCATGGGGTTGGCGAGAACGGAACACCGGCACAGACATGGATACGATCTTGCGTTGAACCCACACGTAAAGGCTTTGAGCGAGATGACGCAAGAGGACCACGGAAAGCAACACAAGTGACAAGAGATAGGGGAAACAGCGAAAAGGGCCCGAGAACAACAACGATGCAAGGGAAGCCACCAAGAGCGAAGCGGCGAGCATCATGAGGATGGGAAACGCTTGGGCACAACAAGCGGGAGCCAACGACAAGTGAGCAACGATCGCCAATGAGCAATAGAACAGAAGACAGACGACGGCAAGAGAGGTGGCAAAAGTGTGGGTGTCGAATGGGGACGTGGACGCCTTTTCCCCTTGGAATTTCAACTGGACAAGGTTGACCAGCATGGTAACAAGAAAGACGAGAATGGGGTGGAGGGCAGTGGAGGCAGGGAAACCTCGGTCGTTTGTTTGGGGGCGACGGCCGATCGGCATTGGGGTAGGCTTCTGGAGGATCTTGTAGTCTAGTCTTATCTAGAGGGAAATTATCGAAATTATCGAAATTATCGAAATTATCTGAGAAAATGATGGCTAGAGTGGGAGCAGATCTTGCCGTTTTATAGTTCAAGAAATGGTCGGGTCGTCCATTGTGGCAGATGTCGATTTGGGAAGAAACTTCCCAGCGGTTTACATGAGACTGATTGTCGACATCGCCTTTGCTGACTTCCGAGGTTTGCGAGCCACTCAGCGTGCGGCATCCCACTTGGGAGGCGATTTAGCGAGCGACTAAACGTGCGATTTCCTGTCTGGGAGCGACTTCCCCTAAGCGAGCGATTTAGCGTGCGACTTCGCCCTTGGCACTTTCGCCTCGCCTTGCGATTACTTGTTTGAGGACGTGGCCACGCTCCGAGTCAGCATAATCCCTCTCCGCTCGGTGGGTGACACATGGAGCCACATCCCACAAGGACAGATCTGAAAATTGTCTCTAATAAGCTTACTACCGTGATAAAAAAGAACCTCCAATTTTAGGTTCACTCTTAATTCTATTCCAATTTTTTTTTTTTTTGTTCCATAAAAAACTCCAACTTTAGGTTTACTATCAATTCTACTATAAACTTCCTTTTTTGTCATATACGGTCCATTTGATTTGTGAAAAATGTACCATTTCCAAGAAATATTTTCTAAAAAGTCATTTTATAGGAAAATGACTATTTTCCGAATTTTGACTGAAACTAAAAAAAAAAAAAAAAAAAAAACCGGAAAAGTATTTTCTGTCAAATCTAAAGGGAAAATTATCAATAGAATCATTTTTTTAGCGTATTTCATGTATAATCCCAAATTGTTACATTTATGATAGATTTGTCCTAAACTAATTTTTGGATTATTAAAAACTCCAAACTAGTATACCCGTGATAAATTTTACCAAAAACCTCAAAATGGCACATTCATGATAAGTTTATTCTCCGTTAGTTTCCATTAAATTGAATTAATATCACAAAAATCCCTAATTAGTACACTTATGATAAATGGATGGTAAAATCGTAAACCAGCATACCTGTCAACTATCACATGTTATTAAACTTAATAATTTGATGAAAATTTAATGGAAATTAATAGAAGGTAAATTTATTATAGGTGTACCAATTTAGAGCTTTTTGTAGTCAAAAAATTAGTTTTGGATAAATTTGTGATACGTGTACCAATTTAGGTTTTTTTGTGGTATTAACCCTTTTTCCTAATAAATTTTTCTTTTTTTCTTCTTCCTTGGAGGTTGCCACCTATCACGACCAAATTTTCGAAACATCCACTTAGATTTGGCTAATGGATTATTAAGCCTAGACTTAGCTCGGGCTCTCCCAAACCCATACCAACTCGCGATTTAAATTCAAATATCTAGCATGCAAAAGGGAGTCACCACTAATCAATTCGTGATAGGTCGATTAGACACATAAGTAAAATAATGAGAGAATTATTTTACTCCTACGAACTAGAGAAGTGCCCTTTTAGTACCTTTCTCTTTTTATTTCGAAATTTTTTTTGCAGGCAGCTTATATTGATTTTAATTCACCTTCTTAACATGTGAGGTGATCATGCGAGTGCGTAACCACCAATTTAACACTCAAGAAAGCAATTAAATAATGCAGAACTTACCTCAAAGCAACGAAAACATCTACAATATTAAATTAGAATTCACATTAACAATCCTAGATATGATTTCTAATTAACACGCAATTTCATTTTTTGCTTTCACTTTTTTAACGAGAATATAGATGAAATAATATGGCATGGCAAAATGTGACTTCTTAATGAACATGTAATAATTAAATTTGAAATCTAAATTAACCAAGATGACCTAATTCTAATGACGGATAATTTCTAATTAAATGAAACTAGCAATAATCACTAAATGACATGCATTTTATGAACCTAATTCTATATGACGTGCACATGATTCTTTCCATTCTAAAAAAAAACATGCAATCTATCCTAGAAATTGAAACTAATTTAACCTAAGACAAATTTTATCTTTTTCATGAAATTCGAAATTAAGGAAAATACAAAAAATAACTATCTAGATTAAGATTCTATCTAACTTATATTAAGGACCAGGTCAGACTAAATCGTAATTTAAACTAAGATATTATCTTAACCTAACAAGCTCTAACCTATGATGGAAAAATCAATCTAAACTTAAAATAAAACATGCAATTTATTCTAATATTTCTAATATGCCAAAGAATGAACATGCAAAGAATGTCAAAAAAAAAAAACTAACATTTTTTTTATTTTTCTTTTTTGAAATTCAAATTAAAATTAAACATGCAAGAAATAAATAAAAACTAACATCCTAAATGAATGCACTTTTTTTTTGTTTTTTTTTTTTTAAAGTTAATTCAAACATTCAAAAATAAAATAAGATTGATTCTAAATGCAAGATAATAAAATCCTTTTAAAATTATATCCTAATTCAAACTTTTTTGAGATGTTTTCTTTTACGAAAATAGGCTTGTCAATCCCTAAGTTGAAGGCTAATTCATAATGGAATCTCAATCATATGCATCGACAAATATCTCAAATAAGGTAATGGAATTTTCGAAAATCAAAATAGATAAGATTTTCACCTAATTTGAATATTGGTTTCCGAATTCGATCCTCGAATGGTTACTCGAGATGTAACGTGGTGGTGCTCGGTTGCTCGAAAGTCACCCGATGGGCTCCGCGAGACCTACAAAACAAAAATTTGTAAGCTTGGCAAGGGACTCGTCGATGGACGGCGAATCTCGATCTCCCACTGTTGGTTTTGTGGAATTTGGTGACGCAAGGAAATCCACTAGCCTTCTAACAATCCCACTGATTGTCAAACTTCGACCTTCTAAAACCCACACTTAAAAATTTCAACCTCCAAGGAAAGACTAATGTGCTTTGTGCAAGGCGTGGCTGCTTCGTTGTTGATGCCAGGCTAAAATTCGCTAATAAGAAATTCACCATAAATCCTGCAAGAGAAAATTCGTGCGTGAAGAAATTGTCCAGATTCGCCAATGGGCTCGCCAAGCTGGTGTCACGGGAGCAGCCGACATGGTGGTGGTGAAGATCAGGACTGCGGCTCGTTCACTCGATCCAATACGGGAAGCACTGTAGCTAGCAGGAGCACAGCATCACGGTGGGAGGAGTCGTGAAGCCAAGACCGCGAAGAAAATACCTCGCTCTAGCCTCTATTCTCTCTCTAGATTATTGTGTGCTCGGTGTTGACCAAGGAAGAGAGAGAGCCCCCCTCCTATTGGACGAAGCAAAGACCCCTCCTTTGTCTTCTTCTCCCTTTACTTATGGATCTTCTTCTTTTTTACTGCAAGATGTTGACCAAAAAACCACGAAGATCTGCTGGAGCAATTATTGAACACTTGGACTACTTGATGATTGCCGTGGAATTGGTAGCCCTGGCTGCATGAGGAGCAGCGACAATGACGTGGGCTCAAGAGGAAGGAAGCAACGAGCCGACGTAGATCTCGTAGCTTTTTGGAGATATCACGACAAGGCCACCTTGTTGTCGGGAGGTAGGCGCGGCAATGGATTACCGTCTTGTGACGGCAAATAGCGACAGCCGATGTGAAGCTCAGCGGCAAGTTCGCAACCACGAGAGGCTCGACATGTGATGATTAGCTGAACGCTCCTCACCCTCTCTCATGTTTTCTACAGCCATGTCTTCTCAATTGTGTGGCCTCCTCTTTAAAACATACGCACATCCTCTTTTATAGGTGAAAAATTAGGATCTCAACTTCTTCTTCAAATCCACATCCGTAATATTTTTTCACTAATTTTGTCACATATTGATAAGGGCTCAAGATTACGATAGAATTTTTCCTTAAATCCAAATCTTGCAAAATATATCGCAATATCCTTTCACACATTTGCCTTATCCAAAGATATTCTAAAAAAATCCAATCGCATCTCGAAAATTTCAAATTCCCATTTTTTCACGAGATAATTTCCAATCACTTAAAAAAAAGGCTTGGCCAACTAATTTGAACCCATCCGCCACCGGTTCAATAAAATGCAAAAAAAAAAAAAAAATGCAAATTAACAATAAATGCACCTAAATCTATATGCTATGCAATTAAATTTTTTTAGAAATAAAATTAACCCCTAATAAATGACTAAACGGATCACCAAAATTTAGGTGTCAACACCACCCATAGCAACAGGGCTAATGATAAGCCATAAGCAAGCTCAAGGCTCGTGCCAAAGTCTTGAGCTTGCCGATCATCGCCATGACCAGTGAACAGTCGAGGAAGAAGCAAAAAGAAAAGGAAAAGAAAAGAAAAGAAAAGAAATTCCAATTTTTTTTTAAATATTTTTATAAGAGAAAACATTTCATTAACAAGGACCCGAGCCCTAGCATCGAATATCATTGCATGGCCTTTGTGGACCCGACCCTAGGAGTCAAGATTGTAGCTTGAGCATTGGTGCCTCAAGTACGGCCTTTATAGACTTAAGCTTAGGTGCTAAAGCATCGGGTATAGGCACCAGGGGTTTGGCCCCGATTGCCCAAGACCTAATCCCAAACACCGGGACTCGGGAATCAATATTGTGGTTTATGTGCTTAAGAGAACAGTTTCAAGTCAAAGCGTTGATACTTAACTATATTTTGAAAAATATTTTCTTTCAAAGAGAAAATTATTTTCTTGAATTTAAGTTTTAGTAAGAAAACATTTTTCATTGATTCATTTTTCTAAACAAACCAAATTATTGGAAAATGAGAAAAATGTTTTCTCGGAAAATGTTTTTAGCAAAATAAACAGACCCTTAAAAACTTTCAACTTTAGGTCTACTCTCAATTTTCTCCTAAACTTTTTTTATCTTATAAATCTGCCTCCATTAATCGTATGTCTCAATTTTTATTTTTATTTTACATCCAAGAGATGGAAAACTCTTGAGCGAGCTATTCAAGGGTCCCGAGTTAAGTGTCTTGAGCAAGAGACTCTCAAGCATGAGCTCTTCGATCTCAAGAGATTAAGACTCTCAAGCATGCAAGATTAGAGATTGAGCCCAAAATTGAAGATCCCTTGCAAGATGGAAGGAAGACTCTTAAAAGTAAGAGCAATTGAAGAAAGCAACCCTAAAGGTACATTTGTTTCTGGCAAAATTTCATGACAAAATAGCACACTTTGTGGGAAATCATTTTTCAGGAAAGTAGATAGTTTTTATTTGTTTGGTTATGTGTGACCAAAAACATTTTTTTGTGTTTGGATCCTCATTTTAAAAAAGATTTTAATCTCATGGGAAAAAATTCTAATTTATGAATAATTTTTATTTTATTTTATTTTTTCTTCCCCTCTACTTGTTGCCGGGCTTCGGTGACACCTGGTGCCGAAGCCTAATGATAGTTGATTAACGGCCATAGGCACGGGTGCTTATGGCTAGTCTCCAACCTTTGCTGTGGCCAGTAACTAGCCAAAGAAAAAGAAGGAAAATGAATAAAATAAAATAAAATAATATTAAAATATTCGAAATAAGTAATTCCAGAAAGTGTTTTAACCTCTTTTAATTTAGAAATTTACTTTCTTAAATTTATGCACGAATGTTTTCGATGACCATAAAGTATTTTCGATTACTAGTTATATTTGGCATATAATCCAGTCAATGCATATCAACATCGGGTACTACTTCATCCAATATGTCGAGTAATGTTATTGTTAAAAAGATTGCTACAGTAGATAACCCGGCAAACATGATTACTAAGTCCGTTCCTTTGGCAAAGCTCAAGTTCTGCTTTATTGGTGTCTGTGGAGAGTAAGTGCCCGGGGCATTAGGAGAAAGGCATGGATGATGAACACTATAATTTTGCTTCAAACATCGAATCAATGTGAAGAATTGTTAAATTATGTGTCGAGTTTGAGTGTTTGCAAAAATACGATTCACTTGGATGAAAAAGTTTGTGGGACTCCATGAAGATTTACAAAAGAGAAAAAAAAAAAAAGAGTCGAATCCCTCTCGCTTCTTTGATCTGCGGGACTCACCAAATCCTTATCCAAGTTATATTCATCTAAGTGGGACTTTATGGTCAATGAAAACATTCATACTTTATGGTCAACATCAGGTACTACTTTAGGCACACAACTTTCACGCCTGGATTTTCTTCTTTTAGCCGATGGAAATAAAAGGAAAGATGCTGCACACGTGAAGAATGGAAAGTGGTGGGGCCCAAGGTCAAACTTTTGACCTTGGGCACACACATGCACACAAAAAGACGTAGGTTTTCTTCTTTGTGACTGCTGTACGTACCAGCCGGACGTAAGAAGAAAAGAAGCCGCGTGAAGCCTTGATTTAGAACGCGGAGCCCAAAAGACAAACGTTGGAGTTTTTTATTTTGGCGTACATAGAGCATTTTGTGTTAAGCTGGAATGAGCGGTAATTTTATACCATGAGTTTATGTTCAAGTGAGAATTTAGATTTGTGATTAAATCTAGATGCAGGAAATACTTGAACGTGTGAATGATTGTAAACTCTGATTTTCCGATTATAGTAGATTATTTGTTGCTAGCTCTCCCCATGGGCATAGATATTGATACTCGAACCGAATCACCTAAATTTCTGGTGTTCTTATTATTCCTCGTTTATTTTTCTAGTGATTTCGCGTTGACGTAAATTGTAAGATCATGTCATTTTTGTAATTTATATTCAAACAAGAACCATGGCAAGCAACATGATCGACAAGAGATAGGGTAATGATTGAGAGGGGCCCGAGACCAACAACGATGCGAGGAATAGGGGTGTCAACGGTTCGGTTTTTCAAATGTAGTACCCTCTCGTTTTTTGGTTCCCATTGGGTTTACCTTGTTCACAGGTCCCATGGCAGCAAGAAAAGGCGATCTTGTGCTATACCCCAGTGATCTCTTTCCTACCGAGGCACGCAAACTCCCATTGTGTCCCAGATCACATTCCATGAATCGAAAGGGGAAGCCTACTCATCCATCAGCTCCTCTCGTAGATCGGTGCGGTTTGACGAAGTGTCTAAGCACAGTTCACTCGCGTTGATCAATCAAGAGTTTTGCACCAAACTGAACCGTTAGAAAAATCTTCCGAACCGAACCGAATACGAACCGAACCGAAATTTCTGTTCGGTTCGGTTTTTCAATTTTTGGTTTTCAACTTTTGGTTTTTGATTTTTTTTTTTTTTGTTAAACTCAGATTTCTCCACTTTTATTTGCATACCACTAAAGCATCATTCTAGGCCCACAACAAGGAGAAAGAATCAAATACAATAAAGAGTAAACTTGATCTTACTTGCAAGAGTCAATTCATTAACAGCATTGGGTGTTTCCTCAAACAGCAGAGGAAGACTTTGGAACTTTGTCAGCAAAACCTGTACAGTGAACATTTCTCTTCTTATTGCGTACATACAATGACAGATACACGTATAAGAAAGACAGCACAACTCTTCTCTATACATGAAATTTGGCAAGCAAACTCTCCATACAGTAACATTGTACAAAGCGAAATCCACTATGATTAGAAATCACACAAATGAAGACCTCCAATATGTTCTCACTCAAACCTCGCCCTAAATGCACAGAACCTGTGGGCTTCAAGCATTAACAGATGCAACTCATGCCAGGGAAGGGCTTCCTGAACTCAACCAATTCAAAATACGCACACTGCATACTGTAAAATATGACATGAGTCTTGATGTACAGAAGTTAAGAACAAGATCAATCTGAAAAGGCTTGATATTGGTGAAGAATGATCCTCATGCTCATCTGTCGTTTCGGTCAAATTTTCTGTTCCCAACGACCTCCTTGATCCCTGCCACGCCTGTGCCAACCCAGCCGAGACCCGCCACTGGTCGTCATCCACAACTTCAATGGCACAACCATCTAAAGAAGGCCTGCTATCAGCAAACAATGGAGAAAGCTGCATTCTCTCCAAACCGCAAGCAGTTGTTGTAGGCCCACTATAAACCAACTCGGACCGACCCTTTTCGATTCCCTTGTCAGCAACTTCAGATGCACTCGACCAAATACTGACCAACCTCGGAAGAAAACGAGAGCTGACCACCGACGTTACTGCGACGCCTCTTCTTAAGAGAGCAGATGCCATTGTGTACCTCGAGAGATGTTGCGGGATCGTGGAAATAGAACCGCCACGAAAAAACGCTAAAGCCGCAAGAGCAAGATGATTACACAAGGAGCTCTGCGTAAACACCCATTAACTGCGGCGCACGAGCAGAAAAAAATCTTCAGTGGAGCAATTCATCGAACACCTCATGTGCAGGTCACTCTATCTCGTTCGTGTCCTCGCCAGTAGAGAGCGACGGAAGTTAGTGGGCTCAGCTCGACGGGCTGACTCTGCTGACTGCCGGGGCTTTACAAGTCCACGAAGACAAACCTGAAAGCGAGCGATGGCATCAACAGCAATGATGGTGTAGGCGCTGCCCATGTGAGGAGGGGCATTGAAGTAGTAGAGCGACGTCGTGAGGACAAAAGGGTCGGTCTCCGAAGCACGCCGCTGCCGACGAAGAAGGAGAAGAAGAAGAGAAAAGGGTGTGGCGGAACGGGAGGCAGGGCTTCGAAATGGAAGGCCTGGAGGCCAGGGCGTCCCTCAATCGGTTGCCGTCCTTGTCGCCGTCCCTGCTGCCATCGCTGTCCCTGTCCCTGTCGCAGTCACAGTCGCCGTCGTCGTCGCCGTCGCACCTTCAAGACGAGAGGAGACGGGAGAGAAATAGGGTTGGCCTCGGTTTGGTTAATGATTTTATTTTTTTGGTTTGTCGGTTCAATTCGGTTTGGTTAACCAATAAAAATCGAATTTTTCGGTTCGGTTATTAACACCCCTAACGAGGGATGCCACTGAGAGCATAACGAGGATGTGGAACGGTCGGACACAGGAAGCGGGAACCAACAATTTGACTCTTATTCTATCAATTAATCGTATACCAACAAAAGCAAAACCATAAGCTGCTTCTGGCGTTGTTAACGGTTGTGCAACGCGATGTTAATTTTATTCTGTTGCTTCAGTTTCCAGGGCCGTGCTAGGGGTGGGCACCCCGTAGGACATCTCGGGATGTGTCAACTTGGACCGATTCCCAATTCCGGCACGAAGCGCATGCATCCATGACTGCACGAGGCAAGGGCGGCGGGGCTGCTAGTTGGCGAGGACGGAAAACGTGGACAAAAATATATAGAGTCTTGTGGTGAACCCATGTGTAAAGCTTTCGAGAAAGATAGGGCAAGAGGACCACGGCAAGCAACACGAATGACAAGAGATAGGGTAATGATTGAAAGGGACCCACGACCAACAACGATGCGAGGGACACCACTGAAAGCGTGGCGGCGAGCATCATGAGGATGTGGAATGGTCGGGCACAGGAAGTGGGAGCCAACGACAGATGAGTGACGAGCGCCAGTGCGCAGTAGAACAGAAGACAGAAGACGGCAAGGGAGGTAGTAAAAGGGTGGGTCTCGAATGGGGACGATTTCCCTTGGAATTTCACCTCGACGAAGTTGACAAGCATTGAAACAAGGAAGGCGAGAAGGGCGTGGGGGGAAGTGAAGGCAAGGGAACCTTGGACGTTTGTGTTAGGATGACGACCGGTCGGCATTGGGGTAGGGTCCTGGAAGATCCGGAGTCCTCTTATCGAAATGATCGGAGAAAAAGATGGCTAGAGTGGTAAGCAGAACTCGGGTTTTTAAAGCCGAAGTCTAGGAAGGCCAGGCAGTTTCTGGGTCGTTGCTTGGGAACTGGACGATCCTTCCCATGTTCTGTCGTTTCTTTGGTCCGACAAAACCCCTTGACGAGAGCGACAGCGACGTTCCGTCGCTCTACGTCAGCAAACTCGCCCTCTAGTAGTCGGTGGGCGGACGGCGGACACGTGAAGCCTCGCCTCACTGAGATCTGAAAATCTTCTCCAATAGGATTAATATCCTAAAATGACCTTCAACTTAAGATTCGCCCCCAATTTTAACGTAAACTTTTGTATCCCATAAAAGTCATCCAACTCTAAGTTCACTCCCAACTCTAACCTAAAATCTTTAAGCCCAATCTCAATTTTCCCTTAACTTTTTTGCTTTATAAATCTACCTCCATTGACCCTTGATCTAAAATTCTTGAGCAAATTGTTCAAAGGGAGCTTCTTGAACGTGAGCTCTTCGACTGCAAGAGATTGAAGACTTTCAAGCATGAGAGATTGAAGATCGAGCCTAAAATCAAAGATCCCTCATGAGATGGAAGGAAGACTGTTAATAGAATGAACAATTAAAGAAAGTCAGCCTAAATTTTTCTAATTTTTACCCAAGTACAATATGCAATAAGACACCATTTAGGTTGATATGAAAATTCATCTCTTTTAGGAAAAAAATATAGCAATAACATGAAAGGTTGTGTCATTAAGGGCGATTGGATGAAGGGTTAATGGTGACAGTTATGGGATTCAAGTAAAAGTTTATGAATTTTTATAGGAATGAATATAAAGTTGGTGATTTTTTTAAGGAAAAAAAATGGTTTAGGGTAAAATTAGAACAAGATCAAAAGTTGAGGGCTTTTTATAAGGAAAAGAGTGGCTCGTGTTCTTATCTTGGTTGTGTTTTCCATGGTCTCAAAGGGTTCGGCTCCTTCTTTCTCAAAGCTTCGATAATACAGCCTAGCCTCTTTTAAGACTAAAAAACAGGTGGGTGTGATAAGTTGAATCTATTCATCTTTTCTTATAAATGTAGAATTATGTATCTGGTTCAAAAGCAAAAAGATGGCCTTTGTGAAAGAATTGTGGCGTGATTTCTCTAATTCACTTGGGTTCCTAGCAATATAATGTGAGTTCTTTAGTACCGTTCGCACATTTTGTTTCATAGAACAATATAGGGAGACGACCACTTAGCCTCCCACATTAGCCTCTTGCCTCACCTTGTGATCTTGCAATTGAGGACGTGGCCTCACTTCACCACATCAGCATAATCCCTCTTCACTCGGTGAGTGACACACTGTTAAATTAATATTTCGAGTTTGAATTCGGATAACGATTTGTTAAACCAAATTTTATCGAGGAAGATTTTGTCAAGCGGATTACAAATCGGATCAAAAAGTCTTTCTTATTGAACTTTCTTTCGGACATGCAAAATAAGCAAGGAAATAAAAGAAGAAAAGTTAACCTATCACTACAAGACAAAAGAGGAAATAAATAAAAGATCAAGTAAGATTTCCTCCTTCTGCAAAACCCTGCAAAACCCTTCTCACGTTGAAGGCTAAAGGTGGTGGTGGTGGGCCCAGGTCAAATTTTTTACCTTGGGCACATTTATATAAAAAGCGGAAGTCTCCGGGAGGTGGCTACTGAAGCCCTACGAGAGAGAAAGAAAAGGACCCACACGTAGAAGCCGCACACGTCAAGCTGAAGAGAGCCGCATGTGAATTCTTCATTTCGGCGTACGTAGAGCATTTTGTTTAAAGTTTGAACATGCGATAATTTTGTGCAGTGAGTTTATATTCAAGTGAATTATTTATTTATAAATACTTTGGGTTTGGGGTTAAATCTAAGTGTGGGAAACACTCCAGTGTGTGAATGATTGTAAACTCTAATTCTCCGATTATGATGGATTATTTACTATTGGCTCTCCCCGTGGACATAGATACCGATACTTGAACCGAACCACGTAAATTTACGGTGTCCTTATTATTTTTCATTTATCTCTTTAGTTAAATTATCACCACAAACCGAAGAGGAGGAGAAGCATATGTCCCATGTTCCTCATCTAGTGCCATGGATAGTATTATGTATGATATGGTATGCACTAGGCCTGATATTTCACAAGTTATGAGCATGGTTAATCGCTATATGAAGCGTCCTGGTAAAACTCATTGGGAAACTGTGAAGTGGATCCTCAAATATTTGAAAGGGATAACTGTCACGACCTACCCGGGGGGAGGGAGTAGGTTTAGGGATATTGCCTAAAGGACGGACCTAAGACCCATGATTAGGCGTGGGCTCTCCCAAGCCCATACCCTAAGTGACGTTGGGTGTTCTTAGGAATTTTGCACAAAATGAAGTCGTCACTAGCTTATTAGGGTTAGCTAGAAACCAAGCGAGGCATGAGAGTATACCTCGCTTCCTACACGACCAGAGAATCTAAGGTCGGAGACTTGATTACACTAATTGATCAATTAGTGTCCTTTCGGTACCTAATCTTATTCATTTTAAAGCAAAATATTTTTATCATGCAATTTTGATTGATTTTACACTTATCCACTAACATGTGAGGTGATCATGCGGGTGTGCAGTCATTAAAATAACAATTAGCAACCAAGGAAAACATTAAATAAATTGCTCAAGAAAGCAAAGAATTAATACTATAGAGAAGACAAATGCTAATCCTAACTAGACTAAAGGGAAGCCAAACTCCATGTATCAACATTGTTCACTCAAAGACAATCGTCCCTAAGGACGGTTGAAACCCTAAAGTAAAGCCCTACTAGCTTAGTCAAGTTTTTTTTTTTTTTTTTAAGCACAACTCTAGAGTTAAGAAACTTCCATTTTTTTTTTTTTGAGAAAAAAAGCTCATAAAATCCTTTTGTATAATTTTTCAAAGAAAATTTGAATTTCCTGACATTTTTTTTATTTTTTAAATTTTTTCAATTTTTTTAACTAAAAGAACTCGAATTTTCAATATATATATACATACATATATATTTGAAAAAAAAAAATCGATTTTTTTATGTTTTTAATATTTTTTAATAGTTAATATTATTATATCCAGAAAAACGGGTCCGGACCGGTAAATCTAATCCGATCCGTTGCCTTGACACAAACCCGGATTAAAACTAAAAAAGAAAAAAAAAAAAAAACAAAAAACAAAACCAATTTCTTAAAACCCTATTTTTTTGTCATTCCTTGCACAAACTGCTCGTTGGTCTTCCTTCCCAAGCGAACTCTTATTTTCCTTTTCTCTATTTTCTTTTCACTTTTTCTGCACTTTTGTTTCCTTTCCTATTTTCCTTTTCTTTTCATTATTCTTCTCTGTGCTCATCTTCTCCCCGACGCCTCCTTGCACACCTGAAGCTTCCTCTGCCATTTCATAGTTTTCTTTTTTATTTTTCGTTTCGTTTTTATTTTTTATTTTTATTTTTATTTTTTTGTTTATTTTTTTGTTTTTGTTTTGGTTCTTTTCCCTATTTCGGCTTTTCTACTGCATCTTCTCTTTCCTAAAGCCAACGCCAATTCTACAACCTCCTCACCGAAGCTTCTTCCCACCGGATTACACCCACACACTAGCAACACGGCCCCCAAACAATCGGTGACCCTTCCATCGCCCATCCACCGGTAGTCGCTACTCCACGGAAAGATGAACAGGCGCAAAAGAATAACAACAAAACAAGGAATGGAATGCGAACACTAATGAACATCCGAACTCCCTAGATATCAAGTAATCACAATCAACCTACGTCAACACCTCTTCAGATTGGGATGAAATGGGCGCTGCTCTCTCCGGCTTGTCTAAGGGGCATTTTAACAAACACATGATGCGCGCCTATCGAAAATAGGGTATTCAACGGTTCAAAGACCCAGACTCGGACCTAAACCCGAGCAATAGTCAAGAAATATTCGGATTCAGCCGTAATAACAACAAAACCTGAATGGAATCATGCTCAATGATCCAAAAAGGATTCCCTTTGCGCAAGACAGGAGCATACTCATTCCAAATAATCCGAAAATCACGACCTAATCCACGTCAACTTAGTTCAAGCGTTTTATTAAGCATATGGTAAGCACTGACTCGGGAAGAGGTTATTAACTCTATTTTTGGACCCGAGTCTAGACCGAGAGCAATCATCGAGGAACATGCAAAATCGACTGCATCAACTTACTTAAACTCAGCATGCGTACGGACTAACAAAAGGAACAAGACTTGACTTCCTGTTAGACCAAAACAAGATGGAGCCGCAAGGGTTCATGCAAACGAGCATCTCCTTACGGAGTTCCCTACCCAACTCGAAGACGGCAGGAAGCGGGCCAACACGTGACAAATTGAGCCATAGTTTGCCGCCTTGGTATCTTTGAGCCAGGATCCTCGGGCAAGGGAGATTTGAACCAAGTAAAGAAACTCGCCAGCGATGCGGAGATTCAGGAGCGAAAGATCGTATGCTAGAGGGTATTGGCCAGAGGTCGTCAAAAAGGATTCGAGCGTGGCCGATCTGATAGAAAACTCCTTCTCGTTAAACCAAAAACCCAAATCTCGTTAAACCTACCAAGTCTATTGCTCACAACTCACGGCCATTTCAATGCCAACTTCTCCTCTCATGAATATTTGCACACACTTTTTCCAGTAAAAGGAGAACGCCCATGGATTTACAAACCAACACGTTCGATTTTTAAACAGCAAAAATTCACGGCCATAAACTCAAATCTCAGGGAAACAAACGTGGACCGAATGAACTAAAGTCAAAAGGTATGACTTTTCTAAAAAAATCAGATGTTTTGATTTGAAAGACCCTCTTCGAATGAGGACGCAGCTTCGTTTAGGCATTATCACAAACTCATAGCAGTCGGCTAGAATGCGCAGCACAGAGACAGGTTTACACAGTTTTCATTCAAGCGTTTCATCGAGCACATAGTGGGCAAGAAGTGAAGAAAACGACGCTGGCCACTTATTAGGATTCGAACCCGGACCTTGACCCGAGTGAACACATGGAAACGCTCAACATCAAACAAATTGACTCAGCAGAACACAATAAACTTAAGAATCAGAGAAAACTCGCTTGGCTATTCTATCACCAAAACAGGGCAGTGTCGAAAGAGTTCATGGGGATGAGTTTCAGTCATAAACCCCTACTCGGCTCGAAGACGGCGACGCGAAGGCCAGTTCTAGACAAATTGAACTTCAGTCGACCACCTCGCGATATCTCCGAGCCGAGATCCTCGGGAACGAACGGTTTGAACCAAAAAGAAACTCACCGGAAATGCCGAGATTTGGGAATGAAAAGTCTTGCCCTCGAGGACGTCGGCTAGAAGTCCGCGATTCGCCTCGAGGAGGGGCGAGCAATGTTCCACCCAAGCAGCTTCTCCCTTTCTCCCTAATCGTCTCCCTCTCTCTCAAGCTTCCTCTCCAGTGCTCTCTCGACGTTTTTTGTGCCCCCCTTCTCCTCCCTATAAATCTGCCGTAGGTTGCCCCCTTTTGGCATCCCTCCAGAGCGGTTCCGGATGGCCAGCGAAGCCAGCTGGCTTTCCCTTCCATCTCTACCTCAAGACTGTCGTTAATCAGCCTCCTCTCCATGCCCGTGTATGCGCCTGCAGCTATTTCGGTTCTTGGGGCAAGTTAGTGGCATTTTCGGCTAAGATAGCAGCAGGTTCTCTTGGGTTTACAGCCGTGTATCATCGCTTCCCCTTCTTCTGCTCTGTCTTCTGCCGCTCCCTCTGTTCTGTTTCTTTCTTTTTTTTGCAGGTCTTCGAAGACCGACACAGAGGGAGGAAGACCCTCGCTCGCGGGCTGAAAGGGAAAAAGGGGCTGGGCCGGGCCCAGCACAGGGGAGGAAAAGAAAAGGAGAGACGGGTCGGCTCCGGCCCGACCCGACCATATTCTTTTTCGTTTTTTTTTTTCGATAAAAAATAAAATAAAATAAAATAAAATAATAATAATAATAATATAACTTTTTGTGATTTTTCTTTTGATTTTTTTGTAAAAATAAGTGTCAACAACTGCCCCTCTTTGAATGTAATCTCGAAGAGGTTGCTTTCAAAGATAGAAGACACCTAATTTATTTCGACGGTAGAGAGACCTTGAGTGCACAGGCACGTATCAGGTCGACGGAAATGACTCATGACTAAGGAAGCGTGCCTTGTCAATAAGAGGAAGACTCCGAGCTACAGAAGCCCACCGAGTCATAAGAAGGGAGGGATGAGGTCTCACCGAGTAACAACGGGTTTCAACCGGATGTGGTAGTCTCACCATGTACAAACGGGTTTCGACTGGGAGAAAGATCTCATCGTATATAAACGGGTTTCGACCGGATGATAGTCTCACTGTGTACAAATGGATTTCGACTGGGAGAAAGATCTCATCGTATACAAACGGGTTTCAATCGAATATGATAGTCTCACCGTGTATAAATAGGTTTCGATTGGGAGAAAGGTCTCACTGTATATAAACAGGTTTCGACCGGGTATGATAGTCTCACCGTGTACAAACGGTTTCGACTAGGAGAAAGGTCTCATCGTATACAAATGGGTTTCGACCAGGTTGGAAATACATGATTTAAGGAAAACCAATGAACCTTTGTAGATAATATGGTTTAAGGTTGACCATGAACTTTTGGAGATGACATGGTTTAAAGTTGACCATGAACCTTTGGTTATTAGGGAAGCACCGGCTAACCCCCTTGAAAACTGCATGGCTTCACTGAGGAATCCTGTCAAACTCAACTTGAACAAATGTCATTAGAGACGTCATTAAGAGATGTATTGACAATATTACAGCATTAATTTAACAAGCTAATCAAGCTAAGTTCGACTACGTTAGAAAACATTTGATGTCAATCAGCGTCATGCGGTGCAAAACTGTCATCTTGCTCAGGGATGTATCATTAATCATCAAATTCTCTGGAAGTCAAGTTCTTATCAAAACAGCTACGACTCGTGAAAAAGGCTCATTAAGCATGCCAAACTAGAGCTCTTTAATTAGAAAGGGTTTCTCACACACTCTCGATAAAATGCCTACTTGATCCCATCCATTCATGTGGGAAGTAACTGATTGCTGATGGTACCTCACATAACCCATGTCAAAGGCTTTCAGAAATATTCGCGATGAGCACAATCTGATTGATCGAAAAAGTCTTTTGAAATGACCATGGTATAGGTTTGGTCATGGGCTTACACAAAGGGATTATAGCTTTGAGGCCAATAAAGGGACATTTATCGCTATCTTCATCGGGTTCACAAGTCGAGAACTTGGAGGATAAGATAAGATAGAATTACCTTCACTCCTTCAAGCAATAGCTTCTTTGTGGCATTCTCATTTTCGCTCAAACCATCCTAATCAGAAGAGACTTCGGAAGAGGGTTGTAATGTTGGCTCGGGAGAAGCTCGAAAGGCTTAAAATGTTTATGAGGGTTTTTAAGAGTTGATGATCATCACAGCGTCATGACCAGGTCACTCGACCTTTCGAAAGCATTTGGCTTTGAAATACATCACATCTTGAAAGTCCCTTGACTAATCATTTCTGTATAGGAGCTTTGCTCATTTTTCTAATTCCCTTTGCACTTGCGATGATTTTTTTCGCAAGCACTTGGATTTTGATCATTTTTCTTTCACATAAGATGCAGCCTTTTGGCTTTTTTTCTTGACGGGCATTGGCCTTCCTTTTACCAGGCACACTACTTTTTCATGCCCCCTAGTTTGTTGAGCTTTTTGCTCTTTGAACTTTTGTAGCTCTTATGACTTTCAAGATGCTTTTCACATTTTCTCATGACTATCAATTATATTTGGTCAATTCTTATGCCTTGCCCCAGTGAAGGGAGATGATTATAACTCGGGGTTCAGAAATGAATAATCAGGCCTAAATTGGTTAAAGCAATGGATATCAATGTTTGGATAGAGAAGGAAATGCTCTTCTTCACATTGGGATGAGTCGAGATCTAATGAGAATTCCTTTGAAGCTATCACCAAAAGGTTGATGTAAGTGAAAGTAATAGAATCTTTCTCAACCTTTCACTCTACAACACGACCGTAACCTCCTATGCTGCCCCAATGTAGGGTCGTTCTCGATAGGGGTATTTTGAAGGATCATCTTTATTCTACCCAAAGGGGTAGTAAGAGATTAGTGCAATGCTTGGGATTGATGAATGAAACGCCTTTATCATTTCGATCTTTGTGCTTAATGTGAATGAATTCTTTGTTCTAAGAAGAGGTTACTTTTAACTCGACTCTCAAAAGTGTTTGAAGGGTGTGTTTGGGGATGGGCTTGCCTTTCTTTATCCTAAGCACTCCTTGTTTAGCATGGTTAACATTTCACCCTTTTGCGCGGATAAAGTAATTTTGACGAGCCTTTTTCTTGAGGGTCGCCGACGTGAAGCACGCATAGTGACACCAAAGAATAGGTCATGCGAATCAAGTCATGCATTTTTTTTGTCCTTATTCCTCTTTTATTAATAATTTCGGCTTACCTCTCAAAAGAGACATTCAATCGTTTACATGAAGACTCGATGGATTCTTGAGTCAATTCTTTTCCTTGCTATTTCCTTGTCAGACAGTAGCATGCCTGAAACACAAATAGATATGCATGTATGCAACTTATGCGTGATATCTACAATGCTATGCATGGTGCTATGTGACTCGAATTGTGCATGAAGTGACTCCTCGGCCTTGATTTCATTCATGGAAAATACTTCTTGATTGCATCAGCATTTACAGGTCTAGGCAATTCATTGCCATCAATTTCAACTAAAATCATAGCACCACCAGGAAGAATCTTCTTAATGACGTACGGCCCTTCGTAGTTCAGGGTAAACTTGCCACAAGGATATGGTATGATCGGAAGCACCTTCCTCAACACCAGGTCATTGACATCGAAATGTGTGGGACGCACCTTTCGATTGAAGGCTTTTGCGACTCGTCTCTGATAGCATTGACCATGACACACAGCTTGCAATCTCCTCTCATCGATCATGTTTAACTGCTCATGCCTTTGTTGCATCCATTCAGTCTCATCAAGTTTAGATTGGGAAATGACCCTTAGAGAAGGAACTTCAACCTCAATTGGTAAGACGACCTCCATCCCATACACAAGTGAAAAAGGAGTTGCCCTGGTAGAGGTGCGAATAGAAGTTCGGTACGCCATTAGTGCATAAGGAAGTCTCTCGTGCCAATCACGATAATTTTCAGCGGTCTTCGATAGGATTTTCTTTATGTTCTTATTCGCCGCCTCCACAGCTCCATTCATTTGAGGACGGTACGGTGACGAGTTCAAATGCTTAATTTGAAACTCATTGAGCAATCCGTCTACGACTTTGTTGTTCAAATTAGTGCCATTATCAGTAATGATCGCCTCTAGCACCCTGTAACAAGCGACAATGTCACGACGGATGAACTTTGCCACATTCTTGGCAATAACATTAACATACGAGTTGGCCTCGATCCACTTGGTAAAATAGTCTATCGCCACCAAGATAAATCGATGCCCATTTGAAGCTTTGGGGTTAATGGGCCCGATCACGTCAATTCCCCACATTGAAAAGGGCCAGGATTGGGACATTTGGTGAAGTTCATTCGGAGGGGGCATTTATTTAGTCTCCTAAATTTGGCACCGGTGACACCGTCGTATGTGCTGAATACAGTCGGACTCCATGGTCAGCCAAAAGTAACCGAGTCACATGATTTTTCTCGCCAAGAAGTGTCCGTTTATGTGGGGGCCGCACTCCCCTTCATGTATCTCTTTCATTAAATGGTTGGCTTCTTTAGCGTCGACGCACTTTAGCAATGTCGAGTCAAATGACCTTTTATAAAGGACGTCTCCACTAGCGAAGAATCTTGATGCTAGCTTCGAGATATGCTTCCTATTTGTTGCTTCACCTCCTTTAGGGAATTTGCCCTTCTGTAGGTACTTCAAGATATCACTATACCATGGCTCTCCATCAAGCTCTTCTTCAATTATCATACAATAAGCTGGGCGTCTAAAGATTTCGATTCTCAATGGTTCAATGTCCATGCCTCCAATTACTCGCAACATTGAAGACAAGGTAGCCAGGGCATCAGCGAACTAATTTTGGGACCTTGGTAAGTATTCGAATGACCTGCCGTGTGGATCCACGGCCTCCCTAGTAAAAAATTAAAAGCGCTTGGTATATCTAAAACTTGGAACAAGACTTGAAAAAGTACAGGGCCAATCAGCAGCTCAAGTTCAATTTCCCCTATCGCCTTCTTCTTCATCCCGTCGAAAGCCTAATATTTCACAAGCTATGAGCGTGGTTAATCGTTCTATGAAGCGTCCTGGTAAAGCTCATTGGGAAGCTGTGAAGTGGATCCTCAGATATTTGAAGGGGATAACAGACGTGGGTATAATGTACCGGAGGGACAACAATGTCAGTGAGACCACTGGTTATGTGGATTTGGATCACGCCGGTGACTTGGATGATCATAGGTCTTTAGCAGGGTATGTGTTTACGCTAGCGAGTAGTGCAGTTAGTTGGAAAGGGTCTTTACAGGATCACATTGCCTTGTCTTTGACTGAGGCAGAGTACATGGCACTAACCTTTGTAGCGAAAGAGGCGATATGGTTACAAAGTTTGTTCTTGGACTTTGGGTTAGAAAAGAAAACTGTGGATATATACTGTGATAATCAAGGTGCGATATATTTGGCGTATAATCTAGTTTATCACAAGCGAACGAAGCATATCCATATCAAGTACCATTTCATCCAAGATGTCTTAGTTAAGGGTAATGTTATTGTCAAAAAGATTGCTACAGCAAATAATCCGGCAGACATGATGACTAAGTCTGTTCCTTTGGTAAAGCTCAAGCTCTGCTTGAGCTCTATTGGCATCTATGGAGAGTGAGTGCCCGTTGCGGTGTTGGGAGAGTAACACGAATGATGAGCACTATAACTTGTTTCAAATATCGAGCCAAGGTGGAGAATTGTTAAATTAATGTCTCGAGTTTGAATTTGGATAACGATTTATTAAACCGAATTTTATCGATGAAGATTTTCTCAAATGGATTACAAATCGGACGAAGAAGTCTTTCTTATGGAACTTTCTTTCGGACGTGCAAAAAGCAAGGAAATAAAAGAAGAAAAGTTAACCTATCACTACAAGACAAAAGAGGAAATAAATAAAAGATATAGTAAGATTTCCTCCTTTTGTAAAAGCCTTCTCACGTTGAAGGCTAAAGGTGGTGGTGGTGGGTCCAGGTCAAACTTTTGACCTTGGGCACATATATATAAAAAGCGGAAGTCTCTAGCCCTACGAGAGAGAAAGAAAAGGAGCCACACACGTCAATTTGAATAGAGGCACCCATGAATTCTTCGTTTCGGCGTACGTAGAGCATTTTGTTTAAAGTTTGAACGCGCGATAATTTTGTGCAGTGAGTTTATGTCCAAGTGAGTTGTTTATTTATAAACAGTTTGAGTTTGTGGTTAAATCTAGGTGTGGGAAATACTCGAGCGTGTGAACGATTGTAAACTTTGATTCTTCAATTATAGTAGATTATTTGCTATTGGCTCTCCTCGTGGACGTATGTACCGATATTCAGACCAAACCACGTAAATTGCTAGTGTCCTTATTATTTCTCGTTTATCTCTCTGGTTTGCGCGTTGATATAAATTGCAAGATCATGTTGTTTCCGTGTATTATATTCCAATACACATGGAGCCATGTCCCACCGGTATAGATCTGAAAATACTCTCTAATATATCAAAATTTTGTGTCTCCCTCTCATCTTCTCTTTTCTTCTTTCCAAAATTGGCTCTCTCTCGCCTTCACTCCCAATCCACTATATTTTCTAGCTCATCGTTGCAGCATAATAAATACAAATTCATTCAACTATTGAAGTGGGTTAAGCCACATCAAATTGTGGCGAGACTGAGCGGAAAGTTTCTGAGTACAACTAGAAGAGAATGCAATGATTGATTGTCATTTTGACCTATCGGGTATATGTCAATCCCTATCTCAACCTAACAATTTCTGAACTTCTAAGTTGTATATGCCTTTTTGTCTAAACTTATGTTGAGAGAATGTTTTGTATGAAGCATTATATCCTTTGTTGATATCTTGTAGACAAAGTTAGAGAGGTGTTGAAGCTTAGTGACCAAGAAATGGAAGATCTTGCTAAGCTACTGATTGTAGAGCAGTCACTTCTCATGTTTGGCACAGGATACGACTATGCTACAGCTTTGGAAGGTTCTTTAATAGTAAAAGAAGTGGCATTGATGCACAGTGAATGAATACTTGCTGGTGAAATGAAACATGGTCCTCTGGCTCTAGTGGATGAGTCTTCCCATTGTAGTGATTGCTACTCATGATGCTTCCTTCAGGTTAGCTTTTGTCGTACGGGTTTACTCGCATCCATGAAATATTTATTTGTTCTAAAGCTGAAGTTGTCAATGTTAACAGCAAATCACAGTCAGTTATTCAGCAACTCCATGCCCACAAAGGACGCCTAATTGTGTCTCTTGGTGGAGCATGTAGAGTCATTGAAGATCCTTAGGTGGAGGACTGTCTTCAGCCTGCAGTCAATACAGTTTCTTTCACAGGTTAAGAGTACATCCAATAGTTTTCCAGGCTAAATGCGTTATAACTTGCTGAAGATGAAGCTATGATGTAGATAAGGGGGAGCTGGATGGGAGCATCTAGCTTTCTGTTTCCTTGATTTGTTTTATGCTCTCGGTGTTTGTTTTTGCATTAAGAGTTCCAAAATTCTGTCTAGGATTTGGTGTTTAGTTTTAAAAGAGAATATTTTTTTAAGTCTTGACAAAAATAAAAGAAATCAATTTTATTGATTGAGCAGTAATGTTTTGTTGTTTTATTTGTTTGTTTATTCATTGCTTATAGAGTATATTCACAATATTGTTCTTCCTTTCAAATAGCCTATTTTGTTTTAGTAGATTATCTAATTTGTCGGACATGAGATAATTTTTAACATTTGGGTTGCAGTAGTTGGTGTAACATCTCACATTCCTAAGAGGATATAATGTTGACTAGCCCAGGAACCTCGCAAAGAGTGTGACGATAGAGTAGAAGCCCACTAATAGATTTGTTCTGATTGCATTAATCCCACAGCGAAATGGATTACATCACGAGAATGTAAAGTATCTTTTTGACACAGAGTATGCATTCTATTGATCACTTGTATTTTATTGAACAACAGCCCTTGCAAGATCTTTATTTATGATCAATTAGGAAAAACTCTTGTAACCCATCTTTTTTGCATGTTTGCAACTTGTCATGTATTTACCTATCAATTTGCCTCGAAGTGTCGTATTCAATCTGAACATTGTTTCATGATTGACATAACAATGATGACTACAACTTAATTTCATCGGGGATGCTATGCAACTTAGAGCAATACATTGTTCATTAATGCCTTCAATTTAAAGGTCACGAAAAAGTTCTATTGCTGAAAATATTAGTTATCGTTTTTAGCTTTTAGTGGGAAACTCCACTTTTTTATGGTGTACCTTTGATTGAGCATCCTTTGCTATGATGTAAAAGGAGTCAAGTGGAGGTTGGAAGAGGAAGATTGTATCCTTTCTTGGGAAAAAAGAGTAGGCGGTTCAACAAAAATGTGTGTCATTAAAGGTGCAAGATTTTGGTGGAATCGATCAAGAATCTAAGACTTGCTTCTTTCGCGGAGATTGGTTTTTGACGTTTTGCAATATCTCAAGTGATGATTGTCACGTCAGTCGTCAAATTGCTAGTCAATTCCCAATTCATACCTTTCTTGAGAAATAATCCGAGATAAACTGTACCATGGTCTAATTTCCTTTTTCAGTATGATATTGTAAGAAGAGACCTTGTGTGTTCAAATGGAATGAATTTCAATGTCAACTTGCTGCGAAATTCGTCCATTCTCTCAATTAGTCATACAAGGAAGGTACAATGCGACTCTCAGAAGATACCAACAGAAACAAAACCCAAAGTTCCTACTGTCGCTGTTATTGGTTGTCGAAGGCAACATTGTCATGTTTCTTCCCCAGTTGTATCATATTTTCCGGGATTATGCTAGTTGTGGGCATCCTGAGGGACATTTGCGGCCGTGTCAAGACGGGCCAATCCCCAAGCAATTCCCACTTCTGGTGCAGAGCGCACATCCATGACAGTAACAGGCAAGAGCGGCTGGGCTCTTCCACCATGTAGACAACAAGAAGGGAACGCAACGACATGCATAGATTGTCACGCCCCAACCCTCGGGCACGCACCCATCCCTTGCCTTGGTCGATTATAAAAGCGATATCCCAGGACTACGTATCGCCGACCCTTTCTTTTTATTATGCACAAGCGGAAGCATATAAAATCCCCAGACAATAAAACATTGGGATAGAACGGTAGGATTAAATTTCAAACCTTCACTCTTATATACATTGCAAAATAGTGCACATATATATATACAAAGTGAACTATTAAATCCAATTCATATTAAGCCAGTTAAAAACACAAGTCTACAAACAGAAGCGGGGTTCTACAAGTTACGGGTCCCCATCCTCCTCTTCATCATTCTCCACACTCCAACTGGAGCCTTCAGCAGACTGCACTGGACTTCGAGACCTTCAACATCCAAGTCTGCTACATCTAGGGACCTGAAATCGTTATTCAATAACCAATGAGACTACGTCTCAGCAAGTTCTACTCCCTAAGACCCGATTAGTAAAGCTAATACACTATGGGCTGCCTAAACACGCATAGGTCAGAGGACTTACCTTGGCCTCATATTCCACCTGCAATTCGGTACAATTTATAATAGGCACTCAACTACTCATAACAAATTGAACTAGTCGATTACATGTCATAGAGCACACGTGCATTCTCTAAGGCACTAGTTCACCAAAGTGATGCATCAAATCACCGAACCTACGTGTCTCTTCCAAGATGCTTCACTTAATTCCCTGGGCCCACGTGCATCCTCTAAGGCACTCGTTCACCAAAGTGATGCATCAAGTCACCGAGCCCACGTGCCCTTTTTACGATGCTTGGCCCACGTGCATTCTCTAAGATACTCGTTCACCAAAGTGATGCATCAATTCACCGAGCCCACGTGCCCTTTTAGATGCCACTCTCAAGGTTCAATGGCTTTATGGTCCCACCCGACCTTCTCAAGATTTAGTGGCTTTACGGTTCCACCCGACCCTCTCAAGATCTAGTGGCTTTACGGTCTCACCCGACCCTCTCAAGATCTAGTGGCTTTACAGTCCCACCCGACCCTCTCAAGATCTAGTGGCTTTACGGTCTCACCCGACCCTTTCTACTATGGCCAACAATATTGCACCTTGTAATTAAATTCCTCAATTTCATAATATCTTGGCCTAATTTGTTGATATCAAAGATACTCGATAAAATATTGTGTGTGGGTACACAATCGGCCTTAGCCAAAATAGAATAGTTTCATTTTCTATAAATCCCACCATTTTCTGTAGTCTACCAAAACATTTTTGGCATTGTCAACCGATGCCCGGTTATTTTTCAATTAATAACCGAAGATTATTCAATTTAGGAATAAATCCTAAAATCACTCATAAATCAATTTAACACAAAATAAAGCTCAATTAAATAAAAGGACTGCACCACGATCATCAGCACGAAATTCCGGTCATCGGCCATCCCGGTTGAATTTTCGGAAAAATAAATAATTAAATAATTAATTTTGAAAATTAAATAAATAATTATTAAAAATCCAATTTAGGCTCGTAATGCCTGATTGGAAGCCAAGACGAGCTCGGAAAATTACCGAAACTCGTTCAATAAATAACATAACATGTCTACTTGCTAATGTCTATTTCTAACCACCTAACATGCATCATTAAGTCACTAATTTAATTTATTTAATTTAATCTAATCCCCTAATTGCATTTAATTAAATCTAACCAACCCTAAGTATAATTAGCAGACTAAGAAAGCATTAGTGAGTAAAACTCACTTGGTAAAAGTGAAGACTGAATCACCGCAACGACGACACGACGGCGGCCGAATTCCAAAATTTCGGCGACGTCGATGGATACTCGGGCCGGGCCCAAAAGCCTCACAAGCCCACAGGAGATTCTGGGCTTGGACTGAACCTGGGCCAATTAGCTTCGCGGGCCGAGCTGTTGGGACTTCTTGGGCTTCAAAACTGGGCCTGAGTTACTAGATCTTTGGGCCAGGCCTGACTGAAATGGAACTTGCCGGCTTCAAGATGGGTTGCAGGCTGGACTTCTTGCTAGCTGGGCTTCGAAGACTGAGAATGGGCTGTCTTCATTGGGCTGCTGAATTGGGCCGAGAAGCCTGAAAATTTGTGGCCAACGTTGGGCTCGTGGAGATGGGCCCACGACGGTTGACAATTGCGAGCTGCTGGAGACGTTGAACGTGAAGCTGATTCGGTGGTCTTCTTCGCTGAAGGTTGACTGATCGAGCGGCAGAGATCTTCGAGGCAGCTGCTTCGGTGGGGTTGCTAGGCCGAGAAGTCCATCAAGACCACGACCAAAGCTGGGCTTCAAGGGACGTCGTTGCTAGAGTCAAGCCGCGGGGGAGGCTTCAAGGGTCGGGCGATGGGGAAGCTCATTGGGGATTTGTTGACCCGACAGACAACCGAAAGTGGAGCAAATGGAGGTGGCGGAGGAGAAGAGGGCGGTCTCATGGACGTGGCGGCTTGGATCGATGGGAGAAACGGACAAGCGCGTGCGGCTTCGGTGGATGATGGCCGCGTGGAGCGGGAAATCGTTGAAGATGATGGGCGTCCGATGCAGCTTTTGGGGCTTCTTCGGTGGTCGATGGCTTCAACGTGGCAGCTGCAGCGGTCTTTGTTGATCTTCGAGCTGGACAACGCGCGAAGGAGCTGCGGTCAACAAGATGGAGAGCTGGGCTTCGATCGTGGCAGTTGAAGAGGGGAAATTTTTGTGGAGTTGCAGACTTCCATTAAAAAATGAAGGAAAGGAAAGAGCATAAACTACTTCGGACGTGGGGTTTTGGATTGTAGAGAATAAAAAAAAAAAAAATGAAAGTGTAGGGAGATGAAATGAAAACAGGGCAGCGAAGGAGAGGAGATGGCTGAGGCGTGCGTGAGGAGGAAGTCAAGAAAGGGGGCCCAAAGATAGCAAAATCCATCCATTCCCTTTAATGCTTGGTCTCCCTTTAAGGCCACACAAAAATATCTAATGTTCCCCATAATTATCTTCTTGTCCCTAATTCTTTCTTGCTTAAATTCCCACAAGAATATCCAAATTAAAAGTCCAAAATTCCAGTTCTATCTCAAGCTCCGAATTTCGATTTTCGGGCTTCAATATCTTCGACTAATTCTCCATTCGACGTCCAATTTAGCCAAGGAAAAAGCCCATATGATTTTCTGTAAGTCCCCAACACCCAGAGGCTCGGCCTGAAAGTCCAAACCCGCTTAAATTCGGTCCATACGAATTTCTGTTAATTTTCCGTGACTTCCGAACGATTTTCCGTAAAAATTCCAAACTCGATGGAATTTCTCCAAAAGACAAGACGAAGTCCTATAAATGAACCATGACATGCTCGAACGTCCGATTCCCAAAATCGAATTCAATTTCGTGGTTAAAATCGACCGAACGCGATTTTAGTCCAATCCGACCTATTGAGTAGCTTTTAGGGATTTTACCGCAGTTATATCCCTTAACTGCTTCACCCAATAGATCAGTTAACTCATGAGTGATCAACTCAGAGAAAAAAGACCATCGGCGCGTCGACGAGATGCCCATTTCATATATTTGGAACGGGATCGAAATTTGGGATGTCACATAGATTCCCACGTAAGAAGGTTTCAAGCGAGACTATGCAAGAGGACCATGGAAATAGCGAAAGGGGCTCGGGACCAACAAAGCTGCAAGGAAAGCCATCGAGAGCAAAGCCACGAGCATCGTGAGGATGGGAGATGCTCAGGCACAGCAATTAGAGACAACGACAGAAGAGTGACGAGTGCCAATGCACCATACAACACATCAGAGAAGCCGGCAAGGAAGATGTGGATGTTAAATTGCTAAAGAGAGGAGAGATGAGGCTGAAACTTAATCTTTCGTACAGAACAACGAAGTCTTTTACAAAAGACAAATATATAACGTAAAAAACACCACTAAAATAGGACCCATAACTACCCATGTTCTGCATAAAGCACTTTGCTCCTCCAACACCTAAAAACTAGGACAACTAACACACATGACTCCACTAACTCCAATAATTGAAAAACCAATCAGCAAAACATGCAAAAGGAAATAACTATTATTTTAACAATCCCTCACTTAAACTGATGTTTACTAATATTCAGTTTAAAGCCTTGACTGTTTTCAACGTGCAAACACCTAGTAACCTTCTGAGCTTCACAAATGACTCCATCTTGAGGGCCTTGGTGAATATATCAGCAACTTGATCTTCACTCCTGCAGTCTATTAGATCAATTGTTCCATCATTGCTAAGATCTCTCAAGAAATAAAACTTCACATCAATATGCTTGCTTCTTCCATGTAGCATAGGATTCTTAGAGATTTTGATTGCTGAATTGTTGTCATAAAAAAATTTAGTAGCTCCTAGTTGCTTGAATTGCAGCTCCTCAAGAATTCTCTTTAGCCAAATAGCTTGACAAGCACTAGTTGTTGCAGCAACAAATTCAGATTCTGTACTTGACTATATGACAATTGGTTGCTTCTTGGATGACCACAAAATAACACCTGTCTCAAACATAAAAGCATAACTTGAAGAGCTCCTCCTATCATCTTGATCTCCTGCATAATCACTATTTGTAAATCTCAACAAATTGGAGTTTTCACCCTTCTTATAAAATAACCCAAAGTCTCTAGTTCCTTACAAGTAACGAAGGATTCTCTTGGTAACTAACAAATGCATTTATGTAGGATTTTCCATATATCTACTAATTAAACTCACATAATACATTATGTTTGGTCTTGTTGCAGTTAGATACATCAAACTGCCCACAATTTGTTTGTAAAGTGTGCTGTCAACCTTCCTCCCTTCATGATTTTTGAATAGCTTTAAGCCAAACTCAATGGAGTGTTTACAGGATTACAATCCTTCATCTGAAACCTGTCCAAAATTTCTCCTACATATTTCTTTTAAGAAATAAAGATCCCATCATCCGATTGTACCACTTTTATGCCAAGGAAGTAATGCATCATACCAAGATCAGACATTTCAAACTCATCCATCATAAATTTCTTAAATTCTTCAAACATGCCATCACAACTTCCAGTAAATATAAAATCATCAACATACAAGCAGACAATAAGCATTTTTCCTTTATCTCCAATCTTGACAAAAAACATATGTTAATAAGGACATTTTGAAAAACTAACTTTAAAAAAATAAGTTTCAATACGATTATACCAAGCTTGATGGGCTTGTTTTAGCCCATAAAGAGCTTTCTTCAATCTATAAACTTTATGTTCATTTCCAATCTTGACATAACCAGGGGGTTGCTCGACAAATACATGTTCCTCCAAGTACCCATACAAGAATGCCGATTTGACATCTAGCTGGAAAATAGGCCAAGAATTCTGTGTCGCCAATGCAACCACCAATCTGATCGTGTCATGTCTCGCAATTGGAGAAAAAACTTTTGTATAGTCGATCCCATATTGCTGCTTGTATCCCTTGACTACTAAACGTGCTTTGTATTTGTCAACTTCACCATTTTTTTTCAATTTTATTTTAAAGACCCACTTTACACCAATGATTTTTTGTCCATCCGGAAGATTGGATAGCTCCCAAGTATCATTTCTTTCGATGGCATTAATTTTATCATCTATTGTTTTTCGCCATTTTTCTTCTTTGACAACACTCTCAAAAGTTGTAGGATCATAGTCTGAAAACAAGACAAAGTGAGTAATTGAATCTCCAATTACAGTTACCTCATAATCTTCCAACCAAGCAGGCCTTTTTCTAACGTGGCGAAGAGATTGAGCTTCTTCTTCATTGACTTTAGTGCCTGTTGGTGAAATTCCAGCAGCTGTAGAAGTTGTATTTGATGAATTTTGGGGGCATACAAGGTGCTGAAATCTGCTCCTGTTCAGCATCATTGTCATAAAGAACTTGGGTAGGCTGCTACCTATTCCAATCCCAAGTGTTCTCTTCATCAAAAATAACATCCCTACTAGTCACAATCTTCTTTGTTAGTGGATTGAATAATTTATATGCTTTGGATGCTTCACTTACACAAAGAAAGACACATTTTTTAGCATTGTCATCAAGTTTTTTCCTTTTCACATCTGAGACATGGGCATATGCAATGCATCCAAAGATTCTGAAGTGATCTGCAGCCAGTCTTCTCCCACTCCAAGCCTTTTCTGGTATCATATTCTGAACAGCAAAAGTTTGACTTCTGTTCAAAACATGAATACTCCAATTTACTGCTTCTGGCCAAAAAGTCTTTGGAACTCTTCCTCTTGCCAATAAACTTCTCACTATGTTGAGAATTGTTCTATTTTTCCTCTTAGATACACCATTTTGTTGTGGTGTATATGCATCAGTAAGCTCTCTTTGAATACCATGCTCTGCACAAAAAAATATTCACCACCACAATCTATTTGAAGAGTCTTAATGGTTTTTTTTTGCTTCATTCTCAACACGAGCTTTGAAGCTTTTAAATGTGGAGAAAGCTTCTGATTTTTCCTGTAAAAAATAAACCCAAGTTTTTCTGGAAAAATCATCAATGAGGTAATTAAGTATCTTTTACCTCCATTAGAGGATGGGTTTATAGGATCGCAAATGTCCGAATGTACCAGCTGTAAAACATTCTTTGCTCTCCATGACTTTTCTTTTGAAAATGGAGAATGATGTTGTTTGCTAACAGCACATTCTTCGCAAACTTGGGAATGAATAGTAATTTGAGGAAAACCCGTCACCATGTTTTTCTGTTGGAGGGTTTTCAATCCACCAAAACTCAAGTGACCATAGAGAAAATGCCACAGCCATGAGGGATCTTTCTTTTCACCAGGATCTTTATTTTCAGCCATCAAACAAAATTGAATATTTTCAATCTTTAATGGAAACAATCTATTTGAACTCATAAGAACAACTGCAATAGCACCTCTAACAGAATCATAAATTTCACAAGCACCCCTCTGAATGGTGATTACATAACCTTTTTTTTTATTGGCCAGCACTCAATAAGTTGCTTTTCAAGTCAGGAACATACAACATATTAGAGATCGTTTCCACAAAACCATTCTTGGTTCTTATTTTAATATCACATTTTCCCATCACTTTCACAGTAGAATGATCCCAAAAACTCATAGTAGAATGAAAATATTCATTTAGATGAAAAAAAAAAAAAAAAAAAGACTTACTTCCACTCATGTGGTTACTGCAGCCTGTATCCACATACCAAACATCTTACTTGGGCTTCTTTTCATCTTGAACAGCCATCAACAACGTTTTAACTTCTTTTTCTTCAACAAAATTTGAACTCTCTGCCTTTTCTTTATTATTAGGCAGCCTAGTATAACATTCAGATGCATAATGACCAAATTTATAACATCTAAAACACTCTACCTTGGATTTGTTATGATCCCATCTTTTGCCTTTGCCTTGAAATTGGTCATTGTTGGCTTTGAAATTCCTTCTAACATCTCTATTTCCTTGATCTCCCCTTCCTCTACCTCTACCTCTACCCCTTCTTCTGAAATTGTTGGAATGAGTATAGGTAAAAGCCTTCAACGCTTGCTCCTCTACTGTTGAACTTCTGTTCATCTTATGTTCATGGATCAATAAGGAGCTTTGCAATTCATCAAAAGAGAGCGCATCTATGTCTTTCAACTCTTCAATTGAACAGACAACATAATTAAACTTTGGTGTCAAGGAACGCAAAATCTTCTCCACAATGGTGACGTTGACCATCTTCTCGCCATGGAATCGCATCTTGTTGCCGATCTCCATTGTTTAGGCATAATAACTAGTGACAGATTCTCCATCCTTCATTGCTAGTGTCTGAAAATCTTTTCTCAAGGCTTGAAGCTGTGCATGCTTCACCCTAACAGAGCCTTGATATTTCTTCTTCATAGAAATATCCTTGGAAGTTTCTTTACAAAGAATGGTCTCTAAGATATAACGATCAATAGCCTGAAAGAGATAATTTTTTGCCTTTAGGTCCTTCAACTTTCTAGCTTCCAATTATGCTTTCTGGGGATCTATCAAAGCCATGCCTGCTGGTGGCTCTTGAATTCTAGATTCGACAACAGACCAGTACTCCTTTGATCGTAAAAAATTCTCCATCAGCATGCTCCAATGGTCATAGTGACCATCAAAGCATGGAATTGCTAGTTGAATAAAATTGTCGGTGGCCATTGGAAATATTGCTGCTGCAATTATTTAACGAAAGTATCTCACACCTCTAAACCTTCTTTTTCTTTTTTTTTCTTTTTTTCTTTTTAAAAAACTCTCTCACATTTCTCTCAGGCTCGATACCACTGTTAAATTGCTAAAGAGATGAGAGATGAGGCTGAAACTTAATCTTTCGTACAGAACAACAAAGTCTTTTATAAAAGACAAATACATAATGTAAAAAACACCACTAAAATAGGACCCATAACTACCCATGTTCTGCATAAAGCACTTACTCCACCAACACCTAAAAACTAGGACACTAACACACATGACTCCACTAACTCCAATAACTGAAAAACCAAATCAGCAAAACGTGCAAAAGGAAACAACTATTATTTTAACAGTGGAAAGGGTAGCTGTTGAATGGGGACGCGGATATCCCTTGGTACTTCTGCTGGAGGAGGTTGAGCAGCACGGAAACAAGAAAGGCGAGAATGGCGTGGTGGGTAGTGAAGGCAGGAGAACCTCGGACATTTGCAAGGGGACGACAATGGATCAGCATCGAGGTCAGCTCCTATAATCCCTGAGTCCTATGTCGAAGTTGATTATCGACACGATCAGAGAGAGATGGCTAGAGTAGGAGCAGATCTTGGGTGGTTTTATTGTTGAAAAAGAGGTCCGGTGGTCGTACGGCACAGGGGGATCTGAGAAACTTCCCAGCAGTTTACCATGACATTGGTCGTCGTCCTTCGCCTCGCGTCTTCCCATGCTTTTACATTTGGTCAAAGACTTCTCATTTGCGAGCGACTCACTTTTGCGACTTTGCCTTGCAATTTACGGGGGAATATATTGGCTGAGTGATGACGTGCAAGGTCGGTCTCATGCAATATTTTCTTATATTTTCTTAATTCGCCTTATTGAGGACGGGGCCATTTAGAAAGTCATTTCCCAGGAAAGTGACTTTATTTTTCTGTATTTGATCAAAACTGGAAAGAAATTTGAAAAGTATTTTCCATCGATTGATAAAAAAATCTAACAGTGAAATGTATTATGTTATGAGAATGTAAAGCATCTTTCTAAGACAAAGTATACATTATGTTGATCACTTGTACTTTATTGAATGGTAGCCTCTACAAGATCTTTGTTTATGATCAGTTAGAGAAAACTGTCGTAACTCACATTTTTTGCGCATTCGCGGTTTGTTATCAATCTGCCTCAAAGTGTTGCACTCATGGTACTTGAACATGGTGTCCTGGTTGACATAACAAACAACGACGACTACAACTTAGTTTTATCTGGGATGCTATGCAATTTAGAGCAATATGTTGTTTTGTTAATACCTTCATCCGAAAGGTCACAAAAAGTTCTATTGCTAAAAATGTTAGTAATTGTATTAAGCATTTAGTAGGGAATTCCATTTTTTTTTTATAGGACTTTGATTGATGTATCTTGGGCTGCATCATGAGATGTAAAAGGAGTCTGGTGGAGGTTGGAAGAGGAAGATTGTATCCTTATTCAAGAAAGAAGTGCAGGCAATATAACAAAAAATGTGTGTTATTAAAAGTGCAAGATTGATAAAATCAATCGAGTATCTGAGAAATGATTTGCTTTTTTCACTGAGATCGGTTTTTGCCATTAAAGATGCCTCTCGAGTGTTGACTGCCGCGTCAGTCATCAACTCTTGGTTCTAATTTCCTTTTTCAGTGGGATATTTACTCCATGATGTGGTCCAATTTGCAGACACGCAGAGTATTCAATTGGAAAGAAATTCGAAGTCAAGTTTCTCCAAAGCTGTCCATTATTCTAACAATTGATCATTTTTTGAAAATACAATGCTACTCTACAGAAGCAAAACCACAAGCTCCTGCTGTCGCTGTTATTGATTGTCAAGCACAACCTCGTCACGCTTCTTCACTAGTCGTGCTATCTTTTCCAGGGTTGTGCTAGTCGTGGGCACCCGCCGTAGCACAACTGTGGCCGTGTCGGCACGGAGCCATTCCCAATTCGGGCGTAGAGTACACGTCCATGTCAGTACGAGGCAAAGGCGGAAGGGCTGCCCTCGCACCATGTAGTCGGCAAGAACGGAACATGGGGACAAAAATAGATACATCTTGCGTTGAACCCACATGTGAAGGTTTCGAGCGAGACGATGCAGGAGGACCATAGAAAACAACACAAATAACAAGAGATAGGGGAAACGGTGAAAGGGGCAAGTTTGTGATTTTTTATGAGAAAAAAATTATGATCAAATTAGCATTTGGTCTAAAGTCGGTGATTTTTTATAAGACAAAAAACTGTTCAAGGTAGAATTAGAATAAGATCAAAAGTTGAAGGTTTTCTACGAGATTAAAAGATAACACAGAAATATTGTAGAATTGGAATTCGAGGTAAACTTTAAATTTTAAATGGCATTAGACCCTCCTCATGTTCCAAAATTTCGGGTCTCCATCTTGTCATCGAAGAGGACTCTCTCTCTCTTCTCCTTTTCAAAATTCTCTCTCTGGCCTTCGCTCCCAGTCCGTTGCTTTCTCCAGCGCATTATTGCTACCTCCGCCTCCAGGAGCCCTATCCACTGTTAGAATATGGCAGCACCAAATTTTGCACCGGAACTTCACTAGTAATTCTAAATTGCATGCCAAATGTTTGCGCAATTACTTCTTTCCCTGTTCAGATCTGGATATGGGATTTACAGGGATCTAATGGGTGAAGCTTCTAGTGTTGAGCTAATTGGGAGAACTATGCGAATGGAGATCTTAGTTTAGGCGGGGATTTTATATTTATCATGAAAAAATAGAAAGTAAAAATAGATCTAAAGAGAATGAGTTAAAGTACATGAAAAGAATAAAAAAAAAAATTATGGGTAGGCGATTTTTATGGAAATGTGAATGTGTAAAAGGAAGAATCATCTTCTTCACAACCAAAACACAACAACAAGTATACTCCTCAATAAAAGAAACACGATGCGTGTAGTGTGTATTTTCCATCCTCGTTTCAAATATTTATAATAAAGATTGATTGTACATTCCACTATGAAGAAAATGAAATTTCAAATCTCTATGCTACCTTCTGGATGGCAAAAATTGACTTGAAAAAGATTCTAATTTCATTCCTTCTACTCGGCCTAACCACATTTAGATAATTGCAATGAAATCACTACAGGATAGATTGATGTACTTTGCAATTGTAGGGGAGAATACTAAAGGTAATTATCAATATGAAACAAAAATGGTGGGAAAAAAAAAAGGGATTTTGCCTCATTTCTAATCTAAGGTGTAAGAGGAAAAAAATGATGGCGTAAAATAAAACAGAAATGAATATGAAGACGACCTTGGACATTGAAGAACGAGCGCAGCACGGCCAATTGGTGAAAATCGATAGACGCTCATTCACCTTTTTGGGCTAGCAAATGTTAAAGATTGGAAGAATAAAATGGGCCTTAAAGAAGGGCCAAGGCCCACGAACAACTCTAGAACGACCGTCACTACAAAATGGAGAAGGCCTTTTTTTCCTTCTTTTTCTTTTTCTCTGGGTAAATAGTTTTGATCCTCTCCTTCAAAAGATGTCCCCGCCATTGGCGAGTGACTTGCACCAGTAATTCTAAATTGCGCGCCAAACGATCCATTGAATCTATTCTTCTTCTTTTTTTATGCATGCAGAATCGTGTGTCTGGTTAAATGCAAAATACAAGCATAAAATGATCTTTATATAAGAATTGTGGTGTGATTTCTCTAATTTATTCGAATTCTCAATAATATAATATGAATTCTTGATAATACTGTTCATACTTTTGGTTTTATAGAACGTTATAGGCAGTCAATCACTTAGCCTCCCACGTTAACCTCTCGCCTCACCTTGCCATCCCGATTGAGGACATGGCCGCGCCACATCAGCATAATCTCTATCCACTCCGTGAGTGGCACATGGAACCATGAAAAATTTTCGTTTACATCTCGTTTGAGCACACAACTAGTTCCAGAGTTCATGAGAGCTTATCCTTTCTCGACAAATCGTCGTCAATCATCATCCATCGAATCCTTCGAGGAAGACGAATAAGAAGAAGAAGAAGAGTGGGTCAAAGGTCAGAAGTGATCTCCATCTTTGACTACTTCTCTCTCTCTCCCCGTCTCCATCTCCCTCTCGCGGACTTTTTAGTCGGAGCTCCGGCAGCCATGAAGGAGGAGGCGGACGCGGGCGCGGGAGGCAAAGGGGGAAGAAGGGGAGAAACGTGCGGCATATTCGCCTGCCTGAACTACAATGTGAAGAGGGAGAGGAGCTACATCCTCCAGGTCCTCTTCACGGCCTCCGTCACCTCAGTACCGCGGCTATGACTCTGCCGGCATCTCTATCGATTCCTCCTCCGTCTCCCTCCCCACTCTCGTCTTTCGCCAGGAAGGCAACATCGAGTCCCTCGTCAAATCCGTCTACCAAGGTATACCCCACCATTCTCCTTCTCGCGCTCGAATTTCCGCTTACCTCATATGATCTGACGAAGCTTTCTTCTATATTATGCTTCTCGTTTGATTTGGAAATTGATTTCGGAACGATCGATTGCCCCGTTTAGTTTGTCTCTCTGGTCTTTTTTTCATGAAACTGATTTGCATATATGCTTTTTGAGCAGGCCTGCACCAGTCAAAATAGTTGTTATGGCTATGTTAGCTTTAGCAATTGGAGGGGACGCTATTTCTAATCAAGCGATAAGAGAAGCAATAATTGATTGTCTTTTTGACCTTCCAAGTATGTCTCATTTCCTATCTCACCTTCACAATTTCTGAACTTCTGTTAAATGTGCCTTTTTTGTCTAAACTTTGTTGATAAATTGTTTGTATGAAACATTAAATCCCATGTTAATATTTTGTAGACAAAGTTAGAGAGGTGCTGAAGCTTGACCAGGAAATGAAAGACCTTGCTAAGCTACTGATTGCAGAGCAGTCACTTCTCATGTTTGGCAGAGGATACAATTATGCTACTGCTTTGGAAGGTTCTTTAAAAGTAAAGGAAGTGGCATTGATGCACAGTGGAGGAATACTTGCTGGTGTAATGAAACGTGGTCCTCTACCTCTAGTGGATGAGTCTTCCCATTGTAGTGATTGCTACCCATGATGCTTGCTTCAAGTTAGCTTTTGTCATGCAGGTTTACTCGCATCTGTGAAATCTCTATTTGTGATAAAGCTGAAGGTGTCAATGTTAACAGCAAGCAACAATCAGTTATTCGGCAACTCTATTCTCGCAAAGGATGCCTAATTGTCATGTGCTTGAGGGGGGATGTTGCAGCTGTGTCTTTTGGTGAGCATGTAGAGTCATAGAAGTTCCTCAGGTGGACGACTGTCTTCAGCCTGTAGTCAATATAGTTCCTTAGGTACAGAGTACTTCCAATAGTTTTCTATGATTGCCAAGGTGCAACATCTTTTTTTTTCCTTTACTACCGAATGTCATAACTTGCTGAAGAAGAAGCTATGATGTAGATGAGGTGGAGTTGGCTGGGAGCATCTAGCTTTCTGTTTCCTTGATATGTTTTATGATCTTGGTGTTTGTTTCATGAAGAATTCCAAAATCCTCTCTGTGATTTGGTGTTTAGTTCTAAAAGAGAGCATTATTTTTAAGTCTTAACAGAAACAAAAGAAATCAATCTTATTGATTGAGCCATAACATTTTGCTTGGTTATTTATTCATTGCGTATAGAGTATTTTCATATTCTTGTTCTTCCTTTCAAGTAGTCTGTTTCATTTGACTAGATATTGCTAATTTGTTGGACATGAGATAATTTTTAACATTTGTGGCACAGTTGTTAGCGTATCATCTTACGGTCCTAAGAGGATACAATGTCGACCAGCCTAGAGACCTCGCAAAGAGTGTGACAACAAAGTAGAATCCTACCAAGAGATTTCTTCAAATTGTGTTTACCCGTCAATGAAATTAGGCCATGAGAATATAAAGCATCTTTTTGACACATTGCCAATTAATTATACTTTATTGAATAACAGCCCTTGCAAGATCTTTCTTTATGATAAAATAGGAAAAATTGTTGTAATCCACCTTTTTGCATGTTCACAGCTTGTTATGCATCTACCTATTAATCTGCCTCGAAGTGTTGTACTCATGTACCTAAACATCGTTTCATGATTGGCATAATAACGACTACAATTTAGTTTCAACGGGGATGCTATGCAACTTAGAGCAATATGTTGTTCATTAATGTTTTTGTCTTAAAGGTCACGAAAAAAGTTCTATTGTTGAAAATATTAGTTATGGTATTTAGCATTAGTAGAGAACTGCATTTTTTTTTTTATGGTGGACTTTGAAGTATCTTTTGCTGCATTATCAGATGTAATAGGAGTCTAGTGGAGTTTGGAAGAAGGAGATTGTGTCACAAAAAATGCAGGTTATTAAATGTGCAAAATTGATGGAATCGGTCAAGTGTCTAAGATCGCCCATATTGGTTTTTGCCATTAAAGATATATCTTGAGTGGTGATTGTCACGTCAGTCATTCAAACTGAAAGTTAACTCCTAGTTGATACCATTCCTAGGAAATATAATCCGAGGCAGATTGTATCGTGTTCTAGTTTCCTTTGTTAGTATAATATTTAACTTCATATATAGTCCAATTTGTAGACACGGAGAGGTCTCATGTATTCGAATGGAAGGAATTTCAATGTCCAAGTGCCTCAGAGAAGTCAATTTTATTAATTAAGAATATTTTGAATATACGATTCGGCTCTCCCTAGACACCAACAAAAGCAACATCATAAGCTCCTACTGGTGCTGTTGACGGTTGTCCAACGCAATATTGTTATTTCTCTTCCCGACTCGTGTTTCACTTTCCAAGGAGAAATATTCGGTAGTTTGTGCGTCTTGTCAACTTTGACCAATTACAATTTAACCCATCTATACTGACGTGAATTTAATTAAACAAAATAAAAATTGCAGTCCTCCCACATCTACAGTCCAGCTCACTTTTCTCCCACATCTACCGATCTCGTTGTCCTCCATGGCCGTCGGCGCTTCCTCCTCCATCATAGAGCACCACCCCGTTTGGCCAGCATCCCCACTGCTTCCGGCGTCAGTCGACCCAAGCTACCCCTTCGTCATGCTCGCGGTCGGCTCAGTCCTTATGGCTGTGAGCCTTGACGCGAGCTCGAGGTCCATTGGCCATGAACTACGCTCGGTCGTCCGCAGGGCTTCAGATCTGGACTGATTGGGTCATGCTCTGGAAGAAAGCACGGCTTCCGCTCCCTCTGCTTCAGATTTGAACTGAAGTCGTGCTTTCTTCAACAGTGGATGGTACTGAAGGCATGGCTCCCAGATCTGAAGCCGCCTGCAGATTTGGCCATGACTGCTGCCATGGCCGTGATGGGCAAGGTCGAGATCCCGAAGACCATGGACGGAGCTCACATATCAAGAAGAAAAGCAGAGGAAGTAGGCGTCCAGGCCGTCGGACCATGGACGGAGCTCACATATCCCGACGGACGGCCATGGACGCCTGAACGCAATGGATCAACGCCGACGATTTCGGCCATGGACGCGTGAACGCAATGGATCGACGACGACGATTTCGGCCATGGACGGGCTAGATTCGAGATCTGGAGAACGACGAGACGAAGAAAACAGGCACGGCTTCAACGCAGTGGTGGTCGGCCTGTTCATGGCGCCGGCGAATCCGCTGGTGGTAACGGCCGAGGAGGAGCGGAAGTCCGCGGCTATGGATGGAGGAGGAAGAGAGAACATAGGTGAAGGAGAGAGAAGATATTCACTTAATTTGCATGACATTAATATGTGAACATGTGTCAAAATATCATTGGACATTATGACTGAAAAAATATATGCCACGTAGGGCATCGATGTGGTGGCCACATCAACAGTCCATTCTCATTACGAGAAAATAGTAAAATTCCTACTCACTCCCACATAATATCTAGGGTTTCTCGTCTGAGAATATTTTCCCTGGGTTTCTTATTCTCCTACATTTTCCCCTGCTCACTTCCACATATAGGAGTCTCACTTACCCCCACATCTGCTGTCCACCTCACTCTTCTCACCCGTCTACACTTTCTCCTCCGTCTCCGGCCATATCGAGCCTAACCTCCTCGTCTCCCTCCGCCACCATCGCCACCGGGGGAGTTTCCGACTCCGAGTCCAAGGAGAGAACTGCCGGGCGGCGTTGCAGATTTGCAGGTCGAACGCCGTCGCTCACGGCCGTGGACGAGCCGCTGTGACTGGAGCGACGGTTGCAGATCTGGAAGTCGTTTCCAGGGGTGTGTTGGTGGTGGGCACCCCGTAGGACATCTGGGGCCGTGTCAACCTGGACTGATTCCCGATTCTGGGGCGCTTCAGCGTTCACATGCTGGCGTGTAAGAGGCAAGAGTGGCGGGGCTGCCGGTTGGCCAGGACGGAACACGTGGACGAAAACAGACAAGAGGACCATGGAAAGCAACACTAATGACAAGAGATAGGGGAAAGAGTGAAAGGGGCACCGGACCAACAACGACATGAAGGACGCCACCGAGAGTGTGGCGGCCAGCATCATGAGGATGGGGAACGCTCGGGCACAACAATCGGGAGCCAACGACTGGTGAGCAACGAGGGCCAATGAAAAGTAGAATAGAAGAGAGGAAACGGCGAGAGAGGTGGCGAGAGGGTGGGTCTCGAATGGTGATGCTGTATTCCCTTGGAATTTCACCTCGACGAGGTTGATCAGCACGGTGACAAGAAAGGCGACAATGGTGTGGAGGGCAGGGAGGTCAGGGGAACCTCGGGCGTTTGTGTGGGGATGACCACCTGGCGGCATCGTCGTGGGCTCCTAGAGCATCGGTGGTCCTACGTAGAAGATGATTGGCTAGAGCAGGAAGCACAGCCGACACAGGGCTTCGTACTTGGACCGCGCGGGGGGTAAATGTGGGCTCTGTTACGGTCAACAAGTTTCCCGGTGGTCACGGTGGGCAATTCTTGCTTATCCGCGTTCGGCCCCCTTTGACGGAGGGACTTTCGATTTGCGATCAACTTCGTGGGCGAGTTGGTTTTCACCTCGTCATTAGCATCTTTCCTGTCCATTTTCCACTCGGTGACACGACACCTGAAGCCACCCCTTACCGACAGATTTAAAATTATCTCTAATAGGCTTAATATCCCACGAGATCCCTGACTTTAGGTGTCCTCCCAATTCTATCATAATTTTTTTTTGGTCCCATAAAAGTCCTCCGACTTTAGATTCACTTCCAATTCTACCCTTAAATCTTTCTTGACCAACAAAAAAATTATCAACTTTAAGCCCAATTTCAATTTTTTACTAAACTGTTTTGTCTTAAAAATCTGCCCATTTAATCCTTCCTCTAAAATTCTCAAGCCAACTTTTCAAGGGTCCTCGGGCCGAGTGTCTTTAGCACGAGCGTCTCAAGCATGAGCTCTCCAGCCATTAAAAATTGAAGACTCGAGAGCACGAGAGATTGAAGATCTCTTGTGAGATGGATGGAAGACTCTCTTAAAAGTAAGAATAATTTATGAAAGTCAATGTGACATCCCAAATTTTCGACCCGTCCCGAATATATGAAATGGGCAACTCGTCGACGAGCCGATGGTCCTTTTCTCTCGGGCGATCACTCATGAGTTAGCCCGTCTGTTGGGTGAAGCCGTTAAGAGATATAACCGCGGTAAAATCCCTAAAAGCTTCTCGATAGGTCGGATCGGACTAAAATCGTGTTCGGTCGATTTTAACCATGAAATTGAACTCGATTTCGGGAATCGAATTTTAAGCGTGTCGTATAATTCTTATTTTTGGGGACTTGTGCTCATCGTCCGTCGATTTATTGACGAGTGCGAAATTTCAAGAAAAAATTATCGGAAGGATAATCGAAGATCGAAAAGAAAATAGAAAGGGAAAAAGAAAAGAATGGATCGTTTAAAATCCTTTTTCTCTCTCTCCTTTTCTCTTTTTCTTCTTCCTTTTCTTTCTTTTTCTTTCTCTCTCCCTCTCTCTCCTCTCCTTTCCCCATGTGCGGATTGCCCCCTTTTCTTCATACGAGCACCCCCCCAAAGCCAAATGGCTTTCCTCTTCCCTCTCTCTCCTTCTCTTTTCTTTTGACCAGTCAAACTCTCATTCTTATCTCTTTCTTCTCTCTCTCCCTCTCTCTCTCTCTCTTCCTTCCCCCCACCCCCACGTGACCGAGCCTTCTCCTTCTTCTTGTTGTTTTTCTGCTCGTGAAAACCAGAAGCGGAGGAAGACAGCAGCAGCAACTCGCCGAGCAGCCGCACGCCGCCCGTGCCCGCGCCGCCCGTGCGCCCCGCACCGCCGTCCGCGCCGCCTGCGCGTCCACCCGCGCGGCTCGCCCGTCCCGCCGTCCGCCCGTGCCGCGCGACCAGCCCCTCCGCCCATCTCGGCCGCCGCCTCCAACCGCCGCCGCTCGCCGCCCAACCGCCACCCGACCTCCCCGGAGCTCCCCCTCGCCTCCACCAACCCTCCCCTCGCCCCCTTGGCCGCCGGAACTCCTCCGGCCAGCCACCACAGCGAACCCACGAGTGGGTTTCCAGCCGCCTCCGAGGACGATTTGGGCCGTTTCCGAGCCCCGGACCCGAGACCCGCTTTCGGGTTTGTTGTCCCTCGCGCCGAGCCCGTCGTTTTGGTACCAATTTCGCGCGCTTGCTTAGTGAGTTAATTATGCTTAATTAGTTGTTTAGTGTGTTTACTTTAGCTTGAGTGTTTTGATTAGGGTTTATTAGTTAATTTTGATGCAAATTAGTTAAATTGAATGCATATTTAGCAAGTAGACATGGTCTACTATTTATTGAGGGTAGCCAAGAATTTTCCGACCCTAAATCGGGCTTCATTTGATATTTCGGGCCTAGGTGGAATTTTGGCATTTAAATATTATTTTTCGAAATTAAATTAAATAATTATTTATTTTCCGAAAATTAACTTGGATGGCCAATGACCGGAATATTATGCTGATGATTGTGGTGCAGCCCGTTTATTTAATTGAGCTTTATATTGCACTGAATTTGGTTTATAGTAATTGTATATTTAATTCTCGAAATTAATTATTTAATTATTTATTTCCCGAAAATTCAAGTGTGATGGCCAGCGACAAGAATATTACGCTGAGGACAGTGGTGAAGTCCGTTTATTTAATCGAACTGTATTTTGAGCTAAATTGAATTTCTAATATTTATTATTTAATTTTCGAAATTAATTATTTAATTAATTATTTTTCGGAAATTAAGGCTGAGATGGCCGACGACCGAAATCTCGTGCTGATTATCGTGGCGCAGTCTGTTTATTTATTTGAGCTCTACGTTGTTTAAAATTAATTAAATTGTGATATTTTAGGGGTTTGCCCTAAATTGATTGAGATTGAATTGTTGTTTGGATATTGGCCAAGTTTGTTTATTTAGCATTCTTATGCGTTATTGAGTCGTAAAGTATGTAGAATGGTGAGAATGAATCGAAGTACCTTGGGGTTGGACCGATCGGGAACAGTGTATGGGCCTACGTGGTTCGGTGACTAAGGATGTCACCTGGCGAAAACGGCGCCTTAAAGAACGCACGTATCGGTCTAGTACTCACATTGTTATAGACATGCATGGTTCGGTGATGGGGAAGATTACCGGGCGAAACGGCGCCTTAAAAACGCATGCACTTGTCTATTAAACATATCGTTATAGGCATGTATGGTTCGGTGATTAAGGGTATCACCGGCGAAAACGGCGCCTTAAAGAACGCATACACTTGTCTATTAAACACTTGATTATAGGCATGTGTGGTTCGGTGATGGAGAAGATCACTTGGCGAAATCTGGCGCGCTTAAAGAACGCACACGCTTGTTGTCGGTGAGTACTTGGTTGTAGGCATGCGTGGTTCGGTGATGGGGAAGATCACATTTGAAAACGGCGTCTTAAAGAACGCACGCAGTTGTCTAGTGGATTGATCACCTTGGCGAACTTGACGCCCGAGAACACCGATATGACTTTGTGGATCGAGTGCACTATGGGAGATTTTGGTGGTGTGGAGTCAATGACCTAGAATGGTCCGTCGACATGTAATCGACTAGTTCGATTGACAAACATGATTTGATTGATTGCTCGTGAATTATGAAATGTTGTATATAACCTTAAATTGCGGAGTTGAGGCGAGGCCGAGGTAAGTCCTCTAACTCGTCTTTGTGCTTAGGCAATCGAGTAGTATATTGACTCCCTAATTGAGTCTTAGTGGGGTAGAACTCGGCGAGACGTAGTCTCATCCCTATTGTGGGATAACATTTCGGGACCCCGATGAGGAGGGGCGAGGAGGAGAAATATGAGAAGGAAAAGGATTTTTGGAAGAAGAAGATAGCATCGAGAGGGATCTTGAGTACGATCCAGATAGACGAGATCCCATATTCTTTTTGTGAACTCTTTTGATGTGAATAGAGCTAGAGTAAAGAGTTGTGAATAGTGGTGAAGTACTATGGTTTGTATTTTGCATAAAAGTTTGGTTATGAGTTTCAATATGAAATTATGGCCCAACTTTTATCCCATTATTTTATTGTCTGGGATTTTCTTTATACTTCCGCTTGCGATATTAAACGAACAGGGGTCGGCGATGCGTCCTGGGACGTCGCTTTTAATCGACCAGGTGAGGGATGGGCACGCGTTCGAGGATCGGGGCGTGACAGTCAACCCTAATTTTCCTAGTTAATATCATATCCAATAAAACATATCTATCTTAAAGTATGATCATGACAAAGGAAAACGCAGTGTGCTTTCCGGGCCGGCATCTTTACAGCGCGCACTCTGTTCTCGAGATGGAAGTTGAACAAACAATTAAAGGAAACTACGTACACTTTATGCAGAAAGAAATTCATGAACAGCCGGAATTCCTAACAACCACAGTGAGGGGCAGGCTTATACGTGGAGGCACCTGCAAAGCTAAAACCGTCCTTCTGGGTGGATTGAAGGATCATCTCAAGACAATTAGGAGGAGCCGGAGGATTGTTTTTGTTGGTTGCGGGACAAGTTATAATGCTGCTTTAGCTGCAAGGCCCATCTTGCAAGAACTTTCGGGCAAGTAGTGAATGATAGCTAATGTGGGTTGGAGATGTTAATTTATTTTTACCAACTATTTTCTTATTTGCTTGCTTTTCTAAACAGGAATTCCGGTGACAATGGAATTGCAAGTGATCTTTTGGTTCGTCAAGGCCTAATTTATAGAGAAGATACAGCAGTTTTTGTCAGCTAGTCCGGTGTAACAGAAGATACCTTACATGCCCTGGAATATGCTCTCCAGAATGGTGCATTATGTGTAGGAATTACTAATGCTGTTGGCAGTGCAATTGCCAGAAATACACATTGTGGTGTCCATATAAAAGCTGATGCTGAGATAGGCGTGGCGAGCACCAAGGTGAGAGAATACCCTTTGAGATTCTGTTACAGAAACGGTCCTCTCTTCTTCATGGTTTTCTTGTCTTTTTTTCCATGAAATTGATTTACAGATGCTTTTTGAGCAGGCATACACAAGTCAAATAGTTGTTAAGGCCATGTTAGCTTTAGCAATTGGAGGGGATGCTACGGCTTTCAAAGGGCCGCGCAATTTCTAGATTGTTCTTGAGCCTCGTCAGCATGCGACAGAGCCCCCCTTTTTTCGGTCCGACAAAAGCGACTTCTCTTACTCCTTTTCGACCGTTGTGCGATCCTGCGATTGAGGATGTTGCCACGGTCCATGTCAGGAAGAAAAGGCCCGGCCCGGGGGAGGGTAGGGACACGTGGAACCTCACCCAACCGACACTGAACTCTCTCCAATGAAATTAATATTCTAAAGACCTTCAACTTTAGATCCGCTCTTAATTATATTATAACTTTTTTTTTTTATCTCATAAAAGTCATCCAACTGAATCCACCCTTAATTCTATCCTAAAATCTTTCTGTCTTATAAAAAAACCATTAACTTTAGATTTAGTCTCAATTTTTCCCTAATTTTTTCTATCTCATAAATTTGCCCGCATTAATCCTACGTCAAAAATTCTCAAGCGAACTATTCGAGGCTCCTTGACCCAAATGCCTCAACGTGAGCTCTCCAATTGCGAGAGATTGAAGACTCCCAAGCACGAGAGATTGAAGACCGAGCTCAAAATTGAATATCTCTTATGGGTCGAAGAAAGACTCTTTTTAGAGTAAAAGAACAATTGAAGAGCGGACGGCATTGGGGTCGGCTTCTGGAGGATCCCGTAGTCCTATGTAGAGGATGATGATCGAAATGATCAGAGAAAGAGCTGGCTAGAGTGGGAAGCAGGTCTTGGGTTATAGTGGGAGAGCAGGTAGAGAGATGGATAGAGAAAATCTTGGTTTTCATAAGGCTATTTGGCCCAAGGTAATTTTCAACTTCGAGGTGGTTTTGGTGGTTTTTAACTCCAAGGTGGTTGCCGACCAAAAAGAGTCCGAGGTGGTTTTTGTCGGCGGTCTTTCACGCTGGAAGCCTTTGAACGTCACGAAACCTCTCCCCGGAACTTTCCAGTAGTTTCCCATGGCCGTCATGGCCGCGGAGAGGTCCCCTCGCCATGCGATTGATGACGTGGCCAAGCTCCACCGCATCAGCATAATAGCTAACTGTTCAGCGGGTGACACGTGGAGCAACGTCAGTGGATGGGTCCCGTCGGGACTGGTGTGAAAATTTTCCAGTATGTCAAAAATTTTGGGTCTCCCCCTCGTCAACGAACAAGACTCTCTCTCTCTCCCTCCCCCTCTCTCGCAATCCGGTGCACTCTCCAGCGTGCCGCCACCGCCGCCGCCGCCTCCCGGAGCCCTGCCTGCGGCCGGATAATGGCAGCACCGGGTTTGGCACCTGAACTTGGACCGGCGATTCTAAACCGCACGCCAAATGTTTGCGCAATTACTACCTTTCCTTGTTCAGATCTGGATATGGAGTTTTTGTTAAAAGGGTTTGGTGGGTGAAGTTTGTGGTGCCGAGCTACTTGGGGAAAGCTGTGCGAATGGTGTGCCGACCGGTGCTAAAACCCCCACCTTTCAAGAGAAGTTTATGCTCGCGCTCGCGAAGGGATTCGAGAGTTCAATCTTGCAGGGGTGTGGAATAGTAGTGTCCTCACTTCATCGGCAGTGGGAAGTAATTGCTTCCTACCTTAAATGCATTTTGCTAACAACACTGTCGTTGTTGAGTTGTTTTGGATTTGGTCCTTTGAGTGGCTAGTGTCCTTATCTTAGCTGTGTTTTCCATGGTCTCTATAAGGTTTCTTCTCAGAGCTTCGATAATTCAGCTTGGCCTCTTCAGACTAAAAAACCGGCAGATACCATCCGTTGAATCTGTTCCTCCTCTTTTCTTATGCATGTAGAATTATGGATCAGGTTCAAAAGCAAAATACCTTAAAAAAAATGTCAGAAGATGGAGCACATAAAATGACCTTTGTGTAAGAATTGTAGTGTGATTTCTCTAATTCACTTGGGTATAACTAGTGCTAGGTTCTAACTTTGCTTTTGAAAATATATCCTGACTGCCAATTTATTGGTGTTGTTGTTGTCATCATTATCGCCATCAAAATTACTAATTAAGTAGGTTTGATTGCTGGAACAATTTGCTGGAAACTTGGGTGCTTCATAGTAGTGGCTGCATTTTCCATATCCACTTAGCCATTGACTCATTTGCTGTTGGGGCTTGGCATGTCGTATTTGCCGACTTAAAATGTTTTATTGTCTATGGATATCATATATTTTATTCATTGGTGAAATATGAGCTATCTGCTTTTATTGAGAGTATTTATTCCTTCCAGCAGTAAAAATGCTGCACAATTTAGTTGTCCCAGTAGTGGCCATTGCTGGCAATACACTAGTTCTTCTAGCTAAATTCTAATATTGTTAATTTTGCAATGGACTACGTAGGATACTTGTCTTGTTATTGTGAACAAGGCCTTGGCTTTTTCCTTTTAATTTTCAAGCATATCATTAGGCGGTTACAAACATTTGATATGACAGCTTTTGAAGTTAAAACATAGGGATATGTCCAACCATTTCTTAAGAATGACATGGGCTACTTCCTGCAGCTGAAGTAATGGAGTCTGTACATATTCCCAAGGGTGTGAGACGGGCGTTGTTTAGAACCCTAAATACTGCCAGGGAAGCTTCTGTTCGTAAGCATACTTTTGCAGTTCATGGTCAGTTGAACTAATGTGGGATTTCCAAATCGTTGGAAATCATGTCGCCCATGCATGTGCTGTTGGAGCACTCATCTGAGTATCTTAATACATTGTGGTATTAGGGAGTGCTATGATTAGAAGGACAAATTTGATGTGTGCTCCGTTTCGTTCTCGGATGGCTTCTGTTTTCTCCTCATTAAAATCCAGTCCCTCCTCAATCAGGTTCTTGGCCACCTCAGCTTTCAAGTAAAGCTTATGTCTTCTCTCATTCAACTCCTCCTCTTCGTCTCCGTTGCTATTTTCAGACTAGAAAAGAGAGACATTTTTCTCGTTAAGACTTGAGTCTTGGCTTTGCACCTTAATTAGTGCTTAATAGTACTCAAAGTCCTTCTACTAGCCTTACTCACATCAACATCATCATCCAAAGAGGATGAGCACTCAGAGGAGGATTTGTCACCTAATTCAGTTGAACTTGAGTTTTGTTGATTTCATCTTATTGTCATTTAGGGAATATACCATAATAATATGGTAAAATTTGCTCAATATCACCAGTATAACCAACTATTTTGTACTGTGAAGCTTTCCACTCAATGTCACCAGAATCTTTATGTAGCTTACTTCTTGCGCATAGTTGAAGAACAGTTTTGTTCTTTTCCAGTGGAGGAGCACGTTGCCAACATGTGAGGAGAACTTTGGTGCAGAAAGCCTGCTATCTTTGAGCCCAAGCTGAGCATTGCCTACAGCTTTCAAGAATCGCTTTGGGTAAGCATTTTGTCGGCACGTAGACTTTCTTACAATAATTGATTGTCTTTCTAACCTTCCAAGTATGTGTCACTTCCTATCTCACCTACACGATTTCTGAACTTCTGTTGGATGTGCCTTTTCTCTCTAAATTTATGTTGATAAAGAGTTCAAGAGGTGCTGAAGCTTGACCAGGAAGTAAAAGATCTCGCTAAGCTATTGATTGCAGAGTAGTCACTTCTCATGTTCGGCAAATGATATAATTATGCTATAGCTTTGGAAGGTTCTGTAAAAGTAAAGGAGTGGCATTGATGCACAGTGAAGGAATATTTGCCAGTGAAATGAAACATGGTCCTCTGGCTCACGTGGTTGAGAGTCTTCCCATTTAGTGATTACTAGTCATGATGCTTGCTTCAAGTTAGCTTTGGGAGAATTAGACTATCGGTGCCATAAGTTGTGTACGGTGCTCACTTTGATGCCAAAAGTTTCCGTCGGATCACTTAAGTGCCAAATCGGAGGAAAAAATATCACTTTGGTGCCATCGGCGAAAGATTCTGGCCAAAATGATTACGTGGCTTTTATGTTTAAAAAAAAAAAATTGACAAGGCCTTTAAACGAAGTCGTTTTCCGTCCTCCTTAAGAAAATGTCGTTTTGCCGTCCTAAGTCAATGGCCTCGAGAAAACGACGTCGCACAACTCATTTGGTTTTTTTTTATTATTATTATTATTATTTGGGGATTGAAATTAGGGTTTTTTTGTCCAATCCTTGCCCAACACCGGCCACCGTCGCTCGGCCTCTGTCGGTCAGCCGCAGTCGCTACCTCCGTCGTAGTAGCACCGTGTCTCAATCTCAGTAACATTTCACCAGCTTCAACATCCTCAAATTCTTCGAGCGGGGACTGTGTCTAGCAGCTCTAGGTGGGCGTGGAGGGTGAGCCTTTGGCGACTCTAGCCTTCGATCACCAGCCAGTGGCGACACACGAGGGAGCATCGGCCTAGGTCGCCGAAGCCTAAGTATTGGAAGACGTGGGTCAGGCACTCGTCGGGGAGATCAGAGATAGAGAGGGAGAGATTGAGGGCGGCACACTAGTCGGCAACCTCCCCATGCACCGACTAGATCACGGCCTTCAAATTGGCTGTTGAGTGGCTATCATCAGGGTCGAGGTCGGGGTCGGAGCCGCGGTCGCCGAGCGTGGGGGCTGTTCAGGACGGTGACTAACCCATCGCCGTTGGCTTATCTTCTTTCTCTCTCTCTCTCAATTTTGGGATTTAGGGTTTTGAATTGGGGGAGAAACACCAAAGGGCATCGTTTTGTTGTTTAAATGTTGATTGTACTCTCCGGCTAGCCACATCAACTTCAAAAATTAATAAATAAAAAAAAGTGTCACGTCAAATTTCCGATCAACCAAATCGGAGTTGGCACTAAAATGATCGTTTTTCAAACTTTTTGGCACTTAAGTGATATGACAGGAACTTTTGGCACCAAAATGAGCGCCGTACACAACTTATGGGTACTTATCCCGATTAGCTTTTGTCATACAGGTTTGCCCGCATCCATGAAATCTCTATTTGTTCTAAAGCTGAAGGTGTCAATGTTAGCAACAAGCAACAATCAGTTATTCAGCAACTCCATGCCTACAAAAGGTGCCTGACAATAGAGTAGAAGCCCACTAATAGATTTCTTCTGATTGTGTTTTTTCTTTCTCCTTCTTCTGGTTGTGTCTGCACGACAGTGAAATGGATTATTTCATGAGAATGTAACACAACTTTTTGACAGAGTATACATCTACTGATTACTTGTACTTCATTAAATGGCAGCCCATGGAAGATCTTTATTTATGATCAATTAGTAAAAATTGTCGAAACCCACCTTTTTGCATGTTCACTGCTTGTTATGCATTTACCTGTTGATATGCCTCAAAGTGTCGTACTCATGATTCCTGAACATTATTTCATGATTGACATACTGATGATGACTACAACTTAGTTTCACCTGGGATGCTATGTAACTTAGAGCATTATGTTGTTCATTCATCAAAAGGTCACGAAAAAGTTCTATTGCTGAAAATATTAGTTATCGTGTTTAGCATTTAGTAGGGAACTCTTTTTTTCTTTTTGGTTTTTTTAATGGTGGACTTTGATTGATGTATTTTGTGCTGCAACATAAGATGTAAAAGTAGTGGTGGAGTTGGAAGAGGAAGATTGTGTCTTTATTCAGGAAAAAAAGAGCAGGCGGTATAAAAAGATGTCCGTCATTAAGGGTGCAAGACTGACAGAATCGATCATCTCAGACAAAATTTGCTTCTTTTGCTGCGTTTGGTTTTTGATGTTAAGCATGTCTCTTGAGTGGCGATTAACCATTAGTTAACTCCAGGGTCATACCTTTCTTGGGAAAAAGTCCGAGGCAACTTGTGCCATGTTCTGATTTCCTTTTTCAGTGTAATTTTTACTCCATGATATGATCCAATTTGCAGACACGCGATGTATTCAAATGGAAAGAATTTCAATATCAAGTTGCTCCGAAGCAGTCCATTCTATCAATTAATCATACGTGGAAAATAAATTGCGACTCTCACTAGATACCCAAAAAAAAAAAAAAAAAAATAGCAAAACCATAAGTTCCTACTGTGGGCTGTTATTGGTCGTCAGACACAACGTCGTCATGTTTCTTCCCCAGTCGTAGTTTCTTTTCAAGAGTGTGCTAGTGGTGGGCGTCCCGGAGGACATCTGGGGCCGTAGCAACACTGGCCCATCCCCAATTAATTCTCAATTCTGGCACAGAGCGCGCATCCATGATGGTACGAGGCAAAAGTGGCGGGGCTCGTCCACCATGGGGTTGGCGAGAACGGAACACTGGCACAAACATGGATACGATCTTGTGTTGAGCCCACACGTAAAGGTTTTGAGCGAGATGATGTAAGAGGACCACGGAAAGCAACACAAGTGACAAGAGATAGGGGAAACAGCGAAACGGGCCCGGGAACAACAACGATGCAAGGGAAGCCACAAAGAGCGAAGCGGCGAGCATCATGAAGATGGGAAACGCTTGGGCACAAGAAGCGGGAGCCAACGACAGGTGAGCAACGATCGCCAATGAGCAATAGAATAGAAGACAGACGACGGCAAGAGAGGTGGCAAAACTGTGTGTGTCGAATGGGGACGTGGTTTCCCCTTGGAATTTCACCTGGACAAGGTTGACCAGCATGGTAACAAGAAAGACGAGAATGGGTGGAGGGCAGTGGAGGCAGGGAAACCTCGGTCGTTTGTTTGGGGGCGACGACCGATCGGCATTGGGGTAGGCTTCTGGAGGATCTTGTAGTCTTATCTAGAGGGAAATTATCGAAATTATCTGAGAAAATGATGGCTAGAGTGGGAGCAGATCTCGCCGTTTTATAGTGGAAGAAATGGTCGGGTCGTCCATTGTGGCAGACGTCGGTTTGGGAAGAAGCTTTCCCAGTGGTTTACATGAGACTGATTGTCGACTTCGCCTTTGCTGACTTCCGAGGTTTGCGAGCCACTCAGCGTGCGACTTCCCATTTGAGAGAGATTTAGCGAGCGACTTAGCGTACGACTTCCTCTTTGGGAGCGACTTCCCCTTAGCGAGCGATCTAGCGCGGTGACTTGCGTGCGACTTCCCCTTCGCGGGCAGACTTTCTCCTAACGAGCGACTTAGGGCATGTTTGGCAAAAATAATTTCTGTTCCCGGAACAACTATTTCTATTCTTAGGGCATGTTTGGCATCCAAATGAACTTCTTAACCCCTTAGTTATATCATTCATGCTGGCCAGCTTCAACAGCTGTTCACAGGCCATCGCACGGCATGTAAACTGAACGGAGGTGGCAGATCCATGAGATCTTCCGCGGTTTAAATTAGTTCATCCGGGGAGAGAACAAGAGCCGAGTACTTCGGTTATCCTGTCGGGGTTCGAGTTCCTTAAAGAATGTCGACTCATCCCCACGAACTGGCCGTCCCTGGATGCGAATTCTTTAAGTCTGCCAGCAGAACTCTGCTATCCTTTCTCTTATTATATTCACTTTTGGACTACCCACGTTCTCTCACAGCTTCAAAGTTGAAACGCAAGAGTCTTCTCTCCATGCTTGCTCTTGCCCCCAAATTATATGGCTCTTCAGCATTATCTTTTTCCTTATACTAATCGGTTTTCAACTTAACGTCCTAATCATTGGCGTAAGACCCTTATAACCTCCTAATCATTTGCCTTAGACCCTTTTGGTCAACGTTTAAAAAGTCTAAGTTGTCTCGGCATCGGTGCTGTTTCGTGTATTCGAATCCATTATTGAACGAACCAGTCCTGGATGAGTTGTAATTTGCGTTGATTTGGCCACAAACTTGACTATTGAGGCGGTTGGTCTAACAGTTTAAGTAGGACCGCGACGCTACGCATCAATGCCGTGCATGCGAGCCCCCGGCGAACGGGATTTTCCGACCCATTTCGCGCGTTTCACACGCGGGAGCAGAGAGAAGCATACCGCGCAAGAATCGTTCCCTCTCCCTCCTCCTCGAGCTCGCTGCTTCGCCGACTGGGCTCGATCCACAGGAAATCCGCGTCGGATTTGAACGTTCTTCCTCCCCGGTTCGGATCGCAGCGAATTCCGAACGCAGGAGAAAAGCGACAGAGCGATTTGAACGTTCTTCCTCTCTGCTTAGGGCTTTTTCTACCGTGCGTGGGTTGTGGGTTCGTTCCATTTCCTTTTCCCTTTTTTTTGAACTTTTTGTAGTTCTTCTACGGGAATTCGTGTTTGCAGTCCATATTTTTGTTCTGTATTGAAATTTAAAAAAAAAAAAAAAACAGAAAAACAAAAGAAAAGGAAATGCTCGGCGCCGATCTTTGTGCAAGAAATTAATTATCAACGAATTAGTAAATTATTTCAGTTTAATCGCCTGGGGTTTGCTAAATTTCTTCTGACTTACGAGGTTTGGGAGCCACTCAGCGTGCGGCTTCCCATTTGGGAGCGATTTAGCGAGCGACTAAACGTGCGATTTCCTTTTTGGGAGTGACTTCCCCTTAACGAGCGATTTAGGGTGAGTTTGTTTGTATTTTTGTTTTTTTTTGCTTTATATTCCAGGGAACAAAAAAAACTATTTCTATTCCGGAGAACGGTTTTTGAACAAAAGAACGCGTTTAGTAAACTTATTCCTGGAATAAAAAAAAAAGAAACATGTTTGGTAAATTTGTAATCTTTTTTTGTTTTTTTAATTATTTAATATTTTTATTTTATTTTTCATTTTTTTCTTTCTTTTTTTTTTTTTTCTTCCTTGTGGCCGGTCGCCGGCCTCGGCCATGGCCGTCGATCGGCCGACAAGGGCCGGCGACACTCCGGCGTCGTCGGCCCTCAACGGCGTCGCCGGCCATGGCCGAGGCCGGTGACTAGCCAAAGAAAAAAGAAGAAGAAAAGAAAAGAATGAAGAGAGAAAAGCTGTTCCTAAAATTTGTTCCTAAACAAGAAACACGTTTTTCTTGTTTCTTGTTTCTTGTTTCTTGTTTCTTGTTTCTCCAAATGTGTTCCTAGGAACAAAAAAATAGATTTGGAACAAAAATGCAAACAAACGCATTTCTTTTTTTTTTTTTGTTCTCCAAAAAAAAAACAGAAATTTTGTTTATAAACAAAAAAAAAAGAACATAAACAAATGCTGCCTTTGTGTGCGACTTCGCCTTGGCACTTTCGCCTCACCCTGCGATTACGTGTTTGAGGACGTGGCCACACTCCAAGTCAGCATAATCCCTCTCCGCTCCCACAAGGACAGATCTGAAAATTGTCTCTAATAAGCTTAATACCGTAATAAAAAATTAAAATAAAAAAAAACTCCAATTTCAAGTTCACTCATAATTCTATTCTACAATTTTTTTTGTTCCATAAAAAACTCCAACTTTAGGTTTACTACCAATTCTACCATAAACTTCTTTTTTTGGTCATATAAGGTCCATTTGTTTTGTGAAAAGTGTACCATTTCCAAGAAATATTTTCTAAAAAGTCATTTTATAGGAAAATGACTATTTTCCAATGTTTGACTGAAATTTAAAAAAAAAAAACTGAAAAGTATTTTCTGTAAAATCTAAAGGGGAAAGTTATCAATAAAATCATTTTTCTAGCGTATTTCATGAAATTCCCCAAATTTTTACATCTATGATAGATTTATCCCAAACTAATTTTTGGATTATCAAAAACTTCAAACTAGTATACCCGTGATAAATTTTACCAAAAACCTCAAAATGACACATTTATGATAAGTTTATTCTTCATTAGATTTCATTAAATTGAATTAATATAACAAAAATCCCAAAACTAGTATACTTGTAACAAATGGATAGTAAAATTTTAAATTGGTATACCTGTTAACTATCACATATTATCAAACTCAATAATTTGATGATAAAATTAATGGAAATTAATGAAAGGTACATTTATTACAAGTATATCAATTTAGAGCTTTTTATAGTCAAAAAATTAGTTTGGGATAAATTTGTTACATGTATATCAATTTGGGTTTTTTGGTGGTATTAATCATTTTTCCTAATTATTTTTAATTTTTTTAATTTTTTTCTTCTTCCTTGGAGGTCGCCACCCACAGCAACATGGCTAATGACAAGCCATAAGCGAGCTCAAGGCTCACGCCAAAGTCCTGAGCTTGCCGATCATCACCATGACCAGTGAACAGTCGAGGAAGAAGCAAAAAGAAAAGGAAAATAAAAGAAATTCCAATTTATTTTTTAATATATATAAGAGAAAACATTTCATTAACAAGGACCTGAGCCCTAGCACCGAATATCCATGTATGGCCTTTGTGGACCCAATCCTAGGGCTTGGGATTGCAGCTCGAGCATTGGTGCCTCAAGTACGGCCTTTATAGACCTAAGCTCAGATGCTAGAGCATCAGGTATAGGCATAAGGGGTTCAGCCTCGGTCGCCCGAGACCTAATCCCAAACGCCAAGACTTGAGAATCAACATTGTGATTTCTGTGCTTAAGTGTACAGTTTCAAGTCGAAGCGTCGATACTTAACTATATTTTGAAAAATGGTTTATTTCAAAGAGAAAATTATTTTCTTGAATTTAAGCTTTAGTAGGAAAACATTTTTCGTTGATTCATTTTCCTAAACAAACCAAATTATTAGAAAATGAGGAAAATGTTTTCTCGGAAAATGTTTTTAGCAAAATAAACGGACCCTTAAAAACTCTCAACTTTAGGTCCACTCTCAATTTTCTCCTAAACTTTTTTTGCCTTATAAATCTACCTCCATTAACCATATGTCTCATTTTTATTTTTATTTTTACATCCAAGAGATGGAAAACTCCTAAGCTAGCTATTCGAGGGTCTCAAGTTAAGTGTCTTGAGCAAGAGAGTCTTGAGCGTGAGCTCTTCGATCTCAAGAGATCAAAGACTCTCAAGCATGCAAGATTAGAGATTGAGCCCAAAATTGAAGATCCCTTAAGATGAAAGGAAGACTCTTAAAAATAAGAACAATTGAAGAAAATAACCCTAAAGGTACATTTGTTTGTGGCAAAATTTCATGATAAAAGAGCACACTTTGTGGGAAATCATTTTTCAAGAAAGTAGATATGTTTTATTTGTTTGGTTATGTGTGACCAAAAACATTTTTGGTGTTTGGATCCTCATTTGAAAAAAAGATTTCAATCTCATGGAAAAAAAAATTCTAATTTATAAATAATTTTTATTTTATTTTATTTTTTCTTCCCCTTTGCTTGTTGTTAGGCTTTGGCGACTCCCGGTGCTGAAGCCCGACGATAGTCGATTAACGGCCATAGGCGCGAGTGCCTGTGGCCAGTCACCAACCTTTGCTATGGCCAGTAACTAGCCAAAGAAAAAGAAGGAAAATGAAAAAAATAAAAATAAAACAATATTATAATATTCGAGATAAGCAATTCCAGAAAGTGTTTTCACCTATTTTAATTTAGAAATTTACTTTCTTAAATTTATGTATGAATGTTTTCATTGACCAGAAAGTATTTTCAATCTACTAGTTATTTTCTGTAAGTCTGGAAAATCAATTCACATAAAACACTTTCCCCCCAAACAAACGCACCCTAATTGCTATAGTTTTTACCCAAACATCAGATCTAATTAAACACCATTTGGGTTGGTATGAAAATTCATCTAAAAAAGAAATATTTTCGGATATGAAATTTGGGAAAAAAAAACTATAGCAATAACGTGAAAAATGCCACATTACTAAGGGCGATTTTGGATGGAGAGTTAATGTTGGTAGATATGAGATTTAAGCAAACGTTTATGGTTTTTTATTAGATAGAAAAAAATGTTTATGATAGAATTATGACTGAATCTAAAGTTGATGGGTTTTTCATGGAACAAAAAGAGTTTCGGGATCAAAAGTTGGAGGTTTTTTATGATAAACAAAAAAAAAAAATAGAATTGAGATCGAAGTTAAAGTTTGAAGTTTTTATGACATTACACCCTCTTAATATTTCAAAATTTTGGGTTTCCCTCTCGTCAACAAAGAAGACTCTTCTCTTTTTTTCAAAATTCGCTCTCTCACCTTCGCTCCCGATCCGCAGCATTCTCAAGCACATCGCCTCCACCTCTGCCTCCGCATCCACATCCACTGTCACATCCAAGAGCCCCGTCGGCGGTTGGAATACAATAGCACCAAGTTTTGCACCGAAACTTGCACTGGTAAGTCTAAATTAAATGCCAAATGTTTGTGCAATTACCTCTTTCCCTGTTTACATCTAGATATGAGGTTTTGTTATAGGGGTTTGGTGGGTGAAGTTTTTGGTGTTGAGCTAATTGGGAAAACTATGTGAATGGACATCTTGGTTTTGATTTGATTTGCTATGCAAACCAACAATAAAGACCCCACATTTCAAGAGAAGTTTGTATCCACACCCGTCGAAGGGCTTAGGGAGTTGAATCTTGTGGTGTAGAATAGCAATATCCACACTTTTGAGGACTTTGTCGGCACCAGTAAGTAATTACTTCTTGCCTTGAACTCATTTTGCTAACGACCCTATTGTTGACTTGTTTTGAATTTTGGTCCTTGAGTGGCTTGTGTTCTTATCTTAGTTGTGTTTTCCACGGTCTCAAAGGGTTTGGCTCCATGAGGTACTTTCTCATAGCTTCGATAATACAGCCTAGCCTCTTCAAGCTAAAAAACGGGCAAGTGTGATCCATTGAATCTCTTCCTCTTTTCTTATGCATTTATAATCATGTGTGAGGTTCAAAAGCAAAATACAAAAAAAAAAAAAAAAAAATGTCAAAATTTGGAGTAGGTAAGGTGGACTTTGTGAAAGAATTGTGGCATGGTTTCTCTAATTCATTAGGATTCCCAGCAATATAATGCGAGTTCTTGATAGTATTGTTCACACATTTTGTTTCATAGAATGATGTAGGCAGCCGACCACTTACCCTCCCATGTTAGCCTCCTGCCTCACCTTGTGATCTAGCAATTGACGACGTGGCTGCACTCCACCACATCAACATAATCCCTCTCCACTCGATGAGTGACAATGGAGCCACGTCCCACCAGGAATAATCTGAAAATTCCCTATAAAATTTCAAAATCTTGGGTCTCCCTCTTGTCAATGAAGAAGACTCTCTCTTCGTCTTTTCAAAATTGGCTTCTCTCTCGCCTTCGATCCCAATCCGCTGCATCCTCCGGCACGTCGCTGCAGCATAATAAATAGACACTCATTCAACTATTGAAGTTTATTAAGCCACATCAAAATTCTAGCGACACTAAGCGGAAAGCTTCTGATTACAGCTAAAAGAGAATGCAATAATTCATTGCCTTTTTTACCTTTCAAATATCTATCACTTCCTATCTCACCTTAACAATTTCTGAACTTATAAGTTGTATCTGCCTTTTCGTCAAACTTACGTTGAGAGAATTTTTTATATGAAGCATTAAATCCTTTGCTAAGCTATTGATTGCAGAACAGTCACTTCTCATGTTTGGCAGAGGATACGACTATGCTACAGCTTTGGAAGGTTCTTTAATAGGAAAGGAAGTGGCATTGATGCACAGTGAACAAATACTTGCTGGTGAAATGAAACATGGTCCTCTGGCTCTAGTGGATAAGAGTCTTCCTATTGCAGTGATTGCTATGCATGATGCTTCAAGTTAGGTTTTGTCATACAGGTTTACTCATCTCCATGAAATCTTTATTTGTTCTAAAGCTGAAGTTGTCAATGTTAACAGCAAGCGGCAATAAGTTATTCAGCAACTCCATGCCCACAAAGGACGTCTAGTTGTCATGTGCTCGAGGGCGGATGCAGCTGCTGTGTTGGAAGATACGCAGGAATATTGGAAGATATGCAAGAATCCTTTGGATATTATTGGATCAACCAATATCAATCAATATTGGATATGATCTGTAGATTATACCTTTTTCTTTACACACATTTTGTACTATAATATTGATTATGTACATTGAGTAAAGCAATACACAGAAATACATAGAAAATTTCCCCATTCTCTCTCGTTTTCCTTTCTTTCGACTTCTTTCGTGGTATCAGAGTAGGTTGCATGCTTGTTTTTTCATCTCTTCCTCTTGGTCTTCTCTTATGGTTTTCTTATTGCCTACCGAAGAAACAATCTAACCTGTTAAAAGCATTAGCACTCTGGTGTAGGAATCAGTACCTTGAAGTTTTTTTTAAACCAGACGAAGGAAGGAAAAGAGGGTTTTACCACCATGGCCGATGATCAAATTCCTATAGAAACACCTACCTTAGGAGCATAAGACTCCGTGCAGAACACAACCGGTCAAGCTGATCAGCCCATTGTAGGGCAATTTTTTCTATGGCAACCCAATCTGGGGTAGCCCACTTCAGGGCTTCCATACCAATGGGTGCCATTTCCCATGTTCTATGGGCCAAGCCCAAATGTTTCTTTTTTAAGAGGCTAGATTCGAAAAGACGACGTTCAAGTCCATGATGGCCCACCAGCCATAAGTGGGGCGAGCCCTTCAGAAACAACTGGATCCTCCAATGCGGGCGAAAACCCTAACGGGTCAAGCGATTCAAATGCGGGAGTTCCGGGCGGGTTCAATCCGGGTCAACCTACAAATCCCTACTTGGGATTTCCACCCGGTTTTCTACCGTTTCCCTTTGCGGCCACCATGGATCGCCTAGAACCCGGTGATGCGCTATACGTCTCCACCGCCAATGGGCCGAAGTTGCGGCTCATCAGCCACCCTCTCATAGGACTGGAAAATTATTCGAGTTGGGCGCGGGAGTTTCGGCAAGCCCTCATCACGAAGGACAAAGAAGGTTTTATCGACGAGACCATTCCGATTTGCTTGACAAAAAAATGGGGCGACAGTGAAAAAAATGCAATCAGTTGATTAGAACATGGATAGGAAATTGCAATAGCCTAGAAATTGCCGTTAGTTTGCCTCCCATAAAAGACTCGAAAATTATTTGGGACAGCATCAAAGAAATGTACGGAAAATTGGATCGGGTGAAAAAATTTCGCTACATCAAGCCCTCAGCGAACTGAAGCAGGGAAACATGTCCATAATGGCATGCTTCAACAAGCTTTCGGCCCTTTAGAATGAACTGGAAGCGGCTGAGGAAAAACTTGAAGGACTCGAAACGACCCTTTAGCAATACAAGGCGATGAAGGACAAAGAGAAGGCCAGATGTTTTTTGCTGATTCTTAATGAATCTTACCTCACTTTTAGGTCGAAGATCCTGGCTATGGAGCTAGCACCTACCCTTGGCCGATCTTCCAACTCATAGTGCAAGAGGAGAACCAGCAACTTAACTCATCGGACAGCAAAGCCATCGAGACCCTCTGGTGGCAAGAAGTGAGAGAGGGCAAAAAACCCTTAAAAAAAAAAAAAATGAGATCCATCGATAGGGTTTGCCGACTAGCAAGGTTTTAAAGGTTCTGCGATGGACGGCTAGGATTGAGCGCAGCGATCTAACGGCTCTAAGGGCGCGCACCATCCAGCTGATCTGGACGGCGGAGATGGCTTCATATCCAAGGGATCCAACGGTGCCCATTTTTCGAAAACCTATGGGCCGAATTTTAAGAATAAGGGGAAATTATTTGGTGATTTTTGCAAGCGGCCCCACCACACAATTGAAAATTGCTAGAAATTACATGGCAAACCTGAAGAAAAGGAAAAAAGGGAAAGGAAATATCAACAACAACCTATCAACTTACAAGATCGGCAGATGCGAATCAGCTTATCATAGATGGGGAATATCAGCAATTAATGCAGGCATTACAGAAATTAGATGCTCCTAAAAAGGGAAGCAGCTTTACAGGTATTTCTCATTGCCTAATAAATACTATATCGAGAAATGCCTGGATTATTAATTCGAGAGCCAGTGATCATATTGCATGTGATAATGGATTATTTTCTATTATTCATGAAGAATTAGATAATCCTATTATCGTGCAATTGCCAAATGGAAACATTACTTATGTTACTATAATAGGGACAGTCACTCTTAGCTTCTAGATTGTTCTCACAAATGTCCTTTATATCCTAGACTTCCAATTTAATCTTATTTCTGTTTCTAGAGCCAGTAAGGAAAATTCATATCAAGTATTTTTCAATACTTATACTTGTCTATTTCAAGCCCGTTCAACTAAGAAATTGATGGGCTGGGGTAATCTCTTTGAAGGATTATTTTTCTGGAAAAGTTCACCAAAAAATCTTGATCATTTTCCTAGTAATAAACAATCATTGTGTAATTTGACTATCAATGAAAGAAACTTCCTTTTACATTCCAAATTGGGCCATAGTTCTTCATTTTCCTATCATCAGTGTCATATTTGTCCGCTTGCAAAACAGTCGCGTAGTCCTTTTCCATTGAGCAAAAGTTGTTCAAATAATATTTTTTCATTGCTACATATTGATGTCTGGGAACCATATCATACACTGAACCATGATGGGTCTCGGTTCTTTCTTACCACTGTGGACGATTATTCTAGAGCCACATGGATTTTTCTCATGCAATCTAAGGGTCAAGTTATGTCCAATTTAAGAACCTTCCTTTCTTTGTCAAAAATCCAGTTTGGGAAAACTGTCCAAAGAATACAGACAAACAATGGAAGAGAATTTTTTAATCATGAATGTGCTACCCTATTTTCAACACAAGGGATATTACACGAGAGCTCATGTACATATATACCACAACAAAATGGAGTGGTGGAACGGATTTAACGTCACCTGTTGGAAGTTACACGGGCTTTGAAATTTCAAGCCTCTATTCCAGATAATTTTTGGGGGGATTGTGTATTGACTGCAGCTTATTTGATAAATCGTATGCCAACTAAGATACTTGACGGGTGAACTCCTTTTGAGTTGATTTTTGGGAAGAAGTCATATTTGGGTCATTTGAAAATCTTTGGTTGTCTATGCTATGCCACAATAGTAGGACCTAGGGATAAGATGGGTTCTCATGCTCACTGTTGCATATTTATGGGATATCCCAACCTACAAAAGGGATATCGGGTATTTGATCCATCTACATGGGAATTTTCTATTAGCAGAGACATTTTATTCCAGGAAAATGTCTTCCAATTTGCTATTCAGGAATCAGGCACAGATAGCAAGAGACATTCTCATACTTCTCATATCGAGGAAACCATCGACGATCTATGATATGTTTTACTTCCCTCATCAGCAGATACAAGGAACTCTTCTACATCAACTACGGACCTGACACCTTTGTGGAAGTGACAGATCAAAGCCAGGATGATGTCGTTCCTCAAGATTCGCCTCCTGTGGAAAATTCATATACTCATTTACCTCCAAAGAATGATCCACCAAGACATTCCGGACATGCCACGTGTCCACCTACTTGGACTAGAGACTACATATGGGTTGTCAAGAATTCACCAGGTATTCTTTTCCCCATTTCTTCTTATGTTTCCTTTGATCGATTATCTCCAGAACATAGATGTTTCATCACTCGCATCTCCGAAGAGCGAGAACCGTCCAATTTTGATGAGGCAAGCATTGATCCGTGATGGCAGAAAGCTATGGAAGTAGAATTGAAGGCTTTAATGGATAATCACACATGGGAACTTATTACCCTACCTCCACATCGCAAGGCAATTGGATGCAAATGGGTATATAAGATCAAATATCGCGCAGATGGATCAATTGAAAAGTACAAAGCCCGATTAGTGGCTAAGGATTTCACACAGCAGGAATGTTTTGACTATCACGAAACTTTTTCCTCGGTAGCCAAAGACGTTACAATCCGCTCATTTCTTTCAGTAACGGCCTTTCAGGATTGGTCATTGCATCAAATGGATGTTCACAATGCTTTCCCGCATGGAGATTTAGACGAGGAAATTTATATGGAAGTGTCATAAGGTTTACGGAGATAGGGCGAGAATAAAGTATGTCATCTCCGCAAATCCTTATATGGACTTAAGCAAGCTTCCAAACAGTGGTACGCAAAATTTGCTGAGTAACTGATAGTTGTCGGTTTTCAACAGTCCAGATTTGATTATGTTGTTTTTACATAGATTAAAGGTACGTCATCTATCTACTTGATGATATATGTGGATGATATACTTATTATGGGCAATGATGAAGTAACTATCAAAGGTTTCAAGGAATATTTACATTCTACCTTCCACATTAAAGATCTAGGTTTGCCAAAGTATTTTCTTGGAATCAAAATTGCACGATCATACCAAGGAATCTCCCTCAGCCAGAGGAAATTTGCATTGGAGATTATATCAAAAGCGGGTTTATCGGGATGTAAGCCAGCTGTAATTCCAATTGAGCAAAATGTTAAGCTGACTACTGCGAATTATGATGCTGCACTATCTCAAGAAGCTGATCCCATACTCAGAGATCCATTGGGTTATCAGAAACTTGTTGGGAAGCTCATATATTTGACTATGACCAGGCCAGACATAAGTTATGCGGTGCAGACACTCAGTCACTTTATGCACAAACCAAAGCAGTCTCATATGAATGTTGCACTGAAAGTGGTGAAGTACTTGAAGAAATGTCTTGGCCTTGGGATTCTTCTTTCTAGGAAATGCGATATGAGAATGATTGCATATTGTAATGTGGATTATGCAACCTGTCCGATGAGTAGAAGATCCATAACCGGTTTCTGTATTAAATTGGGGAATTCTTTACTTTCGTGGAAGACAAAGAAGCAACCAACTATTTCATTATCCTCAGTAGAGGCAGAATATCAAGCCATGGCAAAAACCACATGTGAAATAGTGTGGTTACGAGGATTACTTCGGGATCTTGGGGTACAGGTTAAAGGACCGACCAAATTATTTTGCAACAATGATACAGCCCTCAAACTTGCGTCAAACCCCATTGTGCATGAAAGAATGAAGCATATAGAAGTGGACTGTCATTTCACTCAAGAAAAAATCTAGCAAGGGAATGATCGAGACACAAGGGATTGGAACAGAAGAACAACCAGCGGATGTCTTCACCAAACCTTTATGTCAAAGACAGCATGCGTGTCTTTTGAGCAAGCTACGCATCTTGGATATTTACAAGCCACCAATTTGAGGGGGAGTGCTGGAAGATACATAGGAATATTGGAAGATATGCAAGAATTCTCTGGATATTATTGGATCAACCAAGATCAATCAATATCGAATTTGATCAGTAGATTATATTGTTGCCTTTTTCTTTACACACATTTTGTACTATAATATTAATTATGTACATTGAGTAAAGCAAAACACATTTTCCCCCTTCTTCTATCTCGTTTTCCTTTCCTTTCTACTTCTTTCATGCTATCTCTTGGTGGAGCATGTAGAGTCATTGAAGTTCTTCAGGTGGAGGATTGTCTTCAGCCTGTAGTCAATATGGTTCCTTTGCAGGTACATAATACTTCCAATAGTTTTCTATGCTTGGCAAGATGCAACATCTTTTTTTCTAGTACTACTGAATGCGTTATAATTTGCTAAAGATGAAGCTATGATGCGGATGAGGTGGAGCTGGATGGGAGCATCAAGCTTTATGTTTCCTTGATTTGTTTTATGATGTTGGTGTTTGTTTTGGCATTAAGAGTTCCAAAATTCTCTCTATGATTTGGCGTTTAGTTCTAAAAGAGAGTTTTTTTTTTTTTTAAGTCTCAACAAAAACAAAAGAAATCAATTTTATTGATTGAGCCTTAACATTTTGCTGTTTTTATTTGTTTGTTTATTCATTGCTTATAGAGTATTTTCACATTCCTGTTATTCCTTTCAAATAGCATGTCTTCTTCTACTAGATTTTTCTACTTCGTCGGACATGAGATAATTTTTTGACATTTGGGGTGCAGTTGTTGGCATATCATCTCACGGTCCTAAGAGGATACAATGTTGACTAGCCTAGGAACCTCGCAAAGAGTGTGATGACAAAGTAGAAACCTACTAACACATTTCTTCTGATTGTGTTTACCTAGCAGCGAAATGGATTATGTCATAAGAATGTAAAGCATCTTCTGATACAGAGCATACCTTTAATAACACAAATAATTGCATAACAAGTGATCAATTATTGATAACTTGTTATGCAATCCTCGCATCTTGTTATGCAATTATTTGTCAATCTGCCTCTGAGTGCCAAGCTCATGGTACCTAAACATTGTTTCAATGTGGAGGTTGGAAGAGGAAGATTGTATCCTCATTCGGGAAAAGAGAGCAAGCGGTATGACAAAAAATGTGTTATTAAAGGTACAAGATTGATGGAATTAATCAAGTATCTGAGACAAGATTTGCTTCTTTTGCTTGGATCGGTTTTTGGCGTGAAGCATGTCTCTCGAGTGGTGATTGTCACATCGGTCATCAAGGCAATTTGTGCCATGTTTTAGTTTCTTTTTTTAGTGTGATATTTAGCTCCATGATGTGGTTCAATTTATAGACACGCGGAGCCCTCATATATTTAAATGGAAAGAATTTCGATGTCTACTTGCTCTGCGAGCAGTCCATTCTATCAATTAATCGTACGTGGAAGATACAATTCGACTCTTATTCTATCAATTAATCATACAATTCAACTCTCACTAGATACCAACAAAAGCAAAACCTTGTACCAACAAACGCAAAACCGTAAGCTGCTTCTGGCATTGTTAACGGTTGTGCAACGCGATGTTATTTTTATTCAGTTGTTTCACTTTCCAGGGGCGTGCTAGGCGTCGCACCCCGTAGGACATCTGGCGATGGGTCAACTTGGACCGATTCCCAATTCCGGCATGAAGCGCGAGCATCCATGACTGTGCGAGGCAAGGACGGCGGGGCTGCTAGTCGGCGAGGACGGAAAACGTGGACAAAAATAGATAGAGTCATGTGGTGAATCCATGTGTAAAGGTTTCGAGCAAGATAGGGCAAGAGGACCACGGCAAGCAACACGAATGACAAGAGATAGGGTAATGATTGAAAGGGGCCCGGGACCAACAACGATGCGAGGGACGCCACTGAGAGCGTGGCGGCGAGCATCATGAGGATGTGGAACGGTTGGGCACAGCAAGCGGGAGCCAACGACAGATGAGTGAGGAGCGCCAGTGCGCTGTAGAACAGAAAACAGAAGACGGCAAGGGAGGTGGCAAACGGGTGGGTCTCGAATGGAGACTCGTGTTTCCCTTGGAATTTCACCTCGACGAAGTTGACAAGCACGAAACAAGGGAGGCGAGAAGGGCGTGGGGGGAAGTGAAGGCAAGGGAACCTTGGACGTTTGTGTCGGGACGACGGGCGGTCGGCATTGGGGTCAGCTTCTTGAGGATCCGGAGTCCTATGTAGAGGATGATTATCGAAATGATCGGAGAAAAAGATGGCTAGAGTTGGAAGCAGAACTCGGGGTTTTTAAAGTCGAAGTCTAGGAAGGCCAGGCAGTTTCTGGGTTGTTGCTTGGGAACTGGACGACCCTCCCCCCGTTCTGTCGTTTCTTTGGTCCGACAAAACCCCGTTGACGAGCGACAGCGACATTTCCTTTTGAGAGCGCATTTAAAGCGCCTTACGATCCCGCGAATGAGCACGCTGTCACGCTCTACGTCGGCATACTCGCTCTCACGGCGGGCGGACTGTGGACACGTGAAGCTCGCCTCGCCGAAACTGATCCGAAAATTTTCTCCAATAGGTTTAATATCCTGAAGTGACCTTTTGTCCCATAAAAGTCATCCAACTTTAAGACCACTCCCAATTCTACCCTAAAATCTTTAAGCCCAATCTCAATTTTCCCCTTATCTTTTTTGTTTTATAAATCTATCTCCATTGACCCTTGGTCTAAAATTCTTGAGCGAATTGTTTGAAGGGAGCTTCTCAAACATGAGCTCTTCGACCATAAGAGATTGAAGACTCCCACACACGAGAGATTGAAGATCGAGCCTAAAATCGAAGATCCCTCATGAGATGAAAGGAAGACTCTTAATAGTATGAACAATTAAAGAAAGTCAGCCTAAATTTGTCTAATTTTTACCCAAGTACAATATGCAATAAGACGCCATTTAGGCTGATATGAAAATTCATCTCTTTTAGGAAAAAAATATATAGCAATAACGTGAAAGGCCGCGTCATTAAGGGCGATTGGATGGAGGGTTGATGGTAGCAGTTATGGGATTCAAGTAAAAGTTTATGAATTTTTATAGCAGTTATGGGATTCAAGTAAAAATATATAGCAATAAAGTTGGTGATTTTTTTATAAAAAAATAAAAAATAAACGTTTTAGGGTACAATTAGAACAAGATCATAAGTTGAGGGCTTTTTATAAGGAAGAGAGTGGCTTGTGTTCCTATCTTGGTTGTGTTTTCCATGGTCTCAAAGGGTTCAGCTCCATCTTTCTCAAAGCTTTGATAATACGGCCTAGCCTCTTTGGACTAAAAAACAGGTGGGTGCAATCAGTTGAATCTATTTCTCTTTTCTTATGCATGTAGAATTATGTGTCTGGTTCAAAAGCAAAAAAAAAAAAAAGGACCTTTGTGAAAGAATTGAGCTGTGATTTCTCTAATTCGCTTGGGTTCCCAGCAATATAATGTGAGTTCTTTAGTACTATTCACACATTTTGTTTCATAGAACGATATAGGGAGACGACCACTTAGCCTCCCACATTAGCCTCTTGCCTCACCTTGTGATGTTGTGATTGAGGGCGTGGCCGCACTCCACCACATCAGCATAATCCCTCTCCACTCGGTGAGTGACACATGGAGCCATGTCCCACCGGTATAGATCTATACTCTCTAATATTTCAAAATTTTGGGTCTCCCTCTCGTCTTTACTCTTCTTCTTTCCAAAATTGGCTCTCTCTTGCCTTCGCTCCCAATCTGCTGTATTTTCTAGCTCGTCGTTGCAGCATAATAAATACAAATTCATTCAACTATTGAAGTGGGTTAAGCCACATCAAATTGTGGCGAGACTAAGCGGAAAGCTTTTGAGTACAACTAGAAGAGAATGCAATAATTGATTGTCATTTTGACCTATCAGGTATATGTCAATCCCTATCTCACCCTAACAATTTCTGAACTTCTAAGTTGTATTTGCCTTTTCGTCTAAACTTATGTTCAAAGAATTTTTTGTATGAAGCATTATATCCAGAGAGGTGCTGAAGCTTAGTGACCAGGAAATGGAAGATCTTGCTAAGCTACTGATTGTGGAGTAGTCACTTCTGATGTTTGGCAGAAGATACAATTATGCTACAACTTTAGAAGGTTCTTTAAAGGTAAAGGAAGTGGCATTGATGCACAGTGAAGGAATACTTGCTAGTGAAATGAAACATGGTCCTCTGGCTCTAGTGGATGAGAGTCTTCCCATTGTAGTGATTGCTACTCATGATGCTTCGGGTTAGCTTTTGTCGTATGGGTTTACTCGCATCCATGAAATCTTTATTTGTTCTAAAGCTGAAGTTGTCAATGTTAACAGCAAATCACACTCAGTTATTCAGCAACTCCATGCCCACAAAGGACGCCTAATTGTGTCTCTTGGTGGAGCATGTAGAGTCATTGAAGATCCTCAGGTGGAGGATTGTCTTCAGCCTGTAGTCAATACAATTTCTTTCACAGGTTAAGAGTACTTCCAATAGTTTTCTAGGCTTGCCAAGATGGAACATCTTTTTTTCCTGCTCTACTGAATGCGTTATAACTTGCTGAAGATGAACCTATGATGTAGATGAGGTGGAGCTAGATGGGAGCATCTAGCTTTCTATTTCCTTGATTTGTTTTATGCTCTCAGTGTTTGTTTTTGCATTAAGAGTTCCAAAATTCTCTCTAGGATTTGGCGTTTAGTTTTAAAAGAGAATATTTTTTTAAGTCTCAACAAAAACAAAAGAAATCAATTTTATTGATTGAGCAGTAACATTTTGCTGTTTTTATTTGTTTGTTTATTCATTGCTTATAGAGTATTTTCACATTACCGTTATTCCTTTCAAATAGCCTATTTCATTTTAGTGGATTATCTAATTTGTTGGACATGAGATAATTTTTAACATTTGGGTTGCAATAGTTGGTGTATCATCTCACGGTCCTAAGAGGATACAATGTTGACTAGCCCATGAACCTCGCAAAGAGTGTAACGATAGAGTAGAAGCCCACTAATAGATTTGTTCTGATTGCATTAATCCCGCAGCGAAATGGATTACGTCATGAGAATGTAAAGCATATTTCTGACACAAAGTATGCTTTCTATTGATCACTTGTACTTTATTGAAGGGCACCCCCTGCACGATCTTTATTTATGATCAATTAGGAAAAACTCTTGTAACCCATCTTTTTTGTGAGTTTGTAGCTTGTCATGTATTTACCTGTCAATCTACCTCAAAGTGTCATATTCATGGTATCTGAACATTGTTTCATGATTGACATAAGAGTGATGACTAATGATTGACAAAACAACGATGACTACAACTTAGTTTCATCGAGGATGCTATGCAACTTAGAGCAATACATTGTTCACTAATGCCTTCAATTTAAAGGTCACAAAAAAGTTCTATTGCTGAAAATATTAGTTATCGTTTTTAGCATTTAGTGGGAAACTCCACTTTTTTATGGTGTACCTTTGATTGAAGCGTCGTTTGCTGCGTCATGAGATGTAAAAGGAGTCAAGTGGAGGTTGGAAGAGGAAGATTGTATCCTTTCTGGGGAAAAAAGAGCAGGCGGTTCAACAAAAATGTGTGTCATTAGAGGTGCAAGATTTTGGTAGAATCGATCGAGAAAGGATACAACAAAAACTCCTGTCTCATACCATTCTTGGGAAAAAGTTCGAGGCAACATGTACCATGTTTATTTTTTCAGTGTTATATTAACTCCACGATATGGTCCACTTTGCAGACACGCAAAGTATTCAATTGGAAAGAATTTCAATGTCAACTTTTTCCAAAGCTGTCCATTCTAACAACTAATTGTTTTTCAAAAATACAATGCGACTCTACAATAGCAAAACCATAAGCTCCTGCTGTTGCTGTTGTTGGTTGTCAAGTGCAACGTTGTCAGGTTTCTTCACTAGTCGTGTTATCTTTTCTGGGGTTGTGCCAGTCGTGGTCACCCCCCTAGCACATCTGTGGCCGTGTCAACACGCACCAATTCCCAATTCCGGCGCAGAGCGCACGTCCATGTTGGTACGAGGCAAAGGCGGTGGGGCTGCCTTTACACCATGTAGTCGGGAAGAACGGAACATGGGGACAAAAATAGATACAATCTCATGTTGAATCCACATGTGAAGGTTTCGAGCGAGACGATGCAAGAAGACCACGGAAAGCAACACAAATAACAAGAGATAGGGGAAACAGTGAAAGGGGCCCGGGAGCAACAACGAAGGAAGCCACTGACAGTGACGCTGCGAGCATCATGAGGATGGGGAATGCTCGGGCACAACAATCGGGAGCCAATGACAGGTGAGCAACGAGGGCCAATGAGCAATAGAACAGAAGACAGAAGACGGCGAGAGAGGTGGCAAAAGGGTGGGTGTCGAAAGGGGACGTGGGTTTCCCTTGGAATTTCACCTGGACGAGGTTGACCAGCACGGAAACAAGAAAGGCGAGAATGGCGTGGAGGGTAGTGAAGTCAGGGGAACCTCGGATGTTTGTGTGGGGATGACCGCCGGTCGGCATCGGGGTAGCTAGAGGATCTGTAGTCCTATGCAGATGATAAATGGCTAATACAGATCCCGGGGGGGGTTTTTGCAGTGGATCATAATTAGCGGACATCACGAAGGAAGGGTTTTGTAGTTGGAGGGGGGATAAATGTCGGCTCTTTCATTGTTAAGGAGTTTCGCGGTGGGTGCGTGAGACGGTTTTGACAATTCCGTGACCCCTTCGACACGAAGGCTTTTCCCTTTGCGAGCGACTTGACTTTCACCTCGACGTCACGTGGCCAGAGTAGAACCAAAAAAGTCGGGTCTCCTTCGAATCGGGCAGCGACGTTTCCCCGTGAAAACTACGTTTGATGCGACGACTTCCCTTTTTGACGACGACTTTTTAAGAGTCTTGATCCCCCGATCAAGGACGTTGCCACGCTCCGCGACAACATCAGTGGGGTTTCACGTTAAGATAAGGCACGTCTGACAGGGACGGTTCTGGATATTCTCCCTAATATTTTTAATACCCTAAAAAAGACCTTCGACTTAAAATTCGCTCCCAATTTGATCTGAACTTTTTATTCCATAAAAATCTTAATCTTTAAGTCCACTCCCAATTCTATCCTATAATTATTTTTGTCATATGAGGACCCATTTTTTTCTTGAAAATGTACCATTTCTGAAAAATATTTTCTAGAAAGTCATTTTATAGAAAAATTACTTATTTTTATGTAATGGGGAAAATTATAAAAAAAAAAAAAAAACGTATTTTTAAATAATTTTTACTTTTAATATATTTTTTTCTTTTTGTTTCTTCATAAACAATTAACGACTGATTACAAACGAATTCAAGCATTGCCTGAGGCTAACAAGGCTCAAGCTCATCAAATTCCAGCGAACTCAAGCCTCGCTGGCCTCGGGCAAGCTCCAAAGGCCACGAGCTCGCCCAATGCTCAATCTAACGAGACTTGAGCTTGCTAGCCTTAGTCATTGAGCCTTACTGTCGAAGGCTGAGAGGTTGCTCGACGCTTGAGCTCAAATTCTTTTTTTTTTTTTAAACTATTTTTATAAGAACACATGTTTTATTAACAAGGAATGAACCCGAGTGTCAAGGATGTGCGCAAAGCCTTTGTGGACTTGCGCTTGAGGGTCAAGACTAGAGCTTGAGCATTGGTACCTCAAGCACGACCTTTATAGACGTGAGCTCAAGGGTTGGAGAATCAAGAATGGGCACCAAAGGTTCAAGCCTGGCCTCGATGGACTTGGGTTTGGCCATTGGAAATTTGTTCCTAAACACGAAGACCTAAGAACTAACGTTGTGATTTCCATGTCCAAGTATAAAGTTTCGAGTCAAAGTGTTGATATCTAGTCATATTGTGGCAAATATTTTCAGTTTTTTAAAAAGAAAATCATTTTACTGAATTTTAGTTTTGGTAGAAAAAACATTTTCCTAAACTAATCAAACACCTGAAAATGAGAAAAATGTTTTTCGCGAAATAAATGAACTCTGAAACAATCTCAACTTTAAGTCTATTCTCAATTTTCTCCTAGAAAGTTTCATCCGAGATGCCATGCAAGGTAGAGCAATATGTTGTTCGTTAACGCCTTCATCGAAGTTGTTGAAAATATTAGTTATTGTTTTTAGCATTTAGTATGAAACTCCCATTTTTTTATGGTGGACTTTGATTGATGTACCTTGTGCTGCATCATGAGTTGTAAAAGGAGCTCGATGGAGGTTGGAAGAGGAAGTTTGTATCCTTATTCGGGAAAAAAGAGTAGTCTGGTGCGAGATTGATGGAATCAATCGAGTATCTAAGACAGAATTTGCTTCTTTTGTTGTGATTGATTTTTGGCGTTAAGCGTGTCTCTTGAGTGGTGATTGTCACATTGGTCGTCAAATCGTTAGTTAACACTCAGTTTGTACCTTTCTTGGGACACAGTCTCAGATAAATTGTATCATGTTCTAATTTCATTTTTCAGTATGACATCTAACTGCACAACATGGTCCGATTGGTAGACATGTAGGGTATTTAAATGAAAGAGCCTTGGGTATGGGATGACTAGAGTGGGAGCAAATCTTGGTTTTTACAATTGAACCCGTGAAGAATGGGAATCTTGATCTTCATAAAGTGTGAAGAGGGAAGATAAAACTTGGGGAATCTCAATCTTCATAAAGTCGACCTTCCGGACCTCTGCATTCCGCGCTTAACGAAGCTTCCCCACCAATGCTGTCCTTGATGTGCTGACGACGTGGCCAAGCTCTGCCACATCAGCAACCGTTCAGCAAGTGACACGTGGAGCCACGTCAGCGGATGGGTCCCGCCGGGACAGGTGTGAAAATTTTCCAAAATTTAAAAATTTTGGATCTCCCCTCGTCAACGAACAAGACTCTCTCTCTCCCCCGCCTTCACTCCCAATCCACCGCACTCTCCGGCGCGCTGCCACTGCCCCGTCTCCGCCAGGCCAAGTAATCGAAGCTCTGAGGAAGAACCTCATGGAGGCCATGAAAAACACAACTAAGATAAAAACACTAGCCACTCAAAGGACCAAAGTCCAAAACAATTCATAACAACAGTGTTGTTAGCAAAATGGATTTAAGGTAGGAAGTAATGACTTTCCACTGCCGATGAAGTGAGGACATTGCTGCTTCATATTCCGCAAGATTGAACTTTCCGAGCCCTTCACGAGCATGAGCATAAACTTCTCTTGGAATGTGGGGTTATGATCTTTGTGAAAGAATTGTGGCGTGGTTTCCTTAATTCACTCAGGTATAACTAGTCCTAGGTTCTAACTTTGCTTTTGAAAATATATCCCAACTGTTCCCGACTGCAGAATTATTGGTGTTGTTGTCATCATTATCATCATAATAATTATTATTATTGTTAAGCAGGTTTGATTGCTGGAAACTTGGGTGCTTCATAGTAGTGGCTGCATTTTCCATATTATTAGTCATTGACTATTATTATTATTATTATTATTTTACTTAAAATGTTTTATTATCTACGGATATCATATATTGTGTTCATTGGTGAAATATGAGCTATTTGCTTTTATTGAGAGTATTTATTCCCTCAAGCAATAAAAATACTGCACAATTTGGTTGTCCCAGTAGTGACAATTGCTGGCAATACACTTGTTCTTCTAGCTAGATTCTAATATTGTTAATTTTGCAAAGTAGGATACTCGTCTTGATAGTGTGAACAAGGCCTTGACTTTTTCCTTTCAATTCTCAAGGATATCGTTACACTTACAAACATTTGATACAACAGCTTTTGTAGTGACCATTGTTGACAATACACTAGTTCTTCTAGCTAGATTCTAGTATTGTTAATTTTGCAATGGACTAAGTAGGATACTCATCTTGGTAGTGTGAACAAGGCCTTGGCTTTTTCCTTTTAATTCTCAAGGATATCGTTACACACTTACAAACATTTGATACAACAGCTTTTGAGATTAAAGCATAGGTATTCGTCCAACCATTTCCGTAAGAATGACATAGGCTACTTCCTGTAGCTGAAGTAATGGAGTCTTTACATATTACCAAGGGTGTGAGATAGGCATTGTTTAGAACCCTATATACTGCCAGGTAAGCTTCAATTTCCTAAGCATCCTTTTGTGGTTCAGGGTCAGCTGAACTAATAAGTGATCTCCAAATCGTTGAAATCATGTCGCCAATGCATGTGCTATTGGAGCACTTGTCTGAGTATCTTAATATATTACGGTATCAGTGAGTGCTATGATCAAAAGGACAAATTTGATGTGTGCTCCATTTCATTCTCGGATGGCTTATCTACAAAGAAGAGTTCAAAACGATCTATGTGGGATTCATGAGAGATGGAACAAAATGGTTGGTAGATTGACACGGACATTAAATTTGCTGGTAGGATTCATCCGTCTTTCCTATGCTGATGCAATCTAAGTGCTAGTCATGTTGCAGTTCTAGTGCTTGGTATAACCCTTAGAAGTGTGGGGTGTTATTTTCCCATCTGCTCTAAGCCTCGAGTTTGATAACTTAACTGCAGCTTGGCTCTTCTTCTTCTTGCATTATTTGACAATTTACGCGAATCCTCATCTAACTCAAATTGCAGTGACTTTCCATCTTCCAAGCTACCCTTTTCAGCAGTTGTTGCTTACACTAATCTTTACACCTCTTTTATTTATCAGGCCTTCCTTCTTCAAGAAGGTCCTTTGACTTCAGTTTTAGCTGGTGCCTCTGATTGTTGTGTACTCTCCATTCCTTCTCCCTAGAAGGAGCAAGCTTCTTCAATGAAACATTGCCTCTTCAGCTCTCTTTAGCAACGATAGTTTCCGTTTCCTTTTACACTTTCCATCCTTAGAAGATATCCTTTCTTCATTCTGTGCCTCGGGATGCAATCAGACTCCTCCTCCTCCTCGTCCTTCTCCTCAACCTCATTACTATCATCCTCGACTACATCATCTACCTTGTGTCTTAAGCTTCTATCTCTAGCTGCTAAGAATCCATCCTTGGATTCTGATTCCTCCCAGTCAATCTGGAGTCTAAGCAATTCATCTTCTTTCTTGAAGTATGGTTTTTCAATTTCTCCACCTTCTTCATCTCCATCACAGCCAAAGTTAGGGTGCACATCTTCTGCATTGTAATACTTCTCATCGAGAGCTTGCTTCATCATCCTATCGTATTCCTAGGATCAAAGTCATCAACAAAGGTCAACTCCAATTTCTCCACCTTCTTCATCTCCATGACTGCCAAAGTTAGGGTCCACATCTTCTGCATTGTTATACTTCTCACTGAAAACTTGCTTCATCGCTGTATCATATTCCTGAGGATTGAAGTCATCATCAAGATCAACTCCATCCAATTGGCAGCCCTCATCTTCGCCTATCCCAGCAATCTGCTTAACTTCAAGCTTCTGCTTCATCTCCTCCTTTTTTTTAAAATGCTTTAAGTGCCTCAACTCCTCGAACGGCCCAATAGCCTGTTGCCTGCACTCTTCTCGTACCTGAAATTGGTCTTATAATCCTTGCTTCTCAATCTCTTCCTTATCCCTCAACAACCTATCCAACTCTTCTCATTGACACGTCCTTTGTTCTTGTAATCCTCATCAACCCACATCTTATACGAAAAGAACTTTTTCAGAAACATCTCATTCTCACCCAAACCCTCTCTCCTGCAAACATATACATTCAGCTTTTGCTGAAATTCTGCAGCATCACCACCTTGTTGGGTCTAAACTTATGTTGAGAGAACTTTCTGTATGAAGCATTAAATCCTTTGCTAATATCTTGTAGACAATGTTACAGTGGTTCTGAATCTTGTGATCAGGAAATGGAAGATCTTCCTAAGCTACTGATTGCAGAGCAGTCACTTCTCATGTTTGGCAAAGGATACAACTATGCTACAGCTTTGGAAGGTTCTTTAGTAGTAAAGGAAGCGGCATTGATGCACAGTGAAGGAATACTTGCTGGTGAAATGAAACATGGTCCTCTGGCTTTAGTGGATGAGAGTCTTCCCATTGTTGTGATTGCTACTCATGATGCTTGCTTCAGTTTAGCTTTTGTCGTGCAGGTTTACTTGCATCCATAAAATCTTTATATGTTCTAAAGCTGAAGTTGTCAATGTTCACAACAAGTGACAATAAGTTATTCAGCAACTCCATGCCCGCAAAGGACACCTAATTGTCATGTGCTCGAGGGGTGATGCGGTAGCTATCTCTTGGTGGGAGCATGTAGAGTCATTAAAGTTCGTCGGGTGGAGGACTGTCTTCAGCCTGTAGTCAATATATAGTTCCTTTGCAAGTACAACTCTTGTTTTCTCTATTCACCCCTCTCCTTTAGGTCTTTCACCTAGAAGATCAACCACTGATGGATCGAATGGAATCGGATAAACTACTCGATCAACGGGTTCTGAAGAGGCCACTTCTACTTATCTTCATGTTTATGCTGGTGAATCAAATAAAATTGCCTTCACCTCTGCCCCTGCAACTATAGGATCTGTAAGCGGGCAAAGGAAAGCTGAAACGGGCAATGGCTTTCTAACTTCTTCTTCCAATAGTTTTCTATGCTTGCCAAGATGCAACGTCTTTTTTTCCAATACTACCAAATACATTATAAATTGCTGAAGATGAAGCTATGATGTAGATGAGGTGGAGCTGAATGGGAGCATCTAGCTTTATGTTTCCTTGATTTGTTTTATGCTTTTGGTGTTTGTTATGGCATCGCCGCTTGGGCTGTCACACTCTCCAACCTTTAAGAGCAGAGCACAGCGTCCTCGCCGTGGCCCCACACGCAGTTGAGAGTCAGTTTTGATACTACTTGTAACACCTTGGGTCTCCACAGTACACATATTGTGACTCCACAGTACACATATTGTGACTAAGTTCTCATGGTTTTGTTCTTCATATTGTCTGCTTTGAACATGAAGTCTTGGTCGGTCACAGTTTTGTTCTTCTCGGGGTAGTTCATACTACCCTATGCGATCGAAAGTCGGCTTTGATACAACTTGTAAGTGTGGACACATCGCTATCCCTTAACCAAGCCAATTTATTGTCCTCTCTAAATAGATACGCCCTCCATCAGAGTCGCGCAGCCTCCCTCAAGGTTTTGTTTTCTCCGCCCGTAGACTCAGAACACTTATGTACAATTAGAGGGTCAATTACCTTATAAGGTAGCCCAAAACTCTCTCCCTAAGCGATGTGGGACAAGAGAGAAACTCCTTCCCTGTGCACACATCCGGGGACCGTGGTGCGGACGCACCGCCACTTGGACTGTCACAGAGCACACATCCATGATGGTAACAGGCAAGAGCGGCTGGGCTCTTCCACCATGTAGGCAGCAAGAAGGGAACATAGCGACATACATAGATACCCACATAAGAAGGTTTTGAGCGAGACGATGCAAGAGGACCATAACACAAATAAAGAGAGATAGGGGAAATAGCGAAAGGGGCCCGGGACCAACAAATCTGCAAGGGAAGCCACCGAGAGCAAAGCACGAGCATCGTGAGGATGGGAGACGCTCGGGCACAAGAATCGGGAGCCAACAACAGAAGAGTAACGAGTGCCAATGCGCTGTACAACACATTACAGAAGACGGCAAGGAAGATGTGGAAAGGGTGGGTGTCAATTGGGGACGCAGATTTCTCTTGGTGTTTCAGCTGGAGGAGGTTGAGCAGCGCGGAAACAAGAAAGGCGAGAATGGCGTGGAGGGGAGTGAAGGCAGGAGAACCTCGGACGTTTGCGAGGGGACCACGGCGGATCAGCATCGGGGTCGGCTCCTGTAATCCCCACGTCCTATGTCGAAGATGATTATCGACACGATCGGAGAGAGATGGCTAGAGTAGGAGCAGATCTTGGGGGGTTTTATTGTTGAAAAAGAGGTCGGGTGGTCGTACCACGACATTGGTCGTCGTCTGAGAAGCTTCCCAGCAGTTTACCACGACATTGGTCGTCGTCCTTCACCTCGCGTCTTCCCATGCTTTTACATTTGGTCGAAGACTTCTGATTTGCGAGCGACTCACTTTTGCGACTTTGCCTTGGCATTTACGGGGGAATATATTGGCTGAGCGATGACGTGCGAGGTCGGTCTCATGCAATATTTTCTTAACTCGGCTTCTTGAGGACGGGGCCATTTAGAAAGTCATTTTCCAGAAAGTGACTTTATTTTTCTGTATTTGATAAAAACTGGAAATGTATTTTCCATCGATTGACGGTGAAATGTATTATGTTATGAGAATGTAAAGCATCTTTCTAATACAAAGTATACGTTCTGTTGATCACTTGTACTTTATTGAATGGTAGCCTCTACGAGATCTTTGTTTATGATCAATTAGAGAAAACTGTCGTAACCCACATTTTTTGCGCATTCGCGGCTTGTTATCAATCTGCCTCAAAGTGTTACACTCATGGTACTTGAACATGGTGTCCCGATTGACATAACAAACAACAACGTCTACAACTTAGTTTCATCTGGGATGTTATGCGATTTAGAGCAATATGTTGTTTCGTTAATACCTTCATCTAAAAGGTCACAAAAAGTTCTATTGCTAAAAATGTTAGTAATTGTATTCAGCATTTAGTAGGGAATTTCCATTTTTTTTTTTAATAGAGGACTTTGATTGATGTATCTTGGGCTCATCAAGAGATGTAAAAGGAGTGTGGTGGAGGTTGGAAGAGGAAGATTGTATCCTTATTTGGGAAAGAAGTGCAGGCAATATAACAAAAAAATGTGTGTTATTAAAAGTGCAAGATTGATAGAATCAATCAAGTATCTGAGACATGATTTGCTTTTTTCGTTGAGATTGGTTTTTGCCGTTAAAAGATGCCTCTTGAGCGTTGATTGCCGCGTCAGTGATCAACTCTTCGTTCATACATTTCCTAAGAAAAAGTCTGAGGCAACATGTACCGTGTTCTAATTTCCTTTTTCAGTGGGATATTTACTCCATGATGTGGTCCAATTTGCAGACATGCAGAGTATTCAATTGGAAAGAATTTCGAAGTCAAGTTTCTCCAAAGCTGTCCATTCTAACAATGGATCATATTTCGAAAATACAATGCTACTCTACGGAAGCAAAACCATAAGCTCCTGCTGTCGCTGTTATTGGTTGTTAAGCACAACGTCGTCATGTTTCTTCACTAGTCGTGTTATCTTTTCTGGGATTGTGCTAGTCGTGGGCACCCCCCTAGCACAACTGTGGCCGTGTCAACACGGACCCATTCCCAATTCTGGCGTAGAGTGCACGTCCATGTTGGTACGAGGCAAAGGTGGGGGCCACACCACGTAGTCGGCAAGAACGGAACATGGGGACAAAATAGATACAATCTTGCGTTGAACCCACATGTGAAGATTTCGAGCAAGACGATGCGAGAGGACCACAGAAAACAACACAAATAACAAGAGATAGGGGAAACAGTGAAAGGGGCATGTTTGTGATTTTTTATGAGGAAAAAATTAGGGTCAAATTAGTATTTGGTCTAAAGTTGGTCAGTTTTTATAAGACAAAAAACAGTTTAGGGTAGAATTAGAATAATATCAAAAGTTGAAGGGTTTTTACGATACAAAAAAAAAAAATAATAATAACATAGAAATATCGTAGAATTGGAATTCGAGGTAAAGTTAAAATTTTAAATGGCATTAGACCCTCCTCATATTCCAAAATTTTGGGTCTCCATCTTGTCATCGAAGAAGACTCTCTCTCTTCTCCTTTTCAAAATTCACTCTCTCGCCTTCGCTCTCGGTCCATTGCTTTCTCCGGCGCATTATTGCTACCTCCACCTCCAGGAGCCCTATCCACTGCTAGAATATGGCAGCACCAAATTTCGCACCGGAACTTGTACTAGTAATTCTAAATTGCACGCAAAATGTTTGCACAATTACTTATTTCCCAATTTAGATCTAGACATGGGGTTTACAGGGATCTAATGGGGGAAGTTTCTAGTGTTGAGTTAATTGGGAGAACTGTGCGAATGGACATCTTAGTTTAGGCGGGGATTGTATATTTATCAGGAAAAATTAGAAAGGAAAAATAGATGAAAAGAGAATGAGTTAAAGTAAATGAAAAGAATAAAAAAAAATTATGGGTAGGCGATTTTTATGGAAATGTGAATGTGTAAAAGGAAGAATCATTTTTTTCACAACCAAAACACAACAAGTATACTCCTCAATAAGAGGAACACGATGCGCGTAGTGTGTATTTTCATCCTCGTTTCAAATCTTTATAATAAAGATTGACCGTACATTCCACAATGAAGAAAATGAAATTTCAAATCTCTATGGTACCTTTCTAGATGGCAAAAATTCACTTGAAAAAGATTTTGATTTCATTCATATTACTCAGCCTAACCACATTTAGATAATTGCAATGAAATCACTACAAGATAGATTGATGTACTTTGCGATTGTAGGGGAGAATACTAAAGGTAATCATCAATATGAAACAAAAATAGTGGGAAAAAAATGGGATTTTGCCTCATTTCTAATCTAAGGTGTAAGAGGAAAAAAATGATGGCGTAAAATAAAACAGAGAGGAATATGAAGACGAGCTTGGACATTGAAGAACGAGCGCAGCACGGCTAATTAGTGAAAATCGATAGACGCTCATTCACCTTTTTGGGCTAGCAAATATGTAAGATCGGAAGAATAAATTGGGCCTAAAAGAAGGGCCAAGGCCCACGAACAACTCTAGAACAACCGTCACTTCCCAAACGGAGAAGGCCTTTTTTCCTCTTTTTTTTTTTTCTTTTTTTTTCTGGGTAAATAGTTTTGATCCTCTTCTTCAAAAGATGTCCCCACTGTTGGCGAGTGACTTGCACCAGTAATTCTAAATTGCGCGCCAAACACTCCGTTCCTTTTTTTTTTTTTAACGGATGTAGAATCGTGTCTAATTAAATACAAAATACAAGCATAAAATGACCTTTATATAAGAATTATGACATGATTTCTCTAATTCATTCGAGTTCTCAATAATATAATATGAATTCTTGATAATACTGTTCATACTTTTGGTTTTATAGAATGATATAGGCAGCAGCCTCCCACGTTAACCTCTCGCCTCACCTGGCCATCTCGATTGAGGACATGGCCGCGCTCCACCACATCAGCATAATCTCTATCCACTCCGTGAGTGCCACATGGAGCCGTGTCCCGTCGGGACAGATCTGAAAATCCTCTCTAATATTTCCACATCAGCATAAAATTTTCGTTTACATCTCGTTCGAGCACACAACCAACCAGTTCCAGAGTTCATGAGACCTTATCCTTTCTCGACGAATCGTCGTCAATCATCATCCATCGAATCCTTCGAGGAAGAAGAAGAAGAAGAAGAAGAGCGGGTCAAAGGTCAGAAGTGATCTCCATCTCTGGCTACTTCTCTCTCTCTCTCTCTCCCCGTCCCCGTCTCCCTCTCGCGGATTTTTTAGTCGGAGCTGCGGCAACCATGAAGGAGGAGGCGGACGCGGGTGCGGAAGGCGAAGGGGGAAGAAGGGGAGAAATGTGCGGCATATGCTCCTGCCTGAACTACAATGTGAAGAGGGAGAGGAGCTACATCCTCCAGGTCCTCTTCGCGGCCTCCGTCGCCTCAGTACCGCGGTTACCACTCCGCCGGCGTCTCCATCGACGCCTCCTCCGTCTCCCTCCCCACTCTCGTCTTTCGCCAGGAAGGCAACATCGAGTCCCTCGTCAAAGCTTCGTCTTCTCACGCTCGAATTTCCCGCTCGCCTTGTGAGCAGACGAAGCTTTCTTATATATTATGCTTCTTGTTTGATTTGGAGATTGATTTCGGAACGATCGATTGCCCCGTTTAGTTTATTTGCCCCGCTTGACATGATTCTTATGGAAAAGGTCTATCCTTTTTCCCTTTTTCCCCCTACTTGTCTGATTAGTTATGGAAGTTTACTGTTATGCTTTTGCCGATCATGGTCGCTGCATATGATTTTCATGCGCACCTCGGATACAGTTCATCTCCTCGACCTGGTTCAGTCTCTTTTTATTTATTTTTTCAGTTAATTTACTTTTGTTTGCCCTCGTGAAGGACGTTCTTCTGCGTTTAGACAAGCGCCTCGTTCAAGAAACCTGCTATGCCGTTTGTCATTTTGTCCCCTTATGCACTAATTTTGAGCAACCGTCCACATGGTCAGAATGCACTGCTGGAGTGCGTCTTTTGGACTGGAACAGAAAGACCCCTCTTTTTCCTCATTCTGCTGTTTCTATTCAGAAAAGCTCGATAATCCAAAGGGCTGCCTTTTCTTCTTTGGCTCTCTGATTTTGGTGAAGTAACACGGTTACTTGGCTAAAATAAGGAAAAAGAAAATAAGAAGAGAAGGGTGACGATGAAATTGGCTTCAGTGGATTTTAATCGAGACCAACCTTATCGCTGATGGTCGTGGACATTATCTAAACTAGCCACAAGTTATTTCAATATCTGAGTTTCTGGATGAAACCAGATATTCATTGGGAGGGCGAAGGTTTAACCTTATTGCTAATAGTCACTGGACATAATTTAAACTCATTGAGGGGGTGAAAGTCCATCTTTTCTCCAAGATTCTCTTAGAAGTTAATTCGGCAAAAATACAAGTTGAGAGTATTTTCATTTCAAGCAGCATTAGGACTTCTTGTTGGAGATAGAGGAATGTTAAGCAGCGGTCCACCTGTTCACTGTCAAGTATAAATGCAGTTTTTGGATTCAAGGAGATATTATTACATAGACCGTGTATATTCATCTTGATTCCATTTGTATCATTGAATCTATCGCGCCTCATTTGTAAATTCTAGGGGCCCCACCGGATTAAATGCTGCAGTTTTTAACGAGTTCATGCATTACTCAACATCTTCGAACTAGGAATGTATTTTTGTGCAGGATTTTTCTCTTTTATTCTGTTAAACAAAACTTCCGTGTGGCTGTTCTACTTTGTTATATTTGTGTGATGGATTATTTGACATCTCCATATTTCAAGTCTGGCTCTCTAATTTCCTCAACCAAGTTCAAGGAACTCACTATTAATTATATTATCATCAGAGGTTGATGCCACAGACTTGAATTTGGGGGAATTATTTCTTACTCATGCCGGAATAGCGCACACATGGTAGGCGACTCATGGAGAGCCTGCTTCTAGGAATAATCATCCTCAGAGCTCCGGTGCTGAAAATGAGTTTTTGGTTGTACACAATGGTGTCATCACTAATCATAAGGCTTAACTGGCAACTATATGGACTATAGTATACTTTTTATTTATATTCGGGTTGCAATTTGCTGTATAAATTATGAAAGCTTTCTTTCACCTTTGAGGTGAGTTAGCTTTCAAATTTTCATGTAGGCCGAAAGCACATCCTTGTCATTGATTATTGTAACATTATCACAATGTAATGCTTACATCTCCTGAGGTATTGCAGATCATACTAGGTGTTTGGATGATTTCATGCCATTAGATCTAGACAGCTACTCCTTTCTTAGAATGCAAGTGAAGGAATAGCTGCTGATTAGAGAGAAAAGTTGATTCAATCAATGAAGTTTCATTTGATTGATCTAGTAAGGGGTGTTATGAGTAGGCCACATTAGTAATTGTTAATAATAAACTGAGGCGAAGGCTTATCCTTCTGTCATATTATCATGGGACCTTTCATCAAAGTTTTCCTAAAGAACATGTAGCTTGAAGTGTGGATTATTAGCAGCAAATGTCCTATGTACCACAGGGAACCTTGCAACAGGTTATGGACCTCATCTTACCCCAATGAGAAGCATTTTTAGATATGAAGACACTTTCCTTATGAAACTATATGATATGCTCCTAATATATATGTTACTCTATTTGTGATGAGTCTGTAAAATGCTGTACAATCTCAATGGTAAACTAACGAAGAAATTTTGCCGGTATATTCTTCTGAGGTTCTTACCTTTTCGTTTACATTTGCAGGTCTTGAATTAACCACTAATTCGACATGGGTTCACATTTGAATCTGATTCTGACACAGAAGTGATTCCTAAGCTTGCCGAGTACGTTTTTGATAAATCTAATGAAGATTCAGGTAATAGCTTATATGCAATGAAGATCATCTTTGCATTTTAATGAGCTTCTTACCGAGTTTGTATATGAATAATAGGAAACCTCAGTCAACACAATTTCATGAGACACTGAAATTAAAAAAGATGTTGAAGTTAATCATTTTATTTTTTTGCTTAACAATCTTCCAATTCAAGCTATATGAATCTATGGATTCTAGATGAATCTCGTGGAACTATATGAAGTTGTCATGTTGGAAATCTGTTCAACTCTTTGTAAACACTAAAGAGCCATCTGATGGATAAAGCATCTCTGACATCTTTCGTTGAAAGTATCGTTTATGTATGTCAGGCCCATGTTGCGCCAGTACTTTTCCCAACAAGTGTAGGGGCTTCAAACCTTAGAACAAATTGTGTTGGTGACTCATTTTCTTTCTGTATGGCCTCAATAAATGGATACTTAATTATGCAACAGCATTTTACTGTATGAATGACATCATTTTGGGCAAAAGTTGATTTTATTTCTCCAATTGTTGCTTGTAGTGAGTTAACTGGCAATAGGACCACCAATGGGATTGTGCTCAATGTATATACATGTGCCACATAATTTACTTTGTGTCTTGAAGTGTGCTATCATGTTAATTTACCCTAGAGAACAATGTCTGGTGACATTTTTTTGTGAATGGTATATTATTTGGACTGCAGGTGACACGACTGTCATGTTTAGTCAAGTTGTGCTGGAAGTCATGAGGCATCTTGAAGGAGTCTATGCCCTTATTTTTAAGAGCCGGCATTATCCTAATGAATTGATCGCTTGTAAGCATGGTAGTCCATTGCTTCTTGGTGTCAAAGTAAGTTCCATTTAAAACTTGGGTGGTACTTGTTGCAAATGAGTTACTTTTGATCACATCTTGTGAATCATTTTCTATTTCAATTGTTTTGTGTCCTTTCAGCTTCACTAAAAGCTATGCTATGTGTGTTCTTCTAAAACTGAGTCTATTAACCATAGTTCAATCAAATGTTTCTTATGATACAATGTTTTCTGCAAAGTGTTGAATAGCATCCGTGTTGCTTGGTGGAGACAGTACATTGAGTTTTTACTAGAGTGCCTTATAAATGCTAAGTTGGATGCACATTTCCTATTAGAACTGGGAACTTGAATAGCATTGTTACTATTGTCCACCATGGCTTGTATTTTTGGTCTTGATACGATAAGTTTGAGAAAAGCATGTGGTTGTCTATGGTGCTGAACTCTTACTTCATTTTTAGGTTTCTATGATGCATCAACTTTAGCTTAGGCTTAGGATTTAGGAGTTCTTTCTTCATTTATGCAGTTGTCCATTCCTGTGTATGTCTTACCTATGCATTTCCCTTGTCAAAATTTTTGTTTGTCTTGTAAGTTATCATGACTGTAACATAGTCATTAATTCATTCGGGAATTGACAGAAGAATCAAGCAAAGGTTCATTATTTCATGATGACAAGTACCCTTCGCAGAATGGGAATCCGAGGGAACATTCTTATCGACTGATGCAAATGCTCTGGTGGAGCACACAAGAAAAGTTTTTGTTGTTGAAGATGGTGAAGTTGTTAATCTGAAGGTAATTACATAGTTGTTTTAAGGAATTTATGTTTATTATTAGCATTTATGGCATGGGCTGCCTTATCAGTCTCATGATCTTATGTTTTATTGATCTACCAAATGTATCTTAGTAGTTAAGATTTTTGGGGTGGGGGGTACTTCAGTTTAACTTGAGTTCTATCGATTTCATCTCAGTATCAATTTGTGAAGATACCATCGGACTGTGTAGCAATATGGTCAAATTTGCTCAATATCACCAGTAGTAACCATCTATTTAGTTGTACTGGGAAGCTTTCAGGTCAATGTCACCAGAATTCTATTTGGCTTGACTTCTTGCATATGGTTGAATAGCATTTTTGTCCTTTTCCATTGGAGGAGCATGTTGCCAACATGGGAGGTGAACTTTGATGCGGAAAGTCCTGCTATATCACCTCAATCAAGGGCTGATAACTATGATTGTTTCTTTCTAGAGTATTTTAATATCGTAGTGACTTATGAGAAGCCAAATGCTGAATTTATTCTACTAATGCAAAGTTTGATGGTGACAAACGAAAACGTGGTGTACTTTCCAGGCCAGCTTCTGTACAGCATGCACTTTCTGTTCTCGAGATGGAAGTTGAACAGATAAATAAAGGAAACTACGAACATTATATGCAGAAAGAAATTCATGAACAGCCAGAATCCCTAACAACCACAATGAGGGGCAGACTTATACGTGGGGGCACCTGCAAAGCTAAGACTGTCCTTCTGGGTGGACTGAAGGATCATCTCAAGACAATTAGGAGGAGCCGGAGGATTGTTTTTATATGTTGTGGTACGAGTTATAATGCTGCTTTAGCTGCAAGGCCCATCTTGGAAGAACTTTCAGGCAAGTAGTGAATGATAGCTTATGTGGGTGGGAGATGTTAATTTATTTTACCAACTCTTTTCTTGTTTACTTGCTTTCAAAAGAGGAATCCCTGTGACAATGGAAATTGAAAGTGATCTTTTGGATCATCAAGGCCCAATTTATAGAGAAGATACGGCAGTTTTTGTCAGTCAGTCTGGTGAAACAGCAGACACCTTACGTGCACCGGAAGATGCCCTCCAGAATGGTGCGTTATGTGTAGGAATTAATAATACTGTTGGCTGTACAAATGCCAAAAATACACATTGCGGTGTCCATATAAATGCTGGTGCGGCAAGCACCAAGGTGAGAGAGTACCTTTTGACATTCTGTTACAGAAACGATCCTCTCTTCGTCATGGTTCTCTGGTCTTTTTTTTTCATAACTGATTTACAGATACGCTTTTTGAGCAGGCATACACCAGTCAAATAGTTTTATTGGCTATGTTAGCTTTAGCAATTGGAGGGGACGCTATTTCTAATCAAGCAATAAGAGAAGCAATAATCGATTGTCTTTTTTACCTTCCAAGTATGTTTCGCTTCCTATCTCACCTTCACAATTTCTGAACTTCTGTTAAATGTGCCTTTTTTGTCTAAACTTTGTTGATAAATTGTTTGCATGAAACATTAAATCCCTTGTTAATATTTTGTAGACAAAGTTAGAGAGGTGCTGAAGCTTGACCAGGAAATGAAAGCTCTTGCTAAGCTACTGATTGCAGTCTTGCAGAGCAGTCACTTCTCATGTTTGGCAGAGGATACAATTAAGCTACAGCTTTGGAAGGTTCTTTGAAAGTAAAGGAAGTGGCATTGATGCACAGTGGAGGAATACTTGCTGGTGAAATGAAACATGGTCCCCTAGCTCTAGTGGATGAGTCTTCCCATTGTAGTGATTGCTATTCATGATGCTTGCTTCAGGTTAGCTTTTGTTGTACAGGTTTACTCGCATCTGTCAAATCTCTAATTGTAATAAAGCTGAAGGTGTCAATGTTAACAGCAAGCAACAATCAGTTGTTCAGCAACTCCATTCCCACAAAGGACGCCTAATTGTCATGTGCTGGAGGGGGGATGCTGCAGCTGTGTCTTTTGGTGGAGCATGTAGAGTCATAGAAAGTTCCTCAGGTGGAGGACTGTCTTCAGCCTGTAGTCAATGTAGTTCCTTAGGTACAGAGTACTTCCAATAGTTTTCTATGATTGCCAAGATGCAACATCTTTTTTTTCCTTTACTACCGAATGCGTCGTGACTTGCTGAAGATGAAGCTATGATGTAGATGAGATGGAGCTGGATGGGAGCATCTAGCTTTCTGTTTCCTTGATATGTCTTATGCTCTTGGTGTTTGATTCATGAAGAATTCTAAAATTCTCTCTATGATTTGGCGTTTAGTCTGAACATTTTGCTTGGTTATTTATTTATTGCATAAGAGTATTTTCATATTCTTGTTCTCTCTTTCAAGTAGTCTGTTTCATTTTACTAGATATTGCTAATTTGTTGGACATGAGATCATTTTAAAGATTTGTGGCGCAATTGTTGGCGTATCATCTCATGGTCCTAAGAGGATACAATGTCAACCAGCTTAGGGACCTCGCAAAGAGTGACAACAAAGTAGAAGCCTACTAAGAGATTTCTTCTGATTGTGTTTACCGGCAGTGAAATTAGGCCATGAGAATATAAAGCATGTTTCTGACACATTGTCGATTACTTATACTTTATTGAATAACAACCCTTGCAATATCTTTTTTTATGATCAATTAGGAAAAACTATCGTAGTCCGCCTTTTTGCATGTTCACGGCTTGTTATGCATTTACCTATCAATCTTCCTTGAAGTGTTGTACTCATGTACCTAAACATTGTTTAATGATTGGCATGACGACGACTACAATTTAGTCTTATCAGGGATGCTATGCAACTTAGACCAATATGTTGTTCATTAATGCTTTTGTCTTGAAGGTCACGAAAAAAGTTCTATTGCTGAAAATATTAGTTATCGTATTTAGCATTAGTAGAGAACTCCATTTTTATTTTATTTTTTTGTGGTGGACTTTGATTGAAGTATCTTTTGTTGCATAATGAGATGTAATAGGAGTCTGGTGGAGTTTGGAAAAAGGAGATTGTGTCACAAAAAATGCGGGTTATTAAATGTGCAAGATTGATGGAATCGGTCAAGTGTCTAAGACCATTGATATCGGTTTTTGTTGTTAAATATATATCTTGAGTGGCGATTGTCACGTCAGTTATTCAAATTGAAAGTTAACTCCCAGTTAATACCAATCCTAGGAAATATAATCCAAGGCAAATTGTATCGGGTTCTGATTTTTTTTGTCAGTATAATATTTAACTCCATATATCAATTTGTAGACACGGAGAGGTCTCATGTCTTTGAATGGAAGGAATTTCGATGTCAACGTGCCTCGAAGAAGTCATTTTATGAATTAATCATATTTTAAACATACGATTCGGCTCTACCTAGACACCAACAAAAGCAACATCATAAGCTCCTACCGGCGCTGTTAATGGTTGTCCAACGCAATATTGTTATTTCTCTTCCTGACTCGTGTTTCACTTTCCAAGGAGAAATATTCAATGGTTCGTGCGTTTTGTCAACTTTTAACCAATTACAATTTGACGTGAAGAGAGAGCAGGAAGTAAAGTTGGGTTTGGATTTTCAGTTAAAAGTACATTTGTTTCGTGGAAAATTTAAGAAAAATGTTTTCTTGAAAAATACTTTTTAAAAATTAAATTAGTTTTCTTTTATTTGATATATATATATCATTTAACATTCTTTCCCGTTGCTTTCTCTCAGATAAAAAATCAATTTTTAAATAAATATTTATTTTTTAATTTTCTTTTCCTTTTTTTCCTTCTCTCCCCGCCCTTTCCTTCTGTCCACCGCCATCAACGCCATCTTCAATGACCTCACCTCCCTCTGCGCGATTCCGTCCCCCAAAGCTCGGCCGAGCTCCAAGCACAGGCACAAGCCGGCGAGCCTTGACCATGCCCGAGGCGCAGGCGCATGCGTCACAAACAAGGACGAACCTGGGCTCGCACTGGAAGAAGGCGCAGACGCACCGAACAGAGAAGCAGCAGAGCTCCCCAATGAGGCAAACAATGGCGAAGGGGAACTCAACGCGAACGGCGACGGACAACAGCGTATCGAAGAGCATCGGCGCCAAAGTCGCCGGCGTGGAGCCGAATCCATTGGAGAATGAAGGTGCAGAAGACGCCGACGAAAAGGAAGAGGAGGGACCGAAGCCAACGGGAGCGCAGGAGGAGCTAGGGTTGGAGGAGGCGGCAATGACGAAAGGGAGGGGGCGAAGGAGAATGAGAGAGGGGAGGAGGAGATAGGGTTTACGTGCAAAGAAAGAAAAGAGAAAAAAAGATATAATAACAATAAATTCAAAATTTTTAAAATATTTTGGAAAACGTTTTTCGAATTTTTTAAAAGGGAAATCGTTTTTCTGAATTTAAATTTTAAAAAAAAAACGTATTTTTCTAAATGAATCAAATGTTGGAAAATGAGAAAAATTATTTTTGAAAATTATTTTTCACAAATAAAACACACTCTTTGATAGGATGTGTGAACACGTGTCAATATATCATTGGATATGAGTACAAATATATATTCAAGACCACCTCATTCTTCTCCCCGTCTACACTTTCTCCTCCGTCTCCGGCCATATCGAGACTATCCTCCCCGTATCCCTCCGCCGCCGTCGCCACCTGCAGAGTTACCAATGCTGAGTCCAAGGAGAGAACTCCCGGGGGGGTTGCATATATGCAAGTGGAACACCGTCGCTGGCGGCCCTGGACGGGCCGCTGTCACCGGAGCCACGGTTGAAGATCTGGGAGTCGTTTCCAGGGGTGTGTTGGTGGTGGGCACCCCGTAGGACATCTGAGGCCGTGTCAGCCTGGACTGATTCCCGATTCTGGGGCGCTTCAGCTTTCACATGCTGGCGTGTAAGAGGCAAGAGTGGCGGGGCTGCCGGTTGGCCAGCACGGAACCCGGGGACGAAAACATACAAGAGGGCCATGGAAAGCAACACTAAAGACAAGAGATAAGGGAAAGAGTTAAAGGGCCTCCGTACCAACAACGACATGAGGGACGCCACCAAGAGTGCGGCGGCGAGCATCGTGAAGATGGCGAATGCTCGGGCACAAAAATCGGGAGCCAACGACAGGTGAGCAACGAGGGCCAATGAGCAATACAACAGAAGAGAGAAGACGGCGAGAGAGGTGGCGAGAGGGTGGGTCTCGAATGGTGACGCTTCTCCTTGGAAATTCACCTGGACGAGGTTGATCAGCCCGGTAATAAGAAAGACGACAATGGTGTGGAGGGCAGGGAGGTCAGGGGAACCTCGGGCGTTTGTGTGGGGATGACCGCCGGTCGGCATCGTGCTGGGCTTCTGGAGGATCTCGTAGTGCAATGTAAAGGATTATAGTTAAAATGATGGAGGGAACGACGGCTAGAGGGTTTTTTATAAGGTCACGCAGGATCGAACTTGTCCCGCAACGCAGGGCAACGCAGGATCGAACTCTTCAAGCAGGGAAGCCGAACGAAGTCAAGGAGGCCGGCCAACTTCCGGGTAGCCGTTTACCATTTTCTGTTGGGTTCCACCCTCCTTCGGCGATAGCGACATCCCTGGGGTTTCTAACGTCGAAGTCACGGAAGGCCACGCAGTTTCTGGGCTGTTTCTTGAGCTTCGTCAGCAACCCCTTCTTTTGTATTTTTTTTGTTCGGTCTGACGGAAGCCCTTTGACGAGAGCCACTTTTCATGCGCCTTGCGATCCCGTCCCGCGGACTTTTTTTTTTTTTGGTCGAAAGCAAACTTACATATTTTTATAACCTGTAAATTACACCCTGAGGCAACTATATCTGCTACCAAAAGATCAAGCAAAGCAGAAGGGGGATTAAAATTTTGTAGCGGACTATTCGAGGCTCCACAGCCCTTTTGCCTCCGCCGCAAGCATCGGGAACATGACCTCTCTAACTACGAGAAAATGAAGACTCCCAAGCGCGAGTGATTGAAAGTCGAGCTTAAAATTGAAGACCTCTTATGCTGTGTTTGACAATCATAATATAATTTAGAATATAATATAATTTATTCCATCTTGTATTTGGTGCTTTTCAATACAATGATAAAGTCGATATAAAGGAAATTTTAATCGATAAAATTATTCCATGAAATATGGAATAAAAGTGAATAAGATTTATAACATTTATAATCGGATAATTATTTTTCTCGAATAATGAACTTTTTAAATTGACAATATTAAAATTATATTTCAATATAAAAAAAAAAAATATTTGAAATCTTACATGAGAAATTCAAAATATATTAGAATTCAAAATAACAAAAATAACAATTTAGTTATTTTAATTTAAACTTATTTTTATTTATATATATTTGAATTTTATTTTATCTTATTTTATAAAATAATTTCAATATATATTTAAATTTATTACATATTTTTGGTATTTTAGTATTTTAGGCATATTAGTATGGTTTACTATTTAATAAAATTTTATTAGAGATTGTTGGATGGGAAGAAAATAAAAAAAATTAATTAATTACTAAAAGAGAGGAAAAAAAAAGCAAATAAAATAAAGCGATAATAATGTCACCAAAGATTTTTATAGTCTCCTTTTGTAAAATTTTTCGTTCATATTTACTAATATGTTATTTATATCAAATAACGTATACGATACGATATGAGTATATTTAATTTTATTATTATAATTACCAAACATGGATGAGATATATCAAAATCCACTAGATTTTATATCATATCTTATATTATCTTAATTAAAAATCCTGACAACCAAACGTAATCTTATGGGTTGAAGAAATACTCAATTTATAGTAAGAGGTCAGAACAATTGAAAAAGTCGATTCTTATTTTTCTAGTTTTTACCCAGATATCAAATTTAATAAGATGTTGTTTGGGCTAATATATAAATTCTCTCCATAAAACATCTTTTTAGATGTGAAATTTTAGGAAAAAATTACACAATGATGTGAAATGCCACGTTACTAATAAAAGTTTGTAATTTTTTAGGGTCAAATTAGGATGGATCTAAAGTAGGTAATTTTTAATAAGAAATAAAACAGTTTAAGGTAGAATTAGAATAACTTTACGAGAAAAAAAAATTAGGTTAGAAATATCGTAGAAGAACCTCCCGATATTCCAAAATTTTGGGTCTCCCCCTCTCGTCATCGAAGAAGACTGTTTTTCTCTCTCTTCTCTACAAAATTCGCTCCCAATCCGCTGCTTTCTCCGGCGCATCGCTGCTGCCTCCGCCTCGGCCGTCGCCTCCGGGAGCCCTGTCGGCGGCTGGAATATGGAAGCGCCAAGTTTCGCACCGGAACTTGCACCGGTAATTCTAATTGCACGCCAAACGTTTGCACAATTCCCTCTTTTTCCTGTTCAAATCTGGATATGGGGTTTCGTTATTGGGGTTTGATCGGTAAAGTTTCTGGTGTTGAGCTAATTGGGAAAACTGTGTGAATGAACATCTTAGTTTTGATTTGATTTGCTGTACAGGCCGATTATAAAGACCCCACATTTCAAGAGAAGTTTGTGTTCACGCTCGTTGAAGGGCTTAAGGAGTTGAATCTTGTGGTGCGGAATGGCAACATCCTCGCTTTCGAGGACTTCGTTGACACTGGTGAGTAATTACTTCCTGCCTTGAACCCATTTTGCTAACAACACTGCTGTGGACTTGTTTTGGATTTTGGTCCTTGAGTGGTGGCTTGTGTTCTTATCTTAGTTGCGTTTTCCATGGTCTCAAAGGGTTCGGCTCCATAAGACTCTTTCTTAGACCGGTTTTTGCCGTTAAAGATGTCTCTCGAGAGGTGACTATTGCGTCAGTCATCAAATCGCTAGTTAACTCCCGGTTCATACCATTCTTGGGAAAAAGTTCAAGGCAACATGTACCGTGATTTGGTGTCCTTTTTCAGTGTGATATATAGTCCACGACATGGTTCAATTTGCAGATACGCAGAGTATTCAATTGGAAAGAATTTCAATGTCAACTTTCTCCAAAGCTGTCCATTCTAACAACTAATTGTATTTCGAAAATACAATAAGACTCTAGAAAAGCAAAACCATAAGCTCCTGCTGTTGCTGTTATTGGTTGTCAAGCGCAACGTTGTCATGTTTCTTAACTAGTCGTGTTATCTTTTCTGGGGTTGTGCTAGTGGTGGGCACCCCCTAACACATCTGTGGTTGTGTCAACACGCACCAAATCCCAACTCCGGCGCAGAGCGCATGTCCATGTTGGTACGAGGCAAAGGCGGCGGGGCTGCCCTTACACCATGTAGTCGGCAAGAATGGAACATGTGGAAAAAAATAGATACAATCTTGTGTTGAACCCACATGTGAAGGTTTCGAGCGAGACGAAGCAAGAGGACCACGGAAAGCAACACAAATAACAAGAGATAGGGGAAACAGTGAAAGGGGCCCGGGAGCAACAATGACGCAAGGGAAGCCACCAAGAGCGACGCTGCGAGCATCATGAGGATGGGGAACGCTCGGGCACAAAAATCGGGAGCCAACGATAGGTGAGCAACGAGGGCCAATGAGCAATAGAACAGAAGACCGAAGACGGCAAGAGAGGTGGCAAAAGTGTGGGTGTCGAATGGGGATGCGGGTTTCCCTTGGAATTTCACCTGGACGAGGTTGACCAGCACGGAAACAAGAAAGGCGAGAATGGCATGGAGGGTGGTGAAGGCAAGGAAACCTCGGACGTTTGTTGGGGGACGACGGCTGATCGGCATCGGGGTTGGCTTTTGGAGGATCTCGTAGTTTTATGTAGAGGATGATTATCGAAATTATCAGAGAAAATGATGGCTAGAGTTGTTATAATTATGGTTAATGGATCAACGAAAGCCAATAATTATGATACGTCATTTCTATTCACATATCTCTTTTGGATTCATGTATTTTCTCAACTTTTATGTTCACTTGTCTATTGATTTCATGAATTTCCTAGATTCATGTATCTTTCAGTTCATGTATTTATTGAGTTTATGAATTTCTTGAATTCACGTATATTTGGATACCTGAATCTCTTAGATTCACGTATCTCTTTATTCATTAATCTCGTGGATACACGCGTTTATTTAATTCATGTACCTTTTTAGTACATGAACTAAAAAGCTCTATAAATAGATATGAGAATAGAGCTTCATTACGGGGTTTTTGGTTTAGGTTTTTTTTTTTCCAACTCGATTTCAAAAAGCTTGGATATACTTTCCTACTCTTCTGTTTTTTCTGAGTGTGCTGGTTCAATTGAACGGTTCGATTGAGTCATGTTTTCATAGTGCTGATCCAAACAGGTTCGAGGTGTTGTATCTTGGGAGGCATAGTTCGTGAATTTGCAGAGCACATTCGGCAGGAACTAATCGACTTAAGGAGATTCGGATATCCGTACCTCACCTCCAATTTTATATTCTGATTACAACAAACAGTGTGTTTTCTAGATTATTTTCCAACAATCTTAAGGCGATTATTTTACTCACTGTGTTTGTTGTTCTTGTCAAATTATTGAGATGGCTGAAAACAATCAAGTGCCCTTCAATGTCCTGAATGTTTCAGGAGACGTTCATTTGGTCAATTCGACCGTTGCTATGGAAGATGTTCAACCCTCAGGGTCTGAATTTGTAGCAGCTTATGCTACGGGCCCTTGGGCTAACACCAATTTTGATGGTGCAGGTACAAGTCATTCGACTGGTATACCTGGGATTGTTTTTCAGAACAATACAGGCCAAATGGCTTTTGGCTCCGTTTCTGGAGGGGGTAGTTCAACGAACTTTGCCGATTGTGATGGCAACACCTTCAGTTACAGCTAATGAGAAACCGGAGAAATTCACTGGAGTGGGCTTTAAACAGTGGCAGCAGAAGATGTTCTTCTATCTAACCATGCTCAATCTAACGAAATATTTATCGAAGGTGTGCTCGATAATTAGTCCAGATGAGCAAGATGTCACGACGCTCGGTGCGTTGGAGGCTTGGAAGCATGGGGACTTCTTATGCCGAAATTATATCCTTAACTCGTTTAGTAAATTCTCTTTATAATATTTATTGTAATATTGAATCTGCTAAACATTATGGGAGTCCTTAGAGAAGAAATACAAGACTGAGGACGCTAGCACAAGAAATTTGTGGTTGCCAAATTCTTGGATTACAAGATGGTAAATTTTAAATCTGTCATGAGTTAGGTTCAAGAATTGCAATTAATTCTGAGTGACATCTCTGTCGAGGGAATGATTCTTAGTGAATCATTCCAAGTGGCGGCTATGATTGAGAAAATGTCTCCGGGCTAGTTAGACTTCAAAAATTATTTAAAGCACAAACGGAAGGAGCTGCGCCTCAAAATAGAGGAGGAGAATACGTTTAATCAATTTCAAAGAGTTTTGTGCTAGTTTTGGAATAATTCTTCAAACGACTGCACCTTATACTCTGCAATAAAATGGAATTGCTGAACGATTGAACAAAACACTAAAGGAGATGGCTAACGCCATGCTTTTGAGTTTAGGTTTACCTTAGAACTTGTGGGGGGAGGCAGTTTTAACTGCAAATTTTATTCTTAATAAAATACCCCACAAAAGGCCAGGTAAAACTCCATACTAGTTATGGAATGGAAAGTTGACATCCTACAATTTTCTAAAAGTGTTGGGGGTGCATAATGTGATTTATAATGGTAAGTCTAGACACATTCGTCGTAGACAATACCGTAAGGCAGTTGCTCTCAAATGGAATAATTTCTTTAGACTTTGTAAAATCAAAGGAAAATATTGCGGATCCGTTGACAAAAGGCTTGTCAAAAGAGCAGATAAACTGCGCATCGAGGGGAATGGGTTTAAAAGCCGTAACCCAATAAAGAGATTCCAGGGTGGAAACCTAACCTATGCGATTGGAGATCCCATGAACTAGGTTCAATAGGACAACGCAAATTTTGGAAACTCTAGTGTAAGTATTGTCTCCTATTCCTATGATGCAACAGTGCTTTCCTATAGCGTTATTAAGGGTACGCTATGCGTTTAATGATTCCTATAACTTGGAATGTAACATCCAAGTGAGATATGGTAGGATATCTTTAATAGGAATGCACCTATATGCGTGGAGCTGGCCGACTCTATGAAAATTTTTAAAGGCTCAATTTTCTAAAGCACGCATGAATCCCGAGAGGTTCAGGGCCGAAAGAACGAACACAACCGAGAACCAATCTTGAATTGGAGATACTCTGTGTGAGGTTTATTGTCTAGGCTTACACAAACAACTGGCGATTCAAGGCTTAGTCCATCGACTAGTTAAGTAAGTCCGATAGGCTTTCACTAAAGAAGGGTCAAAGCGAAAGCTACCTATCTTGATGCGGTGTATTTCAATAGGCATGCTCAGATTCCTTCGAGTCAAAAATGTTTTGTTGATCCATTAATGTGGGGGATTGTTGTAATTATGGTTAATGGATCAACGAAAGCCAATAATTATGATACGTCCTTTCTATTCACGTATCTCTTTTGGATTCATGTATTTCCTCAACTTTTATGTTCACGTGTCTATTGATTTCATGAATTTCCTAGATTCATGTATCTTTCAGTTCATGTATTTATTGAGTTTATGAATCTCTTGAATTCACGTATCTTTGGATACATGAATCTCTTGGATTCACGTATTTCTTTATTCATGAATCTCGTGGATACACACGTTTATTTAATTCATGTATCTCTTTAGTACATGAACTAAAAAGCTCTATAAATAGATATGAGAATAGAGCTTCATTAAGGGGTTTTTGGTTTAGGTTTTTTTTTTTCCAACTCGATTCCAAAAAGCTTTGATATACTTTCCTACTCTTCTGTTTTTTCCTGAGTGTGCTGGTTCAATCAATCAGTTCGATTGAGTCACAAGCCAGATAAATTGATCCAAACAAGTTCGAGGTGTTGTATCTTAGGAGCATAGTTCGTGACCATGGAAAGACCTTTGGCGAACCAATCGCTTTAAGGAGATTCGGATATCCGTACCTCACCTCCAATTTTATATTTTGATTACAATAAATAGTGTGTATTTTCTGGATTATTTTCCAACAAGAGTAGAAGCCGACCTTGTCGTTTTATAGTTCAAGAAAAGGTCGGTTCGTCCATTGTGGCATTTGTCGGTTTGGGAAGAAGCTTCCCAGTGGTTTACATGAGACTGATCGTCCACTTCGCCTTGCTGACTTCTGACTTTTGGGAGCCACTCAGCGTGCGACTTCCCATTTGCGAGCGATTTGACGTGCGACTTCCCCTTCGCGAGCGATTTAGCGTGGTGACTTGCGAGCGACTTTGCGACTTTTAGTTTGAGCTTGCCCGTGTCATCATCCTCGCGATAAACAAGGAACCGCAAACTTAAGATGACGCGGGCAAGCTTAACGAGCGACTCCCCATTTGCGAGCGATTTGACGTGCGACTTTCCCTTTGCGAGCCACTTGTCCTAACGAGCGACTTTGTGACTCTCATCACGAGCGACTTCTAGTTTGCGGTTCCTTGTTTATCGCGAGGATGATGACGCGGGCAAGCTTTTCTATGCATTGCGTGTGTTTTGGGTGGTCAACATTATTCTATTATCAGGCATTTACCATTTGAAAATCCATGCATTGAACCTATAAAATAAATCGAAAACAAAATGCAAATGGGGTGATTTATCGCGAGGATGATGACGCGGGCAAGCTTTTCTATGCATTGCGTGTGTTTTGGGTGGTCAACATTATTCTATTATCAGGCATTTACCATTTGAAAATCCATGCATTGAACCTATAAAATAAATCGAAAACAAAAAGCAAATGGGGTGATTTATCGCGAGGATGATGATGCGGGCAAGCTTTTCTATGCATTGCGTCTGTTTCGGGTGTTCAACATTATTCTATTATCAGGCATTTACCATTTGAAAATCCCTATTAAATAAATGGAAAACAAAAAGCAAATGGGGTGGCCTTGGACTTTCATGATAGCTTTGTCCTTTTTAGATATATAATCACCTGGGGAATTCCTACTAGCAAAAGGGGGTTTTCTGCGTGCGAAGCAACCGAGGCAAGAGCCCTGATAAAACCCAGCAAAGAAAAGACGAGAAGAGAAGACAAATTGGAGTCTGATTCCTATATTCCGATGGGTTCGAGGGAAACGGATTTATTTATTAACATTACTTGTGTTAGACATATTTTAAATATTTCTTTAATATTACAAATCTCTCGTGATGTTTAATATATATATATATTTATTTATTTATATCTAAGAGAATGACCTACTTGATCTTCTTGTTAATCTTTTTTTATACTAGAGGACTGAGATGCCTTCCTTCTTTCTTGGGTAGGGAAAATAAAGAATAATATTAGAACTTCAAAAAATGAAGACCATGTACGACCGTGTGACACAAGCTTGTTTGTGGCCGACAAAAGTGGGTATTAATTATAGAGCACAAACTGACAAACAACTTTAGGATGGTGGATACTCGTGATCTATAGGTCCTAGGCAATGTGAGAGAAAGAGAGTGAGCGATTGAGTGAGAGTGTAGGTTCTTGTGAGAGATGGGTAGAGAGCTGAAATTTTGCAGGCATTGGTGGTGAATCAGTGAGTGGAAGAGAGAAACCAAGCGAGTGATCGATGTTTTCATTAGAAAAAACCAAAAAAAGAAGCTCCATTGAAACTCCAATGCATGTGGACGAAGACGACGAGGCTTAGAAGATTGATCTAATAAGACTTTACGGGAAAAGTACACTAAAATTGCCTTCACTTATATAAGGCGTTCATTTTAATACTACAACTTTTTTTTAGCTCACTTAAGTGCCACTTTAAAAAGAAACGATTACTTAAGTGCTAACTTCGATGTGAGTCGTCGAAAATCTGACGTGGCAATTAATTTATAAATCTTATGTGACTTCCCAATGTACCCAATCAACACTTAATCTATGACATCTTGGCAGCGTCACATATTAAGCGCAAGTAGAAATTATACGGATTATCGTTAGGACAAAATTTGTTTAATTCAATTATTGCATTGTAGTATTCCAACCTAATTGGTTAGCATGTATAACATGAATATTTTATTATCTGAAACTTTTCTAACTTGCGATGAATTTGTAATAGTCGTATCACCTAGATTAGACAATTCAATTAAGAACATATATAAAGATCATAAAGAGCTCTGTTACCTTTTTTGCATAATTCATTCGGGCTTACATACGTTGGCCTAGATTACCTACAAGTGTTGTACCGATGCACAGCATATATTTACAAGTTCACGAACAAAAGTGTAAGTAAACAGCCAGGGAAAATGGTGAAAAAGGTTCTACTTCTCTACCCCTATACCAGCCCACGTCCATAAAAAAACAAAAGACGTCTTCTTTGACTACATCATGCATTGGCGCCTAAGCACCTCCTGCCCCGACTCTAGGTCCTCCAGTGTCGAACTAAGGAGAGCCAAATAGCTTCCCTTCATGGTTCAGGATTTGCATAGGAGTATATTTGGTGAGCAGCAAATGCAGTAGAGAAGAATTCTATTAGCAGAAGAAGCTCGAAAAAGAGCCACTCTTAATGCTAAAACTAAACACCTCTTGTATTGTGTATTATCATCTTCTGAGTTTGCGAAGTAAAATGAATCTTATCCACCCTAAATAGAATTTGATTATCACAAGTTTTTGGGGTCTCTGTAGGTTCTTTTTTGCATACATTTTGCATTTTAAAGGTGGGCTATATTTGTACTTAATTAGGCTTTTATTTTGGGCAAGCTTGATGGACAAGAGCCAAGAAAAGTGATGGCACATTAATTGCCTTCACAATTTCTAAACTTCTGTTGGATGTGCTTTTCTTTCTAAACTCATGTTGATAAATTTTTTGTATGAAACATCAAATCCATTGTTAATACCTTGTAGACAAAGTTAGAGAGGTGCTGAAGCTTGACCAGGAAATGAAATATCTTGCTAAGTTACTGATTGCAGAGCAGTCACTTCTCATGTTTGGCAGAGGATGCAATTATGCCACAGATGTTGTAGCTGTGTCTCTTTGTGGAGCATGTAGAGTCATTGAAGTTCCTCAGGTGGCGGACTGTCTTCAGCCTGTAGTCAATATGGTTCCTTTGCAGGTACAGAGTACTTCCAATAATTTTCTATGCTTGCCAAGATGCAGCATCTTTTTTTTCCTACTCTGTTGAATGTGTTATAATTTGCTGAAGATGAAACTATGATGTAGATAGGTGGAGCTGGATGGGAGCATGTAGCTTTCTGTTTCCTTGATTTGTTTTATGCTCTCGTTGTTTGTTTTTGCATTAAGAGTTCCAAAATTCTCTCCATGATTTAGCATTTAGTTCTAAAAGAGAGTTTTTTTTTTTTAAGTCTCAACAAAAATAAAAGAAATCAATTTTATTGATTGAGCCTTAACATTTTGCCGTTTTTATTTGTTTATTCATTCATTGCTTGTAGAGTATTTTCGCATTCTTGTTATTCCTTTCAAATAGCCTATTTCGTTTTACTAGATTTTTCTAATTCGTTGGACATGAGCTAATCTTTTGACATTTGGGGTGCAGTTGTTGGCATATCATCTCATGGTCCTAAGAGGATACAATGTCGACCAGCCTAGGAATCCTCGCAAAGAGTGTGACAATAGAGTAGAAGCCTACTAACAAATTTCTTCCAATTGTGTTTACCTGGTAACGAAATGGATTATGTCATGAGAATGTAAAGCATCTTTCTAACACAAAGTATACATTCTGTTGATCACTTGTATTTTCTTGAACATTCGGTTGATCACTTGTATTTTATCAAATGGTAACCTCTGCAAGATCTTTATTTATAATCAATTAGGAAAAATTGTTGTAACTCACCTTTTTGCGCGTTCGCATCTTCTTATGCAATTATATGTTAATTTGCCTCTGAGTGCCGTGCTCATGGTACCTAAACATTGTTTCAGGTGGAGGTTGGGAGAGGAAGATTGTATCCTCATTCGAGAAAAGAAAGCAGGTGGTATGACAAAAAATGTGTTATCAAAGGTATAAGATTGATGGAATTGATCAAGTATTTGAGACAGGATTTGCTTCTTTTGCTAAGATTGGTTTTTGGCGTTAAGCATGTCTCTGGAGTGCTGATTGTCACATTGGTCATCAAGGCAATTTGTACCATGTTCTAGTTTCCTTTTTTAATGTGATATTTAAAGCCATGATGTGGTTCAATGTGTAGACATGCAGAGCTCTCATGTATTCATATGGAAAGAATTTCGATGTCTACTTGCTCTGCGAGCAGTCCATTCGTGCGATACAATTCGACTCTTACTCTATCAATTAATCGTACGTGGAAGATACGATTCCACTCTCACCAGATTCCAACAAAAGCAAAACCATATACCAACAAAAGCAAAACTCTAAGCTGCTTCTGGCGTTGTTAATGGTTGTGCAACGCGAAGTTATTTTTTTTTTTTTCTGTTTTTTCACTTTCCAGGGGCGTGCTAGGGGTGGCACCCCGTAGGACATCTGGGGATGGGTCAACTTGGACCGATTCCCAATTCCGGCACGAAGCGCGAGCATCCATGACTGTGCGAGGCAAGAGCGGTGGGGCTGCTAGTCGAATTCCGGCACGAAGCGCGAGCATCCATGACTGTGCGAGGCAAGAGCGGTGGGGCTGCTAGTCGGCGAGGACGGAAAACATGGACAAAAATAGATACAGTCTTGTGGTGAACCCATGTGTAAAGGTTTGGAGCAAGACAAAGCAAGAGGACCACGGGAAGCAACACGAATGACAAGAAATAGGGTAATGATTGAAAGGGGCCCGGGACCAACAACGATGCGAGGGACGCCACCGAGAGCATGGCGGCGAGCATCATGAGGATGTGGAACGGTCGGGCACAACAAGCGGGAGCCAACGACAGATGAGTGACGAGCGCCAGTGCGCAGTAGAACAGCAGACAGAAGACTGCAAGAGAGGTGGCAAAAGGGTGGGTCTCGAATGGGGACTGGGGTTTCCCTTGGAATTTGACCTCGACAAAGTTGACTAGCACGGAAACAAGGAAGGCGAGGATGGCGTGGAAGGAAGTGAAGCCAGGGGAATCTCGGACATTTGTGTTGGGACGACGGTCAGGCGGCATTGGTATCAGCTTCTTGAGGATCGGTAGTCCTGTGTAGAGGATGATTATCGAAAAGATGAGAGAAGGATGGCTGGAGGGGGGGCATATCTCTGCTGTGCATATGCCTAGGCAGATATATACGAGGCAAGAGGACGAGTACGAAAGTGGTGCTTGTGCTCGTCCTCTTGCAATGTTCCAAGAGGACGAGGGACCGAAAGTGTTGGAATTATTTTGCCTCGTCCTCTTGCAAGAGGATGGGGACCCGAAAAGTTGTGGAGTTGAATATTTTACTTCGGACGTGCGGGACCCCTGAGTGCCATAACTTCGCGAAAGCGACACTTAAGTCGCCATAACTTACGAAAGCGTACACTTAAGTCGCAAAATCAAGAAATGGATCACTGAGTCCAATCCGCCAAAATCCGCCAAAACGCCGACGCGGCATTTTTTGGGCGAAGCAAGCCCAAAACGACGCCGTTTTGCTCGTTGATGTGGCAAAATAATGCAAAAACGGCGTCGTTTTGGTCTGATGTGGTAAAATAATAAAAATAAAAATTAATTAAATTAAAAATTAAATTTAGTTAAAATATTAAAAATAATTATTTTAAAATTAGAAAAATTTAAAAAAAAAAAAAAGGGGGAGGCGGGCGGGTGAGGGCCACCGCCGGAAGGGCCTGGTGACGCGGGTGAGGGTTGGTCGGGGTTGCCGGCCCGGCCGGGGCCGGCGACCCCCGACCGGGCGGCGAGGGCTCGCGAGCCCTCGCCCACCCCGGCGGCGCAGCAGCTCTGGGTCGGGCGAGGGCCGCCGACCCTCGCCGGGCCGGGTCGGCCGGGTCGCGCCCGGCCGTGGCCCGGCGACCCGGCCGGCGACGGCGGGGCGTCTGGGCCGAGGGCCGATCCCTCAATCGCCTCCCACCCCCTCCCCTTTTTTCTAATTTTAAAATAATTATTTTTTAATATTTTAACTAAATTTAATTTTAAAATTATTATTTTTAAATATTTTAACTAAATCTAATTTTTAATTTAATTTATTTAATTTTTCATTAATTTTTTTTTACGTCGGCCCAAAACTACGCCGTCGCCGCAAAGCAAAACGGCGTCGTTTTGGGCTCACCTCATCTAAAAATGCCACGTCGGTGTTTTGGTCGAACTTTGGCCTGGAGTGGCACTTAAGTGATCCGTTTTTCTTTGAATGTAAAGACTTAAGTGTATCTTCGTAAGTTACAAGAATTAAGTGTCCATTCATCGCCAAGCTTGTAAGACTTGGAAGCAGTTCTTATACCCTTTTGCCTCGTATAAACAGTGTCCAATTAGTTAGTACGATTACCGAAGAGGCTATGATAACAGGCAGCTTCTGGGTTGCTTCTTGCCGACCCACCAGGGGAAATGAAAGGAAAGCCCCTTTCGAGCGCCATGTGATCCCGCAATTGAAGATGCTGCCACCCTCCACGTCAAGAGGGGGAGACACGTGGAGACTCACCAATGATCCTAAAATTCTCTCCAATAGGATTAATACCTAAAAGACCTTAAGGCTGCGTTTGGTTCAAAGATTCGCAATGGCTTTGAGTCCAATGCAAATGCCGAAAGCCTAAAAGCTACTTGGGGAAAATGCAATGTGTTTGGTAAAAATTTTTGCAAATGGACTTTGAGTTGAATATGCGTTTGGTAAAAAAAACTTTCCCAAGGGGCTTTGATGGGTATAATGTATATTTTTTTTTTTTTTTTTTTTTTAAATTCAAATAAGCCCTTCGCCGGCCCGGCGACAAGCGCCCGCCGGTCCGGCGACGGCTGCTCCTTTTTCGATTAAAAAATAAATAAATATAGGGGCAATAACGGAAATATGAAAAATTAATGAGGGTAATTTAGGAAGAACAAAAATGTTTTCAGCCAAACACCCTGCTTTGGACTGAAGGAGCTTTGGGGGCTGGATGGGCTTTCTAAATGCCCATCCAAAGCACCCTAAGTGTGCTCTCAATTCTATCCTAAAGCTTTTTTATCTTATAAAAATCATCCAACTTTAGGTCCATTCCTAATTCCATCCTAAAATATTTTTTGTCTTAAATTTAGTCTCAATTTTTCCCTAATTTTTTTTTTTGTTTCATAAATCTGTCCCCATTAACCCTATATCTAAAATTCTTGAGCGAATTGTTCGAAGCTCCACAACCCGAGTGCCTCCAGCGTGAGCATCTTGAACATGAGCTCTCCCACTGCAAGAAATTGAAGACTCCCAAGCACGAGAGGTTGAAGACTGAGCTCAAAATTGAAGATTCTTTATGGGTTGAAGTAGACTCTCTTTCGAGTAAGAACAATTGAAGAAAGTCAATCTTGATTTTTCTAGTTTTCACCCAAATATCAAATCCAATAAGATGTCGTTTGGATTGATATAAAAATTTATCCTCAAAAAACATCTTTTGAGATGTGAAATTTTAGGAAAAAATTATAGCAATGATTTGAAATGCCATATCGCTAATAAAAGTTTGTAATTTTTAGGATCAAATTAGGACTTGATCTAAAATTGGTGGTTTTTAATAAGACATAAAACAGTTAAGGTAGAATTAGAATAACTTTGCGAGGGAAAAAAAAAATTAGGTTAGAAATATCGTAGAAGAACCCCCCCCAATATTCCAAAATTTTGGGTCTCCCTCTCGTCTACGAAGAGGACTCGCTCTCTCTTCTGCTTTACAAAATTCGCTCTCTCGCCTTCGCTCCCAATCCGCTGCTTTCTCCGCCGAATCGCTGCTGCCTCCGCATCCGCCGTCGCCTCCAGGAGCCCCGTCGGCCGCTGGAATATGGCAGCACCAAGTTTCGCACCGGAACTTGCACCGGTAGTTATAAACTGCACACCAAATGTTTGCACAATTACCTCTTTTCCCGTTCAGATCTGGGCATGGGGTTTCGTTATTGGGGTTTGATGGTGAAGTTTCTGGTGTTGAGCTAATTGGGAAAACTGTGTGAATGGACGTCTTAGTTTTGATCTGATTTGCTGTGCAGGCCGATTATAAAGACACCCCACATTTCAAGAGAAGTTTGTGTCCACGCTCGTTGAAGGGCTTGGGGAGTTGAATCTTGCGGTGCGGAATGGTAATATCCTCGCTTTCAAGGACTTCGTCGGCACTGGTGAGTAATTACTTCCTGCCTTGAACCCATTTTACTAACGACACTGCTGTGGACTTGTTTTGGATTTTGGTCCTTGAGTGGTGGCTCGTGTTCTTATCTTAGTTGCGTTTTCCATGGTCTCAAAGGGTTCGGCTCCATAAGGTTCTTTCTCAGAGCTTCGATAATACGGCCTAACCTCTTCAGACTAAAAAACGGGCGGGTGTGATCCATTGAATCTGTTCCTCTTTTCTTAGGCACGTAGAATTATGTATCTAATTCAAAAGCAAAAAAAAAAAAAAGTCGAAAGATGGAGTACATAAGATGGCCTTTGTGAAAGAATTGTGGCATGGTTTCTCTAATTCACTCGGGTTTCCAGCAATATAATGTGAGTTTCTTGACAGTACTGTTCACACATTTTGTTTCATAGAACGATATACATAGTCGACCACTTAGCCTCCCACCTCACCTTGCGATCTCGCAATTGAGGACATGGCCATGCTCCACCACATCAGCATAATCCCTTTCCACTTGGTGAGTGACACATCGAGCCATGTCCCACCAGGACAGATCTGAAAATTCTCCCTAATATTTCAAAATCTTGGGTCTCCCTCTTGTCAATGAAGAAGACTCTGTCTCTTCTTTTCAAAATTGGCTCCTCTCTCGCCTTCGCTCCCAATCTGCTGCATTCTCTGGCGCATTGCTGCAGCATTATAAATAGATAGATTCACTCAACTATTGAAGTGTGTTGAGCCGCATCAAATTCTGGTGACACTGAGCGCAAAGCTTCTGAGTACAACTAAAAGAGAATGCAACAATTGATTGTCTTTTTGACCTTTCTAGTATGTGTCACTTCCTATCTCACCTTAACAATTTCTGAACCTCTAAGTTGTATCTGCCTTTTTCATCTCAGCTTATTTTGAGAGAATTTTTTGTATGAAGCATTAAATCTTTTACTTTTATCTTGTAGACGAAGTTAGAGAGGTGCTGAAGCTTGACCGTGAATGAAAGATCTTGCTAAGCTACCGATTGCAGAGCAGTCACTTCCCGTGTTTGGCAGAGGATACAACTATGGTGCAGCTTTGGAAGGTTCTTTAAATAAAGGAAGTGGTGTTAATGCACAGTGAAGGAATACTTGCTGGTGAGATGAAACATTGTCCCCTGGCTCTAGTGGATGACAGTCTACCTGTTGTAGTGATTACTATTCATGATGCCTGCTTCAGGTTAGCTTTTGCGGTATAGGTTAACTTGCATCCCAGTATTCCCTGTTTGGTCTAAAACTGAAGGTGTCAATGTTAACAGCAAGCAACAATCAGTTATTCAGCAACTTCGTGCCTGTAAATGATGCCTAATTGCCATGTGCTCGAGGGGGGATGCTGCAGCTGTGTCTCATGGAGGAGCGTGTAGGGTCATTGAAGTTCCTCAGGTGGAGGACTGTCTTCAGCCTGTATTCAATATAGTTCCTTTGCAGGTACAGGGTACTTATATAATTCCTTAATGCTTATCTATCAAAAGAAAATCTCTTTATGCCTTGCCAAGATGCAACATTTTTTTTCTTATGTTGTACTGAATGCGCCATACCTTGCCGAATGCAAAGCTATGACATAGATGGGGTGGAACTGGAAGTGAGCATTTAGTTTTCTGTTTTCTTGATTTGTTTTTTGCTCTTGGTGTAAGTAGAGCCACGATTGCTAATATGCTTAGAACGATCATTAGATAGAAGCTAGAGTGAAGTTGAATATCAGCAAAAGTTCTGATATAACCAAAAATTTGCGGAAGTTGGAGATCAGCAGAATATTGCGTGGATATCAACGGCGTGCTACGTGAATATAAGCAGTGCGTAAACTGAATATTAGCATAGTACTGAAGGCTAAATATCAGCATAGCATAAATTGGATATTAGCAGAGTACTAAAGATTGGATGTTAGTAAAGTACTGAAGGCTGAATATAAGCAAAAGCCTGACGATAGTCTGATATCATCAAACATCTGGGAAGCTAGATATTACCAGAACTGCTGATATAAGCAAAACATTTATACTACCTATGACAAAAATCTTGTCACAAACTTGAGATTATTATTCTGAGATATTTTATCTCATTTCTTTATAGCTTGCGATTAGGTATGGATTTTGGTTATCGAAGATTTTGATTGACCAAGATAATCTATGCGGAATAATTAAATCATACGAGATAACTTGATTGATCTGAAGACAATATACTTTCCATAAATGAGCCACTCTATTTCCAGATACCAACATTTGATTGTAAGGGCGATCAAATCAACGGGAATTTCTAATCCATCTACTTCAATGGCTAATTGATCTTCTCAACGATTGTCCAATGGTTAGTTTGGAGATTGATCTCTTAAAAAATATCCAATGGAAAGATTGGATGTGGAGAAGTATAAAAGAAGATCAAGGCACCGAAGAAAATAGGGGATCAAGGGTTCATGCATCCAAATTTAGAGCGGCATTGGAAACTGTAATAGGTTTCTAGATTGTCCTGTATCCTATGTACAAGATGATTATCAAAGTAGTTAGAGAGAAAGATGGGCTACTAAGACAGGGAAAATACTAACGCATTAGAGTGTTTGCAAATCTTGCTTTTTATAATAAGAGTGATCGAGCTTTGCACTAGCAGATTGTCGGTCTATTCTATAATTGTCTCCCAACTCTTCAGCAGTTTGATGAAGCTCGACCGAAGGAGGGTTACATTATAGTCAAACTGTCGTCTTGCAACGAATGCAACGGGGGGTGGGGACATCACACAAAAGATACCATACCATAACTTTCATCCCATGTCCACGAAACTCATTCATCGTGTACTTCACAGATTGGATGACAAAATGAAAGTTTGCATAGCTATATTGCTTTATGAAGCCCTGGATGGTCACCGCATTTTATTTCTTTATTGAGACAAAGAAGCAGACCCTCCAACGAGCCAAAAAGAGTTTAGTGCAATGCAAAATTCCAAGTCAACATTGATTAATCATGAAATAAGCGTAGGAATATAAAAAGAAGTTCCCTGGAGCATACGGAAGTTTTGGCTGAGGAGCTGGTCTCGGAAACCCCACCCTATTCGGCCAAATAAAAATGGAATAAGACGGGCATCATGAAATTTACAGGTGGGCCTCGGGGATAGCTGTTTGGATTGAGTTGTCCCTATCCGTGTCGGTCGGGGCTAATGCCAGCAGATCTGAATCTACAAGGGCCAGCCTCAATTTTTAGATTCAGTTTGCCACGGTTTTTCAGCCATTGTTACTTGCTGCTTGCAGGCTCGAAAATCTCTCCTTCGCCTCTCCTCCCTGTCTCAACATTGGTCAATCATGAAATATTGTTTATGGTATTTCTGATGGGGTTCGGTAAAGCTCTCCCGGTTAGAGGCGACAAAAATCGTTTTTAAAGTTGAGAGAATGTTCCACAAAGCAGAGACATGGATGGAGGTGGAAGAGGGGGAATGATCTCTCTTCCCTGGCTTGCTCTTTAGGCCACTGCTATTATTCACCTGTCTCTAGTTATGGGCTCTGTTTATGCTCTACACTTCACTTGCAGGAAAATTGCAGGAGCTTTTTACAATTTCGTCTCCCATTTTTCACTTTAGACAAATGATAACTAGGTGCCACCAAGCTCACATGCAAAATGCATACTTGAGCAATCTCATTCACGGTATGTCCATCTTCTAGAAGAGATGCACTGCTTATATGGTCGCCTTCTACTGAACAGTGGACACCCGTACCTATATTACAAACTTGCTTAGGCTTCGAAAGCATGTCAGTCCTTTTAATCATATCAATTAACCTCTATCAGATAGAACGAAAACAGAAGTGCAATAGAACAGAAGCCATGTCTTGACAAAACCGTTGCTTTGGTCCGTTTCTTTACTGGCTGCCTCTCTGATGCATGTTAAAAAGCCAAGCTTGCATACCGGAGCTTAGGGGTGTGCAAAATATCCGGGAACCGCCCGGACCGCCCGGAACCGGACCGGGACCGTCCGGAACCGGCGGTTCTTGAGGGAAACGGTCCGGTTCCCGGTTCTCGGTTCCATGGGCAGATCCGCCCGCCCGTCCACCCGGACCGGACCGGACCGGAACCTTTTTAATATTAAAAAAAAATTACTAAAAGAAACCCTAAATCTCATCTCATTCCCTTCGTCTTCGGCTCCTAATCTTATCGCCATTTCGTTGCGTTTACTTCTCTCGCCGTCCGCATCTCCACTTACTTAAATTTGGTTTTTCTTTCTTTGGCTTGCTTTGATGTCACGTAGTGTTCTATGTTAAAAACCAAAATTGTTTCAGATCAAGATCGGTTCCATGGATCCACCCGGAACCCATGACCGATCCGATTCCGGGTGGATCCATGCAACGAACGGGTGGATCCTGGTTCCAATTTTTCGGAACCGGTCCTTAGCGGGCGGTTCCCGGTTCTAGGTCGAGAACCGCCCGCCCGGACCATGCACACCCCTACTGGAGCTGACTTGTTGCAGAAGCTAGCTGCTGCGTCCGACCCTTTTTCCGGTATTGTACAGAACAATTGAGAGGTGAATCTGATTAGTTGCCATCATCCGAGAGACTTGATGACAATTACGTCATAGTCACAGGATAAACAACGCAAAGGGAGCTGTATGGATGATCATTTTCCTCTCCGATCAAGGTGAAAGCTTTAGTCAATACTGTGCGAATAAACAAGTCACGGTCCTTTAAAATATGGTTGAAAGGATAATTACAGCCTTATGAAATCATGATTCTTTCCGGAATGCTTAAAAGTAAGAGATAACCGCACCAAAAGTTTTGAAATTTTGTTGAAAAATACAATTCAATCCTAAAGCTTTGAAAAAGTACACTTGTAAAGTTGATTAATGTGGGTTTTTCTTATTACTTTCTTAAAACATGTGGGATCTGTGGCTTTTTCTTCTTCTTTTTTCTCTTTGTTTCCATGCTTTCTCTCCCTATCGCTATTCATCTTCTTCCTCACACAAGCTCAACCACGACGCAGTCATCATTGGTGTTTGCCCGCAAACCACGTTTCGGAAGAAATGTCACCACCGATCTCTTCCCTACCTTTGACAGCCAGTGGCGAGGCTAAACAAGATCCCCTAGTTTCAACTCACCATTTTTGTAGTTCCAAACAGCCATTTTTTTTTTTACTATGACGGTTCTCAAGCTGTCCCCAATGCTCACCCCGTGCTTCGTAGACATCTGAGTAAAGGCCAGTGACACCTAGAATCCACCATCGTCCGAGACCCAAAAGCTCGTGTCTTAATCGTAACCCACCTTTTTGCTTGTTCACATTTACCAATTAATCTCTCTTGAAGAGGTAATAATGGTACCTGAACATTGTTACATGATTGACATGGCAAGAATGACTAGGCTTAGTTTCATCCAGGACGCCACGACTCTTAGAGCAATATTTTAATTCATTAATGCCTATATCCTATAGGTCATGAAAATTTTCTATTGCCGACATTTTAGTTATCTACCAAAGTCGTGAACTCCTTTTTTTATGATACCTTTTGGTTTAAGTTATCCTTTGTTGCATCGTCAGATGTAAAAAGGAGTGTGGGTGAGGTCGGAAGAGAGAGGTTGTATCCCACATGCGGAAAAGAGAGCAGGTGGGGGAACAAAGAATCAATCGATTATCTGAGACCTGATTTTTTTTTTCGAGGGGTGATTACGAGGCCTGGATTCAGATGGAAAGAATTCAATATCAACTCCCTCGAGAGCAGTCATGTCTCAATTTTAACTTTTTGTCACCTAAGTCCATTCTATTAATCAACCATATTACAAGATACAATGCTACTCTTCACTATATATACCAACAAAAGCAAAGCCATGAGATCCAAAATGCGCTGTTATTGGTTATCTAACTCGCTGTATATATGTTTCTTCCCTGCTCGTGTTTCCCTTTTCAGGATGTGCGGGTTGCAAGCACCTGTTGGGACATTTTGTGACCGTGTCAACATGGACCAATTGTCTATTCTGGTACAGAGCGCACATCCATGACCGTAAGAGCCAAAAGTGGGCGTGCCCTTCCACCGTGTAGCTGGCGAGAACTGGACACACTGAGAGACAAAAGTACAATCTTTTGTTGAACCGACTCGTAAATTTATTCTACTAATGCTAGTTGCATCGGGATGGAGGGGTATCTATCTTAAAGTTTGATGGGGACAAAGGAAAACGCCGTGTACTTTCCAGGCCGGCATCTGTACAGCGTGGACTTTCTGTTCTCGAGATGGAAGTTGAACAAATAAATAAAAAAAACTACGAACATTATATGCAGAAAGAAATTCATGAACAATCAGAATCCCTAAGAGCCGCAATGAGGGGCAGACTTATACGTGGAAGCACCTGCAACGAACGACCTGCCTTTCCTTTCCCTTTTGGTACGCGAAGGCGTCTTTCTATTCCATTAAATGAAGGAATCTCTCTGACAAGGGCAACGGCTTGGAAAGAAAAATCCCAACTCTTTTCTTGTCCCAAAGAAATCCATTTCGAAGGGAAGGTCGGCTTGGCGTTGCGACGACAGAGCAGGTGCGATGAAGGATTTGGAACACCCGAGCAGCAACGAATGACAGAGCAGAGGGCCGGAGGAGCAAATTCTAAGAGCGACGGGGAGATCCAAAATTCGAATGACGGAGCGGGAGAGAGAACGCCTTTGCTGGAGAGAGAAGGACGTCCCTTTTCTTCTTCAGAGATGGAAGGAGAGAGGATATGTGAGAGAGAGAGAGAGAGAGAGAGTGAGTGAACTAAGGGTGCGTTTGTTTATGTTTCTGTTCTTTTTTTTTTTCAAGGAATAGAAATAGAAAAATTATTTCTGTTCCGAGGAACGATTTTTGAACAAAAAAAGCGCGTTTGAAAACTTGTTCCCGAAATAAAAAAAGAACAAAACACATGTTTGGTAAATTTATATTCTTTTTTTTTTTTTTTTTTCTTTTAATTTTTTTTTTTCATTTTTTTCATTTTTTTCATTTTTTCATTTTTTTCTTGCTTTGGCCGGTCGCCGGCCTCGGCCATGGCCGGCAACCGGCCGACGAGGGCCGGCGGCCTCGCCTAGCCACGACGAGGCTCGCCGCCCCCGACGAGGCCGAGCCTCACCATGGTTGGGCGAGGCTCGGCCTCGCCTTGGCCGGGCGAGCTCGGGCTTGCCTAGATCCGGCGAGGCCGAGCCTCGCCGTGGCCGGGCGAGGCCGCCGCCCTCGTCGGCCGGGCCGCCGACCATGGCCGAGGCCGGCGACCGGCCAAAGCAAGAAGAAGAAGAAAAGAAGAAAAAAAAAAAGAAAAGAGAAGAGAGAGAAAAAATTGTTCTTTTGTTTTTTTGTTTTGAAACAAGAAAAACAACTTTTTTTTTTCTTTTTTCTTTTTTTTTGTTCTAACAAAAGAATGATTTGGAACAAAACGCAAACAAATGCGTTTACATTTTTTTTGTTCTCGGAACAAAAAAAAAATGAAAAAATGTTCATAAATAGAAATAAAGAACACAAACAAACACGCCCTAAATGCCTGCAGGTCTAGCAGGTCTAGCAATAGGGGAAAGAAAAAAAAAATTGTTTTGGGCGAGAAGAATTCCCTCTATTCTGCTCTAGCGGCCTCCACACATCCACATGGCGTTTCGTAAGTGGTCGGAGACCGCTGATGTGACGGTCCCGGATCACCCAATATTTTCTCACCAACCTTCATGACGAGTCAGAGAGAGATAGGGAGAGAGATGCAGACAAAAAATGGAGTTTTGGAAATATAAAATTAGAGAGAGAGAGAGAAGAGGTGACTTTTAGCTCTGCCGGGGGGAAGAAGAAAACTTGTCTGAAACACAGTCGCGAGACTTCCGGGCTGGCCGAAGATTGGAGAATTTGTTAGGGTTCTGCCTTCGTCTCCTTTTCTCTTCGTCCTTTTTCACCGAAATTGCGCCCCATTCCTTTCTGGCCAAAGAAGGTTTTCATGACTAGCAAAGTTATGTTTGGCTTCCCACGTTTGATTGCTCAATGGACAAGTAATCATGTTAGATATAATCCGACCCGGGTTTTATTCTTTAGCTTGAATTGGAGTCCCTGCTGAACCCAGTAAAGAGAATTTACGAAGATTCGTTCAGATTTCGGATATCAGTAGAAATTAGCCCCTTCTCCTCTCTTTTGATTATGTGACTTCAATCAATGATCATATCTGCACCACTCTCGCTCTCGTATGGAGAGCAGAAACCATCACCAGCCACCACGATTGCTATGTCCCCCATGAACCATTTCTACGGACTCTCCATCATTGATCATCTGAGTTGATGGCAAGTTCTATCATTGTGGCAGTGGCAATTAAGAGAGTGGTAGGCCATTTTGGGCATGTTATCCTTGTTCTTTTCAATGCCAACTCAACATGACTAAAAATCCATTTACCAAACCAAATAAAAGTAGCAAATCATCAAGGAAAACCCCAGTAATAGCTACCACCTTTTGCTGGTGCATGGAGGTCAAAAGCTGTAGAGCTACCCACTGTGCTTCCATCGATGTAGATTTTAACCACGGACGGATAGCGAAGCTTCCTTCGTCAATTCAACCAGTTTTTACGGCTTAGATTCGCTTCGCGGACGCGGTAATATTTCTTCCCGAAGACCATGGACGGAGCTCACATATCAAGATGAAAAGTAGAGGAAGTAGGCGTCCAGGCCATCGGACCATGGACGGAGCTCATATATCCCGACGGCCATGGATGCCTGAACGCGATGGATCAATGCCGACGATTTCGGCCATGGACGGGCCAGATCCGAGATCTGGAGAACGACGAGATGGAGAAAACAGGCTCGGCTTGAACGCAGTGGTGGTCGGCCTGTTCATGACGCCGGCGACTCCGCTGGTGGTAACGGCCGAGTAGGAGCGGAAGTCCGTGGCTATGGATGGAGGAGGAAGAGAGAGCATAGGTGAAGGAGAGAGAAGATTTTCACTTAATTTCCATGACATTAATGTGAACATGTTTCAAATATCATTGGACATTATGACTGAAAAAAATATGCACGTAGGGCATCGATGTGGTGGCCACATCAACAGTCCATTCTCATTACGAGAAAATAGTAAAATTCCTATTCACTCCCACATAATATCTAGGGTTTCTCGTCTGAGAATATTTTCCCTGGGTTTCTTATTCTCCTACATCTTCCCCCTGCTCACTTCCACATATAGGAGTCTCACTTACTCTCACATCTACGGTCCACCTCACTCTTCTCCCCCGTCTGCACTTTCTCCTCCGTCTCCGGCCATATCGAGCCTATCCTCCCCGTATCCCTCCGCCGCCATCGCCACCTGAGGAGTTACCAATGCTGAGTCGAAGGAGAGAACTGCCGGGCGGGGTTGCTGATATGCAAGTCGAACACTGTCGCTGGCTGCCCTGGACGGGCCGCTGTCACCGGAGCCACGGTTGCAGATGTGGAAGTCGTTTCCAGCGGTTTGTTGGTGGGGGGCACCCCGTAGGACATCTGGGGCCGTGTCAACCTGGACTGATTCCCGATTCTGGGGCGCCTCAGCGTTCACATGCTGGCGTGTAAGAGGCAAGAGTGGCGGGGCTGCCGGTTGGCCAGGACGGAACACGTGGAGGAAAACATACAAGAGGACCATGGAAAACAACACTAATGACAAGAGATAGGGGAGAGAGTGAAAGGGGCGCCGGAACAACAACGACATGAGGGACGCCACCGAGAGTGCGGCGGCGAGCATCATGAGGATGGGGAACGCTTGGGCACAACAATCGGGAGCCAACGACAGGCGAGCAACGAGGGCCAATGAGCAATAGAACAGAAGAGAGAAGACGGCGAGAGAGGTGGCAAGAGGGTGGGTCTCGAATGGTGACGCTTTCCCTTGGAATTTCACCTCGACGAGGTTGATCAGCACGGTAATAAGAAAGGCGACAATGGTGTGGAGGGCACGGAGGTCAGGAGAACCTCGGGTGTTTGTGTGGGGATGACCGCCGGTCCGCATCGTGGTGGGCTTCTGGAGGATCTCGTAGTGCTATGTAGAGGATTATTATGGAAATGATCAGAGAAAGAGACGGCTAAGAGGGGTTTTATAAGGTCGAAGTGGGTGGGGTCCTTTGGCTATTAAGCCGAAGCTGGGGTTTTATAAGGTGGAGTCCACAGAATGGTAAAGGGTCCCCGATGACCATAGGGACCCGACTCCATCGGGCTCCTCCCTTTGAATTGAATTTATAAGATTCATGCATGCGTGCCTCTCTCTCTCTCTCTCTGCAAAGGGAAGTAGGACAAAAGTGTAAAGATCAGAAGATGCCGCCTCGTGTTAACACCGGTTTGACCGAGTAGTTGCCAGAGCAACTACACATGGCCAGGGCTATCGAGCGAAGGGAACTTGCTTGCGGATGAATTTTTTTCTCTCCTTTTGTGGTTCCTCTTCCTCACTTCTTGCACCGTCCGACAAACTGTGCTATATAGAGGATTATTATTGAAATGATGAGAGAGAGAGAGAGAGACGGCTAAGAGGGGTTTTATAAGGACAAATGGGTGGACTCCTTTGGCTGGTAAGCTTTGGGGGAGCGGAAGCCGAAGCCCGGGGATCTCCTCGTGGGAACGGGTGGGGAGCACACGTGGAAGTCCTTTGTCGGGAAGGGGATCGAAGTCAAGGGAGGCCAGGCAATTTTCGGGTTCTGCTCTGGACTCGACTACACGCTTTTTACTATTTTCTTTTTGTACCTACTCCCTCCTTTGACCATAGCATCATTCCCTTTTGGCTCTGACTGCGTGCGACTTTTCAAGCGCCTGGCGATCCCGCGATTTACTTCGTTGTCACGCTTACGTCAGCGTACTCCCTCTCCACTCTCCAATCGGTGGGGGCTCACGTGAAGCATGCCACTATTGTTGACTTGTTTTGAATTTTGGTCCTTGAGTAGCTTGTGTTCTTATCTTAGTTGTGTTTTCCATGGTCTCAAAAGGTTCGGCTCCATGAAGTTCTTCCTCAGAGCTTCCTTAATACAGCCTAGCCTCCTCAGGCTGAAAAACGGGTAGATCCATTGAATCTTTTCCTCTTTTCTTATGCAGGTAGAATCATGTGTCAAGTTCCAAAGGAAAATCCAAAAAAAAAAGGTCAAAATTTGGAGTAGATAAGACGGCATTTGTGAAAGAAATGTGACGTGGTTTCTCTAATTCACTCGGATTCCCAACAATATAATGTGAGTTCTTGATAGTACTATCCACATGTTTCGTTTCATAGAACGATATAGGTAGCCAACCACTTAGCCTCACAAAAAATGCAGGTTATTAAATGTGCAAGATTGACGAAATCGATCAAGTATCAAAGACCGTTGATATTGATTTTTGCCATTGAAAATGTCTCTCAGGTGATGATTGCCACGTCAGTCATCAAACTGCAAGTTAACTCCCGATCCATACATTTCTTGGGAAATATAATCCGAGGCAAATTGTATCATGTTCCAATTTCCTTTGTCAGTATGATATTTGACTCCATATATAGTCCAATTTTTAGACATGGAGAGGCCTCGTGTATTCAAATGGAAAGAATTTCAATGTCAACTTGCTCTAAAGAAGTCCATTCTATTAATTAATCATAGGGGTAAGTGCGTTGGAATTTCTAAAAATTATCAATAAAGTGCAATTTATCCTACAACTTTCAAGAAGTACAATCAATGCCTCAAACTTGTCCGAGAGTATAATCAAGTTCTAAAATCTTCAGATAGTGCAATCAAATCCTAAAACCTTCAGATTATGCAATAAAATCGTAAAACTTATCAAATTGATCAAATCAAGTCTTTAATTTGATAAACACTTTTTGAAAATTTTAGGACTCAAGTGAATTTTCATAATAAGTTTTAGGACTTCTAATGCATTTATCCCCTAATCATATTTCGATTAAACAATTCGGCTCTCCCTAGATTCCAACAAAAGCAAAACCATAAGCTCCTATTGGCGCTATTAATTGTCGTCCAATGCAATGTTGTTAATTTTCATCCTGACTCATGTTTCACTTTTCAGGAGAAAATATTCAGCGATTTGCAAGTGTGTGTGTTTTTTCAACTTAAACCAATCACAATTTGATACACATTTACTGATGTCGATTTAATTAAACAAAATAGAAATTGCAGTCACTTTTCTCCCCCATCTACACTTTCTCCCGTCTCTAGCCATCTCGAGCCTAACCTCCCCGTCTCGCTCCACCGTCGCCACCAATGGAGTTGCCAACAATGAGTCCAAGGAGAGAACTGGCTGGAGGAGTTGTAGATCTACGAGTTGACCAATGTCGCTTTCGGCCATGGATGAGCCGTTGTCACTGGAGCCACTGTTGCAGATCTGGAAGTCGTTTCCGGGGGTGTGTTGGTGGTGGGCACCTTGTAGGACATCCGGGGCCGTGTCATCTTGGACCGATTCCCAATTCCGGCATGAAGTACACGCATCCTTGATTGTACAAGGAAGAGCGGCGGGGCTGCCGGTCGGCAAAGACGGAACACGTGGACGATATAGACAAGAGGAGCATGGAAAGCAACCCGAATGACGAGATAGGAGAAAGAGCGAAAGGGGCGCCGGACCAACAACGACATGAAGGAAGCCGCCGAGAGCGAGGCGGCGAGCATTATGAGGATGGGGAACGCTCGGGCACAACAATCGGGAGCCAACGACAGGTGAGCAACGAGCGCCGATGTGCAGTAGAACAGGAGAGAAAACTGCGAGAGAGGTGGCGAGAGAGAGGGTGGGTGTCGAATGGCGACGCGTGTTTCCCTTAGAATCTCACCTGGACGAGGTTCACCAGCACTGGAACGAGAAAGGCAACAATGGTGTGGAGGGCAGTAAGGTCAGGGGAACCTTGGGCGTTTGTGTGGGGATGACCGCCGGGCGGCATCGTGGTGGGCTTCTAGAGCATCGGTGGTCCAATGCAGAGGATGATTGGCTAGAGCAGGAAGCACATCCGACACAGGGTTTTGTACTTGGAACGGGCGGGGGGTGAGCTCTTTTATGGTCAACAAGTTTCCCAGTGGTCACGGTGGACAATTCTTGCTTTATCCGCGTTCGGCCCCCTTCGACGGAGGGACTTTCGATTTGCGAGCAACTTCGCAAGTGACTTGCCTTTCACATCGTCGTTAGCATTTTTCCTCTCTAATCTCTACTCGGTGGCGTGACACCTGAACCCACCCCTCACCAAGATAGTTTTAAAATTCTCTATAATAGGCTTAATACCCTAAAAACCGCCAACTTTAGGTTCGCTCCCAATTTTATTATAAATTCTATTTGTCTCATAAAAGTCCTCCAACCGTAGATCCACTCCCAACTCTACCCTCAAATCTTTCTTGACCAATAAAAAGCCATCAACTTTAGGTCCAGTCTCAATTTTTCCCTAAAATTTTTGTCTCATAAATCTACCCCATTAACCCTGTCTAAAATTCTCGAGCCAACTTTTCAAGGGTCCTCAGCCTGAGTTTCTCCAATGCGAGCGTCTCGAGCTTGAGCTCTCCGATTGCGAAAATTTGAAAAATTAACAGGCACGTGAGATTGAAGACCGAGCCCAAAATCGTAGATCCCTCGTGAGATGGATGGAAGACTCTCTTAAAAGTGAGAACAATTGACGAAAGTCAACCCTACTTTTCCTAGTTAATGCCATATCCAATAAGACGTTGTTTGGACTAATATGAAAATTCGTCTCCAAAAAATATATTTTTAGATGTGAAATTGTAGGAAATTTTTTTAGCAATGACATGAAATGGCACATCACTAATGGCAATTGGACAGAGAATTAATGGTGACCAATATGGGGTTTAACTAAAAGTTTGTGATTTTTTATGAAAAAAAATTAGGGTCAAATTAGTACTTGATCTAAACGTGGTGATTTTTCTATAAGACAAAAATCAATTTAGGGTAGAATTAGAACAAGATCAAAAGTTGAGGATTTTTTATGAGAGAAAAAAATTAATAAAAATATGTAGAATTGGAATTGGAGGTAAAGTTAAAATTTTAAACGGTGTTAGACCCTCCTAATATACCAAAATTTTGGGTCTCTGTCATTGAAGAAGACTCTCCCAACCCCCTCCTTTTCAAAATTCACTCTCTCGCCTTCGCTCCCATTTAGTTGCTTTCTCCGGCGCATCACTGCAATCTCCACCTCAAGGAGCCCTATCCGTGGCTAGAATTGCACGCCAAATGTTTGCACAATTACCTCTTTCCCTATTCGGATCTGGATATGGGGTTTATAGGGATTTGATGGGTGAAGTTTTTGGTGTTGAGTTAATTGGGAGAACTGTGCGAACGGACATCTTAGTTTAGGTGGGGATTTTATATTTATCAGGAAAAACTTCAAAAGAAAAATAGATGAATTGGGAATCACTGGATTTAAAGTAAATGAAAGAATTAAAAAATAGTTATGGGTAGGCGATTTTTGTGGAAATGTGAATGTGTAGAAAGAAGATTTAAATTTTTTACAACCAAAACACAACGACAAGTATACTCCTCAATAAGAGAAACATGATGTGCGTAGTGTGTATTTTCGTCCTTGTTTCAAATCTTTATAATAAAAATTGGCCGTACCTTCCACGATGAAGAAAATGAAATTTCCAACCTCTATGGTACCTTTCTAGATGGCAAAAATTGACTTGAAAAAGATTCAGATTTCATTCATTCTACTCCGCCGAATCACGTTTAGATAATTGCAATGAAATCACTATGAGACAAATTGATGTACTTTGCAATTGTGGGGGAGAATACTAAAAGTAATTATCAATATGAAATAGAAATAGTGAAAAAATGGGATTTTGCCTCATATCTAATCTAAGGTGTAAGAGAAAAAAATGATGGGGTAAAATAAAACAGAAAGGAATATGAAGACGACCTTGGACATTGAAGAACAAGCGCAGCACGGCTAATTGGTGAAAATCGATGGACGCTCATTCACCTTTTTGGGCTAGTAAATGTTAAAGATTGGAAAAATAAAATGGGCCTAAAAGAAGGGCCAAGGCCCACGAACAACTCTCGAACAACCGTCGCTACAAAATGGAGAAGGCTTTTTTTCCTTTTTTATTTTTATTTTTATTCTGGGTAAATAGTTTTGATCCTCTTCTTCAAAAAGATGTCTCCGCCATTGGCGAGTAACTTGCACCGGTAATTCTAAATGGCATGCCAAACGATCTATTCCTCTTTTCTTTTGCATGCGGAGTCATGTATCTGGTTAAAAGCAATATACAAGCATAAGATGACCTTTGTGTAAGAATTGTGACGTGATTTCTCTAATTCATTCGGATTCCCGGCAATGTAATGCAAGTTTTTGGTAAAATTGTTCGCACATTTTGTTTTTTAGAATGATATAGATAGTCGACCACTTAGAGCGCTAATGATAATCATTATGTTTCTCTATTCCTTGTTTTTATGTTCCTCAGAATAAACAAAAATCTGTTTGGTACTCCAAAAAAGAATTTGGACAAAAAATCAAAAAATAATTTTTTTTTAATCTTTTCTATTTTTAGAAGAAATGTGAGAGATGAAAACTCTTCTTATTGTTTATTCTCGTTATCCCTCATTGTCCACCCGTTGCCGATTGCTAGACACTAGTCGAGCCGCATGCCGCTAACCAGGACATCGGATGTTGACCCGCTCACCAGTAACATTGGATGCTCATTGCCACCTCATTATTGGTCACCAATTGCCAAACGTTGCTCACCGCGCCTCTTGCACTGATCGTCAACTGTCGGACACTGCCCATTCGCTCCTGCCGCCTCCCACCAAACGTCGAACATCGGCCACATGCCGCTAGTCACCCGCACACTACCACATGCTAAACACCCGGTTACAATCCATTGGTTGCCGCCGAATCGTCGATCACCCGTTGGACGTTGGCCGCCTCCTATCATCACTCATGAGAGAGAAATTTCGTGTTATTATCAAATGAATTTTTATTTTAAAATAAAAATTTTATAAGATTATCAAACACGTATTTTTATTCAATTTTTTTTTAAAAAAATCAAAATTTTATAAGATTATCAAACCCAGTTGCGGGTGAGTCGCATTTTTTTCCCCAGCGATGGGGAGAGAGGGAGAGAGCGCGAAACCATCGCAGCCACTGCGGGCGGTGGTTTTATTCAGAAACATTGCTAGAGAGGATAAATAGAAAAATCAAATTTTAGTTGAAAATTGATTTCTGAAATAGAATCTTTATTATGCCCACCCTTAACTTTCCACGTTAGCCTCCTGCGTCACCTGGCAATCTCGCGATTGAGGTTGAGGACGGGGCTGCACTCCACATCAGCATAATTTTTCGTTTTCTTTTTCCGTTTTCATCTCGTTCAGGCACAGGTCGTTGGTGGCGACACGACCTCCTCCGAGGAAGACGATTAGGAAGAAGAAGAAGTAGTAGTAGAGCGGGTCAAAGGTCAGAAGTGATCCCCATCTCTGACTACCTCTCTCTCTCCCTCTCTCTCCGTCCCCGTCTCCCTCTCGCGGATTTTTTAGTCGGAGCTCCGGCAGCCATGGAGGAGGAGGAGGCGGACGCGGGCGTGGGAGGCGAAGGGGGAAGAAGGGGAGAAATGTGCGGCATATTCACCTGCCTGAACTACAATGTGAAGAGGGAGAGGAGCTACATCCTCCAGTTCCTCTTCATGGCCTCCCTCGCCTCAGTACCGCGGCTACGACTCCGCCGGCGTTTCTATCGATTCCTCCTCCGTCTCCCTCCCGCCTCTCGTCTTCCGGCAGGAAGGCAACATCGAGTCCCTCGCCAAATCCGTCTACCAAGGTATACCCCACAATTCCCCCTCTCGCGCTCGAATTTCCCGCTCGTTTGATTTGGAGATTTATTTCGGAACGATCGATTGCCCCCTTTAGTTTATCCGCCCCGCTTGACATGATTCTTGTGGAAAAGGTCTCTCCTTTTTCGTTTTTCTGTTTTCCTACTTGTCTGATTAGTTATGGAAGTTTACTGTTATGCTTTGCCGATCATGGTCGCTGCATATGATTTTCATGTGCACCTCGGATACAGTTCATCTCCTCGATCTGGTTTAGTCTCTCTCTCTCTCTCTCTTTTTAGTTAATTTATTTTTGTTTGTCCTCGTAAAGGAATTTGTTTTGGGACTAGACAAGCGTCTCCTTCAAGAAGCCTGCTATGTCGTTTGTCATTTTGTCCCCTTTTGGACTAATTTTCAGAAAGCGTCCACATGGTCAGAATGCACTGCTGGATAGCGTCTTTTGTACTGGAATTCTGTTGTTTCTATTCCATTGTAGCCCCTCATATATCAGAAAAGCTCGATAATCCAAGGGGCGTAAGCTTAACCTTATTGCTGATGGTTGCTGGACATGATCTAAACTAATTGAGGGGTGAAACTCCATCTTTTCTCCAAGATTCTCTTAGAAATTAATTCAGCAAAAATACAAGATCAGATTATCTTTGAGGAGCATTAGGATTCTTTTTGGAGATAGAGGGATGTTAAGAAGTGGTTCACATGTTTACTGTCAATTTTAAATGCAGTTTTTGCATTGAAACTATCGCGCCTCATTTGTAAATTCTAGGGGCCCTAATGGATTAAATGCTGCAGTTTTACATGGGTGCATGCATTACTCAACATCTTCAAACTAGGAATGTATTTTCGTGTAGGATTTTTCTTGTTTATTCCGTTAAACGAAACTTCTGTGTGGCCATTCTACTTTGTTATAGTTGTGTGTTGGGTTATTTGACATCTTCATATTTCAAGTCTGGCTCTTTGATTTTCCTCAACCAAGTTCGAGGAACTCACTGTTGATTATGTTATCATCAGAGGTTGATGCCACAGACTTGAATTTGGAGGAATCTTTTCTTACTCATGCCAGAATAGCGCACACACGGTGGGCGACTCATGGAGAGCCTGCTCCCAGGAATAGCCATCCTCAGAGCTCTGGTGCTGAAAATGAGTTTTTGGTTGTACACAATGGGGTCATCACTAATCATGAGGTTGGTTGAGGCTTAACTGGCAACTATTTGGACTATAGTATACTTTTTATTTATATTCAGGTTGCATTTTGCTATATAAATTAGAAAAGCTTTCTTTCACCTTTGAGGTGAGTTAGCTTTCAAATTTTCATGTAGGCCGAAAGTACATCCTTGTCATTGATTATTGTAACATTATGACAATGTGTAATGCTTACATCTCCTGAGGTATCGCAGATCATATTTTGTGTTTGGATGAATTTATTCCATAAATCAATCTATGCATCTTAGAGATATTTAATCTAGACAACTACTCTTTCTTAGAATGTGAGTGAAGGCATAGCTGCTGACTAGAGGGAGAGGTTGAATCAATGAAGCTTTATTGATTGATCTAGTAAGGGGTGTTATGAATAGGCCACATTAGTCGTTGTTAATAATAAACTTGGACCAAGGCTTATCCTTCTGTCATATTATCATGGACCTTTCATCGAAGCCTTCACAGATCACATGCATCTTGATGTGTGGATCATTAGCAGCAAATGTCCTGTGTACCACAAGGAACCTCGCAACAGGTTATGGACCTCATTTAACCCCAATGAGAAGCATTTTCAGATACCAAGACGCTTTCCTAAAAGAACTATATGATATGCTCCTAATTTAAATGTTACTCTGTGATGAGTCTGTAAGATTCTGTACAATCTCAATGGTATTTCTCTCTAGCTTAAAAGTAACGAAGAAATTTTGCCGGTAGATTCTTCTAAGGTTCTTACCTTTTCGTTTACATTTGCAGGTCTTAGAGCAAACGCTAATTCGACATGGGTTCACATTTGAATCTGATACTGACACTGAAGTGATTTCTAAGCTTGCCAAGTATGTTTTTGATAAATCTAATGAAGATTCAGGTAATAGCTTATATGCAATGAAGATCATCATTGCATTTTAATGAGCTTCTTACTGAATTTGTGTGTGAAGAAAAGGAAACCTCAGTCAACACAATTGCAAGAGACACTGAAATTAAAAAAGATGTTGAAGTTAATCATTTTAATTTTTTGCTTAACAATCTTCCAATTCAAGCTATATTATTAATCTATAGATTTTCAGTTGAATCTCGTGTAATTATATGAAGGTTGTAGTGTTGGAAATCTGTTCAACTCTTTGTAAACACTAAAGAGCCAGGATGGATAAAACATCTCTGACATCTTTCGTTGAAAGTATTGTTTATGTATGTCAGGCCCATGTTGTGCCAGTACTTTTCCCAACAAGTGTAGGGGCTTCAGATCTTAAAACAAATTGTTTTGGTGACTCATTTTCTTTCTGTAGGGCCGCAGTAAATGGATACTTAATTCTGCAGCAGCCTTTTAGCATATGACTGACATCATTTTGGGCAAAAGTTGATTTTATTTCTCCGATTGTTTGCTCATAGTAAATTAACTGGCAATATGACCACCAATGGAATTGTGCTCATCATATATACATATTCCACATAATGTGCTTTGTGTCTTGAAGTGTGCTATCGTGTTACTTTACCCTAGAGCACAATGTTCAGTGACATCTTATTTATGAATGGTATATTATTTGGACTGCAGGTGACACGACTGTCACATCTAGTCAAGTTGTACTGGAAGTCAAAGTAAGTTCCATCTAAAACTTAGGTGGTACTTGTTGCAAATGAGTTACAATTGATCACATCTCATGAATCATTATCTATCTTCAGTTGCTTTGTGTCCTTTCAGCTTCACTAAAGGTTATGCTATGTATGTTCTTCTAGAACTGAGGCTATTAACCATAGTTCAATCAAATGTTTCTTATGATACAATGTTTCTGCAAAGAGTTGAATAGCATCTGTTTTGCTTGGTGGAGACAGTAGATTGAGTTTTTACTTTGGGTCTTAGAGTGCCTTAGAAATGCTAAGCTGGATGCACATCAATTTCCTATGGAACCGGGAACTGGAATAGCATTGTTACTGTTGTCCACCATAGCACATATTTTTTGGTCATGATACGATAAGTTTAAGAAAAGCTTGTGGTTGTCTATGGTGCTGAACTCTTACTTCATTTTTAGGTCTCCATGATGCGTCAACTGTAGCTTAGTCTTAGGATTTCTTTATTCGTATGTGGAGTTGTCCATTCCTGTTTATGTCTTACCTATGCATTTTAGTTGACAAAATTCTTGTTTGTCTTGTAATTTATCATAATTGTAAACTAGTTATTAATTCATTCAGGAATTGACAGAAGAATCAAGCAAAGGATCATTATTTCATGATGATAAGTACCCTTTGCAGAATGGGAATCCCAGGGAACTGTTCTTATCGAGTGATGTAAATGCTCTGGTTGAGCACACAAGAACAGTTCTGGACATTGAAGATGGTGAAGTTGTTGATCTGAAGGTAATTACATGGTTGTTTTAAGGAATTTGTGTGTATTCTTAACCTCTATGGCACAGGCTGCCTTATCAGTCTTGATTTTATGTTTTATTGATCGACCAAATGTATCTTAGTTGTTAAGATTTTAGGGGTGGGGGGTACTTCACTTCAATGTGAGCTCTATCGATCTTGTCTCAGTATCAATTTGTGAATATACCGTTGGACTGCGTAGCAACATGGTAAAATATGCTTAATATTACCAGTACTAACCACCTATTTAGTTGTACCGAGAACCTTTCGGCTCAATGTCGCCAGAATTCTATTTGGCTTGACTTCTTGCATTTAGCTGAATAGCAGTCTTGTCCTTTTCCATTGGAGGGGCATGTTGACTACATGGGAGGTGAACTTTGATGCGGAAAGTCCTGCTATATCACCTCAATCGAGGGCTGATGACTATGATCATTTCTTTCCAGAGTATTTTAATAACGTAGTGACTCATGAGAAGCCAAATGCTGAATTTATTCTACTAATGCTGGTTGCATCAGGATGGAGGGGTATCTATCCTAAAGTTTGATGGTGACAAAGGAAAACGCGGTGTACTTTCCAGGCCGGCATCTGTACAGCGTGCACTTTCTGCTCTCGAGATGGAAGTTGAACAAATAAATAATGGAAACTACGAACATTATATGCAGAAAGAAATTCATGAACAGCCAGAATCCCTAACAACCACAATGAGGGGCAGACTTATACGTGGAGGCACCTGCAAAGCTAAGACTGTCCTTCTGGGTGGATTGAAGGATCATCTCAAGACAATTGGGAGGAGCCAGAGGATTGTTTATATTGGTTGTGGTACGAGTTATAATTCTGCTTTAGCTGCAAGGCCCATCTTGGAAGAACTTTCAGGCAAGTAGTGAATAATAGCTTATGTGGGTTGGAGATGTTAATTTATTTTTACCAACTCTTTTCTTGTTTGCTTGCTTTGCTTTCAAAACAGGAATTCCTGTGACAATGGAAATTACAAGTGATCTTTTGGATCGTCAAGGCCCAATTTATAGAGAAGATACAGCAGTATTTGTCAGTCAGTCTGGTGAAACAGCAGATACCTTACATGCACTGGAATATGCTCTCCAGAATGGTGCATTATGTGTAGGAATTACTAATACTGTTGGCAGAGCAATTGCCAGTAATACACATTGTGGTGGTGTCCATATAAATGCTGGTGCTGAGATAGGTGTGGCAAGCACCAACATGAGAGAGTACCTTTTGACAGTCTGTTGCAGAAATGGTCCTCTCTTCTTCAAGGTTTTCTTGTCTTCTTCTTCTTCTTCTTTTTTTCATGAAATTGATTTGCAGATATGCCTTTTGAGCAGGCATATACAAGTCAAATAGTTGTTATGGCTATGTTAGCTTTAGCAATTGGAGGGGATGCTATTTCTAACCAAGTGAGAAGAGAAGCAATAATCGATTGTCTTTTTGTCCTTCCAAGTATGTGTCAATTCCTATCTCACCTTCACAATTTCTGAACTTCTGTTGGATGTGCCTTTTCTTTCTAAACTCATGTTGATAAATCTTTTGTATGAAATGTTAAATCCCTTGTTAATATCTTGTAGACAAAGTTAGAGAGGTGCTGAAGCTTGACCAGGAAATGAAAGATCTTGCTAAGCTACTGATTGCAGAGCAGTCACTTCTCATGTTTGGCACAGGTTACAATTATGCCACAGATGCTGCAGCTGTGTCTCTTTGTGGAGCATGTAGAGTCATTGAAGTTCCTCAGGTGGAGGACTGTCTTCAGCCTGTAGTCAATATGGTTCCTTTGCAGGTACAGAGTACTTCCAATAGTTTTCTATGCTTGCCAAGATGCAGCATCTTTTTTTTCCTACTCTATTGAATGCGTTATAATTTGCTGAAGATGAAGCTATGATGTAGATAGGTGGAGCTGGATGGGAGCGTGTAGCTTTCTGTTTCCTTGATTTGTTTTATGCTCTCGTTGTTTGTTTTTGCATTAAGAGTTCCAAAATTCTCTCCATGATTTAGCGTTTAGTTCTAAAAGAGAGTTTTTTTTTTTTTTTTTAAGTCTCAACAAAAATAAAAGAAATCAATTTTTTTGATTGAGCCTTATCATTTTGCTGTTTTTATTTGTTTATTCATTCATTGCTTATAGAGTATTTTCACATTCCTATTATTCCTTTTAAATAGCCTGTTTCGTTTTACTAGATTTTTCTAATTCGTTGGACATGAGATAATCTTTTGACATTTGGGGTGCAGTTGTTGGCGTATCATCTCATGGTCCTAAGAGGATACAATGTCGACCAGCCTAGGAACCCCGCAAAGAGTGTGACGATAGAGTAGAAGCCTACTAACAGATTTCTTCTTATTGTGTTTACCCAGCAACGGAATGGATTATGTCATGAGAATGTAAAGTATTTTTCTGACACAAAGTATACATTTTATTGATCACTTGTATTTTATTGAACGGTAGCTTCTGCAAGATCTTTATTTATGATCAATTAGGAAAAATTATCGTAACCCACCTTTTTGTGTGTTCGCGTCTTGTTATGCAATTATTTGCCAATCTGCCTCCAAGTGTTGTGCTCATGGTACCTAAACATTGTTTCAAGGTGGCTATTGGAAGAGGAAGATTGTATCCTCATTCAGGAAAAGAGAGCAGGTGGTATAACAAAAAATGTGTTAAAGGTACAAGATTGATGGAATTGATCAAGTATCTGAGACATGATTTGCTTCTTTTGCTAAGATCAGTTTTTGGCGTTAAGCGTGTCTCTCAAGTGGTGATTGTCATGTCGGTCATCAAGACAATTTGAACCATGTTCTAGTTTCCTATTTTAGTGTGATATTTAGCTCCATGATGTGGTTCAATTTGTAGATAGGCAGAGCCCTCATGTATTCAAATGGAAAGAATTTTGATGTCTACTTGCTCCGTAATCAGTTCATTATATCAATTACTCGTACGTGGAAAATATGATTTGACTCTCATTAGACACCATATGATATGACTCATTTGACACCAGCAAAATACAATATGACTCGCGAGATACCAACAAAAGCAAAACCATCAGCTGCTTCTGGCATTGGTAAAGGTTGTGCAACGCGATGTTATTTTTCTTCTGAACTGTAGTTTCACTTTCCAGGGGTGTGCTGGGGGTGGGCACCCGGTAGGACATCTGGGGATGGGTCAGCTTGGACCGATTCCCAATTCCGGCGCTAAGCGTGGGCATCCATGACTGTACGAGGCAAGAGCGTCGGGGCTGCTAGTCGGCGAGGGCGCAAAACGTGGACAAAAATAGATACACTCTTGTGGTGAGCCCATGTGTAAAGGTTTCGAGCGAGACAGGGCAAGAGGACCACGGGAAGCAACGCGAATGGCAAGAGATAGGGTAATGATTGAAAGGGGCCCGGGACCAACACCGATGCGAGGGACGCCACTGAAAGCGTGGCGGCGAGCATCATGAGAATGTGGAACACTCGGGCGCAGTAAGCGGGAGCCAACGACAGGTGAGCGACAAGCGCCAGTGTGCAGTAGAACAGAAGACAGAAGACGGCAAGGGAGGTAGCAAAAGAGTGGGTCTCGAACGGGGACTCAGGTTTCCCTTGGAATTTGACCTCGACGAAGTTGACCAGCACGGAAACAAGGAAGGCGAGGATGGGGTGGAAGGAAGTGAAGCCAGGGGAACCTCGGACATTTGTGTCGGGACGACGGTCAGGCGTCATTGGGATCAGCTTCTTGACGATCGGTAGTCCTGTGTAGAAATGATGAGAGAGAAAGATGGCTAGAGCGGAGCATATCTTGGCCGATTGTAGATGTCTATATATATATATATATATATGGGGATATGTTCAGCAGAAGTCACCAAAAACTTGTCAAGGAAGTGCATTTAGTCCTAAAACTTACAAAAGTGCAATCAAGTCCTAAAACTTGTCAAGTTGGTTTAATTCAGTCCTAAAGTTAACACCGTTAAGAAAGTTAACGAAATTGCCGACGTGGCGCGACGTCACATTTTAAATGAATTTTTTATTTTTATATGGCTTTTTAAAATTATTTTTTATTCAAAATCTTTAAAAATTAGATTAAAAACTAAAAATTAAAAAAGAAAAGCTAAATTTATTTAAAAAAGCAAAACTATTCAAAAAAAAAAAAAAAAAAAGCTGGAGCTTCCATCGCCGGAGGGGCTTCGGCGACGGTCCGCCGGAGGGGCCGGCGACGGTCGCCGACCCCGGACGGGTGGCCGGCCCTCGCCTAGGCTCGGCCTCGCCGGCCCCGCTTGAGAGCCGGCCACCCTCGCCGGGTCGGGCGAGGACGCCCGATCCGGGCACGCCCGGCCCTTGCGGGGCCGGCGAGCATCGCCCGCCCGGGCGAGGCCTCGCCGGCCCTCGCCCGGGTCGGCGATGCTCGCCCGATCCGGGCAAGCGGCGTCGTCCGACGAGCTCGAGGTCGTCGCTCGAGGCCGTTGCTCGAGGCCGTCGCTCGCTCCACCAGCTCTACCGACGAGGACGACACCTCGCCGCCCGGATCTAGGCGAGCATCGCCAACCCCAAGCGAGGGCGGCGAGGCCTCGCCCGGCGGCGATGCTCGCAGCCCCCGCGAGGGCCGGCGTGCCCGACGGCGAGCCCGGATCCGGGCGTCCTCGCCCGACCCGGCGGGGTGGCGGGCCCTCACTTGTCGGCCCCTCCGTGCAGACCGTCGGCCGCCCTCCCAAGAATGGAAGCTCCAGCCTTTTTTTTTTTTTTTAATAGTTTTGTTTTTTAAAATAAATTTAGTTTTGCCTTTTTAATTTTTAATCTATTTTTTAAAGATTTTGAATAAAAATAAATTAAAAAATCCATATAAAAAATAAAAAAATCATTTAAAATGTGATGTCGCCGCCACGTCGCAATTTCCGTTAACTTTCTTAACTGTTAACTTTGTGACTGAATCAACCAACTCGATGCTTTTTGTGACTTGGACAGACTTTTTGTAAGTTTTTGGGACTAAATCGCACTTCCTCGATGCTTTGGTGACTTCCGCTGAACATATCCCTATATATATGTGTGTGTTTTTTTTCCAAATGCTGATTTGGACATGCACGATTTCCAAATGCTGATTTGGACATGCACAATAACAAGGTATCGTGCATGTCCAAAACAAGGTATCGTGCATGTCCAAATCAGCATTTGGAAAAACACACGCCGCAAGTTGATTTGGATGTATGCACAATCAACCTTGTAAACTGTGCATATATCCAAATCAGCATTTGGAAAAACACACCTTGTAAACTGAGCATATATTCAAATCAGCATTTGAAAAAACACACGCAATCAGCATTTGGAAAAATACATGTCTCGTAAACTGTGTATATGCCCGGCGTTTGGAAAAATACATACCTCGTACACTGTGTATATGCCCGGTCAGCGTTTGGAAAAATACATACCTCGTACACTGTGTATATGCCCAGGCTCTGGGAAAACACATGCCTCAGTATATGTGTGTTTTTCCCGACGCTAGTGTTCGAGGCATATATATAAAGGGAAAAAGCCACGAAAAATCCTGAATTTTGCTCAAAGTGACACATTTGCCCCAAACTTTTTTTTGTGACGTGAAAAACCCCAAACTTTTCAAACCGTGACACATTTACCCCATCAAGGGCATTTTTGTCTTTTTATTTTGTTTTTTCCTTTTTCTTTTTTTTTTTTTTTTTTTCTTCTTCTTCCCTCCGCCGGCCATGGCGGAGGGAAGCCGGCGTCCGGCGAGGGTCGCCCTCGCCGGCGACGGGCGAGGACGGCGGCGTCGGGCGAGGGTGTCCCTCGCCAGATCTGGCGAGGGCGTCCTTGCCCTCGCCCGACGCAGGCAAGGGCGGCCCTCGCCGGCGACGGGCCAAGACGGCCCTCGCCGGATCCGGCGAGGGTGCCCCCGCCCTTGCCCCTCGACGCAGCGAGGGCGCAAGGGAGGCCCTCGCCCGACCCAGCCGAGGGCGGCCCTAGCCCGACGCCGGCGAGGGCGTCCCTCGCTCGACGCCGGCGGAGGGAAGAGAAAAGCAAAAAAAAATGAAAAAAAAAATTAAAAGTGAAAAGACCAAAATGCCCTTTAATTTCGGGGTAAATGTGTCACACGATGAAAGTTTAGGGTTTTTTGTGTCACAAAAAATAGTTTGGGGTAAATGTGTCACGGTTGGTAAAGTTCAGGGTTTTTCACGTCACAAAAAAAAGTTTGGGGTAAATGTGTCACTTTAGGCAAAGTTCAGGGTTTTTCGTGGTTTTTTCCCATATATAAATTATGAAAGCTTTCTTTCACCTTTGAGGTGAGTTAGCTTTCAAATTTTCATGTAGGCCGAAAGTACATCCTTGTTATTGATTATTTGTAACATTATGACAATGTAATGCTTACATCTCCTGAGGTATCGCAGATCATATTTTGTGTTTGGATGATTTTATGCCATAAATCAGTTTATGCATCTTAGAGGTATTTAATCTAGACAACTACTCTTTCTTAGAATGTGAGTGAAGGCATAGCTGCTGACTAGAGTGAGAAGTTGATTCAATCAATGAAGCTTTATTTGATTGATCTAGTAAGGGGTCTTATGAATAGGCCACATTAGTCGTTGTTAATAATAAACTGGGGCAAGGCTTATCCTTCTGACATATTATCATGGACCTTTCATAGAAGGCTTCACAGATCACATGCAGCTTGAAGTGTGGATCATTAGCAGCAAATATCCTGTGTACCATAAGGAACCTTGCAACAGGTTATGAACCTCATTTTACCCCAGTTAGAAGCATTTTTAGATACCAAGACGCTTTCCTAAAAGAACTATATGATATGCTCCTAATTTAAATGTTACTCTGTGATGAGTCTGTAAAATTCTGTACAATCTCAATGGTATTTCTCTCTAGCTTAAAAGTAACGAAAAAAATTTTGCCGGTAGATTCTTGTAAGGTTCTTACCTTTTCGTTTACATTTGCAGGTCTTAAAGCAAATGCTAATTCGACATGGGTTCACATTTGAATCTGATACTGACACTGAAGTGATTCCTAAGCTTGCCAAGTACGTTTTTGATAAATCTAATGAAGATTCAGGTAATAGCTTATATGCAATGAAGATCATCATTGCATTTTAATGAGCTTCTTACTGAGTTTGTGTGTGAAGAAAAGGAAACCTCAGTCAACACAATTTCAAGAGACACTGAAATTAAAACAGTTGAAGTTAATCATTTTAATTTTTGCTTAACAATCTTCCAATTGAAGCTATATTATTAATCTATAGATTTTCAGTTGAATCTCGTGTAATTATATGAAGGTTGTAGTGTTGGAAATCTGTTCAACTCTTTGTAAACACTAAAGAGCCATGATGGATAAAACATCTCTGACATCTTTTGTTGAAAGTATCGTTTATGTATGTCAGGCCCATGTTGCGCCATTACTTTTCCCAACAAGCGTAGGGGCTTCAGATCTTAAAACAAATTGTTTTGGTGACTCATTTCCTTTCTGTAGGGCCTCAAGAAGTGCGTTTGATAACATTTCGTTTAAAAATCGTTCCAGCCAACGTAAATAAAAAAAATGTTTCTATTCCGGGAACAATTTTTGAACAAAAAACACGTTTGGTAAACTTGTTCCGGGAATAAAAAATGAACAAACACATTTGGTAAATTTGTATTCTTTTTTTTATTTATTTTAATTTTTTAATATTTTTATTTTCTTTTTCTTTTTCTTTTTCTTTTTTTTCTTCTTTTGGCCGGTCGCCGCCCCGGGCCATGGCCGGCGATCGGCCGATGAGGGCCGGTAGCCTCGCCCAACCACGGCGAGGCTCGCCGGCCCCTAGCGAGGCCGAGCCTCGCCGTGGTTGGGCGAGGCTCGGCCTCGCCTTGGCCGGGCGAGCTCGAGCTCGCCCAGCCTTGCCTTGAGTTGGGCGAGCTCGAGCTCACCCAGATCCGGCGAGGCCGAGCCTTGCCGGGGGCCGGCGACGCCCGGCAAGGTCGCCGGCCATGGCCGAGGCCGTGACCGCCAAAAAAAAAAGAAAAAAAAAAAAAAAAGAAAGAAAAAGAGAGGAGAGAGAAAATGTGTTTTTAATTTTTGTTTCTGTTCCAAAAGTGTTTCCTAAACAAAAATAGATTTGGAACAAAAACGCAAACAAACGCGTTTCTATTCTTTTTTTGTTCCCTGGAACAAAAAAACATAAAATTTGTTTATAAACAGAAAAAAGAAGTATTAACAAACATGGCCTAAATGGATACTTAATTCTGTAATAGCCTTTTTAGGGCCTATTTGTTTGTGTTCTTGGCCCATGTTTATGAACACAATTCCTGTTTTTTTTGTTCCCGGGAACAAAAAAAGAACAGAAACGCATTTGTTTGGGTTTTTGTTCAAAAATTTATATTTTGTTCCCGGAAACAAATTTGGAATAGTAACAAAAACAAAAAAAAACTTGTTTCTTGTTTCTCGAACACTTCCAACAAACAATTTCTCTCTCCTCGTTTTTTTCGTCGCCCCCGGCAAGGCTAGCGTCGCCGGCCCTTGGCAAGGCTCGGCCTCACCTTGGCTAGGGAGCTCAAGCTCACCCGATCCGGCGAGGCCAAGCTCGCCCGCACACTAGCGAGGCCGACCTCGCGCCCGGCGAGGCCGAGCTCACCCGGCCACCGGCGAGGCTCGGCCTCGCTGGGCCGGCGAGCCTCGCCATGACTAGGTGAGGCCGCCGGTCAAAAGGAAGAAAAAAAGAAAAAGAAAAAAAAGAAAGAAAAAAAAGGTAAAATAAAATAAAAAAATTAAAAGAAACAAAAAAAGAACACAAATTTACCCAACGTGTTTCTATTTTTTATTTTATTTTATTTCAAAACAAGTTTACCAATCGTGTTCTTCTGGTAAAAAATTGTTCCTCTGGTAAAAAATTGTTCCCTAGAACAGAAATAATTTTTTCTATTTTTGTTCCTTGGAACAATTTTTGAATAGAAATGTTACCAAACGCACCCTTAGCGTATGAATAACATCATTTTGGGTAAAAGTTGATTTTTTTTCTCCAATTGTTTGCTTGTAGTAAATTGACTGGCAATATGACCACCAATGGGATTGTGCTCATCATATATACATATTCCACATAATTTGCTTTGTGTCTTGAAGTGTGCTATCGTGTTACTTTACCCTAGAGCACAATGTTCAGTGACATTTTATTTATGAATGGTATATTATTTGGACTGCAGGTGACACGACTTGTCACATTTAGTCAAGTTGTTCTGGAAGTCAAAGTAAGTTCCATTTAAAACTTGGGTGGTACTTGTTGCAAATGAGTTACTTTTGATCACATCTCATGAATCATTATCTATTTTCAGTTGCTTTGTTGTCCTTTCGGCTTCACTAAAAGCTATGCTATGTATGTTCTTCTAGAACTCAGGCTATTAACCATAGTTCAATCAAATGTTTCTTATAATACAATGTTTCTGCAAAGAGTTGAATAGCATCTGTTTTGCTTGGTGGAGACAGTATATTGAGTTTTTACTTTGGGTCTTAGAGTGCCTTAGAAATGCTAAGCTGGATGCACATTAATTTCCTATTAGAACCGGGAATTGGAATAGCATTGTTACTGTTGTCCACCATGGCACATATTTTTTGGTCATGATACGATAAGTTTGAGAAAAGCTTGTGGTTGTCCATGGTGTTGAACTCTTACTTCATTTTTAGGTCTCCATGATGCGTCAACTGTAGCTTAGTCTTAGGATTTCTTTATTCGTATGAGTAGTTGTCCATTCCTGTTTATGTCTTACCTATGCATTTTAGTTGACAAAATTCTTGTTTGTCTTGTAATTTATCATAATTGTAACATAGTTATTAATTCATTAAGGAATTGACGGAAGAATCAAGCATAGGATCGTTATTTCATGATGATAAGTACCCTTCGCAGAATGGGAATCCCAGGGAACTGTTTTTATCGAGTGATGCAAATGCTCTGGTTGAGCACACAAGAACAGTTCTGGTCATTAAAGATGGTGAAGTTGTTGATCTGAAGGTAATTACATAGTTGTTTTAAGGAATTTATGTGTATTCTTAACCTTTATGGCACAGGCTGCCTTATCAGTCTCTTGTTTTTATGTTTTATTGATTGACCAAATGTATCTTAGTTGTTAAAATTATAGGGGTGGGGGGTACTTCACTTCAACGTGAGTTCTATCGATTTCGTCTCAGTATCAATTTGTGAATATACCGTCGGACTGCATAGCAACATGGTAAAATATGCTTAATATCACCAGTACTAACCACCTATTTAGTTGTACCGAGAACCTTTCGGCTCAATGTCGCCAGAATTCTATTTGGCTTGACTTCTTGCATGTAGCTGAATAGCAGTCTTGTCCTTTTCCATTGGAGGAGCATGTTGCCTACATGGGAGGTGAACTTTGATGCAGAAAGTCCTGCTATATCACCTCAATCGAGGGCTGATGACTATGATCGTTTCTTTCCAGAGTATTTTGATAACGTAGTGACTCATGAGAAGCCAAATGCTGAATTTATTCTACTAATGCTGGTTGCATCAGGATGGAGGGGTATCTATCCTAAAGTTTGATGGTGACAAAGGAAAACGCGGTGTACTTTCCAGGCCGGCATCTGTACAGCGTGCACTTTCTGTTCTCGAGATGGAAGTTGAACAAATAAATAAAGGAAACTACGAACATTATATGCAGAAAGAAATTCATGAACAGCCAGAATCCCTAACAACCACAATGAGGGGCAGACTTATACGTGGAGGCACCTGCAAAGCTAAGACTGTCCTTCTGGGTGGATTGAAGGATCATCTCAAGACAACTGGGAGGAGCCAGAGGATTGTTTATATTGGTTGTGGTACGAGTTATAATGCTGCTTTAGCTGCAAGGCCCATCTTGGAAGAACTTTCAGGCAAGTAGTGAATGATAGCTTATGTGGGGTGGAGATGTTAATTTATTTTTACCAACTCTTTTCTTGTTTGCTTGCTTTCAAAACAGGAATTCCTGTGACAATGGAAATTGCAAGTGATCTTTTGGATTGTCAAGGCCCAATTTATAGAGAAGATACAGCAGCATTTGTCAGTCAGTCTGGTGAAACAGCAGATACCTTACATGCACTGGAATATGCTCTCCAGAATGGTGCATTATGTGTCGGAATTACTAATACTGTTGGCAGTGCAATTGCCAGCAATACACATTGTGGTGGTGTCCATATAAATGCTGGTGCTGAGATAGGTGTGGCAAGCACCAACGTGAGAGAGCACCTTTTGACATTCTGTTGCAGAAATGGTCCTCTCTTCTTCAAGGTTTTCTTGTCTTTTTTTTTTCTTTTTTTTTTCATGAAATTGATTTACAGATATGCTTTTTGAGCAGGCATATAGTCAAATAGTTGTTATGGTTATGTTAGCTTTAGCAATTGGAGGGGATGCTATTTCTAACCAAGTGAGGAGAAGCAAATTGTCTTTTTGACCTTCCAAATATGTGTCAATTCCTATCTCACCTTCACAATTTCTGAACTTCCGTTGGATGTGCCTTTTCTTTCTAAACTCATGTTGATAAATATTTTGTATGAAACATTAAATCCCTTGTTAATATCTTGTAGACAAAGTTAGAGAGGTGCTGAAGCTTGACCAGGAAATGAAAGATCTTGCTAAGCTACTGATTGCAGAGCAGTTACTTCTCATGTTTGGCACAGGTTACAATTATGCCACAGATGCTGCAGCTGTGTCTCTTTGTGGAGCATGTAGAGTCATTGAAGTTCCTAAGGTGGCGGACTGTCTTCAGCCTGTAGTCAATATGGTTCCTTTGCAGGTACAGAGTACTTCCAATAGTTTTCTATGCTTGCCAAGATGCAGCATCTTTTTTCCTACTCTATTGAATGCGTTATAATTTGCTGAAGATGAAGCTATGATGTAGATAGGTGGAGCTGGATGGGAGCATGTAGCTTTATGTTTCCTTGATTTGTTTTATGCTCTCGTTGTTTGTTTTTGCATTAAGAGTTCCAAAATTCTCTCCATGATTTAGCATTTAGTTCTAAAAGAGAGTTTTTTTTTTTTTTTAAGTCTCAACAAAAATAAAAGAAATCAATTTTTTTGATTGAGCCTTAACATTTTGCTGTTTTTATTTGTTTATTCATTCATTGCTTATAGAGTATTTTCACATTCCTATTATTCCTTTCAAATAGCCTGTTTCATTTTACTAGATTTTTCTAATTCGATGGACATGAGATAATCTTTTGACATTTGGGGTGCAGTTGTTGACGTATCATCTCATGGTCCTAAGACGATACAATGTTGACGAGCCTAGGAAACCTCACAAAGAGTGTGACAATAGAGTAGAAGCCTACTAACAGATTTCTTCCGATTGTGTTTACCTGGTAACGAGATGGATTATGTCATTAGAATGTAAAGCATCTTTCTAACATACATTCCGTTGATCACTTGTATTTTCTTGAACATTCGATCACTTGTATTTTATTAAATGGTAACCTCTGCAAGATCTTTATTTATGATCAATTAGGAAAAATTGTCGTAACTCACCTTTTTGCGTGTTCGCATCTTCTTATGCAATTATATTTTAATTTGCCTCTGAGTGCCGTGCTCATGGTACCTAAACATTGTTTCAGGTGGAGGTTGGGAGAGGAAGATTGTATCCACATTCGAGAAAAGAAAGCAGGTGGTATGACAAAAAATGTGTTATCAAAGGTATAAGATTGATGGAATTGATCAAGTATTTGAGACAGGATTTGCTTCTTTCGCTGAGTTTGGTTTTTGACATTGAGCATGTCTCTGGAGTGGTGATTGTCACATCAGTCATCAAGGCAATTTGTACCATGTTCTAGTTTCCTTTTTTAGTGTGATATCTAGCCCCATGATGTGGTTCAATTTGTAGACATGCAAAGCTCTCATGTATTCATATGGAAAGAATTTCGATGTCTACTTGCTCTGCGAGTAATCCATTCGTTACGATACAATTCGACTCTTATTCTATCAATTAATTGTACGTGGAAGATACGATTCCACTCTCACTAGATTCCAACAAAAGCAAAACCATATACCAACAAAAGCAAAACTCTAAGCTGCTTCTGGCGTTGTTAACGGTTGTGCAACGCGATGTTATTTTTATTCTGTTGTTTCACTTTCCAGGGGCGTGCTAGGGGTGGCACCCCGTAGGACATCTGGGGATGGGTCAACTTGGACCGATTCCCAATTCCGGCACGAAGCGCGAGCATCCATGACTGTGCGAGGCAAGAGCAGTGGGGCTGCTAGTCGGCGAGGACGGAAAACATGGACAAAAATAGATACAGTCTTGTGGTGAACCCATGTGTAAAGGTTTGGAGCAAGACAAAGCAAGAGGACCACGGGAAGCAACACGAATGACAAGAAATAGGGTAATGATTGAAAGGGGCCCGGGACCAACAACGATGCGAGGGACGCCACCGAGATCATGGCGGCGAGCATCATGAGGATGTGGAACAGTCGGGCACAACAAGCGGGAGCCAACGACAGATGAGTGACGAGAGCCAGTGCGCAGTAGAACAGAAGACAGAAGACTGCAAGAGAGGTGGCAAAAGGGTGGGTCTCGAATGGGGACTGGGGTTTCCCTTGGAATTTGACCTCGACAAAGTTGACTAGCACGGAAACAAGGAAGGCGAGGATGGCGTGGAAGGAAGTGAAGCCAGGGGAATCTCGGACATTTGTGTCGGGACGACGGTCAGGCGGCATTGGTATCAGCTTCTTGAGGATCGGTAGTCCTGTGTAGAGGATGATTATCGAAAAGATGAGAGAAGGATGGCTGGAGGGGGGCATATCTCTGCTGTGCATATGCCTGGGCATATATATATAGTTTATAAGAGGCAAAAGGACAATGCAAAATTATTCCACATATGTTGGGTCCCTCGTACTCTTTTTGGATGCAAAATAGGACAAGATCTTCCCTTTCAGTAAAGGACTGAAACAAGTCCTTTACTGAAAGGGACGAGGATCTTGTCCTATTTTGCACCAAGTCCTTTACTGAAAGGGATGAGGATCTTGTTCTATTTTACACCACATTGTGCAAAAGAGTACGAGGCACCCAACATATGTGGAATAATTTTGCATTGTCCTTTTGCCTCTTATAAACTCGTCCTTTTGCAAGAGGACGGGACCCGAAAAGTTGTGGAGTTGAATACTTTGCCTCGTATAAACAGTGTCCAATTAGTCAGTACGATTACCGAAGAGGCTATGATAACAGGCAGCTTCTGGGTTGCTTCTTGCCGACCCACCAGTGGAAACGAAAGGGAAGCCCCTTTCGAGCGCCCTGTGATCCCGCAATTGAAGATGCTGCCACCCTCCACGTCAAGAGGGGGAGACACGTGGAGCCTCACCAATGATCCTAAAATTCTCTTCAATAGGATTAATACCTAAAAGACCTTAAAGTGTGCTCTCAATTCTATCCTAAAGCTTTTTTATCTTATAAAAATCATCCAACTTTAGGTCCATTCCTAATTCTATCCTAAAATCTTTTTTGTCTTAAGTTTAGTCTCAATTTTTCCCTGAATTTTTTTTTTTGTTTCATAAATCTATCCCCATTAACCCTATATCTAAAATTCTTGAGCGAATTGTTCGAGGCTCCAACCCGAGTGCCTCCGGCGCATGAGCATCTTGAACATGAGCTTTCCCACTGCAAGAAATTGAAGACTCCCAAGCACGAGAGGTTGAAGACCGAGCTCAAAATTGAAGACCTTTATGGGTTGAAGTAGACTCTCTTTCGAGTAAGAACAATTGAAGAAAGTCAATCTTGATTTTTCTAGTTTTCACCCAAATATCAAATCCAATGAGATGTCGTTTGGATTGATATAAAAATTTATCCTCAAAAAACACCTTTTGAGATGTGAAATTTTAGGAAAAAATTATAGCAATGATGTGAAATGCCATATCACTAATAAAAGTTTGTAATTTTTAAGATCAAATTAGGACTGGATGTAAAATTGGTGGTTTTTAATAAGACATTAAAAAAAACGTGGGGTTTATTTCAATGCCGCCACTTTTCCACCGATTTAGAAGGAGGAGGTGGGGAGTTCGAATCCCCACCTTCTGGGAGGGTTTGGGGTGGGGACGCATTAGTTTTAGGAGTGGGTTTCGACTCACGCCTGTAAGCGGCGGTAAAAATTTGAGAGTGAGAGTTAAAAAACATGGCGTAGAGTATGGCCAAGACCGACAAAAAAAGAAAACATAAAACAGTTAAGGTAGAATTAGAATAACTTTGCGAGGACAAAAAAAAAATTAGGTTAGAAATATCGTAGAAGAACCCCCCCATATTCCAAAATTTTGGGTCTCCCTCTCGTCTACGAAGAGGACTCGCTCTCTCTTCTGCTTTACAAAATTCGCTCTCTCGCCTTCGCTCCCAATCCGCTGCTTTCTCCGCCGAATCGCTGCTGCCTCCGCATCCGCCGTCGCCTCCAGGAGCCCCGTCGGCCGCTGGAATATGGCAGCACCAAGTTTCGCACCGGAACTTGCACCGGTAGTTATAAACTGCACACCAAATGTTTGCACAATTACCTCCTTTCCCGTTCAGATCTGGGCATGGGGTTTCGTTATTGGGGTTTGATGGGTGAAGTTTCTGGTGTTGAGCTAATTGGGAAAACTGTGTGAATGGACGTCTTAGTTTTGATCTGATTTGCTGTGCAGGCCGATTATAAAGACACCCCACATTTCAAGAGAAGTTTGTGTCCACGCTCGTTGAAGGGCTTAGGGAGTTGAATCTTGCGGTGCGGAATGGTAATATCCTCGCTTTCGAGGACTTCGTCGGCACTGGTGAGTAATTACTTCCTGCCTTGAACCCATTTTACTAACGACACTGATGTGGACTTGTTTTGGATTTTGGTCCTTGAGTGGTGGCTCGTGTTCTTATCTTAGTTGCGTTTTCCATGGTCTCAAAGGGTTCGGCTCCATAAGGTTCTTTCTCAGAGCTTCGATAATACGGCCTAACCTCTTCAGACTAAAAAACGGGCGGGTGTGATCCATTGAATCTGTTCCTCTTTTCTTAGGCACGTAGAATTATGTATCTAATTCAAAAAAAAAAAAAAAAAAAAAAAAAAAGTCGAAAGATGGAGTACATAATATGGCCTTTGTGAAAGAATTGTGGCATGGTTTCTCTAATTCACTCGGGTTTCCAGCAATATAATGTGAGTTTCTTGACAGTACTGTTCACACATTTTGTTTCATAGAACGATATACGTAGTGGACCACTTAGCCTCCCACCTCACCTTGCGATCTTGCAATTGAGGACATGGCCATGCTCCACCACATCAGCATAATCCCTTTCCACTTGGTGAGTGACACATGGAGATGTCCCACCAGGACAGATCTGAAAATTCTCCCTAATATTTCAAAATCTTGGGTCTCCCTCTTGTCAATGAAGAAGACTCTCTCTTCTTCTTTTCAAAATTGGCTCCTCTCTTGCCTTTGCTCCCAATCCGCTGCATTCTCTGGCGCATTGCTGCAGCATTATGAATAGATAGATTCACTCAACTATTGAAGTGTGTTGAGCCACATCAAATTCTGGTGACACTGAGCGCAAAGCGTCTGAGTACAACTAAAAGAGAATGCAACAATCGATTGTCTTTTTGACCTTTCTAGTATGTGTCACTTCCTATCTCACCTTAACAATTTCTGAACTTCTAAATTGTATCTGCCTTTTCATCTAAACTTATGTTGAGAGAATTTTTTGTATGAAGCATTAAATCTTTTACTTATATCTTGTAGACAAAGTTAGAGAGGTGCTGAAGCTTGACCGTGAATGGAAGATCTTGCTAAGCTACTGATTGCAGAGCAGTCACTTCCCATGTTTGGCAGAGGATACAACTATGGTGCAGCTTTGGAAGGTTCTTTAAGTAAAGGAAGTGGTGTTAATGCACAGTGAAGGAATGCTTGCTGGTGAGATGAAACATCGTCCCCTGGCTCTAGTGGATGACAGTCTACCTGTTGTAGTGATTACTATTCATGATGCCTGCTTCAGGTTAGCTTTTGCGGTATAGGTTAACTTGCATCCCAGTATTCCCTGTTTGGTCTAACACTGAAGGTGTCAATGTTAACAGCAAGCAACGATCAGTTATTCAGCAACTTCGTGCCAGTAAATGATGCCTAATTGCCATGTGCTCGAGGGGGGATGCTGCAGCTGTGTCTCATGGAGGAGTGTGTAGGGTCATTGAAGTTCCTTAGGTGGAGGACTGTCTTCAGCCTGTATTCAATATAGTTCCTTTGCAGGTACAGGGTACTTATATAATTCCTTAATGCTTATCTATCAAAAGCAAATCTCTTTATGCCTTGCCAAGATGAAACATTTTTTTTCTTATGTTGTACTGAATGCGCCATACCTTGCCGAATGCAAAGCTATGACGTAGATGGGGTGGAACTAGAAGTGAGCATTTAGTTTTCTGTTTTCTTGATTTGTTTTTTGCTCTTGGTGTTTGTTTTTGGATTAATGGTTCCAAAATTCTCTCTATAATTTTTTGTTTAGTTTTTAAAGAGATTCCCTTTTAAGTCTCAACTAGCACAAACAAAACCAATTTTATTGATTGAGCCTTATCATTATGCTGTTCTAACTGTTTTGTTCTTATAAAGTACCTTAACATTACTGTTTCCTCTTTTCAGATGGTCTGTTTCGTTTTAGTTGATTTGCTGATTCATTGGACATGGAATAATTCTTAACTTTTGGGGTGGAGTTGTTGGTGTATCCAGCCTAAGAACCTCACAAAAAATGTGACAACTGAGTACAAGCGATTTCTTCCGATTTTATTCATCTGGCAGCAAAATGTATTATGTCATGAGAATATAAAGCAATTTTGCAGCAGAGTTTACATTCTACTGATCACGTTGATTCACTAATACTTGTACTTTTTTAATGAGTTAGGAAAAACTGCCGTAACCCAACTTTTTGCGCGTTCACAGCTTGTTATGCATTCACCTATTAATCTATACCTTGAAGTCATAATCATGGTACCCGATCATTGTTTTTTATAATTGACATAGCAAGAATGGCTACATTTTAGTCTCATCTTGGATGCCATGCAAATTAGAGACAATATGTAGTTCACTAGTGCCTTTATTTTAAAGGTCATGAAAATGGTTATTGCCGACATTTTAGTTATCATAATTAGCATTCTTGAGGGTGCGGCTATCCTCGAGTAATACCATATTCGGAGACTCCTTTTTTATGGTGGACTTTGTTTGAAGTATCTTTTGCTGCATCATAAGATGAATAGGAGTCTGGTGAAGGGAAGAGGAAAATTGCATCCTTATTCTAGAAAAAGAGCAGGTGGTGGGAACAAAAAAATTAGTTATTAAAGGTGCAAAATTGATGGAATCAATCGAGTTTCTGAGACATGATGTTGCTTTTTCGCTCAGATCAGTTTTTGATGTAAAAGTGTCTCTCGAGTGGTGATTTTCATCAAACTGTTAGTGAATTCCACATGGTTCATACCTTTCTTGGGAAATACTCTTGAGGTTACTTGTACTGTCTGTTGAATCAACCAAATGGGCATATTAGCATGTATTCCTCCATGGAAACATTCCGCTGCGTAGGCACAGTGGGGACTTGTGTATTTCAATGGAAAGATCTTCATGTCAACTCCCTCCAAAGTAGTTGTTTATGGTCTCTCACTTTGACATGTTGTTACCTGAGTTCATTCTATCAGTCAATCGTGTTACAAGATACAATGCGACTCTCACTAGATACCAGCAAAAAACAAAGCCATAAGTTCCAACTGCGCTGTTATTTTGTCTAACACACTGTTATATGTTTCTTCCATACTCATTTTTCCCTTTTCAGGGTGTGCGAGTTGCATGCACCCCGTGGGACATTTGCAGGTCTGTCAACACGGACCAATTGCCACTTCTGGCACAAATCACATATCCATGACTGTACAAGGCAAAAGTGGCCGTGCTCTTCCACCATGTAGCCGGCAAAAACGGGACACTCGGACAGACATAAGTACAATCTTGTTTTGAACCCACATGTAAAGTTTTCGAGCAAGACCATGCAAGAGGACGATGGAAAGCAATACTGATAACAACAAATAGGGGAAAGAGCAAAAGGGGCCTTGGAACAACAATGATGCAAGGGAAGCCACCGAGAGCGAAGCAGCGAGCATCATGAGGATGTGAAATGCTCGGGCATAACAAGCGGGAGCGAATGATAGATGAGCAACAAGTGCCAATGAGCTATAGAACAGAAGACAGAAGATGGCAACGGAGGTGGTAAAAGAGTGGGTGTCAAAAGGGGACTCTGGTTTCCCTCGATATTTCACCTCAATGAAGTTGAGCAGCACGGGAACAATAAAGGTGAGAACCGCGTGGTGGGAAGTGGAGGCAGGGAAACCTCGGACATTTCTGTGGGGACTACGGCCGAGCGGCATTGGAAACTGGAATAAGTTTCCAGATTATCGTTTAGCCTATGTACGAGATGATTTTCAAAGTAATCAGATAGAAAGATGGGCTACTAGAACAGGGAAAATACTAATGCATTAGAGTGGGAGCAAATCATGCTTTTTATAATGGATTGGTTGAACACTGCACCAGTAGAGTGTCGATCTATTCTATATTTGTCTCGCCACTCTGCAGCAGTTTGATAAGGCTTGGACCGAAGGAGGGTGACATTATAGTCAAACTGTCGTCGTGCAGCGAGTGCAACGGGGTGGGGGACATCACACATAAGATAGCATACTATGACTTTCTTCCCATATCCACGAAACTCTTACATTCATCGTCTGCTTCACACATTGGAGGACAAGCGAAAGTTGTCTAGCTTTTCTACTTTATAGAGCGCTGGATGGTCGCCACGTATTTATTTCTCTATGGAGACAACGAAGCAGACCCTCCAATGAGCCAAAAAAGTTCAGTGCCTCCAAAATGCAAGATTCCAAGCCGACATTGATTAATATACAAGAATTATAAAAAGTTCCTCCGGAGAGAACGAAAGTTTCGGCTGGGCAGCTCGGAAGCTGGTCTCGGAACCCCCTCCCCATTTGCCCGAGTAAAAATGGAATGAGGCGGGTGTTAAGAAATTTACCGGTGGGCCTTGGAGAGATTTGATTGGTCGAGGCTAACGCCAGCAGATCTGAATCTACAAGGGCCCACCTCAATTCTTAGATTCAGTGCGCAATGGCTTTTCAGCCATTGTTACTTTCTGCTTGCAGGCTCGAAAATCTCTTTTTCGCCTCTCCTCCCTGTCTCAACATTGGTTGTGTCATGAAATATTGTTTATGGTCACCCCATGTTCTGATGGGGTTTAGTAAAGCCCTCCTTGTTAGAGGCGATAAAAATCGTTTTTCAAATTGAGAGAATGTTCCACAAAGTAGGGACATGGATGGAGGTGGAAGAGGGGGAATGATCTCTCTTCCCTGGCTTGCTCTTTGGGCAACTGCTATTATTCACCTGTCCCCAGTCATAGGCTTTGTTTATATTCTACACTTCACTTGCAGAAAAATTGCAGGAGTTTCTTACAATTTCTCTCCCATTTTTTCACTTTAGACAAATGACAATTAGGTGTCACCAAGCTCGCATGCAAAATGCAAACTTGAGCAATCCCACTCACAGTATGCCCATCTTCTAGAACAGATACGCTGCTTATATGGTCACCTTCTAGTGAACAATTGAAACCCGTACCTATATTACTAACTTGCTTAGGCTTCGAAATCATGTAAATCCTTCCAATCACGTCACTTAACCTCCATTAGATAGAACAAAAACAAAAATATGTACAGCGTATTGATAATAAGTCGTTACTCAAGCCAAATACCAAGAAAGAGAAGTATAAGGTGAGGTCCGTAAGAAAATCATGGGGATCTGAATGAAAGCATACCAAGGGGAGGGGTTTCGAGTGATTCGTCAACAAAGGGGAATGAAGGATACATTCCGGTACTAGAGAATATGATCTTTACATCTATGCCAAATTTATGAGCTTTCTAAGGATCATATAATAGCTTGAGCTAGACTGCAATGATATATGGCATTATTTCATCATCTTTACAGTCTCGTCGTACTAAGGGACAACTACCCCTGGATGTTTGCCTTCTTTATCAGGTCGATATTTCTTGACAAAACCGTTAGTTTGGTCCGTTTCCTCACTGGCTACCTCTCTGATGCATGTTAAAAAGCAGAGCTTGCAAAACGAAGAGCTGACTTGTTGCAGAAGCTAGCTGCTGCATCCCTAACCCTTTTTTTTGGTTTTGTATAGAACAGTTGTGCAACAACCCGATCTGACGAGGGCAGAAAGTGGTTGCTGAGGTTAGAGGGCTTGGACAAGGAGCGGATCCTGACAAGCTTTTAGGACAATGAAGGGGACATGAATGAATCAAACTATGCACCAAACAAGAGGAGAGCGATTCTGGAATATATGTGTGAAAATTACAATTAAGTCACCTAACATCAAACTTTGCTTTGGAACTTCAAAGTTAAATGAGTCCACATTACAATACTACCAGGATGGGTAACCTACTAAAAAAGTGCTTGCAAGTACACCAAAAGACAAAATCGTGAGGCTCGGTATGGAACGTGCCAAAATGAATAATACCTTGAGTGAGTTAATCTAAAGATGTCGCAGTATGATATCAGAGCAGAACTTCTTCAAATAGGTATGTGGTTCTGAGATGAACTAGGCAAAAGTTGGTGGGCTTATAATGGTCCGGTTTGATGAGGGTGGGGAGAGGTTGCTGGGCCAGAGGGCATGAATGAGAAGCGGCTTTTGGCAAGCTTCTAGGATGATGAAGATGGTAAGAATGAACAAACTATGCACCAAACAATATATATGAAAACTAGAATAAACTCATAAAGGCATCTTTTGACGTAACATCAAGCTTTGCTTTGGAATTTTAAAGTTAAGTGAGCTTAAGCTAAAGCAGTACTAGGATAAGTGACCTCATGGGAAAGTGTCTGTCTGTATGCCAAAAGATAAAACCATGAGGCTCGTGTGGGACTGGCCAAAGCAAAGAGTATCTCAAGTGAGTTAATTTAGAGACGTCACAAGGTTAAAGGCAATAATAATTGTCTTTAAACTTGAGGAAATGTTCCACAAAGCTTTGTCATAAATGAAGTTAGCGAGCTGCATTGGAAATTGTAATAGGTTTCTAGATTATCCTTTGCTCTATGTACAGGATGATTATTAACCGGTGAGCTGCTAACAAGTGATCAGTGAGCCGCTGCCAACCTCTCTTGAGGTCACCAAAAAAGATTAGGGAATTTAGGCTACAAAAAAAAAAAAAAAACTAGCAAAAGTCTTTTGCAGAGTGTAAATTTTTTCCAAACCACATTTACATTAAAGTTGCTTCCCAATTATTTTTATATTATTATTTACCAAACACTATTTTCATTTTAGAAAACCCTATTTGTCTAAAACCCTTTGGATTTTTCTAAAAGCTTACCCCCAAAGCCAAACCAAGCACATCTATAGGGGCCCTAGAACAAAAACGATGCAATGGAAGCCACCGAGAGCGAAGCATCAAGCATCATGAGGATGTGAAACACTGGGCACAACAAGCGAGAGTGAGTGATAGAAGAGCAATAAGAGCCAATGAGCAATAGAAGAGAATACATAAGAAGGCAACAGAGTTGGTGAAAGAGTGAGTGTCGAAAGGGGACTTAGGCCCTGTTTGGTTCAACATTTGGAATACTCTTTGGGGCTCTAAAGGGGTTTGGCCAAATGCTGTGGTGTTTGGTTCAATTTTTTGGGGACTTTGGGGAGATGCAATTGCATCTCCAAGGGGCTTCTAAGGGCTTTGGGGGAATGGAGGGGTAGAGGTCCATTGGGAAGTTGTATTTTCGGAATGCAACTTCCGGTACTGTTCATCTCTCCGGTGGAGAAGCCGATCAAAAGCCGACAACCGTTGGCCAAGGGGTCGCGCACGTCGGCGACCATCACCAGACCTCAAACAATGCCTAGGTCGCGTGACCCAGGCGACTATGGCTTGAATTGCGCAACCCAGGCGATCGTCACCTAAGGTCGCGCGACCCAAGCGGCCGTCACCTGAGGTTGCGCGACCCAAGCGACGGTTGCCGGGGTCAGGCGGCTGTCGCCCAACCTCGGGGGCCAGATCTGACCATCCGATCACGGGATTCGGTGGCCGGACTTCAAAAAAAAAATATAAACATACTTTTGCTTTTTTAATTTAATAAAAGTCAATTACAAATGCAAATTTTACTAAACGGTATTTTGGCTAAAGTTGTTTTTCAATACAAATTTTACCAAACGATATTTGCATTTCGAAAAACCCCTTTCACCCAAAGGTATTTGCATTTCTACAAATGCATTCCCAAAAGCCAAACCAAATGGGCCTTTAGGCTGCGTTTGGTAAAAAAATTTTGCAAATGGACTTTGAATTGAATATGCATTTAGTAATGAAAACTTTTGCAATGGACTTTGATAGGCATAATATATATATTTTTATATTTTTATTTTTAAAATTGAACTAAACCTTTCGTCGAACCGACGAAGGGTTTACGGCCGCTGGCAAGCTAGATCTCGGTGTTGGTGGGTGTCGGCTCGGGCGACCTTTGGCGAGGTCATGTGACCTAGCCGAGGGCCGCCAGAGGTCGCCGGTGAGGGTCGCTCGACCCAAGTGATAATATACCAAAATTTTGGGTCTCCGTTTGTCATTGAAGGAGTCTCTCTCTCTCTCTCCACACCCCAACCCCCCTCTTTCAAAATTCACTCTCTCGCCTTCGCTCCCACTGTCCAGTTAGTTGCTTTCTCCGGCGCATTACTGCAACCTCCACCTCCAGGAGCCCTATCGGTGGCTAGAATATGGCAGCACCAAGTTTCGCACCGAAACTTGCACTAATAATTCTAAATTGCACACCAAATGTTTGCACAATTACCTCTTTCCCTATTCGGATCTAGATATGGGGTTTATAGGGATTTGATGGGTGAAGTTTTTGGTGTTGAGTTAATTGGGAGAACTGTGCGAACGGACATCTTAGTTTAGGTGGGGATTTTATATTTATCAGGAAAAAATTCAAAGGAAAAATAGATTAATAGGGAATCAATTGAGTTAAAGTAAATGAAAAGAATTAAAAGATATTTATGGGTAGGCGATTTTTGTGGAAATGTGAATAAGTAAAAGGAAGATTTAATTTTTTTACAATCAAAACACAACGACAAGTATATTCCTCAATAAGAGAAACACGATGTGCGTAGTGTGTATTTTCGTCCTTGTTTCAAATCTTTATAATAAAAAATTACCGTACCTTCCACAACGAAGAAAATGAAATTTGCACCCTCTACGGTACCTTTCTAGATGGCAAAAATTGACTTAAAAAAGATTCAGATTTCATTCATTCTACTCCGCCTAATCGAATTTAGATAATTGCAATGAAATCACTACAAGACAAATTGATGTACTTTGCGATTGTAGGGGAGAATACTAAATACTAAAAGTAATTATCAATATGAAATAAAAATAGTGAAAAGATGGGATTTTGCCTCATTTCTGATCTAAGGTGTAAGAAAAAAATTGATGGCGTAAAATAAAACAGAAAACATTATAAAGAGGACCTTGGACATTGAAGAACAAGCGCAGCACGGCTAATTGGTAAAAATCGATAGACGCTCATTCATCTTTTTGGGCTAGTAAATGTTAAAGATTGGAAGAATAAAATGGGCCTAAAAGAAGGGCCGAGGCCCACGAACAACTCTAGAACAACCGTCGCTACCAAATGGAGAAGGCCTTTTTTCCTTCTTTTTCTTTAATTTTTTTTTTATTCTGGGTAAATAGTTTTGATCCTCTTCTTCAAAAAGATGTCTCCGCCGTTGGCGTGTGACTTGCACCGGTAATTCTAAATGGCACGCCAAACGATCTATTCCTCTTTTCTTATGCATGCAGAATCACGTATCTAGTTAAAAGCAAAATACAAGCATAAGATAACCTTTATGTAAGAATTGTGACGTGATTTCTCTAATTCACTCGGATTCACAGCAATGTAATGTAAGTTTTTGGTAAAATTGTTCGCACATTTTGTTTCTTAGAATGATGTAGATAGTCGACCACTTCGAGCACTAATGATATCTCAATTCCTTGTTTTTGTGTTTCTTCGAACAGTTTTGGTACTCCAAAAAAGAATTTGGACAAAAAATCAAAAACTCAAATTTTTATCTTTTCTATTTTTTGAATAAATGTGAGAGATGAAAACTCTTGTTATCGCTCATTGTCTGCCCGTTGCCAATTGCTAGACACTGGTCGAGCCGCATGCCGCTAGTTGTAGGACATCGGATGTTGACTGCTGACCAGTAAATGTTGGACGCTCATTGCCACCTCACTATTGGTCACCAATTGCCAAACGTCGCTCACCCGCCTCTTGCACTTATCGTCAACTGTCGGACACTGCCCACTCATCTCCTGCCGCCTCCCACCAAACGTCGAACATCGGCCTCACACCGTGGTTGCCCGCACACCACCGCACGCTGGACGCCGGTTACTAGCCATTGGTGCAATCGCCCATTGGACGTTGGCCATCTCCTATCATAACTTATGAGAAATAAATTTTGTGTTATTATTGAATGAATTTTTATTTTAGAACAAAAATTTTATAAGATTATCTAATGCATATTTTTGTTTAGAAATTTGGGCAGGGAGTAAAAATAGAAAAATTAATTTTTAGTTAGAAATTGATTTCTAAAATAGAAATGTTATTATGTGCACCCTTTAACTTTCCACGTTAGCCTCCTGCGTGACCTCGCGATCTCGCGAGTGTAGAGACGATGCTGCTGCTCTCGGCCAATGTTGGGCTCGAGACGATGCTGTTCGGTCCTTCTTGAAACGCAATTGGACTGGCGTGGCAGATCAGCGGGAGCAGCACCTAGCGTTTGAAAATCCGAGCGTTTGCATGGAGAAGCTGATGGCGCCGCTGGGATTGATGAGGAATTAGTTTGACCTCGTAGGAACAGCACCGAAACTTGCTGAATTCTGGGGTTGTTTCAACCTAAAGTCAGCGAACCTTTTCCCTAATCCCTCTCTCTCTTTGTATCTTGAATTTTCTTTGACTCCAGAGGAAAAAAAGAAAACCAGAGGAAAAAAAGAAAACCCTCACTCGACCAAAGACCCCCATGACCAAAGCTCTCTTTTCTTTTTTATTGTGCTCGATCTCCTTTTTTTTTTTTTTTTTTTTTTCTGGATTTTCAATCCAGAAAAGAACCCCTAAACTAAATGCCAGTACAGCCTTTTATAAGGGAAAAAAAAATTAAGATTTCAATTTCTTCATCGAAATCAACATCCCCAACATTTTTTCACAAAATTTTCACCTATTTATAACGATTCAAGATTTTGATAAGATTATTCTTTAATTCCAAATCTTACAAAGATAAACCGCGATATTTCGTCATATCTACCCAAAAATTCATCATATCTCAGAAAAATTTCGAAATCAATTTTCTCACGAGATAATTTTCGATCATTAAAAATATGGGCTTGGGCCGACTTGCTCGCTCGCTGTGCCCGATCCATCTAATTTGAACTCATCCACCATTGGTCCAATAAATGCAACCTAAATCTATATGCTATGCAATTAATAAAATTAACCCCTAATTTTCTATGCAATAAATAAACTAAATCGCCAAAATTTAGGTGCAACAGGGTTTGATGGGTGAAGTTTCTGGTGTTGAGCTAATTGGGAAAACTGTGTGAATGGATGTCTTAGTTTTGATCTGATTTGCTGTGCAGGCCGATTATAAAGACCCCACATTTCAAGAGAAGTTGGTGTCCACACTCGTTCAAGGGCATAGGGAGTTGAATCTTGAGGTGCGGAATGGAAATTTGCTCTCTTTCGAGGACTTCGTCGGCACTGGTGAGTAATTACTTGCTACCTCGAACCTATTTTACAAACAACACTGCTGTCGACTTGTTTTGGATTTTGGTCCTTAAGTGGTGGGCTTGTGTTCTTATCTTAGTTTTGTTTTCCATGGTCTCAAAGGGTTCGGCTCCATAAGATTCTTTCTCAGAGCTTCGATAATACGGCCTAGCCTCTTCAGACTAAAAAATGGGCGGGTGCGATCCATTGAATCTATTCCTCTTTTCTTATGCACGTAGAATTATGTATCTGGTTCAAAAGCAAAATACCAAAAAAAAAAAAAGTCAAAAGATGGAGTACATAAGATGGCCTTTGTGAAAGAATTGTGGCGTGGTTTCTCTAATTCACTCAGGTTCCCAGCAATATAATGTGAGTTTCTTGACAGTCTTGTTCACACATTTTGTTTCATAGAACGATATACGTAGCCAACCACTTAGCCTCCCACGTTAGCCTCTTGCCTCACCTTGCAATCTCGCAATTGAGGACATGGCCATGCTCCACCACATCAGCATAATCCCTTTCCACTCGGTGAGTGACACATGGAGCCATGTCCCACCAGGACAGATCTGAAAATTCTCTCTAATATTTCAAAATCTTGGGTCTCCCTCTTGTCAATGAAGAAGACTCTCTCTCTTCTTCTTTTCAAAATTGGCTCCTCTCTTGCCTTTGCTCCCAATCCGCTACATTCTCTGGCGCATTGCTGCAGCATTATGGATAGATAGATTCACTCAACTATTGAAGTGTGTCGAGCCACATCAAATTATGGTGACACTGAGCGCAAAGCTTCTGAGTACAACTAAAAGAGAATGCAACAATCGATTGTCTTTTTGACCTTTGTAGTATGTGTCACTTCCTATCTCACCTTAACAATTTCTGAGCTTCTAAGTTGTATCTGCCTTTTTCGTCTGGACTTATTTTGAGAGAATTTTTTGTATGAAGCATTAAATGTTTTACTAATATCTTGTAGACAGAGTTATAGAGGTGCTGAAGCTTGACCAGGAAATGGAAGATCTTGCTAAGCTACTGATTGCAGAGCAGTCATTTCTCATGTTTGGCTGAGGATACAACTATGCTGCAGCTTTGGAAGGTTCTTTGATAGTAAAGGAAGTGGTATTAATGCACAGTGAAGGAATACTTGCTGGTGAGATGAAACATGGTCCTCTGGCGCTAGTGGATGACAGTCTGCCTGTTGTAGTGATTACTATTCATGATGCTTGCTTTAGGTTAGCTTTTGCAGTATAGGTTAACTTGCATCCCAGTATTCCCTATCTGGTCTAAAACTGAAGGTGTCAATGTTAACAATAAGCAACAATTAGTTATTCAGCAACTCTGTGCCAGTAAATGACGCCTGATTGTCATGGGCTCGAGGGGGGATGTTGTAGCTGTATCTTTTGGTGGAGCGTGTAGGGTCATTGAATTTCCTCAGGTGGAGGACAGTCCTGAGCCTGTAGTCAATATAGTTCCTTTGCAGGTACGGGATACTTATAATATTTTTTTTTATGCTTATCTATCAAGAGAAAATCTCTTTATGTCTTGCCAAGATGCAACATTTTTTTTTTTTTTTTTATGTTGTACTGAATGCGCCATGTCTTGCTGACTGCGAAGCTATGATGTAGATGGGGTGGAACTGGAAGGGAGCATTTAGTTTTTTGTTTGCTTGATTTCTTTTATGCTCTTGGTGTTTGTTTTTGGATTAAGGGTTCCAAAATTCTCTCTATAATTTTGGTTTAGTTCTCAAACAGATTCTTTTTTTAAGTCTCAATTAGCACAAACAAAACCAATTTTATTGATTGAGCCGTATCATTATGCTGTTCTAATTATTTTGTTCTTATAAAGTACCTTAAAATTACTGTTTCCTCTTTTCAGATAGTCTGTTTCATTTTAATTGATTTGCTGATTCGCTGGACATGGGATAATTTTTAACTTTTGGGGTGCAGTTGTTGGCGTATCCAGCCTAAGAACCTCGCAAAAAATGTGACAGCTGAGCGCAAGCAATTTCTTCCAATTTTATTCATCTGGCAGCGAAATGTATTATGTCATGAGAATATAAAGCAATTTTGCAGCAGAGTTTACATTCTACTGGTCACATTGATTCACTAATACTTGTATTTTCTAATCAATTAGGAAAAACTGCCGTAACCCAACCTTTTGCGCATTCACAGCTTGTTATGCATTCGCTTATTAATCTATACCTTGAAGTCGTAATCATGGTGCCCGATCATTGTTTTTTATAATTGACATAGCAAGAATGACTACAACTTAGCCTCATCTTGGATGCCATGCAAATTAAAGACAATATGTAGTTCATTAGTGCCTTTATTAAAAGTCAAGAAAATGGTTAGTTATCGTATTTAGCATTTTTTAGGGTGCGGCTATCCTCGGGTAATGCCATATTCGTAGACTCCATTTTTACAGTGGACTTTGTTTGAAGTATCTGTTGCTGCATCATTAGATGCAAAAGGAGTTTGGTGAAGGGAAGAGGAAAATTGCATGCTTATTCTAGAAAAAGAGCAGGTGGTGGGAACAAAAATGGTGGTTATTAAAGGTGCAAAATTGATGGAATCAATCGAGTTGCTGAGACATGATGTTGCTTTTTCACTCAGATCGGTTTTTGATGTAAAAATGTCTCTTGGTGGCGATTTTCATCAAACTGTTAGTGAATTCCACATGGTTCATACCTTTCTTGGGAAATACTCTTGAGGTTACTTGTACTGTCTGTTGAATCGACCTAATGGGCATATTAGCATGTATTCCTCCATGGAAACATTCCGCTCTGTAGGCACAGCGGGGACTTGTGTATTTAAACGGAAAGATCTTCATGTCAACTCCCTCCAAAGTTGTTACCTGAGTTCATTCTATTAGTCATTCGTGTTACAAGATACAATGCATCTCTCACTAGATACCAGCAAAAAGCAAATTCATAAGTTCCAACTCCGCTGTTATTTTGTCTAACACACTGTTACATGTTTCTTCCCTACTCATTTTTCCCTTTTCAGGGTGTGGGAGTTGCGGCCACCCTGTGGGACATTTGCAGCTCTGTCAACACGGACCAATTGCCACTTCTGGCACAAAAGCGCATATCCATGACTGTACAAGGCAAAAGTGGCGGTGCTCTTCCACCATGTAGCCAGCGAGAACGGGACACTCGGACAGACATAAGTACAATCTTGTTTTGAACCCACACGTAAAGTTTTTGAGCAAGACCATACAAGAGGACAATGGAAAGCAATACCGATAACAACAAATAGGGGAAAGGGCGAAAGGGGCCTTGGAACAACAATGTTGCAAGGGAAGTCACCGAGAGCAAAGCAGCGAGCATCATGAGGATGTGAAATGCTCAGGCACAACAAGCGGGAGCGAATGATAGATGAGCAACAAGTGCCAATGAGCTATAGAACAGAAGACAGAAGATGGCAACAGAGGTGGTAAAAGAGTGGGTGTCAAAAGGGGACTCTGGTTTCCCTCGATATTTCACCTCAATGAAGTTGAGCAGCACGGGACCAATAAAGGTGAGAACCACGTGGTGGGAAGTGGAGGCAGGGAAACCTCGGACATTTCTGTGGGGACTACTGCCGAGCGGCATTGGAAACTGGAATAAGTTTCCAGATTATCCTTCAGCCTATGTACGAGATGATTATCAAAGTAATCAGATAGAAAGATGGGCTACTAGAACAGGGAAAATACTAATGCATTAGAGTGGGAGCAAATCATGCTTTTTATAATGGAGTGGTTGAACACTGCACCAGTAGAGTGTCGATCTATTCTATATTTGTCTCGCCACTCTGCAGCAGTTTGATAAGGCTTGGACCGAAGGAGGGTGACATTATAGTCAAACTGTCGTCGTGCAGCGAGTGCAACGGGGTGGGGGACATCACACATAAGATAGCATACTTGTTGGAAGATATGCGAATCACGCAAATCAACCAAAGATCTGTTTTCTTATTATTTATTTATTTAGAAGATTAGAATCATTTACATAATCAATTAAGATTAGATCTAGGCATAGATTGATTTATAGAATCATTTATTTCCTTTGTTCATACATAATCTGTATTATATTTACAAGCAAATTGTACAGATTATTCATTGAAGTGAATAGAGAAAAAGACTGTTCCTTCTTCATGCTTCAATATTCGCAGATCTTCATCTCCTTTCATGGTATCAGAGCAGCCGAATCTCTGAACCCATTTCTTGCTTCCGCTATTTCTCTTCTCTGATTTGCGAAGACCCTTCGCTTCAGCCATCTCTTTCTCTTTGCTGTGACACTCTGTTCTGCAAAGAAAAAACCTTTTTTCAGACACAGTTTCACACTCAAAAAATTTTCTACTTACCATGGCGAATCTGCAAGATGAAGCATCCACTATCGGTGATCAATCCGCTGGTGAAATCATCCCTGTTGCTGGAGCTTTGCCTCAGACTTCGACTCCACCTGTTACGATTCAAACAACAGGGCAGCAAACCTTATTTCCGAATCAGCCCGTGCAATGGCGGCCCACACAGGCTCAGTCCAATATGGGGCAGCCCATATCGGGCCAACCTTTCCAATGGATTCCATATCCAATCTACGTTGGGCCGAGCCCAAACTCATCATCGCCCGGATACGTGGGCCACCAAAGCCACGTCCAATCCGACAGGGGTCTACCAACCACAAACGGGGCAAACCCGACCGACGGAATGGAGCGGATGCACGGGTCAAATGAAACGGGTCCGGGTACGAATCCCTACCCGGGGTTTCCGAATGCGGGTTTTCCTTTCGGGTCGAGTGAATCGGGTTACGGGACAAATCCATACCCGAATCATACGCCAAATTTTCTGTCGTTTCCAGCGGCGGCCTTCGCCGGACGGCTAGAACCAGGCGATCCCTTGTTCATCTCCGCAGCCGACGGACCAGAACTGCGACTGATTAGTCAGCAGCTGACCGGGCCAGAGAGTTATCACAAATGGTCGCAAGAATTCCGGCGTGCCCTAGCGACAAAAAGACAAGGATGGATTTCTCGATGGAACTATCCCGATTCCCCTCGACGAGCGACTGGCTCGACTCTGGAGGAAGAGCAACCGCCTGATCCGGACTTGGATCGGCAATTGTCTCTACCCAGAGGTCGCAGCCGGACTCCCACCGACAGAAGATGCCCAAAGCATGTGGGATAACATCAAGGAGATGTACGGGAGATTGGATCAAGCAAAAATATTCACTCTCATGCAGGAACTTAGTGATTTAAAACAGGGAAACTCGACGGTCACTGCTTGCTTCAACAAGCTATCGTCGTTATGGAACAACCTCGAAGCAGTCGAAGAAAAACTCGAGGGTCCCAAATCCACACTCCGACAGTACAAATCGATCAAGAACAGGGAGAAAGCAACACGTTTTTTGCTAATTTTGAATGAAAACTTTAATACCTTTCGCTCGCAGATCTTAGCTATGGATCCGATGCCATCAATCGGGCGGATCTACCAACTGGCGGTACAAGAGGAAAGCCAACGATTCGCATCACCGGAGAACACGAAGAGCGGCGACAGTATCGCTCTCGCCATTCGCGGGGAGCGAAGAGCCGGACCCAACAAAACCCTAGCAGAGAGGAGAGAGAGACGAACGCTAGGGTTCCGCGGAGAGGGACCGCTTGGTTCACGCGGAGAGATGCAACCCTATAAAAGCGAAGGGATGGACGGCTCAGATCGAGCCCGTTCATCCGACGGCTCACAGGAGATCGCTTTTTCAAAGGAATCTAACGGTCCAGATGAGTTCGCGACAAAAGGATCCGACGGACAGATTTTTGCCACGTCATCAAAAAATTTTGGGCAAAATTTTAAAGGAAAGGGTAAATTGTTTTGTGAGTATTGCAAGCGTTCTAATCACTCTATTGATAATTGTTGGAAGCTGCACGGGAAACCATCAGAAAAAGGAAAAAGAATTTCGGTGGCATATCAATTGAATGGATCCACCGGTCCAAATTCGGATCATCCGATTACTCATGGACAGTACCAACAACTGATGCAAGCCCTACAGAAATTGGATTTTTCTGACAAATGAGGTAGTTTTTCAGGTATTACACATAGCTTGATTAATTCTATATCAAGGAAAGCATGGATTATCGATTCAGGGGCAAGTGACCATATCATATGTGACAGGAGTCTTTTCTCAAGAATAAATGAGGAGCTGAATTTTCCTATTTTCGTACAATTGCCTAATGGAAACATTAGCCATATTAATGTGACAGGAACAGTCAATCTCAGCCCTGAAATTATTCTTAAAAATGTCTTATATGTCCCAGAATTCCAGTTCAATCTCATTTCCGTGTCGAAAGTTTGCCAAGAAAATTCATGTCAAGTAATATTCAATGCTAATGCCTGTTTATTTCAGGACCTTTTGACTGGCAAACCGATGGGATGGGGTAGTATTTCAGAAGGACTTTTTTTCTAGTCAAGTCTTCCAAGTAATTTTGATTCATCCAGCTTTTCTTTGAATAAATCCTCGTTATGTAATTTGAGCTTGAATGATCAAAATTCTATCATGCATAAGAGATTAGGCCACAGTGCCACCTTTCCTTACTCAAAGTGTCCCATTTGTCCTCTAGCAAAACAGTCTCGACCTCCTTTTCCATCTAGTGACTCTCGTGCTAGGCAAATTTTTTCTTTGATACACGTTGATATTTGGGGACCTTATCATAAGGTTAATTACGATGGATCTCGTTATTTCCTCACAATAGTAGACGATTATTCTCGTGCAACGTGGATTTTCTTGATGCAATCAAAGGATCAGGCTTAGCAATCAAAGGATCAGGCTTACTCTTATTTGAAGACATTTATCGCCTTATCTAAAAATCAGTTTGGGAAATCAATCCAGCGGATCCGAACTGATAATGGTGCAGAATTTTTCAGTCGCAATTGCTCCATACTCTTCTCCTCGCATGGCATTCAACATGAGAGTTCATGCACTTACACACCACAACAGAATGGAGTAGTTGAGCGTAAGCATCGGCATCTTTTGGAAGTCGCACGTGCATTGAAGTTTCAAGCTTAAGTTCCAGATGATTATTGGGGAAGTTGTGTCATCACAACAGCTTATCTAATCAACCGAATGTCTACTAAAGTACTCAATGGACGAACTCCTTTTGAGCTACTCTATGACAGGAAACCAGATCTGCAACATCTAAGAATCTTCGGTTGTCTTTGCTATGCTACAACATTGGGATCTCGTGACAAATTGAGCCCACGTGCTCGAAAATGTATTTTCACGGGCTACCCCAATTTGCAGAAGGGCTATCGACTACTTGATGTATCAACAATGGAATTTATTATCAGCCGTGATGTGGTTTTCCATGAAGACACATTCCCTTTCTCCAACATGGTGTCGACAAATGAGAATTCCAACATCAACTATAATTCTCATCACTTCTCTCATGATGATATATTTTCTGCAGATCATAGTTACATACCACTAGATCAATCAAGGAATCCAATTCCCACTCATGTTCCAGGGAGGACTCCATCTTCAATAGAGACTCCACCATCATCAGCAAATCTGACAGAAGAAGAAGCTGCAGATGCCGCAACACTGCGCAGAAGACACCGATCCCCGACGTCTTACCAATCCCCGAGGCAACTCCCACTCCTGTTGAAGATTATCCAAGACGCACTCGGCGAGCAATTCGACCGCCGACATGGACCAAAGATTATGTCTGTGCCACTCATAACTCTCCAGGTATTCAATATCTTGTATCCTCCTATGTTTCCTTTCATAGATTATCAAAGGAACATAGATGTTGCATCAGTCCCTTATCAGAGGAACAAGAACCTTCTAGTTATGATAAGGCAGCTGCTGACCCTAAATGGCAGCAAGCCATGGCAGCAGAATTACAGGCTCTGAATGACAACCACACATGGGATCTTGTCTCATTGCCACCTAATCGAAAACCAATTGGGTGCAAATGGGTATACAAGATTAAATATCATGCAGATGGATCCATTGAACGATACAAGGCACGCTTGGTTGCCAAGGGATTTACCCAATGGGAAGGTTTTGACTACCATGAGACATTCTCTCCAACGCCAAGGATGTCACAATCCGTTCTTTTTTTTTGTAGTTTATCAACGATTGGCATCTACACCAAATGGACGTGCATAATGCCTTTCTTCATGGTGATTTAGATGAAGAAATATACATGGATGTCCCTCAAGGTCTACGGAGACAGGGGGAGAATAAAGTATGTCGTCTCCGCAAATCCCTTTATGGGCTGAAGCAAGCATCCAGACAGTGGTATGCAAAATTTGCAAATGCTCTTACAACGGCAGGATTTCAGCAATCAAAGCATGATTATGCACTGTTTACAAGAAACATAGGTATGTCATCTATCTACTTGATGATATATGTCGATGATATTCTTCTTATGGGAAATGATAAGGCTGACATAGAAAGATTCAAGGAATATTTGCATGCCACCTTTCATATTAAGGATTTAGGAGCACCTAAATACTTCCTTGGAATCGAAATTGCTCGATCTGATTTAGGAATTTCCCTTAGTCAACGAAAGTTTATATTAGAGATTGTATCAGAGGCAGGGTTATCAGGATGCAAACCCGCAGTAATTCCCATTGAGCAGAATAATAAGTTGACTTCTGTAGCTTATGATGAGGGCATATCCAAAGATGATGACCCCATACTCGCCGATCCATCCGGATATCAAAGACTCGTTGGGAAACTTATATATCGACAATGACTAGGCCGGATATTTCTTATGCAATGACAGACACTAAGCCGCTTCATGCATAGTCCCAAACAATCTCATTATGATGCAGCCTTGAAAATTGTGAAATACTTAAAGAAATGCCCAGGGACTTGGGATACTTCTGTCAAAGAAATGCGACATGAAGATGACAAAGATACCGTGATGCGATTATGCAACATGTCCCATAAGTAGAAGATCAATCACGGAGTTACTTGCATTAAAATTGGGGAATCACTTCTTTCATGGAAGACCAAGAAGCAACCTATCAGTGTCTTTATCTTCAGCTGAAGCTGAGTATCGAGCTATGGCCAAGACCACATGTCAAATAGTATGGATGCGAGGTTTACTTAAGGATCTCGGGATAGAAGTACAAGGACCAACCAGGCTATATTGTGATAACGATGCAGCTCTAAAGCTTGCAGCGAATCCAATAGTACATGAAAGAACCAAACACATTGAAGTCGATTGTCACTTCACTCGAGAAAAGATTCAAGAAGGCGTGATTGAGACAAGAGGGATTGGGACAATGGAGCAACCAGCAGATATTTTTACCAAGCCCCTATGTCAAAGGCAACACGCATATCTACCGAGCAGTTCTGTGTCTTGAGCATATACGGACCATCAGTTTGAGGGGAGTGTTGGAAGATATGCGAATCACGCAAATCAACCAAAGATCTGTTTTCTTATTATTGATTTATTTAGAAGATTAGAATCATTTACATAATCAATTAAGATTAGATCTAGGCATAGATTGATTTATAGAATCATTTATTTCCTTTGTTCATACATAATCTATATTATATTTACAAGCAAATTGTACAGATTATTCATTGAAGTGAATAGAGAAAAAGACTGTTCCTTCTTCATGCTTCAATATTCGCAGATCTTCATCTCCTTTCAATACTATGACTTTCTTCCCATATCCACGAAACTCTTACATTCATCGTCTGCTTCACACATTGGAGGACAAGCGAAAGTTGTCTAGCTTTTCTACTTTATAGAGCGCTGGATGGTCGCCACGTATTTATTTCTCTATGGAGACAACGAAGCAGACCCTCCAATGAGCCAAAACAGTTCAGTGCGTCCAAAATACAAGAATTATAAAAAGAAGTTCCTCCGGAGAGAAAACGAAAGTCTCGGCTGGGCAGCTCCCCGTTCGCCCGAGTAAAAATGGAATAAGACGGGTGATATGAAATTTACCGGTGGGCCGTGAGAGATTTTATGGTCGAGGCAAACGCCAGCAGTTCTGAATCTACAAGTGCCCACCTCAATTCTTAGATTCAGTGCGCAATGGCTTTTCAGCCATTCTTACTTACGCTCACGCTCACGCTCGGTGAGGAGAGAGTGACCCATCTGAAAATTCTCTCTAATATTTCCACATCAGCATAATCTTTCGTTTTCCTTTTTCGTTTTCATCTCGTTAAAGCACGGGTCGTTGGTGGCGACACGACCGCATCACGTCGATCATCATCCTTCGATCCTCCGAGGAAGACGAATAAGCAGAAGAAGAAGAAGAAGAAGAAGAAGAAGAAGAAGAAGAAGTGGTAGAGCGGGTCAAAGGTCAGAAGTGATCTCCATCTCCGACTACTCTCTCTTTCTCTCCCCGTCTCCGTCTCCCTCTTGCGGATTTTTTAGTCGGAGTTCCGGCAGCCATGAAGGTGGAGGCGGACGCGGGCGCGGAAGGCGAAGGGGGAAGAAGGAAGGGGAGAAATGTGTGGCATATTCGCCTGCCTGAACTACAATGTGAAGAGGGAGAGGAACTACATCCTTCAGGTTCTCTTCACGGCCTCCGTCGCCTCAGCACCGCGGCTACGACTCCTCCGGCGTCTCTATCGATTCCTCCTCCGTGTCCCTCCCGCCTCTCGTCTTCCGGCAGGAAGGCAACATCGAGTCCCTCGTCAAATCCGTCTACCAAGGTATGCCCCCCAATTCCCCTTCTCGCGCTCGAATTTCCCGCTCGCCTTGTGATCTGACGAAGCTTTCTTATATATTATGCTTCTCGTTTGATTTGGAGATTGATTTCGGAACGATCGATTGCCCCGTTTAGTTTATCTGCCCCGCTTGACATGATCTTGTGGAAAAGGTCTCTCTTTTTTTCGTTTTGTTTGTTTCCTACTCGTCTGATTAGTTATGGAAGTGTACTGTTATGCTCGGCCGATCATGGTCGGCTGCATATGATTTTCATGCGCACCTCGGATACAGTTCATCTCCTCGATCTGGTTTAGTCTCTTTCTTTTTCTTTTTTTAGTTAATTTATGTCCGTTTGTCCTCGTAAAGGACGTTGTTCTGGGACTAGACAAGCGCCTCGTTCAAGAAGCCTGCTGTGTCGTTTGTCATTTTGTCCCCTTTTGGTCTAATTTCGAGAAACCGTCCACATAGTCAGGATGCACTGTTGGAGAGCGTCTTTTGGACTGGAATTCTGTTGTTTCTATTCCATTGGAGCCCCTGATATATCAGAAAAGCTCGATAATCTAAAGGGCTGCCTTTTCTTCTTCGGCTCTCTGATTCTGGTGAAGTGACACAGTTACTTGGCGAAGATAAGGTAATAGGAAATAAGAAGAGAAAGGTGGAAGCGTTGTGACGATGAAATTGGCCTTTGTTCAGTGTACTTTAATCGAGAACCAATCTTATTGCTAATGGTTGTGGACATTATCTAAACTCGGTACAAGTTGTTTTAATACCTGAGCTTCTGGGTGAAATTAGATATTCATTGCGGGGTGAAAGTTTAACCTTGTTGCTAATAGTTGCTGTACATAATCTAAACTCATTGAGGGGTGAAAGTCCATCCCTTCTCTGAGATTCTCTTAGAAATTAATTCAGCAAAAATACAAGATGAGAGTATTTTCATTTCGAGCAGCATTAGGATTTCCTTTTGGAGATAGAGGAATGTTAAGCAGTGGTCCACATGTTGACTGTCAAGTTTAAATGCAGTTTTTGGATTGAAGGAAATATTATTACATAGACCATGCGTATTCACCTTGAATCCATATGTACCATTGATTCTATTGCACCTGATTTGTAAATTATAGGGACCCCGCTGGATAAAATGCTGCAGTTTTTTATGCGTGCATGCATTACTCAACATCTTTGAACTAAAAACATATTTTTGTGCGGGGTTTTTTCGTATATTCTGTTAGACGAAACTTCTGTGTGGCTGTTCTACTTTGTCATATTTGTGTGATGGATTATTTGACATCTCCATATTTCAAGTCTGGCTCTTTAATTTTCCTCAACCAAGTTCAAGGAACTCATGGTTGATTATGTTATCATCAGAGGTTGATGCCACAGACTTGAATTTGGAGGATTCTCTTCTTACTCATGCCAAAATAGCACACACGGGGTGGGCGACTCATGGAGAATCTGCTCCTAGGAATAGTTATCCTCAGAGCTCTGGTGCTGAAAATGAGTTTCTGGTTGTACACAATGGGGTCATCATTAATCATGAGGTTGGTTAAGGCTTAACTGGCATCTATTTCAACTATAGTATAATTTTATTTAGATTCAGGTTGCATTTTGCATTATAAATTATGAATGCTTTCTTTCACCTATGAGGTGAGTTGGTTTCAAATTTTCACGTATGCCGAAAGTTCGTCCTTGTCATTGATTATTCTAAAATTATGACAATGTAATGCTTAGATCTCCTGCGGTATTGCAGATCATAATGTGTGTTTGGATGATTTTATGCCATAAATCAGTTTATGCATCTTAGAGATATTTAATCTAGACAACTACTCCTTTCTTAGAATGTGAGTGAAGGCGTAGCTGCTGACTAGAGGGAGAAGTTGATTCAATCAATGAAGCTTTATTTGATCGATCTAGTAAGTGGTGTTATGAATAGGCCACATTAGTCATTGTTAATAATAAACCGAGGCTAAGGCTTATCCTTATGTCATATTATCATGAACGTTTCATCAATATCTTCACAAAGATCATGCAGCTTAAAGTGTGGATCATTAGCAGCAAATGTCCTGTGTACCACAAGGAACCTCACAACACGTTATGTACCTCATTTTACCCCAATGAGAAGCATTTTAGTTACCAAGACGCTTTCCTAATGAAACTATATGATATGCTTCTAATTTATACGTTGCTCTGTTTGTGATGAGTCTGTAAAATGCTGTACAATCTCAATGGTATTTCTCTCTAGGTTAAAACTAATGAAGAAATTTTGCTGGTAGATTCTTCTGAGGTTCTTACCTTTTCGTTTACATTTACGGGTCCTGAAGCAAACACTAATTCGGCATGGGTTCACATTTGAATCTGATACTGACACTGAAGTGATTCCTAAGCCCGCCAAGTATGTTTTCGATAAATCTATTGAAGATTCAGGTAATAGCTTATATGCAATGAAGATCATAATTGCATTCTAATGAGCTTCTTACTGAGTTTGTGTGTGAAGAAAAGGAAACCTCAGTCAACCCAATTTCATGAGACACAGAATTAAAAAAAAAAAGATGTTGAAGTTAATCATTTTAGTTTTTTGCTTAACAATCTTCCAATTCAAGCTATGTTAATTTACAGATTTTCAGATGGATCTTGTGCAACTATATGAAGGTTTTAGTGTTGTAAATTTGTTCTACTCTTTGTAAACACTAAAGAGCCATCTGATGGATAAAGCATGTCTGACATCTTTTCATTAAAAGTATCGTTTATGTATGTCAGGCCCATGTTACGCCAGTACTTTTCACAACAAGTGTGGGGGCTTCAGATCTGAAAAATTTGTATCGGTGACTCATTTTTTTTTTTCTGTAGGGCCTCAGTATATGGATACTTAATTCTGCAACAGTATTTTAGCATATGAATGACATCTATTTGGGCAAAAGTCAATTTTATTATTCCAATTGTTTGCTTGTAGTGAATTAACTGGCAATAGGACCACCAATGGGATTGTGCTCAACGTATATACATGTTCCACATAATTTACTTTATGTCCTGAAGTGTGCTATCTTGTCACTCTACACTAGTGAACAAGGTTCAGTGACATTTTATTTATGAATGGTATATCATTTGGACTGCAGGTGACGCGACTGTCACATTTAGTCAAGTTGTGCTAGAAGTCATGAGGCATCTTGAAAGAGCCTATGCCCTTATTTTTAAGAGCCGGCATTATTCTAATGAATTGATCGCTTGTAAGTGTGGTAGTCCGTTGCTTCTTGGTGTCAAAGTAAGTTAAATTTAAAACTTGGGTAGTATTCGTTGCAAATGAGTTACTTTTGATCACATCTTCTTAATTATTCTATATTTTCAATTGCTTTGTGTCCTTTCAGCTTGACTAAAAGACATGCTACGTGTGTTCTTCTAGAACTGAGTCTATTAACCATAGTTCAATCAAATATTTCTTATGATACAATGTTTTCTGCGAAGTGTTGAGTAGCATCCGTTTTTCTTGGTGGAGACAGTATATTGAGCTTTTAATTTGGGTCATAGAGTGCCTTAGAAATGCTCAGTTGGATGCACATTAATTTCCTATTAGAACCGGAAATTGGAATAGCATTGTTACTGTTGTCCGCCATGGCATATATTTTTGGTCTTGATACAATAAATTTGAGGAAAGCATGTGGTTGTCTAGGTTACTGAACTCTTACTTCAATTTTAGGTCTCCATGATGCGTCAACTGTAGCTTAGGCTTGGGAGTTCTTTTTTAATATGTGTAGTTGTCCATTTCGTGTATGTCTTACCTATGCATTTTGTTTTTATTGTGAGTTATCATAATTGTAACTTAGCCAGTAATTCATTCAGGAATCGACAGAAGAATCAAGCAAAGGATCATTATTTCATGATGATAAGTACCCTTCACAGAATGGGAATCCCAGGGAACTGTTCTTATCAAGTGATGCAAATGTTTTGGGTTTTTCTTGTCACAAAAAGAAAGTTTGGAGTAAATTTGTCACTTTAGGCAAAATTTGAGGTTTTTGGTGGCATTTTCCCTTAATATCTTGTAGACAAAGTTAGAGAGGTGCTGAAGCTTGACCAGGAAATGAAAGATCTTGCTAAGCTACTGATTGCAGAGCAGTCACTTATCATTTTCGGCAGTAAATACAATTATGCTACAGCTTTGGAAGGTTTTTAAAAAGTAAAGGAAGTGGCATTGATACACAGTGAAGGAATATGGTCCTCTGGCTCTTGTGGACGATTCCCATTGTAGTGATTACTACACGTGATGCTTGCTTCAGATTAGCTTTTTTTGTACAGGGTTTCTCGCATCCATGAAATCTCTATTTGTTCTGAAGCTGAAGGTGTCAATGTCAACAGCAAGCAACAATCAGTTATTCAGCAACTCCATGCCTGCAAGGACGCCTAATTGTCATGTGCTCGAGGGGGGATGCTGCAGCTGTGTCTCTTGGTGGGGCATGTAGAGTCATGGAAGTCCTCAGGTGGAGGACTGTCTTCAGCCTGGAGTCAATATAGTTCCTTTGTAGGTACAGAGTACTTCCAGTAGTTTTCTATGTTTGCCAAGATGCAACATCTTTTTTTCCTTTACTACTGAATGCCTTATAACTTGCTGAAGATGAAGCTATGATGTTGATGAGGTGGAGCTGGATGGGAGCATCTAGCTTTCTGTTTCCTTGATATGTCTTATGCTCTTGGTGTTTGTTTCATGAAGAGTTTGAAAATTCTCTCTATGATTTGGCGTTTAGTTCTAAAAGAGAGTATTTTTTTTTTTTTAAAGTCTCAACAAAATCAAAAGAAATCAATCTCATCGATTGAGCCTTAACATTTTGTTTGGCTATTTATTCATTGCTTTCTTCCTTTCAAATAGCTTGTTTCATTTTAGTAGATTTTGCTAATTTGTCGGACATGAGATAATTTTGACATTTGTGGTGCAGTTGTTGGTGTATCATCTCACAGTCCTAAGAGGATATAATGTTGACTAGCCCAGGAACCTCGCAAAGAGTGAAAACAGAGCAAAAACCTACTGATAGATTTCTTCTATTGTGTTTACTTGGCAGCGAATTATGTCAATGATAATGTAAACCATCTTCTGACCCAGAGTATACATTCTACTGATCATTTGTACTTTATCGAATGGCAGCCCCTGCAAGATCTTTATTTATGATTAATCAGGAAAAACTGTTGTAACCCACCTTTTTTGCGCGTCCGCAGCTTGTTATGCATTTATCGTCAATTTGCCTCAAAGTGTTGTGCTCATGGCATCTGAACATTGTTTCGTGATTGACATAATAACAATGACGTCAACTTAGTTTCATCGGGTTTTTATGCAACTTAGAGCAATATGTTATTCATTAATGCCTTTGGTTTAAAGGTCTCGAAAAAGTTCTTTTGCTGAAAAATTGGTTTTCGTATCTAGCATGGAAGTCCTTTTTCTTATGGTGGCTTTGATTGATGTATCTTGTGCTGCATCATGATTTGAAAAAGGAGTTTGATGGAGGTTGGAATAGGAAGATTGTGTCATTATTTGGGAAAAATAGAGTAGTCTGGTGCAACATTGATGGAATCGATAAAGTGTCCGAGACATGATTTGCTTTATTTGCTGAGATTGATTTTTGAAGTTAAGCATGTCTCTCAAGTGGTGATTGTCATGTCCATCTTCAAACTGTTACTTAACTTCCGGTTTGTATCTTTCTTAGGAAAAAATAGTCTCAGAGTAAATTGTACTGTGTTGTGATTTCCTTTGTCAGTGGGATATTTTAGCTCCGTCATATGGTCCAATCTATAGAGACAGAGAGGCCCCGTATACTCGAATGGAAAGTATTTTAATGTCAAATTGCTCCGCAAGCGGCCCATTCTATCAATTAATTGTGCATGGAAAATACACTGCCACTTACTCTCACTAGATACCAATAAAAACAAAATCATAAGCTCCTACTGTCGCTGTTAATGGTTGTCGAACGCAGTGTTCTTATAATTCTTCCCTACTCGCACATCATTTTCCAGGGTGTGCTAGTGGTGGGCACCCCCTAGGACATCTAGGGCCGGATCAACCCAGACCAATTCCCGATTCTGGCACAAAGCGCGCACATCCATGACGGTGCGAGGCAAGAGCGGCAGGGCTGCCCTTACGCGATGTAGTCGGCAAGAACGGAACACGAGGACCAAAATAGATACAATCTTGTGCTGGATCCACACGTAAAGGTTTCGAGCCAGACGAGGAAGGAGGACCAAGGGAAGCAACACAAATGACAAGAGGTAGGGGAATGATTGAAAATGGTCCGGGACCAACAGCGATGCGAGGGAGGCCACCGAGAGCGTGGCGGCGAGCATCATGAGGATGTGCAACGCTTGGGCACAGCAAGCAGGAGCCAACGACAGATGAGTGGCGAGCGCCAGTGCACAGTAGAACAAAAGACAGAAGACAGCAAGGGAGGTGGCAAAAGGGTGGGTCTCGAATGGGGACTCGGGTTTTCCTTGGTATTTCACCTCGACGAAGTTGAGCAGCACGGAAACAATGAAGGCGAGAATGGCGTGGAGGGGAGTGAAGGCAGGGGAGCCCTCGGATGTTGGCGTGGGAAGGACGGCCGGTCGACATTGGGATAGGCTTCTAGGGGAGCCGTAGTCCTGTGTATAGGATGATGAACGAAATGAACAGAGAGAGATGGCTAGAGGGGGAAGTGGATCTTGGTATTTGTAGTGGACTTGCAGGTCAGTGACAAGGAAGAAATAAAGAATCTTGGTTTTCTAAGGGTCTAAATTGGTTTTTTTAATTGAAGCTTTTCGGGACAGCTGGCGGCGCACGAAGTTGCGAAGAAGCTCCTATCCCCAGATTGATAACGCAGGTAAATAGTGGGCCCTATAAAAGATTTTAGCGTCTGTCGAAACATTTCGATCCTTTTTTTTTTTTTTTACTCATCCATGTCAGACACGTTCAAAATTTTGCCTCCCCCACCTCTAGCAATTCAAAATTCCATTCCTGGCTCATCTCTCTGCACGCGCTCTGGCGCTTTCTCTCCTCTGCTCTCCTCTACAGACCGTCTCCCTCCTCTCTCTCCTGTCTCTCTCCCCGTTCTCCGTTCCATTGCGGGAGAACAAAATCGCGGAGGGTTCACAGAAAAACTATAAAGGTTCAGTGCTTCCTCTCTCTTGTCATCACCCCTCACGTCCAGCGAACAGAGCGTACCGCGACGCCGATGCCCCTCCGCCGGTTGCCTCCGTCACCCCCGACTCTGACGCCTCTGCCTACGCCTGACGCGGACGCAGACGCCCCTTCGCCTCCCTCTTGCGACCTCCGCTCCGCTCTCTCTCTTTCCTCTGCAGAGCGCCCCTGCTGGCCAACCCCGAGGCCGATGACCCCCGCTCGCGTTTTGGCCTCCCTCTCCGCGAGCAAAGGTCGCTCTACTCGCTCTCTCTCTTTCCTCCACGAAGAGCCCTACTCCTGAACGCGGACGCCGCCGCACGGTCGCCTTCCCAAGCCCCACCGATGGGCACCCCATTGGCGACTCCCGTAGGTCCGAAGGTTAGGCTTTTTTTGTTTTTTGTTTTTTTTGTTTTTTGGATTCTACTTAGTAGAATTTGGGGCGATGTTAATGTTTAAGTTTATAGATACATCTGCAGCAGGTATTGCTTTATCCTACTTGTTGCTGACTTGCCATGTTATCCAAATAGTTAGTGAAGATAAGAAGAAAGTGAAACGGGGTATCTTTTGACAGACATGGAGGAGCTGCAAGTACGTTTACTTTTGTGATTCTCCCTAACTTTACTCTTTTACTATTTGAGCATGGGCCATTACTTAGAGATTTTGTTAATTTGCTCTCTAGCAGGGTAATGGACGGTGGAGTGGATTAAGTTTTTGTTATGCTCAATTGGATTTACTAGATAATTGGTGTAAGGTCCATTTTTTATTCTAATGTCTAGTTCCTGGTATGGATGAAACCACCGTGTCTCTTGTTGTTTGCTTCTTTTTATGAAGTGATCCGATATGTCATAATTGTTCAGGCAATCTTATTTACTCCATTTGAAATTGCATTCACTTATTGCCGACTTGTTTTGTTATTCGGATAGTTAGGTTTTTTTTTTTGGATTCTACTTAGTAGAATTTGGTGCGATGGTAATGTTTAAGTTTATAGATACATTTGCAGCAGGTATTGCTTTATCTCTTGTACGTGCATCTATGGTAGGTATCTTGGGCCATTTTAGGCCATCTTGGCTTCAAATGGTGCTGTTTTTCTCAATTTTTATTGGTTGTGGTACAAGTTGTGATGCTGCTTTAGCTGCAAGGCCCATCTTGGAAGCACTTTCAGGCAAGTAGTGGATGATAGCTTATGCGGGTTGGAGATGGTAATTTATTTTTATCAACTCTTTTCTAGTTTGCTTGTATTCAAAACAGGAATTCCTGTGACAATGGAAGTTGCAAGTGATCTTTTCGATCGTCGAGGCCTAATTTATGGAGAAGATACAGCAGTTTTTGTCAGTTGGTCAGTGAAACAGAAGATAGCTTACATGCACTGGAATATGCTCTCCAGAATGCTGTATTATGTGTAGGAATTACTAATACTGTTGGCAGTGCAATTGCCAGAAATTCACATTGTGATGTCCATATAAATGCTGGTGCTGAGATAGGTGTGGCAAGCACCAAGGTGACAGAGGACCTTTTGACATTCTGTTGCAGAAACAGTCCTCTCTTCTTCATGGTTTTCTTGTCTTTTCCTTTGTTTTTCCATGAAATTGATTTGCAGATATGCTTTTTGAGCAGGCATATACAAGTCAAATAGTCGTTATGGCTATGTTAGCTTTAGCAATTGGAGGGGATGCTATTTCTAATGAAGTGAGAAGAGAAGCAATAATCGATTGTCTTTTTGACCTTCCAAGTATGTGTCAATTCCTATCTCACCTTCACAATTTCTGAACTTCTGTTGGATGTGCCTTTTCTTTCTAAACTCATGTCGATAAATTTTTTGTATGAAACATTAAATCCCTTGTCAATACCTTGTAGACAAAGTCGAGAGGTGCTGAAGCTTGACCAGGAAATGAAAGATCTTGCTAAGGTACTGATTGCAGAGCAGTCACTTCTCATGTTTGGCAGAGGATACAATTATGCCCCAGCTTTGGAAGGTACTTTAAAAGTAAAGGAAGTGGCATTGATGCACAGTGAAGGAATACTTGCTGGTGAAATGAAATATGCTCCTCTGGCTCTAGTGGATGAGAGTCTTCCCATTGTAGTGATTGCTACTCATGATGCTTGCTTCAAGTTAGCTTTTGTTGGACAGGTTTACTTGGATCCATGAAATCTGTATTTGTTCTAAAGCTGAAGTTGTCAATGTTAACAGCAAGCAACAATGAGTTATTGAGCAACTCCATGCCTGCAAAGGACTCCTTATTGTCATGTGCTCAGGGGGATGCTGCAGCTGTGTCTCTTGGTGGAGCATGTAGAGTCATTGAAGTTCCTTAGGTGGAGGACTGTCTTCAGCCTGTAGTCAATATAGTTCCTTTGCAGGTACAGAGTACTTCCAATAGTTTTCTATGCTTGCCAAGATGCAGCATCTTTTTTCCTACCCTACTGAATGCGTTATAATTTGCTGAAGATGAAGCTATGATGTAGATAGGTGGAGCTGGATGGGAGCCTGTAGCTTTCTGTTTCCTTGATTTGTTTTATGCTCTCATTGTTTGTTTTTGCATTTTGAGTTCCAAAATTCTCTCTATGATTTAGCATTTAGCTCTAGCTCTAAAAGAGAGTTTTATTTTTATTTTTTATTTTTTTAAAGTCTCAACAAAAACAAAAGAAATCAATTTTATTGATTGAGCCTAAAAATTTTGCTGTTTTTATTTGTTTATTTATTCATTGCTTATAGAGTATTTTCACATTCTTGTTATTCCTTTCAAATAGCCTGTTTTATTCTACTAGATTTTTCTAATTCATTGGAAATGAGATAATTTTTTGACATTTGGGGTGTAGTTGTTGGCGTATCATCTCACGGTCCTAAGAGGATACAATGTCGACCAGCCCGAACCTTGCAAAGAGTGTGACGACATACTAGAAGCCTACTAATAGATTTCTTCTGATTGTGTTTACCTAGCAGCGAAATGGATTATGTTATAAGAATGTAAAGCATCTTCTGATACAGAATATACATTCTATTGATCACTTGTACTTTTTGGAATGTCACTCATTGTAAGATCTTTATTTATGATCAATTAGGAAAAATTGTCGTAACTCACCTTTTTGCGCGTTTGCGTCTTGTTATGCAATTATTTGCCAATCTGCCTTTGAGTGTCGTGCTCATGGTACCTAAACATTGTTTCAAGGTGGAGGTTGGAAGAGTAAATCGTATCCTCATTCGGGAAAAGAGAGCAGGCAATATAACAAAAAATGTGTTATTAAAGGTACAAGATTGATGGAATTGATAAAGTATATGAGATAGGATTTTCTTCTTTTGCTAAGATCGATTTTTGGCATTAAGCATGTCTCTTGAGTAGTGATTGTCATGTTGGTCATCAACGCAATTTGTACCACGTTCTAGTTCCCTTTTTTAGTGTGATATTTAGCTCCATGATGCGGTTCAATTTGTAGAGACGCAGAGCCCTCATGTATTCAACTAGAAAGAATTTCGATGTCTACTTGCTCCGTGAGCAGCCCATTCTATCAATTAACCGTACATGGAAAATACAATACGACTCTCACTATATAATAAAAGCAAAATCCTAAGCTGCTTCTGGCGTTGTTAATCAACGCGTTGTTATTTTTCTTCTGAACTGTTGTTTCACTTTCCAGGGGTGTGTTAGGGGTGGGCACCCCGTAGGACATGTGGGGATGGGTCGACTTGGACCCGTTCCCAATTTCAGCACGAAGCGCAGGCATCCATGACTGTACGAGGCAAGAGCGGCGGGGCTGCTAGTCGGCGAGGACGAAAAACGTGGACAAAAGTAGATAAGGTCTTGTGGTGAACCCATGTGTAAAGGTTTCGAGCGAGACAGGGTAAGAGGACCACGGGAAACAACAGGATGATTGAAAGGGGCCCGGGACCAACAACGATGCGAGGGACGTCACTGAAAGCGTGGCGGCGAGCATCATGAGGATGTGGAACGATCGGGCACAGCAAGCGGGAGCCAACAACAGGTGAGCGACAAGCGCCGGTGCGCAGTAGAACAGAAGACAGAAGACGGCAAGGGAGGTGGCTGAAGGGTGGGTCTCGAATGGGGAGTCGGGTGGAAGTTGACCAGCACGGAAACAAGGAAGACGAGGATGGGGTGGAAGGAAGCGAAGCCAGGGGGAACCTCGGACATTTGTGTCGGGACGACGGTCAGGCGGCATTGGGATCAGCTTCTTGAGGATCCGTAGTCCCGCGTAGAGGATGATTGTCGAAACGACGAGAGAGGAAGACGGCTGAAGGGGGAGCATATCTTGGCTGATTGCATATACCTGGGAAGCGACGCATATATATACAGAATGGGGACCCGAAGGCGGAATGACTGTTTTGCCCCTTATAAAATGCGTCCGTACGATCTTGTCGGCGAGGCTATATTTGGTAAGGCGGGTGTTCCCTGGGGTTTGTAACGTCGAAGGTATTCCTACGCAAATAAGAATCCGCTGGAAAGGGCGACACGTGTCCTCTCGTGGGACCCACGGACTGAGGAGAAAATCAGGCGCCATTTTCAAAAATTTTCGGACTGACTGACGAGACGGAGGGTTTCTTCTTCAGCGAGTCTCTTTCTTCGCGCCTTTCTCTCTACCCTCCTTCTCTCTCTCTGCGACGAACAGGACGCGACCTCCCTGTCTCTCTGTGCCCTCCCTCTTTCCGACCGGCGAACCACCGCCGGCAACCGACGAACCGCCGCACGGGACCGGCGAGAGGACCGCGAGACCTAGCTCCCTCTCTCTGCCCTCCCTCTTTCCGACCGGCGAACCACCGCACGGGACCGGCGAGAGGACCGCGACACCGACGAACCACCGCGCGGGACCGGCGAGAGGACCGCGACACCGACGAACCACCGCGCGGGACCGGCGAGAGGAACGCGACCTCCCTCTCTCTCTCTGCCCTCCCTCTTTCCGACCGGCGAACCACCGCACGGAAGCGGCGAGAGGACCGCGAGCAATCGACGAACCGACTGGCGAGAGGAGCGCGACCTCCCTCTCTCTCTCTGCCCTCCCTCTTTCTGACCGGCGAACCACCGCGAGCAACCGACGAACCACCGCACGGGACCGGCAAACCACCGCACTGCCCCTCCGGCTCCGGTTCCGGCCCCGACTCGTCTGTCCCTCGCTCTTTCTCTCTCCTCGCGTCTCTGTCTGCCCTCCCTTTCTTCGACGGCGAACCACCGCGTGACTGGCGAACCACCGCGCCCCCCCTCCGGCTTGTCCAGGTAATTTCTCGCTTTCTCTTTTCTCTCTCTCTCTGTCTGACGGGGTGACGGAAGGGTTTTTATAGGAGTTCAGCGATGCCTGTGCTTGAGTGTAGAAGTTGTGGTCATGGCAAAGTCTTGGTCAGTTTTGATGATAAATGTAGCTCAGCTCCTTTCGGCGATGAGGTCAATAGTGGTGAAATTGATTTGATTATTGATCAGAAAATGCCAGACAATCCTATCAGCTTTTGGACAGCCAATATGCATACCCAATGGCCAGATTTCACTAAGGGGGAGTTATCCGAAAGTCTCTATTGGCGTAATATTTCCACACGTTAAGTCTAGTGTAGCCTAGTCAACTGTCGTCATTTATATGACTAATTCAATCTCAGATGACGAACTCCCTTAAAAGACTTTGCAGAGACATGTGTAGGTGCTCCATTTAATCTCACTTGTTGATGAAAGTTGCAACGGAGTGGACATATGCTCAATTAGAAAATTTATACTGAACACAATGCCTTTATATTTGGAAGCATGTAATAGACTATTTAACACAGAATAATAGCAATCAATCCCTGTCTTTTTCAGGAATTTGGAACTTATGTTGCATAGTTTTGAGGACATTTTACACATGAGAGCTGCTATTTTAAATACTGAGACCTGAAAGGTCATTAGTTATGTTGTTCTCGCATCGGTACCAATTTTTACCGTAGGCAAAGCTTTCACTTGGTCCCAAAAATTGCAAGTTTCCACTCTTTTTTTTTCCCCCGGTCATCATTCTGCATCATTGCGATAATTCATTTCCATGGCTATTTGAAAGCTAAACTCTAACACCCCTAAAAAGGTTGCCATTTTTGCATGTGAAGCTTCTTAGGAGCAATTTGAACTGGTGAAAATCTTAGAAGGGGGTAAGGTGTATATTAATTGGTGTTTTATGGGCAAGCAAGAAGGTGAAAGTATTAACCACTTGTTGCTACAGTCTAGTGTGACCAGAGAGCTTTGAGAGTTGCTATGTGTGGTGTTCAATAGGTCATGCCTTGGTGAAAGAAGTTTAGGGTTTAGCAAAGGACTTACTTAGGTGAGAAATAAGAGAACCTCTTGAAATGGAAACTTTGGGAGTGCTTAACAGAGTGCTTTGTAATCTAGGACTTTAATGTGAGTGTGCATTCTTTATTTGTCTGAGGTGTACATATATCATGTTGATGATGTAAAGTTAAGAGAGTTTGGACTGCCTATTGTTTTTGCTGTCATAAATATATGATACAACTAATATATTGCGTCTGTTGACTTTGTCCATCTCCTCTCTTTCTATATGATATGCAGCACGTTATGCAATGCTTTTGCTGGTCTATATCAAGGATAATGTCCTCCTCAGAATATATTAGCTATAGTTTAAACGGCTTACGCCTGGAATCCATTTTCAGTATGTGCTGGTTATTTGTGGTGTTCAATAGGTCATGCCGTACTTGGTGAAAGAAGTTTAGGGTTTAGCAAAGGACTTACTTAGGTGAGAAATAAGAGAACCTCTTGAAATGGAAACTTTGGGAGTGCTTAACAAAGTGCTGTTGTAATCTAGTACTTTAATGTGAGTGTGCATTCTTTATTGGTCTGAGGTGTACATATATCATGTTGATGATGTAAAGTTAAGAGAGTTTGGACTGCCTATTTTTTTTGCTGTCATAAATATACGATACAAATAATATATTGCGTCTGTTGACTTTGTCCATCTCCTCTATTTCTGTCTATCTGATATGCAGCACGTTATTCACGTGCATTCTTTATGATTTGCAGCACGTTATGCAATGCTTTTGCTGCTCTATATCAAGGATAATGTCCTACTCAGAATATATTAGCTATAGTTTTAACGGCTTATGCTTGGAATCCATTTTCAGTATGTGCTGGTTATTTTAGGCCATACTCTGTAATTGATTGAACTAAATAATAGCTGAAAGCAAATAGACTTGTCCATGGCTGATTGCATGTTGTACCTCTTTAACAGGTCAAGCATTTGGTGTTTCATTTTAATCCTAGTTTGGGTGCGAAGTTGCATGTGTAAATTTATTGGATGGCTGAATCAGAGGTAATTCTTTACTTGTACTATTCGAAACATATATTGTTTTCTTAAGTAAAAGTGGGATAATTATATTTTGTTCTTTTAATTGCAGCTTGAAACTTCCCATCTTGTATTTTTTTAATGAGTTAGGAAAAGCTGCCGTAACCCAACTTTTTGTGCGTTCACAGCTTGTTATGCATTCACCTATTAATCTATACCTTGAAGTCATTATCATGGTACCTGATCATTATTTTTTACAATTGACAGAGCAAGAATGGCTACATTTTAGTCTCATCTTGGATGCCATGCAAATTAGAGACAAATATGTAGTTCATTAGTGCCTTTATTTAAAAGGTCATGAAAATGGTTATTGCCGACATTTTAGTTATCATAATTAGCATTCTTGAGGGTGCAGCTATCCTCTAGTAATACCAAATTCGGAGACTCCTTTTTTATGGGGGACTTTGTTTGAAGTATCTTTTGCTGCATCATGAGATGCAAAAGGAGTCTGGTGAAGGGAAGAGGAAAATTGCATGCTTATTCTAGAAAAAGAGCAGGTGGTGAGAACCAAAAAAAGGTGGTTATTAAAGGTGCAAAATTGATGAAATCAACTGAGTTTCTGAGACATGATTTTGCTTTTCACTGAGATTGGTTTTTGACGTGAAAATGTCTGTCGAGTGGCGATTTTCATCAAACTGTTATTGAACTCCATATGGTTCAAACCTTTCTTGGGAAATACTCTTGAGGTTACCTGTACTGTCTGTTGAATCGACTAAATGGGCATATTAGCATGTATTCCACCATGGAAACGTTCTGCTCTGTAGGCACAGTGGGGACTTGTGTATTTAAATGGAAAGATCTTCATGTCAACTCACTCCAAAGCATTTGTTTATGGTCTCTCACTTGACATTTTGTTACCTGAGTTCAATTTGTTAGTCAATCGTATTACAAGATACAATGCGACTCTCACTAGATACCAGCAAAAAGCAAAGCCATAAGTTCCAACTGCGCTGTTATTTTGTCTAACACACTGTTATATGTTTCTTCCCTACTCATTTTTATCTTTCCAGGGTGTGCGAGTTGCAGGCACTCTGGGACATTTGCAGCTCTGTCAACATGGACCAATTGCCACTTCTGGCACAAAGCGCATATCCACGACCATACGAGGCAAAAGTGGCCGTGCTCTTCCACCATGTAGCCAGTGAAAACGAGACACTCGGACAGACATAAGTACAATCTTTTTTTTGAACCCACATGTAAAGTTTTCAAGCAAGACCAAGCAAGAGGACGATGGAAAGCAATACCGATAACAACAAATAGGGGAAAGAATGAAAGGGGCCTTGGAACAACAACGATGCAAGGGAAGCCACCGAGAGCGAAGCAGCGAGCATCATGAGGATGTGAAATGCTCGGGCACAACAAGTGGGAGCAAATGAAAGATGAGCAACAAGTGCCAATGAGCTATAGAACAGAAGACAGAAGATGGCAACAGAGGTGGTAAAAGAGTGGGTTTCAAAAGGGGACTTCGGTTTCCCTTGATATTTCACCTTAATGAAGTTGAGCAGCACGGGAACAATAAAGGTAAGAACAGCATGGTGGGAAGTGGAGGCAGGGAAACCTCGGACATTTCTGTGGGGACAACTGCCGAGCGGCATTGGAAACTGGAATAAGTTTCCAGATTATCCTTTATCCCATGTACAGAACGATTATCAAAGTAATCAGATAGAAAGATGGGCTACTAGAACACGGAAAATACTAATGCATTAGAGTGGGAGCAAATCTTCCTTTTCATAATGGAGTGGTTGAGCACTGCACTAGCAGATTGTCGAGCTATTCGGTTATTGTCTTGCTACTCTTAGGCAATTTGATGAACCTAGACCGAATGAGGGTGACATTATAGTCAAACTGTCGTCTTGCAGTGAATGCAACGGGGTTGGGGACATCACACATAAGATGGCATACTATGACTTTCATCCCATGTCCACGAAACTTTCACATTCATCTTCTGCTTCACTCATTGGAGGACAAACGAAAGTTGCCTAGTCTTCCTACTTCATAGAGCGCTTGATGGTCACCGCATATTTATTTCTTTATGGAGACAGAAGCAGACCCTCCAACGAGCCAAAAGAGTTTAGTGCCTACGAAATGCAAAATTCCAAAGTCAACATTGATGGACCTGACATAAGTGCAATAATTTAAAAATAAGTTCCTCTGGAGCATACGGAAGTTTTGGCTCGGCGGCTTGGAAGCTGGTCTCAAGAGCCTCACCCATTCGTGCAAATAAGAATGGAAATAGACGGGTGTTATAAAACCACCGGCCACTGGGCCTCAGAGAGATTTGTTCGGATTATCTGTCCCTGTCCATATTGGTCGAGGCTAACGCCAGCAGATCTGAATCTACAAGGGCCCACCTCAATTCTTAGATTCAGTGCGCAGTGGCTTTTCAGCCATTGTTACTTGCTGCTTGCAGGCTCGAAAATCTCTCCTTCGCGTCTCCTCCCTGGCTCAACGTTGGTTGGTTAATCATGAAACATTGTTTATGGTCACCCCAGGTTTCTGATGGGGTTTGGAAAAGCTCTCCCGGTTAAAGTCGAGAAAAATTAGGTGCGAACAAGCTCACATGCAAGATCCAAACTTGAGCAATCCCATTCGCAGTATGCCCATCTTCTAGAACAGATACACTGTTTTTAAGGTCACCTTCTACTGAACAATGGACACCCATACCTATATTACTAACTTGCTTAGGCTTCGAAAGCATGTCAGTCCTTCCAATCATGTCACTTAACCTGTATTAATAAGAGCGAAAACAAAAGTGTGTACGGCACGTTGATAACAAGTTGTCGTTAATAAAGCCAAATAACGAGAAAGAGAAGTATAAGGTGAGGTCCATAAGAAAATCATGCGGATATGAATGTAAAACATACCGAGGGGAGGGTTTTCAAGTGATTCGTCAACAAAGGGGAATGAAGAAGACGATCCAGTACTAGAGAATATGATCGTTACATCTATGCCAAATTTATGAGCTTTCTAAGGATCATACGATAGCTAGAGCGAGACTGCTTTGATATATGGCATTCTTTCATCATCTTTTCAGTCTCGTCGTACTAAGGGACAACTACCCCAGGAAGTCTGCCTTCTTTAACGGATCGACATGTCTTAACAAAACCGTTACTTTGGTCTGTTTCTTCACTGGTTACCTCTCTGATGCATGTTAAAAAGCAGAGCTTGCAGAACTGCTGCGTCCATGACCTCTTTCCTGGTTTTGTACAGAACAGTTGAGAGGTGAATCTGACTAGTTGCTATCATCCGAAAGACTTGATGACAATTATGTCATAGTCGCAGTGTAAACACAAAGGGAGCTGTATGAATGATCATTTTCCTCTCCAATCAAGGCGAAAGCTTTAGTCAATACCATGAGAATAAACAAGTTACAGTCCTTTGAAATATAGTGAAAAGGATAATTACGCTTTTTATGAAATCACGGTTCTTTCCAAAATGCGTAAAAATAAGGGATAACTACACCAAAAGTTCTAAACCTTTGTTGAAAAATGCAATTCAATTCTAAACCCTCAAAAAGTACAAGAAGTCATAATACTTGTTGAGTTGATTAATGTAGCCCTTTTTTTTTTTTTATCTTTCACTTTCTTAAAATACAGAGTCTGTCGCTTTTTCTTTTTCTTTTTTCTCTTCATTTCAACTTGTGCTCTACCTGATACTATTCATCTTCTTTACCGCACAAGCTCAACGATAACGCAATCATCATCAGAGTTTGGCCGCCAACCAAGTCTCCAGAGCAATGTCACGACAGTTCTCTTCCCTACCGTCAACAGCCAGTGGCGAGGCCAAACAAGATCCTCCAGTTTCAATCACCATTTTTGGAGTTCCAAGCAGCCATTTTTAACTATGACAGTCATCAAGCTGTCCCCAATGTTCATCCCATGCCCCATCGACATCTGAGTAAGGCCCAGAGACAGCTAGAATTTGCTGCCGATCGAGACCTTAGAGCCCCTGTTTTCACTCTCTCCTGGACTTCATGTCCTTGTAACCCAGCTTTTTGCGTGTTCATGGATTGTTATGCATTTACCTGATATTCTACCTTGAAGACGTGATCATGGTACCAGAACATTGTTTCATGTCGACATGGCAAGAATGACTACAGCTTAGTTTCATCCGGGAAGCCATGCATCTTAGAGCAATATGGTAGTTCATTAATGACTTTATCATAAAGGTCATGAAACAATTTCTATTGCCAACATTTTATTTATCTACCAAAATCGGTTTTTTTATGAAGAACTTTGGTGGAAGTTATCCTTTGTTGCATCGGAAGACGTGAAGGGAGTCTGGTGGAGGTCTGAAGAGGAAGATTGTATCCCCTATCCAGGAAAAAAAGAGTAGGTAGTGGGACAAAGAAGTGGGTTATTAAAGGTGCAAGAATGATGAAATCGATCATCTGAGACCTGATTTTGCTTTTCCGAGTGGTGATTACGAGGCCTCTTGGATTCAACTGGAATGAATTCAATTTCAACGCCCTCCAAAGCAGTCGTTCATGGTCTCCCTTTGACTTTTTGTCAACCAAGTCCATTTTATTAATCAACCATAGTGCAAGATACAAAGCGACTCTTCACTACATACCGAAAAAAGCAAAGCCATAAGATCCAAAATGCGCTGATATTGGTTATCTAACTCGCCATATATATGTTTCTTCCCTGCTCATGTTTCCCTTTACAGGGTGTGAGAGTGGCAGGCACCCCATGGGACATTTTGCGGCCGTGTCAACATGGACCAATTGCCTATTCCGGTACAGAGCGCACATCCATGACCGTACAAGGCAAAGTTGGGCGCGCCCTTCCACCGTGTAGTCGGCGAGAACTGGACACACGGAGAGACATAAGTACAATCCTGTGCTGCACCCACGTGTAAAGTTTTTGAGCGAGACCAGGCAAGAGGACCACAAAAAGCCATACGGGTAACAGGAAATAGGGGAAAGAGTGATAAGGGCCTTGGAACAACAAGGAAGCAAGAGAAGACACTAGGAGCAAAGCAGTCAGCACCATGAGGATGTGAAACACTCGGGCACAACAAGCGGGGGCCAATGACAAATGAACAACATGTGCCAATGTGCAGTAGAACAGAAGACAGAAGATGGCAACGTAGGTGGAAGACCGGCGGGCGTGAAATAGGGTCTTGGGTTCCGCTTGATATTTTACCTCGATGAAGTTGACCAGAACGGGAACAATAAAGGCGAGGATGGAGTGGACGGAAGCAAAGGCGGAGCGGATGTCCGTGTGGGGACGACGGCCGGGCTGCATTGGAAAAGGTTTCTAAGTTATCCCCAGCCCTATGTAATGGATGATAAACAAAATGATCAGAGAAACAGAGACATAGCAACTAAAACAGAGAAAGTACTTATGTATTAGAGCGTGAGCAAAGCTTGCTTTTTATAATGAAGTGCTTGGGCACGGCACTTGCGGCTCGTCCGTTTCTTTTATAATTGACTTGCCACTGTTCAGGAGTTAAACGAAGCTTCATCGAAGAGGGTTACATCATTGTCGACCCGTCGTCTTTCAGGTGTGAAATGCAACGAGTGGGGGACATTGCACAAGAAATGCGTACTAACACTACATTAATCTCCCTCTTTACACCGACAAAAGGAAAGTTGTCCAGCTTTTTACTACTTTATATGGCGTCGGATTTTCCCCGCATTTTCTCATGACGTAGCCAGGATAGCAAAACCTCCCAATGAGCCAAAAGAATTTTGAAAGTGCCCATGGAGACAAGATTCCAAGTCAACAATCATGGCATATTATTTGTGATGGGGTTCGGTAAAGCTCTCTAGGTTAAAGGCAATAATGATTGTCTTGAAAATTGAGGAAAAGTTCCACAAAGCAGAGTCATAAATTTAAGTTAGCGAGCGGGATTGAAAACTGCAACAGGTTACTAGATTATACTTTGTTCCATGCACACGCTGATTATGGATCGGCGAGCGGCCGGCAAGCCGTCAGCAGCCTCCCCTGCAGTCACGCGAAAAGATTAGGGAATTTAGTTTAGAAAAAAGAATTCGTAAAAGTTCTTTACAAAGTGTAATTTTTTTTTTCAAACCATATTTACATCAAGATTGCTTCCCAATTGTTTTTAGATTGTAGTTTACCAAACATCATTTAAATTTTGGAAAACCTCTTTTTATCTAAAGTCCTTTGGAGACTTACCCCAAGCCAAACCAAATGCACCTATGGAGGCCTTAGAACAACAACGATGCAAGAGAAGCCACCGAGAGCGAGGCAACAAGAATCATAAGGATGCGAAACACTTGGGCACAACAAGCAGGATCAAGTGATGGATGAGCAACAAGTGTCAATAGAACAGAAGAAGACGGAAGATGGCAACAGAGGTGGAGAAGGAGTGGGAGACGAAAGGGGACTGAGGCTTCTCTTGATCCGTAATGATATTTTGAAAATGATAAAATAATCAAAGGCTATCAATATGTTTAATAATTGAGTAATCAGGTGAAACATGCATAAGCCGTTATGTAAATAATGTCCTAATCGGGTCATCTAACGATGAGGAATACACTATTCTTTCAGTGGTGAACAAAGCATTGGATGTATAGAAGCTGGAGGTACCCATATAAAAGGTAAACAAGTTAGAACAGGACATTTGGTAAAGTTTGGAGGTACCGTGAACGGGTCAACAATAAGGTAGTGTCATGATTGCTAATATGCTTGGAATGATTAGTGGATAGAAGCTAGATTGAAGTTGAATATCAGCAAAAGTTTGATATAACCAGAAATTTACGGAAGGTGGACATCACTAGAATACTACTTGGATATCAGCAACGTACTACATGATTACCAGCAGGGCCTAAACTGGATATTCTCAGAGTATTAAAGGCTAGATATCAGCAGGGCATAGACAGGTTATTAGCAAAAGTACAATACTGAAGGCTGAATATAAGCAAAAGCCTGGCCATAGTCTGATATCATCAAACAACTAGAAAGCTGAATATTACCAAAACTGCTGATATAATCAATATACAACCTATAACAAACATATCGTCACAAACTTAAGATTATTATTCTCTGATATTTTATTTTATCCCTTTATGGCTTGTGATCATGTATGGATTTTTGTCATCTAGAGATTTTGATTGACCAAGATTATCTACGCGAAATAATGAAATCACACAAGATATTTTGATTGATCTGAAAGCAACATACTTTCCATAAATGAATTACTCTATTTATGGATATCAACATTTGATTGTATGAGTGATCAAATCGATGGAAATCTCTTATTGATCGACTTCAACGGCTGATTGATCTTCTCAACGATTGTCCAATTACTAGTTTGAGATTGATCCCCTTAAAGAATATCTGATGGGAATATTGGGTGTGGAGGAGTATAAATGGAGACCAAGGCACCAAAGAGAGTGGGGGATCAAGAATTCATAAATCCAAATTTTTGAGTGGCATTGGAAACTGTGGTAGGTTTCTAGACTATCCTTTGTCCTATGTACAGATGATTTTCAAAGTAATTAATAGGGGTGAGCGGTAGGTTTCTAGACTATCCTTTGTCCTATGTACAGATGATTTTCAAAGTAATTAATAGGGGTGAGCATGGTTTCAATATAGAAACTTGAGAATCAGACAACTGGAACTGAGAACTGAACCGATGGAACTTGTCCAATTCTAGGTTCTAAGGTATGCAAAATAAGTTCCAGATTCAAAAAATTAGAGAACTTATTTTGACAAGTAAGTTCTAGGTTCTAGATTGGTAGAACCTAGAACCTAGAATAAATTTTTATATTTTTATTAATCTATGTATTTGCGTGATCCTGTGGTATTTCATGGTGCTCATTGATGAGTATATAATTTGGAACTATAGTTTGAGCTTCCATTTCATGACTAACGATTTTTACTTTTGTGTATCTAAATATAAATTATGGTCAGTACATTATAGTAGCAAGTAGTGGTTTTAAAGGTAATAATTCACTATAATTGTTCAATTAATAATAAAGGTGAAACTTAGGTAGACCCTCAAACCGACCCTAGAACCTGTAACAAAGTAGATTCCAAGTTATAGAATATGCAGAGTAGGTTTCAGATTCCAAAAAATGAGAAACATGTTCCAATAGGTAGATTTTAGGTGGAACTTATACAAAACTTGTAACCGCTCAATCCTAGTAAATAGAGAGGGAGATGGGTGATTAGAACAGGAAAAATACTAATGCATTAGAGTGGGAGCAAATCTTGCTTTTTCATATCGGAGTGATTGAGCACTGCACTAGCTGATTGTCGATCTATTCTATAATTGTCTTGCCACTCTTCAGCAGTTTGGTGAAGCTAAGACCGAAGGAGCGTTACATTATAGTCATACTGTCGTCTAGCGACGAATGTAACGTGGGGTGGGGACATCACACATAAGATAGCATACCATAACTTTCATCCCCTGTCCACGAAACTCTTACATTCATCGTCTACTTCACACACTGGATGACAAAACGAGAGTTTGTCCTGCTTTTCTGCTTTATAGAGCGCTGGATGGTCATCGCATATTTGTTTCTTCATGGAGACAAAGAAGTAGACCCTCCAACAAGCCAAGAGTTTAGTGCCTCCAGAATGCAAGATTCCAAGTCGACATCGATTAATCATGAAATGAGTATAGGAATATAAAAAGAAGTTCCTCTGGAGCATGCGGAGGTTTTGGTTCGGCCGCTTGGCAGCTGGTCTCCGAACCCCCATCCCATTCGCCCAAATAAAAATGGAATGAGACGGGCGTCATGAAATTTACCGGTGGTCCTGGGAGGGATTTGTCCGTATCGGTCGAGGCTAATGCCAGCAGATCTGAATCTACAAGGGCCCACCTCAATTCTTAGATTCAGTGCGCGACGGTTTTTCAGCCATTGTTACTTGCCGCCTGCAGGCTCGAAAATCCCTGCTTCGCCTCTCCTCTCTGTCTCGACATTGGTTAATCATGAAATATTGTTTATGGTGACCCAGGTTTCTGATGGGGTTCGGTAAAGCTCAACCGGTTAGAGGCGATGAAAATCGTCTATTAAGTTGAGAGATGTTCCACAACGCAGAGACATGGATGGAGGTGGAACAGAGAGAAGGAATAATCTCTCTTCCCTGGCTTGCTCTTCGGGCCACTGCCATTATTAGGCTTTGTTTGTACTCTGCACTTCACCTGCAGAAAAATTGCAGGAGCTTCTTACAATTTCCTATCCCATTTTTTTCACTTTGGACAAATGATAATTAGGTGCCACCAAGCTCACATGCAAGACGCAAACTTGAGCAATCCCATTCTCAGTATGCCCATCTTCTAGAGCAGATACCCTGCTTATATGGTCACCCTCTACTGTATAATGGAAACCTGTACCTATATTACTAACTTGGTGAGGCTTCGAAACCATGTCAGTCCTTCCAATCATGTCTCTTAGCCCCTATTAGATAGAACGAAAGCAGAAATATGTACGTCACATCGAACAAGTCATCGTTACTCAAGCCAAATATAGAATTGTCGTGTGGCTTCCCGAGAAAGAGAGGTATGAGGTGAGGTCCACAAAATATATCATGGGGATCTGAATGGGAATCACATACCTAGGAGGGGTCTCAAGTGATTCATCCACAAAGGGGAATGAAGACATTCTGGTACTGGAGAATATGGTCATTATGTCTATGCCAAATTTATGAGCTTTCTAAGGATCATACAATAGCTGGAGCAAGACTGCTTTGATATATGGCGTTATTTCATCATCTTTTCAGTCTCATCGTAGTAAGGGACAACTACTCCTGGATGTTTGCCGTCTTTAACAGATCGGCATGTCTTGACAAAACCGTTACTTTGGTCTGTTTCTTCACTGGCTACCTCTCTGATGCATGTTAAAAAGCAGAGCTTGCAAAATATAGAGCTGACTTGTTATAGAAGCTAGCTGCTGCCCCCCTGACCTTTTTCCAGGTTTTGTACAGAACAGTTGAGAGGTGAATCTGACTAGTTGCTATCATCCAAAAGACTTGATGACAATTATGTCATAGTCACAGGATAAACAACACAAAGGGAGTAGCATGGATGATCATTTTCCTCACCAATCAAGGTGAAAGCTTTAGTCAATACCTGTGTGAATAAACAAGTTACAGCCCTTTAAAATATAGTGGATAACTGAAGTTCTACACCTTTGTGGAAAAATGTGATTCAATTCCACAAATCTCAAAGTCATAGTGCTTGTTGAGTCGATTACTATGGCTTTTTAATTACTTTTTTTAAATAGAGTGTGTCTATTGCTTTTTCATTTTCTTTTTCTCTCTTTGTTTCAACATGTCCGTTCATTGTTATTATTCATCTTCTTCACCACACAAGCTCCACACAAGCTCAACTACGACGCAATCATTATCAGTGTTTGCCCGCCAATTGTCTCCAGAGCAATGTCTCCACCGATCTCTTCCCTACCGTCAATAGCCAATGGCAAAGCCAAACAAGATCCCCAAGTTTCAGCTCACCATTTTTGGAGTTTCAAACAGCTTTCTTTTACTTTGACAGTTCTCGAGCTTTCCCCAACGCTCATCACGTACTCTGTCAACATGTGAGTAAGGGCCAGCGACACCTAGAACTGAGACTCAAGAACCCCTATGTTCATGAACTTAGAGGAATATCGTAGTTCATTAATGCCTTTATCCTAAAGGTCATGAGAATTCCATTGAATGCATTTTAGTTATCTACTGAAGTCAGAAATTTCCATTTTTTATGATGAACTCCAGTTGAAGTTATCCTTTGTTGCATCGTAAGATGTAAAAGGAGACTGGCGGAGGTTGGAAGAGGAAGATTTTACCCGCACAGGGGAAGAAGAGTAGGTGGTGGAACAAAGTGGGTCATTAAAAGTGCAAGATCGATGGAATCAATCGATTATCTGAGACCATATTTTGTTATTAAGAGTGGTGATTACGAGGCCTCTTGGATTCAAATGGAAAGAATTCAATGTCGACTCCCTCCAAAGCAGTCGTTCATGGTCTCACTTTTGACTTTTTGTCACCTCAATCCATTCTATTAATCGACCATATTACAACATACAAAGCAACTCTTCACTATATACCAACAAAAGCAAAGCCATAAGATCCAAAATGTGCCGTTATTGGTTATCCAACTCGCTGTATATATGTTTCTTCCCTGCTTGTGTTTCCCTTTCCAAGGTGTGCGGGTCGCCAGCACCCCTGGGGACAATTTGCGGCAGTGTCAACGTGGAACAATTGCCTGTTCCGGTACAGAGAGGACATCCATCACCGTACGAGGCAAAAGTGGGCGCGCCCTTCCACCGAGAAGTCGGCAAGAACTGGACGCACGGAGAAACCAAAGTATCATTTTGTGTTGAAACCACATGTAAACTTTTCGAGCGAGGCCAGGCAAGAGGGCCACGGAAAGCCATACGGGTAACAAGAAATAGGGGAAAGAATGCAGGGGCCTTGGAACAACAACGATGTAAGGGAAGCCACTAAGAGCAAAGCAGCGAGCATCATAACGATGCGCAACACTCGGGCACAAGTGGGAGTCAACGATAGGTGAGCAACATATGCCAATGTGCAATAGAACAGAAGACAGAAGATGGCAATGTAGGCGGTAGAACAGCGGGAGTCAAATGGGGACTCACCTCCCCCTTGATATTTCACCTCGATGAAGTTAACCAGCACGGGAACAATAAAAGCGAGAATAGAGTGGAACTCAGTGAAGGCAGGGAAGATGTCCGTGTGGGGACGACGGCCGGGCTGCATTGGAACAGACTTCTAGGTCGTCCCAGTCCTATGTAATAGATGATTATCAAAATGATCAGAGAAGTACTCGTGTACTAGAGTGGGAGCAAAGATTGCTTTTTATAATGAAGGGGTCACGCACTGCACTTGCAGATTGCCCATCTCTTCTACAATTGTCTCGCCACTGTTCAGGAGTTCGACGAAGCTTCATCAAGGAGGGTTACATCATGATCAACCTGACGTCTTTTGAGGGGTGAATGCAATAGCGAGTGGGGATATCGCACAAAAAATGCGTACTATAGTTACTGATTCCATGTCGCGTGCTTTACATTAATTTCCCCCTTTACACATAGACAAAATGGAAAGTCGTCTAGCTTTTTGCTCCTTTATATGGCATCGGATTGTCCCCGCATTTTCTCATAACGGAGCCATGATAGCAAAACCTTCCAATGAGCCAGAAGAATTTAAAAGTACCCACGAATGCAAGACTTCAAGTCAACAATCATGGGATATTGTTTCTGATGGGGTTCGGTAAAGCTCTCTGGGTTAAAAGGCGATAATAATTCTCTTTAAAATTGGGGAAATGTTCCACAAAGCAGAGTCATTAATGGAGGTGGAAGAGAGAGAACCTCTCTTCTATGGTGCTCTTTGGGCCACTGCTATTGTTCACCTGTCCCTATAATCGGCTTTGTTTGTACTGCATACCTCTTGTTTTTTTTTTTCGTCAGATTATACTCCACACTTCACTTGCAGTAAAATCGCATAAGCTTTGTACGATTATCCTCTCCTCCCTTTCATACTCTAGACATATAAGGATTAGGTGCCACCAAGCTCATGTCCAAGATGCAAACTTGAGCAATCCAGATCACCTATACCCACCTTTTAGAACAAATACACTGCTTAAATGGTCACCTCCTGCCGAACAATGGACACTGTACTCACAGTGCCGATTTGGCAAGGCTTAAATGCGTGTGGTCAAGATATCAAGAGTATGTCTGTCATCTCAATCATATGGGTTCCTCACTTAACCATGATTAGATAGGACCAAAAACAAAAAGTATCTGTGGCACATTAAACACCAAGTCATCAGTTCTCAAGCCAAATGTATAATTGTTGTGTAATATACTGAGAAAAAGAAGTAAAAAAGGTCGGGCCCATAAAAAATCATCACAGATGTAAAGCATACCTAGGGAACGGGTCCTACAGGGAACTAAATAGTCACCAAAGGTAAATGAAGAAGACATAGAAGTACTGGAGAATACATTCATTATACCTATGCCACATTTATGAGCTTCCTAAAGATCACAAAATGGTTAGAGCAAGACTGCTTTGACATATCTCACACTATCTTATTAATCTTTTCATTCTCAACTTACTAAGTGACACCACTCGATGTTTGCCTACTTAACAGATCAACATGTCTTGACAATATTGTTAGTTTGGTCTGTTTCTTCACTAATTACCTCTCTGATACACGTTAAAAAAGCAAAGTTGTACAAATGAAGAACTTGTTGCAGAAGCGAGATACAGCATCCCTGAACTTTTCAAGTTTTCTACAGAACTGTCGAAAGGTAAATCTGATTAGTGCCATCATCTCAAAATATTGATGAAAATTATGTCATAGGCACAAGATAAATGACACAAAGGGAGTGGGAGTGGTCAATGACCACTTTCCTCTCCACCAATCAAGGTAAAAGCTTTAGTTTATACCATGCGAATAAACAATATGATCCTTTAATGGAGTGGAAAGGAAAAGTAATGGCTTATCAAATAATCATCCCTTTCCAAATTCTTAAAAACAATGACTCACAATTGAAACACATATTCAACTAGTACAAAACTAGAAATTCAGATTTTCTCTTCCTCTTTGACTTCAAGCCCGCTGATTCATTTCTCTCTATAGACATATGAGGATTTCACCCAGTTTGACATGATATAAATGGTGACAGTCAGCTCAACAAGGATAGACAACACACATGCATTAAATAAATTAGCTTTTTAGTTAATATTTTAAAAGAGAATTGCTCTTGTAGTCCTCATTAAGTCACGCATTTATCCAAGAAAACTACTTCCATCAAGTAATGTCAAACTTATCAGATAAAGGGGTAATAGGGGCACAAAAACTTTATATTCAACATTCTCTATGTGAAAAACAGACCATCACTGAAAGGACTACTCGACCACTACTGACTAACCACTAGTGAATAAATTATTTCATCCTGAAGATTAATCACAAAATAACACAATGACTATTCATCCCCTAGATAACATGATTATTATATGCAATATGACCTGACGAAATGAGATGTCCAGAAGATTCATCACAAAATAATACAATCACTATTCACCACTAGGATGACATGCTAAATAAACAGATTCATTTTAGTGCCAGTCACCCCTATGCATGTCTGCAGTCACGTCTGCAGTCACGTTAAAATTCTAGTATTTGGTTTTTAACCTTAGACTTGGGGGTTATTTTCCCACAACTTATGAGCCCCGAGTTTGATAACTTGATCTCAGCTTGGTGTCACCTTCTCCTCGGGCTCTTAGAAAATTTACGCGAATCCTCGTGTAATTCAACTTGCAGTTACTTTAAAACTTCTGAGCTACCCCTTGCAGCTGTTGATACATTAGAATAACTTTAACACCACTTTTTCTCACCAGACTTTCATCTTCCTTCTTCAAGAAGCTCCTTAGTCTTCAGTTTAAGCTGGTGCCTCTGATTGTTGTGTACTCTCCATTCCATCTCCCCAAAAGGAGCAAGCTTCTTCAAAGAAACATACCAATTTAGTCCTTTGTCATCCATCATCAGAATTTATGAAGTGCTCAGCCCATATCTGTTCGGTTTGATCTTTGCATACTTAAACCTTGTCATCCAATCTCCAATTGTATCCTCAGAATCTAACTTAAAACTCCTCCATCATTGCCTCTTTAGCTCTCTTTAGCAAAGACAGTTTCTGTTTATGCTTTCCATCCTCAGGAGATATAGTTCCTTCATTCTGTGACTCGACAATGTGATCAGATTCCTCCTCCCTCCTCCTCCTCCTTATCTTCATCTTTGGCATAAATTGGGAAGATCAATTATTGTTTTGAAAGCTAGTCATTTGAAATTCAACTAACTATTTAAATGGAATTGCTCAATGACCCCAACCCAGTAAAGAAAAGGTTTGCATCCTGTAACTACAAAATCTTTAGCAATCACTGCTAAAATCTTTTACCATTTGGTGAGAACAGCCTTATTATCGCAATACTTTGTCCATAGTGCCCTTTTAAAGTATTTGCTAAGCTACATCTCCTGTGCTTTGACAATGTGAGAGTAAGATCTGCATAACTAGCTCATCCTTTTTACAATAGATCAGGTGTTCTATGGCATCAGATTTACCTCGGAGAAGGCTCATTCATGCTAAAAAAGTAACTCTTAAACGGCTTCCATTTCATTATTTCAAAAGCAAGGACAAAGGTAGAAATTAATTTAGAAAAACTTTTTAAATTTTCGCATAGGTTTGCTGCAAAATCATGATTGTCGGAGTACTTGCAATTACACCATTTCTGTTTTCGCACTCTGTTTTGCTCTTGCGTCCATATATACAAATAATTAATAAGATACTAAGTTAAAAAAAATGAAAAATAGAAATTGTTTTAGTTCACAAGACAAAATGTATGCATGGCTACTCCCAAATGGTTGTAGAACCAAACGAGATGTACCTTGTCCAACCCAACCCCAGACTCTTTGTTCCCAATCCATTTGGCTTTCTGACTACCGTTATTTTAAGTGGTATCCCTAAATTTAAATGAATTCGCCACTGAAACACGTGAACAAAGACATGAATTGGGTAAATATAAAATAAAGAGATGCTTCCAGTTCATCCAAATCAGAAGCTTTTGCTAGATCCATATGATCTACTAAGCAGATCTTGACATAATCCGAAAATATAGTCAGCATTAAAACATTTTGGACATCTATTTTATTTCACCTGCACATAGTTAGTATTGAGAACGGCAAAGATTACTAGTTACTAATTTCAATTGGCGAGGATAAGGGCATGCCCCGGAGAACCATAATTAACAGCCAAGACATTAATACCATCCTGCAATAATATCAGAAAGAATTATTTTACTTGGTGTTCTCCATAGCTCTGATCCACTACGGATGGAAATGAGGTAACTTCTTCAAAAGCACCCACTTAAGTAAAATTTATACCGTATCTTCCATTTTGAAAATGGAAAGAAGGTAACTTTTTTCAAAGAAAAGCCATGAATTACAAGGCAAATGCACCTGGCTGTTTGATCCATGCCAAGTAGAAATTTACCGTTTGTATCACAAAAGCTCATCCAGACCATCACATGAAAGACATCTCTGGGAAATATAATAGGATTGTTAGTCTTGCTATAATTTTAAAGGGGCAAAGAAAGTTAAGAATAATTATCAATGATAACCAATTTGAACAATATAGTTCTCGTCCATTATGAAAATATCAGCATGCTCCAGATTACTTCATGACCATCCAACATGTGAAACTTGAAGCTTTGTGTGTGGCTTGGGAGAGAGGGCATTCCGGCTACTGAATACTACAAATCAATAGTGCCACATTGTATTTTCCTCTTTACTCTAAACTCTGTTCATGAACAAATAGAGGCTAATCTAAGGATTACATTTCAATCATCATAAAGGTTTCACAACCGAAACTTTAATTCGAGTTAAAACCAGCTAGAAATATGAGAAAGCAAACTTTTTCAATAGAGCACTCTTCCTTAACACAAAACCTAGATAGCAAATTATCATGCTTAAGTGATACATAATAATACGACAATAAAGTGGAAGGAAAGCAAAAGTTCACTGAGCATGAGATGCTATATCACAACACGGTCTCATGTACTTGAAATAGAGTTAACAATTACTGCATTGATGGAAGAAACAATGTAGTCCCCCCAGGAGGACTCAAAATATTGGATGGTAGTTTTATCCGATAAAAGTCATCTTCTTGCAGCAATTTCCACGAAAAATAGGGCCAAGCCACAGTCAGAACATTAAACCCACATCACATGATTGAAATTGGAAGACCTGGAACTTGTTCTTGTCGACTACAATAAAAAGCATTCCTCAAGAACCACAGCTTGGTGAGATTCTAAAATCGAATAGCAAAACAGCTCAATCAGGCAATCAATTCAGAAAAGCAAAAGAGAAAGGAAAGGAATATGAAGAAGAATTAGAAGACCTAACCTGGGGGAATGGCTATGCAAAATTTATGAGATCTCTAAGGATAGTAGAACGGCTAGATGAAGACTGCTTTGACATATCTAGCATTATCTCATCATTATCTTTTCAGTCTCATATTACTAAGTGACAACTACTTCTCGATATTTGCCTTCTTAAGAGATCAAAATGTCTTGACAAATCGTCACTTTGATCTGTTTCTTCACCAATTACCTCTTTGATGCATGTAGAAAAGCAAAGATTGCAAAATGAAGAACTGCATTGATGCAGGATTTGTCAAGTTTTTTATAGAGCAGTTGAAAGATGAATCTGATTAGAGCCATCACCCCAAAAAATTGATGACAATCATGTCATAGGCACAAGATAAACAACATAAAGGAAGTGCTGTCGATGACCACGTTCCTCTCCAATCAAGGAGAAAGCTTTAGTCAATACCCATGCGAATAAACAAACTACGGTCCTTTGAGTGGAAAAGAAATGTACAGGCTTCATCATCCTTTTCATTACACTTGAAACCAATGACTAACATTTGAAAAACATATTCAACTAGTACACACCTAGAAATTTCGATCTTCTCATCCTCTTTTGAACTCAAGCCCACCAATTTATTTCACTGTATAAACACATGACAAGTGCACCCAGTATGGCATAATAAACACAGCGACAGTCAACAACGATAGGTAACTCCCATGCATAAGATATATAGGCTCTCTAGTTAATGGTAAAAAAGATCAAAAATTAAGCCAGAACAGTTGTTGAGACAATTATTTCCAGTAGGTAACGGCAAATTTACCAGATAAAGGGGTCTTAGGCGATTGAGTTTGTGGAGAAACTTTATTGAAAAAGCTTTATAAAAAAAGGTACACCACTAAAAGGATTAACTTAATCAAGATTGACCAACTACTAGAATATTTATTTTATGACTTGACAAAATGAGACGTCCAGTAGATTAATAACAAAACAACACAATGACCGTTCATCACTGAGATCACATGAAAACAGATTCATTTTAGTGCCAGCCACCCCAAAACAACTTTTCCACTTGAGCAAAATACAACTTCTAAATAAATTTCTCTAAAAGATGAAAGAACTCAGATACCTCACAAAAATTTAAGCATCTTCCTTAAGATGCAACACATAACATCCTTATGTCTGAACCACAAAAAATGTCTCAAACACATATATATTGACTAGAAAGCTCTAAGACCAGAGCCCTCCCACCTTGGTTTAGTGCTAGTCACGTTGGAATTCTAGTTCTTGGTTTTACCCCTAGAGTTGGGGGTTATTTTTCCATAAGCTATGAGCCTCGAATTTGACAACTTAACCTCAGCTTGGCGTCTCCTCCTCCTTGCATTCTTAGACAATTTACCCAAATCCTCATGTAATTCAACTTTTTGTGACTTTCCATCTTCCAAGCTACCCTTTTCAGCAGTTGATGCATTAGAATAATCTTTACGCCTCTTTTTCTTGTCAGACCTCCGTTTTCCTTCTTCAAGAAGCTCCTTCGTCTTCAGTTTAAGCTGGTGCCTCTGATTGTTGTGTACTCTCCATTCCTTCTCCCTATAAGGAGCAAGCTTCTTCAAGGAAACATACTGATTTAGTTCGTTGTCATCCATCATCAGAATTTCTGAAGTGTTCAATCCATATCTGTTCGGTTTAATCTTCGCATACTTAAACCTTGTCTTCAAATCTCCAATTGTATCCTCATAATCTAACTTATAATACTCCTCCATCATCGCCTCTTTAGCTCTCTTTAGCAATGATAGTTTCCGCTTCCTTTTACGTTTTCCATCCTCAGAAGATATAGTTTCTTCATTCTGTGCCTTGGGGACGTGATCAGAATCCTCTGCCTCCTCCTCCTCCTCCTCCTCCTCCTCCTCATCATCATCATCACCGTCATCTTCACCTCCATCATTTAACTTGTGTCTTAAGCTTCTTTCTCTAGCTGCTACAAATCCATCCTTCGACTCTGATTCATCCCAGCCAACCGGTAGTCCTAGCAACTCATCTTCCTTCTCGAAGTCTGGTTTTTCAATTTCTCCACCGTCTTCATCTCTGTCACTGCCAAAGCCAGGGTCCACATCATCTGCATTGTAATACTTTTGATTAAAAACTTGCTTCATCATCCTATCATATTCCTCGGGATCAAAGTCATCATCAAGATCAACTCCATCCAATGGGCAGTCCCCATCTTCATCTATCCCAGCAATCTGCTTAAACTTTTCGAGTTTCTGCTTCATCTCCTCCTTTTTTAAATTCTTCAAGTGCTTCAACTCCTCCTTCCTTTCCATCTCAGCAATTTTCATCCTCTCCTCCTTGCTCTCTCTCTGCTTCTTCCTAGCCGTCTCTTTCTTCCTCACTGACCCCTCGATGGTCCTCGAATGACCCAATACCCTGTCACCTGCATTCTCCTCGTACCTGAAATTCGTTTCATAATCCTCTTGTTTCTCAATCTCCTCCTCATCCCTCCACAACTCTTCCAACTCCTCCTCATTAACATGTCCTTTGCTCTTCTTATCCTTATCAACCCACATCTTATTCAAAAAGAACTCCTTCAGAAACATCTCATTCTCACCCAAAGCCTCGCTCCTGCCAAAATATTCATCCAGCTTCTGCTGAAACTCTGCAGCATCACCACCTTCAACTGGCTCAGCATCATCTCTCCTCTTCACTGTCAAAAAATCACCACCATGTCGCCATCAACCTCTGCAGCCTCTGCAGCCTCCGCAGCTTCCAAGAAAGCCCTTCTCATCTCCTCTTGCTCCTCACTGTAGCTCTTCTTCTTGGTAGCCTCTGTTTGCTCATCATCAAAATCAGGTCCCTCCTCAATCAGGTGCTTGGCTACCACATCTTTCAGGTAAAGCTTATGTTTTCTGTCCTTCAACTCCTTCTCTTCATCTCCATCACTATCTTCAGACTCAAAAAGAGCACATTCTTCTCTTTAAGACTCGGGTCTCGGCTTCGCACCTTAAGTAGCGCATTAAAGAAGTCCAGGTCCTTCTTACTAGCCTTACTCACATCAACATCATCATCCAAAGACGATGAGGACTCAGAGGACTCGTCACCTGATTCAGAGGATGAGTCATCTCCGACAAGGCCCTTCTTTTTGAGTTCCTGAAGCCGATGGAGGTCCTCGCGCTTCTTATTATGCTCAAAACGGTGAGCGTATTCTTTGTTGATCTCAATCTTTGACACATTCTCATCATCAGAATCACCGCCATCAAACAGCTTCAACCCCATCCCTGAAGCAACAGTCATCAAGCACAAGCCTGCTTATTCAACAGACAACAAAGAGAGACAACAATTTGTTCCAGCAAATAGATGGAGCACATTGCACAAAACAAGAACAAAAAGAAGAAGAAGAACAAGCACATTGAATTGAAGATGAAAAAATTCACTTAAACAACGGGAGATGCAACAACAAGGTCACAGCCCTCTGAATTGAGATCAGAAACATCCCTGCCCTGATTAGGGTTTATCCTCTTGTTTTCTACAAGAAAGAAACAAACAAAGATAAAGAGACCGAAAGGCTGAGCGCGAAACTCGGGCCAACTGAATTGGCAAGCATTCGACAAAAGATTTCCCTTACAACCAACCGACCAGCCCCGTCGAGTTTGGTAGCTTTAATTCACTAATTACAAATCGTCAGGTAACCCCGTTAAAACTATGCCTTTTACAAACTATTTCCTGTTTCTGTGACAGAACACCGAACACCGAATAAAATCAGAAACGCGGCATGTCGGGTCAGAAAATTCCGGGCAAGAACCGATGAAAGACTAGGGGCAATCTTCGGACCTTATCCTGGGTTCTTTAGGTCACGCCGATGCCTCCGATTCCGACAGAAGGGGGCAAACAAAAATCATGGGGTCTCGCGAAAAACAGCGATGAAACTATGAATCCTTCCGAGAAAATAGTGGCAAATAATCAAGCGGAAAACAAGCAAAAAGAAAAAAAGAAACGGATTGGAGCTCGGCCTACCGAGGTGAAAGAATCAAGAAGAGAGACCGCCGGAATACCGAGAAGGTTAGCCTCTCCGTCCCTCGCCGCCCCTGGCGGAGGTCGTTGCGGCGGCCGGCGTTCGGGGTTGTTGTCTTGCCGGCTGCGGAGCGCGAACGCGAGAAACCCTAGTGAGAATCTGGTCGTTCGATTTGAATCGGGTGAAATGCGATGGGTTGTGAAAGATAAGGCGGTCGCGGCTTCTCTTTTCGTTAAGTTGTTTTGGGCTCTATGCAAAGCCCTAAAAACTTTCATTAGGAAATGATTTAATTCGAGGAGTTAAAAATAAATAATAATAAGAAAAAAAAAAAGAACAACTTTAACCACGTGAAAACGAGGATAGGACGGGATGGAATAAGATAAGAAATTTATGAATTTTTTTATATCCTATTCATTGTTTGGTGAGTTACGGATTTAAATTCAGACATTTTTATATTATATCTTATCCCCTGTTTGATAAATTGTAGATTTAAATTCGGATATTTTCATGAACAATCATATTCTTGGAAAAAAAATTAGGAAAGTACAAACTAACATATTAGATTATAGCAATCGTCCAAAACAAAAAAAATTTTAAGTCCACAGATTCTCACAAAATCGTACAAAATCAATCTATGATTATGCATTATATGCGAAATGCATAAAGAATTAAAAAGTGATATTGCATATGCTAATATGAGCTAAGTCAATTAAGAATGTTGCTTCAAATGTTGACTTGTTAGAATTGGACCATTGCAAATTATTTGTTGATGAGAATTTGTTTTCCTCATACCCACTGTGAGTAACTCCCATTGTGTTATGTCACGGGCCGATTGATCACTCTCAATCACTCGTAGGCTGACTCGTAAGGCCTTAGGATTTTATCCTAAGCATACTCTAAGTAGACTCACACTAGAGAGAGAAACTCTAGAGAGAGGCTTTAGATTATATTATTTGTGAATGAGATGATATAATGAGGGGGATGAGACTTCTTTTTATATAAAGATAAGACAAACAATATCTGTAAATCTCTTATCGATCTAACGGTGGAGATTACATCTTTCCAACTATCAACTACCCACATTTATTACATACGAATACATTTATTGTATTGCCCGCTCTCAGAAGTATTTTAGAAGACTCGAGAAAACCTAGCAATTAGGAATACAAATCGAGGGTCGCTTGATCCATAGTCGTGTCATGGCCGGCTCATAGGACCCTCTTGGATATGCTTTCTTTCGAGCCGTGATAGTTACATTAAGGTATAGAATTTGGCTCTAGAATAGATAAGCAACTTACTGTAGCTAGCCTTGATTGTGGCAGGTTCTATATTACTTTAGTCGGTTAATTCAATCAAGGTCTAAGCCCATGTAGATGATGCATTCAAGTATACCAACTGCAATTCATAGAAAATTGAGAGTGCCAAGCTTCTAGAATGAATTAATACATACACACGTTTTGATGCCAAGATCTCCTATAGCTTTAATTCTTTACTAAAAGTTCAATCATTATCTTGCTACTTGCATTGTCCATTGAGGAAACATGCTATGCTACATAAGTCAATGATGGAAACCTAATATTCAATTCAGGCCAACCTGAATAGAAACACTCAAAGAAAAAAGCATATGTCCTTAAGATTGGCCAAAGCCAAGCAATAGAAATTTAAGATGCTCTTCTTCACAAGAAGGAGAGCATCAAGAAATAAATAAACAAAATTGCAGATATGCAACCACAAGAATACATAAATGAACAAGGTAAAACAACATCACAATTCTAACATTTACTTCTAATTTATATATGTTTTCCCATGTAGAACTTGTAAATAATACCACACAAGTAATGAATATCTCCTAGATTAGGTATTCACCAATAAATCAATGATGATCCACCACACCAATAAAATTGCAAATATAAAAACCACAAGAACACATAAACCAACAACAACATAGTTCTATATTTACTTCTAATTCATATATTTTTTTCCCACATTGAACTTGCAAAAGATAATACCACACAAGCAATGAATATCTCCTACTGAGATCGGGTACTAACAAAGCATAATTGTGAAAAGATATAGATAGCTTTAATGCTAGAAACATTATTGATCGAATCTCACTCTAGATAAACATTAGCTCATCCTCACAAAAGAAGGCTATGAAAAGAAACGGTGACCAAGTGATGAAATTCGTGGAAAAACAAAAGTAGGGCGCACTGTAAAGTAGGATTTCATGGAGAAAGAGTTGCATTTTCATGAGCCACAATTGATTGCACCTATGAAAGCAAAACCAAGGAAAGAAATCACAAACCTTAATATCAATGCATAGAGAAAGACGAAATCTTGCAAGAAAGTAGAATCGTTGTGGCTCCTCGCCGGAGATGGTGCTTGAATTCGTCGGATCAGAGATACCAAGAAAAAGACGTGTTTTTTGTGAGAGGAGTTGTGCGTGTGAGAGAAGGAGAAGGAAAAGGAGAGCATAGGTTTTTTTAATAATAGATCAACAAGAGAAATCCTATCCGGGTCTATCTCACCCCTCCCCCTTGGATTTTTTTTATCCGGGCTACATCTCCTCTATATCCGACCTTATCCTATCCTAGCTTGCTACCAAACACCGGATAGGATAAAACATATCATATCCAAGTTTTTATCCGATCGACCAAACGCAGCCTAAATGATAACAAAACAAATCCATCGCTCAAATGAAATTAGGTGAAACTATAACTGCAACTTCAATTTAACTATTTCTCTTTAGAGCGTACGATACCCTTTGAATTTTGGGAGCAGTCTATTGATGAATCTCTCCATCTTGGCCTTTGGAGTTTTGTGTACTTTCAAATGTTGATGTGAATCGTTCGGACTAATACATGATTTCTCCATGCCATTTGTTAAAATGAAGTAAGATTAGCGTTCTCGTCATATCGTCATTACTCGGCGCATGTTTTGTTAAAGGTCCCATTAAATAGACTTAACATTAGCACATTGAAAAAGGAAAGAGTTTTGTGCATGACTGCATATATAGAAAACTAGAATCTGCTTTCCTAAACAATTGATTCAAAGAAAAACATGGTCTTATTTCGGGAAACAAATGGATTATCAACACCCCATCATTCGGTTTCCCCAGGTTGGAACAGAAAACAAGTACAGGGTTCAAACATTCACCCCAAGTCCCACATCCGCCATGCCATTAAGCTATAAATAACGCAACCAAGCAAGCCTCCTGACAGTGCACGAATCCTTTTACTTTCGCTGGCAAGCAGCTCGCTGCCGTGTTTTACATCGCATGATGAAGTCATTCGAGCCATCTTGACATCCCCTAAATCTGCAACGAAACCTATGCGAGAACAAAACCTAAATCCCCATGAATCCATCCTTCATCTTCTTCTCACAGCTGCTGGACCACGCTGAGCTGCGACTGCACCCTGTGGTTGGGCTGCACCTGCCTGCTCCTCAGGAGGCATATTCATTGCCTGTGTTACGGCGTTCATGACTACGAGTCCAAGAGGGATCGCGTACATCCACTGAAAATCACAGGAATCAATGATGAGAAATTGGAGATTTTAACTTCTGAGGGACTAATATTTCAGAAAGGGAAAAGGCGAACTCACATATTTGGCCCAAAATGATTTTTCTGGTGGCTTCACAACTTCAGCCTCTCCATTCTCTCCAAGGGTTATCTCTTCCACGAATACTGGAGTCCTGCAAAAGGCAAAAATATGACAAATGAAGCACCTACTTTCCTGTATGAATGCAAACCTACTATATAACACCATTTAGGTACTGGGTATGACAACTTCTTTTATGCACCAGACAGATCGGCTTAGCATTTTATTTCCAAATGCGAATAAGTTACTATCACACCAGATGCCTTAACATTGTCTTCACTCTCCCACCAACTAGACACTCTTCATAAGCACATATGCTGATTTGTTACCACTAATACATCTCCATAGTAAAAACAGAGTGGAAACATGAGTTGACTTTTGAAGTATTCATAGAATGTTCTGCCTGGTCATAAATTAAGGGAAATGCAAGCCTATGAGAGATTACGAAGGAGAAAATAGAAAAATGATATTACTAGATCATGTACCTTGGTGCCTGCTCACTGTTCTTCAATATAGTATGCGAGTTAAACGACCACTTTGCTGGCTGAAACATAAGAAACATTATCATGAATGGAAAAGTTACAAGGGCATAGCCAAACCTCAAGATTAAGAACAGCTGAACATCAACAGATCATCAATGCTGATTATGCAATTGTTTAAAAGGCTCATGCTTTTGCCACTCCAAATATGGCCAAAGACACCGCTCCCACTTTGAATGAAGGTTATTATCCCTTGCGGGTCCTACTTTAGCATGCTGTTGGAACTTAAAAAGATTCAGAACAGCTGAAAAGACAAATGTGATTATGGGCCCTTTTGCCACTCCAAATATGATTTAAACTTATTTCTTACTCCTTGTTGGAACTTTTTTCAATTGCGAAGACAAATGTGGGGCCCACTCTTGAATTCTTTTCTTCTTTGGTTTCTTCTTTTTTTGCTTTTCATTTTCCATTTGGGACGATATTAATGATCCTCTTTTCCAAGAAAAATAATTTTTTTTTTGGCAGATAGCCAACTAATTGTTGGGTTAATGAGTTGCATTTTTTTTTCCATTTTGTACAGGGATATTCAAAAAATAACCTAACTACAAGTAAAAGTGAAAAAATCATCTACTAATATTAACAAATGGCTTTGGTTTAATCAAAATTTCACTATATGGCATTATGCTATAGTCCATGTATTTTATCTGCTCAACTTTCATTTTATTCGGTGAACCTAGCAGTCCATTTTTATTTATTTTTTCATGTCATTACTACACTATTTCTTAACAGATACTTTTAGAAAAAGATTACAACATGACAGAGATAAGTACAATAAAAATCTAAACATCCATTATTACCATGCAAATTCAAAAGAAAAAGCCCCGTAAAACATTATTACATGGAAAAGTCATCACTACATGAATGAAAGTTGACCAGTTAAACACACGGATTACAGCGTAATAAAGTAGTAAAGTTTAAATTAAACCAAAGACATTTGTTAACACAAGCAAATGGCTCTTTCACTCAACTGTGCTTAGGTTTTTTTTTTTTGAACAATGGTTTCCTTGTACAAAACAAAGAAAAGTATGCAACTCGTTAGCACAATAACTAGCTGGCTATCCACCGAAAGAAACTATTTGTGGAAAATAGGACCACCAATTTCATCCCAAGTGGAATAAGAAAACAAGACAAAAAAGAAGCCAAACAAAAAGAAGAAAAAAAGGCAACAATAAATCAAGATTAGGCCCCACATTTGCCTTAGTCATCACAACTGAAACATTTTAAGTTCCAGCATTATGCTAAAGTGGAACATGATTGTTTAATTGTATTTGCAAATACACTATCTCTGCAAGGGACAATGTCATCCATTCAATATGGTAGGGGTTCCTGACCTATATGACTTTCTAACTAGAGTTACTTAAGTACTATCCAACCATATTTAGGGTAGAAAAAGTAAGAGAGAAGATTGTTACTTACTAGTTTCAGTTGGCGAGGATAAGGGCATGCCCCAGGAGGACCATAATTAACAGCCAAGATGTTAACACCATCCTGCAATAATATAAAGTAAAATAAAAAAATCAACATTAATCGGAAGATGGAAAGAAGATAAATTTTCCAAAGAAGAAGCCACGAGTTACAAACAAAATGTATCTGGCCATTTGATCCATGCCAACTAGATATTTACCATGTGTATCACAAAGTGCTCATCCAGACCATCGCGTGGAAGACATCTCTGGGGAATAGAATAGGATTGTCAATCTTACTTTAATTTAAGAGAGGCAAAAATAGTTAACAAGAATAAGTATCATCGATCACCAATTAAAAAAAAAAAGAAGTTCTTATCTCTTATGAAAGATATCAGCATGCTCAAAATAAGAGCTAATCTAAGGATTACATCACGATCATCAGAAAGGTTTGACAACCCAAACTTCAATTCGGGTTTAAACTAGCTAAGAATATGCGAAATTAAGCAATCTTTTCAATAAAGCACTAATTCCTGAACACAAATCTTGGCTAGCAATGATCATGCTTATGAGCAATCAAAACGCAAGTCGCAACGGAAGACACAATTCTACATCACAACACAGTCTCATGTGGTTGGAGTAAAGTAAACGATTACCGCTTTGATGGAAGAAACAATGTAGTCCCTTCCAGGAGGACTCAGAACATTGGATGGCAGCCTAATCCTGTAAAAGTCATCATCTTGCAGCAATTTCTGCAACAAAGAGGGCCAAGCCACGGTCAGAACACAGCAAAACCTTACATCGCACGATTTGAATCGGAAGGAAAACGCGACGTCACCTGGAACTTCTCCTTGTCGACTTCCGTGAGAGCATTCCTCGAGAACCGCAGCTTGGTGAGAGTCTACCAACCAAACACACCGAACCACCTCGATCAGGCGATCGATTCGGAAAACCAAAAGAGAAAGGAAACGAAGAAGAAGAAGACGAAGAGCTGACCTGGGGGCCGTGGGACCAGGTCTTGAGGCGGGCGGAGAAAGTGCCGGCGGGGGAGAAATCGGAGTCGCCGAAGGCGTGCTCGAGAGGGAACTGGAACTTCGAGTCAGACTCGGCGGCATCCGAGTACCTCTTCCGGGATCGGGGCGGCGTGAGCGGATCGACCCCGACCCCGACCCCGACCCCGACCCCGACCCCGGCTCCTCCGATCGCCGCCCCCAGATCGTCCTCCTGCTCGATCAAGAGCTCATCGGACTGGAAGGCGCCGGCGCGGTGGTGATGCGACGCGGCCGCCAGCAGCAACACCGCCATCGCCGTCAAGATCCTCCACAGCTTCTCGCCCTCCATTGCTGCCGCTGCTGCTGTGCCGTCCTCGAACTCTGCGAACTCCGACTTGACCTTCGAAGGTCGAGAGAGAGAGTATATGGGCCGGAGATGGGCCGAAGATGGTTATGCATTTGGGCCACAGTTGGGCCAGGCCCAACTAAACTTGTCTTCCCCTTTGCATTTGATATTGGGTAGGCAGCTGGGCCGGTTTGACCCGGAAATAGAACCGAATTTAGCCTTGTCCGACAAGATTGAGGCCGGCTCGCATGTGGACCGGGCCGATTCCCGGGCAACTGACCTTGGCCGGTTCGGCTTCCCTAGACCGATCGCTCCTGATTTGATATGCAAGACCAAGAACGAATCTGTCCAATCCGATTGATCTGCGATTTTGCATAAATGAATTTGATTAGATTACCGTAATAGAGCATGTTCATCCAGCTGGATTAGTCTCGTGTGGACTAGAATGGTCTTGTGTGCTTGTTCTCGACTAATATAGGTTAAAGATAAAAAGCCAGTTATGTACCATACCGATTGAAATGATTGGTATCAGCCAAAAAACTAGTGATTCGTATAGGCTCCGAAATTTTTTCCATTATTATGATTTCATTTGTTTTGCAAAAAAATAATTAATTTCACTTGAAATAATTAGTTAATGGAGAATATTTTCTTTATGTCTAAATATTTTCCTTGACAACGAAATATTTATTATTTATTCATTTTTATGAGCAATATAAATCATTTTTTTTAAATGCTTTTGATTTTTGATTTTTGGTGAAACAAACACACTCTCGTGCTTTAAATTATGTACTTGCAAATAAAATTATTTGTCGTGGATTACTCCTCTGCAATATGAAGAGCATCTCTAGAGTAGGATTACTTTTTGTTCTTGATCGTGTGCGTTGGTAATAGGAACAAAGTACTTTCTGTACCAAATTCAAAGGAGCTCGGGAGTCGGATTCCTCCCAGCTCTTGTCCGTGTGCATCAGCAATTACAATTGTTAGGAGCGGATCCCTTCTTTCAAAATTTAGAGTATGTCGAGAGAGTCAGATTCCTTCCAAATCTTGATGGTATGCATTAGCATTGCGATCGTGTCCTTCTATACTAATTTTGAGCACCCTGAGAGTTGAATTCTCTCCGACTATTGTTTGCGCGGGTCAACAATCAAAACTGTCAAGAGCAGACTTACTTGTCAAAATTTACAACATTTTGGGTTTTGCACGATGGATATCGACTACTTTAGATAGTCCGTATGACCATATGTTAGCCTCGACTGCTTTTATTGCTCTGCTGACTGCACAGCGATAGGTCAACTTTAAACATGAGGTACTCCCCTATTAAAAAAAAAAAAACCGTCAACGGACAATCATTTATTTGTTTCTACATTCTAGAAGTGTCAGCAATCAATTCGACCAACCTAAACATCCTAGAAGCGCCCAAAAAGGGCAGTGTCTAGATCTCTGTCCCACGATCCAGGAGGGATGGACCTACCGTCAACGCCCCCAACGAAACGTAGACAGGAATGGCAGCGTCTCGAGCACTCACGACATCCTAGAAGAACCTAGCGCCTTGTCCCGAAACGCCATCCACCTGTCTTTTTCCAAGGGGAACATCCTCGAACGAAGGAGAACATCGGGTTGCTGCAAAGCAACGCTTTCCCATTACGACAGAATACGATGCTTCCTTGCCGAATTTTATTCCATCTCCGCACACACGTGCGTAACGATATGTGCAAAAATGGAAAACAAAGCCTTAAAGGTATGGTCGAAGCAAAATACTTGTAAAATGAGATCTTCAAGTAAAGAAACTAAAGCTTACGCGTTCGGATTACACCAATTGTATACAAATTTCGCTAGGTCTCAATAACTTAATTAGTTTTATTTATTTTATTTTTTTTTTTTTTAGACGGGAGGAGGCAGAACTACAGTAGAAGTAGCGCGTCAAACACCATGGTGACGCTAGCGCAAGACTCACCACCACGGTGTCACGCTTAATACACCCAGCTGCTTACGCCAGGGATCGAACCTCTCCCCTCTCTTACGAAGGATTACTGAAGCCTTACCAACGGAGCCATCACGGCCGATGGTTCAATAACTTAATTAGTTTGTAGCTTCTACGAGACGTTTGATGGATTTTAAGATAGCCAGATCTTTATATCGATACTTTGAATTGATATAAAAAAAAAGCCATTAAGATATTTATTTAAACAATGGTATAATAGAAAAATATGAAATCACATTTACCTTTGGAAGGTGAGAGGTTTATGGATTTACATGATTGCTTTCTTGAGAATTCCATATTACTCAGTTTTTTATTAGAAAGAGAGACGCGTTATTATACTATGAATTAAGTATAATGCATGGGCGTTTTTTGTGAAACCTTATAGTAAAGTTACGAGGTTTGAATCCTCTCCTCGTTTGCTTAATCATACGGAGAAGCTACACATTATAAATCGAGGACGTTCTCATGTTATATTTGATAACTCCACTAAACAATTCATCTACAGTAGAACGACCACCAATAATCAAATAAAGCCAAACTTTCATGTCATTAAAAAGAGATTAGTTTTAGTAAAGAAATCCTTAGTGACACAAAGCAATTCCACCAATGCTTTCTAAGCGGCTGATAGGACATCGCCACGTGTCGAAGTGCCGGACCCGACACCCGTAGCCTTCAGCGTCGTCCTTGTTCTCGTTCTTGCTCCGTGAAGTGGCTCGAGCCATCAAGAACCTTCTCTCTTTCGCACGTTATTATACCCCTCACTCCATTCCTTGCCAAGCCAAGAAGCCAAGCAACAAGCTGCCACTAAAGCTTTCCTTCGATCCGAACGCACCCAGCTGAGGAAGAAGAGCGAAGAGGAAGAGCGGAGCAGAAGATGTGGAACCAGCCTTACAGGAAGAGCGACCCTGAGGCCGGGGACAGGCCGCTGTACCCGGCCATGCTGGAGAACCCGCAGCTCCGGTGGGCCTTCATCCGCAAGGTCTACTCCATCGTGACCTTCCAGTTGCTCGCCACGATCGCCGTCGGCGCCGTCGTCGTCTACGTCCACCCCATCGCCCACTTCTTCACCTCCACCCCGGGCGGCCTTGCCCTCTACATAGTCCTCATCATTGTGCCCTTCATCGGTACGTCCGGCTCCGTGTTCTTGAATTGTGTTCCGGCTTTTGATGGTTTTTTCTAGCTACTTGTTTCGAATGATGGAACACTTTCCCTTTCACTTCATTCGTATGTTACAGTTCACGCATGTTGGTCTTTTTTTTCTCCTTTTAAATTCAAAACTCCTAGACAGATTTTCATGTCACTCGGATGGCGATAACCTATTGACATCCAGGTATAAAATTTATTAGAAATATGATGGAAAAGCAGAAGGTAAACTTAACATGTGGAGATAATCTTTGTTGTGAATGATGTGACACTGCTAGAATTGATGTTGATGTGGTCATGGTACATCTTTTTCGCATATAGAGCATGAGAATGATGGTTTTAAGATTTGATGCAGTTCTCTGTCCATTGTACTACTATCATCAGAGGCATCCTGTGAACTACCTGCTACTCGGGATATTCACCATCTCGCTCGCGTTTGTGGTTGGACTGACTTGTGCATTCACGAGTGGTGAGTACGAATCTTGAAGTGGCTTGCTGTTGGTTGCTTCTTTCACTTTCTGGTGTGATCTTGATGCTTTATGCTTATCAAGAGATGGTAGATGCATACTGGAAGATGAATGCGGAGAAAGTGTTGACAGAACTATAGTAAAAGACTTATCTTAATGAAGAGATGGTTTTGATACACATTCGGTAAGTCAAACAACGCTAGGTCAAGCTTGTCTCTCTGAGACTTCGGTAGGTTATAATTTGGCTTTACATGTTCCGGCAGGTATAAGAGTAGAACCTCTTGTTCTGGAATGAAATTATGATTTCAATGGTAATAGGAAGTAAATCCAGTTGAATATAGTAAATTAGTGTCTTCAATCACTAACTGGAATCATTTTTCATGATCACTGCTGAGGATCTGGCATTTGTCATGTATGCATTTCAGACCTGTTTCTGGAATAAATTTGATGCGCGGCACTTCATTAGTGCAGACCCAGAAACAAACTGAAGATTTTTAACTGTGCCCAAACAGAATTACTAATTGCCGATTTCTTTCCATAATGAGGGACTAGGTTGGGGCCTTGCAGTCTTACATGTGCTCTGCAATGCAAGTGGTTGTCTACTCGTGTTGTGGGAGCAAAAATGGTGCAACATTATTGTGTAGACTGGGAATGTAAAAGTTGTCACTTTGGGGAGCAACTGACTCTCCTTTGGATAAGTTTCAGAAAATGAGCCATCAATCAGGAATTTTTGGCTTGCTTCAGCTATCAGTTTAGTGGCTAATCAACTTCTTATTTATCTTTTTTTCTGTTTTATTAGTTTAGGCATGAAATGCAAAGCTTTCAATCGGTTTCATTGTTGCCCTGTTTCTGATACATGAATATGCTTGAGGACATGATGACTGAAGCAGCATAAAATGATCAGTTGCAGCGCAACTTCACTTGTTTAAATGAACAAAGCCTCTTTGTTTTTGTGTCACGTTTACTTGGGTTGGCTCCAGACTTGCAGAGTACAGTCGATATATATTGTAGATGATCAATCCGCCGTCTTGTTCAGCTATGGCTCGCTTGATGTTTTAAGCTATACTCGGTTAATTTTACGGGATCGAGGATCTTTTAACTCAATGTTGTGTACGTAGTAATTGCCAATGGAAGTTTAATTCTTTTTTCCCAAATGAGGGTGCAGGGAAAATCATCCTCGAATCTGTTATCTTGACGACCGCTGTGGTAGTCAGTCTTACCTTCTACACTTTCTGGGCTGCGAGGAGAGGCCATGACTTCAACTTCCTAGGGCCCTTCTTGTTCGGTGCTATCTTCGCGCTTATGATCTTTGCTTTTATACAGGTATGGCTTTTGCTTTTATACAGCTATGACTAGAAAATTGCATTTCGTCGATTTGAATCACCTTGTAATCTGTTGTTGAAACATGAAGAGAGGAAGGGGACAGACATGGGATGATGATTTGTCACTGCTATTTTAATCACAGTATTTTTGTCTCATGTTGGCATCTTGGTATGGTCGGCTTATTTTTGGTTTCATCTTTTCTTAATAATTCCAGAGGCGCTATACCAAGAGTTCTTACCAGATGCAAATTTAAAGTTTTTCGCAAACGTTTTGCACTCTCTATCCTCTGTGTATCCTAACATGTGCTTTACATATGTTGTCGTGCTATACATCTCACCGTCATTGATGGTATTGATGCTTTTGCCATATCGGATGCAGTTACTGTTCCCTCTTGGTAGGATCTCGCTCATGGTGTATGGATGTTTGGCGTCGATCATATTCTGTGGGTACATCATATACGACACGGACAACCTGATCAAGCGCTACTCCTACGATGAATACATATGGGCCTCTGTGTCGCTGTATTTGGATGTAATCAATCTCTTCCTGTCCTTGCTCACGATCTTCCGAGCAGCGGAGAGCTGATGGGTCTTCTTCTTACTGCTTGAAAGCTTAAATTCCTCTGTTTTTGACCCAGAAAACATCATATGTACATTGGCACATATGTTTTGTCAAATATGATCCGTAGCAACTATGTCAACCAATGGATCGATTTGTTGATAGTGTACATTTTTCTTCTGTTGTACTTTTGTTTCTTTAGTGACCAATCTGTATTTGTATAAACATCATCTGTGATCTTTTGTTGGTGCTATATGGAAAATCCTTTCAATTAAACACTAAATGTCTCATTTCTCTTGTAAAAGATGGCCTTAAAACATGAAACTTCATTACTCTGTTCGAACTCGGAACGAATCGAGCCCAAAGCATGATCTTTGGTTCCCTCCTTGTCCTTGTTTTTTACAATTGAACTCTAAAAAGGGCTATTCTTGTAGAGCCTCTCTCGTTGGAGAAGCAAGCTGCCCTTAGGCGAGACCAAGTTTAGGCAACCCGGGCCTTCATGAGTTTCTGGGCTTTGTCTTTCAGACCTTTCATTGCTCGATGCAGACATTGTGTTGCCACACACGGCTTGGTTTGGGTTTGTTCTTGTTTTCAGAGATGCAGGTTGTTTGGCATGTTTGCCATCTTCGCATTTGGCGTTCAAAGATCTTTTCTTTTCGTTTAGCATGCTGGACAATCGATTTATGCCCGTGCCATTCAGAGTCATGGCAGTTCCCAGTGTATCACGTCGAATCGCCTGAGTTTGCTCCTGGTACTGTGCGTTGCTGAACTTCAATTGTTGCATAGCCAGCCTTACTCGATTGCTTGCATAGCTTGTCAGTTTGGGCAAGAATTAATCACGATAGGGACGAGGAACATCGCATGCGAGTCGCTGTGGGATTCTTGACAAAGAGATGTGTCCACGCAGGCCGCCCACGAAAGCAAAGGGCCAGTGCCTTTGTGAACCTTACAAAATGCATAAGGGGGGGACCTATTGGCAAAGAAAGGGATTTGCATTCCATGTAGATTAGAATTGATTTTCCTAGATAGAGTTGCACGATAGAATAGTTAGTTTTTTTTAAAAAAATGCATGTTTAGATGGTATCTAGGTTAGATAATGTCTTTTGAAATAAATTGCATGATGAGATAATTTTCTAAGTTAAGATAGGATTAAGATTAGTCTAATCCTAACTTAAAATAGATAATATCTCACTTCAGTTAGATTTTTATATTTTAGCAATTTTAATTAAGGATTTTTATAGAAAATACCAAAAAAATCATGCGCATATCATATAGAATTAGGTTCATGAAATGCACATCATTTAGTATTTGTTGCTAGGTTCATTTAATTAGAAATTGTCCGTCATTAGAATTAGGTAATTTGTTTAATTTAGATTGCACATTTAATTATTGGACAATTTTAATTTCGAATTTCATGAAAAATACCAAAAAGAATTGTCTTAGAATCAATTTCATTCTTTAGGATAGACTGCATACTTATATTTTATTTATGTCATATAGTTTAGGTTATATTGTAATATCATATCATTTCATGTTAGATTAGTAGCATGCATTGCATGATTCTCATTGAATGAGTGAAAACAAAAAGGAAATTGCGTGTTAATTAGAAATCATATCTAGGACCGTCGATGTGAATTCTGATCTAACATTGCAGATGCTTTCGTTGCTATGAGGTAAAACTGCAATTTATTCATTGCTTTCTTGAATGTTAAATTAATGATATGCGCACCCGCATGAACACCTCACATGTTAGGGAGGTAAATTAAAATCAATTCATTACTTTACTTGGTTTCTAATCGACCCACAAAAAATAAATTAGTGGCGACTCCTAATTGAAAAGTCAATTGCATGTTAAGAACTTAAACCTAAGTCGCGAATTGGTTTGAGCTTGAGAGAGCTCGAGCTAAGTTTAGGTTTAGTAATCCATTAGCCAAACTTTAGGTGATGCATCCGAAAATTTGGTCGCGATAGGAGAGAACGAGGATCTAAGATAGTCAACGAAGTAATATTTGGAATCTTCAAAAGGAGACGGCATTTGCTTTTCTTAAGCCGGAGGCGATCAGTGATCTCTGTTTCAATCCTCTGATGCTCTTGTTCTTAGTTGCTGAGGCATAGCTATGCAGTATGTCAAGTTAGTTACATGCAACCCTAGACTCTGCAAAATGAGAAACTAGGAGTTGTCAAAACAAAAAGGAGCATAAAAGAAAAGTGGATTCTAGATGATGCCTTTATGTTGGGGGCATGGATGGGTCATCCTGCCTCTTGTCCCTGGTCTTTTGCAGAGGCAGAGATTCTCCTCAAGCGATGGCCATGCTTGCTTTGCACAGGTTCAGACCCATGGTCGCGACTTGCCACTCTAGATTTCGACTTTGCTGTGTCCCTTCCAACTGCCATCTCTCCCATAGCATCAACTGCTGGCAATCTTTGATCGGGAATTCTGGTCACGAGTTTGTCCGTGACAACGAACAAGCCACGATAGTCGGCCCACACTGAACTGCACGTTTTGATCAAGATAACTTGAAGAGAAACAAATGCGTTACTGACAAGAATCTTTCACCAGATTTTGCCAACCACGCTTGCCAACATTCATTGACAGAGCTCTTGTCTTGAAAATTGCAAAGTGCAGACTTCAAGCTTTCCGTGAATGCAAGAATCGATAAGTCTAGACATCGAGGAAAGAAGAATATGGATGATCAAAATAGTGATAAAGTCAGCCCAAGGCAATAATCTTTGACCAACTCATTTGCTCTCAATGAAGTACGTCTAGAAGCAACGAAAGGAAAGGACATAGCCGGATATGCTTGGCGAAGAGCTTTCCATCGATGTCGAGTTCACCTCTGTCACGTGTTTTAGATCAGAAAATATCAAAACTTTCCACCGTAGCTTTCCATTACTGTCGTCATCAATGGTGTGAGCTTTACAGATCATGTGGATCAACTGGACTTTCAGTTTCTTATCCTCAGTCGATTCTCTATCACATATTGGAGTTAAAGATAGGCATATGATGTATCTTGCATTGTTCTCTAAAAGGAATTATTCTTTTCTGGAACATCCCAGGAAGAAACTCTGTCAAAGCATGAAAACTTTTGGGGGCGGTAAACATCCAAACGAAGAAATTCTATCATTTCCAAGAACTCTTCGATTTTCATGTTATGCACATTCAGTATATCAAAATGAAAAATATTACTTTATTGAGTGCAGTTAACAAGTATCTCGAGAGCACTCGTTAATAATATCTTATCCATAACTATATTTCCATTTTGGTGAATACCGTTGCTCCAAAAATCAGAAACAAGAAAATCACACCCTACAAAGTAGAAAATGAGTGAGAAAATTGCAATGGAAAAATTATCCATCCTCCATCACCTCTCTCAAATTATCCACCGCCAAATCACCTCTTTCTATAGCCATACTCTCACATTTCAATCCAACCCCAAGTTTCTTTCTACTTTCTTTCCTTTTCTTCTCTAGATACAAACAAAGTTAGAGAAAAGCGAACCAAAGAAGAAAGGATCATCTCCTAGAAAAGAGAGAGAAAGAGAGAGAGAGAGAATCCCCATCATACAATGTGCTTTGTTTTCTAGCTGTCGTTGAAGGGCGTGATATCCTTGCAGGGTCACCGCACTTGGGATTTGATGTTTACATCAGAAGAGCGATCGCGACCATACGGGCATCTAGAATCCTACGCCCATCACCCTTTTCATTCCCATTAATACAAAAGAGACAATGTCCAAACTTAAGAGGAGTCAACGTAGGTTGACCTTGAAGATGCAACCGCCGGTAGTGGTAGTTGAAAGGGCATGATGGGTCTTGTGGCACCCCAGTTTCTCATCTTTCAACAGCGTTCGCAAGCACATTTGGTCGGGTGGTATGGGTTGAGATATGTGGCATCGATGACTCGATTCAAGATCATCATGGCCCATGTCAACTTTGACGAGGCCATCCATGGCATCCACGACCTCGAGATCTCAACTCCATGGACGACCTAATGTCGAGGTGTTGCAGGCATGTGGATCCTTCCTTAATGGCGCACGCAGGTCCTTCCATAGTGGGGAGCCCAAGACATGATCTTTGGTTCCCTCCTTGTCCTTATTATTTATTATCGAACTCTGAAAAGGCTATTCTCGTAGAGCCTTTCGCTCGCTGGAGAAACAAGCTGCTCCTAGGCAAGACCAAGGTTAGGCAGCGGGGGCCTTCATGAGTTTATGGGCTTCGTCTTTCGGACCTTCCATTGCTCGATGCAGACATTGAGCCGCCCCACATGGTTTGGTTTGAATCTGTTCCTGTTTTCAGAGATGCCGGTTGTTTGGCATGTTTACCGTCTTCACATTTGGGGTTCAAAGATCTTATCTTTTTGTTTAGCATGCTGGAGAATTGATTTATGCCTGTGCCATTCGGTGTCATCGCCGTTCAGGTGTATCACGCGAATCGCCTGAGTTTGTTCCTAGTACTGTGTTTTTGCTGAACTTCATTTGTTGTATCGTCAGCCTTACTCAATTGCGTGCATAACATTTCTGTTTGGGCAAGAATTGATGATGATGGGGACGAGGAACATAGCATGTGAGTCGCCGTGGGATTCTTGACAAAGAGATGTGGCCACACAGGGCGCCCACGAGGGCAAAGGGCCGGTGTGCCTTTGTGAACCTTATAATATGCAAAAGGGGGACCTATTGGCAAAGAAAGGGAGAGAACGAGGATCTAAGATTGTCGATGAAGCGATATTCAGAATCTTCAAAAGGAGACGGCATTCGCTTTTCTTAAGCCAAAGGCGACCAGTGATCTCTGTTTTGATCCTCTGATGTTCTTGTTCTTAGTTGCGGAGCCAGCTATGCAGTATGTCAAGTTAATTTTCATACAACCCTGGATTCTGCAAGATGAGAAACTAAAAGTAGTCCTAAAAACAAGAAGGAGAATAAAGAAAAGTGAAGCTGTAGATGATAGCTTCATGTTGGGGGCATGGATGCGTCATCCTACTTCTTGTCCTTTGTCTTGCGCAGAGGATTGAGAGATTCTCCTCAAGAGATGGCCATGCTTGCTTTGCACAGGTTCAGTCCCACGGTCGTGACATGCCGGTCTAGATTTCGACTTTGCTGTGTCCCTTCCAATTGCCATCTCTCCTGTAGCATCGACTACCGGCAATCTCCAGTTGGGAACTCCTGTCACAAACTCGTCGCATGACTATGATCATGCCACATTAGTCCGGCCACACTAAAAGGGAAGTTTTGAACCCTGACCAAACATGCCTAGAACCACCTTAGGACTGAAAATTGCAAAGTGCACTTCAAGCCTGCTTTCCGAGAATGCAAGAATCGATTAGTCTAGATATCGAGGAAAGAAGATTGTGGACAAGGCTATAAACTTTCAATGAAGTGCGTCTAGAAGCAAGGAAAGGACGTAGCCGGATGTGCTTCGCGAAGAGCTTTCCGCTGATGTCGAGTTCGCTCCTGTCGCGTGTCTAGAGCAGAAGATATTGCAACTTTTCACTGTGGCTTTTCACTGTCGTCGAGAGGAAAACTAGTAATTTAGGTGGACTGCCTTATCTATCAACAATTGCATCCTCACATAGCTTTGAGCTCTACAAATCATGGAGATCGACTGGCCTTTCACTTTCTTATCCTCAGTCGATTCTCTATCATGTGTTGGAGTTAAAGATAGGCATATGATATATCTTGCACTATTCTCTGAAACAACTTACTTTTCGGGAATATCCTAGGAAGAAACTCTATTGAGAGCACTCAGTAAACATCCAAACAAAGAAATTTTGTCACTTTTAAATATTTTATAATTCTCATGTCAAGCACAATCAATTTATAAAAAAATAAAGATATTATTTTATTAAGCATTAATTATAAGTGTCTTGAAAACACTCGTTAATAAGATAAAACTCACAACCACATCCTGATTTTGGCAAACGCCGGTCCCACAATAAAATCAAAAGCAAGAAAATCACACCCTTCAAAGTAGAACAATTATCCAACCTCCATCACCTTTCTCATGTTATCCACGTCCTGATCCCCTCTTTTCTAGAGCCATACTCTCACGTTTCAGTCCAACCCCGAATTTCTTGCTACTTTCTTTTCCTTTTTTCTCTAGATACAAACAAACCAAAGTTAGAGAAAAGCCAACCAAAGAAGGAAAGATCATCTCCTAGAGAGAGAGAGAGAGAGAGAAAAGATGAATCTCCATCATACAATGTGCTTTGTTTTCTAGCTGTCGTTAAAGGGCGCAATATCCTCATAGGGTCACCGCACTTGGGATTTGAAGTTGACATCAGAAGAGCAATCGGGACCATATGGGCATCTGGAATTCTACGCCTATCATACCTTTTTCATCCTCATAAGTACCAAAGATACAATGTCCAAAGACATGAAGAGTCAGCGTAGGTTGACCCCGAAGATGCAACAGCCGATAATGCAAGCTGAAAGGGCGGGATGGGTCTTGTGGTACCCTAGTTTCTAAGAAACTTTCAACAGCGTTCTCAAGCACATCTGGTCCCGGTGGTATGGGTTGAAATATGAGGGAGAACCAAGAAATGGCCAGCAGCATATCTGCAAAGGGCTCATGCCCCCACTAAGATAATTCATTTATTAGTCATAAAAATAGAAAATTGGTTAACGTTGATAAAGAGGATAGATTTATGAAAAAACAATGTATAGGTATTAGGGCACAAGTCAGAATAAATAGGTACAATGATGCCTAATCTAGAAAATTCTAGGAACATTCTAGGTATTAAGGCACATGTGGCAAATACGGGAAAAATGTTAAAAAAGTCCCAAACTTTTTATTTATGTTTATTTAATTTAAACTTTTTTTTAACTTAATTTTGGCCAGATTTTGTCTTTTCCGAAAATTTGGCCAATTTTGTTGTGCATCGGCGCCGACGTGGGCGACGTTTTTAAGAATATTTTAATATTTTAATATTTTTTAATTTTTATTTTTATTTTTTCCTTCTCCTCCTCCTTCCTCCAGCCGGTTTATGGACTTTGGCGACCGGCCAGAGGCGACGGCCGGTGAGGGTCGAGCCTTGCTACCTAGCACAAGGCTGCCCTCGTGGCCCTCGTCGCCATCGCTCTAATCGGTCGCCAATGTTCGATGAGCGGCTGGAGGAAGGAGGAGGAAAAAAAAAAAAGAAAAAAAAGATATATATATAAAATAATTAAAATTGTCCACGCGTCAAGATCGATCGTCTTATGTCACGTCGGCTGGCGTTTAATAAGCAAAATCAGGTCCAAATTAGCCAAAAGTGACTGAATTGATACCAAGTTAAAATGTTTAGGATTAAATTGGTACAAAAAAATGTTTAAAACTAAAATGACATAAATACAAAAGTTTTAGGACTTTTTTTAACACTTTTCCCTAGAAAATACTAAAGTTGCAATGGCATTGACGACTCGATTTCAAGATCATCATGGCCCATGTCGACCTTGAACTCGCAACTCCATAGATGACCCCATGTCGAGGTGTTATGGGCATGTGGATCCTTCCTCAGGGCTGCCTGCAGATCCTCCCTTAGTGGCAGTCGCGAGTGGCCTGGGGTCCACGGCGGTAGGCGGCAGCTTCGGGGCATTTATGGTGGCTAAGTTAAGGATTAGGGTTAACATTTTGCGTGGTCGTTTTACCACCTTCCCATCTCTTTCTTCACTCCCTTTTCGCTCGCATATTCCTATAGAGAGCATATCTTCTTGCTTTGGGACCATCACATCCCACATCCACCGCATGCGTGAGGGAATAAAAGGCCACAAATATTCTCATTCGCCCATCAATTATCGCGAAGGGCGACGGATATGTGATCAGTGCTCGATTCAACCACAGAAGAACGGGATCGACAGCTTGGGGACCCGACGCTCACATGCGATGTCCTGTTCGCTAGCAACTACGAGTCGCCGAAAGACCCATTAACGACAGGGGGTTCTGGGTCAATTATTCAGGTGCAAAGATTGGTCAGCTTTTAGCGAGGATTGGTCAAGGCAAGGATGTGCACTCCTCTGTAGCCACCGATGCTGTCAACGGAGTGCACCTTGAAGTGGGTGTTCCCTCAAATGCTCGAAGAATGTGGCATTCGTGAAGGTCAACCAATGATGCAGACATAGAAATCATGATTCCATGAGGAAATCTGTTGTGGGGAAGCGGGTCGTCCTTATCCTCCCAAGTCAATACAGTTTGGTTAAGCGTCATGAACTTGTTTTTACCGTTTTTTAAGGTGATTATCCATTTTGTAGTGCAATTAGTTGAGATGAATGGGGGATATCTTGTCCTAAGAGTACCTAAAGATCTTACTAGGAAAAGGGTAAGAGAAGACTAGAACCACAATTCGATGAATTAGGGCAATCTGATTTCGGAAAATATACAGCTAACTTGAAAGTGAATTTTGATGAAAAATAGCATCATTTAGTCAGCTTTGGAGATATTTGAGCTCAAAACGAACCATTACAAGATGTATTTTGTAGTGCGAAGGACCATCGTGATGAGAGTACAATGTTGTGGTTACAGAATGGAGTGAACAGCTTGAGCTGTCTGTCAATCATCTTTTGCTAGAAACATTGTCAACGGTCAATGCGCAATGCAAGGAACAGGTGGAGACACTAAAAGATGATGATGGAGGTGATAGAAAAATATCCTTCTCACAATCCACAGCTCAACGTCAGCATAATGCCAGATGATTTTTGGGTACTAGGGAGATGTTTCGTTTTGACTTGTAAGTACTGGTCTTTTTAACTTGAGACCCAAAAGATAGTTCCTAGTGTCTGGCGCCAAATCATCCATGGAATGAGGATTGCAGGCTCTGTTCTCTTCCTGGAATACGTGTGAATTAGTGCGCACTAATAGAAGAGCTGTACAAGCTCTCGCCTCGTCGAAACCGTGTCCCGATATGATCGTCTCTCGAGAAGTTATGGCGTGGGATTAGTCTAATAATTGATTATGCCGATCATATGTCAATGACCGAACACGACCTACATTGGTCTCTCTTGAAAAATTTATAAATTTCCAATACAGATTTTGGACCGCGAAAGCGTCTCTCTATAGGTCCCGACTTAAAGTGAATACACACATACGAACGCACGTAACATGGTCCCGAGAATTCAGTGGGTGCCTCGAAAATGATATGAACCTCAAATGTCACCGTCCGTAGCCATCCTTGATGCACTAACTTGAATCTTCATATGTATGACATTGATGATATGGATCTACAAATCATGAAGTTCGTATGCTTATGATTTGTGTACCTTTGTGAGTGGAGCTTGGGATTATCAGGTGAAGAGTTAGTGATGCAGAAGGGATGGTACAACTAGTTCGTGAGAGATGTTAAGATATTTGGTGCTAGGAGTTCTAGGATAGAACGGTTATATCTCGACAGAGCTTTGAAGATGAGATTGGCCTCTCGTGCACAAACTAGTTAGGAGCCAATGCCATTCTCTTGGTGAGGTCATAGTAGACTGAAACCAGTTATTATGCCTAAAGTGTTCTACATGTCTTGCTCAATGGACTAAATGCTTGAATTAAGCTGAACATGATAAGATCCGATATGAGAATGTTATTCGCCATATTATTTTTGGGAAGAATTGTTAAAATATTTCTCGAGTTTAAGCCCAATGCGAAAGTCTGAATATTCCAAATTGGATATTTTGCAAACGTTTGAATTGAGCAAAGAATATCCGAAGATCAACTCCCAAAACTCCGAATCTTTATTGGAGAGTTTGGCTTGAAATAGGAAAGTCCAACATTGACTTGGACTTGGATTTACTTAAAATATACGGAAATATATTTCAGGCTAAAGTCAGTGAGATTAAAATAGAGGAAAGTCAAACTTTTAGGGTTTGACCGAATCATGCGGGTTTCTTTCTGAGTAGAAATCGGTCTGTCTTCTCTTGGTGCAATATAAATAATTTTCTGCTCGTGGGACTCTATTTAGCGAAGCACACATATTGAAGCGCCATTTTACTCTGAGTGCCGTGGCTGTTCTGTTTGTGAGAGACGTCCATAGGTGTTGGGTGCTTGGCATTGGGTCTTAGTGTTGTTCGTGCTGCAAAGCTTACTTGTGAATTACATCCAAGAAGTTTAGTGTTGAAGCTGATCAAATCTTGTGATAAAGATTTACGTGTAATTCTTTCATGAGATTGAGAGATTATTTTTTGAGGAATTTTGAGGCTAAACACTGCGTGCGTTATTGGGTGTAATTGGAGCCTGAGAAATGTTGAGAGAGTGTTTGAGTAACTCGAGTGTGTAATCTTCTTGTATCACTAGATCTATAGTAAATTCATTGCTGCTTTCCCCATGGACGTAGGTCTCTACGATCGAATCACGTAAATCTCGTGTCTGATTTATTTTCTTCTTCCGTCTATATTATTATTCGATCGCTCATTTTTTCACAACAAGAACTATAGAAGGAAGGCTGACATGCTGTTTCTGGCTCACCAGACACCGTGCAGGCTGTTCCGTACCGGCCCGTGACACTTACATGCCGCATGTGGGCTTGACCTATGGTTGACTCTTTCGCTGCATCCAAGGGGGGCTACTTGTTGACTCTTTTGCTGCATCCAAGGGGCGCTACTTGTTGACTCTTTCGCTGCATCCAAAGGGGGCTACTTGCTACCGGAAGAAAGCAAGACACCTCAAGATATCCTGTGGGATACCACATGTCAAAAAGCCTATGAAGCATAAGGTAGGGGCAATTCAGCCCTCAATTTGCGCAATCGGTCATGTGCATGTACACATCCCTATTGTACAAATCCCATTATCCTATTCATTAGATGTAGCCCGCCGGGGGCTGCACATGTTGACTATAGTTATTGCACAATCGAATCAGCAAGAGCACTTTCCGGAATTATTGGTAGACCCACGCAAGAATATATTAGGTGAAGCAACAACTTAAGATTGTCATGGAACATACAATTGTCAATGCTCACAACCTTTTAGTGTCACGCGTTATCAAGATCTTGAATAGGAGCATGCACTTTAGTCCTTTTTTATAAGTGTGGGGTTTGATTGAGTTTTTGCTCCATTTTGTTTCAATTTTATCGGTTGACTCTCTAGACTCAACAAAAAATATCAATCTTTCAATTTGTTTCGAACCTCGATATATGACTGTAACAATGTATCAAACATTTCCGGTAAGTAAAATTTTCCAAAACCCCGTAATGCGTAATTTAAGCTTTTTATAATTTATGAAAAAAATGTATTATTTTTCGCACACGATTTCCTATTTACCGATAAATGCCCTAGCGTAGGGATTCATGCAGGTTTGCTTCACAAAGTATTGTTCTATGCAAAAATGACTTAGGAGTTGCGGTAGGATCATGAGTTATCCTTTTTTGATTAGGATGTTTTAGAGAGTTTTAACTCTGTGAGCACGGAGCAAGGCCACTACGATAATTTAGCGCACCCCCAACAATTTCTAGCAGACTTGGTGTTGGCCTGTTCCTCCTAATCACATGGCATAATCTTATAATCCCAGCTCTCTTATTATGAAATAACCCATGAGTTCATTCATTCCAGGTACTCTTGTACTTCCCGATGCAGACCCTTCGACGCTTTAGCAGATTTCGTGCTTCTATAGCTCTGCACGTATTCAGTTCTCAACATCGGCATCTTCGAACATCAGGGCTTTTAGCATATCAAATTGTCGAGAACTCTCCATGATTGAGCACTATCCCGCTTCTCTCGAGTTCCAGCGACTCACAAGCGACTCAACACTCGAGTCATGTGCCGCACGGCATTCGATATTCACTAAAATCGCCTGCTAGCATCGGTCGAGCTTTGAACCGTAGCTAAGGGTGTCCTTGTGTCCGCTGATAGGCACCCAATGGACACAAATCCACACTCATTATCCTTTCGATAGGTCGTGGGGCTTCTTCTCTAAAGGCCTCGTGAGTCAAACGCCTTGACCAATCGGTCTAGAATGATGGCCATGGAAGTAGAAAAACTCGAACATCTTTTTGCACATTTTCATTATATAGAACGAAGGAAAGTTCGAATTTCTCTTTGCTTTGGCGTGGTCGGTGAAAAGGTGAAAAGGGATTCGAACTAGCTGAGCTTAAAAAAAACTCTGATTTTTCCCACTTTCCTGCCTCCAAAATTGACCCTTTATCTCTCTATGCCCTAACTAAGCATCCCTTTTGCTCCTTTCCCCTATTTCTTCATCTTCCAATTTATTTTTTTAATACGATATTATTGTAACATACATCCGGAATAATTGGTTGTATAATTATTTCTTAAATAGATTCTTCAGATGATGAGCCAATGACATTGGGAAGCGTGTGGTCGTGTCAGGACTTAGATCGAGAGGGATCAATAAAACTACTTTTGGACATCTCTCGATAGCTATCGGATGGGATCAAGGTTCTCGGCCGTATTTTGAAAAAGCGCTCGATTTATTTCTTTTTAATAAAAAGAAATAATGTTCTATTCCCATTTGCAAATATAAAATGCCATAGAGCTTTATCTCTTTCTTTACCATACTTTTTTTTAAATATAATATAATCTATGTACCTTGGTAAGAGACACCTAATTCCATAGCCAGAACCTCAAGTTATTGTGACTAGGGTGAGTATCAAGCAAAAGGTCTAGAACAAACACGTGGGAGGGTGGAGCGTGGAGAACGGATGTGATTAGGTTTTAGGTCATAAAATGAGGATTAAACATCAACCACATAAAGATGCTCACAATTTATAAACATCGTTTAATTAATGAAAAATATCATTCTCACTTATACACATTGACTACAACCCATTGTTAGCCACTGAGCAAGGGCTTGTGAGCCCCGCCAACTCCTAGGCCCTCGCCTAGTGACTAGTGGGGGTTACTGAGCTTCGGCCAATGGTCAACAGCCCTCTTCAGACCCTTAACAAAAAAATAAAAATAAATAATACTAATAAATATTTAAAGAAATCTATGTTAGCACTGGCTATATCATGTACGACTATTAGTATCCATGTCATTAATTTTCTATCAAAATTGACTGGAAAAACTATATTGGGAAATTTTCAGAAGATTTATAACTTAATTGGCCAAATTGAAAATTTTAAGACCGAATCGGCGCTAGTGCAATAGATTTATAACTTTTATTTGGTAATTTTCTAAAAAAAAATTAATATAAAGATAATAATGCGGTTTCACTTCCATCTAAACTCAATGCCAACCGCTAAGGTCGATGTAGCCATTTCTATATTATAAACATGCCCACATATCTATGGCCGCAGAAAGTTTATTGCACGGTTTCGTTGTCCCTATTTTGTCCTGTGGGAAAGCTTCTCATCCTCCCGTGAGACCATCGTTCAAACTCTCCTTAATTAATTCATATTGAAATCAATAATTGCAATGGAATCTATGTGTTCACGCCTTTCACTGCACACTCTAAATTCAACATGGACATATAATGTCGATTTGTTTTTGTCTATGATTTGCTAAATCTTAATTATTGCTCGGTGTTCTACTTAACAATTCAATGTAGGATGTGAGGAAGATTTAGAATGATACGAATATGGGTAGGCCCGAGGCTAATATGACTTTGCAAAGGCCCTCCATTCAATTTGTCACCAAGTGTTAAATTATAAGAGTGATAATTATTCGAAAAGACTTGTTGTATGGCGGCGGCCAATACAGTCTTGAACTTTCCAATTGGCCAATTTAATCAATGAACTGTTTGACAACTTTCCAATGTAGCTCCTATCAATTTTGGCTGGAAATTATTAATGTGAATACTAGCTGTCTTATGTAACACATCCGATTGAAATGGACAACTTTTGCAATTTTAAAAAAATAAATTCTAAAATTTTTCTTTTTTTCCCTTTTATTTTCTTTTTATACATTTTCTTACTTTTTTCTTTCACCTGTGGGCAATCACTTGGTCTCGACAATGGTTGGCAATTGGCTGCAGGCAAGGGCTATGGGTGGTCGACGAGGGCCTTGAGAACCTCACCAAATCTAAGCAAGAGATGGCTCGCTAGGACCACCATGTCCGGCAATTTGCGAAGGAAGAAGATGAGCAAGGAGTAGGAAAAAAAAAAAGAAGAAGAATAATCTATAAAAATTTTTAAAAATTGCAAAAATTGTCCAATTAAATATAAGTGTGCCAAGATAACTGGCGGTGATTGGACCACACACGAGTGATTTCCAACCAAGTTTGGTGAAAAGGATTATAATGAAAAAATGTCAAAATGTTTAAAACTAAATTGACTAAATTAAAAAGTTGACTAAATTGACTGCCGTATTATAGGTTTCAAATTTTTTGGATAATTTTCTCAATTATTTAATATTAGGGATAACACTAGTAAGTGCTGAAAGTTAATACATCTAAATTTCCATCAAACACATCCTAAAGTCAAATGCTGGCGTTTCGACTTGATCCGTCGACCATAGTCAAAATGGGCAAAGAAATCTGCCAGGGGACTCCAAAGTTGATGTTGATGCTTGGATTTAGGTAATGTTGATCACTCACTGGTGTGCATCGTTTCCTATCCGACGCGACCAACCTCCTTTGACCTTGTCGCCCCATGTTGAATGTACATTTAATCCAAACATGATACCTTTCTTCATTGTGTAATAACCTGATCGCAACAATTTTCATTGAACAGGTTACACGACACATTTAAACTGTAATTTCTTATATAGATATGTAAAAATATCTCTAAGCATGTGTTAACGTATTGAATTATATGTTTTGACATGTGTGACACATTGATTTATCTATTTAAACGAGTTTAAATGCGAAGAATGGATAACCTCAGTGCTCAAATCATTCCTCACATTGCTAAGAACTTACAAATAGTCCCTAAACACTCCGGCAAACCTCCAATCTTTTTGTGTTAATGACGGGAGACCGGGAAGAAGAAGAAGAAGAAGAAGAAGAAGAAAGGAATACTTGTTCCATAAGAAAGGATCTGTTAAGCAAAATAATTGGCGGCCAATCACTAGATCTCGTAACATCATTAGTGATGAGCACACGATATAAATTCCTTTTTTAATAGCTATGGTGTTGCTAGTTACTAGTGTGCATCTAGGATTTTCTTCTTTTTTTTTTTTTTTTTGGTCGGTAATCCAGGATTTTCTTTGAATAACTAATTTTTTTTACGAAATGAATGCCTTCCCTTAGCCAAATTCGCTTGTGCTTAGCAAACTCATCGACCACAATTAGAAAAAAGATGAAAAGAAAAGGAAAAATGTAATAATAAATTTTAAAAATAAGAAAAAACAAAGAAAATAATTAAAAAAATCTTTGTCTCAGCTTCGGTGATGTTGTGTAGGATAACCAATATTCATATCAGTGATTTTCAGTCAAAATTGACCGGAAGAATTACATTAGCAAATAATTAATAACTTTAGGATTTAATTAGCATAATTAAAAAATTAAGGATCAAATCGGCACAAATGTAATTCCAATTCCCGTAACACCAAGCTGGAGGATATTCGAGGTCTACTCACATGCATAAGCTCTCCCAAACCCCTCACATTTCCACATCTTCGTAGGGTGAAGACCCTAAAAAGTTAAAAACAATGCATCCTCCCCATAAAAATATTACGGAATTTTTATGCGGGTCCAATAACGCACTCCAGAAGGAAGGTCCCCTAATGATGTCTCCGCGTTCCTTCTCTATAAAATCCATTGCTCACTTCTATAACATGACCACCCACCTCTCTCCTTTTAACATTTTCTCATCCTTCCTTGCTCTTCCTTCCTTGCTAGTGCTGAAAAACAAGGGAAAAAGGAAGAACAAGCAGGACATGGGTAATGCAGATTATGATGAGTTCCCTCCGGTGGAGGGCGGGGCGGATCGGTGCGGCAGCGGGGTGGCCATCCCGCCGCCCCGCCCATTCCTCAAGTCCCTGAAGAACTCCCTCATGGAGACTTTCTTCCCGGACGACCCGCTCCGGCAGTTCAAGGGGCAGCCGCGGTTGAGGCAAATCATGCTGGGGCTCCAGTACGTGCTCCCCATCCTCGAGTGGGGGCCGCGGTACACCCTCGAGTTCCTGCGGGCCGACCTCGTGGCCGGCATCACCATCGCCAGCCTCGCCATCCCCCAGGGCATCAGCTACGCCAAGCTCGCCAACCTGCCCCCCATCCTCGGCCTATGTGAGTGCTTTTCTGCTTCTGAATTTGGGTATTTCCGGTTCTTCGCATGAAAAGGAGTTCATTTCTAATGGAAATGGTTTCATTAATACCGACATATCCACTATAGGATGCTATATCTTTTGTTTTTATAGGAATAGGAAAGGTTATTTATATGACTCGTGAATAGTTCTAGGCATGTGCGCAACTTTTCAAACTTATGCCGAATGCTCATCAGACTACCATCCAACAATAAGCGAGCTAAACTCTATTACAAGTCAAGATCAGCCTTTTTATTACCTTAATCTCATCATTGAAGTATCAAATTAGCTGTCGGCTGAAAGCTGATGTCCTTTTGCTTCCTCTTTGTTCCCCTCATTTTTGGTCATTATCTGTCCCCGATCTAACCAGAAAAATTTTAAAAAAAAAAAAAAAAAAAAACAACATAAAACAACCGGTGCAGATTCGAGCTTTGTGCCGCCGTTGGTGTACGCGATGATGGGGAGCTCGAGAGATCTGGCGGTGGGGACGGTGGCGGTGGCATCGCTGCTCACGGCTTCGATGCTGGGGAAAGAAGTGAAAGCGTCTGAGAACCCGACGCTGTATCTCCACCTCGCCTTCACGGCCACCTTCATCGCCGGCGTCTTCCAAGCTTCCTTGGGCCTGTTGAGGTGAGTCAGCTGATGGAAAACGTTTATTATGAGTCATGGCTCCTCCAATATCTTGTCTCTGTTACGTTTTGACCCTCTTTGAATCGCTAAACAACATTAACAATTCGCATCTCTCTCTCTCTCTCTCTCTCTTTCTGGCTGTATATTACGTTGGTTTGTCTCTTTTCTTGTCTGCTTGTTTGTGACAAGGATTCCTGTAACGTAAATGAAGAAACTACAAAGCAACTCAACCTTGTTTTCCCTTTCAATTTTCTCATAAGCCATTTTCATAAAGATCTAACTTGGCGAAAAATTCGACTTGCATGTGGAATTTCGTTCACTTCTTGACCATATGCTGTAATCCTGGGTCTCTTTCTTGACGAAGTCCTTCCTAAATTTACGTCAAAATCTTTTCATTTTACTGAGAAGTTTCTTGCTAGTGGAAAATGTGGGGCCTAAGATAAGGTGGTCGACTTTATTTACTCCACTTGTTTGAAACTTTACAAAGAGTCTCATGTCCAAGATTGAGTAGATATTTACTAGTACACACCTTTTAGTCAATTTTAGGTCGTATAGAAAAGAAAAAGATTGAAGATTCATTCGACGTGAGTGATGCAATTTGCAGACTAGGGTTTCTGGTGGATTTTCTATCGCACGCGACGATCGTGGGGTTCATGGCCGGAGCGGCGACGGTGGTGTGCCTTCAACAGCTGAAAGGCATTCTCGGCCTCACCCACTTCACTCACGAGACTGATGTCATCTCCGTCATGCACTCCGTCTTTGGCCAGATTCACGAGGTCTTTTTCACCGCTTTATACTCATGTCATGTGACATATCGATATGTCATCATTAACACATGTTTCGGTCCGAACTTTTGGCACGAGACCGCAGTATATAATTATTCTACAAAGCACTTATCCGGTTCCTCTATTTGTTTATCCTATGGTCACCGACGAATAGATACTGAAAATAAAGTACCAAAGCAACAAAGTTTGTTCCAACATCTAGGCTAACTTTGGAGGATTTATTTAAGAAGATACAGCTTCCACTTACATGCAGAACCCAATGAAAGTTGCACTTATAGGGTAAGAAAATTATTCAAAAGACGATGAATTGTGCTAAAACAACAAATTTCTCTATGCTGATGTCCTAACAAAGAAGCTTCCTAACCGAAGAAGTTAGGAGATATGCACAATCACGAGAGAATATTGATAAGATTACTTTACATTCACTAGTGTATTAAAGCTTGTGGATCACATGTTAGGAATCTGATTTCATCATTTTTGCATGATTATGCTCATTTTAGTTGAACATTATAACTTAGCATAAGTTTTATTTGCGTGAATAAACCCTCTTATTTATTTAGTTCTATCATTCAGAAAATGATAAACGAATTATGATCAGAAGTGGAGATGATACGAAAAATTGTGTGAGCAGGAGAAATTTTACTTTAAGGATAAATAACGTCACTTTTCTACTTATAATATATAGTTTTATATAGTTAATATATATATATACACACACACACACACACACATACATACACATATCTATCTTATCTTTTTGCGATGCTGGCCCCTTTTTGGCAGTGGCGATGGGAAAGTGGTGTCCTGGGGTGTTGTTTCCTTTTCTTCCTCCTTCTCACCAGATACTTTGTAAGTGAATCTGACCCTTTCTGCTCTCAAATCTTTCACTTTGAAATTTTTTTATTTTTTATTTTGATATTTTCCTCTTTTTCTAGCGCGAAAAAAGGGTAGTATTAAAATATTTGTGGAAAGTGAATTAATCTCACACGACTCTATATTTGCAAATTGTCCTCGATGTGTACATTTTTGGCAGCTTCCTGCTCAACTTGGAACATTTAACCTTTTGATCACGTTCTCTTTACTATCTAAGTCCGTCCTGCTTCCACTCTTTAAGCAATTTATTTAGGAATGCTTAATACCACCAAAAATCTTAAATAATGTTCACCACAAAATCAATATTCCAAACTTTTTTTTGTGTTGCCAAAACTCTCCGAATATTTCGCATAGTTTAAGTTTTTTTGGTGGGAATTTTTAAATAGAATATGCAGGATCCTTTCCCTACTTATCTAGAATGGGTATAATGCGACTTTTTCTCTATTTCGAACCCCCCCCAAAAAAGAGACATATTGCTAAGAGAATTTATACTACCTCCACTATAATAATATTGTTTTTACGCTCTATACTCAGAAAAAAAAGTAGACATAGCTAAGAAGCATATGCAATATTATAATCAATTGCAATTAAAAAAGAATGCATAAACCCTTCTCCTAAAAAAATCTAAAAGGGGTATTATAATGTGACTTTTCTCCATTTCGAAAAATAAAAACCTTTGCAAACAGTTGCATGCATATATGTTCTGATAATTAATCTTGGATTGTTTTCTTTTTTATGATGAAGAGCAAGAGGAGGCCCAGGTTCTTCTGGATAGCAGCAATGGCTCCGCTGACGACGGTGATCCTGGGAAGTCTCCTGGTTTACCTAACCCACGCTGAAAAGCATGGCGTTCCAGTGGTAAGTGCCCCAGTCCTCCCGTATATAAAACTGAATAAGTCCATCAGAAATTCAAGAACAAGCCTAGGAGTATAATAGAAAATGATCTGATGTGGGTAGTTAGGAAACAAGTAATTCTAGGTAAGAAGAAAGCTAGCTCGTAAAATTAGTTTAGAATCCGAAAATATGGACTCTTGCAAGGTGCTAGATAAGACCGCGTTGCTTAAATTTTTATTGGCAATTCATCACGTCGATTAATAGGTTAATTAGGCTCTGAGCACGAACTTGAAATGATATTCATAGGCTATATTCGAACGCTTGTCTACAATATGCTGCATCATCGAGTGTGCATTAGGTACAACCGTGGTTGTGATTATTCCCTGAATGAAGCTGGAGACGTTAAGTGCTTGCAACACGCGTCTCTGGTAAGGCCTGTGCTTGGTAAAACATGTTTTCAGAGTTGCACCACTTCAAATCTGGACGACGCAACTTCCTAAAAGCTGCCGTCGGCTATTATAGCTGTCGGGGTGCCGCGGCCGCCACGAGGCGTTTTGCTAAGCATCTTACGAAAGCTAGAGCAGCATCATCTTTTCTTTTCACGCCGTGACTGCTGCGAAAACACTGTACCGACCATGGACCGCCGATAAAGGCAGGGGTGAGGACAGATCAGTCCACAGATGGACAGGCTGGACCACCACCAACCTGTGCATGTGTGTTGTATAGAAAAGCACACGGCCTTTCAAGTTTCTGTCCTCGGGCCGGTCCCAAGTTGTCAGTGACTTTTACCTCGCCAATCATAACACAAAGCCAGCGAGCCGTAGCGGGACATGGTACTGCTCGCGCATGTTCCTGTGGGGGGAGGCTTTTTTTGGCCCATTTCGATAATGTGCACGGTCTTTCTGATCATGTCAGAGAGCCCAAATGCAGACAAAAACAACTTAGAAAGATGGTGAAAAGAGTGGGGGGAGAGAGGGAAAAGGGGGAGATTGAGGGAATCTGATTGGCGGGTCACCGAGCTAACCCAATTGTCCTCTGCAATTATTGAAATGGAAGAAGTGTTGAATAAAAGAACCAAAATTGAAGTGAATAATGTTTTTTTATGTGTGTTAATTTGTGATTTGTTCTGTCTTCGTGTCAGATTGGTCCATTGAAGAAGGGCCTGAACCCACCATCCGGCATGGATTTGACATTCAGGTCTCCTTATCTTACCACGGCCATCAAAACTGGCATTGTCACGGGCGTTATAGCCCTAGCTGTGAGTCGCTCTCTGCTTCAAACCTCAGCCCCTTTATAATTTTTTTTGTCTTGTCAGCTCTAATTTGGCAAATCTTCACTGCATGACGGTTTGGTCCCGCATAAAAATACCCTTATCAAGATATGGAAAACAGGGAATTTCAAAGCTTTAACATATTTAGTGTCCATGTCATTGTTTGACATCTGCAGAAAGATTTGTTCTGGACTCTAGTGAGCCCAGTCAATTGTCTACATGCAAGTTATATCCACCTATTATCATTGGTCGATGCAGTTGCAGTAATTGGCTTAACAATAGTTACTGCTATGACCCATCAATCTTGACTCTGCATCAGTATTATTCATTGGACTTGATCCTTGGGATTCAATGGAAAATGTCAAATTTGACAATATGAAAAGAAAAAGAAAGTGCATTCATAAGCAAATAGATTGTCAATTGGTAAAAGAAGCAGCTGTGTTACATGTGTGATGGGTGGTATGAATGCAGGAGGGAATAGCAGTTGGAAGAAGCTTTGCCATGTTCAAGAATTACCACATTGATGGGAACAAAGAGATGATTGCATTTGGGATGATGAACATTGCTGGCTCTTGCACTTCTTGCTATCTCACCACTGGTAATTCCTGTACACTCTTAGGCAGAGCATACATAATCTAATTTATAAGATTACCAAAAGTAATTACCTAATTTTCTCTCAATTTGGCATCGATGAATGATGCATTGCATTGATGTTTAGCATATTCATTGAAATTTCAGGGCCATTTTCGCGATCAGCGGTGAACTTCAACGCGGGATGCAAGACGGCAGTGTCGAACATCGTCATGGCGATCGCCGTCATGTTGACGTTGCTGTTCCTAACACCTCTGTTCCACTATACACCCCTCGTGGTGCTGTCGTCTATCATAATCGCCGCCATGCTTGGCCTGATAGACTATGATGCCGCCATCCACTTGTGGAAGGTCGACAAATTCGACTTCGTTGTTTGTATCACCGCCTATGTCGGCGTTGTGTTTGGCAGTGTCGAGACTGGCTTAGTCATAGCGGTATGCATTCGCAGATCTTTTTCTTTGCATCTTCTTTTCAATACATGCGCATGAACTGTATTTGCTTGTGTAATTACAGGTAGCAATATCGTTGCTCAGGGTATTACTCTTTATTGCAAGGCCCAAAACTTTTGTTCTGGGAAGGATTCCAAACTGCAATGCCTACAGAAACATTGAGCAGTACCCAACTGCCAAAAATGTGCCCGGAATCCTCATATTGGAGATCGACGCTCCGATTTACTTCGCTAACGCGAGCTACTTAAGAGAAAGGTATGAGAAAGCCCCTCAATACAGTACCAGTAGATTCCTTTGCTGAGTTTATCGTTTCTCTTCATGTACGCATGAACATATGTTCTTACAGGATCTCGAGGTGGATCGACGAAGAAGAAGACCGGTTGAAAGCTTCGGGAGAGGCCGATCTGCAATATGTTATCCTAGACATGGGAGGTGAGTACCAAAGTGAAGCCATTTGCTACATACTACGAAACTGCGATGCGCAGGTATTGAAATTAGTTTATGTATGATTTTGTCGAACAGCGGTAGGTGGAATTGATACCAGCGGTATAAGCATGTTTGAAGAGATCAAGAAAACCATAGAAAGAAGAGATCTCAAGGTACAGTCTTGCTCATCTTGTCATACAGATTTCCTTATTAGGTCACCACTACTGTCAACAAGAACCTATGCAAGCAGTGCCTACCTTCATTTCTCATTTCCATCTTTCAATAGCTGGTTTTGGCGAATCCGGGAGGCGACGTGATGAAGAAGCTAAGCAAGTCCAAGTTCGTCGAGAACTTAGGCCAAGAGCGGTTCTTCTTGACCGTCGAACAGGCGGTTGGGGCTTGCGACTTCATGCTTCACAAGTGCAAAGTCGACGCAAAGACTGACGAATCCGATGAGAAGTGGAACAATGTCTGAAGATGGACTACACCACAAGCTATGCAGTTTGCGCAGGCATTACCGTCCTTGGCAACCATGGCAAGAGAGCAATAGTATTTTGTATAAGCTCTCAATAGGGACATGTGACCGCTCCACCCGACCAGCGATCTGTCTCTATGAGCAATGATGGGGGCAAAACAATGTGACGAGGGTTGCCAAAAATCTCTATCTCATGTACTTAAACAGCCGCTTTTGACTGCATTTTAAATTGAGATAAGATCAAATGGATTATGTCGAGAATGGACATGGCGGAAATTAACTATGGTCAGATAGATTCTCACATTGACCATGTTTAGCGTTTCTATAAAATTGACCTATGAATGGCTCATGCCGTGTTTCCTAACTCCAGTACCATGAAAAATTTTCTGAGATAACAACCGAGACAACCTAATCCATGCTAAGATTCAAAAGAATGATATGGCTACCCTTCACAAAGTAAAGGATGAAACCATAAACTAATTCAACTTGTAACATATAATTGATCGTTAAACATAATTCTCATTGAAAAATAAAATTCATAGTATGTTCCAAAGTATCATAAATCAATAATTGTAAAGATAAAATTCTCAACCAAATTTTTTTTTCCAAGTCCTTAACTTCATTCTGAAATAATTAAGAGAATCATCTTTCCAAATGATTTCCTGCTTACTTTTCATTCGAAATGCAGCGTCCGTGAATGTTTAACCTTCCAACCCGAAGGGTTGGAAAAAAGGGTGACCAAAATCATTGCTGAGCAAGTGACCAATGCCACTTCTATGGGATCAAGCTACAAATAATGCAATTTTAAGAAAGAATTGCATTCACATCGAATAAGCAATTCCAATAACTCAATACAATATTAAAATCCATATATATACCGGTATAAATCAATCTTGAAAACTATATTGTCTATGATTGTGTCCCAAAATCACATTGATTGAGGTTATGTGCTGAAAATCTCATCCGTTATGATTAAAACTCCAAAGCAAAACCGATCATTGCATATGTTCATATCTCATTATCTCATCGCATGGGATCTGACAATGAATACAAATCAAATAACACAATCATACAATGCTGGCATATAAACATCGCAATGACAAAATACTTTTGGAACTTATCTTTTCAACATGCTTTCACTGCACCACTTAAAATGATTGAAAACTGCCCAAAGCCTAATCATTTTCTTCAAAATAGCATGCTGTAAAAACTTCATTGTCATACGTCATCATAAAGTAAGTGCCCATGCCATAATGCACGCGTTTAAATTTAGTCAAGCAAGCCGTGCATGTTTATAAAAAGTATAGAAGCAACCAAAAAAATCTGACCCTGTTTTTTGTGTGAGCACTTTACGAAATTGATGGACTTGGCGAAAGGCAACCCTCACTACCCTCTTGCTCTAATGCGTGAAAACTTTTGCAGCCGGCAACCGCTGAATTAAAATTATTGGAAGAAGACGTGATTTAACTTGTTGGAATTACATTCTAAACATTAAACCATCGGTGGAATTTTTCCCTTTTCCCTTTTCCAATTTTAATTTTGTAGAACACCCGACTGCTGCTGAGGAATACCAATTTCACAGTTGGCAGTCTTCTTCCTTCTTCAGTCTTCAGCCTCCACTCCCCTTTCAAAGGTGAGCAGAGCTCGAGCCGGGATTGCGAAATGGCGCCCGGCAAGAAATCGAGGAGGAGCAAGAAGGAATCGAAGAAGCTGAAGAAGCGGCGGAACGTCTCCTCAGCCGCCGCCGCCGCCGCCGCCGCCCCCGCGGACCCCAACACCAGCGACACCGATTGGTGGGACGTCTTCTGGCGCAAGAACTCCCCGTCCCCAGGTTCCCCCTCTCTCGCCTCGCCCCGTGTCTTTTGAATTTTCCCTTTGATGGTTCCGGTCGCGTTATTGGCGAAAAGCATGGAGCTTTTGCGGTTTCGCGGATTTGGGTCGGAAAAAAGATCGGATTTTGGTTGCTGGGTTTTGATGTCGTGATGCGGTGATGGTTGATGAGACGTGTTTCTGCATTGTCGAGTGCAATCTAGCTTGCGCTGCCGGTGGAAAATGTGAGCTCCGTGCGATAGAAAGTGAAAAAATGTCTGCTTCTTGGTTTGGTTTTTATTCTGAGTCGGTGATTTTTATTGGCTTTCGTCTTGATATTTTGGGGTGGGAGCTTGATTTCAAATTGGGCTAGGACAAGGGTCGAGCTCTTGGCTGCATATGGAGGAGGGGAAACTGGGCATTGAACGGTTTCAGTGGAGTTGGCTTGAATTCAGATGAAGGCATTGGAGTTCTTCGACGTTGGTGTTCTGAAGATGTTTAAAATGTTTGGTTGATGGGAAATTACTTGAAGGACTTTGAAGGGAAGGCAACTCTTGTTAGAATTAAAACAGTTTCCTCCATTGTGTGGGTTCTGGAAAACCCTGAAGCAATTGACCTGCTAGAACTTAGGGAAAATAGCCTCATAAGTTATCTTGCCTAGTGGCTCTCATGGATTTTGATCAAGAGACTTGAGCACATTGCATTAGCTGTTCATTTCACGATACTCTTCTGGCAATCAGGCTAGGCATTTCAAGTGCTGTTTAATCTGCTAAAGAAATTTTGAACAAAGTCACTTGGGGTGAGAGTACAGTCATTAGCAGGTCAGGTATGGAGAAGTCACACATCACCATTCTGGGGATTTGCTTGTGCATTAAGAGACTAGATTTCTTCAACCTTTTGCTGTGGAAACCTGTATTTGTTCCTTTCCTGCCAGTGGATGCCCTCAATAAAATCTTTAAAGGGCTAAAGTGGAGACTATGTGGAAGGTTTACAGGGCCGGCATAGGAATGAGGAGATCAGGTACCACGCCACGCTAATGATCTGCTGGTGGTGTTCTGGTGGATGTCCCTGTGAGGAGGATATGTACTTTGGTATGGTGTTTGAGGCAATTTTTGATCTGTTTGATATGTAGAAACTCTTACTGTATGGTGGACCATATAAATGGATGGATTGATGGGAGCCTATTGGTCAATTTGCTGGGTGCGAAATTTAAGAGTAATGAAAAGTTAGATCGCATTGTGCAGAAGCTTTGGAAAGAAACTAGTGAGGGCTTATCTTTCAGCACATGTCCGACATCCACAAGTTGGCCCATTTGGAAGAGCTTACCCTTTCCCACGTTCACCACTGCAAATCCCACCTTCTGTGAGAAGAGAAAAGCATGTCCCCATGCCCACACGATCTGCACGTGTTGCATCCCATTTTAGGATTAGTTGAAAATTGAGTGTAGGCTTCCTCGGTCTGCTAGATAATGCTGGATGGTGACTCCAAATACCATCTGGGGCTGGACCACAGTTAAACATTCACTTTAATGTTATGTGATTTGCACAAATGAACCTCACATACATACACCCGGGTTTCATAGAAGATTAGGAGATTGATTTTAAATGTTGATTATGCATGAAATTGAATAGCAATCGTTTTTTTCAGATCATATAGTTGAATGTTGAGTCTACAAAGGCTTTGTGAGTCTGGTTTCTGGAGGTGGATCTGCTAGAGGGATTTTATCACTTGCATCCTGTTCAAGGTTACTATTTTAGAAAAAGAAAAATTGTTTGATTTTCTAGATCACATGATTTTGAACCTTGATTTTGCATTGTCACTCATTTTAGTGTCTCCAGACTACATTTGATTCAAGGCTAGTAACAGGCAAAGGGATCTTTTGATTAACAGATGGTGCGAGTCCTTCATCTGGACAATTCAATCTGTATAGCATCAGATAGGAGTGAGTTTGTTTGTGGCTTAACATGAATTAGAGCAGAGATCCAGGGGGACTTTATGATGTGGCTGAGATGTGTCATTTAAAAGTGCATATATTGGTTGATTCGGAAAAGAAGTGGAGACTCTGGGGGTAGGTGCTGGTAGGTTGTCCATCATGATGTATAGTTCCATACGTTGAATCAATTGTCTGAAAATTTCTGTTTGATAGTTGTCCTTCATCTAATTGACAACAAATGTTTTTCTTGACCTTTATGTGAGGATTAGTCTCTGCCCTTTAGATAAACTCTCTCTTGGCTAACATGTCTCGAAATAGGAAGGACAATAATTTCCATGAGTTTTGATTCTGAAGTGCATTAAATTTCTGTGGTAGTCGTACACTTGTAATTGTTAGTCAATCTTAAAATGTGGCTCTACTTTTAGGTTCCGCAGTGCCAGAGGATGAGGTGGAAGGATTCAAGCATTACTTCCGGGTGTCAAAGGAGACTTTTGCCTATATCTGTTCCCTCGTGAGAGAAGATCTTATTTCTAGACCACCTTCAGGACTCATTAATATTGAAGGGAGGTTACTTAGTGTGGAAAAGCAAGTGGCGATTGCCCTAAGAAGGCTAGCATCTGGGGAATCTCAAGTTTCTGTTGGAGCTGCCTTTGGAGTCGGACAGTCGACAGTCTCTCAGGTGACCTGGAGGTTTATTGAAGCACTGGAAGAACGTGGCAGACACCATCTTAAGTGGCCAGATGCCTCTAGGATGGATGAAATAAAGGCCAGATTTGAGGCATTTTGTGGATTGCCCAACTGTTGCGGGGCCATTGATGCGACTCACATTATCATGACCCTTCCGGCTGTGCAAACTTCAGACGATTGGTGTGACCCTGCTAATAACTACAGTATGTTATTGCAGGGAATTGTGGACGACGAGTTGAGGTTTCTTGATATTGTTACAGGTTTGCCTGGAGGAATGATAGGGTCCAAACTCCTGAAGTTCTCTGGGTTTTTCAAACTCTGTGAATGTGGAAAACGATTAAACGGAAATACAAAGACTTTGATCGAGAAATGTGAGGCCAGGGAATATATAGTTGGTGGCGCTTCATACCCTCTCCTTCCATGGCTTATAACTCCTTACGAAAGTGATGGAAGTGGGCTTATGGATTCCATGTCTGATTTTAATGCCATGCATGAATCTGCAAGATCACTTGCGGTGAAGGCATTCTCGCAATTAAAGGGAAGTTGGAGAATTCTCAGCAAAGTCATGTGGAGGCCTGACAAACAGAAGCTACCTAGTATTATATTAGTTTGCTGTTTACTCCACAATATCATTCTTGACAGTGGGGATAAGTTGCATTCTGATGTTGCTTTACCCGGTCACCATGATTTTGGCTATGTAGAACAGGGTTGCAAGCAAGTTGATCCACTGGGGAGTGCATTGAGGGAAAACCTTGCTAAAAACTTGCAGTGCCGACGAGAGAGTGTTCCATCAAAGTAAAGAGTCTCTTTCATGTATACACCTGGCAATTATTATGAATAGTTCTCACCTAACTTTTCAGTTCAACCGACCTTCCTAATGTGCAGATTCAGTTTCATTTTTCCGTGTGGAGACTAAGAGGTGGTGGACTAAAAGAGTCTGCACTCTTAGTTCACCATCTTTTGGCAGGTGTTCTAAGTACATTATGAGCCTATCACGAATCAGTTCTATCATCTGAAAATCATCAGATAGCTTAACCATCATATATATTACTTAAACTCTTTTTTGGTCCTGTGATGATATTTTTCAGTGAACTAGATTTTATGGCACAGTGGCTTGCAATGACTGAGTAGAGGCAATGACACTTATGACGCTAACTTGAATCAACTTATTACAGAATGCTTCAAGTCCAGATGCATGAATAATAATGATGAGCACTTTGCCTGCATTGCCTTTGGGGCCAATTTTAGTGGCACTGTGTATTAGCAAACCCATTTTAATCGATATTAGCAAACCCCATTTTAATCGATAAGAGTTTATCTGTCTGTCCCATGTTTCTACTATCTGGTATTTTGCCCCTAATGTATGTGCTTGTGTGGCTGATGTAATAGAGAATTGTCCTTAGATGTGTCCTACAGTGAGATCAGATTTCTCAGTCTCCATGCAAGCCCATTTCGAGAATTAAAGGATAGGGGTGGTCTGGTTGGCTATTACTCCTAGCATATTCTCTGTTGGCAGTGCATGAAGTATTTTTAAGAACTCGGAGCCAGTGAGGTTACACGGCATAAAGTCATTTCGTTTGTTCCAAATATTCCAAAACGCAGCTTTCGCTGGTTGGCTATATTGAATAGGCTCTCTACAGAAGATAAGAATGGCTAGATGGTTCAACTCGGTTGATACCAATTTTGTGTTTCATATGCTTTCCTCAGACTGGAAAATTATTTGAAGTGATGCCACACGTCTAGGGTTGTGTATGATGTAACCAACCAATCATATTACTTGCATGCCACGCACCTCATCTTATGTTGTGCTTAAATTTTGTGATCATTCATTTTTGATTGGCCTATCACGTCACGTATATCACTGCCATGTAACATAATCATCGCACCAAATAACTTAATGGATATGCACTTGCTGGGCAAATATGGCACCGAGTCTATACCAGATGTGGAGTGCAAAGGGCTGCTCATTGCCGGAATACCGAGTTGCAGTAGGTGTCTCGGTGTGCGAAAGGCAAATCACTTTCATCTGTCATTTTTAACGTCGCTCGGCAAGCTGCAATTTATCGCATATGGGCTGCCAGGAACTGGAAGATTCACGAAGCTGAATTTCATGTAGACAGCAGTGTTGTTTTTCCAATTGATGTAAAAACTGGCGAATGTGTGGTTTTATCTCAACATGTTGAACCATGTAGGAGCTGGAAATTGATGCAACTGTTAGTACGTTTGTAACAGTCTTAGGACTTCGAAGTTATGAATAAGATCTCTCGCTTACACAACCACCAAAAAAAAAAAAATGTTACCGTGATTATAAATAATGCAACTTAAACAGTACACGCAAGAAGAAATCACTCTGAATTTTCTTACTCTACTTGAATTTAAGAACATGCAGCTCTGGCTGGACTGTGAAACATGAAGCAACCTTCTTAGTCAAAAAACAGTGAGCAATCGAGAAGCCATCAAGAAATTTTGGGCGCTAGGAGCAGCCAATACTGCATGAGAATTTGAGAAGATTGTGCAGAAGCAAGAAGCAACCGTGATAAAGCGGCCTTTGATCTTTATGCTCTAGAGTTTATACCAAAGCTTACTGCAAATTCTTCAAATCCAATTCCACTTTCAAAGTTACCTAAGATGGAACATGTAGCATTGTACATGCATTGATAATTTGTGTCCTAACATAAAATCGAAAGCATGAGTAACAGCGATGACCTTCGACATATTTCTTCATATATCTTCCCAAGACTTCAGAAAGTCGACATAGAGCTGAAACGAACAAGACAGTGAAACATAAAGGAGCTCTAACTTGTCTCTTCCTAGGATAAGGCCTGAGATATACAATATGATCCCTACAGTAAAGAAGATAATGATCTCAGAGAGTTGACAGAGCTGAAAGTAACAAAATGCTGAAACGTACGGAGCTCTAGTTAGTGTCTCTTCCTAGGATATGGCCTGAGATATACAATATGATCCCTACACTAGAGAAGACAACGCCTTTCTCTGCTAAATACGCCCATTAAACTAACTCTACTTCTGCCATTCCTCACTGCCTTCTGGACGGGAGTTGAACGCACGAGCAAAAGGGAGATTTCTTTCTGCTCTGTGGGTTTCTTGGTCTGCCACTTATTAGATAATCCCTAAGCAAAACTCTTGTCTTTCGGTCAACCACTCTGGTTCTTGTTCTGCACTCTTTTTCCTCATCCATCTTCAGCAAAAGGAATTGTATCTTCTGCACTTCCAACTGAAGTTTCCCAATTTTCTCCGACCCTCTTCGAGCCTGCTCTGAGATCAGCCTCCTCGCGCAACCACGATCATCTGGATCTCTGGCGGATTTGCTGTCACAGGAAGATAGGCGCCTCTCAGCGTTTCTAATCAACTTATTATTCGAGTCAGATAATTTGTTGATGGTCGATTGAGCTTCTTCCAGCTGCTCCTTCACATTGCTGTACTCGAGGCCTTTTTCCATTCTGTTCTTCTCTGTGTTCTCCACCTTCCTCCTCAGATCCTGCACTGTTATTTGCAGGTTTGTCAGCTTCTGAGCATTAGTGTTAAGCCTCTCTAATATCTTCCTCTTGATCCTTGCTCGACGAGGTTCTGTCAAGCTCTCAGGTATCTCTAATTTATCAACGCTGAGATCCTTCTCATCAGGTGACTCTCCAGAAGGGTTACAGGACCTCTGTTCCTTATCTGCTTCGACAAAGTAGTAGTCATTGGGCATATCAAAGGTCTTGTGAGCTTTCCCAACTTTAAGATCGATAATCCCACTTGAGTCGCTGGTCTCCCACAGCTCAAGCATTCGATCTTCAGCCTCAACTGAGTCAGTCCTACGAGCCCCATAGGGCAAATGTTTGGAAATCTGGTCGAGCATGATGTCTTTAGTCAGAAGCTCATTCTCAGTCACAGATATCTGACGAGTTGCTTTGCGTATCTTCATGTCATTATCAGGTCCATCACCACGTCTTTCCTTTTCTTTTTTTCTTGGGACATGTTTCTGAGATCTGGTAGATTCCAACTCCTCCAATTTGGCATTTGAACTCAAGATTTCCAGAACAGTCGGATCCTCAACTTTCAGCAGCGTATCTCCAATTACCTTGATTCTTAATTGCAGGTCCTGCATTGCAGAAAAACAATCTGGCACCATCAATCTTGTATTTCCAATGGATTCAGAAATCCCAGATTGTTGTTGTGTCATCATGTTGATTTCCTGGTAACAAGGGAATATAAACAAGAACATGAATTTGGAGTCACATGATAATGTACTAGCAAAATAAGCAAACAACAGTTCTCTTGTTTAGCAAGAAGATTTCAAATTAATGTCCACAACAGATTTGGATAGAAAATAAAGGATAGATGATCAAGTTTTAAGGGCAACAATTTCATAAAGATTTCAAGTAATTGCAAAGGGAGTGCAGAAATTTCCCGTGGACTAGGACGACGGACAGACAAGTCAAATTATTTTCAACAAATTTAAAGGGAGATGTAACGAGCAGATCCACTAGTATGTGGTGCATTAAGGGCAGGGGGAAAATTACCTTGACAACTTCTTTCTTGTATTTGTAAAAATCTTTATGGACAGTCGTACAATTTTCCAATGAAGAAATACATTCCGCCAAAGAAAGTACTCCTGAAACGTAAGAAGCAAGCTGAGTTTTCAGTCCGCCATTTTCTCCTTCCAAAGCAATGATTGTTTCTTTTAGCTGTTCAATCTCCACACATCTTGCTTCACTTGCACTTTGATGGGCTTCATTGAGCTCAAGAATTTCCTCCTTGAGAAATGCTTCATCAATCTTGGAGGTTATCAGCTCAGCCTCCAATTTCCATTTTGCTTCCTGAAGAAATCTCGCCTCTCTGGTCCGATGACTCAAATCTTTAGACAGTCTGAGATTCTGCTTCTGTTGATGCTCTCGTCCTATGTTGATATCAGCATACTCTATTTTCAAATCCTCCAGCTTTTTCAGCACCTCTAGCTTCTCATTCTCGATTGCTCTCAATATTTCGGATTTCAGCACCTTTTCGTTGTCGATTCCCTCTGAGAACTTCAGCTTCAATTCTTCATTCGTATCTATAACCTTTTGCAGGCCATAGTTCAACACATCAAAGTTCTCAGATTTGATTTTTAGCTCTTGATGAAGGGCATCTCGTTCTATTGCAAGCTTTGTGGCCTCTAGTTCCACTTGCTTGAGCAGTGAATATAGGACTGATTTTTCAAAAACCACCCGGAGATTTTCCTCTTCTAACTTAGAAAATGATTCTTGCAGATCTCTAATCTTTGTCAGAGTATTCCGTATAAGATCATGGTCAAAATCCATATGGTCTTCAAACTCTTGACATGAACAGATCTCAAGAGTCTTTGAAATCCGAAACAATGCCAATCGTTCTACAGTAATTTCATCAGACAAAAGTTTGAGCTCGGCCAGACGTTCAAGATTTTCACTCTCCAAGTAAGAAATTTGCTTCTGTGAGAATTGCCATGCGTCTACTAGAGTATGATATCTGAGTGAGAGTGAGAAATACTTCTCCCGCAGATCCTCCAGGAATTTCTGCAAAATGAAGATCTGCATGTGAGAGTCCAAAGCTTTTTCCAGTTCCTCTTCACATTCTGTATCTTTGCTCCGAGCTTCTTGCTGCAGGTGAATGATCCGGCACTCCACATCAGCTAACCGGGTCCTACTCAACTGCACAGAATTGTAATGATCCTCAATCTCTCTGTTCAAATCAAGCTGCAGATTCTGGATGCTCAAGATCAAGGATTCTCTCTCCTCCTTCATATCCGAGTAATCACCTTTTAATCCCTTATAACTGCTCACCAGGCTTTCCAGTCTTTGCTGAAAGACATTTAACTGATATTCCAGCTTTTCCTTCTCAAACTTTTCCTGCTCGTGCAACACACGCATATCTACTGCATTCCTCACTTTGACCTGTTCTTTTTCAAGATCCACATATTCATCATTAAGCAAATTCTGAGAAGTATCGTTCTTCCCCATGAGTTTGTAAAAGTTGCCAATCATACTCTCTATATAAGAAATCAGACTGGACTTATATGCCAGGAGAGATTCACAGGATTCTTCCATTCCCTTCAATTTAAGCTTATACTCTTCCACCTCAGCATTCAAATCCGAGATTCTATTCTCCAATAAGACAGTCTTCTCCACAAGCTTCTCAGAGACTTCCAGTTTCCTTAGTAGACCGACTTTTTCACTTCGTTCTAAATCGCAGCACTTCTCAAGCTTTGAATTCGTATCCATCAACTCCATGAAAGCTGACCCCAAACGCCCCGGATCGAGACCCACGGAAGCCACCTGCTCCATCACTGAGCAGTGCTTCTTTCTCTGGTCATCTAGTTGCTCTTTCAGGTAGTAAATTTCTTTTTGAAGAGAATCACGTTCGCCCACTACGGCTGCAGTCTCCGCTTCAAGTTTGTGCATTATTTCTCGCATGCTCAAGATTTCATCTTCCAAGTTTTTTACCAACAGTGATGAAGCCATATTGACCTCATTTAGATTCTTCTTCTCCTCACGGGCCTTCCGGATGTCATCCTTCAAACCCTTATTGTGCCATTCCATGTCTTCTAGAAGCTGAGTCTTCTCCTGAAGCTTCATGGCTAGGGATCTCACCTGTTCCTGAGTCTCAAAGTGAAGATTCTGTAGATTCTGAAAGGAAGTTTGAACCTCAGAAAACCGTAACCGTTCTTCTTGCACACAAGTCCAGAGCCTTCCCATTTCCTTCTGCTTCTCTGTAGTTTCTTCACTCTGAGCTTCCATTTTCTTTGTCAAAGCCTCCAAAGCAGACTGCAGAGTCTGATTAGATCTCTCCAAAAGAAGACACATTTCTTCAGCTTTCTTTAGCTTTGTCGAATCCTTTTCCCGATCAGGATCCAACATTTGGGCCCGGTTTCGCATAATTTCCTGCTCGAGATTAGAAATTGTCATCAGCAAATTGTTGCAACGTCCAGCAGCAGCTTCCTTAATCTCTCTGTTATTCTCCTCTGCACATTTTAATTCATCTTCCAGATTTGATATCTTCTCGAGGCAGTGGTTGTGCTGAAGAAGTGCAGCTTGTTTTTCAGCTTCCGCCCTTGCAAGATCTTGTTTTAGAGTGTCGGCCTTAGTTTCAGCTTTATCAGCTCGCTGCTTGATGTCATCCACCTCTTCTTGGGCACATGACATAGTGTTCTCAAGAGCTCTTAGTTTTTCTAAAGCCAGGTGGTACTGAATAAGATTGCCTTCCTTTTCAGCTTGTAGATCCGCTAGTGCTGTCTTCATAGATTGAGCTTCTGCCTCAGCTTCATTGGCCCTTCGAGTAAGTTCCACTTCCAATTTTGATAATCTCTCCAGACTCTGATGAAACTGAAGTGCGTAGACTTCTCTCTCAGCCTCCAATTCTGCAAGTGCTTGGTTCAAGTTCTGCATTTCTTTCTCAGTATCACCTGCTCGCTCAAGTTCGCGTGTCATCGCATCACGCTTACAAGTACATTGTGCACCGTATTCTTTTTCTCCCGCATCACGACACATGAGGACCACATTTTCACTTCCTCCTCCAGAATCAGAAGTCTCATCGACCTGTTTCGACTCATTTCTACTTCTCATACCCTTGAAATCTTGATGCACGGCTCCATTCTTCTCACAAGCTTGGAAGTATGACAGAGCTTGCTCCAAAATATCCTTGGGAGACTCATCACTGTCGAGAAGTGCTGGCTGGACTTGGTTGGGAAACGCTTCTGCCATAGTTTTATGGGCCTGGCACAGAACTCCTGTGGCATGATCATATCTCTCAGCTAATCCACGATATGCTCGGTAAAACTCTTCGACCAAATGCAGAAGTTCAGGCCGTCTCTTATAGTACATCTCTGCTCGTCTTGCGAATGAGTCAGCATCTTCCTCAATGATGTTAATCATCTGTTTGACTTTGGCATCCACATCTGTTCAAAGGGAGAAGGATAAGTACATTTAACATCATATGCAGTGTGATATTGCGATGAAATCATAAGAAAAGGTCTGAAGGTAGAATATGCACTACAAACTGCACGATACCTCATGGATTGCATGCATAATTATCAACCTTTTCAAAGAAAGTAACCAGAAATTTTCGTTCAAAATATTGAAATTCTAAAGTTTTCAGGCAAACCAGATACTAGAACTAAATTTAACCAGTGCTTGAGACATTGATTAAGATAGCGGCCAGCCTTCTCTCCTAGGTCATTTGAAAACTCACTATCCTGTAATGTGAACTTTACTGCTTAGCTATAACACTGACAATAGTGTTGCAGGACCCCTTTCTTTAATTGATTTTCAAGCAAATTTCCTAGTCCAAGCATACAACACTGAAGGAAACATTAAGTTGAGTTGTCAATACTGTGTCCCAGAAGCCGTGCTGAGCGAAACCATAAGCAACGGAACCATACCTGTAAGATTTTCCACGAGCCATTTGGAATTCTTTGGGGTAACGTGACTACCCCACCACCAAGAATACATCCCTTTAGAATCTTCATTTGCAGTGGTGGCCATAACGCCAACCAACAATGATAAATTTTCGGCACACTTATCTTGTAGTCCCACTGCAGTTTTGGTACCAACTGCTACGTGATCCTGTAGAGAACGAAAAAGATCTCTCTTTATCTTGAGATGCAGATCTACCAAAATGACACAAAATAAATAAGACAACTTTGCTTCATTTTGCTACGAACACAATGCCCACCAAAAATCATTGTCGGAATTATATATCAAGGGGCAGTAAGCAAAGTACCGGATCAACCGCATCAAGTTCCAGGAATCAGCACTTCTTCACCAATTGATAACAGGTTTACCTGATCAAAAGAGAGTTCATAGGATCAGAACCAACAAAGAGAGAAGATATGACAAGTAAGGATTTTAACTAGGGATGCATAAATTCCTCATTCACCATGACGTAATCAAATCGCATACCATAAAGAAAAACAAATGCTTAGATGAATACGCAAAAAGAAGCCCACATTGTCGTCCTCACATCACAAGACCGAAGGGGTTGAGAAACCCAAAACAGAAAAGGAGGAGAAAACGAAAGCTTTCTTCATTAGTGCAGAGAAATCGATCAACCAACAGAGAAACATTGAACCATCAAACGAATAACCGTACCAACTCCTTACCACGAAAGAAGAGAGTTCAAACGCTGAGCGAGCTCTCAAGGAGACTCCTCAGCTCCTTCCCACGAAACCCAACGTTCAAGAACCAACATGACCCAACACCCAAAAAAGAAGAGAAAGGAAGAGAAAGGGTAAAGCCTGCCGCACAAGGAGGAGCGAAAAACAGAGCTCACCAAAGCTAACAAAAGATTCCAATTCTTGAGGCCCGTAAGGAAAAAAGCAAAACTATAGCACAGCTGCTTTCACTGTTCGTGGTCGCAAATCTCAACCCACTGCTGGGTCAGATTTCTCTCTCTCTCTCTCTTTCTAAAGCGCACACACACTCCCTCGCTCTACTCATTACTGCTCGCTGCTCGCTCTTAAAGCTGCAGTCTTTTCTTATGGGGATTTTTAAATTGGGCGAGATAAAGAAAATTCGTTCTGGGTTTGCCGAGAAAACAAGGGAATGTCCGAGTGATGCGCCATGACTGTCGTTTTGCGAGTTCTCGGGAGGGAGAGGGCGAAATGACGAGCCTCGCCATGTCGAGAAAGGGGCCTTCGACCCTTGCTGTCTTTTGTCGGGTCTCTGTCCGACGAATGTTTGACCGCCTTCGTCGTAAATGCGCAGATCACGATATTGCACGGGAATCGCCAAAATCGAAAAGAACACGGAATTTGGACAACACAGACAACGAAATAATATATTTTTGGATTATTGATTTGCCGAAAAAAAAATTTATGAGAATCTTTGTATTCCCATTTGGGGATGTACAAAACAGATCACCGCATAGAACTAGTCGATTGGATCTAGTTATAGAGAATGTCGATCCAGTTCCAAATTCCTAAAAGTGAAATCAATGTACAAACAGTTCGGTTCCATGTTTAAAGAGAGAATTTGATCGAACGAACGGCTTTCATATATTTTTAATTATTTCTTTAAAAAATAAAAGTAATCATTTTTAACTTCTTTATAAGATATAGCATTAAATAGTGGAAAAAAAAAGTGATTGATTCCATTGAATCAGACCAAAAACCAATCACTCTTATCCCTATTCCTATATTACAAAGCAAAATTTTGACCAAAAATAATATTATAAAGCAAATTCTCTATTACTTTCAACTTCAAGCTTTCTTCTAAAAAAATTTCAATAAGTGAAAATGATTGATTAAAAGCATTCATATAAAAGTCGCATAATCAAATAAACATGGTAAATGTGAAATTTAAATTCAGTCACCATCAATCTCATTAATTTATGTTAATTTCCTAAAACAGTCAAGTTTATTTCTTTATTAATTGATCTTTTGCATTTTTTGTAACGCTCATCTGTGCTTGCCTATTTTGCTTTCTCTTATGTATTATCTCACTTCTAATTATGTAAAGGAAAAGGAAGTTCCTTTTTTTTTTTAAATGAAACCTTCCTTTTATTTTCCTCAACGCTCTTACTTCCCATATAAATTGTAAAAATAGAAAAAAGATTCACAGATAGCTAAGTCAAATCTGCACCTGACTAGCACTAATTTAATTAGTGTAACGTTAATGACTACCGAGGATAAAAGTGAAGAAAACAATTAAGGAAAAATTTACGATTTTCCAATGTTTTCATTGCTAGAAAAAGAAAGGAAAAAAAGGAAAAAAAAATCTATTTTATTGCCTCATGTTATGCACAACAGTGCCTCAAAAATCGAATTATTCCAAATAAAATACAAAATGACTCGTTTCATGGCAAAAAAATAATACTAATTTGGTTATGAATGCATCAATTCATGATGTGCAAGGAGCCTTTTTTTACAACCAAACAAAACCTACATCTTGAATTTTATGCAATTTATCGATCAAAGTTAGACAAAGTCAGTCGGTATAAAAAAGGTCATGAGGATCGATCCAACCATCGACCGCATGACTACAACCAATCAATCCTCCTAAAACAAGAATGTAGAAAAAAAGAGTATAAAAGAGAAAGAATAGAAAATACTAATCGCGCTTAAAGAGCACGGAATGAATTATTTAATCCTCCTGAATAAGAAATAAGAATCATTAAGGGACAAAAAGGGAAAAGGAAGAAGAAGAGGAAGCATCGCCCATCATTTCAAAGCTGAAAAAGGTCATAAAGGCGTAGTTGTCAATTGCTTCCACCATAACTCATCTTTTCTTTAGTTTCATCTCATCAATCAACAGTAGAAAGAAAGGAAGGAAGGGACAAGATTAGGGGCAGAGACAATCACCTCCGTTCCCGAGCATCAGCTTCACACTCTCATTGCTCGTCGAGCACTTGATGCCCTAAAAAAAAGAAGAAGAAATATTTCGTGAGTGTATTATCAAAATCAATAACGATGTGCGATTTATAAATATACAATCTCTCGATTTTTTTTTATATTTTCAATAAATGCCATATATCTGGCCGAAATCTCTCCCTTTTTATAGCCGTTGTGGGGGAGGGGGGATACATGGATATGTGTTGTTTTTGCAAATCACGAGAGTTGTCGCTAATGATTGATGATTTTCGATGGCTTCCGAGTAAATGTTCCTGCGCAAATCTTGGCGCTGACATTGAAGGGGCGGTAAGGTCAAATTGCGTCGAGACTGCCGTGACAGGTGTCGCCATCGTGGAACAGAAGGATTCTGGTGGGGCCCCATTAGGGCATGATGGACGGACGGACGGACGGTCTTCGGTTTCTTGATTTCGTCCACGGCCAATTGGGGGACGTCTCTCCGTACAACTCGGACCGCGTAACATCATGTTTTCACTGACTGTTTGGAATTATTTTTTCTTTTCTTTTTATGACAGTTGAGCTTCATGACGCATAATTGAAATTGAGTTTGATGCCACTCTCGTAGCTTTATTTATTTATTTTTGCTTCTTTCTTCTTATTTTTTTATGCAATTTAATTATGTGACTTTCCCAATTTATGCATCCTAATCTTTTCCCAACCAATGTAACACCGATAGAGGGTCTAATGGATTGGGAACAACCCCTACGATTCTCAAGTAAAGGCCGTCTAAAAGAGAGATCAATGAGTATGGCATGATTAATATTAACAATAATAGGTGCGGGTAGCTTGTTCTTGCCTAAGGGCAGGCGACACCTCGACAAAGGTTACAGCTCCTAGTCATTAACGGTGGCAAGTGAAGCAAAGGTTGCCTGCCACTAGTGAGGACCTCCAACCCTATTATTAGATATCGGATTATTCCTCGTGAGGGTCTTTAAGCCCTTCTTGGTGTTTGGATAGGGTTGGCATGCTAGCCCATGTGCTCTTGCCATTTTTCCTAGGATGGCACCTCATATCCAAATTTCATCAAGTGAGCGACATTATGTCGATGATTTGAAAGTAATGATGAAAGGATTTGCTTGAGCAAATTAGGATAGTTGAAGGGTTACATTGCATAAAGTAGTAAGAAGACCAAATTGCACTACTTAGAGGTTAAAAATTATAATTGACCTTTCTAAAACGGGCCATATGTTTCTTGTAAATTATGAACATTACTCTCTTACAAAACTAATTAAATATAAATGTGAGTGATATTTATGTTCATAATGCACCAATCATAATGGTGGTTAAAAGTTAGTCTCCTTTAACTAAAGCTAAGGAAAACGTAACCCTTTTCTACGACCATCTACACCTGCTTTTCCTAGATTAAAACTGCCCTTATCGTGCAATATGAGTAGACATAACATTCTTACCACTCAACGTTGAAACATAATTGGATACAAAAAGTTTTTGCTTCTTACAAGTCAGGAAAAAAACTGTATAGTTGATGGGTGCATTTGTTTTGTTGAAAAATAATGTTTTAGAAAATTTCTTCTTAACATTGATCTTTTATATTGCTTTTGGAAATTGAGTGAATAAAACAAATTGTCCATTGGTAACGACTTATGTTTATATATGTATTGATAGCAAATATTTTTTCTTAACTATCTTTTTAGTAATATAAACAATTAAAGTGAGAAAAATATTTTCCAAATTGTCACAAACATAAGCAATTTTTTTTTTCAATGGTAATCCTATAAACCCGGAACTTCCAAGTGGAACTAATAATCCAAGAGAGAATGCAGCAACTCCAAGGCCAGACCAAAGTCAAGGGGGATGGTCTAACCTAAAGGCATAAAGGCTGATTTTCCTGACACATTTACATTCTTTATCTTAATTAAAGAACTTACTTTACCCTTTATCTTGATTAAACAACTTAGTGATTCAGATAAATAACATATTATAATTATCGGCGTGGTGGTGCAGGTTGGTCACTGACCAAAACACTGTCATGCCGCACACCATCATTTTCTTTATTTTATTTTACGGTGGAGATTAAGGACTATTTTACATAATACTCGTTTAGAATATAGTTCGAAAACAGATTCCGAAAATAGGGGGATAAATAAGAAAATGAAAATTTTTGGGGGTAATCAGCTGGGGACCTATTTAGTTATCGACGGAAGAATAGGCCAAAAAAGAAAAGGAGCGAAATTAATAGTTTTGACTTTTGTCTACCTTAACAAAAATCTTTTAGTAACAATAATACTAATAATGTTGATGATGATAATAATAAAAATGATAAGTGTATTGAAAGTTCTAAAATTTGTTACGAAAGTATAATTAAGTTTTAATTTTTTTTTTGAAGAATCGAAATCAAATTCTAAAACTAGTCACACAAGTCCAATTGAATCTTAAAATTTTCAAAAAGCGAACTCAAGTCCTAAAATTCATTAACATTTTTCGTTTTATAAAGTAAGACAGAGTTAAAAAAAAAAAAAAAGATTTTATTGCATGAACTTGATAAGATTTAGGATGTGATTACATTTTTTTTTTTTTTTTTTGAAATTTTAAGATTTAATTGTACTTTAATGATAGTTTTAAGATTTGATTATATTTTTTGAAAATTGTAAGATTTAATTGTACTTTTGTGATAAGTTTTGTAATTTTCAATATACTTATTCATAATAAAGAAAGAAGCATTGTTGGCAAAATGTAGATAAGAGAGGGGGAATGGAAATTCCAGTTGGGGGTGAAATGATGATGTCAGGTGAAAGGCAGTGCAACCTTGAGACAAAGAATAGTGGGTCAAGCCACATGTTGCACGAGAGCCATCACCAAGTTCACAGCTCAAGAATGCTAGTCTAATCATTCTCCTCGCCAGGCCTCTTTCCTATGTCATTCTTCCCTCTTATAACGAATTTCTATAATGGTATGCTAAATCAATCCATTCAAGCTTAATGCTCCATTTATTTCGTTAAAAATAAATTATTTTAATTTTTTTAAATGATCGTTTTGATCACTTGAAATTATTAATAAATGGAAAATATTTTCATAATTGACAACAATTTATGTTTAAACATCTTCGTAAACGATGTAAAATTTTTTGTTTATTCATTTTTGTAAAGCGTGCAAAATGATCATTTTTAGGGAAATTTTTCCAAATAATTTATTTTCCATCAAATAAAAACATTTTCCTTAAAGTGAATGTTTGTATCGCTTAAAATAATTACTCAATGAAACATATTTTCGCTATTTATCACTATTTATGTCTAAATATTTTCATGAGCGATAAAAACATATTTTTTCGTTCATTCATTTTTGTAAGTGATACGAGATATCATTTTTATGAATTCTTTTTCAAGTCATTCATTTTTTGTAAAACGAACGGAGTTATTGCGATTATCGATTACTTTTACTGAAATGGCTTTTGCACTCAAACACGTGTTCCTACACCATCTGATCAAAACACACATGAATATATTCTCTCATCATCGAAATTGTTTGGAGATGTATTCCAAAATTATCTCCCCTTTTTATGAAAACAAAAACCTTAGCATTAACTCATTTATCCTTGAGGTACCCGCGGGTATCAAAAATACATAGAGCCGCTTGCGTTTATGAAAAAGAAAGTCAATAGAAAGCAGATTTAAGCATGAAAGCAAATACACTTGTACAAGATTTGCTAAGCACTGAAATTTGTAAAGCCAACTTTACGACACCCGACCGCACGAGCAGCGAGCTGACGCACCGCGCCAACCCTAGAGTCTCCGTTAATAGTTCTCGCGAGAAGTTCTGATGTTATGCTCAATCAACTAGTCATTGTGTCCATCTGTCTTCCCTTGGAAATCTCGTGAAAACTCCACGAAAATCACATGTGTAAACTCTCTCGAACCTAGCCAATCAATTGGATTTTTCTGTATGAGGTCAGTTTGGATCGCATCTTTCCATCGATTTCAGGACGGCGCCAGTCCACGAATTGCTGTTGCAAGATACTTGGATGTCCTTATCTTATGTACATGAGCAGGGACTTCAAATTTGGAATTCCAGCACCGACCAAAAAAAAAACAAATTTGGAATTCCAGCAGTCGCGAAATCTATTTATGGAAAGTCCAGGTTGATCCCGTACGCGTCGGTTCGCTACTTCTATTACATGTTTCTACAAGTTGCCCATACAAAATTCGGAACTTGGCGAATCCTTCCTTGTATAACTGTAGAACCGACGGCCAGTACTTGTTTCTGCAGAGTAACTTCCGTTATTCTTGTGACATTCTTAAACATAAGTTTCTACCACACATTCACGTTAGATAATAAATCTCGCAATCGTCAGGATATTTTAAGGATGTTTTTCCATCGATCTCCCTCTCCGTTATGATGACAAAATACGTACATTCCCTTCATAGATAAGTGAATTATCTTCGTGCGCAGGTTTCAAGTTTGCTGACCCATGAAAGACAGAACCAGAAACCTATAGAATCAAGATGAATGCTTGCTTTCACATGCTTTCAACAACAAAAAATTTATCTAGGGACTTGAAAACAAACTCCCCACTTGCTTCATGATTTATCCCTTGTTTGTCACATGGAGGATGAATTAAACGCAAAAAGCAGAAAGAGACAGCATATAAGTGAGATTCATCAGAGGCATATACAACCGCCGCTTTAAGGTTGAATGGAACTTCTCTCGCTCGTGCGCATTCCTCCTGTTGTCTCTGAATCCTGGACCTATATTGCATCAGCTGGTTGTTCAAAGCGGCAGATTCAGAGCTGAAAAATCTCTTTCGGTTATTCATCTGCTTCCCTTTAGGGTAGATGAAATCCCCATAGGTTCCAACACCAACTTCTACTTTATTCTGAAGCATCTTAGGCTTCTCATTCAAAGTTTCCCATGATCTCTAACACGGTTTCCATCGTGCCTATGAGTTACCTTGATCTCAGCCGTAGTTTCAGTGGGTCCAACAAGTGTGAAGAAGCACCAAGAACCTACTTCTGCATTTCAGCTCCGACTTCATCTTTCTTTAATTCTTCCCACAGTTTAGTCATATAATTCAGCCCAAAATTCTCCTTTTGTGAGGGGTCATCTTCCTGCCTTCTTCCCTTTTCTCTCACTCTAATTTTTTGAGTTTCTCAGCCATCTTTTTCAGATTAGTTTGCATAGAGACTCCCTTACTGAAAGTCTAAAAGCTGTATCCTCATCTTTATCAAAAACAATTAAAGACACTGCATTATCTTTCCATCTGTCTTGCATCAAGACAAACTCTACCGCGTTTAAAGTATCCTTCAAACTTCTTTTGTGCCAAAAAGCCATCGTCACGCGTTTTCTTCAATGCTCTTACTCCTTTTAGCTTCAATTTCTCGAGATAAGGGATCCATGAAGGGAAGATCCCTCTGTGCCTTCTTTCTAGCCTCATGAGATTGTGAGTGAGATCCAAACGGGATAGACTGATAATATTTCGTAATCCCTGAATCAAATTGAGCCAACAGAGCCAACCCTCTTAATCGCTCTTTCTTGTTTTTGTCCTAAGTTCTTGATATATGGCCTCTTCCAAAAGGAATTACCATGTGCTCCTGGGTTTCAGAGGCATGGACGTCCACAACAATTTCCTTAGTCATCTTTATGTAGCAATGATCATGGAGTGCAAGGCACAAAAGGAGCTGATTGTGTTGCCAGTGTTTTACAAAGTGGAATCAAGAGAAATGAGAGAGGGGAGAGAGGCTTATGGGAGAGCTATGGCTAAGCATGAGTCCAATTTTGAGAAGGACCCAGAGAAAGTGAAAAGATGGAAGAAACTCTTTTTGATGCCGGTAACTTGTCTGGGTGGGAATTCAATGATGGGTAAGTAAATAGTTGACTTGACGCACTGATTTGCCATAGTCAGCTGGTTATTGTATGTTCATACGTCAAATCCTATGCAGATAAATTACCGCTAAAAAACTGTGAGATATTGTTAAATCGGTCTTTTTAATTGAAGATACAAAGCGGATATATGCTAGATAGCAGACACAAAAGTGGAATAACCAAAATTTCGAGTTAGTAGATTGTATAAACTCGATTCTTGCTGTGTTGATAATGAAATTTTTTTGTCTTAGATAAATAGTCTAGTTTCATGATACCCGAGTCACTTTTGTCTTCAGGCGCAGGTTCACCCAAATGTGTTAGTTTCTTTTCATTTTATTATTTGCTAACCTTCTTGTGTTATTTTCCTTATGACGTTAGAGGTTGAATTCCTGCCATGGCTTTGAAACTGTAAAACACGTTTCTCTTTTTTTTGATTGCTCATCAGAGATGGAGCAGAACTCATACGATGCATCGTAAAGCAATTATCAATTCATCTAGAGCAAACACGCTTATATTTTGCTGCGAAGCAGAGCTCATATAATGCATCGTAAAGCAATTATCAATTCATCTAGAGCGAACACCCTTATATTTTGCTAAGTATCCGGCTGGAATAGATTCTTGAGTTGAAGAACTGATATCATTGTCGCAAAAAGACTCAGATGATGATGTTCTCATGATAGGCATATGGAGACCTGGAGGCATAGGGAAGACGACGGTTGCTAAAGCGACGGATAATGCTATTGAGAGACATTTTCAGTGATCTAGTTTTTTGGAGTGAGTGAGAGAAACTTTGAACAAAAGCAATGGTCTAGTTAATTTGCAAGAAAAACTTCTATCTCAGATCTTATATCCTAGACATCTAACAATCTATAGTGTCTACAGAGGAATTAGTGTGATAAGAGGAAGACTTTGTTGCAAGAAGGTTCTACTGGTTCTTGATGATGTTGACCAATTGCATCAATTGAATGCATTAGCTGGAGAAGGCAATTGGTTTGGCAAAGGAAATAGAATCTTTGTAACATCAAGGGATTAATATTTGCTAACTTCTCATGACATAAATTGTGTGTATGAAGTTAAAACTTTAGACAACGATGAGGCACTAGACTTTTTTTTTTCTTTTTTTTTTTTTTTTTCGGCATGCCTTTCCAAACTGTAAAAAATCTGAAACAAGAAAGGATCTCGTAGATAGAGCATTGCATACGCTAGTAGCCTTCCATTAGCCCTCGAAGGGTTGGGCTCCTTCTTGTGTGGAAGAAAGGAACTGGCATGGGAAAGTTCACTGCATAAACTCACCAAAACTCCTGACCAAAGTATCAATCGAGTTTTGAAGACAATCTTCGATGGATTGGAGGATAATGAGAGGGAGATTTTCCTCAACATTGCTTGTTACTTTAAAGGAAAAAGTATAAAATACATCAATGAAGTTCTCGATAGCTGTGACTTTGACACAACTATAGGAATAGGAATTATCATCGAGAGGATCATGAAAAGAAATGAGCATGGGACCCCGCAAATGCATGATTTGGTTTAGTTGATGGGTAAGGATATTGTCTATCAAGAATGTTCCGATGATTCTGGGAAATGCAGTAGATTATGGCTTTTTGAAGATGTTCACGACATCCTATGTGAAGATACGGTAAAAAGTTGTTTATGCAAACATTGTTATATTTCATTTTTATGTTACTTTGATTTGGACATTATAATGTAAATCTCAATGGAAAGTTTGCATGACAATTGAATTTGCTCTATTTTGGATAGGGAACGAATGTAGTAAAAGGCAGAGTATTGGACTTGTCCACACCAAAAGAGAGAACTATGAGTCTTAAAGAGATAATCATAAGGCCTAATGCTTTCACAATCATGAAAATATTGAGAATGCTCATTTTGCTTGAAGTGCATATCTCTTCACAAGGTCCTGTTCGGCTCCCTAACAATCTAAGATGGCTTATATGGCCCAATGCCCCGTTTCTAGAATTTGGCTCTGGTCTAAGGAAACTTATTAGACTTGATGTTCAGAAAAGTCATATCAAACAATTTGAAGGCAAGTTCAAGGTTAGTACTTGTGATGATTGGCTTTTCCCTATTTATAACTAAAAATATTTACGGAGCTTAATGATGGTTTTGGTATTTTTGTTTTTCTACAGAATTTTAGAAAGTTAAAGTACATCAATTTCAGTCAATGCAAGTCCCTGGTTAGTGTTCCTAACCTTTCGTCGGTTCCAAATCTGGAGAGAATGAATCTTGAAGGGTGCAAAAACTTGGTGGAGGTTCACCAATTTGTCGCATATCTCGACAAGTTAGAATTTTTGTCACTACAGTTTTGCTCCAACCTCAGTATCTTTCCTAACGCACTTGAGACAAAATCTATTCAAACCCTTGATCTCTTTGGTTGCTCTAAACTTGAGAAGTTCCCTGATATACGAGGAAAAATGGAACATCTAGAAGAGCTTGATTTAGGAAGGAGGGGTATTAAAGAACTCCTAGCGGCATCAATTGAAAATCTCATATTTGTGAAGAGGTTTTTTTTTTTTTTTTTTTTTAAGATATTGTAAAATCTCACAAGGCTTCCTTTAAACATTTATTAATTGCAAAATCTTGAGGATATGAGTCTTTAAGGCTGCCTGAAGTTTGTCATGTTTTCAAAAAAAATTAAGGATGTAATTGATTCTAATGGCAATCCAAGATTCTCAAATTTATACTGGCTAGAATTTAGTGGGTGCAATCTATCAAAAGTAGAGTTCCTTGAGAGTTCTTCCAATTTTCCCAAATTGGCATACTTGGATCTTTCCAATGACAAGTTTACTCATCTGCCAACATGCATAAACAAATACTGTAATTTGGGAGAGTTGTATGTGGATCACCGCAGGTAGCTTCAAGAGATTCCTTAGCTTCCTCTGATTATTTGGAGGAAGATTGAAGAAGTGTGGATTCCGTCGAATATGCAAGCAAAAGAGGATGATGTGAGGGTTGTGATCCCACACTAAGCACAAATAGAAACATATTGGTTGGTCTTCAGAGGAAAATGATCGAATAGACGCCGAGGAAGAAGATAGTTCAAGTGAAACAGATGATGAACTTTTCGAAGCAGACGGGTGGGACCCGCCCAACCAAAGAAATCGGCGGTGGATAGAAGCAAACTATCGAGTTGGTCTCCACTTGGCTTTGATTCTTGGGGAGGCCATATCTTGATTCCGATGCCTCTTGGTCTTCCCCTCAAATCAAATTCAAAATCATTATGAAATACAGGTTTCGCATCATGATGTTGACATGGTTGAAGAAACTTTCTTTTTTCCCTCTCTTTCTTTCTTTTATGATTTGTGATGCAGAGAGCATTAATACAAATTTCAGTGGATTCCATGTCGCTTCGTGAGTCTTATGACATAAATCCTTGTCACCTTTCTTCATCTAATCAATGATGCCAATACTTCACACTGGAAAATTCTGAGATAATAAGTTTTGCTCAATCTAATGTATGATCCTTGTCTTTAGGAAAGTGTTGATCTCATCATATCAAAAGATCAAAAGGTCTCCATGGGGAAGAGTAGTTGATTCCTCTGTTGTTACTGGCCAAGTTGCACTTTCTCCCACTTCCTTCAACATTAATTATACATGTTAACTTCATGTGATCATCGCGTCACAGCATCTTATTGTGTCCATGCTAATTCTCAAGCTTCTATAGCAGTTTGGAGTAGCTGAAAACTTGTACACTGAAAGACAGCTTCAAACAAATCTGAAGCAGCAACATCACGCACTAATCCCTCTAGCGAAACAGTTTCTTGTCCGACCGAACCAACATTGGTATGATTATCTCAGTTGTTGTATGATCTCTCGCATCGTTCTCTCTACCTCTTCAGCAATGCCATGATTCAATCATCTCCAATCCCGTCAAAATCGAAGAGCTAGAGAGATGTGGATGATCATGAAATATAGCCACCGACTAGCATGAAGATAGTAGAATAATCTTGTAAGTGGAGTATATTCATAAGGCCAAAAAGTTTTTTATTCAGTTTAGTCTTTTCTAGCTAATATTGACTTTGGTAGCAATAAAATCTATTGAATTACCAAAAATAAGAAAATATACAAACCTGATAGGTTTTTTATTTGATGGGCCAAGTCAAAGCCGTTTGCTATGTTGGGCTAAAATCCGGCATGTAAATAAAGGGCCATAAGAGAGTGCAGTTACCGTTGTATAAATATATAAAAAAAAAATGGGAAAATGTTAAGAATATACAGTAAAAAACACAGAACATATTTTTTTCTCCTTGAAGAATAGTGTTTTCTCCCTTGACAAGCGGAATTCTAGGGTCTCAATTCATTCTTTTGAGACTACAATGGTATTTAATATGTGGCAAACAAGGTATGTCCGTTTTTGTGATATATCTTTTGATTGGTATTACATGTTTTCCTGACCACATTTTCGCATTCGTTTTCGATATTTGTTCGTTCGAGTATTGGTTCGTTTTCAAGAATATGTTTCAACAAAACCAAAAGAAGAAGAAGAAGAAGAAGAAGAAGAAGAAGAAGAAGAAGAAGAAGAAGAAGAAAGTAGTTGGCTATCGACTTGGAGAAAATATTGGGTGGGGCAAGTACACTATCCGGACAAAATTGCAATGCCAAGTCATCTTTACATCAGATGCAAATATGAACTCTTCTGTCCTCTTGAACGATGCCGCATAAAAGCATCATCCTCACTGCTACCGGTCACAAGCCAAGATGCCGTTGACTCATCTCTCTCTCTCTCTCTCTCCGACTAACAGTGCCTTCTTCAATGGCGCCGCTGATCCTCCATAGCAACTTCCATTGTCGAGCCTCCTCGCTCCTCCAGGTGAGACTCTTGTCCCATTTGCTGAAGGAGGTGGGGGCTCCAAAGTGTCAAGACTTTAGAGCCGGAGCCCATGAGAAAGTACTAATGGCGAATCGAGGCTGGAATGACGACTACTAAAGAATTTCCTACATCAGTTGAAAGTCTTCCCTCTATCTACATTTGGAGAAACTTCGCAAAGCTCCCTCAAGGGTTTATAAGTTGCAAAATCTCAAGCATTTGAGTCTTCAAGGCGGCTCCAATTTTGTCATGTTTCTAAAGAACTCGGAGGATTCAACTAATCCTAATGAAAATTCGGGGTTCTCAAATCTAAAGAACTTAATGACTACAATCTCTCAGAAGTAGAGTTCCTTGAGAGTTCTTCTAATTTTCTCAAATTAGCGCATCTAAATCTTTCCAAAAAATAAGTTTACTCATCTTCCAACATGCATCAACAGATACCATGATTTGGAACACTTGTACGAGGATGGATGTAAGCAACTAGAAGACATTCCTTAGCTTCCACCAAACGTGCACATCCTAATGGCAAAGAGTTGCAGATCTCTACAAGAATTCTTTGATTTGCTCATCGAATTCCTTTTTATTTTGATCCAATTAATGAAGAAGTTATCAAATCCAATTTTTTAAGCAAAATAAAGCTTGGTCGTAATTAACTGAGAGAAGAAAGACGGTCATAATCAACTGGGCATGATATAACATTTCGTGCTATCTCAAATAATGTCATGTGTACCGCAAGTTTCATGAAGAGCCACGAGTTTAAGCATGTACTTGACAATTCTTTTCCAAAAAAAAAAAAAAAAAAACCTATATGTCAACTTTTTTTTGCAATAAAAAAGAAAAAGAAATTAAAGTAGAATTGTGAAGAGGCACGACTACTTTATATAAAATTGTTTGCTTTTGAAATATTTTATGATATCGTTAACAGATTATATGTGATTATATTTTGATATGATTATTCCATTAATTTTGTAACTTATTAATTTTTAATATATTTTAAATTACTAATCCAGCCTAAAGCATAGGAAGTCATGCCAATTGATTACACATTCTTTTTTTTTTTTTTTTGAGCATTTACACGATTTAACATATTATTCATGTGCTCCCAATCATTGTGATCCATCCTTTGAAAACATCACGCTTCATCAGTCCAAGTCACTGAGATTCAGACTACAACCTCGTTAGCCATTGTTTAGGTCATGCTGTTGTCGGCCACATTGCCGGGTCATCGATGCTCTGCTGAGACGGTTGTTGATTGAACCTTATGTAGGCTTGCTTCGCATAGGCCCCATAAACTTATCACAATTAATTTTGCTAAAATATGGTGCACCTGTTATTATAGTGAGGAGGCGCTATTACTGTAGCTAAAATTAAGTCGCTGCTTCCACAAATATATGGTATAACAACATGTACTCTTCAAACAAAGCAATTAATTTCTATAATTATTGCATTAAAAAAAAAATCAAGACAAAATCATAGGCATACCTTAAAGTCAAAAATCAAACGTTGTAAGACATCTTCTATCTGCACGAGCTCGTCGTTGGCAAGACATAATCGTTTATTGATAGTTCCTTCTTTTCATCGCCATTAAGTAAATTTGACTTTAAAGATTATTTTGATCATTACATTTTACTAATTTTTTTTGTGTGACATTATCTTTATTCGTTAAGGTTTCCTCCATAAGTAATCCATCTATTTCAACTCAGGAAAAACTATTTGTGAAAGCTCATTGACTTTTCCATTGTTAAGGTTTTAAGTTAATATTCTAAACATCGATGTACCTTGAAATAGTTGAATATGAAATTAGAAAGTTCTTTGAAAAAAGCAATCCTCTGACAAGTTAAAATAAAAAATATAGTGATTTGGTCGATTCATCAACAATATCTTCTAATTATTACATGTATAATGAGTTTGATTAGGTGGTGTAGAAACATTTGTTTTGGTTTTGCGTCATAAGAAAATTGTATTCTTTTCTCAAAGTGGGTAGAAGCACCAAGAACCTACTTCTACATTTGCGCTCATATTTCATCTTTCTTTAATTATTCCTACATACTACAGTCTAGGCAAATAATTGAGCCCAAATCCTCCTTTAATGAGGGGGTCATCTTCTTCCTGCCTTCTTCCCTCTCATTTTCTCTCTAAACGTTTTGAGTTTTTCAACCTTCTTTTTCATACTGGTTTGCATAGATAGAGATTCCTTACCAAAAGTCTACAAGGTGTTTCCTCATCTTTGTCAAGAACAATCGGTGACACTGCTTTATCTTTCCATCTTGTAGTCGTCACGCGTTTGCTTTAATGCTCTTACTCCTTTTGGCGTCAACATTCTCGAGATAAGGGATCCACAAGGGAAAATTCATATGTGCCTTCTTTCTACCCTCATGAACAAGAGTGAGATCCAACAAAAAAGACCGATAATATTTCGTAATCCTCGACTCAAATCGAGCCAATGGAGCCAACCTCCTTGATCTCTCTCTCTATTTTTTTTTTTTTTTTCTGTTTCCTTTTGTCGGTGGCTGGCCACCAACCACAGTTGAGTCGACTGGCTCACCTGGTTGAGGGAAGCCCTCCCCTAAGCGAGGGTCGGCCTTGCCCAAGCTAGATTTGGCAAGGGTTGGCCTCATTGGGTGAGTCGCTTGGGTGAAGTTGACGTCGGGCGCCAAATCTAGCTCAAGTGAGGTGAACTCTTGCTGAGCCTTGCTTGGGTGAGGGCTCCATTAACTAAGGCTTGCCCTCACCTGTGGCGGGTGAGGCTAGCTCGCTTGGCCATCGCCCGTGGCTGGCCATTGATAATAGGAAGAAGAAACAATTCAAAAAAATATTAAAATATTATTAAAAAATTATCAATATCAACAGTGATTGTGTCATTTAGTATGGCTAGCATCTACGTTAGCGAATTTCGACCAAAATCCCCTGTGGTCGGCCATCGCTGTTGTGGTCATGCCGTTGTCAAGGCTGAGCCATCACCACAATCCTAGGTCACGGATGCCCTACCACTATCGTCGTTGATTGAACCCTACGTAGGCTTGCTTCGCATAGGCCCTACGAGCTTATTACAATTAATTTTGCTAAAATATGGTGCAGCTGTTTTTATAGTGACAAGGCACTATTACAATAGCTAAAATTAAATCCCCACTACCCTAGATATATGGTGTAACAATATATACTGTTCAAACGAGCAATTTTTTTTATGGCTCGAAAACAAGTAATTAATTTCTAGAAGTACTATATCCAAAAAAAAAAGATTTTGAGACAAAATCATAGGTATGCCTTATAGTCGAAAATTGAACATCGTAAGACGTCTTGTATCTACACGGCCTTGTCATTGGCAAGAGAGAGTCATTTATTGATAGTTCCTTTTTTATTGTTGCCATTAAGTAAATTTGACTTTAAATTTTATATAATTATTGATCGAATTATTTTAATCATTGCATTTAACTTTTTTTGTTATGTCAATTTCCTTATTTGGTGACATTATCTTTGTTCATTAAGGTTTCCTCCTCATTATAAGAAATCTATCTATTTCAACTCAGGAAAAATTATTTGTAAAACCTCATCGACTTCTCTATTGCCAAGGTTTTGAGCTAATATTCTAAATATCAATGTACCTTAAAATAACTTAATATCGAAATAGAAAGTCCTTGAAAAAAGTGATATACTCAAAAGCTATAAATAAAAACAATGCGCAGTGTTTTGGTTAATTCATAACGATATCATCTATATGTACAATGAGTTTGAGCAGGCTGGTGTAGAAACGCGTGCTTGAGTGCAGAAGCTATTTCAGTAGATGTGACTATCAGCAGTCAGGTTCTCCACTTGCTATTCCATCTTTCTTGGAAATATCATGGGGAACTTCCACGAAAGTCACATTGTATGATCAACGGGTCCAACAATGCAGGTAGAATTACCAAGAATCTTCTTCTACATTTCACCTCCTATTTCATCTTGCTTTTGGTTCTTTTTACAGTTTATTCAAATAATTCACCCCAAAATTCTCCTTTAATGAGGGGGTCATCTTCGTGCCTTCTTCCCCTCATTTTCCCTCGCTCTAACTTTTTTGAGTTTCTCAGCCATCTTTTTCGCACCAGTTTGCATAAAGATTCCCTTACCGAAAGTGCAGACGGTATAGGAACGACACTCCCATCAGCTAGGGGCACTGCCCTGCCCTCTAGTTGATAGGAGGTGCTGTCAAAGCAGGATTGTAGCAACTTTTGTTACAACCATCGATACTGGCTAGGCTTATTTAGGCTTAGGCTTACCGAACCGGTTAACTTGGTTGTTTCCAACCAAGCCCCGAGGGTTATATAGTTATACTTTTACTTCACGGTCCCCCAATTTCCAGCCAAACTTTTCTTCTCGACCAAGTGAGACTATAGAGTGACATTATAGGGTCTTAAGGTTCTCACTTGCTTTTTCATCTTTCTTTGAAATATTGTGGGGAACCTCCACGAAAGTCACATTGTATGATCTCATCAATAGTTTCCGCGGGTCCAACAAAGTGGGTAAAATTACCAAGAACCTACTTCTGCATTTCAACTCCTATTTCATCTCTCTTTTTATTCTTCCTACAGTTTAGTCAACTTCACATGTCCTTTGGGGCAAAAAGCCATCATCATGCATTTTCTTCAGTGCTCTCGCTCCTTTTAAAAACTTCAACATTCTCGAGATAAGGAATTTATTAAGGTAAGATCTCTCTATGCCTTCTTTCTAGCCTCGTGAATGTAGGCTTCCTTCGCATAGGTCACCAATGCCCTGCCGCAATCATCGTTGATTGAACCCTATGTAGGCTTGCTTTGCACAGGCCCCAATAAGCTTATCGCAATTAATTTTACTAAAATATGGTGCACCTGTTATTATAGTGACAAGGTGTTATTACTTTAGCCAAAATTAAGTCTCCTCTACCGCCAGATGCATGGTACAACAACATATAATGTTCCACGCTCGAAAACAAGCAATTAATTTCTATAAATACTACATCAGTAAAAAAAAAAAAAAAAAAAGATTTTGAGACAAAATCGTAGGTATACCTAAAGTCATAAATCAAATGTTATAAAATGCCTTCTATTTGCACGAGCTCGTCATTGGCAATATATAGTCGTTTATTGATAGTTCCTTTTTATTGTTGCCATTATTTGACTCTTAAATTTTATGTATCTATCGATTGAATTATTTTAATCATTACACTTTACTTATTTTTGTTATGTGAATTTCCTTATTCGGCGACATTATCTTTGTTCATTATGGTTTCCTCCAAATTATAAGTAATCTATTCATAAACTATTTGTGAAAGCTCATTGATTTCTCATCTATCAAATATTGATGTACCTTGAAGTAACTTAATATCGAACTAGAAAATCCTTCAAAAAAAAGTAGTCTACTCACAAGTAAAAACAGAAAATAATATGTAGTGATTTGGTTAATTCATCGACAACATCTTCTAATCATTATACCTATAACGAGTTTGATTAGGTGGGTAGAAACGTGTGTCGGAGCGCCGAAGCTATTTCACTAGATTTGACTAATAGCAGTCAGGGTTCTCCACTTGCTATTGCATAGTTCTTAGAAATATCTTGGGCAACATCCACGAAAGTCACATTGTATGATCAGCGGGTCCAGCACGGCGAGTAGAATTACCAAGAACGTACTTTGCACTTCAGCTCCTATTTGATCTTTGTTTCAATTTTTCCGACAGTTCGTTCAGTCAAATAATTCACCGCCAAATTGTCCTTTAGCGAGGGGGTCATCTTCCCGCCTTCTCCCCTCTCTTTCCCTCGCTCTTAACTTTTTGAGTACCTCAGCCATCTTTTTCGTACCAGTTTTGCGTAGGCGTAGGGATTCCCTCACCGAAAGTCTCCGGGTCCTGCTTCATCTTTCCATCCCTCTTCCATCGACGTAGGCTCCACCTCGTCTGAAGTAAGTCTTCACGCGTCTTTTCGGGGCAAAAAGCCATCGTCCGTCACGCGTTTTCTTCAATGCTCTTACTCCTTTTAAGCTTCAACATTCTCTATATAAGGGATCCATTAAGGGAAGATCCCTCTATGCCCTCTTTCTAGCCTCTTGAAATTGTGAGTGTGATCCAACGGGATAGACTGATCATATTTCGTAATCCTTGAATAGAATCGAGTCCACAGAGCCAACCTTCTTGATCTCTCTTTCTTGTTTTTGTCCCAAGTTCCTGATATATGGCCTCTTCCGAAAATAATTACCATGTGTTCGTGAGTTTTAGAGGCACGGACGTCCGCAACACCTTCCTCCGTGATCTCTATGCAGCTCTGAATCAGAAAGGGATATACACTTTTGTGGATGACGAGGAGCTTAGGAAAGGAGAGCAAATATCGCCGGCGCTTATGAGGGCGATCGAGGAATCGCGCCTCGCGATCATCATTTTCTCTGAGGATTACGCTTCCTCACGGTGGTGTTTGGAAGAGTTGGCGAAGATCATGGAGTGCAAGGCACAGAAGGAGCTGATTGTGTTGCCGGTGTTTTACAAAGTGGAACCAAGGGAACTGAGACAGCGGATAAAGACGTATGGGAGAGCTATGACTAAGCATGAGGAGGATCCCAAGAAGGATCAGAAGACAGTGGAGACATGGAAGAAGGCTCTCTCCGATGCTGGTAGCTTGAGTGGGTGGCCTTGCAATGATGGGTAAGTAAGTAATTGATGTGATGCATTGCTCTGCCATTGTTAGCTGGTGATTGTTTGTTATATGTCAAATTGTATGCAGAGAACCTACAGCTGAAAAACTGATAGATATTGTTAATTCGGTCTTTTTAATTGAAGATACAAAGCGGAGATATGCTAGACAGTAAGACACGATAGTTGAATATCAAAACTTCAAGCTAGCAGATTGTTTGAAGTCGATTCTTTCTGTGTTGACAATGAGAAATTTTTGTTTTAGGTAAATCGTGCATCTCATAGTATCCGAGTCATTTTGTCTTTAGTTGCAGGTTCACCCTAATGTGTTACTTCTTTTTATCTTATTATTTGCTAATCTTGTTATCTAATTTTCCTTATGACACTAGAGGTTGAATTCCTGCCATGGCTTTGAAATGCTTAAACATGTTTCTCTTTCTTTTGAGTGCTCATCAAAGATGAAGCAGAGGTCATACAAAGCATCGTAAAGGAATTACCGATTCATCTAGAGCGAACACCCTTGCATGTTGCTGAGTATCTGGTTGGGATAGATTCCCGAGTTGAAGAACTAATATCATTGTCGCAAAAAGAGTCGGATGGTGATGATGTTCTCATGATAGGTATATGGGGACCTGGAGGTATAGGGAAGACGACAATTGCTAAAGCCACATATAATGCTATTGAAAGACACTTTCAGGGATCTATATTTTTGGAGCGAGTTAGAGAAACTTCAAACAAATGCGGTCTACTTGAGTTGCAAAAAGGACTTCTTTCTCAAATCTTACCTCCTAAACATCTAACGGTCCATAGTGTTGCTGAAGGAGTTAGTTTGATAAAGGAAAGACTTTATTGCAAGAAGGTTCTCCTGGTTCTTGATGATGTTGACCATCCGTGTCAATTGAATGCATTAGCTGGAGGAGGTAATTGGTTTGGCAAAGGAAGTAGAATCTTTGTAACAACAAGGGATAAACATTTGGTTATTTCTTCTCATTGCAAGAATCATGTATCCAGTTAAAACTTTAGACAGGCATGAGGCATTAAACTTTTTGTTTGGCATGCCTTTCAAAAAGGAAAAAAATGAAATAAGAATGGATCTCATAAATAGAGCACTACATTACGCTAGTGGCCTCCATTAGCCCTCAAGTGTTGGGCTCATTCTTACATGGAAAAACGAACCAATATGGGAAAGTGAAGCTGCGTGAAATCTCCAAGAGTCCTGACAAAGATATCAATCAAGTTCTAAAGATAAGCTTCGATGGATTGGAGAATGACGAAAAGGAGATTTTCCTCGACATTGCTTGTTTCTTTAAGGGAAAAAGGATAGAATACATCAAACAAGTTCTCGATGGCTGTGACTTTGAGACGACTGTAGGAATAGACATTCTCATCGACAGGTCCTTGATAAGAAAGGAGCATGGGACCCTACAAATGCATGATTTGGTTCAATTGATGGGTCAAAATATTGTTATTCAAGAATGTCCTAATGACCCAGGGAAACACAGTAGATTATGGTTTTGTGAAGATGTTCAAGACATTCTATGTGAAGACACGGTAAGAGTTGTTTATGTAAACATTGTTACATCTCATTTTTATGTTACTTTGATTTGGACCATATCTTTTAAATCTCAATGGAAATTTTGTGTGAGAACTAAATTTGCTCTGTTATGAATAGGGAACAAATGCAGTAAAGGCCATAGTACTAGACATGCTCAAGCCAGAAGATAAAACTATGAGTCTTGTAGAGATGACCATAAAGGCTGATGTTTTCAGAAACATGAGAATGTTGAGAATGCTCATTCTGCCTGAACTGCATATCTCTTCAGAAGGTCCTGTCCGTCTCCCTAATAATCTGAGATGGCTTGAATGGCCCAATGCCCCATCACTAGAATTTGGCTCTAAAATTACTCATATTGATGTCCCAAAAAGTCATATCAGAGATTTCGGAGGCAAAATTAAGGTTAGTGCTTTTGATGATTAGTTTTTCCCTTTAGATCTACAAATTTTTACAGAGCTTAATGACTGTATGTATATATATATATATATATATATATATTTTATATATATATATATATATTTTGTGCAGCATTTTACAAAGTTGAAGTACATCAATTTCAGTCAATGCAAGTCCCTAGTTAGCATTTCTGAAATTTCATCGGCTCCAAATCTGGAGAGATTGAATCTTGATGGGTGCAGAAGCTTGGTGGAGGTTCACCAGTCTGTCGCATATCTCGACAGGTTAAAATTTTTGTCACTAAAGTTTTGCTCTAACCTCAGTATCTTTCCTCACACACTCAAGACAAAATCTCTTCAAGCCCTCGATCTCTTTGGTTGCTCTAAACTCAAGAAGTTCTCCGATATACCGGAAAAGATGGAACATCTAGAAGAGCTTGATTTAGGATGGACGGCTATTAAAGAACTGCCTGCATCAGTTGAAAATCTTTGCTCCGTGAAGTTAATAAATTTAGCATTTTGCAAAAAACTCACAACGCTCCCATCAAGTGTTTATAAGTTGCAAAATCTAGAGTGTTTGACACTTAGAGGCTGCTCCAATTTTGTTGCGTTTCCAAAGAACTCGGAGGATCCAACTGATCCTAATGGCAATCCGGGATTCCGAAATTTATATCGGCTAGAACTCAATGGCTGCAATCTCTCAAAAGTAGAGTTCCTTGAGAGTTCTTACCAGTTTTCCCAAATTGGCGCACCTAGATCTTTACGGCAACAAGTTTGCTCATCTGCCGACATCCATCAACAAATATGATGATTTGGAACACTTGATTTTGTCTAATTGCAAGCAGCTACAAAAGATTCCTCAGCTTCCGCCAAATATGCATATGCTATGGGCAAAAGGTTGCAGATCTCTACAAGAATTTCCAAATTTGTCGGGTCTCTCCTCCAAATGCCTTCAGGTTGACTTATCTTCGTGTCGTGAATTATTCCGCAAAGGGGCAAGCAAGACTGATGTGTTATCACTCAAGGTCAGACTCTCTCTCTCCCTCCCTTCCCGCACTCACTAACTTTGAATGCTTGATATGCAAACTATTTGTATGACAGGAGCTCCCGAAGATGAGAGATGCTGACATTATGCTGAATGGAAGAGAGATGCCAGAATGGTTTCTCCACTGTAAAGACGGTTCCATATCTTTTATGGTTCCCAGGGACTCGTATGACAAATTCGTAGGACTAGCACTCTGTCTAGTTCTTGGCCCGGAGGAAGGAGAAGTGGAATGTAACATCCAAATTCTTGTCAATGGCCAAAGTGTGTTTTTCGGGGGAAGAGGCATCTATTTTCTGAAATCCGATCTTGTGTGGGTTACATATCTCCCAAGGAGTAAGCTGTATCAGATGTGTAAAGAAAGGGAGGTTCTGCAAGACGATCGGAACCATTTCCAAGTTCACCTCAAAGCAGACAAAGGAAGATTGAAGAAGGGTGGATTCCGTCTAATATGCGAGCAACAGGAGGATGAGCTAAGGATTGAGCTCCAACACCATCAGCCGATGGAAACAAATTGGCCTTTGGAGGAAAGAGACTCGGACGAAGACAATTGGATAGACACCGAGGAAGAAGAAAGTTCAAGTGAAACAGATGATGAACTTATCAAAGCAATCGACCCAGAAAATGAAGAACGCTCACTTGTCTCAGCAGGTAAGGTCATCGAGCATGGAGGAACAGAAGGTTGTAGCTTTTGGGAAAGTGGCTGTCGAAGTGATATGCACTGGTCTACGAAGCGATTCTTGAGGGAGTCGCGAGGTATGAGATTCTGATTCCAGTGCCTTTTGCTTTTCCCTTGTTCTTTTTTCAGTGTCTAGTGTAAGTTTTTGGATGTGTGCTCCTTGAATTCAAGTGCAAAAATCATTATGAAATACAGGATTCATATAATGCTACTGACAAGGTTGAGGTTGAGGAGCTTCCCTTTTCCCCTTCTCTCTTTACTTCATGTGGACGTAATATTGCTGGATAAATGGACATACTACTGCTCACGAAAGTGCATTCATGTCGCATGGTTTTATCTTTTCATTCCTTAAAACCCAATCCTCTCCCTCATTTCTCTTCATTTTTATATTAATTATTGGAAGAATATTGTTCAGCGAGTGCTCTGGAAATTCTTATTTAGCGCCCAGTCGAAATTTTATGATTTTTAATGCACGGATTGTTCTCGTGTTTTGCAAAGTCAATATTTATTAGATTATTACGAGCGACGTATGCAGAACCAATAGATTGAATCCCACGGGCGCTTTTCAGGAATAAAAGTACTACCATCACAAGTATCATCGCTGATGACTCGACGAGCGGTGATGGGATGGGATCCTGCACGTGCGTACGTAACCGTAAATGTTCAATCCTCTCAGACGACGTCGCATGAAAGCGTTAACCTCATCGTTATTCGTTACTTTTACGACGATACCCTCTCTGTCTCTCTCTGTGACTAATCATGCCTTCTTCAATGGCGCTGTTGATCCTCCGTCGCAACCTCCACGGTCGAACCTCCTCACTCCTCCAGGCAAGGCTCTTCTCCCGTTCGCCGGAGTCGGCGGCGGCTGTGGCTCCAAAGCGGCGAACCTCGGAGCCGAAGCCCATCGAGAAGATACTGGCGGCGAACTGAGGCGAGATAGCTCGCAGGATCATGAGGACGGCGGGGAGGCTCGGGATTCGGACCGTCGCCTTCTACAGCGACGCCGACGCCGGCGCTCTCCACGTCAGGTCCCCCAACGAGGCCGTCGGCATCGGTCCCGCTCCAGCTCGCCTCAGCTACCTCAGTGGAGCGTCCAACGTCGAGGCCGCTCTTCTCGCCGGTGCTCAGGTGAGGGGTTGAGAACTAACTATCTGCCGTTTGAAGTGCGTGTAATCGCTGCGATTGGAGGATGCGGGATTTGGCATGTGGCATGGCGGAATGTTTGATTCTGGTTGGGAGAAATGGTCGTGATCGTTAGAGCAATGGTCGTTAGCATGGAGTGAACGGGATTTGGTGACGGTGGAGGAAACTCGTGAGATTGTGAGTTTCAAGTATTGGAGCTCAATTCCTATTTGTTCATTAAGGTTTCCTCCACATCACTCAGGAAAAACTCTCTGTTGAAGCTCATTCACTGCTCTATCGTCAAGGTTTTAAGCTAATATTCTAATTATCGATGTACCTTGAAATAACTTAATCTCAAACTAGAAAATCCTTTCACTGCTATTAGACACTTATGAGGGCGATCAAGGAATCGCGCATCACCTTCATCATTTTTTCTGAGGACTATGCTTCCTTGTGGAGGTGTTTGGAAGAGTTGGCGAAGATCATGGAGTGCAAGGCACAGAAGAAGCTGATTGTGTTGTTGGTGTTTTACAAAGTGGAACCAAGAGAAGTGAGGGAGAAGAGAGGCGTGTGGGAGAGCTATGACTAAGCATGAGCCCAAGTTTGGGAAGGATTCGGAGACAGTGAAGAGATGGAAGAAGGCTCTTTTCGATGTCAGTAACATGTCTGGGTGGGATTTTAATGATGGATAAGTAAGTAATTGATGCGACACACTGCTTTGCCATTGTTAGCCAGTGATTTTTTGTTATATTTCAAACTGTATGCAATAAATTACCACTGAAAGATTATTGATATTATCAAATCGCTCTTTTTAATTGATATTGTCAAACTTGCTGAGGAAGCAACACTATGGGAAGGAGACTAGGTCATCCTACAGACCATATATAAAATCAAAAGTGGGTCCTCCTGATACCCGTCCCTTTCGCTTCATATTAATCCCCTGACATGGTTGGGGTTGAGGAGCTTCCTTTTTCCCTCTCTTTCTTTTATGATTTGTGATGGAGATCGCATTAATACAGAGTTAAGTGGATGCTTGTCGACATTAGATTGATATAATCGTATAGGTAAAGACATGAGGCTTGGCCTATTTGATGTAAATTATTAATGGATTCAAAAAAATATGAACGGAGAGAAAGGGGTAATGTAGGAATCTGCTTCTAAGATGGTCACATGTAACAGACAATCGAAAATCGGTTTATTGGTTTTTATCCTGCTTTTATTCCAATTAAATTCTGTGTTTTTTCTCTCTAGGATTCCATATTTTGATTCACTCCATGACCTTTAAATTCAAAATTCTTCTGGGTCCTCTTGGCTTTTTCTCTTCTCTGCCTTTTCTTGCTCCTTCTGGCTTTAGGTTTCTGTGCATGGCCAGCTGCTCACATTACTTCTCAAAGCAAGATTGACAGGAATCCTATATTAACAACGCTAATCTCAGTTTGAGATTGCAAAAGTTTCTTTTTCCTTTTGTGTTTCTTCGTTGATTTTCTTGGGGAGTTATGGTTTGGAGAAGAGCTCGTGCTTACTGCAATCAAACGTTGCTCAAAGGAGCTGTACTTTTGTTGGGCGTTTCTCTAGTTGTGTTTTTCCTGGCATCATCAGTACCATATGACTACAGGCGCACGAATTATGGTTCACGCACGCCAGCTTCTTGCGGTTCATGCTCTTGCGTTTGCCCTTTGAAGCGACGAATATTTCCCTTGGCTTCAGGTAAGTCTAACGGTAGAGATTGAGTTAGTATATCGCAGAGGCTTCTTGGTTCGCAATCAGAAGAACATGTTTTCATGATGGTTGGAGTCAGTTTTGTATTTTTCTTCTTCCATGCTTTTTTTTCTTTCAGTAGAAGTATTGGAACTTTAGTGCTGAGTAATTCCAGACTAACTGGTTGAATTTTTGTTTGTTGAGAACAATTAATGATGAACAAGTTTTGAGTCTTTGATGGCTTATAGGCAAGTTAGTAATGTTTGTATTTCTCCTTATTGGAGTGTTGCTGGTAAGGCTTGGTATCTTGTCCGGGGTAATCTTGCGTCTGATGTGGTCGATTCATCAATCTCTGTCTATTTTCTACACAGATTGCGGTGAAAATGATATGAAGGAGTGCAGATGGGATATGTTGAAGGAGCAACTGAGCTTACAAGAAACCGTAGCAAAGGGAAACAGCGGCACGCACCAAGGCATTAAGAGAGGATGCTAAGAAGACCTCGCTGAGACTCAGGGTCGAGGCCGAGAAGTCCAATGCCGGGGTGGCGGCTTGCGAGCTAAGCAAAAAAGGGCTGAAGCATGGCTGGTTGAGGAGCATAAGCTCACGGAGTTGTGGGAGAAAAGAGCCCTTGACAGAGGGTGGAAGGACAGTGATAAAGTATACTTGTACAGAAAAACGGAATGTGACGATAGCAGCTAGGTTCTTGATTATAAGGCAATTTTATAGAGGATTCATGAAGTCTCGTGTAAAGTATCACATCTGAACAGCTTTTGCCAGGTGAATATGAGTTGGAAAGAGGGTGCACTCTTCATAAGAGATTAGATTAATGTGTAAGTCTAATTTTTTGTGCAGTCCTCGCAACTAGAAGTTATCTACTAGCTGCTCTCTTTTGAGGGCTGCATATATGTTGAAGTTGAATTGCTGATTCATGACATACAGGTTGTTCCGAGTTTTTGGTGCAATTTCTTCAGTAGTAATACTCTCTTTTTAAGGAACAACTGCAGCATGCAATTTCTTCGTCGGAATTTGATTTTGCGACATCATGTTGTCTTCGACACAATGTAAAGCTCTATAAGTAGTTTCCCATCCGACCTAGGCCGGGACAGGAACCTAAAGCCGCTTAAAAATATTTTTTGTATCCCCTTACTGACCATCTCCCTACCATAAAAAGGTAAACAGGCATAAACCAATCCAAAGGAAGAAGAAGAAAATCCAGTCAAAGCTGTAATGCCAGGTCATCTCCACGGCAGATGCAAATCCGAACTCCTCTATCCTCTTAGACGACGTCGCCTAAAGGCATCACCCTCACCGCTGCCCGTCCCGACCCCAAGACAAGACGCCGTTGACTCATCACTCTCTCTTTCTCTCTCCACGACTGATCATGCCTTCTTCGATGGCGCTGTTGATCCTCCGTCGCAACCTCCATGGTCGAACCTCCTCGCTCCTTCAGGCGAGGCTCTTCTCCTGTTCGCCGGAGGTCACATTGTATGATATCATCGGGTCAAACGAAGTGGGTAGAAGTATGATCTCATCGGGTCAAACAAAGTGGGTAGAAGTATGATCTCATTGGGGTAGATGTACCAAGAACCTACTTCTTCATTCCAGCTCCGATTTCATCTTTCTTTAATTCTTCCTACAGTTTAATCAAATAATTCAGCCCAAAATTGTTAAAGGGAGACATCTTCTTGCTGCCTTCTTCCCTCAGAGCTGCTTTTCCCTTTCGTTTTCTCTTACTCTTTTAACTTTTTGAGTTTCTCAGCCATCTTTTCCATACTAGTTTGCGTAAAGATTCCCTGACTGAAAGTCTAAAAGCTGCATCCTCATCTTTCTCAAGACTAATTAGAGACACTGCTTTATCTTTCCATCCCTCTTCCATTAACACAAACTCCGCCTCGTTCAAAGTAGTCTTCACACGTCCTTTTGGGCAAAAAGCCATCCTCATGCGTTTTCTTCAGTGCTCTTACTCCTTTTAAGCTTCAACATTCTCGAGATAAGGGATCCATTAAGGGAAGATCCCTCTATGCCTTCTTTCTAGCCTCCTAAATGTGGGTGAGATCCAAAGGGATAAACTGATAATATTTCGTAATCCCTGAATCAAATTGAGCCAACAGAACCAACCTTCTTAATCTCTCTTTCTTATTTTTGTGCCCAAGTTCCTGATACATGGCCTCTTCCAAAAGGAATTACCATGTGTTTCTGAGTTTCAGAGGCACGGACATTCGCAACAACTTCCTTGCTCATCTCTATACAGCTCTGAATCAGAAAGGGATATACACTTTTGTGGATAGCGAGGAGCTTAGGAAAGGAGAGCAAATATTGCCGTCGCTTCTGAGGGCGATTGAGGAATCGCGCATCGCGATCATCATTTTCTCTGAAGACTATGCTTCCTCGCGGTGGTGTTTGGAAGAGTTGGTGAAGATCATGGAGTGCAAGGCACATAAGGAGTTGATTGTGTTGCCGGTGTTTTACAAAGTGGAACCACGAGAAGTGAGAAGGGCGATAAAGACGTATGGGAGAGCTATGGCTAAGCATGAATCTGAGTTCGGGAAGGATTCAGAAATAGTGAAGAGATGGAAGGAGGCTCTCTTCAAAGCTGGTGGCTTGTCTGGGTGGTATATTAATGAAGGGTAAGTAAATTGATGCGACGGACTGCTTTGCCATTGTTAGCCAATGATTGTTTGTTATATTCAAACCGCATGCAATAAACTACCACTGAAAGCTGATTGATATTGTCAAGTCGGTCTTTTGAAATTTGATGCGGAGATATACTAGACAGCAGACTCAAAATTCGAATAACCAAAACTTCAAGCTAGCAGATTCCTTGAATTCGATTCTTGCTGTGTGGATACTGAGAACTTTGTGTCTTCGATGAAAGTGTGGTTAATAGTTCCTTAGTCATTATTGTCTTCAGGCGCAGGTTCTTCATAATTTTACTTGGGCAAATGTTGGGGCAGGTTCACCAGATGTGTTAATTTCTTTTTATCTTATTATTTGCTTACATTCTCATGTCATTTTCCTCATGACGTTAGAGGTTGAATTCTTGCCATGGCTTTGAAATGCTAAAACATGTTTCTCTTTCTTTTGAGTGGTTATCAGAGATGAAGCAGAGCACATACAATGCATCGTCAAGGAATTATCAATTCATCTAGAGCGAACACCCTTACACATTGCTAATTATCCGGTCGGAATAGATTCCCGAGTTCAAGAAGTGATATCATTGTCGCAAAAAGAGTCAGATGATGATGATGTTCTCATGATAGGTCTATGGGGACCTGGAGGTATAGGGAAGATGACAATTGCTAAAGCAATATATAATGCTATTGAGAGACAGTTTGAGGGATCTAGTTTTTTGGAGCGAGTTAGGGAAACTTCAAACAAAAGCAATGGTCTAATTGATTTGCAACAAAAACTTCTATGTCAGATCTTATCTCCTAGATATGTAACGGTCTATACTAAAGACGGAGGAATTAGTTTGATAAGGGAAAGACTTTGTTGCAAGAAGATTCTCCTAGTTCTTGATGATGTTGACCAGTTGGATCAACTGAATGCATTAGCTGGACAAGGCAATTGGTTTGGCGAAGGAAGTAGAATCGTTGTAACATCAAGGGATCAACATTTGCTTACTTCTTCTCATTGCAAAAATTGTGTGTATGAAGTTAAAACTTTAAAGAACGATGAGGCACTAGGCCTTTTTGTTTGGCATGCCTTTCCAAATAGCAAGAAAGTTGAAATAAGAAAGGATCTCATAGATAGAGCACTGCATTACGCTAGTGGCCTTCCATTAGCCCTTGAAGTGTTGGGCTCATTCTTATGTGGAAGAAAGGAACCTGCATGGGAAAGTGCACTGCATAACCTCTCCAGAAGTCCTAACCAAACAATCAATAGAGTTCTGAAGACAAGTTTCGAAGGGTTGGAAAATAATGAGAGGGAGGTTTTCCTTGACATTGCTTGTTTCTTTAAGGGAAAAAAGTCTAGAATACATCAAGAAAGTTATCGACAATTGCCTTGACTCTGACACAACTATAGTAATAGAAATTCTCATCGAGAGGTCTTTGATAAGAAATGAGCATGAGACCCTGCAAATGCATGATTTGGTTCAGTTGATGGGTCAAGATATTGTTAATCAGGAATGTCCTAATGATTCTGGGAAACGCAGTAGATTATGGCTTTTTGAAGATGTTCTGGACATTCTATGTGAAGACATGGTAAGAGTCATTTATGTAAACATTGTTGTATCTCTTTTTTATGTTACTTTGATTTGGATAGTATATGTAAATATCAGTGTGAGAACTGAATTTGCTTTGTTATGGATAGGAAACAAATGCAGTAAAGGCCATAGTGTCGCGCTTGCCCACACCAAAAGACAGAAGAACTATGAGTCCTAAAGAGATAACCATAAGTCCTAATGCTTTCAGAAACATGAAAATGTTGAGAATGCTCATTCTGCCTGAAGTGCATATCTCTTCACAAGGTCCTATCTGTCTCCCTAACAATCTGAGATGGCTTGAATGGCCCAATGCCCCGTTTCTAGAATTTGGCTCTGGTTTAAAGAAACTTGTTGGACTTGATGTCCAGAAAAGTCATATCAGACAATTAGGGGACAAATTTAAGGTTAGCACTTGCAATGATTAGCTTTTCCCTCTTTATAACTACAAATATTTACAGAGTTTAATGATTGTACTGGTATATATATATTTTATTTTTTTGTAGCATTTTAGAAAGTTGAAGTACATCAATTTCAGTCAATGCAAGTCCCTGGTTAGTTTTCCTGACCTTTCATCGGTTCCAAATCTGGAGAGATTTTATCTTGATGGGTGCAAAAACTTAGTGGAGGTTCACCAATCCGTCACGTATCATGACGAGTTAAAATTTTTGTCACTACAGTTTTGCTCTAACCTCACTATCTTTCCACACACACTCAAGACAAAATCTCTTCAAGCCCTCGATCTCTTTGGTTGCTTTAAACTCGAGAAATTCTCTGATATACCATAAAAGATGGAACATCTAGAGGAGCTTGATCTAGGATGGACGGCTATTAAAGAACTGCCTGCATCAGTTTAAAATCTTCTCTCCGTGAAGGTAATAAATTTAAGAAAATGCAAAAGACTCACAACGCTCCCATCAAGTATCTACAAGTTGCAAAATCTCGAGCATCTGAATCTTGGAGGCTGCTCCAATTTTGTCATCTTTCCAAAGAACGTGGAGGATTCAACCAATCCTAATGGCAATTCGGGATTCCGAAATTTATACCAACTAGATCTTTGGGGCTGCAATCTCTCAGAAGTAGAGTTCCTTGAGAGTTCTTCCAGTTTTCCCCAATTGGGGCACCTAAATCTTTCCGGAAACAAGTTTGCTCATCTGCCGACACACATCAACAAATACCACTATTTGGAACACTTGTATGTGGTTAAATGCAAACAGCTACAAAAGATTCATCAGCTTCCGCCAAATGTACATTTCCTACGGGCGAATGGTTGCAAATCTCTACAAGAATTCCCAGATTTGTCGAGTCTCTCCTCCATCTGCCGTTGGGTTCACTTCTTCTCATGTCGTGAATTATTCTGCAAAAGGGCAAATACGGCTGATGTGTTATCGCTCAAGGTTAGACTCTCTCTCTCTCTCTCTCACTAACTAACTTTGAACGCTTAATATGCGAACTATTTGTATGACAGGAGCTCCCGAAACGTTGACATTGTCCTGACTGGAAGAGAGATGCCAGAATGGTTTCTCCATTGTAAAGACGGTTCTATATGTTTCATGGTTCCCGGGGACTTGAATGACAAGTTCTTAGGAGTAGCACTCTGTATTGTTCTTGGCCCAAAGGGAGGAAAAGCGGTTAAGTTTCCTGTTGAAACTAAGATTGTTGTTAACGGCAAAGGGGTTCTTTCGGAGGGAAGATACGATTTTTTAATTCAATCCGATCATGTGTGGATTCAATATTTCCCACTCAGTAAGCTGGTTATAAAAGGGGAGCTTCTGCGAGACGATCAGAACCATTTCCAAGTTTATTTCAAAGTGTTAAAAGGAAAATTGAAGAAGTGTGGATTCCGTATGATATGCAAGCAACATGAGGATGATCTGAGGATCGAGCTCCAATGCCATCAGCCGATGGAAACAAATTGGCCTTTGGAGGAAAGAGACTCAGACGAAGACAATTGGATAGACACCGAGGAAGAAGAAAGTTCAAGTGAAACAGATGATGAACTTATCAAAGCAAACGACCAAAAGAAAGAAGAACAAGAACTTAGAGAAGCAGGTAAGCTCGGAGGAATATGTTGGTGTATTCCTGCAGATGGGGCCTGTCGAAGTGCTACTTTAATGTCAAGGGAGCGGTTCTTGAGGAAGAAATTTTGGAGATCCTGATTCCAATGCCTTTTGCTTTTCCCTTTTTTTCCCGTCTCTACTGGAAGTTCTTGAATGTCTGCTCCTTCAATTCAAGTTCAGAATCATTATGAAATACAGATTTCATATCATGCTGCGAGGTTGAGGAACTTCCTTTTTCCCCTCTTTCTTTTATGATTTGTGATGTGGAGTGCATTAATACAGAAATAAGCGGATGCTTGTTGAATGGCCATGGTCTTCCAAGTTGCTCATCTCATAGATCTGTGTCACCTCTCTTCATCCAATCAATGATGTCGAGACTTCATGCTCGATAATTCTGAGATGGTAAGTTCTGCATAATTCTAATATGATCTTCATTGTTTCGGAAATGCTGATCTGATTGTGGCAAATATCAGAAGACTAATCGATTCCTCTGTTGTTACCAAGCAGATTGCATTTCCTCCCACTTGATATTAACGTTAATCAGACACATCACTTTCATCCAATTGTTGCATCACCTGCCTTACCATGTCCGCGTTGTCGATTTTCAAGCTTCAACAACAGTTTTAAGCAGCAAATTTCGTGTACACTGAAAGACAACTTTAAACAGGCGAGAAGCAGCAGTGTCAACCGCAATTTCTCTAGCGAAATGGCTATTTCATCCAACGAAACGGACGTCGTTAGGATCTTCATTCCAGTTCACATTCAGTCACTCCCACCATTCTCTCTATCTCATCAACAATGCCTGGGATCCAATCATCTCCATTTCTGTCGGAGCTGAAGAGATAGAGAGAGATGCAGATGATCATGGAATATAGCCATGAACCGGCATGAAACGAACTTACAGAGTCTGGTAAGAGGAGCATATCAACGGGGCCAAAAGGTTTTCGATTCAGCTCATCCTTTTCATGTTATGGACGTAATGTAATAATGTTGGACGATGGACACATTGTTGCTGCTGAATACACAAATGTACATTTACGTCATAGTGTATTATCTCTTCGCTCTTTAAAAGCCGATCGTCCACCTCATTTCTCTCCATCTTTATAATAATTATTGAAAGGATTTTATTAACGGGTGTCCTAAGAGCAGTTACTAAGCACCCAACCGACGAAATTTTATGGAATCTAATGTGCAGATCGTCCTAATCATAATCTTGCCAAATAGGAAATGAACAGACATAAGCAAACCAAAAGAAGAAGAAAGGATTTGACCGTTGACTCGAGTGCGCGCTATGGAATCATCCGATTCAAAGTTTCAATGCCAGGTCATCTCCACGTCAGATGCGAATCCGAACTCCTCTATCCTCTCAGTCTCAGGCGACGTCGCGTAAAAGCATCATTCTCGTCGCTAGGCTACCCGTCCCGTCCCGACTCCCAAGACAAGACGCCGTTGACTCATCACTTTCTCTCTCTCCGACTAATGACGCCTTCTTCAATGGCGCTGTTGATCCTCCGTCGCAACCTCCATGGTCGAACCTCCTCGCTCCCCCAGGCGAGGCTCCTCTCCCGTTCGCCTGAGGAGGCGGCGGCGGCTGTGGCTGCGGCTGCTGCGAAGCGACGGGCCTCGGAGCCGAAGCCCATCGAGAAAATACTGGTGGCGAACCGAGGCGAGATAGCTTGCAGGATCATGAGGACGGCGAGGAGGCTGGGGATTCCGACCGTCGCCGTCTACAGCGACGCCGGGGCCGGCGCTCTCCACGTCAGGTCCGCCGACGAGGCCGTCCGCATCGGTCCCGCTCCGGCTCGCCTCAGTTACCTCAGTGGAGCGTCCGTCGTCGACGCTGCGCTTCGCACCAGTGCTCAGGGGAGGGGTTGAGAACTAACTATCTGCTGTTTGAAGTGCGTGTAATCGCTGCGATTTGGAGGATGTGGGATTTCGCATGTGGCATGGCGGCATGTTTGGGTCTGGTTGTGAGAAATGGTCGTGTCCGTTGGAGCAATGGTTGTTAGCTTGGAGTGAACGGATTTGGTTACGGTGGAGGAAACTTGTGAGATTGCGAGTTTCAAGTATTGGAGTTCAGGATTCCCAAATAGTGTTGCCTCGGGTGAACTTTACTGCTACTCTATCACGTTGTGAATTTTAAACGGATGATGAAATTATATCCCGAGCAGCGGTGTGAAGAGAAAGTAATAGAAGTGGATCTGGTTTAAGTGAGTTACGAATCCATTTGACACCCAATTTTATTTTGAGCTTTACCGCTCTAAATTCATTTATGAAACATAACTCAGTTCATATGATAACTCAGCTCATCATATATGGGTTAAAAATTGGTGCATGACTCGTATGGATAGATTTGGTGGTAGAAGATAGGTAGATGTGCATTTGCCATGTGCATTTGCCATGTCGACTTTGATAGTGACAAGGCGTTATTACTTTAGCCAAAATTAAGTCCCCTCTACCCCAGATGCATGGTACGACAACATATAATGTTCCATGCTGGAAAACAAGCAATTAATTTCTATAAATACTACGTCAGTAAAATAAATAAATAAAAGATTTTGAGACAAAATCGTAGGTATACCTTAAAGTCAGAAATCAAATGTTGTAAGATGCCTTCTATTTGCACGAGCTCGTCATTGGCAATATATAGTCGTTTATTGATAGTTCCTTTTTATCGTTGCCATTAAGTAAGTTTGACTCTTAAATTTTATGTATCTATCGATCGAATTATTTTAATCATTACACTTTACTTATTTTTGTTATGTGAATTTCCTTATTTGGCGGCATTACCTTTGTTCATTATGGTTTCCTCCGCATTATAAGTAATCTATTCATAAACTATTTGTGAAAGCTCGTTGACTTCTCATCTATCAAATATTGATGTACCTTGAAGTAACTTAATATCGAACTAGAAAATCCTTAAAAAAAAAGTAGTCTACTCACAAGTAAAAACAGAAAATAAAATGTAGTGATTTGGTTAATTCATCAACAATATCTTCTAATCATTATACCTATAACGAGTTTGATTAGGTGGGTAGAAATGTGTGTCGGAGCGCCGAAGCTATTTCACTAGATTTGACTAATAGCAGTCAGGGTTCTCCACTTGCTATTGCATAGTTCTTGGAAATATCTTGGGCAACATCCACAAAAGTCACATTATATGATCAGCGCGTCCAGCAAGGCGGGTAGAATTACCAAGAACTTACTTTTGCATTTCAGCTCCTATTTCATCTTTCTTTTAATTCTTCCGACTGTTCAATCAAATAATTCACCCCAAAATTGTCCTTCAGCGAGGGGGTCATCTTCCCGCCATCTTCCATCTCATTTTCCCTCGCGCTTAACTTTTTGAGTTCCTCTGCCACCTTTTTCGTACCAATTTGCACAGAGATTCCCTCACTGAAAGTCTGCAGGGTGTTTCCTCATCCTTATCAAGAACAGTTAAGAGGTCCTGCTTTATCTTTCTATCCCTCTTCCATGGACGCAAGCTCCACCTCGTCTAAAGCAAGTCTTCACGCGTCTTTTTGGGGCAAAAGGCCATCGTCCGTCACGCGTTTTCTTCAGTGCTCTTACTCCTTTTAAGCTCCAACATTCTCGAGATAAGGGATCCATTAAGGGAAGATCCCTCTATGCCTTCTTTCTAGCCTCCTGAAATTGTGAGTGTGATCCAACGGGATAGACTGATCATATTTCGTAATCCTTGAATAGAATCGAGTCCACAGAGCCAACCTTCTTGATCTCTCTTTCTTGTTTTTGTCCCAAGTTCCTGATATATGGCCTCTTCCGAAAAGAATTACCATGTGTTTCTGAGTTTCAGAGGCACGGACGTCCGCAAGACCTTCCTCCGTGATCTCTATGCAGCTCTGAATCAGAAAGGGATATACACTTTTGTGGATAACGAGGAGCTTAGGAAAGGAGAGCAAATATCGCCGTCGCTTATGAGGGCAATCGAGGAATCGCGCCTCGCGATCATCATTTTCTCTGAGGATTACGCTTCCTCACGGTGGTGTTTGGAAGAGTTGGCGAAGATCATGGAGTGCAAGGCACAGAAGGAGCTGATTGTGTTGCCGGTGTTTTACAAAGTGGAACCAAGGGAACTGAGACGGCGGATGAAAGACGTATGGGAGAGCTATGACTAAGCATGAGGAGGATCCCAAGAAGGATCAGAAGACGGTGGAGACATGGAAGAAGGCTCTCTCCGATGCTGGTAGCTTGTCTGGGTGGGTTTGCAATGATGGGTAAGTAAGTAATTGATGTGATGCATTGCTCTGCCATTGTTAGCTGGCCATTGTTTGTTATATGTCAAATTGTATGCAGAGAACCTACAGCTGAAAAACTGATAGATATTGTTAATTCGGTCTTTTTAATTGAAGATACAAAGCGGAGATATGCTAGACAGTAGACACGATAGTTGAATATCAAAACTTCAAGCTAGCAGATTGTTTGAAGTCGATTCTTTCTGTGTTGACAATGAGAAATTTTTGTTTTAGGTAAATCGTGCATCTCATAGTATCCGAGTCATTTTGTCTTTAGGTGCAGGTTCACCCTAATGTGTTACTTCTTTTTATCTTATTATTTGCTAATCTTGTTATGTAATTTTCCTTATGACGCTAGAGGTTGAATTCCTGCCATGGCTTTGAAACGCTTAAACATGTTTCTCTTTCGATTGCTTATCAGAGATGAAGCAGAGGTCATACAAAGCATCGTAAAGGAATTATCACCTCATCTAGAGCGAACACCCTTGCATGTTGCTGAGTATCTGGTTGGAATAGATTCCCAAGTTAAAAAACTAATATCATTGTCACGAAAAGAGTCAAATGGTGATGATGTTCTCATGATAGGTCTATGGGGACCTGGAGGAATAGGGAAGACGACAATTGCCAGAGCGATATATAATGCTATTGAAACACAGTTTCAGGTAGCTATTTTTTTGGACCAAGTTAGAGAAACTTCAAACAAATGCAATGGTCTACTTGAGTTGCAAAAAAGACTTCTTTCTCAAACATCTCCTAGACATATTACGGTCTATAGTGAAGGTGAAGGAAGTAGTTTGATAAGAAAAATACTTTGTCACAAGAAGGTTCTCCTGGTTCTTGATGATGTTGATGATCGGTGTCAATTGAATGCATTAGCTGGAGGAGGCGATTGGTTTGGCAAAGGAAGTAGAATCTTTGTAACAACAAGGGATCAACAATTGGTTATTTCTTCTCATGCAAGAATCGTGTGTATCCAGTTAAAACTTTAAACGACTGTGAGGCACAGAAACTTTTCGTTTGGCATGCCTTTCAAAAAAGGAAAAAATCTGAAATAAGAAAGGATCTCATAAATGGAGCACTACATTACGCTAGTGGCCTTCCATTAGCCCTCAAAGTGTTGGGCTCAGACTTACGTGAAAAAGACGAATCAGTATGGGAAAGTAAGCTGCGTGATCTCTCCAATGGTCCTGGCGAATATATCGATCGGATTCTGAAGATAAGCTTCGATGGATTGGACAACAATAAGAAGGAGATTTTCCTTGACATTGCTTGTTTCTTTAAGGGAAAAAGTATAGATTACATCAAAGAAGTTCTCAATGGCTGTGACTTTGAGACGACTGCAGGAATAGACATTCTCATCGACAGGTCCTTGATAAGAAAGGAGCATGGGACCCTGCAAATGCATGATTTGGTTCAATCGATGGGTCAAAATATTGTTATTCAGGAATGTCCTGATGACCCTGGGAAACGCAGTAGATTATGGTTTTGTGAAGATGTTCATGACATTCTATGCGAAGACATGGTAAGAGTTGTTTATGTAAACATTGTTACATCTCATTTTTGTGTTACTTTGATTTGGACCATATCTTTTAAATCTCAATGGAAATTTTGTGTGAGAACTGAATTTGCTCTGTTATGGATAGGGAACAAATGCAATAAAGGCCATAGTACTAGGCATGCTCAAGCCAGAAGATAAAATTATGAGTCTTGTAGAGATGACCGTAAAGGCTGATGTTTTCAGAAACATGAGAATGTTGAGAATGCTCATTCTGCCTGAACTGCATATCTCTTCAGAATATCCTATCTGTCTCCCTAATAATTTGAGATGGCTTGAATGGCCTAATGCCCCGTCACTGGAATTTGGCTCTAAAATTACTCATATTGATGTCCCAAAAAGTCATATCAGAGATTTCGGAGGCAAAATTAAGGTTAGTGCTTTTGATGATTAGTTTTTCCCTTTAGATCTACAAATTTTTACAGAGCTTAATGACTGTACTGATATATATATTTTGTGCAGCATTTTACAAAGTTGAAGTACATCAATTTCAGTCAATGCAAGTCCCTGGTTAGCGTTCCTGACATTTCATCGGCTCCAAATCTGGAGATATTCGATCTTGATGGGTGCAGAAGCTTGGTGGAGGTTCACCAGTCTGTCGCATATCATGACAAGTTAAAATTTTTGTCACTAAAGTTTTGCTCTAACCTTAGTATCTTTCCTCACACACTCAAGACAAAATCTCTTCAAGCCCTCGATCTCTTTGGTTGCTCTAAACTCAAGAAGTTCTCCGATATACCGGAAAAGATGGAACATCTAGAAGAGCTTGATTTAGGATGGACGGCTATTAAAGAACTGCCTGCATCAGTTGAAAATCTTCTCTCCGTGAAGTTAATAAATTTAGCATTTTGCAAAAAACTCACAACGCTCCCATCAAGTGTTTATAAGTTGCAAAATCTAGAGTGTTTGACACTTAGAGGCTGCTCCAATTTTGTTGTGTTTCCAAAGGATCCAACTGATCCTAATGGCAATCCGGGATTCCGAAATTTATATCGGCTAGAACTCAATGGCTGCAATCTCTCAAAAATAGAGTTCCTTGAGAGTTCTTCCAGTTTTCCCAAATTGACGCACCTAGATCTTTACGGCGACAAGTTTACTCATCTGCCGACATCCATCAACAAATATGATGATTTGGAACACTTGATTATTTCTAATTGCTAGCAGCTACAAAAGATTCCTCAGCTTCCGCCAAATATGCATATGCTATGGGCAAAAGGTTGTAGATCTCTACAAGAATTTCCAAATTTGTCGGGTCTCTCCTCCAAACACCTTCAGGTTGACTTATCTTCATGTCGTGAATTATTCCGCAAAGGGGCAAACAAGACTGATGTGTTATCACTCAAGGTCAGACTCTCTCTCTCTCTCTTCCGCACTCACTAACTTTGAATGCTTGATATGCGAACTATTCGTATGACAGGAGCTCCCGAAGTCGAGTTACGCTGACATTATGCTGAGTGGAAGAGAGATGCCAGAATGGTTTCTCCACTGTAAAGACGGTTCCATATCTTTTATGGTTCCCAGGGACTCGTACGACAAATTCGTAGGACTAGCACTCTGTTTAGTTCTTGGCCCGGAGGAAGGAGAAGTGGAATGTAACATCGAAATTCTTGTCAATGGCCAAAGAGTGTTTTTCCAGGCAAGAGCCATCTATTTTCTGAAATCCGATCTTGTGTGGATTACGTATCTCCCAATAAGTGAGCTGTATCGGTGTAAAGAAAGTGAGGTTCTGCGAGACGATCGGAACCATTTCCAAGTTCACCTCAAAGCAGACAAGGGAAGATTGAAGAAGGGTGGATTCCGTCTAATATGCAAGCAACAGGAGGATGAGCCGACGGAAACAAATTGGCCTTTGGAGGAAAGAGACTCGGACGAAGACAATTGGATAGACACCGAGGAAGAAGAAAGTTCAAGTGAAACAGATGATGAACTTATCAAAGCAATTGACCCAGAAAATGAAAGACGCTCACTTATCTCAGCAGGTAAGATCATCGAGAATCGATCAGATGGTTGTAGCGCTCTCGGTGGCTGTCGAAGTGTTGAGCACTACTTGTTTACGAAGCGACTCTTGAGCGAGGGAGGTATGAGATTCTGATTCCAGTGCCTTTTGCTTTTCCCTTGTTCTTTTTTCAGTGTCTACTGTAAGTTTTTGGATGTGTGCTCCTTCAATTCAAGTGCAAAAATCATTATGAAATACAGGATTCATATCATGCTACTGACAAGGTTGAGGTTGAGGAGCTTCCCTTTTCCCCTTCTCTCTTTAATTCATGTGGACGTAATATTGCTGGATAAATGGACATACTACTGCTCACGAAAGTGCATTCATGTCGCATGGTTTTATCTTTTCATTCCTTAAAACCCAATCCTCTCCCTCATTTCTCTTCATTTTTATATTAATTATTGGAAGAATATTGTTCAGCGAGTGCTCTGGAAATTCTTATTTAGCGCCCAGTCGAAATTTTATGATTTTTAATGCACGGATTGTTCTCGTGTTTTGCAAAGTCAATATTTATTAGATTATTACGAGCGACGTATGCAGAACCAATAGATTGAATCCCCCGGGCGCTTTTCAGGAACACTACTACCACCAGAAGTAATTTCGCTGTTGACTCGACCTCCATATCCGTGCCATGTCGGATATCTTCGATCCTCTCAGACGACGTCGCATAACAGCATTATCCTCATCATCGTTACTCTTATGGCGGTACACCAATCGACTCTCCAGACGAGACGCCGTTGACTCATCACTCACTCTGTCTCTCTCCTCTCTCTCTCTCTCTCTCTGTGACTAATCATGCCTTCTTCAATGGCGCTGTTGATCCTCCGTCGCAACCTCCATGGTCGAACCTCCTCGCTCCTCCAGACAAGGCTCTTCTCCCGTTCGCCGGAGTCGGCGGCGGCTGTGGCTCCGAAGCGGCGAACCTTGGAGCCGAAGCCCATCGAGAAGATACTGGCGGCGAACCGAGGCGAGATAGCTTGCAGGATCATGAGGACGGCGAGGAGGCTCGGGGTTCGAACCGTCGCCGTCTACAGCGACGCCGGCGCCGGCGCTCTCCACGTCAGGTCCGCCGACGAGGCCGTCCGCATCGGCCCCGCTCCGGCTCGCCTCAGTTACCTCAGTGGAGCATCCAACGTCGAGGCTGCTCTTCTCGCCGGTGCTCAGGGGATTTCGCTGAAGTGCGTGTAATCGCTGCGGTTGGAGGATGCGGGATTTCGCATGTGGCATGGCGGAATGTTTGATTCTGGTTGGGAGAAATGGTCGTGCTCGTTGGAGCAGTGGTCGTTAGCATGGAGTGAACGGGATTTGGTAACGGTGGAGGAAACTCGCGAGATTGTGAATTTCAAGTATTGGAGCTCAATTCCTATTTGTTCATTAAGGTTTCCTCCACATTACTCAGGAAAAACTATCTGTTGAAGCTCATTCACTTCTCTATCGTCAAGGTTTTAGACACTTATGAGGGCGATCGAGGAATCGCGCATCGCCTTCATCATTTTTTCTGAGGACTATGCTTCCTTGTGGAGGTGTTTGGAAGAGTTGGCGATGATCATGGAGTGCAAGGCACAGAAGAAGCTGATTGTGTTGCTGATGTTTTACAAAGTGGAACCAAGAGAAGTGAGGGGAAGAGAGGCGTGTGGGAGAGCTATGACTAAGCATGAGCCCAAGTTTGGGAAGGATTCGGAGACAGTGAAGAGATGGAAGAAGGCTCTTTTCGATGTTAGTAACATGTCTGGGTGGGATTTTAATGATGGATAAGTAAGTAATTGATGCGACACACTGCTTTGCCATTGTTAGCCAGTGATTTTTTGTTATATCAAACTGTATGCAATAAATTACCACTGAAAGATTATTGATATTATCAAATCGCTCTTTTTAATTGATATTGTCAAACTTGCTGAGGAAGCAACAATATGGGAAGGAGACTAGGTCATCCTACAGACCGTATATAAAATCAGAAGTTGGTCCTCCTGATACCCGTCCCTTTCGCTTCATATTATTCCCCTGACATGGTTGGGGTTGAGGCGCTTCCTTTTTCCCTCTCTTTCTTTTATGATTTGTGACGGAGATTGCATTAATACAGAGTTAAGTGGATGCTTGTTGATATTAGATTGATATAATCGTATAGGTAAAGACATGAGGCTTGGCCTATTTGATGTAAATTATTAATGGATTCGAAAAAATATGAACAAAAAAAAAAGGAGAGAAAGGGGTAATGTAGGAATCTGCTTCTAAGATGGTCACATGTAACAGACAATCGAAAATCGGTTTATTGGTTTTTATCCTGCTTTTATTCCAATTAAATTCTGTGTTTTTTCTCTCTAGGATTCCATATTTTGATTCACTCCATGACCTTTAAATTCAAAATTCTTCTGGGTCCTCTTGGCTTTTTCTCTTCTCTGCCTTTTCTTGCTCCTTCTGGCTTTAGGTTTCTGTGCATGGCCAGCTGCTCACATTACTTCTCAAAGCAAGATTGACAGGAATCCTATATTAACAACGCTAATCTCAGTTTGAGATTGCAAAAGTTTCTTTTTCCTTTTGTGTTTCTTCGTTGATTTTCTTGGGGAGTTATGGTTTGGAGAAGAGCTCGTGCTTACTGCAATCAAACGTTGCTCAAAGGAGCTGTACTTTTGTTGGGCGTTTCTCTAGTTGTGTTTTCCTGGCATCATCAGTACCATATGACTACAGGCGCTCGAATTATGGTTCACGCACGCCAGCTTCTTGCGGTTCATGCTCTTGCGTTTGCCCTTTGAAGCGACGAATATTTCCCTTGGCTTCAGGTAAGTCTAACGGTAGAGATTGAGTTAGTATATCACAGAGGCTTCTCAGTTCGCAATCAGAAGAACATGTTTTCATGATGGTTGGAGTCAGTTTTGTATTTTTCTTCTTCCATGCTTTTTTTTTTCAGTAGAAGTATTGGAACTTTAGTGTTGAGTAAATCCAGACTAACTGGTTGAATTTTTGTTTGTTGAGAACAATTAATGATGAACAAGTTTGAGTCTTTGATGGCTTATAGGCAAGTTAGTAATGTTTTTATTTCTCCTCATTGGAGTGTTGCTGGTAAGGCTTGGTATCTTGTCCCGGGTAATCTTGCGTCTGATGCGGTCAATTCGTCAATCTATGTCTCTTTTCTACACAGATTGCGGTGAAAATGATATGAAGGAGAGCAGATGGGATATGTTGAAGGAGCAACTGAGCTCACAAGAAACCGTAGCGAAGGAAACAGTGGCGCGCACCAAGGCATTAAGAGAGGATGCTAAGAAGACCTCGCTGAGATTCAGGGTTGAGGCCGACAAGTGCAATGCTGGGGTGGCGACTTGCGAGCTAAGCAGAGAAAAGGCTGAAGCATGGCTGGTTGAGGAGCATAAGCTCGCAGTGTTGTGGGAGAAACGAGTCCGTGACAGAGGGTGGAAGGACAGTGATAAAGTATACTTGTACAGATAAAAGGGAATATGATGATAGCAGCTAGGTTCGTAAGTATAAGGCAATTTTATAGAGGATTCATGAAGTCTTGTGTAAAGTATCACAGCTTTTGCCAGGTGAATATGAGTTGGAAAGAGGGTGCACTCCTCATAGAGATTAGATTAATGTGTGAGTCTACTCTTTTGTGCAGTCCTCGCAACTAGAAGTTATCTACTAGCTGCTCTCTCTTGAGGGCTGCATGTATATTGAAGTTGAATTGCTGATTCATGACATACAGGTTGTTATGAGTTTTTGGTGCAATTTCTTCAGTAGCAATACTCTCTTTTTAAGGAACAACTGCAGCATGAAATTTCTTCGTCGGAATTTGATTTTGCGACATCATGTTGTCTCTGACACAATGTAAAGCACTATAAGTAGTTTCCCATCCGACCTAGGCTGGGACAGGAACCTAAAGCCGCTTAAAAATATTTTTTGTATCCCCTCCCCTTTCTCCGCGACCATCTCCCTACCATAAAAAGGGTAAACAGGCATAAACAAATCCAAAGGAAGAAGAAGAAAAGCCAGTCAAAGCTGTAATGCCAGGTCATCTCCACGGCAGATGCAAATCCGAACTCCTCTATCCTCTCAGACGACGTCGCATAAAGGCATCACCCTAACCACTACGCGTCCCGACTCCCAAGACAAGACGCCGTTGACTCATCACTCTCTCTCTTTCTCTCTCCGACGACTGATCATGCCTTCTTCGATGGTGCTGTTGATCCTCCGTCGCAACCTCCATGGTCGTACCTCCCCGCTCCTCCAGGCGAGGTTCTTCTCCCGTTCGCCGGAGGCAGCAGTGGTGGCGGCTGCTGCTGCGAAGCGACGGGCGTCGGAGCCAAAGCCCGTAGAGAAGATACTGGTGGCGAACCGAGGCGAGACAGCTTGCAGGATCATGAGGACGGCGAGGAGGCTCGGGGTTCGAACCGTCGCCGTCTACAGCGACGCCGACGCCGGGGCTCTCCACGTAAGGTCCGCTGACGAGGCCGTCCGCATCGGCCCCGCTCCGGCTCGCCTCAGTTACCTCAGTGGAGCATCCATCATCGACGCCGCGCTTCGCACCGATGCTCAGGTGAGGGGTTGAGAACTGACCGTCTGCTGTTTGAAATGCGTGTAATCGCTGTGGTTGGAGGATGGGGGATTTCGCATGCGGCATGGCGGCATGTTTGGTTCTGGTTGTGAGAAATGGTCGTGTTCGTTAGAGCAGTGGTTGTTAGCTTGGAGCGAATGGATTTGGTGACGGCGGAGGAAACTCGTGAGATTGTGCGTTTCAAGTATTGGAGCTCAATTCCTATTTGTTCATTGAGGTTTCCTCCACATTACTCAGGAAAAACTATCTGTGAAACGTGTAGAAAACGTGTGCTTGACTAATAGCAATCAAGGCTCTACACTTGCTAGTCCATCTTTCTTTGAAGTATGTTGGGCAACTTCCACGAAGGTCACATTGTACGATCTCGTCGGTTCAAACAAAGTGGGTAGAAGTACCAAGAACCTACTCCTGCATTTCAGCTCCGATTTCATCTTTCTTTAATTCTTCCTACAGTTTAATCACATAATTCAGCCCAAACTTTTTGAGTTTCTCAGCCATCTTTCCCGTACCAGTTTGCATAGAGATTCCCTTACTGAAACGGTGTACCCTCATACAGTTTGAGATCCCGCTTTATCTTTCCTTCCCTCTTCCATCGACACAAACTCCACCTCGTCTAGAGTAAGTCTTCACACGGCTTTTTGGGCAAAAAGCGATCGTCACTTATTTTCTTCATTGCTCTTACTCCTTATAATCTTCAACATTCTCGAGATAAGGGATCCATTAAGGGAAGATCCCTCTGTGCCTTCTTTCTAGTCTCATGAGATTGTGAGTGAGATCCAAAGGGAAAAACTGATCACATATCGTAATCCCTGAATCAAATCGAGCCAACAGAGCTAACCTTCTTAATCTCTCTTTCCTGTTTTTGTCCCCAAGTTCCTGATATATGGCCTCTTCCAAAAAGAATTACCATTTGTTCGTGAGTTTTAGAGGCACGGACGTCCGCAACAACTTCCTCCATGATCTCTATGCATCTCTGAATCAGAAAGAGATATACACTTTTGTGGATAGCGAGGAGCTTAGGAAAGGAGAGCAAATATCGCCAGCGCTTATGAGAGCGATCGAGGAATCGCGCATCGCGATTATCATTTTCTGCAAGGACTACGCTTCCTCACGGTGGTGTTTGGAAGAGTTGGTGAAGATCATGGAGTGCAAGGCACAGAAGGAGCTGATTGTGTTGCCAGTGTTTTACAAAGTGGAACCAAGAGAAGTGAGGCGGGCGATAAAGGGTTATGGGAGAGCTATGGCTAAGCATGAGTCCGATTCCGAGAAGGATCCAAAGGCAGTGGAGACATGGAAGAAGGCTCTCTTTAATGCCGGTAACTTTTCTGGCTGGGTTTGCAATGATGGGTAAGTAATTGATGTGATGCACTGCTCTGCCATTGTTAGCTGGTGATTGTTTGTTATATGTCAAATTGTATGCAGAGAACCTACAGCTGAAAAACTGATAGATATTGTTAAATCGGTCTTTTTAACTGAAGATACAATGCGGAGATATGCTAAGACAGTAGACACAGTAGTTGAATATCAAAACTTCAAGCTAGCAGATTGATTGAAGTCGATTCTTTCTGTTTGGACGATGAGAAATTTTTGTTTTGGATAAATCGTGCATTTCATAGTATCCGAGTCATTTTGTCTTCAGGTGCAGGTTCACCCTAATGTGTTACTCCTTTTCATCTTATTATTTGCTAATCTTGTTATCTAATTTTCCCTATGACCCTAGAGGTTGAATTCCTGCCATGGCTTTGAAATGCTAAAACATGTTTCTCTTTCTTTTGAGTGCTTATCAGAGATGAAGCAGAGGTCATACAAAGCATCGTAAAGGAATTACCAATTCATCTAGAGCGAACACCCTTGCATGTTGCTGAGTATCTAGTTGGGATAGATTCCCGAGTTGAAGAACTAATATCATTGTCGCAAAAAGAGTCGGATGGTGATGATGTTCTCATGATAGGTATATGGGGACCTGGAGGTATAGGTAAGACGACGATTGCTAAAGCCACATATAATGCTATTGAAAGACACTTTCAGGTTAGAGACTCTCTCTCTCTCTCTCTCTCTCTCTCTCTCACTAACCATGAGTGCTTGATATGCGAACTATTTGTATGACAGGAGCTCCCGAAGATGAGATATGTTGACATTACCCTGATTGGGAGAGAGATGCCAGAATGGTTTCTCCACTGTAAAGACAGTTCCATATCTTTCATGGTTCCCGGGGACTTGAGTGACAAGTTCTTAGGAATAGCACTCTGTATTGTTCTTGGCCCAAAGGAAGGAAAAGCGGTTGATGTTGACTGTGGCTTCAAAATTGATGGCAAAGGGTGGTTTGGTCAATGGCGACGATTTCGTTCAATGAAATCTGATAATGTGTGGATTCAATATTTGCGGCGCAACGAGCTGCATATAGAAGGGGAGCTTCCGCAAGACGATTGGAGCCATTTCCAAGTTCGCCTCGTTGTATCAAAAGGAAGATTGATTAAGTGGGGATTCCGTTTTATAACCGAGCAAGAGGAGGATGATCTGAGGATCGTGCTCCAACACCATCAGCCGAATGAAACAAATCAGTCTTCGGAGGAAAGAGACCCAGAAGAAGACAATTGGAAAGACACCAAGGAAAAAGAAAGTTCAAGTGAAACAGATGATGAATCTAACAAAGAAAAGCTCTCTCAGCCGAATGAAACGAATTGGGATTCGGAGGAGAGAGACTCAGAAGAAAACAATTGGATACCGGACACAAATTGTGTCGAAGGAGGTGCCTGTCGAAGTTTCAACTCGTGGGAGAAGCTACTATTGGGGTCATCGTACAGACAAAAAAGAAATATAGAAAGTCCGTACAGCTGAATGGATCCACGCAGAAAGTTCATGTTAAAGAGACGATGAATCTTGATGCATTTTGCTTTTCCGTTTTTTCCGTCCTTACTGATGTTTTTGATTGTCTGCTCCTTCGATTCACATTCAGAATCATTATGAATTAAAGGTTTCATATCATGTTACCGACATTACTGAGGTTGAGGAGCTTTCTTTTTCCCACTTTCTTTTGTGATTCGTGATGCGGAGTGCATTTATACAAAATTAAGTGGATGCTCGTTGAATGACCACGGTCTTCCAAGTTGCTCTGTGAGACTCATCACATAGACCTCACCTTTGTCACCTCTCTTCATCCAATCAATGATGCCAATACTTCATGCTCGATAATTCTGAGATGGTAAGGGGAGCGCATATCAACTGGGCCAAAAGGTCTGTTTTTTTTTTTTTCCTCGTTATGGATGCAATATTGCTAGATGATGGACACATCGTTCCTACAAAATACACGAAAGTACATTTACGTTATAATGTATTATCTTTTCATTCCATAAAACCCGATCGTCCAGCTCATTTCTCTTCATTTTTATTATAATTATTGGAAGGATTTTTTTAACGAGTGTCCTAAGAGTACTTATTAAGCACCCAATCGACGAAATTTTACAATATCTAATGTGCAGACCCTCCTTACCATAACCCTACCAAATTGGAAGTGAACAGACAAAAGCAAACCCAAGAGAAGGAGAAAGGATTTGACTGTTGACTCGAGGGGGGGCAATGCAGTGGGATTATCCAGTTCAAAGTCGCAATGCCAGGTCATCTCCACGTCAGATGCAAATCCGAACTCTTCTATCCACTCAAACGACGTCGCATAAAAGCATCATTCTCGTCATGTCCTTGAGCCCAAGTGGTCTCTTGTTTATCTGAATTTTTATATCCAGCGCAATATATCAATCTGTTTGAACTTGCCTGATCGATGTTTATGAATATGCCGTGACCAGCTAAATTGTTTCTCTTATTGTTTTAGATATTTGGAAACAAGTATGGAAACGTACTCTACTTAAATGAGGGAGATTGCAGTGTACAAAGAAGACATCAGAAGATTATTGAAGAAGCTCCTGCTGTAAGAACTGCATTTTGATTCTAATCTTGGTTTTCACGATTTGGAACTGCTAGACTATAATGAGAGTGCCACTGGTGCAGCCAAATGTTACTAGCAACTTCCGCACCCACTTGGGTCAAGCTGCTGTTTCCTCAGCCAAGGTACCGTATCCAAATTGATTAGAAGCTGTATTATATTGTAAAACGCGCACCATTAGATTGACTATATTAGCTTAGCAAGCTGTTTTCTCTCAATGCCCTTTTGCAAGCAAAGGACTACAATTGAGATAACTATTCAGTTCAGAATATAGTATATAAAATATCTAATATATATGGTCAGAAGAATCGCAAGTTGAATGAATTGGCAAGATATAGTGTATATGTATCACCGACGACATATTTACTTGCAAAATAGGCATACATTAGACAATGAGGTAGTAGAACAAAGAAGAGGACCATGTGCCAATATGGACCTGGGCACCAGAATCTGCATTGTACTGAGAAATTCTGTCTTTATGGCTTTGTTGTCTGCTCAGTATAAAAGTGGTCTTAGATAGACTTAGGGGATTAACCTTTGCAGTCTTTTTTTATTTGAGTACCATTGCCTTTTGTCTAGGCGCCAGTACAACAGTTCTTGCCTTATCTCTTGACATTCATGTGTATGCCATGAGCTTTGAGGAAGTATCCTAACCTTAGCAGCAAATTTCACTGTTGTTATCACTTACTTCATTTCTCCTTTGATTGGACTTGAAATTGGCTTTGCCCAAGTCTAGGGATAATCGTTGGCTTTCATGACAGTACAGACTAGCTGCTGCTGAAATTCAGGGTCCAACTAAATGATTACGGATAAATAGATTGCATTTTGACAAATGTTTCCTACCACAAGTTATTGATGTTTGGTGTAAATGAGATTTGTCCCTCCTATCATTTTGAGTCCTGCATGTAAGTCAATAGTTTTGACTTCTTGTGCTTGTGTGGACAAGGAACTGTTTTTTTCTGAGTGCATGAGTTTATTGATGAACTTTTGGTCTTTGGATCCACCAAAGCCAAAGTTCTATTTTCTTGTTTAGCTCACCATACCAAGATCATGTGGCTAATGGACTACATATATGGTTGCTGAATGTTGATCTTGGTTAGTTATCTGTCTTCTTTCGTCATGATTCTGATGAACTGCTTAATAGATTTATGTTTCCTCTTGGAATATTGAGGCAAAGTTCCTCTACAATATGTGAAGGCGGTAAATTATCACAATGCTGGCACTGTGGAGTTCATAGTTGATACTGCTTCTGGCCAATTTTACTTCATGGAGATGAATACCCGTCTACAGGTGCTTTGATGATTCTATCTGTCTAATTTTTGAACTTACGTCACAGATGGAATCTTTCTAAAGTTTGTTTTGTATTCTCTGCCAGGTTGAGCATCCTGTGACTGAGATGATTGTCGGTCAAGACCTTGTCGAGAGGCAAATTCGTGTTGCCAATGGTGAACCCCTTCCCATCGATCAGTCAGAGGTTCCATTGTTAGGTCTCTGATTTTTCCCGTGAAGTCATAGGAAAGTACTTCCTACTTGTTCTCTGGATATGTGTTCATTAACAACTTGTGATGATGTAGTTGAACACTAGATGACCTGTGCAATGCACTTTTGATAATGGGCCTGTGCATGTGTGTGAGCGCATGCAGGCACGTGTTCAGAGATTTAATTATGGAGATATATATAAAATACATCCATCTTCGGCTTTATCGTTTGGAGGGTTTGCAAGTAGGTAAGGGTTGCAGGGAAGAAAAAGTAGTTTATTTCTAAGTGAAATGTTCATTATGTTTTTCTTTTGAGTGGCCTATTATATGGCAGCATTTTGCCATTTGGTTGTTGGCAAGTAGAAGTACAACTGGCTTAGGTAAATGGTTTAGATGTTCTCTATAAACAGTTGTCCTTCTTTTTTATAAACTTTGACAAAGAAATATATATTCAGAATAATAATACATGCTATCTTCTTATTCATATTGTTGATGACAGGTCATGCATTTGAAGCCAGAATATATGCTGAAAATGTTCCTAAAGGATTTCTTCCAGCGACTGGAGTCCTTCATCACTATCGTCCTGTTCCAGGCACATCAAGTGGTCAGTTACATCAGCGATCTAGCTAAATTTCCATCAGATAATTTGACATTGTTTGAAGATCCATCTTCTTCTTTTGGAATGAAGAATAGTAATGCTTATAATGATTTTCCTCTAAGAAACTCTTCCCTGTCTTGTGCTATTGAAAAGCTTTGATAGTGCTGAGTTGGCCATAATTTGCTGGATATGTCATCTGGCAGTGTGGGTCGGTACTGGAGTTGAGGAAGGAGACACTGTTAGCATGCATTATGATCCTATGATTGCGAAGCTTGTTGTATGGGGAGAAAGCCGGAGTGCAGCACTGGTTAAACTGAAGGATAGCTTGTCAAAGTTTCAGGTATCTTTTATGAAGATATCAGTTCTTCGATGAGAGCAAAGCACTTATAATGATTCTTTTGAACTATCAAATTTATGTACATGGATCGCTAGTTTGATAGGTCTTTGAGCTTGACTAAACTTTCCTTCTTGAGTTGTCCTATGGCATTGCAAAATTAAATGAAGCGCAATAATGAAACACATCCATGACATGATGAGTGCTATCCTTCTGATGATGACTACTTCAGAATTTAATTCGACTTAATCGTTTGAAATTTCTTATCGTTTCATCCTTTAGAAGTTTCTTTTGCTTTAGTCTCAGATGATCAACTTTGACAGGTTGCAGGCCTTCCAATCAATATAAATTTTCTCAGAAAGCTTTCTAATCATTGGGCATTTGAGGATGGAGATGTGGAAACTCATTTTATTGAGCACTTTAAAGATGACCTCTTTCATGATTCCTGTGATGAAAACGAGGCATACAAGGAGGCTATATATAGTGCAGCCCTGGTTGCTGCGTGCATTTGCAATAAGGAAAATTCAAATTTTAGAGAAGGTTTTCCTGGTGAATTCAATGTGCTATGTGATTGTATTGTCTTCCATTCTTTGTTAGTAATTCCTTGTAATGTGAAATTTCTCTTTGCTCAGGAGGCAATGGATTAAACTCCATATGGTACGCTAATCCCCCTTTTCGAGTCAATCACTGTGCGAAGCGTGTCTTTGAATTTAAGTGGGATAACGATTATGATAGCACTGGCTCAAAACCGCTGATGCTTTCTCTTACTTATCAGGCTGATAGGCAATATGATATCAAGGTACTTTCCCATCTGCAGTAAGTTAAATATATAATTAACTGTAAAACCACTCCAAAAAAATATTGCGGTTCTTTGTTCCAGCATTATAGTTTATTATGAATTTTCAATTGTTACTGACAAATCAAGCATCATTTGCATAGATGAAACTCATAATGCTCTTCATCTTCTCACAGGTAGAAGGAGAAGGCACTTCCTTGGGCTTTCATGTCAAAGTGACATACCTAGGCAACCATGATTTTAGAGTCGCAGTTGATGGTGTCAGTGTTCAAGTTAGTTTAGCAACCTACGAGAAGGTATAATTCTGTTCTGACTGTACTGTCTTTTTATCTGCGCTATCTTGTGTAGTTGCATATCAAAATTCTTATTGGGGAGAAAAATCATATGCCCCAAATTAGATGGTTGTGGTATGGTCCTGCGAGTACTTTATCTGTAAAGATTGCAGTAAACCCATCATATAAGTCTGCACCCACGATAATTGGTTCACCATGCTTTTCTTAACCATAATTTTCCAAATTTCACATTTAGTTTTCTTTTTCTTTTTCTTTTTCTGATACGAGCCAATCGGGAGGGCCACATTATCAATCATCTGTTGCCAAAGGAAGTTACAAGAGTAAAAGAAAATAACAAACAACACTAAGCAAGAAAATGCCATTCACTTGCAAACGAAAATTATGAATGCCTCAAATAATTTGAATATAGTATAGATGAAGAATATTCTTAATTAATCTTAGGAAGTTTTCTGAGTTTAGTTCTATCAGCATGGTCAGTAAAGTTAGTCCCAATTGTTTTCGGCATTTTAGACCATCATTAAATGCTTAAATACATGTCTGGTGAGTATATATTTCATTAAGAAAGATTGAGTGGAGTCATACTTACTCGTACTCGACAAAACCATAAAACTCAGGGTGTTGCATCTTCGTCTTCGGGGATGTACAGTTAGGCGTAATTTTTAGTCAGCTAGTCATGACACAGTATTCCATGTAAACAAGATTGAGCTCAAATTCTAGTTGATTATCTACGCTCTACTTTGGTTTATATGACTTAAGCTCCAAATCCTGATCGAAGCCTGAAACTTTGTTGAGGGATGGTCAATGTCCTGTCTTACCTGTAAGTTTGAGAGTAATTGATTAGATGCTCCATCCTCTTCTGTTAGTGAAGAATTTTTGTTTTGGCAGGATTTGGATAAGCATATTCATATCTGGCATGGGTCTAAACATCATCATTTCAGACAGAAACTGGGACAGCCATTGTTCGACGACGACGACAGCCAGCACAAACCCAGTTTTGAGATGGCATCACATCCACAGGGAACGGTAGTGGCACCAATGGCAGGTTTAGTGGTTAAGGTCCTGTCGAAGGATGGGATGCGAGTGGAGGAAGGTCAACCTATATTGGTTTTAGAAGCAATGAAAATGGAGGTATGTGGTAGTGCTAGATTCACCTGGTACATTTCACCTTTATGTTCCCCTGTATGGAAGAACTGAAAGTTTCCGTCGGTCACAGCATGTTGTCAAAGCACCGTCTGCTGGGCATGTTCATGGGCTCGCCGTAACTGCTGGTCAACAGGTTCCTGACAGTAGTGTTCTCTTCAGCATCAAGGTTAGCAATTTCTTTACTACGAACTTTTTCAACGAATCAACAAATCTAAATGAAGATTGGTTGACTATTTCTCCTGATATTATTCGCAGGAATAGTATCCAGACCAGAAAGAATAATTCAAAATAAAACAAATCAGTGGGCGTGACAAATTGTTACGACAACGGTGATTGTTTGTGGCATCGCTGCTGGTTAAACTTGAGATGGTGCTCATTTGCGAGGAGGAGTGGAAGTTCACTCAATGCCGGCGAGGAAAGGCGGTCACTAAAATGTATCAGATGTTCTTTGTTAAATTGTATATTTACACAGCCAAATGCGCAATTTCTGCTCTCGTCTATTGGCGGAGTCGATCGGACCTGTAAAACATGTTCATTTTTCGGGATACATCGGCAGATGCTCCATGTATTGGATGGCTTTCGTCCTATGAACTTTTGTCCTAGTTTTCTCTGCTACTCCTAGGGGATGGACGTATCGTAGTAGTTCTAAGTAAGAATCAAATGGATAAAACAAAGATAAAAGGGAGAGGCTTGTAAGGCTAATCGGTTCTTGGTTCGGTCTAATTCAACAGAATCGGTCAAACACGAAGTGAAAGAAAAAAGGTTCTTGAAGAATTTCTTTGTATTCACTTTGCTTTGATATGTATTCTTTACTTGTATTTATATTCCAAAGTGTAAACAAGGAAAATGTAAAGATACAAAATCATTTTGAATCACTAATAGTTATCAATCTAAATCTTAGATTGATTTAAGTATCTTCAATCAAATCATTTGCACAAATAAGTTCTCCAATACGGTTACTTTTTTTTTTCCCACTACTTGAAACTAGACCGAGATAGTATTTAATTCATAATTTTTATAATTTCTTAAAGAATAAAAAAAAGGTATAAGTAGTCAATCCAGTGACTGGACACCGGTTCCGCTTTTAGGAATTGGGAACTAGATTAACACACTTTGGAATAGGACCCAATCAGCCGGTTTAGTCCAATTTGGGCAGTTCTTCACGCGGGTAATCCGTTCTCCCCATACCCTTGGAGGCTCGTCCAACTTCCACTTCAAATCAAACGGGCCTGTCGAGAGCAACCCACGTAGATCTCTTCAAAGAGTGATCGCCGGTCGTCATCCATAGACGCCTTCCCCAATCTTTCCAATGGACAAATCACTATCCCTCGTCCACGTCAAGCTCCGAGCCTTCGACCTCCTCTCCCTGGCCCAATCCCCGCCCGAAACCCCGACCTTCTCCCGCGACGGCGTCTCCCTTTCGAGCGCCGAGGTGCTCGGCGTCGTCGTCTACCGCGAGCACAAGCCCGGCCGCTTCCTCAAGTTTGCGGTCGACAACGGCACCGGCTGCGTCCCCTGCATCCTCTGGCTCAACCACGCCACCTCTCCCTACTTCGCCCGCCAACGCCCCCAAGGTGTTCGACTGATTGCCGATGTGGCGAACAGCCAGGCTTCGCTGGTGAAGCTGGGCGCGGTCACTCGTGTGCGCGGCAGGATCACGAGCTACCGGGGCGCGGTGCAGATCACGGCGTCAAGCGTCGCAGTCGAGAGGGACCCGAACGCCGAGGTCCTGCACTGGCTGGATTGCTTGAAGCTGGCTCGAAGGGTCTACGGTCGCCCACGATCGTGAGAAATGCTTGCACAGACGGAGCCCATGGAGGGGATCCGATTGCTATAGATGATGGTTTTCCGCAATGTCGATTTGATTTGATTGTTCGAGACACTCATAAATACGCTATTCATTTCCATATATATCAAGCAAACGTTTCACTGCACTTGCTGTCGAATAGTAGGTAACTACCATGCATTTATTAGCAGACGTAACAAATCATGTCAAATCCATGGAAGCCACCACGCGATAATCGGGATTATTCCGTGAAATTGTAATTCTCATATCTGATCCTACAATCTTGAAGCTGAACCTGCGCTCCAATGTTCCAAGTACACTCGTCTCCTTGCGACAATCAAGCATGACTTGCAATCCAAAGGCACGAGAACGCGCTGTTGCAGGCCCCGTGTGCATAACAATCATCCGGCACTCCATAGTGGTTTTTGGATTTGTTGTAGTGGTTATAACTGTTGTTGGCCGTATGCTCCACTACATTGGCGAGGGCCAAGTCTATGGCATTGTCGAAGAGACTGGATGGATCGTTTGTGTCACCGTTACATATCTTGTACACTTGATTAACGATCGGAGTGGCACTAACCACATGGTAGATGAAAAAGAGCTCAATCACAAGAAATGCAAGGTTTGTGCAAAGCAACCATGGAAAATTGTGTTTGGTTGCTCCCTCCGTGTATGTCCCTATTTGAACTATGTATTGTAGTGTTTCTTCGGTGTTGGTGAAGTGCTGATAGAATTAGCCTTTTTCTACAATTTATCTTCATTGTTTATCACTTGGTACGACCTAACCTATGGAGGACGATCTCTCTCTCACTATTTTCCAATGCGCCCTATATTGTCTTAGGTACTCAAACCTAAGAAACAAGTATAGTTTATCATTTCGTATTGAGATCGATTATAGCAAGTAAGAAACAAGTAGACCTTAGTAAATGGCCAAGCCATTAGAGAGTGTCGGAAGAGTTGATCAGGTGTCGAATTTTCTAACACATATTGATCGAGTGTCAAAGAGTGTCAGAGAATGTCGAACATATGTTGGAATGTCCGACACGATACGAAGGCTCCAAGAGAATGTCAATACTTCATAGGTTTTTGTCACCACCATGGGCCCTCTCTTTATTTCACTCTCTTGCATGATTAATCTGTTCGGTTTAATTTGTCTATAATCTTTAAATCAATCTAATATGGGATCCCTATAGTATTGAAGTATTCCTTCATGCCCCATATAAACTTGCTGGCCTCTGGCCTCCTTGATGGTGTCCTTTCCTTTGGCTTCTGAAGGACCACCACTTAGGTTCCAAATGACTCGTCCACCCTTACCTAAGTAACTTGACTAGAGAGAGAAGCTCTAAGAGAGACTAGTTTTTATTGCTCAATTGCTTGAATGATACAAAGTGATGGGAGCCTATATATAGTTGAGCTCCTCTTGCTAAGACCACTAATCGCTCATTTGATCCAACGATGGAGATCCAATCTCCCAAACTAAGTAGCTCTTTGAATAAGAATTCTCAAGAGCACATAGATACATTTCCTTTAACTCTGTAGGAGTACTATAGAATTCTCATGAAAATCTTAAACCTCAAGAAGCTTCAAGGCATATCTAGATCATCTTGGCGATCCGGGTCGCCGGTCGGGCTTGATCCCGGGGTTCCTTCCGGGGTCTTGGGGCTCGGCCGAGGGGCTTAGGAGAGAACGGAGGGTCGTCGGCGGCATCGGAGAGAGGCTGCCGGAGGAGGAGGAGGAGGAGGGCGCGCGAGCTCCCGGGGCGTAAAGGAGAAAAGGGAGTCTCGCCATGGAAGGAGATGGTCCGAAGATCTCTCCTTCAGTCTCTGTGCCAGAGATGATCGAAGGCTACTTAAAGTTCGTACCTTTACGCTTAATCTAAACCAGGTCTTTTTGTACCTTTTAGCCGGTAATGAAGTCCTTCCGACACCGGATCCGGCTAAATTCAATCGTCGTGACCGCCAAATGACATTGGTAGGGTGATGGGATAAAATTTTCCCAAAATGCACGTCCATGTGAATGTCCATGCTGGCTAAGTTTTATTCACATCATACTCTTATATTTGCCTTGACATACTTTTGCATCGTATGATAGATATATGAGGTGAATTTTGTCGCATTTGGTGTTAGAGAGACTTGATTAGAGAATTCGTGAATGATTTCATAAGATTAATATAATTAAAAAAAATGCAGTTGGCTGGGCCATCCCTAACAAGCCTTACTCTAAGTCCATCAAGCCAAAAATGCAAGTTGATTAGACTAGAGGTATATAGTGTAATATCCTCGTATAATACTTACATATTTACCAAAAAAAATGTTATCGCATTTTAATGTTTAAATACTTTTAAGTCTACCAATCTCAAATTGGAATGACTTTTGCTTTCTACTCCTTGATGCTTTAAAATCTTGGATCTCGCGCATTTCGACTTTATTGTGGATTGTTTCTTTTAATAATGCCAACAGATCTTAAAATCTGTCCTATGTCACTTGAACTTAGCAATTAACGTATCAAGTATCAATCAATCTGACCGAAGAAGGTGCTTTTACTTTGCCGAGACATCCCGTTCGGGTTTTAATCTCTATGTCGATGGAGGCGCGTGGTGGTCGTCAACGCCTTGCTACGGTCATGCAGCTTGTAATGGAGCTCTTATGGATTCGGATTGCGTTATGTGTCTGGTTGTGGCAAAGAACATGATCCTCAGAGAATATCGGACAGCTTTCGCAGCTCGAGTGCAGCTTCAAGGCTGTAGAATCAGACATAAGTGTATCCATTCACCGAAAATTGGATCTCCATGTCTGATAGAGCAAAGTGTTTCCACATGTTTTTGCTCGCGATAAGTTCCTTTGCTCATTTCGTAAACAAAAATGTCCAATAATCATTTGTAAGAATTGAACAAGAACATTGGGATGAAATCGAGTGATTAGAGTCTGGAATTAAGCTAAGTGCATTGTCTAAAGTTTTATTATTATGCCAATGATATACTTTGGTTTTCTCCGATGTGTTAAATTGACCCCATCAATTTATTATTCTAATAACTTGTACGAATTACAATGAAAGGAAAAATGAAAATGTGGGGACCATTTGCTAAATCTCCTATTATTACAGTTGGATGAGGATATTTATTTAGTACCCCAAATTGTAAAATGTCTAATTGCTAACTTTTTTTTAATTACGTTGGATACAGTTTCGGTACAGCAAAATGAAAGTCAGCAGTATCTATCAACTAGTTAATTACTGAAAAAAGCAACACATATGTCCCTCAATGAGTAGCAATATCGTTTCTTGATGAAATAACTATATATATATATATATATATATATATATATATATATATATTTAATTATGAAACGACGTCATTACAGTTAGTTTTACACAGAATGAAATCTCAATTATCTATTAAAAAAAAAAAGGGTGAAAATTTCATATAGGAGGGACATGCAGTCCCTTAGTGCCAGACGTCATGTTTTCCTCCAATTTTAAGCAAGTTCATATACACAAGTATTTTAATATTTGACGTTAGCTTTTCCCGTAAAAAATATTTTTTATTTTTAAAAAATTGAAAAAGAAAACTCTATACCGAAAACTCAATAACTATTCAGTTCCAAAGTTGGATTTTTCTTCATTTGTAAAAGCAAATCAGATATCTATGAATATAATCTAAGAATAGAAATCAAATCATGTAGAGACCAAGTTATGGTAATAGCTTGAATTAGTCAGTTAACCATCAAATAGAAAAAAAAATATCAGCATTATGAATTTAAATTTTTAGAATATATAGAGTATATGTTATTATATATGTTGACCTTACTTTTTCGTGCGCGAGACAATATTTATATTTTCCCACAATGTTATAGCGGGTGGTCTTTCCTCGCCGCTTTCTCAAGTGTGACCAGTCGCTCCCTTGTCTGATTCTTCTCCGTTTGGAAAGCCAAAAAGGATAGGGGGAAAGTGAAGGAAAAAGCAGCAAGAAAGTGTAGGGAAAAAGGCCGAGAAAATCCCCTTAGAATTAAATTTGTTTGACAAGGGGTGACTTGTGTTTTCACACATTTGAGATTGAATCTAATGAGCTATCGTCTTTGGTGGTTGCTCTATATATAAGATTGTTTTGTTCTCGAGGTGGTATGTATAAGTCGTGATTCCGTCGCACAAGGTATGCGTTACATCTATGTGTAGGATTGTGCTTCTCGTTACTAGCAAATGGAAGTTCTAAGAAATTTAAAAGGAAGGACGGGATGGCTCTTGCATCTTAATTATTCTCAATGGATTCTGGTTTAATTACTGGGTTTCTTGTCCGTAGTTTTTGGGCAGGGGCTTCTAACTTAACCGCGTAAATTATGACGACTTTGCATTTCTTCATTTCTTCATCCGTCGAATTTGAGCTTCTTTTTAGGACATTGAATAGCCAACTCATATTCTAGTAAAAGTTACTGAGATTTTATTGTTATCTTTATGAGATGTTCTTCACTGCTACCTTTTAGAAATGATTAATATCTGTGTTCAAGAATACTAAGAAGACTAAGGCTGCTTCTGGTCGAAAGGGGAAAAAAGAAAGAAGACTCAGGTTTATTATCATTTGCTAGATGTAAAAAGAAAAGAACGTAGTGACTGCACATAGGATTGTTCCTAAATGGTTGTGAACCTCCACATGAGCTTATGACCTACAATTTTCTTATATGACCAACTGTTTGGGCTGTTGGTTTTCACTAATGATGTACTAGCAGGGGCTCTGTTTTTATGTACTGGTATAGTGGCTTTGTGGGATTATGAGAAGGGATTAAGATGTCAAAAATTCAGACTTCGGAGAGGAGAGTGAAATGCAGATGCTCGGTTCCGAGGATGATGCTGGCACTCATATTCTAACTCAAGCTCAATCTCTCGGAAGGATCTGGTGCTGTCGTAGCATCAGAATACAAACCAGTTCCCGAAGTTGATTATTTGCATGTCAATAGTTTCCATTCGGTAGTGCACATGATGTCGTAATAATTCCTCTTTCTGGTTTGCTCCTTCCTTTTCCAAATCTTTTTTGCTATGTGAATTATTATATCATATCAGCAGATGCTCTTTTGGGTAAGTGGCCTGTCTCCTGTAACATGCTAATGATTTTTTCGCATCTGATCCTGCTCTTTTTATTTTTGTGATCCTTTTCTTTTATTGATTCTAAAGCACGGCAAGATTTTGATCTTCTTTTTCTTTTTTTCTTGGAGATTGTTGCGTCATGGGAAAATTTATCTTCCTGGAGAGAAGGTTGAAATTTGAAATTGGGTCGATATAAGCTGAGAGCCCAAGCTTGTCCTTTCTAGATTTATTACTAGATGAGAAGTGGACATTGAATATCTCAATTGCGAAATTCCGTGTTTTTTCTGTGCAATTATTCAGCTTTTGTTGAGAGATTTTGTGATAGTGAGTGAGATGCCATGTTGGGTCAGTAGTGTTGTGAAAAATCATTGGAAGAACGAAATGACTGAGAAATTTGTATTATATTTTGAAATCTTGTTTCCTGATGTGAAAAACATTGCTAGTATCACTCCTAGCTGGAGTGTCTTTTATTTTTTTTGAACAATTCCGATTTAAAATTGTACGAAGAAAAAGGGGATGTGACTTGACCGAAGACGACCTTGTCCCAAGTAAGATAAGGAACATTGCCCTAAAGGCTTCAACTGAGAGGTCCAAAATGACCTTAAAAAGTATGCTAATTCAGGTGAAATTTGCCAAATGTACGCAGACTTAAAACCCAACTTTAGAATAGAGTTAAAGATTACACTATCTTTGGAGCATTCAAGTTCATAGATGCATGTGCTTTGCCATGTAGATAAAGTTTTGGTTTGGTTCATGAGGAATCCTCAGCTGCTCTAAATTGGTTGATGAGAAATTTTTCACATTTCACAGGCTAGAATTATGTCACGTGGAATCAAGATCAAGACATATAATTGTTCTTCCTCACCCTTGGATCTCCTTCTTTTTAAAAGTTAAACAATATTGTATTAATAAAGCTACTGAAGGGTTGCCGTCCCTATCCAAAACGACTTCAGAAGGGGAGTCTCCCATAATTCAAATAAGTGGGAACTAGTGATCATTTCTATATTCCAATAAGCTACGAGTACGATATTGAACTTTCCCACCATCCCAAATGTGAAGAGCATATGACTGGATATCTCTAAAAGAGTCGTAGTGGGATTCTTCTTGGTATACTTTCTTGCTTCTTTCTTTCCAATTGAGCCAAATAGCAAGGAGAGAAATTATTTTGATTATTTCTTCTTTCTTGAGCAATCCCAGGCCCAAAGATACATTTGTACTGTTTATCTTGCACTCTTCTTCCTCTGTATCTCTTCACTTATTATATTGTTGCACTGTTCATATCTTTCATTCTTTCTTTCTCTCTCCATCTTGGTTTCCTTCTTTTCTTGGCCAACTTTTTCCTCTGTAATTTCCTTTTGAGATATGTCTCAATGGCACGGTGAGGATTTCTTGTTTGATTTGGATATAAGATTTTTTTAGTTCAAAACGTGTAGATCATACCTGCACTATCTTAAATGTATGGTATGTTTGGCACCCTGTCCGCTCCATCTTCTACTTTTGTGGCCTGGAAGTCAAAGCACCATTTGTGACCGACAGAATCCTAGTGGCTTAAATCAACAGGAGACAGGCTGTAGTGTTAGCGGGCCACTGGAGGTCATCAGGTTTGTTGGGAAATGGTGTTAGTTCCATGTAAAGCACTCTTGGTCTCGGAGGATTTAACAAATTGTTAAACGATAAGTACACGCAGACATCAATAAATATCTTTATTTATCTCTCTATATGTATATACGTGCCCATTACTTAAAACAACTCCTTAAATGTTTTGAATTTACTCTGCTTTGAGGAGTAGTTTTTAAAATTAGAAGAAAATTCAGTTTATGCTTTTTTCCATTGTTTCAGAAACAGAATTTGAGAATATCTTCAATTAGCCTATTGGAACTTTTGAGGCACAGTCTACAGAGATCAAATCCAGTTTCCTAGCTTCAAAACAGGCATGTGGTTGCTAAAATTTGTTGGGAGTTAACTAGGAAGTGTTTTGAGTACCCTGCATAGGGTCATCCAAGATTCAGGACTCATGTAGGTTGGAGCATGGGTTCTTGGTCACTTCTACCTACTTTTATTGATCGCAAGGGCCAAGCTACTGTGCCCTTGGTTGCTAGTTCCTGACATAGAATTATTCACATGATAAAGGTTCTATTTCTAAACATGAGTCTCTGAATGTGGTGTTTGCTATGTTCTGCGACAAATTTTTGATCTAATTAGCAATCCTACAGTCGAGGTTTGACATCTAGAATTTGAATTTTTGCTACTAAATTTCCTGAATCTAGCTCCTATTTTTTTTTTCCAAAGTTTATTTTACACATTCTTTAAGCAATTTAATAGGTGGAGTCCAGAACTTATTCTGAAGTGATTCTCTTCTTTGGCAAAGACTGATGGAAAGGGTTTTGTGGTGGTGACTTAGACGACAGAACCAGTGAGTTGGTTGATGGACTCAATCGAATTACGCTCACTTGCATTAACTGATGTACATACTATTCCATCACGTGCTTCCTTGCTCTTTGACTGAGTTATTCTACTGCAAGTACTTGCATTATCGACCCTCTCTTATTCCCATGTTATTGAACTCACTAAAATGATTCATTTTTGCAGGAGTTATTGGCCATTCAACAGCAAGGCCCTCGAGCTATTGGCTTCTTTGGGACAAGAAACATGGGATTCATGCATCAAGAACTAATTGAGATTCTCAGCTATGCAATGGTTATAACCATAAGATGCTGTGAATGTGATACGAGTCGTTTTATATTGCATTTGACTGCTGACATCTCGCGAAGTTGTATCTCTATTGTCTAAGAGGCAGATACTCAATACTATAGCTTGACCTTTTAAACTTTAGGTTGAGGATTGTAGTTAGCTATGGAATGCCAGCACCAAATATCCATTTTCAATTTATAGATAAGGTCTTTTGTCTTGAGAGTACTACTTTCCCTCGTAGAAAAACCTTATATATACATCGGGGGCATCCGGGACTAATGCAGCCCTCATTAGAGGTGCTTTAAGAGCAGGAAAGCCAGAGCTGCTGACGGTAATCTTACCTCAGAGTTTGAAAAAGCAGCGTCCAGATAGCTAGGAATTATTGTCTAAAGTAAGCTGCCTCCAGTTTCCGGCTATTCTGTATCCCGTTTTCGGCTATTCTGTAATTCAGAGTTCTATTAATTTTTTGCCTGGTGGAATTGTGCTTCTTTAGCCAATATTTGTATGTTGGGATGAGCGGTTTTTTTTCCCCTTCATTCTGGCTTCTTTCTTGTTGTATGCCCCAGGTTCGTTCTACACGCAGTCACACACATTGATCAATCTAAGACTGTCATATATATGTTCTTTGAACTACATCGTATCAAACAAGTAGCATATACTTGGCTGGTTATGGAACGATATTTTCTGGTGGTTAATCATGGAGAAAACTAAGGGACAAATTGTAAATGTAGCACTTACAACAGCGAAACTCATTTCTTGAGATTTACCTTATGCAAATTAAAAGGAGGTCGACCAGAATCACAACAAAACCTGCAGTTCTAAGAAAGCAAGTTTGATTTCTGGTTCCCTACAGCATGTTATTTTGTCCTTAAAAAAAAAAGTAATTTGTGAAGCTGTGTGGTGCTTGCAGCATGGTGAGAAAAAATGTTGTACATGTTCATGGTATTAGGAGTACGGAGTTCATTAAAACAGAGTATTTTGTGTAGGTTCGGTTGTGTAAAATTAAATTAGAATTCTGTTCACAGTTGATGTCAATTGCCAAAAGCCAAACGAGCTAGAACTGTGCCAAAAGATTCTTCTGTGCCTTCTTTCTAGCCTCATTAACGTGAGTGAGAACGAACGGGATAGACCAATAATATTTCGTAATCCTTGACTCAAATTGCACCAACAGAGCCATCCTTCTTAATCTCTCTCTCTCTTTATTACTTTATTCTTCCTTTTGTTGGTGGCCAGCCACCAACCACGGCCAAGTCGGCTGGCTTCACTAGGTCGAGGGAGCCCTCCCCCAAGCGAGAGTTGGCCTTGCCCAAGCTAGATTTGGCGAGGGCTGGCCTCATTGGCCAGGGTTGCCCAAGTGAAGGTGATGCTAGTCGCCAAATTACCTAGGTGAACCCTAATGACATGCACATGACATTTTTTATTTTTTACTTAAAAGAATGCAATTTATCCTAAAAAATAAAACTAATTTATCCTAAGACATTTTTGTATTTTTCATAAAATTCGAAATTAAGTAAAATGTGAAAATTATCTAACTAAATTAAGATTCTATTCAATTTGTATTAGGATTTAGGTTAAGCCAAATCCTAATTTAAATTAAAATATTATCTTAACCCAAATAATCCTAAAATGCAATCTATTTAAAAATGCCTAAACTTATAATAAATTAAAAAATATTATCTAAAATTAAACTAAGTGCAATTTTACCATAATATGCAATGTCGTACAAAATATGCCCTAATTCTACGTGATATATGCATGATGATTTTTTGTTGTTTTTGCTTTTTCCCCCTTTTTTTTTATTTCGAAATTAATAATTGCCAAATAATTAAACATGCAATCCAAGTTAAAAAAACTAGCAACCTAAATTAAATGATTGGACTTTTAATTTTTTGATTTTTTAATTTTTATTTTTAAAATTCGAAATAAAATTCAAACCCTAAAACAAGAAATAAACATAACTCTAACCTACATTTTTTGGATTTTTTTAAAAAAATAAAATTAACTTAAACGACACGACATCAAATCAAAGCAAGATATCTAAATTGATGAACCGTATCTCGTGCGTGAGATCGGGTTGGTCAATTTTACATAAATCGCGGATCGAATCTCGAGCGGAAGATCGGATTGGCAATTTTTTTAAGTGATTGCGAATGGATTTTGGGCAAAAATCGGACCGACAATCACAAATTTCCGAGGCTATTTCGTGTCGAACATCTTATCATTACATCAAGGAATAATTATACTAAAAAAGAGAGCAAATAAAATAAAATAACAAAAATAACAAAAATAAAATAAGATAAATAAGTAAAAGAAAAACTACCTAATTTTTCTTTTCCTTTCCCAAGCAAAGCAGCAACGTGATGGTCGCTCCGGTGAGGGAGTTTCACTGTCGGTCGCCGGTCGTCGGAGCTCCGGCAAGGAGGACCAGCAGCGGGGATCGGCGGCCAGCGGTGGCGTCGCGAGGAGCAGCGGCAGGCGGCCTCGCTCAGGCTCAGGCAGAGAGCGGAGCGCCTCGGCTCGGGCTCGGGCAGAGGCGTCGGATCGCCGGCAGGTGGCTGACCGAAGTAGCACCGGCGGAGATCTGCAAGCACAGACAAAACAGGGATAACAGCAGCGTCGTCGGAGCGGAGGGGCTGCGATCCGGCTCGGGTCCGGCTCCGGGGAGGCGCAGCGACGACCGGCACGGGGAAGAGGCAGCAGGAGGCTCGCGGGCCGGTGGGTCGCCAGCGAGTCGGGGGCGAGATCGGAGGGTTGCAGATCGCGGGCGAAACAGGAGCGTTGCAGGGGGTAGATCAGGGGCGACGGATCGCCGGATGCTGGGCGATCGTGGGCTGAGCAGAGGCGTCGCTCGGGCGGCGGTGGCTCGGCAGATCAAGGGAGACCGGCGCAGCGGCGATGGACGAACGACGGCTGCTTCTGGATCTGATGGCGTCGGGGCAGGGCCGCGATGGGGAAGCAGCGGCGTCGGACGCGAGGCGGCTCGGCGAGTGTTGCGGGCGAGACCGGCGCAGCGGCGGTGAAGCAGAGACGACTCGCGGGGCGCCGGCGGAGCAGCGGTGGGCGGCGGCTCGGCCGCCGGCGCGAGTGGTGCCTGACGGAGGCGGTGCCGGTGCAGACCGGGAGGCGGAGCAGCGAGGAAGTCTTCCTCCTTTCTTTCTTTTTTCTCTTTTCTGGCTGCACGTCACTTCTGCCCTCTTTCACTTTTTCTCTTCTTTTTTTTTCAAACTTCTTTCTTTTTTTCTCCTCTCAAAACCGAAGGCCCCTCACCTTTTTTGCTCTAAATTTTTCGAATTTCGCCGCCCCGCGTCCGTACACGAACAACTCCTTTTATAGGGGAAAAAAATTAGACTTTTGTTGCATATTTTATTTCCAATTTTACTTGTGCATAATCCCTTAAATATTCTCTTTTGTATTTTCTGAATATTCCGTTCAAAAAATTTCCTTTCAGCTCAAAATACATCCCCAATGTAAGTGTATATTACCCGAACAATGTGAAAAATGAACTAATATATGAAAATCCTTCCTTCACCGGCGATCTAAAACAAAAATAACATAAATGTTCTTAAACTATATGCCATGTGATTTTTATTTTTTTATTTTGGTAAAAATTAACCCAAAAATTATGCAAATTTAAATATCAACAATAAATAATGCGTATTCATCAATAACTTCAACAAAAGTTATCGATGAAGTTAATGATTAATAAGATATTAGAATTAACTTATTTAAATAAATATATAATTTTCTATAATTATTAAATATATTATTATTTAATATTTAGTACTTTTTATTTTTTGAAATCAGTTTTGGCCCCACTCAATTATTTTTCTGACCTTAAAAGAAAAAGCCCTACCCATCTATTTCACCCTCGTTTCTTTTCCAGCTCCACCTGTAACTCCCTTTTTGGAAAATTGAAACCATCCTCTACCCTCGCCTCCCTCCAAAAAGAAAAAAATCACGCCGCATCAGCATCCCCATTTTTTTTTTTTTTTTTCTACTCTTCTTCCTAAAAGTTAAAAAGGAACCTCTGCATCAGCATCCGCATGGAAACTCAAAAACCCTAGCCTCCTCCTCCGCTTCCTCCTCCTCCTCCTTGTACGATCCTTTTCCTCTCGATCTCTGCTCTCTCTCGGTCGCCTCATCGCAGTCGCTCGCCGCCTCGCCTCCGGCCCTTCCTCCTTCGCAGCCGTAGCCTCGCCTTCGGCTCTGGGTCGCCTTGGTCTCTGTTCTTGCTCTGGCCCTCCGTTGCTCACGGCCTCGCCTCCGCTCCCTCGCCCTTGCCTCCGCCCTCGTTTCTCTCACTTCGCACTTGCAGACCTGTCCCAGAAACCCACCATGCCTCTCGCAATTCCCGACTCGTGTGTCGGAGCGTGTGTTGGGTTGGGAAAGTTGACCACGTGTCGCAGCGTTTGACACAATACGGGGCTCCTGAGAGTGCCGATGCTTCATAGGATATAAGGGATCCATTAAGGGAAGATCCCTTTATGCCTTCTTTCTAGCCTCCTGAGATTGTGAGTGAGATCCGAAGGGATAGACTGATCACATATCGTAATCCCTGAATCAAATCGAGCCAACAGAGCTGACCTTCTTACTCTCTCTTTCTTGTTTTTGTCCCCAAGTTCCTGACATATGGCCTCCTCCAGAAAGAATTACCATGTGTTCCTGAGTTTCAGAGGCACGGACGTCCGCAACAATTTCCTCAGTCATCTCTACACAGCTCTATTTCAGAATGGAATACACACTTTTAAGGATAGCGAGGAGCTCAGGAAAGGAGAGCAAATATCGCCCTCGCTTATGAGGGCGATTGAGGCATCGCGCGTGGCGATCATCATTTTCTCTGAAGACTATGCTTCCTCGCAGTGGTGTTTGGAAGAGTTGGTGGCGATTATGGAGTTTGAGGCACGGAAGGAGCTGATTGTGTTGCCAGTATTTTACAAAGTGGAACCAAGAGAAGTGAGGAGGAGGATAAAGGTGTACGGGAGAGCTATGGCTAAGCATGAGTCTGAGTTCGGCAAGGATTCGGAGACAGTGAAAAGATGGAAGAAGGCTCTCTCTGACGCCGGTAACTTGTCTGGCTGGGATTTTAGCGATGGGTAAGTAAGTAATTGATGGGACGCATTGCTTTGCTACTGTTGGCTGGTGATTGTTTGTTATATTTCAAACCGCATGCAATAAACTACCACTGAAAGCTGATTGATATTGTCAAGTCGGTCTTTCGAAATTCGATTGAACATACAAAGGGGAGATATACCAAACAGCAGACTCAAAATTCGAATAACCAAAACTTCAAGCTAGCAGATTTTTTGAATTCGATTCTTGCTGTGTGGATAATGAGAAATTTTTGTCTTCGATGAAAGTGTGGTTTAACAGTTCCTTAGTCATTATTGTCTTCAGGCGCAGCTTCTTAATTTTTCCCTTGGGCAGATGTTGGGCAGGTTCACCGGATGTGTTAATTTCTTTTTCTCTTATTATTTGCTAACCTTGTTATGTTATTTTCCTCACGATGTTTGAGGTTGAATTCCTGCCACGTTGAGATGCTAAAGCATGTTTATCTTTCTTTTGAGTGCTCATCAGAAATGAAGCGGAGCTCATACAATGCATCGTAAAGGATTTATCAATTCATCTAAAGCGAACACCCTTACATGTTGCTAAGTATCTAGTTGGAATAGAGTCCCAAGTTAAAGAAGTGATATCATTGTCACAAGAAAGGTTGGATGGTGATGATGTTCTCATGATAGGTATATGGGGACCTGGAGGCATAGGGAAGACGACGATCGCTAAAGCGATATATAATGCTATGGAAATACAGTTTCAGGGATCTATTTTTTTGGAGCAAGTTAGAGAAAATTCAAACAAAAGCAACGGTCTAGTTGATTTGCAAGAAAAATTTCTATCTCGGATCTTATCTCCTGGACACCTACCGGTCTGTAGTGTCGATGAAGGAACTAGTTTGATAAGAGAAAGACTTTGTTGGAAGAAGGTTCTCCTAGTTCTTGATGATGTTGACCAGTTGCGTCAACTGAATGCGTTAGCTGGAGAAGGCAATTGGTTTGGCAAAGGAAGTAGAATCTTTGTAACATCAAGGGATAAACATTTGCTAACTTCTCATGGCATAAATCTTGTGTATGAAGTTAAACCTTTTGACCATGACGAGGCACTAGACCTTTTTAATCAGCATGCATTTTCAAATTGCAAAAAACATGAAATAAGAAAGGATCTCATAGATAGAGCACTGCATTACGCTGGCGGCTTTCCGTTAGCCCTTGAAGTGTTGGGCTCATTCTTATGTGGAAGAGAGGAACCTGCATGGGAAAGTGCACTGCATAACCTCTCCAAATGTCCTGACCAAACTATCAATAATGTTCTGAAGATAAGCTTCGAAGGATTGGAAAACAACGAGAGGGAGGTTTTCCTCGACATCGCGTGTTTCTTTAAGGGAAAAAGTATAGAATACATCAAGAAAGTTATTGATAACAGCTGTGACTTTGACACAACTATAGTAATAGATATTCTCATCGAGAGGTCTTTGATAAGAAATGAGCACGAGACCCTGCAAATGCATGATTTGGTTCAGTTGATGGGTCGGAATATTGTTAATCAGGAATGTATTGATGATCCTGGGAAACGTAGTAGATTATGGCTTTTGGAAGATGTCCAAGACATTCTATGTGAAGACACGGTAAGAGTAGTTTATGTAAACATTGTTATTACTCATTTTTTATGTTACTTTTATTTGGACAGTTTATGTAAAATCTTAATGAAATTTTTGTGTGAGAACTGAATTTGCTTTGTCATGGATAGGGAGTGAATACAGTAAAGGCCATAGTATTGGACTTGCCTGCGCCAGAAGGGGGAAGAACAATAATTCCTGAAGAGAGAACCATAGATCCTGGTGCTTTTGGAAAGATGAAAAAGTTGAGCATGCTCATTTTGAAAGAAGTGCATAGCTCATCGCAAGGTCCAATTTATCTCTCCAACAATCTGAGATGGCTTGAATGGTCCAGTGCCCCGTTTCTAGAATTTGGCTCTGGTCGGAAAAAACTTGTTGGAATTGATATCCAGAAAAGTCACATCAGACAAGTAGACGGCAAATTTAAGGTTAGCACTAGTGATAACTAGCCTTTCCCTTTTTATAACTACAAATATTTTCAGAGCTTAATGATTGTATTGGTATTTTTTTTTTCCCCAGAATTTTGAATGTTTAAAGTACATCAATTTCAGTCAATGCAAGTCCCTGGTTAGTGTTCCTGACCTTTCATCAATTCCAAATCTGGAGAGCTTGAATCTTGATGGGTGCAGAAGCTTGGTGGAGGTTCACCAATCTATCGCATATCACGACAAGTTAAAATTTTTGTCACTAAAGTTTTGCTCTAACCTCAGTATCTTTCCTCACACACTCAGGACAAAATCTCTTCAAGCCCTCGATCTCTTTGGTTGCTCTAAACTCAAGAAGTTCTCCGATATACCGGAAAAGATGGAACATCTAGAAGAGCTTGATTTAGGATGGACGGCTATTAAAGAACTGCCTGCATCAGTCGAAAATCTTTTCTCTGTGAAGTTAATAAATTTAGCATTTTGCAAAAAACTCACAACGCTCCCATCAAGTATTTATAAGTTGCAAAATCTAGAGGATCTGATACTTAGAGGCTGCTCCAATTTTGTTGTGTTTCCAAAGAACTCGGAGGATCCAACTGATCCTAATGGCAATCCGGTATTCCGAAATTTATATCGGCTAGAACTCAATGGCTGCAATCTCTCAAAAGTAGAGTTCCTTGAGAGTTCTTCCAGTTTTCCCAAATTGGCGCACCTAGATCTTTACGGCAACAAGTTTACTCATCTGCCGACATCCATCAACAAATATGATGATTTGGAACACTTGATTTTGTCTAATTGCAAGCAGCTACAAAAGATTCCTCAGCTTCCGCCAAATATGCATATGCTATTGGCAAAAGGTTGCAGATCTCTACAAGAATTTCCAAATTTGTCGGGTCTCTCCTCCAAATGCCTTCAGGTTGACTTATCTTCGTGTCGTGAATTATTCAGCAAAGGGGCAAACACGACTAATGTGTTATCACTCAAGGTCAGACTCTCTCTCTCTCTCTCTCTCTCTCTCTCTCTCTCTCTCTCTCTCCCTTCCCGCACTCACTAACTTTGAATGCTTGATATGCAAACTATTTGTATGACAGGAGCTCCCGAAGATGAGAGATGTTGACATTTTGCTGAGTGGAAGAGAGATGCCAGAATGGTTTCTCCACTGTAAAGACGGTTCAATATCTTTTATGGTTCCCAGGGACTCGTATGACAAATTCGTAGGACTAGCACTGTGTTTAATTCTTGGCCCGGAGGAAGGAGAAGTGGAATGTAACATCGAAATTCTTGTCAATGGCCAAAGAGTGTTTTGCCAGGGAAGAGGCATCTATTTTCTGAAATCCGATCTTGTGTGGGTTACATATCTCCCAAGGAGTAAGCTGTATCAGATGCGTAAAGAAAGGGAGGTTCTGCAAGACGATCGAAACCATTTCCAATTTCACCTCAAAGCAGACAAAGGAAGATTGAAGAAGGGTGGATTCCGTCTAATATGCGAGCAACAGGAGGATGAGCTGAGGATTGAGCTCCAACACCATCAGCCGACGGAAACAAATTGGCCTTTGGAGGAAAGAGACTCGGACGAAGACAATTGGATAGACACCGAGGAAGAAGAAAGTTCAAGTGAAACAGATGATGAACTTATCAAAGCAATCGACCCAGAAAATGAAAGACGCTCACTTTTCTCAGCAGGTAAGGTCATCGAGCTTGGAGCAACAGATTATTGTAACGCTTGGATAGGTGGCTGTCGAAGTGCTGAGCACTTGTCTACGGAGCGACTCTTGAGGGAGGAAGGTATGAGATTCTTATTCCAGTGCCTTTTGCCTTTTCCCTTGTTCTTTTTTCAGTGTCTACTGTAAGTTTTTGGATGTGTGCTCCTTCAATTCAAGTGCAAAAATCATTCTGAAATACAGGATTCATATCATGCTACTGACAAGGTTGAGGTTGAGGAGCTTCCCTTTTCCCCTTCTCTCTTTACTTCATGTGGACGTAATATTGCTGGATAAATGGACATACTACTGCTCACGAAAGTGCATTCATGTCGCATGGTTTTATCTTTTCATTCCTTAAAACCCAATCCTCTCCCTCATTTCTCTTCATTTTTATATTAATTATTGGAAGAATATTGTTCAGCGAGTGCTCTGGAAATTCTTATTTAGCGCCCAGTCGAAATTTTATGATTTTTAATGCACGGATTGTTCTCGTGTTTTGCAAAGTCAATATTAATTAGATTATTACGAGCGACGTATGCAGAACCAATAGATTGATGCCCACGGTCGCTTTTCAGGAGGACCGCCACCACCACAAGTATTTTCTTTGTTGACTCGACGAGAGGCGATGGGACGCACTCCTCCATATCCGTGGCGAATCCGATTTCTTGAATCCTCTCAGACGACGTCGCATAAAAGAATTATGCTCATCGTTACTCTCTCTGAATAATCATTCCTTCTTCAATGGCGCTGTTGATCCTCCGTCGCAACCTCCATGGTCGAACCTCCTCACTCCTCGAGGCAAGGCTCTTCTCCCATTCGCCGGAGTCAGCGGCGGCTGTGGCTCCGAAGCGGCGAACCTCGGAGCCGAAGCCCATCGAGAAGATACTGGCGGCGAACCGAGGCGAGATAGCTTGCAGGATCATGAGGACGGCAGGGAGGCTCGGGATTCGGACCGTCGCCTTCTACAGCGACGCCGACGCTGGCGCTCTCCACGTCAGGTCCCCCAACGAGGCCGTCGGCATCAGTCCCGCTCCAGCTCGCCTCAGCTACCTCAGTGGAGCGTCCATCGTCGAGGCCGCTCTTCTCGCCGGTGCTCAGGTGAGGGGTTGAGAACTAACTATCTGCCGTTTGAAGTGCGTGTAATTGCTGCGATTGGAGGATGCGGGATTTGGCATGTGGCATGGCGGAATGTTTGATTCTGGTTGGGAGAAATAGTTGTGTTCGTTAGAGCAATGGTCGTTAGCATGGAGTGAACGGGATTTGGTGACGGTGGAGGAAACTCGTGAGATTGTGAGTTTCAAGTATTGGAGCTCAATTCCTATTTGTTCATTAAGGTTTCCTCCACATCACTCAGGAAAAACTCTCTGTTGAATCTCATTCACTGCTCTATCGTCAAGGTTTTAAGCTAATATTCTAATTATCGATGTACCTTGAAATAACTTAATATCAAACTAGAAAATCCTTTCACTGCTATTAGACACTTATGAGGGCGATGAAGGAATCGCACATCACCTTCATCATTTTTTCTGAGGACTATGCTTCCTTGTGGAGGTGTTTGGAAGAGTTGTCGAAGATCATGGAGTGCAAGGCACAGAAGAAGCTGATTGTGTTGCTGATGTTTTACAAAGTGGAACCAAGAGAAGTGAGGGGGAAGAGAGGCGTGTGGGAGAGCTATGACTAAGCATGAGCCCAAGTTTGGGAAGGATTCGGAGACAGTGAAGAGATGGAAGAAGGCTCTTTTCGATGTCAGTAACTTGTCTAGGTGGGATTTTAATGATGGATAAGTAAGTAATTGATGCGACACACTGCTTTGCCATTGTTAGCCAGTGATTTTTTGTTATATTTCAAACTGTATGCAATAAATTACCACTGAAAGCTTATTGATATTATCAAATCGCTCTTTTTAATTGATATTGTCAAACTTGCTGAGGAAGCAACACTATGGGAAGGAGATTGGGTCATCCTACAGACCATATATAAAATCAGAAGTGGGTCCTCCTGATACCCGTCCCTTTCGTTTCATATTATTCCCCTGACATGGTTGGGGTTGAGGAGCTTCCTTTTTCCCTCTCTTTCTTTTATGATTTGTGATGGAGATTGCATTAATACAGAGTTAAGTGGATGCTTGTCGACATTAGATTGATAATCGTATAGGTAAAGACATGAGGCTTGGCCTATTTGATGTAAATTATTAATGGATTCAAAAAAATATGAACAAAAAAAAAAAGGAGAGAAAGGGGTAATGTAGGAATCTGCTTCTAAGATGGTCACATGTAACAGACAATCGAAAATCGGTTTATTGGTTTTTATCCTGCTTTTATTCCAATTAAATTCTGTGTTTTTTCTCTCTAGGATTCCATATTTTGATTCACTCCATGTCCTTTAAATTCAAAATTCTTCTCGGTCCTCTTGGCTTTTTCTCTTCTCTGCCTTTTCTTGCTCCTTCTGGCTTTAGGTTTCTGTGCATGGCCAGCTGCTCACATTACTTCTCAAAGCAAGATTGACAGGAATCCTGTATTAACAACGCTAATCTCAGTTTGAGATTGCAAAAGTTTCTTTTTCCTTTTGTGTTTCTTCGTTGATTTTCTTGGGGAGTTATGGTTTGGAGAAGAGCTCGTGCATACTGCAACCAAAAGTTGCTCAGAGGAGCTGTACTTTTGTTGGGCGTTTCTCTAGTTGTGTTTTTCCTGGCATCATCAGTACCATATGACTACAGGCGCTCGAATTATGGTTCACGCACGCCAGCTTCTTGCTGTTCATGCTCTTGCGTTTGCTCTTTGAAGCGACGAATATTTCCCTTGCCTTCAGGTAAGTCTTAACGGTAGAGATTGAGTTAGTAAGTATATCACAGAGGCTTCTCAGTTTGCAATCAGAAGAACATGTTTTCATGATGGTTGGAGTCAGTTTTGTATTTTTCTTCTTCCATGCTTTTTTTTTTTTTTCAGTAGAAGTATTGGAACTTTAGTGTTGAGTAAATCCAGACTAACTGGTTGAATTTTTGTTTGTTGAGAACAATTAATGATGAACAAGTTTGAGTCTTTGATGGCTTATAGGCAAGTTAGTAATGTTTGTATTTCTCCTTATTGGAGTGTTGCTGGTAAGGCTTGGTATCTTGTCCCGGGTAATCTTGCGTCTGATGTGGTCAATTCGTCAATCTATGTCTCTTTTCTACACAGATTGCGGTGAAAATGATATGAAGGAGAGCAGATGGGATATGTTGAAGGAGCAACTGAGCTTACAAGAAACCGTAGCAAAGGAAACAGTGGCGCGCACCAAGGCATTAAGAGAGGATGCTAAGAAGACCTCGCTGAGATTCAGGGTTGAGGCCGACAAGTGCAATGCCGGGGTGGCGGCTTGCGAGCTAAGCAGAGAAAGGGCTGAAGCATGGCTGGTTGAGGAGCATAAGCTCGCAGCGTTGTGGGAGAAACGAGTCCGTGACAGAGGGTGGAAGGACAGTGATAAAGTATACTTGTACAGATAAAAGGGAATATGATGATAGCGGCTAGGTTCTTGATTATAAGGCAATTTTATAGAGGATTCATGAAGTCTTGTGTAAAGTACCACAGCTTTTGCCAGGTGATATGAGTTGGAAAGAGGGTGCACTCCTCATAGAGATTAGATTAATGTGTGAGTCTACTCTTTTGTGCAGTCCTCGCAACTAGAAGTTATCTACTAGCTGCTCTCTTTTGAGAGCTGCATGTATATTGAAGTTGAATTGCTGATTCATGACATACAGGTTGTTACGAGTTTTTGGTACAATTTCTTCAGTAGCAATACTCTCTTTTTAAGGAACAACTGCAGCATGAAATTTCTTCGTCAGAATTTGATTTTGCGACATCATGTTGTCTCTGACACAATGTAAAGCACTAGAAGTAGTTTCCCATCCGACCTAGGCCAGGACAAGAACCTAAAGCCGCTTAAAAATATTTTTCATATCCCCTTCCTGACCATCTCCCTACCATAAAAAGGTAAACAGGCATAAACCAATCCAAAGGAAGAAGAAGAAAATCCAGTCAAAGCTGTAATGCCAGGTCATCTCCACGTCAGATGCAAATCCGAACTCCTCTATCCTCTCAGACGACGTCGCATAAAAGCATCATTCTCGTCATGTCCTTGAGCCCAAGTGGTCTCTTGTTTATCTGAATTTTTATATCCAGCACAATATATCAATCTGTTCGAACTTGCCTGATCGATGCTTATGAATATGTCGTGACCAGCTAAATTGTTTCTCTTATTGTTTTAGATATTTGGAGACAAGTATGGAAACGTACTCTACTTAATTGAGGGAGATTGCAGTGTACAAAGAAGAAATCAGAAGATTATTGAAGAAGCTCCTGCTGTAAGAACTGCATTTTGATTCTAATCTTGGTTTTCACGATTTGGAACTGCTAGACTATAATGAGAGTGCCACTGGTGCAGCCAAATGTTACTAGCGACTTCCGCACCCACTCGGGTCAAGCTGCTGTTTCCTCAGCCAAGGTACCGTATCCAAATTGATTAGAAGCTGTATTATATTGTAAAACGCGCACCATTAGATTGACTATATTAGCTTAGCAAGCTGTTTTCTCTCAATGCCCTTTTGCAAGCAAAGGACTACAATTGAGATAACTATTCAGTTCAGAATATAGTCTATAAAATATCTAATATATATGGTCAGAAGAATCGCAAGTTGAATGATTTGGCAAGATATAGTGTATATGTGTCACCGACAACATATTTACTTGCAAAATAGGCATACATTAGACAATGAGGTAGTAGAACAAAGAAGAGGACCATGTGCCAATATGGACCTGGGCACCAGAATCTGCATTGTAATGAGAAATTCTGTCTTTATGGCTTTGTTGTCTGCTCAGTATAAAAGTGGTCTTAGATAGACTTAGGGGATTAACCTTTGCAGTCTTTCTTTATTTCAGTACCATTGCCTTTTGTCTAGGCGCCAGTACAACAGTTCTTGCCTTATCTCTTGCCATTCATGTGTATGCCATGAGCTTCGAGGAAGTATCCTAACCTTAGCAGCAAATTTCACTGTTGTTATCACTTCATTTCTCCTTTGATCGGACTTGAAATTGGCTTTGCCCAAGTCTAGGGATAATCATTGGCTTTCATGACAGTACAGACTAGCTGCTGCTGAAATTCAGGGTCCAACTAAATGATTCCGGATAAATAGATTGCATTTTGACAAATGTCAGCTTAGCGAGAGCAGTATACCTTAACCTTATCAGCTTAGTGTGAGCTATACTATCTATATATCAGCTTAGAGTGAGCAGTCCTGGACTATGGTCGGACTTATAGATAGTATTGATTGTACCCGACCGAGGAAAAGGTCGTGGTGACATGTAATCGATCAGATTGATCGATGACTCGATCTGAATTGATGAATTGATGTGTGAAATTGTTATATGTATTAATTATATGCATGAGTGAATCACATCGTTTATGGTATGCACACATGAATCGATAATGTGCAGGGTGTGGCAATGGCTAGGTAAGATCGCTTATGATGCGACTCGTGTGTGATTGATGAACTGCATCATCTAATGGTCATGTGCTTTGTGTGTATCATGCTGAGTGATATTGTGCAGGGTATGACATACCAGTTGAGGTTGTATGTGAATCGACTGTTGTTTGTTGGTTGCTAGTTGTTGGTTGTTGCTTGTTAGTGGGGTAGGTCTGGATAGATACCCTAGGTTGAGTTGATGTACTAACCGGGGCTTAGGGGTGTAACTCGCTGAGATTTATATCTCACTGGTTATTGAATAACTATTTTCAGGTCTCTTGTGTGAAAAACCCGAAGCTTGAAGCGGAAGGGTCAGGAGCATAGGTGGCTCAGAAGTTCTTTATGACATAGACATTCTGTATAAGCTTGAAGTGTTTATAAAAGTGTATTTGATTTGAAATTGGTTGTCTTGCTTTTCTATCCCATATATGTTGTTGTCAGGGGATTAGTGAATTTGCTTCCGCATGTGTAATAAAATGAAAATGGTCGGCGACAAGTCCCGGGAACGTCGCAAAATTCTATCGACCACCGAGGGATGTGCGCGTGCTCGAGGTTCGGGGTGTGACAACAGTTGTCCTTCTTTTTTATAAACTTTGACAAAGGAATATATATTTAGAATAATAATACATGCTATCTTCTTATTTATATTCTTGATGACAGTGTGAGATTTTGTGGGACCACTGCCAACTGTTTTAAAAGCTTAAGCTGCTAGATGAAGGCGTGGAAGGCATGGTTTATTATTTAAATATTCTAACACTCCCTCTCACGCTTAGTCTGGTTTTTTGCCTAGTACTAAGCGTGGAAATTTAATTGGGGAGGCAAATAGGGGCCTGGAAGATTTGAACTCGGGACCTCCTAGCTGGGTGCATGTGAGATTTTGTGGACCATTGCCAACTATTCTAAAAGCTTAAGCTGTTAGATGAAGGCGTGGAAGGCATGGTTTATTATTTAAATATTCTAACAGACAGGTCATGCATTTGAAGCCAGAATATATGCTGAAAATGTTCCTAAAGGATTTCTTCCAGCGACTGGAGTCCTTCATCACTATCGTCCTGTTCCAGGCACATCAAGTGGTCAGTTACATCAGAAATCTAGCTAAATTTCCATCAGATAATTTGACATTGTTTGAAGATCCGTCTTCTTCTTTTGGAATGAAGAATCGTAATGCTTATAATGATTTTCCTTTAAGAAACTCTTCCCTGTCTTGTGCTTTTGAAAAGCTTTGATAGTGCTGAGTTGGCCATAATGTGCTGGATATGTCATCTGGCAGTGAGGGTCGATACTGGAGTTGAGGAAGGAGACGCTGTTAGCATGCATTATGATCCTATCTATGATTGCGAAGCTTGTTGTATGGGGAGAAAGCCGGAGTGCAGCACTGGTTAAACTGAAGGGAAAGCTTGTCAAAGTTTCAGGTATCTTTTATGAAGATATCAGTTCTTCGATGAGAGCAAAGCACTTATAATGATTCTTTTGAACTATCAAATTTATGTACATGGATCGCTAGTTTGATAGGTCTTCGGGCTTGACTAAACTTTCCTTCTTGAGTTGTCCTATGGCATTGCAAAATTAAATGAAGCGCAATAATGAAACACATCCATGACACGACGAGTGCTATCCTTCTGATGATGACTACTTCAAAAATTTAATTCGACTTAATTGTTTCAAATTTCTTATCGCTTCCTCCTTTAGAAGTTTCTTTTGCTTTAGTCTCAGATGATCAACTTTACAGGTTGCAGGCCTTCCAACCAATATAAATTTTCTCAGAAAGTTTGCTAATCATTGGGCATTTGAGGATGGAGATGTGGAAACTCATTTTATTGAGCACTTTAAAGATGACCTCTTTGATGATTCCTGTCATGAAAACGAGGCATACAAGGAGGCTATATATAGTGCAGCCCTGGTTGCTGCAAGCATTTGCAATAAGGAAAATTCAAATTTTAGAGAAGGTTTTCCTGGTGAATTCAATGTGCTATGTGATTGTATTGTCTTCCATTCTTTGTAAAAATTCCTTGTAACGTGAAATTTCTCTTTGCTCAGGAGGCAATGGATTAAACTCCATATGGTACGCTAATCCCCCTTTCCGAGTCAATCACTGTGCGAAGCGTGTCTTTGAATTTAAGTGGGATAACGATTATGATAGCACTGGCTCAAAACCGCTGGTGCTTTCTCTTACTTATCAGGCTGATGGGCAATATGATATCGAGGTACTTTCCCATCTACAGTAAGTTAAATATTATAATTAACTGTAAAACCACTCCAAAAAAATATTGCAGTTCTTTGTTCCAGCATTATATTTATTATGAATTTCCAATTGTTACCAACAATTCGAGCATCATTTGCATAGATGAAACTCATAATGCTCTTCATCTTCTCACAGGTAGAAGGAGAAGGCACTTCCTTGGGCTTTCATGTCAAAGTGACATACCTAGGCAACCATGACTTTAGAGTCGAAGTCGATGGTGTGAGTGTTCAAGTTAGTTTAGCATCCTACGAGAAGGTATAATTCTGTTCTGACTGTACTGTCTTTTTGTCTGTGCTATCTTGTGTAGTTGCATATCAAAATTCTTATTGGGGAGAAAAATCATATGCCCCAAATTAGATGGTTGTGGTGTGGTACTGCGAGTACTTTATCTGTAAAGATTGCCGTAAACCCATCATTTAAGTCTGCACCCACGATAATTGGTTCACCATGCTTTTCTTAACCATAATTTCCAAATTTCACATTTAGTTTTCTTTTTCTTTTTCTGATACGAGCCAATCGGGAGGGCCACGTTATCAATCCTCTGTTGCCAAAGGAAGTACAAGAGTAAAAGAAAATAACAAACAACACTAAGCAAGAAAATGCCATTCACTTGCAAACGAAATTATGAATGCCTCAAATAATTTGAATATAGTATAGATGAAGAATATTCTTAATTAATCTTAGGAAGTTTTCTGAGTTTAGTTCTATCAGCATGGTCAGTAAACTTAGTCCCAATTGTTTTCGGCATTTTAGACCATCACTAAATGCTTAAATACATGTCTGGTGAGTATATATTTCCTTATGAAAGATTGAGTCGAGTCATACTTACTCGTACTTGACAAAACCATAAAACTCAGGGTGTTGCATCTTCGTCTTCGGGGATGTACAGTTAGGCGTAATTTTTTAGTCAGCTAGTCATGACACAGTATTCCATGTGAACAAGATTGAGCTCAAATTCTAGTTGATTATCTACGCTCTACTTTGGTTTATATGACTTAAGCTCCAAATCATGATCAAAGTCTGAAACTTTGTTGAGGGATGGTCAATGTCCTGTCTCACCTGTAAGTTTGAGAGTAATTGATTAGATGCTCCATCCCCTTCCGTTAATGAAGAATTTTTGTTTTGGCAGGATTTGGATAAGCATATTCATATCTGGCACGGGTCTAAACATCATCATTTCAGACAGAAACTGGGACAGCCATTGTTCGACGACGACGACAGCCAGCACAAGCCCAGTTTTGAGATGGCATCACATCCACAGGGAACGGTAGTGGCACCAATGGCAGGTTTAGTGGTGAAGGTCCTGGCGAAGGATGGGATGCGAGTGGAGGAAGGTCAACCTATATTGGTTTTAGAAGCAATGAAAATGGAGGTATGCGGTAGTGCTAGATTCACCTGGTACATTTCACCTTCACATTCATAGGCAGATGTTCCATGTATAGGATGGCTTTCGTCCTATGAGCTTATGTCCCAGTTTTCTCTGCTACTCCTAGGGGATGGACGTATCATAGTAGTTCTAAAGGGTAGTTCTCTTGCAGGTTGGTTAATCTAAATCTAGCTAGTTTATGCAAGGGTTAAGCTACGTCGCTAATCAGAGTGGTATAACAAATATGTCGTCTCTTTTATCTAAATAAGAATCAAATGGATAAAACAAAGATAGAAGGGAGAGGCTTGTAAGGCTGATCGGTTCTTGGTTCGGTCTAATTCAACGGAATCAGTCAAACACAAAGTGAAAGAAAAAAAGTTCTTGAAGAATTTCTTTGTATTCACTTTGCTTTGATACGTATTCTTTACATGTATTTATATTCCAAAGCATAAATAATAAAAGGAAAATACAAAGATACAAAATCATTTTGAATCACTAATAGTTATCAATCTAAATCTTAGATTGATTTAAGTATCTTCAATCAAATCAATTGAACAAATAATTTCTCCAACACGATTACTTTTTTTTTCTCACTACTTAAAACTAGACTAAGATAATATTTAGTTCATAATTTTTCTAATTTTTTAAGGAATAAAAAAAAAGTATAAATAGTTGACCCAGTAATCGGACACTAGTTCCGCTTTTAGGAATTAGGGACTAGATTAACATAATCTAGAGTAGGACCCAATCACCCGCTTTTAGGAATTAGTCCAATCTGGGCAGTTCTTCGCGCGGGTAAATCCATTCTTGGAGGCTCGTCCCACTTCCACTTCAAATCAAACGGACCTGTCGAGAGCAACCCACGTAGATCTCTTCAAACTGCGATCGCCGGTCGTCATCCATAGACACCTTCCCCCCTCTTCCTCACCACTCCCCGTCCCGACTCCCAAGACAAGAAGACGACGTTGACTCATCGCTCTCTCTCTCTCCCCCTCTCTCCCACCGACAAATCATGCCTTCTTCGATGGCGCTGTTGATCGTCCGTCGCAGCCTCCATGGTCGGCGAGGCTCTTCTCCTGTTTGCCGGAGGCACGGCGGCGGCGGCGGCGGCTGCTGCAAAGCGACGGGCCTCGGAGCCGAAGCCCATCGAGAAGATACTGGTGGCGAACCGAGGCGAGATAGCTCGCCGGGATCATGAGGACGGCAAGGACGCTGGGGGTTAGGACCGTCGCCGTCTACAGCGATGCTGATGCCGGCGCTCTCCACGTCAGTTGCGCCGACGAGGCCGTCCGCATCGGTCCCGCTCCAGCTTGCCTCAGTTACCTCAGTGGAGCGTCCATCATTGATGCCGCTCTTCGCGCCGGTGCTCAGGTGAGGGGTTGAGAACTAACTATCTGCTGTTTGAAGTGCGTGTAATCGCTCTCGGAATGATCGTGTTCGTTAGAGCAGTGGTTGTCAGCCTGGTGTGAATGGAATTGGTGACGATGGAGGAAATTTGTGAGATTGTGAGTTTCAAGAATGGGAGCTCAATTCCCATTTGTTCATTAAGGTTTCCTCCACGTTACTCGGGAAAAGCTAACATTTTAAATATGGAAGTACCTAGAAAAAACTTAATATCGAATTAGAAAGTTAGAAATAAAAATAATACGCAGTGATTTGGTTAATTCATCAACAATATCTTCTGATGATTATATGTATAACGAAACGAGTCTGATTAGGTGGTGCACATACGTGTGCTTGAGTACAGAAGCTGTTTCGGTAGATGTGACTAATGGCAGTCAAGGTTCTACACTTGCTATTCCATCTTTCTTCGAAATATCTTGGGCAACTTCCTCGAAAGTCGGACTGTATGATCAGCGGGTTGAATTACCAAGAATCTACTTCTGCATTTCAGCTCCTAATTCATCTTTCTTTCATTTCTTCCCACAGTTCAGTCAAATAATTCACCCTAGAATTGTCCTTTAGTGAGGGGTCATCTTCCCGCCTTCTTCCCTCTCATTTTCCCTCGCTCTTAACTTCTTGAGTTTCTCAGCCATCTTTTTCATACCAGTTTGCATAGAGATTCCCTTACGGAAAGTCTGCAGGGTGTTTCCTCATCCTTACCAAGAACAGTTTAGAGGTCCTGCTTTATCTTTCAATCCCTCTTCCGTCGACGCAAGCTCCACCTCGTCTAAATTAAGTCTTCACGCGTCTTTTTGGGGCAAAAAGCCATCGTCCGTCACGCGTTTTCCTCGGTGCTCTTACTCCTTTTAAGCTTCAACATTCTCGAGATAAGGGATCCTTTAAGGAAAGATCCCTCTGTGCCTTCTTTCTAGTCTCGTGAGATTGTGAGTGAGATCCAAAGGGATAGACCAATCATATTTTGTAATCCTTGAATCAAATCGAGCCAACAGAGCCAACCTTCTTGATCTGTCTTTCTTGTTTTTGTCCCCAAATTCCTGATATATGGCCTCTTGCAAAAAGAATTACCATGTGTTCGTGAGTTTCAGAGGCACGGATGTCCGCAACAACTTCCTCAGTCATCTCTACGCAGCTCTGGATCAGAATGGAATATTCACTTTTGTGGACAGTGAGGAGCTCAGGAAAGGAAAGCAAATATCGCCGGCGCTTATGAGGGCGATCGAGGAATCGCGTGTCGCGATCATCATTTTCTCTGAAGACTATGCTTCCTCTCGGTGGTGTTTGGACGAGTTGGTGAAGATCATGGAGTGCAAGGCACAGAAGGAGCTGGTTGTGTTGCCAGTATTTTACAAAGTGGAACCAAGAGAAGTTAGAATGGGGAGAGAGGCTTATAGGAGAGCTATTGCTAAGCATGAGATCAAGTTCGGGAAGGATTCGGAGAAAGTGAAGAGATGGAAGAAGGCTCTCCTCAACGCTGGTAGCTTGTCTGGGTGGTATATTAATGATGGGTAAGCAAATTGATGTGACGCACTACTTTGCCATTGTTAGCCAGTGATTTTTTGTTATATTTCAAGCCATATGCAATAGACTACCACTGAAAGGTGATTGATATTGTCAAGTCGGTCGTTTGAAATTCGATTGAAGATACAAAGCGGAGATATACTGAACAGCAGACTCAAAATTCGAATAACCAAAACTTCAAGCTAGCAGATTCTTTGAATTCGATTCTTGCTGTGTAGAAAATTAGAACTTTTTGTCTTCGATGAAAGTGCGGTTTAACAGTTCCTTAGTCATTATTGTGTTCAGGCACAGGTTCTTCTTAATTTTTCCCTTGAGCAGATGTTGGGCAGGTTCACCAGATGTGTTAATTTCTTTTTCTCTTATTATTTGCTAACCTTGTTATGTTATTTTCCTCACGACGTTTGAGGTTGAATTCCTGCCGCGTTGAAATGCTAAAGCATGTTTATCTTTCTTTTGAGTGCTCATCAGAAATGAAGCGGAGCTCATACAATGCATCATAAAGGATTTATCAATTCATCTAAAGCGAACACCCTTACATGTTGCTAAGTATCTGGTCGGAATAGAGTCCCAAGTTAAAGAAGTGATATTATTGTCACAAGAAAAGTTGGATGGTGATGATGTTCTCATGATAGGTATATGGGGACCTGGAGGCATAGGGAAGACGACGATTGCTAAAGCGATATATAATGCTATGGAAATACAGTTTCAGGGATCTATTTTTTTGGGGCAAGTTAGAGAAACTTCGAGCAAAATCAACGGTCTAGTTGATTTGCAAGAAAAAATTCTATCTCGGATCTTATCTCCTAGACATCTACCGGTCTGTAGTGTCGATGAAGGAATTAGTTTGATAAGAGAAAGACTTTGTTGCAAGAAGGTTCTCCTAGTTCTTGATGATGTCGACCAATTGCGTCAACTAAATGCATTAGCTGGAGAAGGTAATTGGTTTGGTAAAGGAAGTAGAATCTTTGTAACATCAAGGGATAAACATTTGCTAACTTCTCATGGCATAAATCTTGTGTATGAAGTTAAACCTTTAGACCATGATGAGGCACTAGACCTTTTTAATCAGCATGCATTTCCAAATTGCAAAAAACCTGAAATAAGGAAGGATCTCATAGATAGAGCACTGCATTACGCTGGTGGTTTTCCATTAGCCCTCGAAGTGTTGGGCTCATTCTTTCATGGAAGAAATGAACCAGCATGGGAAAGTGAGCTGCGTAAACTCTTCCAGAAACCTGACAAAGATATCAATCAAGTTTTGAAGATAAGCTTCGACGGACTGGAGAATGACGAAAAAGAGATTTTCCTCAACATTGCTTGTTTCTTTAAGGGAAAAAGTATAGAATACATCAAAAAGTTCTTGATAGCTGTGGCTTTGAGACAACTATAGGAATAGAAATTCTCATTGAGAGGTCCTTGATAAGAAAGAAGCGTGGGACCCTGCAAATGCATGATTTGGTTCAATCGATGGGTCAGAATATTGTTAATCAAGAATGTCCTGATGACCCTGGGAAACGCAGTAGATTATGGCTTTTTGAAGATGTTCAAGATATTCTATGTGAAGACACAGTAAGAGTTGTTTATGTAAACATTATTATATCTCATTTATATGATACTTTGATTTTGACAATATATGTAAATCTCAATGAAATTTTGTGTGAGAACTGAATTTTCTCTGTTATGGATAGGAAACGAATGCAGTAAAGGCCATAGTATTGGAATTGTGCGCACCAAAAGTGAGAACTATGAATCCTGAAGAGATAACCATAAGTCCAAATTCTTTCGGAAACATGAAAATGTTGAGAATGCTCATTTTGATTGAAGTGCCTATCTCATCGCAAGGTCCTGTTTGCCTCCCTAACAGTCTGAGATGGCTTGAATGGCCAAATGCCCCGTTTCTAGAGTTTGGCTCTGGTCCGAAGAAACTTGTTGGACTTGATATCCAGAAAAGTCATGTCAGACAATTTGACGGCAAACTTAAGGTTAGCGCTAGTGATAACTAGCTTTTCCCTTTTTATAACTACAAATATTTTCAAAACTTAATGATTGCAGTGATATTTTCTTTTCCAGAATTTTAAATGGTTGAAGAACATCAATTTCAGTCAATGCAAGTCCCTGGTTAGTGTTCCTGACCTTTCATCAATTCCAAATCTGGAGAACTTGAACCTTGATGGGTGCAAAAGCTTGGTGGAGATTCACCAATCTGTCACATGTCACGACAAGTTGAAATTTTGTCACTACAGTTTTGCTCTAACCTCAGAAACTTTCCTCACACACTCAAGGCAAAATCTCTTCGAGCCCTCGATCTCTTTGGTTGCTTTAAACTCGAGAAGTTCTCTGACATACCAGAAAAGATGGAACATCTAGAAGAGCTTGATCTAGGTTAGACGGCTATTAAAAAACTACCTGCATCAGTTGAAAATCTTCTCTATGTGAAGATGATAAATTTAACAAAATGCAAAACACTCCTAACGCTCCCATCAAGTGTTTATAAGTTGCAAAATCTCGAGCATTTGAATCTTGGAGGCTGCTCCAATTTTGTCATGTTTCCAAAGAATTTGAAGGATTCAACCAATCCTAATGGCAATATGGGATTCCGAAATTTATACCGACTAGAACTTAAGGGCTGCAATCTCTCAGAAGTGGAGTTCCTCGAGAGCTCTTCCAGTTTTCCCAAATTGGGGCACATAAATCTTTCCGGAAATAAGTTTACTCATCTGCCGACTTGCATCAATAAATACCACGATTTGGAACACTTGTATGTCGATAAATGCAAACAGCTACAAATGATTCCTCAGCTTCCACCAAATATTCATTCCCTAAGGGCAGTTGGTTGCAGATCTCTACAAAAGTTCCCAGATTTGTCGAGTCTCTCCTTCAACTGCCTTTGCGTTGACGTGTCATCATGTCGTGAATTATTCCGCAAAGGGGCAAGTACGGCTCATGTGTTATTGCGCAAGGTTAGAGACTCTCTCTCTCTCTCTCTCACTAACTTTGAGTGCTTGATATGCGAACTATTTGTATGACAGGAGCTCCCGAAGATGAGATATGTTGACATTACCCTAATTGGGAGAGAGATGCCAGAATGGTTTCTCCACTGTAAAGACAGTTCCATATCTTTCATGGTTCCCGGGGACTTGAGTGACAAGTTCTTAGGGATAGCACTCTGTATTGTTCTTGGCCCGAAGGAAGGAAAAGCGGTCGATGCTGCATGTAAAGTCGATATTGATGGCCAAGGGTGGTTTTTAAGGACAAGATGGTTTCTTTCAATGAAATCTGATAATGTGTGGATTCAATATTTCCCGCGCAGCAGGCTACATATAGAAGGGGAGCTTCCGCGAGATGATTGGAGCCATTTTCGAGTTCGCCTCAGTGTATCAGAAGGAAGATTGATTAAGTGGGGATTCCGTCCAATAAACGAGCAAGAGGAGGATGATCTGAGGATCGTGCTCCAACACCATCAGCCGAATGAAACAAATCGGTCTTTGGAGGAAAGAGACTCAGAAGAAGACCATTGGAAAGACACCAAGGAAGAAGAAAGTTCAAGTGAAACAGATGCTGAATCTAACAAAGAAAAGCTCTCTCAGCCAAATGAAACAAATTGCGCTTCGGAGGAAAGAGACTCAGAAGAAGACAATTGGATAGACACCGACGAAGAAGAAAGTTCAAGTGAAACAAATTTTGAATGTAACAAAGAAAAGTACTTCGGAGATTTACAGAGTTGCCGTTGTGTCACAGGAAGTGCCTGTCGAAGCTTCAACTCGTGGAAGAAGCTAATATTGGGGTCATCGTACGGACGAAAAAGACATATAGAAAGCTCGTACAAATATATATATAGAAACTTCAAGTTAAACAGATGATGAATCTTGATTTATTTTGCTTTTCCCTTTTTTCCGTCCCTACTGGATGTTTTTGATTGTCTGCTCCTTCGATTCACATTCAGAATCATTATGAAATACAGGTTTCTTATCATGCTACCGACATGGTTGAGGTTGACGAGCTTTCTTTTCCCCTCTCTTTCTTTTGTGATTCGTGATGCGGAGTGCATTAATATAGAATTAAGTGGATGCTTGTTGAATGATCATGGTCTTCCAAGTTGCTTTGTGAAACTCATCACATAGGCCTCACCTCTGTCACCTCTCTGCATCCAATTAATGATGCCAATCAAGCTCGATAATTTTGAGATGGTAAGTTTCGCCCAGTCTAATGTGATCATCTTTTCGGAAGTGTCGATATGATTGTGTCAAAGATCAAAAGGTCCACGCAGGGAAGACTAGTTGATTCCTATGTTGTTACTAGTCAAATTGCATTCCCTCCACTTCCTTTTAATATTAATCAGACACATCGCTTTAATCTAGTTGTCGCATTAAGTGTCTTGCCATGTCCGTGTCGATTCTCAAGCTTCCACAGCAACTTTATGCAGCCAATACCTCATACATTGAAAGGCAACTTCAAACTAATGCAAAGCAACAAAATCACCCGCCAATCTCTCTAGTGAAATGGCTATTCCGTACGACAAAACTAACGTTGTGAGGATCTTCATTCCGATTCACATCCGGTCACTCCCACCATTCTCTCTATCTCATCAACAACGCTTGCATCCAATCATCTTCATTCCTATCGAAACCGAAGAGCGTGAGAGAGAGGGAGAGAGAGAGAGATGCAGATGGTCATGGAATATAGCCACCAATTGGCATGAAGCGAACTTGCACAATCCGGCAAGAGGAGCATATCGACTGGGCCAAAAGGTCTTTTTTTCTTGTTATGGATGCAATATTGCTGGATGATAGACACATCTTGCTACAAAATACACGAAAGTATATGTACGTTATGGCGTATCATCTTTTCATTTCTTAAAACTTAATCATCCAACTCATTTCTCTGATTTTTATTTTAATTATTGGAAGGATTTTGTTAAACGAGTGTCCTAAGAGTACTTATTAGACGCCCAATGGACGAAATTTTACAATATCAAATGCGCAGACCATCCTTACCATAACCCTGCCAAATTGGAGTGAACAGACAGAAGCAAACCCAAAAGAAGGAGAAAGGATTTGACCGTTGACTCGAGCGGGGGCGATGCGAAGTGGGATTATCCAGTTCAAAGTTGCAATGCCAGATCATCTCCACGTCAGATGCAAATCCGAACTCTTCTATCCACTCAAACGACGTCGCTACCCCACCCAAGCCAAGAAGACGCCGTTGACTCATCTCTCTCTCTCTCTCTCTCTTAATCATGCCTTCTTCGATGGCGTTGCTGATCCTCCGTCGCAACCTCCATGGTCGAACCTCCTCGCTCCTCCAGGCAAGGCTCTTCTCCCGTACGCCGGAGTCGGCGGCGGCGGCGGAGGCTCCGAAGAGGCGAACCTCGGAGCCGAAGCCCATCGAGAAAATACTGGTGGCGAACCGAGGCGAGATAGCTTGCAGGATCATGAGGACGGCGAGGAGGCTGGGGATTCCGACCGTCGCCGTCTACAGCGACGCCGACGCCGGCGCTCTCCACGTCAGGTCCGCTGACGAGGCCGTCCGCATCGGCCCCGCTCCGGCTCGCCTCAGTTACCTCAGCTGAGCGTCCATCGTCGACGCCGCGCTTCGCGCCGGTGCTCAGGTGAGGGGTTGAGAATTAACTATCTGCCGTTTGAAGTGCCAGTAATCGCTGCGGTTGGAGGATACGGGATTTCGCATGTAGCATGATTCCATGTTAGATTCTGGCCGTGAGAAATGGTCGTGTTCGTTAGAGCAGTGGTTGTTAGCTTGGAGTGAATGGAATTGGTGACGGTGGAGGAAATTTGTGAGAATTTGAGTTTCAAGTATTGGAGCTTACTAGTTCCCATTTAGTGTTGCCTCCGTGAACTTACTGCTACTCCACAAATTTTGGATGGATGATGATATTATATACGCTATCCTGATGAATGCTGAGGGAGCATTTCTCTGTGTCGAATTAACCTTTCCAATCGTTTCTTGTCTTTATGGGTGTTGCTCTAAATCCCAAGTTAGTTGGCCTTTTGTTGGCTGAAAGAGCGGCTGAAGGGTTATGGATATCTGCTCTATAGTAACCTGATCTCTGTCAATTCAGTAGATTGCAATTGCCTAATTTGTTAGTACGTGTGGGGCATGCTTCAGCATGGCTATCTTTTTTGATAACTAGGCTATCCACCCAGGATATGGTTTTCTGTCAGAGTCAGCTGAATTTGCTCAGCTCTGTGAAGATAATGGCCTCACTTTCATTGGTCCTCCTGCGTCAGCTATTAGAGACATGGGTGACAAAAGGTATGAAAGAGGAACCTTCTGCCATCGTATGTTCACTGTTTCTATACTACTTGGGTCTGCTTAATTGGTTCCGTGTGAGAGACAAGAATTCTGTATCTTTGTTCTTTGAATGATAATATATGTTTATCCAGTGCATCGAAAAAGATAATGGGTTCTGCTGGGTTCCGCTTGTGCCTGGGTAGTGGGTATCATGGTGATGAACAGGACATTGACTTTATGAGGTCGGAAGCAGAGAAGATTGGTTTTCCCATTTTGATAAAACCAACACATGGAAGTGGGGGGAAGGTATGTTTTCTCCTCTGTCGAAAAGATCACCAATATATCTAATGTTCTTAGAGATCTAGAGTTTGACATCATATTCAAATGCATTTAGCGTTCCTTTTCTTTTCGTTTTCCTTGAGGCTGTTACTATCTCACAACTTATTCTTCATACATATAGGGTATGAGGATTGTTCAAAGTGCAAATGAATTCGTCGATTCCTTCTTAGGAGCACAACGTGAGGCTGCTGCTTCTTTTGGCGTAGACAAGATCTTACTGGAGAAATATATCACAAGACAAAAGTCCAGGTACCTATAATGCTGATAAAACAAAAAATATATAAACAGAGTGCACTTGATATCTTTGTCAGTCATGACTCATGTCCTTGAGCCCAAGTGGTCTCTTGTTTATCTGAATTTTTATATCCAGCGCAACATATCAATCTCTTTGAACTTGCCTCATCAATGTTTATGAATATGTCGTGACCAGCTAAATTGTTTCTCTTATTGTTTTAGATATTTGGAGACAAGTATGGAAACGTACTCTACTTAAATGAGATAGATTGCAGTGTACAAAGAAGACATCAGAAGATTATTGAAGAAGCTCCTGCTGTAAGAAATGCATTTTGATTCTAATCTGGGCAGTTCTTGGCATGGATAATCCGCCCAACACCCCGACCTTCTCCCACGACGGCGTCTCCCTTTCGCGGGCCGAGGTGCTCGGCGTCGCCGTCTACCATGAGCACAAGCCCGGCCACTTCCTCAAGTTTGCGGTCGACGACGGCACCGGCTGCATCCCCTGCATCCTCTGGCTCAACCATGCCACCTCTCCCTACTTCCCCCGCCAGCGCCCACAAGGTGTCCGACTGATTGCCGATGTGGCGAATGGCCAGGCTTCCCCGGTGAAGTTGGGCGCGGTCACTCGAGTGCACGGCAGGATCACGAGCTACCAGGGTGTGGTGTAGATCACGGCATCGAGTGTTGCGGTCGAGAGGGACCCGAATGCGGAGGTCCTGCATTGACTGGATTGCTTGAAGCTGGCTCGAAGGGGTCTATGATCGCCCAGGATCGTGAGAAATGCTTGCACGGACGGTGCCCATGGACAGGACCCGATTGCTATAGATGACGGTTTTCCGCAATGTCGATTTGATCTGATCATTCGAGACGCTTATGAATACGCTATTCATTTCCATATATATCAAGTAAACGTTTCACTGCACTTGCTGTCGAATGGTAAGATGTAACAACCATGCATTTAATAGCAGACGTAAGAAATCATGTCAAATTCATGGAAGCCGCCGCGCGATCATCGGGATTGTTCCGTGAATTTGTAATTCTTGTATCTGATCCTGCAATCTTGAAGCTGAACCTGCGCTCCAATGTTCCAAGTACACTCGTCTCGTATCCATTTCCACGCGACAATCAAGCACGACTTGCAATCCAAAGGCACGAGCACACTGTTGCAGGCCCCAGGTGCATAATCATCCGGCGCTCCATAGTGGTTTTCAGATTTGTCGTAGTAGTTATAACCGTCGTTGGATGTATGCTCCACGACGTCAGGGAGGGCCAAGACTATGGCATTGTGGAAGAGACTAGATGGATCGTACGTCTCGCCGTTACCTATCTTATGCACTTGATTAACGTTTGGAGTGGCACTAACCACATGGTAGATGAAAAAGAGCTCAATCAAAAGAAATGTAAAGCTTTGTGCAAAGCAGCCATGGAAAATTGTGTTTGCTCCCCGTGTTTGTCCCTATTTGCACTATTTATTGTAGCGTTTTTTCGGTGTCGGTGAAGTGCTAATCGAATTATTTTCTTTTTCTATACTTTATCTCCATTGTTCATCACTTGCTATGACCTAACCTATGGAGGACGATCTCTCTCACTCTCTCTCTATTTTCCAATGCACCCTATATTGTCTTAGGTACTCAAACCTCCACTAGAACTTTGGTCTTTGAGCAAACTCAAATGAAGTTGAAAGAAAGATGAAAGGACCAATGACAATGCAAAATATATAAGTAGATGATGTATCTATCTTGCGAGATCTTATACGAAATTTCATTATTATTATTTTTTTTCTATTGACATAGGCTCTTTCTTGAAAAGTAAAAAGTACGTATTGAAAGTAGCAGACTCCAATTTGTTTAGACCTTTTTAAGTAAAATGGTACTTAGTTTCTTCCCGATCAAATTGAAAACAATTTTTCCAAATATATAAATGACGGTAAAAAGAACCATTGCACGAGCCTGGTTTAAATGGTAACGGCCATATCTGATTTTACATATCACAACTTTCGCAAGCTAAAGATACAAGGGCTTAAAGCATGACAATGAATAAAAGACTTCCGTACTTACCATCCGAGATTCCTTTTCATCAGAATCTATATACTAATTCGTATGATTGATTTACATATCACAGCTTAATCAGATGAAAGATGAGGGCTTGGAAAAAAAGATGAAGTGAAACATAGCTGCTACACCAAAACTAGGCGCAAAGAACAAAATAGCAAAACCTGGGATGTAAGTCCCAACTACTTCAAGAAACAAAAGTGCCCATAAAAAAAGGGACTAGAGTACACTGTCATGTAGCATTCCCATTTTCTAAACTCAAATTGAGATAGCGAGTGTCCCAAAAGACAGGAAGTCGCGTTTCTTTGAGGCCCAGGGCCTTCTTGCACAATGTCTTCGTCCAAGCAACAGCGTCTCAATCTATGGTACCCCACAATATCTGCACAAGGCTTGAGAAATAAAAATGTGCATGAGCCAAAAAGCATGTGTTGCTAATGCAGCATGCTTCATCTAAAACATCCAATACCACAGATGATGCAATAGTTTCTTTGACAGGCACTGTACATATGGATGCGTCGATTGGCGTACCTAGAGTCTCCACTCTAAAAATGCTCCAGTGTAATGTATACCACATTGCAACCAATTTTCCTGGCAGGTCTCGCGGCATATCTAATTTATGGTCATGCATGTGAAGTGGAGGTTGACTCAGTATCTCTCTTCCCCCTCCAGAGGATGATCTGCTCATCCTTAAATAATATAGGAACACATGGTACCAAATCCTGCATGTGTGTAATACAGACATGAAGCTCTAAAAAGACAAATACAGATCAAGATGATAGTAAAAATGTTAACATCCCAAGCAGCAAAGGAAGAAAAAAAAACAATGAAATTTAGAGAGCATACTCGAAGTTTCACACCAATCAGTTTGCAGTCACTTGTACCCACATATTTGCAGTCTAACCTCACAACCTCTTCACTTTCTCCACCACATTGACATACACGCCATTCCTCGCTGATAGAAAATGAATAGTTTATCATGTCGTATTGAGATCGATTATAGCAAGTAAGCAAGAAGTAGACCTTAGTAAATGGCTGAGCCATTGGACACAAGTTTACTCACTAAGTTTCATTAAAGGGGGAGAGGTCAGTCCTCTGTTTCTCATTTCTTTTGTTTCCTCAAATGTCAACCCTTCTGCAACATTCTTCACAAGCTTCGGGTATATTGGTGCATAAGGCTTCCACAGCATGAGAGGTATAACTGGTTTTTGCTTTGGATCATAATGTCGACCTCGATACAAGAGGAGGATATTGATATTGCGGTAAATTATCTTCCCACCAGATTTGTCCTTTGAAAAAACTGGTAACCCGTCAAACAAGAGACCATGAAAAGGAAAAAATGGTCTCATCATATTCTCAATCAGTTCATTCAGTTAATACCTCAAGGTGAAAGCACACATTGTCCATGTCAAGCGTCGGCACTCCCAGGCACTTAATCCTAACTGCTTCGGCCCTTTTCCAGTGATTGTGGATGTCATCCAACATGCTGTGAGTAACTCCTCCTTTGCCTGTGCGAAAATAATGACATCAATCAGAGTACAATCAGAGGTAAAAGAAAATTCCACAAAGGGCGAAAAGGAGATAACGACAAAGCATAGCAACATCTCTCATTCTCTTCTCGACAAAACTTCCATGTTCTGCCCACATACCATAATCGAGTATCTCAAACTAAGTCTCTATTTTCAATTCCACCGAAGAAGATAGCTTGCACCCAAATCACACTAGTTAGAATGTCAGTATGGTGCTGACTTCGCCCAAGGATTCGCAAAATTCCTCATCTCGCCCAAATGCATTCATGTCATTACCAGAATATTCAGAAGCAGCATTGGTACATGTATCAAGTACAGCAACTATACTAGCGAGCAGCCAAGCCAATCAAGAAAAATCAAAACTTACAAAAAAAAAATCCAACAACAGGTTAATTTCATTCATCATCAACAGAAATTTTCACAAAGATTCTACAATCTACACTAGGCAATAGCTCATCTAATCATTTGAGGCCTCGGGGATCATCAGAATTATCGCTACAAAGAAAGGACGAAAAACGCACACTTACCCAGATTAATCTGGCGATTGCAATCGCTGTGCCGATACCGCTCCACGAGCTCCCAGGACCCGTTCCCTCTCCCCCGCCGCCTTCTCCAGGTCCGGCGCCTCGCCGGCCGGGCTTGATCCCGGGGGTTCCTTCCGGGCCTTGCTACTCCAGGTCACCGTTGACTCATCAGTCTCGCTCCCTCCCTCCCTGACTAACAATGCCATTGAAATGTCTTCTTCAATGGTATTGTTGATCCTCTGTCGCAACTTCCATGGTCGAGCCCCCTCGCTCCTCCAGGTGAGACTCTTTCCCATTCTTCAATTTTTTTTTGAGCATTTACACTATTTAACATATTATCAATGTGCTCCCAATCATTGTGATCCATCCTTTGAAAACATCACGCTTCATTAGTCCAAGTCACTAAAATTTGTACTACAACCTCGTTAGCCATTGTTTTGGTCATGCTGTTGTCGGCCACATTGCCGAATCACCGATGCCCGTTGAGACGGTTGTTGATTGAACCTTATGTAGGCTTGCTTCGCATAGGCCCCATAAGCTTATCACAATTAATTTTGCTAAAATATGGTGCACCTGTTATTATAGCGACGAGGCACTATTACTATAGCTAAAATTAAGTCGCCGCTTCCACAAACTTATGGTATAACAAGATGTATTTTGTTCAAACAAGCAATTAACTTCTATAAGTACTGCATTAAAATAAAATTGAGACAAAATCATAGACATACCTTAAAGTCAAAAATCAAACGTTGTAAGACATTTCTATCTGCACGGGCTCGTCGTTGGCAATACATAATCGTTTATTGATAGTTCCTTCTTCTCATAGCCATTAAGTAAATTTGACTTTAAAGATTATTTTGATCATTACATTGTACTAATTTTGGTTGTGTGACGTTATCTTTATTCATTAAGGTTTCCTCCATATCATAAGTAATCCATCTATTTCAACTCAGGAAAAACTATTTGTGAAAGCTCATTGACTTTTCCATTGTTAAGGTTTTAAGTTAATATTCTAAACATCGATGTACCTTGAAATAGTTGAATATGAAATTAGAAAGTTCTTTGAAAAAAGCAATCCTTTGACAAGTTAAAAAATATATATATATATATATATATAGTGATTTGGTCGATTCATCAACAATATCTTCTAATTATTACATGTATAATGAGTTTGATTAGGTGGTGTAGAAACATTTGTTTTGGTTTTGCGTCATAAGAAAATTGTATTCTTTTCTCAAAGTCGGTAGAAGCACCAAGAACCTACTTCTACATTTGCGCTCATATTTCATCTTTCTTTAATTATTCCTACATACTACAGTCTAGGCAAATAATTAAGCCCAAAATCCTCCTTTAATGAGGGGGTCATCTTCTTCCTGCCTTCTTCCCTCTCATTTTCTCTCTAAATGTTTTGAGTTTTTCAACCGTCTTTTTCATACTGGTTTGCATAGATAGAGATTCCTTACCAGAAGTCTACAAGGTGTTTCCTCATCTTTGTCAAGAACAATCGGTGACACTGCTTTATCTTTCCATCTTGTAGTCGTCACGCGTTTGCTTTAGTGCTCTTACTCCTTTTGGCGTCAACATTCTCGAGATAAGGGATCCACAAGGGAAAATTCATCTGTGCCTTCTTTCTACCCTCATGAACAAGAGTGAGATCCAACAAAAAAGACCGATAATATTTCGTAATCCTTGACTCAAATCGAGCCAATGGAGCCAACCTCCTTGATCTCTCTCTCTATTTTTTTTTTCTGTTTCCTTTTGTCGGTGGCTGGCCACCAACCATAGTTGAGTCGATTGGCTCACCTGGTTGAGGGAAGCCCTCCCCTAAGCGAGGGTCGGCCTTGCCCAAGCTAGATTTGGCAAGGGTTGGCCTCATTGGGTGAGTCGCTTGGGTGAAGTTGACGTCGGGCGCCAGATCTAGCTCAAGTGAGGCGAACTCTAGCTGAGCCTTGCTTGGGTGAGGGCTCCATTAACTAAGGCTTGCCCTCACCTGTGGCGGGTGAGGCTAGCTTGCTTGGCCATTGCCCGTGGCCGGCCATTGATAATAGGAAGAAGAAACAATTCAAAAAAATATTAAAATATTATTAAAAATTATCAATATCAGCAATGATTGTGTCATTTAGTATGGCTAGCATCTACCTTAGCGAATTTCGACCAAAATCCCCTATGGTCGGCCATCGCTGTTGTGGTCATGCCGTTGTCAAGGCTGAGCCATCACCACAATCCTAGGTCACGGATGCCCTACCACTATCGTCGTTGATTGAACCCTACGTAGGCTTGCTTCGCATAGGCCCTACGAGCTTATTACAATTAATTTTGCTAAAATATGGTGCAGCTGTTTTTATAGTGACAAGGCACTATTACAATAGCTAAAATTAAATCCCCACTACCCCAGATATATGGTGTAACAATATATACTGTTCAAACGAGCAATTTTTTTATGGCTCGAAAACAAGTAATTAATTTCTAGAAGTACTATATCCAAAAAAAAAAAAAAAAAAAAAAAAAGATTTTGAGACAAAATCATAGGTATGCCTTATAGTCAAAAATTGAACATCGTAAGACGTCTTGTATCTACACGGCCTTGTCATTGGCAAGAGAGAGTCGTTTATTGATTGTTCCTTTTTTATTATTGCCATTAAGTAAATTTGACTTTAAATTTTATGTAATTATTGATCGAATTATTTTAATCATTGCATTTAACTTTTTTTGTTATGTGAATTTCCTTATTTGGTGACATTATCTTTGTTCATTAAGGTTTCCTCCTCATTATAAGAAATCTATCTATTTCAACTCAGAAAAAATTATTTGTAAAACCTCATCGACTTCTCTATTGCCAAGGTTTTGAGCTAATATTCTAAATATCAATGTACCTTAAAATAACTTGATATCGAAATAGAAAGTCCTTGAGAAAAGTGATATACTCAAAAGCTATAAATAAAAACAATACGCAGCGTTTTGGTTAATTTATAATGATATCATCTATATGTACAATGAGTTTGAGCAGGTGGTGTAGAAACGCGTTCTTGAGTGCAGAAGCTATTTCAGTAGATGTGACTATCAACAGTCAGGCTCTCCACTTGCTATTCCATCTTTCTTGGAAATATCATGGGGAACTTCCACGAAAGTCACATTGTATGATCAACGGGTCCAACAATGCAGGTAGAATTACCAAGAATCTTCTTCTACATTTCACCTCCTATTTCATCTTGCTTTTGGTTCTTTTTACAGTTTAGTCAAATAATTCACCCCAAAATTCTCCTTTAATGAGGGGGTCATCTTCGTGCCTTCTTCCCCTCATTTTCCCTTGCTCTAACTTTTTTGAGTTTCTCAGCCATCTTTTTCGCACCAGTTTGCATAAAGATTCCCTTACCGAAAGTGCAGACGGTATAGGAACGACACTCCCATTAGCTAGGGGTACTGCCCAGCCCTCTAGTTGATAGGAGTGCTGTCAAGCAGGACTGTAGCAACTTTTGTTACAACCACCGATACTGGCTAGGCTTATTAGGCTTAGGCTTACCGAACCGGTTAACTTGGTTGTTTCCAACCAAGCCCCGAGGGTTATATAGTTATACTTTTACTTCACGGTCCCCCAATTTCCAGCCAAACTTTTCTTCTCGACCAAGTGAGACTATAGAGTGACATTATAGGGTCTTAAGGTTCTCACTTGCTTTTTCATCTTTCTTTGAAATATTGTGGGAACCTCCACGAAAGTCGCATTGTATGATCTCATCAATAGTTTCCGCGGGTCCAACAAAGTGGGTAAAATTACCAAGAACCTACTTCTGCATTTCAACTCCTATTTCATCTCTCTTTTTATTCTTCCTACAGTTTAGTCAACTTCACATGTCCTTTGGGGCAAAAAGCCATCATCACGCATTTTCTTCAGTGCTCTCGCTCCTTTTAAAAACTTCAACATTCTCGAGATAAGGAATTTATTAAGGTAAGATCTCTCTATGCCTTCTTTCTAGCCTCGTGAATGTAGGCTTCCTTCGCATAGGTCGCCAATGCCCTGCCGCAATCATCGTTGATTGAACCCTATGTAGGCTTGCTTTGCACAGGCCCCCATAAGCTTATCGCAATTAATTTTACTAAAATACGGTGCACCTGTTATTATAGTGACAAGGTGTTATTACTTTAGCCAAAATTAAGTCCCCTCTACCCCCAGATGCATGGTACAACAACATATAATGTTCCACGCTCGAAAACAAGCAATTAATTTCTATAAATACTACATCAGTAAAAAAAAAAAAAAAGATTTTGAGACAAAATCGTAGGTATACCTTAAAGTCAGAAATCAAATGTTGTAAAATGCCTTCTATTTGCACGAGCTCATCATTGGCAATATATAGTCGTTTATTGATAGTTCCTTTTTATCGTTGCCATTATTTGACTCTTAAATTTTATGTATCTATCGATTGAATTATTTTAATCATTACACTTTACTTATTTTTGTTATGTGAATTTCCTTATTCGGCGACATTATCTTTGTTCATTATGGTTTCCTCCAAATTATAAGTAATCTATTCATAAACTATTTGTGAAAGCCCATTGATTTCTCATCTATCAAATATTGATGTACCTTGAAGTAACTTAATATCGAACTAGATAATCCTTCAAAAAAAAAGTAGTCTACTCACAAGTAAAAACAGAAAATAATATGTAGTGATTTGGTTAATTCATCGACAATATCTTCTAATCATTATACCTATAACGAGTTTGATTAGGTGGGTAGAAATGTGTGTCGGAGCGCCGAAGCTATTTCACTAGATTTGACTAATAGCAGTCAGGGTTCTCCACTTGCTATTGCATAGTTCTTGGAAATATCTTGGGCAACTTCCACGAAAGTCACATTGTATGATCAGCGGGTCCAGCACGGCGAGTAGAATTACCAAGAATGTACTTTTGCACTTCAGCTCCTATTTCATCTTTCTTTCAATTTTTCCTACAGTTCGTTCAGTCAAATAATTCACTGCCAAATTGTCCTTCAGCGAGGGGTCATCTTCCCGCCATCTTCCCTCTCATTTTCCCTCGCTCTTAACTTTTTGAGTTCCTCAGCCATCTTTTTCATACCAGTTTTGCGTAGGCGTAGGGATTCCCTCACCGAAAGTCTCTGGGTCCTGCTTCATCTTTCCATCCCTCTTCCATCGACGTAGGCTCCACCTCGTCTGAAGTAAGTCTTCACGCGTCTTTTCGGGGCAAAAAGCCATCGTCCGTCACGCGTTTTCTTCAATGCTCTTACTCCTTTTAAGCTTCAACATTCTCTATATAAGGGATCCATTAAGGGAAGATCCCTCTATGCCTTCTTTCTAGCCTCATGAGATTGTGAGTGAGATCCAAAGGGATAGACTGATCACATATCGTAATCCTTGAATCAAATCGAGTCCATAGAGCCAACCTTCTTAATCTCTCTTTCTTGTTTTTGTCCCCAAGTTCCTCATCTATGGCCTCTTCCGAAAAGAATTACCATGTGTTCGTGAGTTTCAGAGGCACGGACGTCCGCAACAACTTCCTCCGCGATCTCTATGTGGCTCTGAATAAGAAAGGGATATACACTTTTGTGGATAGCGAGGAGCTCAAGAAAGGAGAGCAAATATCGCCGGCGCTAATGAGGGCAATCGAGGAATCGCGCATCGCGATCATCATTTTCTCTGAGGACTACGCTACCTCACGGTGGTGTTTGGAAGAGTTGGCGAAGATCATGGAGTGCAAGGCACAGAAGGAGCTGATCGTGTTGCCGGTGTTTTACAGAGTGGAACCAAGAGAAGTGAGACGGGCGATAAAGGGTTATGGGAGAGCTATGGCTAAGCATGAGTCCGACTCTGAGAAGGATCCGAAGGCAGTGGAGACATGGAAGAAGGCACTCTTCGATGCTGGTAACTTGTCTGGTTGGGTTTGCAATGATGGGTGAGTAAGTGATTGATGTGATGCACTGCTCTGCCATTGTTAGCTGGTGATTGTTTGTTATATGTCAAATTGTATGCAGAGAACCTACAGCTGAAAAACTGATAGACATTGTTAAATCGGTCTTTTTAACTGAAGATACAATGCGGAGATATGCTAAGACAGTAGACACAGTAGTTGAATATCAAAACTTCAAGCTAGCAGATTGATTGAAGTCGATTCTTTCTGTTTGGACAATGAGAAATTTTTGTTTTGGATAAATCGTGCATTCCATAGTATCCGAGTCATTTTGTCTTCAGGTGCAGGTTCACCCTAATGTGTTACTTCTTTTTATCTTATTATTTGCTAATCTTGTTATGTAATTTTCCTTATGACCCTAGAGGTTGAATTCCTGCCATGGCCTTGAAATGCTAAAAAATGTTTCTCTTTCTTTTGAGTGCTTATCAGAGATGAAGCAGAGGTCATACAAAGCATCGTAAAGGAATTACCGATTCATCTAGAGCGAACACCCTTGCATGTTGCTGAGTATCTGGTTGGGATAGATTCCCGAGTTGAAGAACTAATATCATTGTCGCAAAAAGAGTCGGATGGTGATGATGTTCTCATGATAGGTATATGGGGACCTGGAGGTATAGGTAAGACGACGATTGCCAAAGCCACATATAATGCTATTGAAAGACACTTTCAGGGATCTATATTTTTGGAGCGAGTTAGAGAAACTTCGAACAAATGCAATGGTCTAGTTGAGTTGCAAAAAAGACTTCTTTCTCAAACATCTCCTAGACATATTACGGTCTATAGTGAAGGTGAAGGAAGTAGTTTGATAAGAAAAAAACTTTGTCACAAGAAGGTTCTCCTGGTTCTTGATGATGTTGATGATCGGCATCAACTGGCTACATTAGCTGGAGGAGGCGATTGGTTTGGCAAAGGAAGTAGAATCTTTGTAACGACAAGGGATAAGCATTTGGTTACTTCTTCTCATTTCATGAATCGTGTGTATCAAGTTAAAACTTTAAAGGATGATGAGGCGCTAGACCTTTTTGTTTGGCATGCCTTTCAAAACAATGAAAAACCTGAAATAACAAAGGATCTCATAGATAGAGCATTGCATTACGCTAGCGGCCTTCCATTAGCCCTTGAAGTGTTGGGCGCATTCTTACATGGAAGCAAAGAACCAGCATGGAAAAGTGCGCTGGACAAACTCTCCAAAAGTCCTTACAAAGATATCAATCGAGTTCTCATGACAAGCTTCGAAGGATTGGAGGAAAATGAGAGGGAGATTTTCCTCGACATTGCTTGTTTCTTTAAGGGAAAAAGTAAGGAATACATTGAGGAAGTTCTCAACGGTTGTGACTTTGACACAACTATCGGAATAGAAATTCTCATGCAGAGATCCTTGATAACAAATGAGCATGGGACCTTGCAAATGCATGATTTGGTTCAATTGATGGGTCAAAATATTGTTATTCAAGAATGTCCTGATGACCCTGGGAAACGCAGTAGATTATGGGTTTGTCAAGATGTTCAAGACATTCTATGTGAAGACACGGTAAGAGTTGTTTATGTAAACATTGTTACATCTCATTTTTATGTTACTTTGATTTAGACCATATCTTTTAAATCTCAATGGAAATTTTGTGTGAGAACTGAATTTGCTCTGTTATGAATAGGGAACAAATGCAGTAAAGGCCATAGTACTAGACATGCTCGAGCCAGAAGATAAAATTATGAGTCTACTACTAGACATGCTCGAGCCAGAAGATAAAACTATGAGTCTTGTAGAGATGACCATAAAGGCTGATGTTTTCAGAAACATGAGAATGTTGAGAATGCTCATTCTGTCTGAACTGCATATCTCTTCAGAAGGTCCTGTCCGTCTCCCTAATAATCTGAGATGGCTTGAATGGCCCAATGCCCCATCACTAGAATTTGGCTCTAAAATTACTCATATTGATGTCCCAAAAACTCATATCAGAGATTTCGGAGGCAAAATTAAGGTTAGTGCTTTTGATGATTAGTTTTTCCCTTTAGATCTACAAATTTTTACAGAGCTTAATGATTGTACTGATATATATATATATATATATATATATATATATATATATATATTATTTTGTGCAGCATTTTGGAAAGTTGAAGCACATCAATTTCAGTCGATGCAAGTCCCTGGCTAGTGTTCCCAACCTTCAATTGCTTCCAAATCTAGAGAGCTTGAATCTTGATGGGTGTAGAAGCTTAGTGGAGGTTCACCAATCTGTCGCGTATCACGACAAGTTAAAATTTTTGTCACTAAAGTTTTGCTCTAACCTCAGTATCTTTCCTCACACACTCAAGACAAAATCTCTTCAAGCCCTCGATCTCTTTGGTTGCTCTAAACTCAAGAAGTTCTCCGATATACTGGAAAAGATGGAACATCTAGAAGAGCTTGATTTAGGATGGACGGCTATTAAAGAACTGCCCGCATCAGTTGAAAATCTTCTCTCCGTGAAGTTAATAAATTTAGCATTTTGCAAAAAACTCACAACGCTCCCATCAAGTGTTTATAAATTGCAAAATCTAGAGTGTTTGACACTTAAAGGCTGCTCCAATTTTGTTGTGTTTCCAAAGAACTCGGAGGATCCAACTGATCCTAATGGCAATCCGGGATTCCGAAATTTATATCGGCTAGAACTCAATGGCTGCAATCTCTCAAAAATAGAGTTCCTCGAGAGTTCTTCCAGTTTTCCCAAATTGGCGCACCTAGATCTTTACGGCAACAAGTTTACTCATCTACCGACATCCATCAACAAATATGATGATTTGGAACACTTGATTTTGTCTAATTGCAAGCAGCTACAAAAGATTCCTCAGCTTCCGCCAAATATGCATATGTTATGGGCAACAGGTTGCAGATCTCTACAAGAATTTCCAAATTTGTCGGGTCTCTCCTCCAAATGCCTTCTGGTTAACTTATCTTCATGTCCTGAATTATTCCGCAAAGGGGCAAACACGACTGATGTGTTATCACTCAAGGTCAGTCTCTCTCTCTCTCTCTCTCTCTCCGTCCCTTCCTGCGGAATGCTTGATATGCAAACCATTTGTATGACAGGAGCTCCCGAAGATGAGAGAAGTTGACATTATGCTGGATGGAACAGAGATGCCAGAATGGTTTCTCCACTGTAAAGACGGTTCCATATCTTTTATGGTTCCCAGGGACTCGTATGACAAATTCGTAGGACTAGCACTCTGTTTAGTTCTTGGCCCGGAGGAAGGAGAAGTGGAATGTAACATCGAAATTCTTGTCAATGGCCAAACAGTGTTTTGCCAGGCAAGAGGCATCTATTTTCTGAAATCCGATCTTGTATGGGTTACATATCTCCCAAGGAGTAAGCTGTATCAGATGCGTGAAGAAAGGGAGGTTCTGCGAGACGATCAGAACCATTTCCAAGTTCACCTCAAAGCACACAAAGGAAGATTGAAGAAGGGTGGATTCCGTCTAATATGCGAGCAAGAGGAGGATGAGCTGAGGATTGAGCTCCAACACCATCAGCCGACGGAAACAAATTGGCCTTTGGAGGAAAGAGACTCGGACAAAGACAATTGGATAGACGCCGAGGAAGAAGAAAGTTCAAGTGAATCAGATGATGAACTTATCAAAGCAATCGACCCAGAAAATGAAAGACGCTCACTTATCTCAGCAGGTAAGTTCATCGAGCATGGACGAACAGATGGTTGTAACGCTTGGGAAAGTGGCTGTCGAAGTCGTGGGCACTGGCTTACGAAGCAATTCTTGAGGGAGCGAGGTATGAGATTCTGAGTCCAGTGCCTTTTGCTTTTCCCTTGTTCATTTTTCAGTGTCTACTGTAAGTTTTTGGATGTGTGCTCCTTCAATTCAAGTGCAAAAATCATTATGAAATACAGGATTCATATAATGCTACTGACAAGGTTGAGGTTGAGGAGCTTCCCTTTTCCCCTTCTCTCTTTACTTCATGTGGACGTAATATTGCTGGATAAATGGACATACTACTGCTCACGAAAGTGCATTCATGTCGCATGGTTTTATCTTTTCATTCCTTAAAACCCAATCCTCTCCCTCATTTCTCTTCATTTTTATATTAATTATTGGAAGAATATTGTTCAGCGAGTGCTCTGGAAATTCTTATTTAGCGCCCAGTCGAAATTTTATGATTTTTAATGCACGGATTGTTCTCGTGTTTTACAAAGTCAATATTTATTAGATTACTACGAGCGACATATGCAGAACCAATAGATTGAATCCCACGGGCGCTTTTCAGGAACACTACTACTACTACCACCATCAGAAGTACTTTCGCTGTTTTTTCGACGAGAGGCGATGGGATGGAATCCTCCATATCCGGGCGAAATGAGATATATTCAATCCTCTCAGACGACGTCGCATGAAAGCATTATCCTCATTTTTACTCAGATATGTCGATAGCGTAGCGGCGCTACCCGTACCGACTCCCAAGACGAGACGCCGTTGACTCATCACTCACTCTATCGTCAAGGTTTTAAGCTAATATTCTAATTATCAAACTAAAAAATCCTTTCACTGCTATTAGACACTTATGAGGGCGATCGAGGAATCGCGCATCGCCATCATCACTGAGGACTATGCTTCCTCATGGAGGTGTTTGGAAGAGTCGTCGAAGATCATGGAGTGCAAGTCACAGAAGAAGCTGATTGTGTTGCTGGTGTTTTACAAAGTGGAACCAAGAGAAGTGAGAGGCGGAAGAGAGGGGTGCGAGAGAGCTATGGCTAAGCACGAGCCCAAGTTTGAGAAGGATTCGGAGACAATGAAGAGATGGAAGAAGGCTCTTTTCGATACCAGTAACTTGTCTAGGTGAGATCTTAATGATGGATAAGTAAGTACACACTGCTGTGCCATTGTTAGCCAGTGATTTTTGGTTTTATTTCAAACTGTATGCAATAAATTACCACTGAAAGCTTATTTACATTGTCAAATCGCTCTTTTTAATTGATATTGTCAAACTTGCTGAGGAAGCAACACTATGGGAAGGAGACTAGGTCATCCTACAGACCATATATAAAATCAGAAGTGGGTCCTCCTGATATCCGTCCCTTTCGCTTCATATTATTCCCCTGACATGGTTGGGGTTGAGGAGCTTCCTTTTTCCCTCTCTTTCTTTATGATTTGTGATGGAGATTGCATTAATACAGAGTTAAGCGGATGCTTGTTGACATTAGATTGATATAATCGTATAGGTAAAGACATGAGGCTTCTAAGATGTAAATTATTAATGGATTCAAAAAAATATGAACAAAAAAAAAAGGAGAGAAAGGGGTAATGTAGGAATCTGCTTCTAAGATGGTCACATGTAACAGACAATCGAAAATCGGTTTATTGGTTTTTATCCTGCTTTTATTCCAATTAAATTCTGTGTTTTTTCTCTCTAGGATTCCATATTTTGATTCACTCCATGACCTTTAAATTCAAAATTCTTCTCGGTCCTCATGGCTTTTTCTCTTCTCTGCCTTTTCTTGCTCCGTCTGGCTTTAGGTTTCTGTGCATGGCCAGCTGCTCACATTACTTCTCAAAGCAAGATTGACAGGAATCCTATATTAACAACGCTAATCTCAGTTTGAGATTGCAAAAGTTTCTTTTTCCTTTTGTGTTTCTTCGTTGATTTTCTTGGGGAGTTATGGTTTGGAGAAAAGCTCGTGCTTACTGCAATCAAAAGTTGCTCAAAGGAGCTGTACTTTTGTTGGGCGTTTCTCTAGTTGTGTTTTTCCTGGCATCATCAGTACCATATGACTACAGGCGCTCGAGTTATGGTTCATGCATGCCAGCTTCTTGCGGTTCATGCTCTTGCATTTGCCCTTTGAAGCAACGAATATTTCCCTTGGCTTCAGGTAAGTCTAACGGTAGAGATTGAGTTAGTATATCGCAGAGGCTTCTCAGTTGGCAATCTGAATAACATGTTTTCATGATGGTTGGAGTCAGTTTTGTATTGTTCTTCTTCCATGGTTTTTTTTTTCAGTAGAAGTATTGGAACTTTAGTGTTGAGTAAATCCAGACTAACTGGTTGAATTTTTGTTTGTTGAGAACAATTAATGATGAACAAGTTTGAGTCTTTGATGGCTTATAGGCAAGTTAGTAATGTTTGTATTTCTCCTTATTGGAGTGTTGCTGGTAAGGCTTGGTATCTTGTCCCGGGGAATCTTGCGTCTGATGTGGTCAATTTGTCAATCTATGTCTCTTTTCTACACAGATTGCGGTGAAAATGATATGAAGGAGAGCAGATGGGATATGTTGAAGGAGCAACTGAGCTTCCTAGAAACCGTAGCAAAGGAAACAGTGGCGCGCACCGAGGCATTAAGAGAGGATGCTAAGAAGACCTCGCTGAGATTCAGGGTTGAGGCCAACAAGTGCAATGCCAGGGTGGCGGCTCGCGAGCTAAGCAGAGAAAGGGCTGAAGCATGGCTGGTTGAGGAGCGTAAGCTCGCGGCATTGTGGGAGAAACGAGCCCGTGACAGAGGGTGGAAGGACAGTGATAAAGTATACTTGTACAGAAAAACGGAATATGACGATAGCTGCTAGGTTCTTGATTATAAGGTAATTTTATAGAGGATTCATGAAGTCTCGTGTAAAGTATCACACATTTGAACAACTTTTGCCAGGTGAATATGAGTTGGAAAGAGGGTGCACTCTTCATAAGAGATTACATTAATGTGTAAGCCTACTCTTTTGTGCAGTCCTCGCAACTACAAGTTATCTACTAGCTGCTCTCTTTTGAGGACTGCATATATATTGAAGTTGAATTGCTGATTCACGACATACAGGTTGTTCCGAGTTTTTGGTGCAATTTCTTCAGTAGCAATACTCTCTTTTTAAGGAACAACTGCAGCATGCAATTTCTTCGTCGGAATTTGATTTTGCTACATCATGTTGTCTTCGACACAATGTAAAGCTCTATAAGTAGTTTCCCATCCAACCTAGGCCGGGACAAGAACCTAAAGCCGCTTAAAAATATTTTTTGCATCCCCTTCCCGATCATCTCCCTACCATAAAAAGGGTAAACAGGCATGAACAAATCCAAAGGAAGAAGAAGAAAATCCAGTCAAAGCTGTAATGCCAGGTCATCTCCACGTCATATGCAAATCCGAACTCCTCTATCCTCTCCTCTCAGACGACGTCGCATAAAGGCATCACCCTCACCGCCACGCGTCCCGACTCCCAAGACAAGACGCCGTTGACTCATTACTCTCTCTCTTTCTCTCTCCGACGATTGATCATGCCTTCTTCGATGGCGCTGTTGATCCTCCGTCGCAACCTCCATGGTCGTACCTCCTCGCTCCTCCAGGCGAGGCTCTTCTCCGTTCGCCGGAGGCGGCAGTGGCGGCGGCTGCTGCAGCGAAGCGACGGGCCTCGGAGCCGAAGCCCATCGAGAAGATAATGGTGGCGAACCGAGGCGAGATAGCTTGCAGGATCATGAGGACGGCGAGGAGGCTCGGGGTTCGAACCGTCGCCGTCTACAGCGACGCCGGCGCCGGCGCTCTCCACGTCAGGTCCGCCGAGGCCGTCCGCATCGGCCCCGCTCCGGCTCGCCTCAGTTACCTCAGTGGAGCATCCATCATCGACGCCGCGCTTCGCACCGGTGCTCAGGTGAGGGGTTGAGAACTGACCATCTGCTGTTTGAAATGCGTGTAATCGCTGTGGTTGGAGGATGGGGGATTTCGCATGCGGCATGGCGGCATGTTTGATTCTGGTTGTGAGAAATGGTCGTGTTCGTTAGAGCAGTGGTTGTTAGCTTGGAGCGAATGGATTTGGTGACGGCGGAGGAAACTCGTGAGATCGTGAGTTTCAAGTGTTGGAGCTCAATTCCTATTTGTTCATTGAGGTTTCCTCCACATTACTCAGGAAAAACTATCTGTGAAACGTGTGCTTGACTAATAGCAATCAAGGTTCTACACTTGCTAGTCCATCTTTCTTTGAAGTATGTTGGGCAACTTCCACGAAGGTCACATTGTACGATCTCGTCGGTTCAAACAAAGTGGGTAGAACTTACTCCTGCATTTCAGCTCCGATTTCATCTTTCTTTAATTCTTCCTACAGTTTAATCACATAATTCAGCCCAAAATCGTCCTTTAATGAGGGGGCCATCTTCTTCCTGCCTTCTTGCCTCAGAGCTCCTTCTCCAAACTTTTTGAGTTTCTCAGCCATCTTTCCCGTACCAGTTTGCATTGAGATTCCCTTACTGAAAAGGTGTATCCTCATACAGTTTGAGATCCCGCTTTATCTTTCCTTCCCTCTCCATCGACACAAACTCCACCTCGTCTAGAGTAAGTCTTCACACGGCTTTTTGGGCAAAAAGCGATCGTCACGTGTTTTCTTCAGTGCTCTTACTCCTTATAATCTTCAACATTCTCGAGATAAGGGATCCATTAAGGGAAGATCCCTCTATGCCTTCTTTCTAGCTTCATGAGATTGTGAGTGAGATCCAAAGGGAAAAACTGATCACATATCGTAATCCCTGAATCAAATCGAGCCAACAGAGCTAACCTTCTTAATCTCTCTTTCTTGTTTTTGTCCCCAAGTTCCCGACATATGGCCTCCTCCAAAAAGAATTACCATGTGTTCGTGAGTTTTAGAGGCACGGACGTCCGCAACAACTTCCTCCATGATCTCTATGCAGCTCTGAATCAGAAAGAGATATACACTTTTGTGGATAGCGAGGAGCTTAGGAAAGGAGAGCAAATATCGCCGGCGCTTATGAGAGCGATCGAGGAATCGCGCATCGCGATTATCATTTTCTCCGAGGACTACGCTTCCTCACGGTGGTGTTTGGAAGAGTTGGCGAAGATCATGGAGTGCAAGGCACAGAAGGAGCTGATTGTGTTGCCAGTGTTTTACAAAGTGGAACCAAGAGAAGTGAGACGGGCGATAAAGGGTTATGGGAGAGCTATGGCTAGGCATGAGTCTGATTCTGAGAAGGATCCAAAGGCAGTGGAGACATGGAAGAAGGCTCTCTTTGATGCCGGTAACTTGTCTGGTTGGGTTTGCAATGATGGGTAAGTGATTGATGTGATGCACTGCTCTGCCATTGTTAGCTGGTGATTGTTTGTTATATGTCAAATTGTATGCAGAGAACCTACAGCTGAAAAACTGATAGATATTGTTAAATCGGTCTTTTTAACTGAAGATTCAATGCGGAGATATGCTAAGACAGTAGACACAGTAGTTGAATATCAAAACTTCAAGCTAGCAGATTGATTGAAGTCGATTCTTTCTGTTTGGACAATGAGAAATTTTTGTTTTGGATAAATCGTGCATTTCATAGTATCCGAGTCATTTTGTCTTCAGGCGCAGGTTCACCCTAATGTGTTACTCATTTTCATCTTATTATTTGCTAATCTTGTTATCTAATTTTCCTTATGACCCTAGAGGTTGAATTCCTGCCATGGCTTTGAAATGCTAAAACGCGTTTCTCTTTCTTTTGAGTGCTTATCAGAGATGAAGCAGAGATCATACAAAGCATCATAAAGGAATTACCAATTCATCTAGAGCGAACACCCTTGCATGTTGCTGAGTATCTGGTTGGGATAGATTCCCGAGTTGAAGAACTAATATCATTGTCACAAAAAGAGTCGGATGGTGATGACGTTCTCATGATAGGTATATGGGGACCTGGAGGTATAGGGAAGACAACGATTGCTAAAGCCACATATAATGCTATTGAAAGACACTTTCAGGGATCTATATTTTTAGAGCGAGTTAGAGAAACTTCGAACAAATGCGGTCTACTTGAGTTGCAAAAAGGACTTCTTTCTCAAATCTTACCTTCTAAACGTCTAACGGTCCATAGTGTTGCTGAAGGAGTTAGCTTGATAAAGGAAAGACTTTATTGCAAGAAGGTTCTCCTGGTTCTTGATGATGTTGACCATCCGTGTCAACTGAATGCATTAGCTGGAGGAGGTAATTGGTTTGGCAAAGGAAGTAGAATCTTTGTAACAACAAGGGATAAACATTTGGTTACTTCTTCTCGTTGCATGAATTGCGTGTATCCAGTTAAAACTTTAGACGGGCATGAGGCATTAGACCTTTTTGTTTGGCATGCCTTTCAAAACAGCGAAAAAACTGAAATAAGAGAGGATCTCATATATAGAGCACTACATTGCGCTAGTGGCCTTCCATTAGCCCTCCAAGTGTTGGGCTCATTCTTATGTGGAAGAAACGAAGCAGCATGGGAAAGTGAACTGCGAAAACTCTCCAAGAGTCCTGACAAAGATATCAATCAAGTTCTAAAGATAAGCTTCGATGGACTGGAGGATGACGAAAAGGAGATTTTCCTTGACATTGCTTGTTTCTTTAAGGGAAAAAGGATAGAATACATCAAAAAAATTCTTGATGGCTGTGGCTTTGAGACAACTATAGGAATAGAAATTCTCATTGACAGGTCCTTGATAAGAAAGAAGCACGGGACCCTGCAAATGCATGATTTGGTTCAGTCGATGGGTCAGAATATTGTTAATCAAGAATGTCCCGATGACCCCAGGAAACGCAGTAGACTATGGCTTTTTGAAGATGTTCAGGATATTCTATGTGAAGACGGGGTAAGAGATGTTTATGTAAACATTGTTATATCTCATTTTTATGTTACTTTGATTTGGACAATATATGTAAATCTCAATGAAAATTTTGTGTGAGAACTGAATTTGCTTTGTCATGGATAGGGAGCGAATGCAATAAAGGCCATAGTATTGGACTGGCCCGCACCAAAAGGGGGAAGAACAATGATTCCTGAAGAGAGAACCATGAGTCCTGATGCTTTCGGAAACATGAAAATGTTGAGAATGCTCATTTTGAAGGAAGTGCATAGCTCATCACGAGATCCGGTTTATCTCCCCAAGAATCTGAGATGGCTTGAATGGCCCAATGCCCATTTCTAGAATTTGGCTCTGGTCGGAAGAAACTTGTTGGACTTGATATCCAGAAAAGTCACATCAGACAAGTAGACGGCAAATTTAAGGTTAGCACCAATGATAACTAGCTTTTCCCTTTTCATAACTACAAATATTTTCAGAGCTTAATGATTGTATTACTATTTTATTTTCCCCAGAATTTTGAATGTTTGAAGTACATCAATTTCAGTCGATGCAAGTCCCTGGTTAGTGTTCCTGACCTTTCATCAATTCCAAATCTGGAGAGCTTGAATCTTGATGGGTGCAAAAGTTTGGTGAAGGTTCACCAATCTGTCGCATGTCATGACAAGTTAAAATTTTTGTCACTACAGTTTTGCTTTAATCTCAGTAACTTTCCTCACACACTCAAGGCAAAATCTCTTCAAGCCCTCGATCTCTTTGCTTGCTTTAAACTCGAGAAGTTCTCTGATATACCGGAAAAGATGGAACATCTAGAAGAGCTTCATCTAGGTTGGACGGCTATTAAAGAACTGCCTGCATCAGTTGAAAATCTTGTCTCCGTGAAGATAATAAATTTAAGAAAATGCAAAAGACTCCCAACGCTCCCATCAAGTGTCTATAAGTTGCAAAATCTCGAGCATCTGAATCTTGGAGGCTGCTCCAATTTTGTCATGTTTCCAAAGAACTTGGAGGATTCAACCAATCCTAATGGCAATCCGGGATTCCGAAATTTACATCGGCTACATCTTGATGGCTGCAATCTCCCAGAAGTGGAGTTCCTTGAGAGTTCTTCCTGTTTTCCCAACTTGGGGCACCTAGAGCTTTCCGGAAACAAGTTTACTCATCTGCCAACAAGCATCAACAAATACCACAATTTGGAACACTTGTGGGTCAATAAATGCAGACAGCTACAAAAGATTCCTCAGCTTCCGCCAAATGTGCATATCCTATGTGCAGATGGTTGCAGATCTCTACAAGAATTCCCAGATTTGTCGAGTCTCTCGTCCAACTACCTCGACGTTGACTTGTCATCATGTCGTGAATTATTCCGCAAAGGGGCAAGTACGGCTCGTGTTATCACGCAAGGTTAGAGACTCTCTCTCTCTCTGTCTCTGTCTCTCTCCCTCTCACTAACCATGAGTGCTTGATATGCGAACTATTTGATTGACAGGAGCTCCCGAAGATGAGATATGTTGACATTACCCTGATTGGGAGAGAGATGCCAGAATGGTTTCTCCACTGTAAAGACAGTTCCATATCTTTCATGGTTCCCGGGGACTTGAGTGACAAGTTCTTAGGAATAGCACTCTGTATTGTTCTTGGCCCAAAGGAAGGAAAAGCGGTTGATGTTGACTGTGGCTTCAAAATTGATGGCAAAGGGTGGTTTGGTCAATGGCGACGATTTCGTTCAATGAAATCTGATAATGTGTGGATTCAATATTTGCGGCGCAGTGAGCTGCATATAGAAGGGGAGCTTCCGCGAGACGATTGGAGCCATTTCCGAGTTCGCCTCGTTGTATCAAAAGGAAGATTGATTAAGTGGGGATTCCGTCCTATAACCGAGCAAGAGGAGGATGATCTGAGGATCGTGCTCCAACACCATCAGCCGAATGAAACAAATCAGTCTTCGGAGGAAAGAGACCCAGAAGAAGACAATTGGAAAGACACCAAGGAAAAAGAAAGTTCAAGTGAAACAGATGATGAATCTAACAATGAAAAGCTCTCTCAGCCGAATGAAACGAATTGGGATTCGGAGGAGAGAGAATCAGAAGAAAACAATTGGATACCGGACACAAATTGTGTCGAAGGAGGTGCCTGTCGAAGTTTCAACTCGTGGGAGAAGCTACTATTGGGGTCATCGTACAGACAAAAAAGAAATATAGAAAGTTCGTACAGCTGAATGGATCCACGCAGAAAGTTCATGTTAAAGAGACGATGAATCTTGATGCATTTTGCTTTTCCCTTTTTTCCGTCCTTACTGGATGTTTTTGATTGTCTGCTCCTTCGATTCACATTTAGAATCATTATGAATTAAAGGTTTCATATCATGTTACCGGCATGGCTGAGGTTGAGGAGCTTTCTTTTTCCCACTTTCTTTTGTGATTCGTGATGCGGAGTGCATTTATACAAAATTAAGTGGATGCTTGTTGAATGACCACGGTCTTCCAAGTTGCTCTGTGAGGCTCATCACATAGACCTCACCTCTGTCACCTCTCTTCATCCAATCAATGATGCCAATACTTCATGCTTGATAATTCATTATCGATGGTAGGTTTTGCTCAATCTAATGTGATCTTCATCTTTTCGGGAGTGTTGATTTGATTGTGTCAAAGATCAAAAGGTCTATGTAGGGAAGACTAGTTAATTCCTCTATTATTACTAGCCAGATTGCATTCCCTCCCACTTCCTTTTAATGTTAATCAGACATCACTTTAACCTAGCTGTCGCATCAAGTGTCTTACCATGTTCGTGCCAATTCTCAAGCTTCGCCAGCAGTTTTATGCAACCAATATCTCATACACTGAAAGGCAACTTCAAACAAATGCGAAGTAGTAGTATCACCCACCAATTTCTCTAGTGAAATGGCTATTCCGTAAGACAAAATTGACGTTGTGAGGATTTTCATTTCAGCTAACATCCGATCACTCCCACCATTCTCTCTATCTCATCAACAACGCCTGGGATCCAATCCTCTCCATTCCTATCGGAATCGAAGAGAGAGAGAGAGATGCGGATGGTCATGGAATATAGCCAGTTGCATGAAATGAACTTGCACAATCTGGCAAGAGGAGCATATCAACTGGGCCAAAGGGGCTGTTTTTTTTCTTGTTATGGATGCAATATTGCTGGATGATGGACACATCGTTCCTACAAAATACACAAGTACATTTATGTTATAATGTATCATCTTTTTATTCCATAAAACCCAATTATCCACCTTATTTCTGTTCATTTTTATTATAATCATTGGAATTATTTTTTTAACGAGTGTCCTTAGAGTACTTATTAAGCACCCAATCAACGAAATTTTACAATATCTAATGTGCAGACCCTCCTTACCATAATTGGAAGTGAGCAGGCAAAAGCATTTTTATTATAATTATTGGAAGGATTTTTTTAACGAGTGTCCTAAGAGTACTTAATTTTACAATATCTAATGTGCGGACCATCCTTACCATAATACTACCAAATTGGAAGTGAACAGGCAAAAGCAAACCCAAAAGAAGGAGAAAGGATTTGACTGTCGACTCGAGCGGGGGCAATGCGAAGTGGGATTATCCAGTTCAAAGTCGAAATGCCAGGTCATCTCCACGTCAGATGCAAATCCGAACTCTCTTCTATCCACTCAAACGACGTCGCATAAAAGCATCATCCTCTTCCCTACCCGTCCCAGCCAAGAAGACGCCGTTGACTCATCACTTTCTCTCTCTCTCTCTTGACTAATCATGCCTTCTTCAATGGCGTTGCTGATCCTCCGTCGCAGCCTCCATGGTCGAACCTCCTCGCTCCTCCAGGCGAGGCTCTTCTCCCGTTCGCCGGAGGCGGCGGCGGCGGCGGCGGGGGCTCTGAAGCGGCGAACCTCGGAGCCGAAGCCCATCGAGAAAATACTGGTGGCGAACCGAGGCGAGATAGCTTGCAGGATCATGAGGACGGCGAGGAGGCTGGGGATTCCGACCGTCGCCGTCTACAGCGACGCCGACGCCGGCGCTCTCCACGTCAGGTCCGCCGACGAGGCCGTCCACATCGGCCCCGCTCCGGCTCGGCTCAGTTACCTCAGCGGAGCGTCCATCGTCGACGCCGCGCTTCGCGCCGGTGCTCAGGTGAGGGGTTGAGAATTAACTATCTGTCGTTTGAAGTGCCAGTAATCGCTGCGGTTGGAGGATACGGGATTTCGCATGTAGCATGATTCCATGTTAGATTCTGGCCGTGAGAAATGGTCGTGTTCGTTAGAGCAGTGGTTGTTAGCTTGGAGTGAATGGAATTGGTGACGGTGAAGGAAATTTGTGAGAATTTGAGTTTCAAGTATTGGAGCTTACTAGTTCCTATTTAGTGTTGCCTCCGTGAACTTACTGCTACTCTACAAATTTTAGATGGATGATGATATTATATACGCTATCCTGATGAATGCTGAGGGAGCATTTCTCTGTGTCGAATTGTTTCCAAGTCTCTGGACGAAATAACATTTCCAATTGTTTCTTGTCTTCATGGGTGTTGCTTTAAATCCCAAGTTAGGTGGCCTTCTGTTGGCTGAAAGAGCGGTTGAAGGGTTATGGATATCTGCTGTATAGTAACCTGATCTCTGTCAATTCAGTAGACTGCAATTGCCTAATTTGTTAGTACGTGTGGGGCATGCTTTCAGCATGGCTATCTTTTTTGATTACTAGGCTATCCACCCAGGATATGGTTTTCTGTCAGAGTCAGCTGAATTTGCTCAGCTCTGTGAAGATAATGGCCTCACTTTCATTGGTCCTCCTGCATCAGCTATTAGAGACATGGGTGACAAAAGGTATGAAAGAGGAACCTTCTGCCGTTGTATGTTCACTGTTTCTATACTAATTGGGTCTGCTTAATTGGTTCCGTGTGGGAGACAAGAATTCTGTATCTTTATTCTTTGAATGATAATATATGTTTATCCAGTGCATCAAAAAAGATAATGGGTTCTGCTGGGGTTCCACTTGTGCCTGGGTATCATGGTGATGAACAGGACATTGACTTTATGAGGTCGGAAGCAGAGAAGATTGGTTATCCCGTTTTGATAAAACCAACACATGGAGGTGGGGGGAAGGTATGTTTTTTTTCTCTGTCGAAAAGATCACCGATATATCTAATGTTCTTAGAGATCTAGAGTTTGACATCATATTCAAATGCATTTAGCTTTCCTTTTCTTTTCGTTTTCCTTGAGGCTGTTACTATCTCACAACTTATTCTTCATACATATAGGGTATGAGGATTGTTCAAAGTGCAAATGAATTCGTCGATTCCTTCTTAGGAGCACAACGTGAGGCTGCTGCTTCTTTTGGTGTAGACAAGATCTTACTGGAGAAATATATCACAAGACCGAGACATATAGAAGTCCAGGTACCTATAATGCTGATAAAACAAAAAGTATTTAAACAGAATGCACTTGTTCTCTTTGTCAGTCATGTCCTTGAGCCCAAGTGATCTCTTGTTTATCTGAATTTTTATATCCAGCGCAACATATCAATCTGTTTGAACTTGCCTGATTGATGTTTATGAATATGTCGTGACCAGCTAAATTGTTTCTCTTATTGTTTTAGATATTTGGAGACAAGTATGGAAACGTACTCCACTTAAATGAGAGAGATTGCAGTGTACAAAGAAGACATCAGAAGATTATTGAAGAAGCTCCTGCTGTAAGAACTGCATTTTGATTCTAATCTCGGTTTTCACGATTTGGAACTGCTAGACTATAATGAGAGTGCCACTGGTGCAGCCAAATGTTACTAGCGACTTCCGCACCCACTTAGGTCAAGCTGCTGTTTCCGCAGCCAAGGTACTGTATCCGAATTGATTAGAAGCTGTATTATATTGTAAAACGCGTACCATTGGATTGACTATATTAGCTTAGCAATCTGTTTTCTCTCAATGCCCTTTTGCAAGCAAAGGACTACAATTGAGATAACTATTCAGTTCAGAATACAGTCTATAAAATATCTAATATATATGGTCAGAAGAATCACAAAGTTGAATGAATTGGCAAGAAATAGTGTATATGTGTCACCGACGACATATTTACTTGCAAAATAGGCATACATTAGACAATGAGGTAGTAGAACAAAGAAGAGGACCATGTGCCAATATGGACCTGGGCACCAGAATCTGCATTGTACTGAGAAATTCTGTCTTTATGGCTTTGTTGTCTGCTCAGTATAAAGGTGGTCTTAGATGGACTTAGGGGATTAACCTTTGCAGTCTTTTTTTATTTGAGTACCATTGCCTTTTGTCTAGGCGCCAGTACAACAATTCTTGCCTTATCTCTTGCCATTCATGTGAATGCCATGAACTTCGAGGAAGTATCCTAACCTTAGCAGCAAATTTCACTGTTGTTATCACTTACTTCGTTTCACCTTTGATCGGACTTGAAATTGGCTTTGCCCAAGTCTAGGGATAATCGTTGGCTTTCATGACAGTGCATACTAGCTGCTGCTGAAATTCAGGGTCCAACTAAATGATTCCGGATAAATAGATTCCATTTTGACAAATGTCCCCTACCACCAGTTATTGATGTTTGGTGCAAATGAGATTTGTCCTTCCTATCATTTTGAGTCCTGCATGTAAGTCAATAGTTTTGATTTCTTGTGTTTGTGTGGACAAGGAACTGTTCTTTTCTGAGTGCATGAGTTTACTGATGAACTTTTGGTCTTTGGATCCACCAAAGCCAAAGTTCCATTTTCTTGTTTAGCTCACCATACAAAGATCATGTGGCTAATGGATTACATATATGGTTTATCTGTCTTCTTTCGTCATGATTCTGATGAACTGCTTAATAGATTTATGTTTCCTCTTGGAATATTGAGGCAAAATTCCTTTACAATATGTGAAGGCAGTGAATTATCACAATGCTGGCACTGTGGAGTTCATAGTTGATACTACTTCTGGCCAATTTTACTTCATGGAGATGAATACCCGTCTACAGGTGCTTTGATGATTCTATCTGTCTAATTTTTGAACTTATGTCACAGATGGAATCTTTCTAAAGTTTGTTTTGTATTCTCTGCCAGGTTGAGCATCCTGTGACTGAGATGATTGTTGGTCAAGACCTTGTTGAGTGGCAAATTCGTGTTGCCAATGGTGAACCCCTTCCCATCGATCAGTCAGAGGTTCCGTTGTTAGGTCTGTGATTTTTCTCGTGAAGTCATAGCAAAGTACTTCCTACATGTTCTCTGGATATGTGTTCATTATCAACTTGTGATGATGTAGTTGAACACTAGATGACCTGTGCAATGCACTTTTGATAATGGGCCTGTGCATGTGTGTGAGCGCGTGCAGGCACATGTGTTCAGAGATTTAATTATGGAGATATATATAAAATACGTCCCTCTTCTGCTTTATCGTTTGGACGGTTTGCAAGTAGGTAAGGGTTGCAGGGAAGAAAAAGTAGTTTATTTCTAAGTGAAATGTTCATCATGTTTTTCTTTTAAATGGCCTATTATATGGCAGCATTTTTCCATTTGGTTGTTGGCAAGTAGAAGTACAACTGGCTTAGGTAAATGGTTTAGATGTTCTCTATAAACAGTTGTCCTTCTTTTTTATAAACTTTGACAAAGGAATATATAGTCAGAATAATAATACATGCTATCTTCTTATTCATATTCTTGATGACAGGTCATGCATTTGAAGCCAGAATATATGCTGAAAATGTTCCTAAAGGATTTCTTCCAGCGACTGGAGTCCTTCATCACTATCGTCCTGTTCCAGGCACATCAAGTGGTCAGTTACATCAGAGATCTAGCTAAATTTCCATCAGATAATTTGACATTGTTTGAAGATCTGTCTTCTTCTTTTGGAATGAAGAATCGTAATGCTTATAATGATTTTCCTTTAAGAAACTCTTCCCTGTCTTGTGCTTTTGAAAAGCTTTGATAGTGCTGAGTTGGCCATAATGTGCTGGATATGTCATCTGGCAGTGAGGGTCGATACTGGAGTTGAGGAAGGAGACACTGTTAGCATGCATTATGATCCTATGATTGCGAAGCTTGTTGTATGGGGAGAAAGCCGGAGTGCAGCACTGGTTAAACTGAAGGATAGCTTGTCAAAGTTTCAGGTATCTTTTATGAAGATATCAGTTCTTCGATGAGAGCAAAGCACTTATAATGATTCTTTTGAACTATCAAATTTATGTACATGGATCGCTAGTTTGATAGGTCTTCGGGCTTGACTAAACTTTTCTTCTTGAGTTGTCCTATGGCATTGCATAATTAAACGAAGCGCAATGATGAAACACATCCATGACATGATGAGTGCTTTCCTTCTGATGATGACTCCTTCAGAATTTAATTCCACTTAATTGTTTGAGATTTCTTATCGTTTCCTCCTTTAGAAGTTTCTTTTGCTTTAGTCTCAGATGATCAACTTTGACAGGTTGCAGGCCTTCCAACCAATATAAATTTTCTCAGAAAGCTTGCTAATCATTGGGCATTTGAGGATGGAGATGTGGAAACTCATTTTATTGAGCACTTTAAAGATGACCTCTTTGATGATTCCTGTCATGAAAAGGAGGTGTTCAAGGAGGCTATATATAGTGCAGCCCTGGTTGCTGCATGCATTTGCAATAAGGAAAATTCAAATTTTAGAGAAGGTTTTCCTGGTGAATTCAATGTGCTATGTGATTGTATTGTCTTCCATTCTTTGTTAGTAATTCCTTGTAATGTGAAATTTCTCTTTGCTCAGGAGGCAATGGATTAAACTCCATATGGTACGCTAATCCCCCTTTTCGAGTCAATCACTGTGCGAAGCGTGTCTTTGAATTTAAGTGGGATAACGATTATGATAGCACTGGCTCAAAACCGCTGGTGCTTTCTCTTACTTATCAGGCTGATAGGCAATATGATATCGAGGTACTTTCCCATCTGCAGTAAGTTAAATATTAGAATTAACTGTAAAACCACTCCAAAAAAATATTGCGGTTCTTTGTTCCAGCATTATAGTTTATTATGAATTTTCAATTGTTGCCGACAAATTGAGCATCATTGGCATAGATAAAACTCATAATGCTCTTCATCTTCTCACAGGTAGAAGGAGAAGGCACTTCCTTGGGCTTTCATGTCAAAGTGACATACCTAGGCAATGATTTTAGAGTTGAAGTCGATGGTGTCAGTATTCAAGTTAGTTTAGCAACCTACGAGAAGGTATATTTCTGTTCTGACTGTACTGTCTTTTTATCTGTGCCATCTTGTGTAGTTGCATATCAAAATTCTTATTGGGGAGAAAAATCATATGCCCCAAATCAGATGGTTGTGGTGTGGTCCTGCGAGTACTTTATCTGTAAAGATTGCAGTAAACCCATCATTTAAGTGTGCACCCACGATAATTGGTTCACCATGCTTTTCTTAACCATAATTTTCCAAATTTCACATTTAGTTTTCTTTTTCTTTTTCTTTTTCTGATAGAAGCCAGTCGGGATGGCCACATTATCAATGAGCATTTGTTGCCAAATAAAGTTGCAAGAGTAAAAGAAAATAACAAACAACACTAGGCAAGAAACTGCCATTCACTTGCAAACGAAAATTATGAATGCCTCAAATAATTTGAATATAGTATAGATAAATAATATTCTTAAAAAAAAAAATAAATAATATTCTTAACTAATCTTAGGAAGTCTTCTGAGTTTAGTTCTTCAGCAGGATGGGTAAACTTAGTCCCAATTGTTTTCTGCATTTTAGACCATCATTAAATGCTTAAATACATGTCTAGCGATTATGTATTTCCTTATGAAAGATTGAGTCAAGTCATACTTACTTACTCAACAAAACCATAAAACTCAGGGTGTCGTATCTTTGTCTTCGGGGATGCACAGTTTGGCGTAATTTTTTAGTCAGCTAGTCTTGACATGGTATTCCATGTGAACAAGATTGAGCTCATATTCTAGTTGATTATCTACGCTCTACTTTGGTTTATATGACTTAAGCTCCAAATCATGATCAAAGTCTGAAACTTTGTTGAGGGATGGTCAATGTCCTGTCTTTCCTGTAAGTTTGGGAGTAATTGATTAGATGCTCCGTCCTCTTCTGTTAATGAAGAATTTTTGTTTTGGCAGGATCTGGATAAGCATATTCATATCTGGCACGGGTCTAAACATCATCATTTCAGACAGAAACTGGGACAGCCATTGTTCGACGACGACAACAGCCAACACAAGCCCAGTTTTGAGATGGCATCACATCCACAGGGAACGGTAGTGGCACCAATGGCAGGTTTAGTGGTTAAGGTCCTGGCGAAGGATGGGATGCGAGTGGAGGAAGGTCAACCTATATTGGTTTTAGAAGCAATGAAAATGGAGGTATGCGGTAGTGCTAGATTCACCTGGTACATTTCACCTTTATGTTCCCCCGTATGGAAGAACTGAAAGTTTCTGTCGGTCACAGCATGTTGTCAAAGCACCGTCTGCTGGGCATGTTCATGGGCTTGCCGTAACTGCTGGTCAACAGGTTCCTGACAGTAGTGTTCTCTTCAGCATTAAGGTTAGCAATTTCTTTACGATGAACTTTTTCAACGAGTCAACTAATCTAAATGAAGATTCTTTGACTATTTATCCTGATATTACTCACAGGAATAGTATCCAGACCAGGAAGAATAATTCAAAATAAAACAAATCAGTGCACATGAGAAATTGTCACGATGACGGTGATTGTTTGCGACAAGGAGTGGAAGTTCACTAAATGCCGGCGAGGAAAGGCAGTCACTAAATGTATCAAATGTTATTTGTTACATTGTATATTTACACAGCCAAATGCGCAATTTCTGCTCTCGTCTATTGGCGGAGTCGATCGGACTGTAAAACATGTACATTTTTCGGGATTCATAGGCAGATGTTCCATGTATTGGATGGCTTTCGTCCTATGAACTTATGTCCTAGTTTTCTCTGCTACTCCTAGGGGATGGACGTATCATAGCAATTCTAACGGTAGTTCTCCTGCAGGTTGATTAATCTAAATCTAGCTAGTTTATGCAAGGGTTAAGCCACGTCGCTAATCAGAGTGGTATAACGAATACGTTGGCGCTTTTATCTAAGTAAGAATCAAATGGATAAAACAAAGATAAAAGGGAGAGGCTTGTAAGGCTAATCGGTTCTTGGTACTGTCTAATTCAACGGAATTGGTCGAACATGAAGTGAAAGAAAAAATGTTCTTGAAGAATTTCTTTGTATTCACTCTGCTTTGATATTCCAAAGTGTAAATAATAAAAGGAAAATACAAGGATACAAAATCATTCTGAATCACTAATGGTTATCAATCTATATCTTAGATTGATTTAAGTATCTTCAATCAAATCAATTGCACAAAGAATTTCTCCAACATGGTACATTTTTTTCTACTACTTGAAACTAGACCAAAATAGTATTTAGTTCATAATTTTTCTTATTTTTTTAAGGAATAAAAAAAAAAAAAGTATAAGTAGTTGATCCGGTGACCAGACACCGGTTCGTTTTTAGGAATTGGAAACTAGATCAACACACTCTGGAATAAGACCCAATCAGCTGGTTTAGTCCAGTCTGGGCAGTTCCACTTCAAATCAAACGGACCTGTCGAGAGCAACCCACGTAGATCTCTTCAAACAGCGATCGCCGGTCGTCATCCATAGACACCTTCCCACCCTCTTTTTAATGGACAAATCACTGTCCCTCGTCCACGTCAAGCTCCTAGCCTTCGACCTCCTCTCCCTGGCCCAATCCCCGCCCGACACCCCGACCTTCTCCCGCGACGGCGTCTCCCTTTCGCGCGCCGAGGTGGTTGGCGTCGTCGTCTACCGCGAGCACAAGCCCGGCCGCTTCCTCAAGTTTGCGGTCGACGACGGCACCGGCTGCGTCCCCTGCATCCTCTGGCTCAACCACGCCACGTCTCCCTACTTCGCCCGCCAACGCCCGCAAGGTGTTCGACTGATTGCCGATGTGGCGAACAGCCAGGCTTCGCTGGTGAAGCTGGGCGCGGTCACTCGAGTGCGCGGCAGGATCATGAGCTACCGGGGCGCGGTGCAGATCACGGCTTCGAGCGTCGCGGTCGAGAGGGACCCGAACGCGGAGGTCCTGCATTGGTTGGATTGCTTGAAGCTGGCTCGAAGGGTCTATGATCGCCCAGGATCGTGAGAAATGCTTGCACGGACGGTGCCCATGGACAGGACCCGATTGCTATAGATCACGGTTTTCCGCAATGTCGATTTCATCTGATCGTTCGAGACGCTTATAAATACGCTATTCATTCCGTATATATCAAGTAAACGTTTCACTGCACTTGCTGTCGAATGGTAAGATGTAACAACCATGCATTTATTGGCAGACATAAGAAATCATGTCAAATCCATGGAAGCTGCCGTGCGATGATCAGGATTATTCCGTGAACTTGTGATTCTCATGTCTGATCCTACAATCTTGAAGCTGAACCTGCGCTCCAATGTTCCAAGTACACTCGTCTCGTATATGTTTCCTCACGACGATCAAGCTTGACTTGCAATCCAAAGGCACGAGCATGCCATTGCAGGCCCCGTGTGCATAACAATCATCCGGCGCTCCACAGTGGTTTTCGGATTTGTTGTAGTGGTTAAAACTATTGTCGGTCGTATGCTTCACAACGTTGGCGAGGACCAATGACAATTCAAATATATAAGTAGATGATGTATCTAACATGTGAGACCTTATACGAATTCCATTATTATTATTATTATTATTATTTTCTATCGAGATAGGATCTTTATTGAAAACTAAAAAGTACGTATTGAAAATAGCAGACTCCAATTTATTTCGTCATTTTCAAGTAAAATGGTATTTAGTTTCGTCCCGACCAGAATGAAAACAATTATTCCAAATATATAAATGACGATAAAAAGAATCATTGCACGAGCATGGCTTAAATGGTAACGGCCATATCTGATTTTACATATCACAGCTTTCGCGAGCTAGAGACACAAGGGCTTAAAGCATGACAATGAATAAAAGACCTCCGTACTTACCATCCGAGATTCCTTTTCATCAGAATCTATATACTAATTCGTATGATCGATTTACATATCACAGCCTAATCAGATGAAAGGGAAGGGCTTGGAAAAAAAGGATGGAAGTGAGACATAGCTGCTACACCAAAACTAGGCGCAAATAACCGAATAGCCAAACCTGGGATGTAAGTCCCAACTACTTCAAGAAACAAAAGTGTCCATAAAAGAAGGGACTGGAGTACATTGTCATGGAGGAGTTGCCAGTTAAAACTCCAGCATTCCCATCCTCTAAACTCAAATTAAGATAGCGAGTGTCCCAAAAGACAGGAAGGTTGCGTTTCTTTGAGGCTCAGGGCCTTCTTGCACAATGTCTTCGTCCAAGCAACAGCGTCTCAATCTATGGTACCCCACGATATCTGCACAAGGTTTGAGAAATTAAATTGTGTATGAGCAAGAAAGCCTGTACTGCTAATGCAGCATGCTTCATCTGAAACATCAGATACCAAAGATGAAGCCATAGTTTCTTTAACAGGCACTGTACATATGGATGCATCGGTTGGCTTACCTAGAGTCTCCACTCTAAAAATGCTTTAGTGTAATGTGTACCACATTGCAACCAATTTTCCTGGCAGGTCTTGCCCGTATGTCTAATTTATGGTCATGTATGTGAAGTGGAGGTTGATGTATCTCTCTTCCCCCTCCAGAGGATGATCTGCTCGTCCTTAAATAATATAGGAACACATGGTACCAAATCCTGCATGTGTGTAATACAGACATTAAGCTCTAAAAAGACAAATACAGATCAAGATGATAGTAAAAAAGTTAACATCCCAAGCAGAAAAGGAAGAAAAAAACGATGAAATTTAGAGAGCATACTCGAAGTTTCACACCAATCAGTTTGCAGTCGCTTGTACCCACATGTTTGCAGTCTAACCTCACAACCTCTCCAGTCTTGAATGCTTCCCTCACTTTCTCAACCACATTGACATACACGCCGTTCCTTGCTAATATAAAATGAATAGTTTATCATGTCGTATTGAGATCGATTATAGCAAGTAAGAAACAAGTAGTCTTAATAAATGGCTAAGCCATTGGAAACAAGTTTACTCACTAAGTTTCGTTAAAGGGGGAGATTTCAGCCCTCTGTTTCTCATTTCTTTTGTTTCCTCAAATGTCAACCCTTCTGCAACGCTCTTCACAAGCTTTGGGTATATTGGTGCATAAGGCTTCCACAGCATGAGAGGTATAACTGGTCTTTGCTTCGGATCATAATGTCGACCTCGATACAAGAGGAGGATATTGATATTGCGGTAAATTATCTTCCCACCAGATTTGTCCTTTGAGAAAACTGGTAACCCGTCAAACAAGAGACCATGAAAAAGCGAAAGGGTCTATCGTATGCTCCATCAGTTCATTCAGTTAATACCTCAAGGTGAAAGCAAACATTGTCCATGTCAAGTGTCGGCACTCCCAGGCACTTAATCCTAACTGCTTCAGCTCTCTTCCAATGATTGTGGATATCATCCAACATGTTGTGAGTAACTCCTCCTTTGCCTGCACGAAAATAATGACATCAATCAAAGTATGGCCAGAGGTAACAGAAAATTTTACCGAGCACAAAAAGGAGATAATAGCAAAGTGAGGCAACATCTCTTATTGACTCTTCTTGACAAATCTTCCATGTTCTGCCCACATACCAAAATTGGGTATCTCAAACTAATTCTCTAATTTCACTTCCACCAAAGAATATAGCTTGCACCCAAATCACACAAATGTCAACCTGGTGCTGACTTGGCCGCATTTGAAGGATTTGCAAAGTTCCTCATCTCGCCCGCGTGCATTCATATCATTACCAAAATATTCACAAGCAGCATTGGTACAGGTCTCAAGTACAGCAACTATACTAATGAGTAGCCAAGCCAATCAAGAAAAATCAAAAGTTACCAAAAAAAAAAAAAGAAGATCCAAAAACAGGTTGATTTCATGCATCAACACAGAAATTTTCACAAAAATTCTACAATCCACACTAGGCAGAAGCTCATCTCATCATTTGGGGGCCTCAGGGATCATCAGAATTATAACTACAGAGAAAGGACGAAACACGCACACTTACCCAGATTAATCTGGCGATTGCAATCGCTGTGCCGGTACCGCTCCACGAGCTCCGCCACCTCCTCCTCCGAAAGTGGAGCTCCCAGGAACCGTTCCCTCTCCCCCGCCGCCTTCTCCGGGTCCGGCGCCTCTCGGGCCGGCGCGGAAGTCCCCGTCCAAGTCCTGTCGATCCGACCGGGCCCGAACGGAGAGAACCGCGGCGGCTCGCGGAACCCGATGGGCTCGACGGCGGCGCTCGACTCCGAGTACGAGTAACTGAAGTCGAAGGGGAGGTCCGGCCCGACCGGGCGATCCGGGTCGCCGGCCGGGCTTGATGCCGGGGGTTCCTTCCGGGCCTTGCTTGTCCGGGGTCTTGGGGCTCGGCCGGGGGCTTAGGAGAGACCGGAGGGTCGTCGGCGGCGTCGGAGAGAGGCCGCCGGAGGAGGAGGAGGAAGAGGAGGGCGCGCGAGCTCCCGGGGCGGAAAGGTAGGGTTTTGGGAGCGACCCGGTGGAGAAAAGGCAGGATCGCCATGGAAGGAGATGGTCTGAAGATCTCTACTTCAGTCTCTGTACGAGAGATGATCAAAGCCTGCTTAAAGTTCGCACCTTTACCCTTAATCTAAATCGAGTTTTTTGTACTTTTAGGTGGACCAAGTCCAGCTAAATTCAATCAATGTGACCGTCAAACCACGTCGTAGTGTGATGGGATAAAATTTTCCCAAAGTGCACGTCCACGTGAATGTCCACACTGGCTAAGTTTCATTCACATCATACTCTTATATTATATACATTTGCTAATATTTTTCACACAGATTCAGTGGGCTTCAACCTGATTTATTTGCTTCGTCGTACTTTTGCGTTATATGATGGATGTATCAAGTGAATTTTATTGGATTTGGTGTCAGAGAGACTTGATTAGAAAATTTGTGAATGACTTTATAAAATTAATAAAATACGTAGTTGACTGGGCCATCCCTACCGAGCCCCACTCCGAATCCATCAAGCCAAAAATGCAATTGACTATGCTAGAGGTACATGGGGAGTATCCTCACACAACATGACATATAGCGTTCTTTGGGAGGTTGGATTGATAAACTTCAATGGATGATTAGGGCTATTAAAGGAAGAAGACTTGATGGCAAAGCTTCTATATCTTTCTAATGACTAGTTATTGCACTTCGATAGTTGCAGGGCCAGACATTTTCAAAACAAGTAAGCTAATAACCACTTTATTTTGATTAATGTGCATAAAATTGTAAGAGATAGAATGAGGAACTTTAGACCTTTTTAGGCAAATGTCGTATTGGCTATTATGTGTGGAGGTTTTCTCTCTCCATTTTCTTGCATTATTAGTTCAGTTTGTAATATTGGTATGCCCAAAAACTTCTATACCTATTTCACTAGAATTTCTCTTGCGACAAAATATCTTTTATCGAAAATCATTCTTTTTATTTTTAATTGAAGGAGAGAGGTTCTATGTCAACTCCGGATGGGAAATATCACAAGCAATAAGAAAATCAACAAATTTAATTCAAAGGGGACTTAACTATTTACTAAGATTGAAAATCATATAAAGCATCATATATTTTAGCAATTTGCATTAAACTCAAGCTTCCTTCTTACATACATGTTCCTCCGAAAGCACATATCAAAGGAAAAATTTATTGGTAGTGTGATCAAATGAAATAATCATTTTTTGAAACCCCTTTTTTAGAAAGAAGAATAGGAACCAAAAAAAAAAAAAAAAAAAAAGATCTATTTCTTCTTTCCAATGGAAAAAATTCAATTCAATTCTCAACCACTCCTTGGATATATCGATTTCTTCTAGACTAGTCAGGTAGTACTGATACATGTGAAGAGAAAGGGTCTCCCCCTGAGGAGAAAACATAATCCCTTTGATTTCTTTAGTATTATCTTATTTATTACTTGTGTTTACTATTTAGACAAGATACCATCACCCATTACTAATAAAAAATTCAAAGAAACCTCATAAACGAAAGAAAGGGGGAAGACGAGGAAGAAATAGATATAGAAATAGAAACAACTTTCTAAATGAAGGAGACTAAATAAGAACAAGAGGGATTGGACAATAGGTATGCCTATAACTAAAAGGTTAACAAACATCGTATATTTATTTAGTTCAAAGGACCACTCGTTATGCTCCTATCGTTGTGTTGGGAGAAACTGACTCATTGCATGAAGGACAAGACACCAACCAAAGAGACCAGCTGAGAGCAACTCTAATGCTTGATTATTATGCCAATTCAATTACATTTTTTCATGTTCTAATTAAACACTTCCCATTTTGGATTATTCTCAAAGGAGAAGAACAAAGATAAACTATGCTGGACATTAATTGATGACAAGGCCAAGAAAATATAGACTCTATGATAGAACCAAACATAAAAAAATCGATGTTGAAATTTAATCGACAACAAATCTTGAAAATGCAAAAATGCTATGCCAAAATTGAATCGATGATGCAATATCCAAGATAAAGAAACACCTCAAAATTAATCTACAACACGGATATGGAAACTACAACTAAGAAACACATTAGAATTTAATTGACAATGTGAGTTTGAAAAATAAAGTTAGAATGCATGAAAGTACAAATAATTACAAGATAGTAAATTCTTTGATCTATGTGAGGATCTTTAGTAGACGAATGATGGTATTATAATGGCAGTGTCATAATCGCTTTTGAGTAGTTTCCATCAATTGCATCCATGTTCTTCCATCTCTAGAAGTTTTTGTGCTAATGTTCTCTCGAGGTCATGATCTTGTTTTGGGAGAATTACCAAAAAAGTCCTAAACCTATTGCAATTGTGCCAATTCGATCCCTAAACTTTTTTTTTTATCCAATTTAGTCCTAAACCTTTTATAATTATGCCAATTCAGTCCATCCGGCCAAAATTGGCCGGGCTGGCGCCGACATGGACGCCGGCAGGGGACAACCGGCCGGCGAGGTAATTTTTAATATATTTTTTTTGAATTTTTAAATATTTTTTAAAATTTTTAATTCTTTTTTTTTTTTTTTGGCCTTCTTCTCCTTCCTTTGGCCGGCCGCACCGAGGTGAGGGCCGGCGAGGTCAACCTCGCCGGCCACCGGCGAGGCTCACCCCGCCGGCCACGGCGGAGGCGAGCCTCGCTAGATCTGGCGACGGCAGCCTCGCGCCGTCACTTTGGGTGAGGCCGAGCCTCGCCAAATCCGGCGAGCTCGGCCCTCGCCGCCACTCGCGAGGGCAAGGCCCCGCCGCGCCGTGGGTGTAGTCGAGGAACCCGCGGAGGAGCTCAATCTCGTCCTCATCGGTCCGAGGCGCCGGAACAGGGTTTTGGCGACGGTCACGGCCGGGGAGGGCCGCTTGAGCTCGGAGGGGGAATCTTGCCGACGATCGAGGGGATGGGAGAGGCGGCGATGGCGACGGCGCCTCGCCGGCCATTGGGCGAGGTCGACCCTCGCCCTCGCCGGTGGCCGGCGAGGCTCGCCTTTGCCGGGCCGATGGGGCGAGCCTTGCGGTGGCCGGCGAGGTTGACCTCGCCGCCCTCACCTTTGGCCGCGCCGGCCGGCAGGAAGGAGAAGAAGGCCAAAAAAATAAAAAAAAAAAAAAGAATAATTTTTTAAAAAATTCGAAATATATATATATTAAAAAATAACCTTGTCGGCGGCCCACGTCGCCCACGCCGGCCGGCCAATTTTGGCCGGATGGACTGAATTGGCACAATTATAAAAGGTTTAGGACTAAATTGGACAAAAAAAAAGTTTAGGACTGAATTGGCACAATTGCAATAGGTTTAGGACTTTTTTTGTAATTCTCCCTCTTGTTCTTGAACATTTGCTTCTTTACGAATGCATAATGGTTGTTCCACGATCTCAATTGCTTTGTTCTCTCGTGGCTTCGAACTTGTAATCATATCTTGATGCTCCTCAAGCATTCAGCTTTCCTCCACCTTGATAGTTTGTCAATGTTGCTAGTCAACATCCTCATCGATCATCGTTGAACACACGTGGTCGTATATCGACAACCAATTGGTGACAATCATCGATATTCACCAACATTGATACTGATTTTAGTTGTCGACAATGGGTCATGTGCTTAACAATATTTGATGCTCTAATAACGTGTCTACTCATGTCAATGACCTGGTCATCTTTTGGTGCAAATAGTACTTCATCTGATTAACAATATTTACATATTTACTAAAAAAAAATGGTTAGTGTTTTAGTATTTAAATACTCTTAAGTCTACCAACTTTAAAGGGTAAAAATCATCAAAAACCCAAAAGTTTGCCCATTTTGACACATTTACTTCAAACTTTTTTGTGACACCAAAAAATTAAATTTTGTATCAATGTGACACATTTATCCCAAATTTGTACAAGGTGACATATTTGCTTCAAACTTTTTTGTGACATCAAAATTCTAAACTTATATCCAAGTGACACATTTATCCTAAAAATTTAGTGTCAAACAAAATTTAGAATTTTTTTGTGTCATAAAAAAATAAGTTTGGGTAAATATATCACATAGATAAAAGCTCGGGGTGAATGTGTCATATTGGTTCAAAATTTGAGTTTTTGGTGTCACAAAAAAAAATTTAAGATAAATATGTTACAATAGTAAAGTTTGGGCTTTTGATGACTTTTTCCAACTTTAAATTTGAAAATCGAATACCTTTTGCCTTTTACTCCTCAATGCTGTAAAATCTTAGATCTCGCGCATTTCGACTTTATTGTGGATTGTTTCTTTTGATAATGCCAACTGATCTAAACATCTGTCCTATGTCACTCGAACTTAGCAATTAACGTATCAAGTATCAATCAATCTGACTGATGAAGTTGTTTTTTCTTTGCCTAATGACAATTGCAGGGGGAAGCGGAGCAGAAATTACAACTGTAGATCAATAAAATGGAGCCAAGTAGCAAATCACAGCGGGCTTTGGTATGTGTACAAATATGTTTGTGTCTAGGGCATGTGCAGAAGCTTACTAAAAGGGCTATCCTCATCAAGCAAAGTTAGCTGATTTCACTGAGCTAAGTGACGGAAGCAACGTGACAAGAGGTGGGCATAGGAGCGCATGGGAGAGTGCCAAAAAGTCCTAAACTCTTTTGCGTTTGTCTTAAATAGTCATCGCTTTTTTTTTGGATTCGGTCCTAAACCTTTTTATGTTGTGCGTTCGTCCTTTCCGATCCAATTTTGGCCGGATTTTGTTGGGACGGCCTTGCTGAGGCGACGTGGCCGTCCGAAGAAAATTTTAATATTATTATTTATTTATTATTTATTTTATTTTATTTTATTTTATTTTATTTATTTTTTTTTTTCTTTTTCCTCCGGCCGAAGGAAAAAGACAAAAAAAAATTAAAAATTAAAAATAAAAAAAAAAAATATTAAAAAAATATTAAAATTTTTCTTCGGCCGCCACGTCGGCCGCCGGCGTCCAAGAAAATCCGACCAAATTGGCCGGAAAGGACTGAATCAGCACCACATAAAAATGTTTAGGACTCGAATCGGCACCAAAAAGGTTTAGACTAATTGGACAAAGACAAAAGGTTTAGACTTTTCTAAGACTTCTCCCGGAGCGCATGTATGGCTTCCTCACTTAAGCTTGCGATCATCTTTTGTTTCGCTTCTATTATTCGTAATCGCACAGAAGGCTTTCCGGACATGACCGTAGTGACGAAAATATGCAACGAGAACATCGTTAATGAGTCTGCCGACTTTCATTACTTGAGGGATCGGGTGATGGAGTTGTCTGCCAAGAGATCCCGTTCGGGTTTTAATCCTTACGTCGGTGAAGGCACGTCGTGGTCGTCAACGCCTTGCTACGGTCATGCAGCTTGTAACGAAGCTCTTACGGATTCGGATTGCTTTATGTGTCTGGTCGGTGGCGAAGAACATGATCCTCAAAGAATGTCGGATAGCTCTCGGAGCTCGAGTGCAGCTTCAGGGCTACAGAATCAGATATGAAGTGTATCCATTCACCGAAAATTGAATCTCCGTGTTTGATGGAGCAAAGTGTTTCCGCATATTTTTGCTCGCGATAAGTTCCTTTGCTCATTTCGTACACAAAAATGTCCAATAATCTTTTGTAAGAATTGAATAAGAATATTGGAATGAAATCGAGTGATCAGAGTCCGGAATTGCGCTAAGTGCATTGTCTAAAGTTTTATTATTATGCCAATGATATACTTAAGTTTTTTCTGATGTGTTAAATTGACCCTGTTAATTTATTATTCTAATAACTTGTAAGAATTACAGCGAAAAGAAAAATGAAAATGTGGGCGTCGTGTTGCTAAATCTCCTATTATTGTAGAAAAGATTATGATTAATAACGTATCCTAAGTCATTTTGAGCAATTGGACCGGGAAAAGTATGGCCCAATTTATCGCAAAAGATTAACCTAATACTTAGTTCACACTATTGCAATAATTTTTTAGACATTTCATATGTAAGCTAAGTTGCACAACAATGTCAAAAAATCTCATTTTGATCCTTTTCCATGTTATTTAGCCGCCATGTTACGATATGCTTTCGTTTCTATTTCTCAATTCGGAAATGTCCTTATTGGTTTACCGTTGAGGATATTTATTCAACACAAAGTAATGTAAACTTACCCCAAATTGTGAAATGTCTAATTGATAACTTTTTTTTAATGACATTGGATATACTTTCGGTATAGCAAAATGAATATCAACAGTATCAACTAGTTAATCGCTGAAAAAAGCAACACATATGTCTCTTAAGGAGCAGCAATATCATTTCTTGATGAAATAACTATATTAATTTTTTAATTATGAAACGGTGCCATTACAGTTGGTTTTACACGGAATGAAATCTCAATTATTTATAAAAAAAAAGGTTGACAATTTTATATAGGAGGCACATGCATTCCTTTAGTGCCAGCCGCATGTTTTCCTCCAATTGCAATTTCATATACACAAGCATTTTAATATTGACGTTAGCTTTTCCCATAAAAAAATATTTTTTATTTTTAAAAATTGAAAAAAAAAAAAACTGTATACCCAAAACTCAACAACTATTTAGCTCCAAAGTCGGATTTTTTTTCATTTGTAAAAGCAAATCAGATATCTATCGATATAATTTAAGAATTTCAATAAAATTTTCTAGAGACCAAGTTATGGTAATAGCCTGGATTAGTAAAAAATATCAGCATCATTATAGCGAGGGAATTATATGAATTTAATTTTTTTTTTTAATATATATGAATAATATATTATAATATATGTTGACCTGACTTCTTCGTGCGCGGGGCAATATTTATATTTTTCCCACAATATTATAGCGGGTGGTCTCTCTCTCCTCGCCGCTTTCTCAAGTGCGTCCAGTCACTGCCTTTTCTGATTCGTCTCCGTTTGGAAAGCCAGAAAGGATAGGGGGAGAAAGTGAAGGAAAAAGCAGCAAGAAAGTGGAGAGAAAAAGGCGAGAAAATCCCCTTAGAAAAATCATTCCCCCTCTCAATTTCACCTCTCAATTGGTTGGTCTGGTCTCCTAGGGCAAAAACCCACGGTTGAAGTGAGAGAAAAAGCAATGAGCATTATTCCTCTGCCGGCGAGGCACTTGCTGCCCCTCGCCACTGCCACCATGATTTTCCCTCCAGACCCTCCTCGAGATCCTTCCACAGCAGCAGCGCTCCGATTGCCGGAGCTGATTTGCGCGTCTTCTCTCTCGGCTGCTTCAATCCTTCTCATTTCTGTGCCGGATGGGCTCGGAGGAAGAGGCTTTCGTCTTCCCAACAGACGGTAATGGTCTCTCCGCCGTTCCTACTTTGTCGGTGTTTGCCGGATTTTGAGTTTTGGGTTTTGTTCGTCTGGGATGAGGGTTTTGTGGGCTCGAGGTCGTTTTAGGTGAGTTGAATCTCAGGTTTTGAAATGGGATTGCTGGACTGAATTTGGTTTTGATTGATTATAATGATTTGCTGGCGGAGTGTTGGCCAAAAGAGTCATTTTGAGATCGGCTATTCGGGTGTGTGCCTTCATATGAGGTAGTCCTATGTTATTCAGTTCGCTGCTAAAATAATCATCTTGAGGGTGGCTATTTGGGTGAGGTTGTTTAATAAGGGGTGACTTGTGTCTTCGCACAGTTAAGATTGTGTCACTGCGGAGAAGATGCTTCTTTTTGCCACCCATTATTTATTTACCAAGTAATAGAATCTAATGAGCTGTCGTCTTTGGCGGTTGCTCTATATATAAGATCGTTTTGTGCTCGAGATGGTATGTGTAAGTCATGATTCTGTCACACAAGGTATGCGTTACGCCCACGTGTAGGATTGTGCTTCTCGTTACTATCTAATGGAAGTTCTAAGAAATTTAAAAGGAAGGGCGGCACGGTTCTTGCATCTTAATTATTCTCAATGGATTCTGGTTTAATTACTGGCTTTCTTTTCCGTAGTTTTCGGGCTGGGGCTTCTGACTTAACTGTGTAAATTATGACGACTTTGCATTTCTGGTCAAAAAGGGAAAAGAAGAAAGAAGACTCAGGCTCATTATTATTTGCTAGATGTAAAAAGAAAAGGACGTAGTGAGTGCACATAGGATTGTTCCTAAATGGTTGTAAACTTCCACATGAGCTTATGACCTAAAATTTTATTGTATGACCAATTTTTTGGGCTGTTGGTTTTCACTAATGATTTACTAGCAGGGGCTCTGTTTTTATGTGCTGGTATAGTGGCTTTGTGGGATTATGAGAAGGGATCAAGATGTCAACAATTCAGACTTTGGAGAGGAGAGTGAAATGCGGATGCTTGGTTCTGAAGATGATGCAGGCACTCAAATTCCGACTCAAGCTCAATCTCTTGTGGAAGGATCTGGTGCTGTCCTAGTATCAGAATACAAACCAGTTCCTGAAGTTGATTATTTGCAGGTCGGTAGTTTCCATTCGGTGGTCTACATGGAGTCGTATTTGTCTCTTTTTGGCTTGCTCCTTCCTTTTGCAAATCTTTTTTTCTTTGTGAATTATTATGTCATAGGAGCAGATGCATCTTGGGGTAAATGGCCTGTCTCCTGTAATGTGCTAAATATATTAGCATCTGAACCTACTCTTTTTTATTTCTGTGATTCTTTTCTTTTATTTGTTCTAAAGCAGGGGTGAGGTTTTGATTTTTTTTTTTTTTTTTCCTGGAGACTGTTGCAAAAATCCTAAAAGAGTCTCAGTAGGATTCTTCTTGATCTCCTTTCTTGTTTCTTTCTTTCCAATTGAGCCAAAAAACAAGGAGAGAAATTATCTTTGGTTATTTCTTCTTCCTGAGCAAGAGTAGATAGTTTCCTAGGCCCAAAGTTTTACACTTGTACTGTTCATCTTGCACCATTCTTCCTCTGTATCTCTTCACTTATGATGTTGTTGCACTGTTCCTATCTTTCATTATTTCTTTTATCTCTCCATCTTGGACTTTTTCCTCTCTAATTTCCTTTTGAGATATGTCCCAATAGCATGGTGAGGATTTCTTGTTTGATTCAGATGTAAGATACTTTTAGTTCAAATCTTGCAGATTCTATCTGCACTATCTTAAATGTACAGTATGCTTGGCACCCTGTCCACTCTATTTTCTACTTTTGTGGCCTGGAAGTTGAGGAAACATTTGTGAACATTGGAATCTTCATGGCTTGAATCACCAGGAGATGATCAGTAGTGTTAGTGGGCCACTGGAGGTCATCGGGTTTGTCAGGAAATGATGTTAGTTCCATGTAAAGCACTCTTGGTCTCAGAGGATAACTATTTCTTATACAATAAGTACAAGCATACATCAAGAAATATCTTTATTTATCTCTCTATATGTATATACATGCCTATTACTTAAAACAACTCCTTAAATGTTTTGAATTTACGCTGCTTTGAAGAGTAGTTTTTGAAATTAAAAGAAAATTAAGTTGATGCTGTTTGCCATTGTTTCAGAAACAGAATTTGAGAATATCTTCGAGTAGCCTATTGGAACTTTTGAGGCACAGTCTATAGAGATCAAATCCAGTTTCCTAGCTTCAAAAGAGACATGTGGTTGCTAAAATTTGTTGGGAATTAACTAGAAGTGTTTTGAGTACCCTGCGTAGGGTCATCCAAGATTCAGGACTCATGTAGGTTAGAACATGGGTTCCCCAGTCACTTCTACCTACTTTAATTGATTGCAAGGGCCAAGCTACTATGCCCTTGTTTGCTAGTTCCTGATGTAGAATTATTCACGTTATAAAGGTTCTATTTCTAAACATGAGTCTCTGAATGTGGTGTTTGCTATGTTCTGCGACAAATTCTCGATCTAATTTGAAATCCTATAGTCGAGGTTTGACATATAGAATTTGAATTTTTGCTACTAAATTTCCTCTGACTCTAGCTTCTGGTTTTTTTTTTCCAAAACTTATTTAACACATTCTTTAACCAATTTAATAACTGGAATTCAGAATTTAATCCAAATTGATTCTCTTCTTTGGCAAAGACGGATGGAAAGAGTTCTGTGGTGGTAACTTAGTTATTCTACCACAAGTACTTGCATTATCGAATCTCTCTTATTCCTATTTTATTGAACTCACTAAAAGGATTCATTTTTGCAGGAGTTATTGGCCATTCAACAGCAAGGCCCTCGATCTATTGGCTTCTTTGGGACAAGAAACATGGGATTCATGCATCAGGAACTAATTGAGATTCTCAGCTATGCAATGGTTATAACTGTAAGAAGCTGTGAATGTGATACAAGTCATTTTATATTGCATTTGATTACTGACGTCTGGCGAAGTCATATCTCTATTGTTTAAGAGGCAGATTCCCGATACTATAGCTTGACCTTTTTGACTTTAGGTTGAGGATTGTACTTAGCTATGGAATGCCAGCACCAAATATCCATTTTCACTTCTTAGATAAGGTCTTTTTTCTTGAGTGTACTACTTTCCCTTGTAGAAAAATCACATATATACATCGGGGGCATCCGGGACTAATGCAGCCGTCATTAGAGGTGCTTTAAGAGCAGAAAAGCCGGAGCTGCTGACGGTAATCTTACCTCAGAGTTTAAAAAAGCAGCCTCCAGAGAGCCAGGAATTATTGTCTAAAGTGAGCCGCCTCCCGTTTTCGTCTATTCTGTAATTCAGAGTTTTATTATTTTTTTGCCTGGTAGGATTGTGCTTCTTTAGCCAATATGTGTATGGTGATATGAGCTCTTTTTTTCCCTTCATTCTGGCTTATTTCTTGTTGCATGCCCCGTTTGTTCCCCCACCACCACCACCACCCCCCCCAAACAAAACACACACACTGATCAGTCTTAGACTGTCATATGTTGCTTGAACTGCGTTGTATCAAAAAAGTACCATATGCTTGGCTGGTTATGGGAAGACATTCTGGTGGTTAACCATGGAGAAAACTAAGGGACAAATTGTAAATGTAGCACTTATAAAAAGCAATGCTCATTTCTTGAGATTTACCTTATACAGAATTATAAGGAGGTTGACCAGAATCACAACAAAACCTGCAGTTCTAAGAGAGCAAGTTTAATTTCTGGTTCCCTTTGGTATGTTGTTATTTTCTTAAAACAAAGCTGTGAAGCTGTGTGGTGCTTGCAGCATGGTGACAAAACGTGTTGTACATGTTTATGGTATCAGGAATATATAGTTCATTAGAACATAGTATTTTGTGTAAGTTTAGCTGTATGAAATTAAATTAGAATTCTGTTCGCAGTTGATGTCAATTGCCAAAAGCTAAATGAGCTTGAAGTGTGCATATATTGGATCTAGTTAAGATAGATAGCTTTGGTGTGGGTGAAGTAGTTTTTCACATTCTACTTAATCTCTCAGGTCCAGAATGTGATAGAGAAGCCTTATAATGACCATCTACCTTTAATAGAAGCAAGCAGGTATGTATTGCTCCCTGTGTTCATTGTTTTATAGCCTTTTTCTCGCTCTTGCTTTCACTGTTTAACACTGCAGCTTCATGGATGGTAAGACCTCATAATGCAGTTGGTAATGCTTCTACCCGAGTTGTGCAATCTATAATATTGGAAGTTTTAACTTGTTTCTCTCGATGGTATCTACAGTTTCTCTTCCCGTTGTACTTGCAGTAGCCAGCCTCATTCTGTATTTCCATATTTTGTCAAGATATTGTGCTATAGGGTAGCAAAGGGTATTGGTAGAGCTAATATGAATTATCTGTTTATAAGCACTGATTGAGAATGTCAGTACTATGGCCTAGGGGACTCGGTGGAGGATGGATGGAATTTATTAAGCGATTAGATCAAACTCTTGTAATACTTAGGTTAGAGTGTGTATTGTGGTATATGTACAAATAGAGTCAGTCGGCAGACTTATTGAGAACAGAACTTGTGTTGTCAGCTATGAAGGGTGGGGCATAGGAGTTTGAAATTGCATTGCCTCATTCAACCAAAGATTCTTTGCTTATGTAAAGTTTTATATGGTTAATCAACATAATACATATGGTTAGTCGATAGAAATGCCTGTTAGCTTTTCAGTTGGGCTGCATGGATCTCTTTTTGGATCTGTATGCTTGCTTGATAAATAATACCCTTTTGAATGAATTCTATTAGACGAGCTTTGCACGACTTTGGTAGATTTAGAGACTCCATGAACTTGTTTAGCTTTTATTAAGGGTTCAGACTACTTTAATGTTGCTAACTGGATATACATGCACCTATTTCATCTGCAGGCTGTGTAATATGGACATAATCTCACAAGTACAGCAAGTTATCTGCTTTGCGTTCCATGACAGCAGGTTGCTCATGGAAACATGCCAGGAGGCCAAGAATCTCCGGAAGATAGTGACGTTATTTTACCTGGATTAGCGGAATCTATTCATGTTCAGTATATTTTTTTGTCATGATGGATAGGGAGAACATGCCGCCCCGGGAATGGACAATGTTGCTTATGATGGGGTGTGGGTTAGCTGGAGACAAATCTGTTGACATTTGAAAACTTGTAATATCTTAGAGGGCCAATTTGCTCCTCTCTTTTATTTAAGAATAAGTATAGGAATGAAGCATGTTTATTTTTGTCTAGCGAAGATGTTATAATGAGAGATTAGATTCTGTAATTATTCGCATGTGGTCCCTATTGCTGTTCAATTTAGTGCTATGCAAAATTGCAAATGATTGGAGAATGGAGGAGATTGACCGTTAGGAATATTATCATTGTATATTTGTTAAAAGATTACTGTTAATCGAGGAGTTTGAGACTTAAGGTCTTCCTGCTCGTCTGTTCTTTTAATCTTCCTTGATTATTATCCCATAAGTGTGACGATATTGAAACATGTATTATCGTCAAAGGAACAGTCAAGACTAGCTATATGGTTTTCAGGATCTAAGAAGATGTGGCAAATGGGTGAGCATAGATTTGCAATCAGGTGATTATAAGTAAAAGTTAATCTGAGGCTCGGACATGATGCGTGTGATGTCAGATTCAGTCCGATTCTTGGATCCAAGGGTAGAACTGCCCACCTGGACACTGAGCAACAATTCTCTCTCTTCTCTCTGTGAGCACGTCCTTCCGAGACTCTGGGGTGTTTGGTTGGGCATTCCCAAGGGGCTTTGGGCCCCCAAAGCCCCTCGGAGAAAATTTTTGGTGTTTGGCAACATTTTTGAAAGCTCATTTGCCCAAATATGAGCATTCCAAATGCTCGATGCTGAAAGCTGGGGATGGGCAGCATGGAGCATTCGACATTTGGGAAATGTCACGTCTACTGTTCATCATCTTCTTCTTCTTCTTCCCATGTCGTCTTCGAACGAGGCCACCAGTTCATCTTCTTCTTCGGCAGCCACCGCCGCCGTCGCTGCCTGAGGGTTGCGCGTTGCCGGTGACCACCGTCTGGGGGGGTGGCGTGACGCGTGACCGCGTCGCCTGGGTCGCGCGGACCTCAAACAGCGTCGCCTGAGGTCGCACGCCTAGTTCCGCGTGGACCAGGGGCGTCACTGAGGTCCGTGCGACCTCGGGCCGCCATATTTGGCGGTCTAGAGGCCGATCTAGGCCGCCGGACGGCCAAATCCGGCCTCTCGCGCCTCCAGCGCCCGAGGTCGCGGCGACGGCGTTGCTTGATCTGGCCGCCGGATTTGATTTTCATATTTTTTTTTTAAAAAAAATTAAAAGTAAAACCCAATTTGGAATAAGTTTTGCCAAACGGTATTTTCACCCAAGTCACTTTCCAATGCGTAATTTGCCAAATATCCGAGCATTCCCGAAAATCCATTTAGCCTAAAGATATTTGCATTTGCCAAAGCGTTTCCCAAAAGCCGAACCAAACGGGCTCTCTCATCACTATCGATGCCCTCCAAATTCATGGATCTAAGAACTTGCATTGGCCTTCCTCGTCCAATGGCTAGCCGTTTCAATAGTCGTCCTAATCGCTGTTAAAACCCCTCGCAAGAAATCGCCAGGAGCCCTCTAAATTGGATAATTTTGTGGGAAAATTTCAAATAAGGACCTGAAGTTTATTCATTTTCTCAAAAAATGACCCAAAGTGAATACTGTATCAAATAAGGACCCAAAGTGGCTAATTTCGTCTCAAATAAAGATCCAAACTTTCAATCTTATTTACAGCTTGGGGTAGTTTTGTCCAAGAACATTTTTTCTTTTATTTTTTTTTCTTTTTTCATCTTCCTCACACCTCCTCCTTCGCTCTACATTGCCTCCTTCTTCAACACCATAATCAGGGCCCCTACCAGTGACCTCATGAGCTTCATTTCATCACGTAGTTGGTCCTAGTGACAAGAAGTATGATTGGAGTTATTTGCTACTGGTCACCTTCTCGGATGCTAAAATCCTCAATTCCTCAAGATGCATCAAATCTCGGCTCGCTTGTGCTCAACCTAAAGCTCGGATTGACCTCAATATGATTTTCTATCGAGGGCAGTCGTCAATGAGGTCGAGAGCTAGAATAGGACTTGTCAATGGTGGCAATGGGGCAACGAAGTACAACAGTTTCTACAGTTAATGATGTCAAATGCGACTAATGATCAATCTCAAGACGGGGTATCAATTGAAAAGAATATCTGTGTCGATGGGAATGGCAAGAGTGTGAGTGGGTGTCTCCAGACTAGGGATTATTGAAAGGAGACATTAGCATTGCAAAGGGGAAGGGAGATCTTTGAAAGATTGAATTTACGCAAGCGAGGTAAACCCAAATTTGAAATTTATGAGGCAAACTCTTGCTAAGGTTGAAATAGTTGCCAGCTGCAACAAGATTGTTCTTTGGCGTGAAATTGTTGTAATTGAATAGAGGCATAAGTTAGTCAAACAAGACGATCTGGTGATGCTTGGATATTGCTACTCTGTTGTTGGCAAGCAGGACCGAAAACAACACAAAAAATTGCAGTTGATGGGTTAGCGGAAGGCCCGGAATAAGTGGAGTTTGATGCACTTTTGAGGTGAGAGAAATACGTCGCCAAAGGGATTAGTTGCATAGCATGGGAGTTGGACAAGAAGTTGAGTCTTAGCAAAAGCAGATTCATATTATGGCTTTAAGATCAGAATTTGCAATGAATGTTGGAATAAAAAGAACTTATTTTTGAAAGCTCATTTCCACTTCGTGGAATTGTCTACAAACCATTTTTAGGAGCAAAATTTAAAATTTTCAACGAGCTAGACTACGTTGTAATGGCTCGTGTTAAAGAAAATCCAATCTTGGTCATACAATGAGATGACACAAAGAGTCATGGAGGGGCTGATAATGGAGGTGATGTAAATAGTGAGAAAGATGAAGAAAGAAAAAAGAAGAAAGAGAGACAAAAAATAAACAACAATGTTCTTGGACAAAAGTACTCCTGGCTGTGAATACAATTAGAAGTTCAGGTCCTTAATTGAGAGTAAGTTAGCCACTCTAGATCCTTATTTGAGACAGTGTTCACTTTGGATCCTTTTTTTTGAGAAAATGACTTCACTTCAGGTCCTTATTTGAGATTTTCCCTAATTTCGCAAAGCTAGAGCAGTTGAAGGCGATCAGCGGGAGCTCGAGATGGGCTCTCACGGCAGCTTCGGCCAGTCGGAGAGTTCCTCGACCTCGTCAAGTCCATCGATGAGGCCTAATCCAAGTCGGAGGAGGACCACGTCATCCTCGACGAGATTGAAACCCTAAAGTGTTGGATCGTCGAACCGAACATCCCCAAGCGCAAGATAAAGGAGTACATCATCCGGCTCGTCTACGTTGGTTACATCCACGCCGTCAAGATAATGCACGGCAACAGCTTGCTGCTCAAGATCGATCTCGACGCCCTTCGCTCTGTCGCACCGGGGTGATCATGATCGGTGCGAAGGTGAGTTTTGAAGCTGTCTTGAATGGAGCCACGGTTCCATTTAGCAAAATGAAAACAAAACCAAAACGCCGGATGCGAAAAATCAGGCAGCGATCAGTTTGAAATAATTATTAACATTGGACTTAAAAGTTCAACAATCTATGAATAATAACGTAAGCATTGTGAAATCATTCACTTGCATAGACAAAATGTAAAGAGGCGATTTAATGCTATATTAAATAAGTATATCTCAACTATATAACTAGACAATTGTAATCTAAATCAAATTAACTTAAAATAAATTAAAATTCTGAAAACAATTGAAGCCAAAATGGAGTGAGAGCTAAATCTTTCTCGACCCCATTTGGTCAATCAAATCGGAACCTTGTATTCCATAATTACGACATTTTCAGCAGTCGGGAAAGGCAAGGTACGCGAATTTATCTTCAATTTACGAGGATGAATGGAAATAAATCTTTTAATGCGAGTATGATGACGAATGGAAATAAAATCTTTAATAAAAAAAAAGCAACGTACGCGAATTTATCTTCAATTTAATGGAAACACGAGCAGAATTTGATAACTTTACCAAAAGGGTCAAAGAAATTTGACTACATTTACGTAATTTTCACGTAATTTTCACTTCCTTGCTTTAATTCATATTCATATGCAAAGAAGCCATTTGAGGGAGCCGCAGCAAGATGGGCAAGTTCTCTGCATCATGCTTCGCCGTAGCTCTAGTTTTAATTCCAGGTGACTTGCTCTTTTTACGCCTCTCCAAATATTTGTCAATTCTCAAGTTGCATTCAGATTGCGATAAGAAGGTTATGATTGCTGGGTTGCCAATTTTCTCCTGCTTCTAGCAAAGGTGGTTCAATTACTTTTATTTTTTTTTAATTGCACTTTTTGAAACTTTTATGATTAAATTCTACTTTCGTGATAATTTTTAGAATTTTCGATACACTTATTCCGCCACGTTTTGAAATGTGGTTTATCATATATTTTATTGAGTCCAAAACTAATAGTTGGGGCTTGATGGTTCCGGCTATCTATTGTGACTCTTCGAAGTTACACAAAATGTGTAGACATTCGTTGTCTCTAATGATAAGATGTGAGTTATTAGAGTAAAACTTGGAATTCTCAATTTGTATGGAAAACACGTTTGTATGATGCAGAGAATTTTTAACAAATTAATATAATTACATTCTACGAAAATGGAAGACAAAATCTTCGAAAAATCAACACATGATCGGTTTGAAATTGGTATTAATATTAGACTTAAAGTTTAGTAATCTACGAATAATAAAGTAAACCTTGTGAAGTCATTTACTTATAGACAAAACTTAAAAGAGGCAATTTAATGCTACATATTAAATGAGGAAATGTCAACGACACAATAAGACAACTGAAATCTAAATCAAATTAATTCAAAAATAAATTAAAATTTTCAAAATAACTTAAGTCTTCTGACATCTGAATTTCGTCAATTATATCGAATACTCACTTTTGGCAATAGAAAAATAAAAATAAAAATAAAAAAATTAAAAGCAACCAAAAAAAAAAAAAATTGATAATCCGTCGTGACTGATTCCGCTCGGTTGCCAGCTTTGCCTCTGAAAGAGTACAGAAAGTGCTATACCTTGCTCTGCGTTGTTGGGCGAGGAAGCTTGAAGTTCTCAGCGGCATGCTTCGCCGTCTAAGCTCTAGTTGTAATTGTCCCCATGCGGTTTTACGGATTATGGAAACAATTTTTTGCAAAGAATTCTAATTCTAAAAATTTCTAATTTAAAAATTTAATTAAAAACAACACTTTTAAAAATTCACCCATGTGCATTAGCACCTGCACGGCACTAGCATGCCAAATGCACGGGATCTACATGGAATTTTCACGACAATACTAAGTGGAACAAATTCTAGCCGGCTCTCAAAACTACTAGCAAGTTCGGAGGGAAGAGGTCAATTATACATTCAAATCAGTGAACAAAAAATATTTTCATCATATATTATAATGTTTAGACATATCAAGAGATGGGGAGAGTATTCAATCACTCAATTGGATTTGAAAACAACAGCACCTATAAAAATTAGGACAATGGATGGTAAAGAAAAGTAAGATGGGCTAGACACCAGAGAAGACGGCTTCAGGATGGGCCGGACACAGGGAATTCTTGATGGGCCCGCCAATTCCACCAGCGGATGAGCCGGCATCACATTTGATGTCGTGTCGGACATAGGCGCTTTGTGCTGATAGTGACGTTGTTACTCGCCGGAGGCGCCTTCCAAAATCTCGGGCTGCCAGTTGGATAGCGGTTTGTGGCTACCAACCGTGCTCCCAAGTTAAAAATACGACACTCATCCATAAGCTATAATATAGGTCGGAGGGTTTTGCGTACTGATTACATCTAGATCCACGCAAGACGAGTTTCTATAAGCATTGCGAACTTGTCGTGCAGTCTTGGTATAGATTCGGAAATGAATCGTGAATGTTCAGTGCGACTTAACCTAATTTTCTGTATAATCTGAAAGCGTAGCAACTTGGATTAGATGGTCTTAAATGGGTTTTTAAGTCAGTTTACTACGAGGCCTAGTACTTTCTCGATAGCTAAATCCATTTCTGAACTCTAAGTTCTCTGTTTCTGTTTTGTGTTCCGACACTCGTGAATGATGATTGTTCGTAAAATGTTTTGAGTTTATCTCCACATAGGCGGTCTTAGGTCATATCTTCAGTGGTCGTTTTAGTGTGGGCTTCATGAAAAAATTGGGATCCTCTTGAATTCAAGTTTGGAGTGGAAGAGATTCATGGCCTACTCAACGATTATCCTCATGTCTCAAATTACAAATTTTGCCCGTCCATAAATTTCACCTTCACAGTTTATTTAAGATGCATGCATGGGCTTTTTATCGAATATTTTCCTAAGCTATGAAAATGTTTACACATGAATTTTGTCAATAATAAAACTATCTTCATTGACTAATTATTTCAAGTGATGTAAACAATAATTTTTTTGAAAATATTTTTCAAATCGTGTATTTCCGGGCATTATTCGTGAAACGTTTGGACCCTACTTTTCATGGAACCTTCCAATTCTAAATGGAAAACAAAATCAAAATGCTTAATGCAAAAAATTAACCCATGTTCAGTTTGAAATCGGTATCAACATTAAACTTAAAATCTAGCAATCTATGAATAATAACGTAGACATTGCGAGATCATTTACTCGCATAGACAAAACGTAAAGAGGCGATTTAATACTATGTTAAATGAGGAGACCTCAACTATATAATAAGAAAATTGGAATCCAAATCAAACTATTTTAGAATAAATTAAACTTCCGAAAACAATTGAACCAAAATGGAGCTAGAGTTACATCTTTCTTGGGCCCCATTTGGTGAATCGGAATAGGCCGCGGTCGCAAAACAAACCGGGAAGCTTGTATTTCGTTAATCGCGACATTTTCAGCAATCGGGAAAGGTGAGAATTTACGAGAATAAATGGAAATAAATCTATGGCAAGGTACACAAACTTATCGTCAATTAAATGGGAAGACAAACCGGATTTAATACTTTCTCCAAGGGTCCAAGAAATCCGATTCTATATTTACCTAAGTCATTAATTCCCAGCACTTAATTTTCACCCCTTGCTTGGTATATAAGAGGGTGGCCATTCCACTGGAAGGAGACAGATCTTAAAGAAGCCATTTGAGGGAACCACAGCAAGATGGGAAAGTTCTCAGCAGCATGCTTCATCGTCTTAGCTCTAGTTGTCACTTGCAGTTCCGTTAAATTCTGATTGTCCAAAATTCCATATTCCTTCAATTTTCAATTTCTTGACAAAAATTCTTAAATTTTTATTTGGAAAAAAAAAAGACTCAGCCCGTTATGTTTGGAGTATTTTCATGTCCAAAAGTCTATTTTATTAAAATAGCTAAATAGATGTTATAGATATTTAGGAATCTCGTGATTAGATATATCTATTTAGAAGGTTCTCTGTATCCCGGACCGTGCATATCTTGATTATCCCTACAAAAATTTCCTAAATATTTTTAACAATAGATCGGAGAATGGTGACTATCATCGACTTGAGCGCACAACCCTGGAGAACCACGCAATACGTAGCCTTCATCTTAGTAACTTCCCATGCAAGCCTGAAATCCATAGGATCATAACGAAAGCGCTGTTCTCCTTCGTGTTTCAGGCGAACTAATGGTGGTGCCGAGCATGGCGAAGGGCTGCCTGGAAGGCTTGCCGTGGGTGCGTTATGTCTGTCAGGGTCGCAACCCGTCGCAAGAGTGCTGGGGGAATTGCACGCAGCGACACCCGAACCTCATCACCGCCTTCTGCGGAGGCAGCTCGTACGCCCAGGCCTGCATGTGTCAATATCAATGTTGACGCATAAAGTCATAGTTTTGATTCGTATTTCGACTGGAATTGAATAAATGAACTTGACTACTGACATCCTTTTTTGGGGACGTTGTTAGCGCTTCGATTCGGTTGATCAATAAGGTGACTTTTCCATATGATTGATGCGTTTTCTTTTCTTGAATAACAAAGGAACATTGCTTTTCTCTAGATGGGGGAAAAGGGAAGATGATCGTATTGGCGTTACATCTCTTTAGACTTAGTTGTAGACCCGCGAGATGCGCCGGACGATTAATGTGCACATGTTCTGTCAGTGCATGAAACCGATACACGAAAAGCTTGTGAAAAGTTAGACGCAAAAAATCCTATTCTTTTTCGTATAGTGAAAATATTATTCTTTCAGACGGGTAATGTTAAGGTTTCTTAAGTAAAATCCACGTCTGCGAAAACTTTGGCGGTCAAATTAACCGAAGAAATTGTTTGACTTCATTTCATTTCTGGCTGATCATCTTCCAATTGAAAGCTCTGGTGGAGGTCTGAAATATTTAGGTTTCATTGAGGGTAATATGTGGAGTTATAAGCCAGGAAATTCCACTTCGAGGCGAAAATAGACCGATCCCTTTTCTCGATAAGCTGAGGGCACGAGCGCAGGCTTCAGCAACCTGGAGACTGGAGGGCCCATGAAATTTGATTATCTTGATTATTACATCAAAAACCTCTTCCGCATTTAATGTTTTCTTTGCAGCGACAAGTTCTTGTCGCTGCTGGGCTAGTTAGTCGATCCTGGTTGGCGATTCTTGTTCCATTTTGCCGCTGGAATTACTCGATCCTTGATTGTGCAAACGCTCTTGCCTGGTCATCAGCTTGTCAAAAGGACTGTTTGCGAATAGTTGGTGAGCATGAGGGGACGATGTGCTTGTGGAATTTGTGATTGTAACCCAACGCAATGCTGAAAACATTGCTTGAAGTACCTGGATAAATACTTTTCAGAACATATGTACACATGTTTGAAGGAAAAGAAAACTGGTTTCTTTTTGCTTGGTTTTATTCCCCATTCACTTGTGCTCTATTGAATAATTTGTTTCTCTGATCCATCGGTGCTAGACGGAACTGATACACTGTTCGTATTGCTTTGTCAACTTGTTTTTCAGATTTTGAATGACAATAACCGATAAGAATGTGACATCGAAAGTTTGAAGAATATTTTACGTAATGTTTATTCTTGTTTTCTGTAAAGACTAACCCGTGTTGATAATTCCATTGAAACTCATGTGAATGTAATATTTGCATCGATACGGAGACATTAAACACGTTGCAACCAAAGTATGATGCAAAACTGATCAATGAAATCTTATTTATATGATCGATCAATTCCTTGTCCTGAGTATAAAGGATTTCATTACATCATTTGCTCTCTTTTGGGGAAACAAAAATATGTTGGCAAAGTTCCGCGCCACTTTGATCAAGGTAGCTTGATGTTCAGCTTATCTGCAAAAGAATAATCATGGATGAAAATTTGCAAAAATTGAAAAAGAAAAGAAGAGAACCATATCATATCGAAGATGTCGACGTAAGAACATTAAAGGAATAATGTATTTCAGACTTGGTGCAACATACCGGCGATTTCCTTGGCTGAGCATTCACCGTCGCACCTAATTTCGCAAAAGGTTGAGCCATTGCCACTGGCTTTGCACTCACTCTCGCATGTGTTGAAGCACGCCTTGAACTTCTCGTCAATGGCTGCTTCTGCCATGTGGATGTTCAATGCCGTGGCAACGACGATGCACGTGAGGAACACTGCGACGAGCTTGTTGGCCATTTTGCTTGTTTATGTACTTAGTCTGCGAAAGGAATGGTGCAACAGTTTCTGTGTTTCCCTGACTAAAGAGGTCACATATGATCTTCTTATATAGATAGAGAGTGACCTTATTTCAAGCACTCAAGTCCCTGAAATCTGGGAAGACCAGTGGACTTTCCGGTTCCTTTTAGTCGCATCATTTGAGAATCGCTGAACTTGCGGTTTAAATCAATGGACAGGCGCTAGACTCTCCATCAGGTGTCGGATGGTCATTTTTAGTTTTCTCATTGCTTATGCTAAATTAAGCCAAAGATGACAAGGTCAATCACCCTCGTCACCTCATCTCAGTTTAATCCAAAAAAAAGAAGGAAAAGATAAAAAGAGCTGCACTAATCTCAAAATTTATATGCTGGAACAGAAGAACTTTGATAAAAGAAAAAAGAGGTTTCTTTCTCGATAAACCATCTGTTTTTTATGGTAATATTCTCTTACTTCCCTTTGGACTGAACTAGCATCAACAAGATACTCTTGGTTTAATTCGGAGATTGCCTGTATTGACTGTGTGGTTAAAAGCGCAATTCGATTTAGTACATGGAAGAAGTGTGGTCTGAACATCTATGCATGGGGTTGGTTTGCTAACAGTTGTTCACATTTAAATTAGGCTAATATACTTACATATAATTTCAAGTACAAAATTTGGTTGGACTTGAAAAGTCTTTAAGAAGAGGGATTAATAGTAAGTGTTAAGCTGTCTACTTTTGTTTACACATCCCACATCCATCACCTATAGATGTATATGAATAATAATTTCCTAAAAATTATCGATTGTACCTCATACAAAAGTGAACTAAAAGAAGTAATTTCATCATCAATAAAAATGTATAGGAATAAATTGTTATTCATAGGAAAAGTATTCTACGTTGACTAATTTTTCCAAATGATAAAATAATCATTTTAAAGAAAATATGTACCAGGTGATTGATTTTTCCTGAAATAATTGCATTCACTTTTCATATATTGAGTTAAATTACAATAATTTATTGAATTATTGGGTTGTGAAAGTAATTTTCTTCTAGTGATTAAATAAAATTATCTTTTCCTTGGGGCCCATGTTTGGTAACTAGAATACGTGATGGAGTTTGATGTACTCAATACTTAATAAATTAAGCATATTTGTTAACTAGAACTATTTTTGACTTCAAAGACGAAATTTAGTCAAAGAAGCTACTTAATTCAGCAAGTAAGGATGAGGTTACCTAATTTATTTAATGGAAAGAGGAAACCAAGTAAGACATAAAATTTTGTATTTTAAGACCTAAAACCTGCCATTAATATTTACAATCCCATGTTTGATAAGAAAAATATACCATTTACCCAGTATTCAATCATCATCAAACAACATTATTTTAATTTTCAGCAGTTAAATGGTCAACACTAGAAATTCAGTACATGAACTTTAAATGCATTCATAGTGACAACACAGAGAACTCTTGCTGGATGAAATATAAATAAGCTATGTGGTCGTCTCCCCAAAGTTCTTGTCACTATGCATAACTAGATTGTATGGGGATTTATTCTCGTAATAATAATTAAGCCAATCTTGTTATCACAATCTTAATTACTAAAATTGCTCGCCACTATTGAGTTTCATGAGGAACGCGCTTATCGACAAAGACCGTCATTTTTTTCCTTTCCTTTCCTTTCCTTTTTTTTTTTTCTCTCCATAGGCCATGGGCGAGCTTGGCGAATGTTGATTTCAGTAGATTAGGTGAGGGCTGCCCTTGTTGGCATCTAGTGAGGGTTGTCCTCCCCCGCCTCTAGCAAGCTGATGCTTGCCAAAGGCTGATGAGGGTCTAGCAAGGGCTGCCCTCGCTAGATTTGACGAGGTTGATGCTCGCTGACGCCAATGAGGGCGCTTGTCTATGGCTAGCAACCTCCACTGGCTTATTGAGGCCCCACAGTCAATGGAGGGTAATAGGAAAAAGAGGAAAGAAAAAAAGAAAAATACAAAAGGAAAAAAAAAGAAAATAAATTAGAAAATAAAAAGAAAACTATCCACTTTAGCGTTAACTATTTCACATTAGACAATTAGCATTGATCAGATTGTCAAGTCAACGATCTCTAGTCAAAATTGATTGGGATGATTGAATTGGCCTAATTCAATATTTAGGATTAAATCGATATTTATATAATAGGTTTAGGACTTTTTTGATAATTTTTTTTGAGGTATAAAGGAGTCATTTTTTCAGCCTGACTTATAAACATTATACGCATCTTGTGGTGTATGTAGTCAGCTATCATCAATGTCTCCCCTAGCGAAATTGATTAGCTGATAAAGGTACTTTCAACTTCTGGGGTCAAACTTCAGAGGAACCAAGACAAATCTAGGGTTGCCACATTACGAACGCCAGCGTACATGTGCATGCCCTCACGTACAGATACACATATATCACCAGATGGGGAGAGTATGCAATCACTCAATAGGATTTTAATACAACAACACCTATAAAAATCAGGAGGCATGATAAAGAAAGGTGAGATGAGCTTGACGCCGAAGAAGAAGACGGGTTCAGAATGGGCCGGACACCGGGAATACTCGACGGACCCACTGACAACACAGGCGGATAAGCCGGTGTTGCGTCCGCTGTAGTGTCGGATTCCGGCGCGGGTGCTGGCGGCGATGCTGTTACTGCTTTGGAAGCTGCTTGAAAGAGTAAAGAGGCTCAATTAGGTGAGAAGATCAACCAGCTCGATCCATTCCACAATATATGTCGATGTTTTCATTCCAAAATTGCTTTTATAAATTTGGCTTTTTAAATGCTCACAATATCATTCCCCTTCTAGCGTTGAATTTTAGATGGGTAGGTGAACACAAAGTGGAATTATTTGAAATACATGATTTCCGGTTTCTTTTGGTGGTTGGAATTGTCGTGTCTTGATGAGTAAAATAATGGATATGATCTACTTTTGGGATGTCAATTTAAATATTCATGAAAATTTTTGATCTATCTTGAATTCGAATATGGAGTGTGATAGATTCATGGGTTAGTCGACTATCATTTTGATTGTTGCAAATTAGCAATTCTTTCCGTCTATAGTTCTTGCAATTATAGCTATTTGCGATGTGTGCATGGGCTATTCATGGAATTGTTTTTTTTTTGGGGGAAATACCAAAACTTACGTCAACTTTCACAAACTTCTACTTTTGACAATACCAAAAGTATACTTGAGGTTTATCTTTGAAGCCACTTTACACATTCGTGCTAATTATATCACCTTGTATCTTCATTTATCAAAAATGCCCATTTTCCCTTTAAGAATGAATACTAATCCCCCGATTTACCAACTAAACACCAAATCATTCAAAAACAAGATGCTAAAATGAGTTTGCTAACTGGGCAATCTGGCCTTTTTAATGTGTGATTTTGCTTAGAGTTATGTCAATGATATCTACAAAGATAGACAAATAAAAGTCATCATTGGGTTAAAAATGAGTTCTTTTTTTCTTGGTATTTGGCATTTTGTTTTGGTAAAAGGATAAAGTTTTCATATATATATGTATGTATGTACGTACGTATGTCTCGGAAGTTTACCTCGGGGACTTAATGATGGGGAAGGAGCTACATGTGGAGAACCAGATCCAGCTTCGTGATGATGGGGTGAAGGAGCTGCAGGTGCAGGAGTTGGGCCCAACAGTGCGGGACCTGTTGTGGGACCTGTCAATGAAAGTACATTATTTTCTTAGTAATTTACAATCTTCGGTTGCATGTATACATGACTTGGAACCCGTTCCAGTTTCCTATTTTCCATCCGGTGACCCCTTGTACTTTCTAACTTGGTGAAAATAACTCCTGTGCTATTTACAAATTCATCGAGAACCCTTCAGATTAGCTTCGGGTAGGTTCATCGCGTAACTTAGCCAAAGCGAAATCGATCCAAAGGGTTTCTAAATGATTTTGTAAGCGTACATGGGCTATTTTCACGAAATCGAAAGTACCCGGGGGTCATTGGATAAAAAGAACCAGAGCACAGGAGGGTGTTTGCTATATCATAGTATCATTTTACGAGGAGTTTTAGGCATTTCAACGTACCTGGAGCAGGAAGGGGCGACCCGGAAGCTGCAAAATCAAACGAACATGTTACACCATATTACCCTTTCGCATCTCCTTTTATTTCCTAATATTCGACGAACAAATTGCAGTGCAGACAAGGAATCATCATGCCTACCTTTGCACTGCAAGGGAAGGCCGCCGTTGCAAGCCTGGGGGAGCGAGAGCGCGAGGGTCCGGTTGACGGGCAGCGGGATGGGCACGTTGGCGGTGAGGACGAGGCAGGTGCAGTCGAGGCTGGTCCCCAAGAGCTTCTTGAAGGAGTCGCAGCAGTTGGAGGAGGGGGACGACCCGTTCGAGCTGCTCCCGGTGATGAAGTTGAAGCACGGCGTGAAGCTCGAGATCATGGACGCGCTGCACGGCGTGCTGATCTGGGCGTCCACCGACATGAACGGAGTGATCGCGCAGAGCGCGGAAGCTAATACGAGCGCAAGCTCAAGGAAAGCTTTGGGGCCTTCCATGGTGATGCAGGCTTTGTTGCATGGGCACGATAGAGATGAGGTTATATAGAGTTGGAGGGGGATTTTAAGTGACTTGTGAGGAAATTCCGAGGGTTAGATTTGAAGTGGTTCTGGAGTTGCAACTACTGGTGACTTGACTAAGTAAGTGGGGGGATAATCTAATTGCTTTTGCTCTTTATGTAAGGAAGCTGCTAGACAGGTTCGATGAGTCTCGAAATTAGGTGCATGCACACGATTATTTCCGGATTAGATGGACATTCGCAAAATTCGATTTTTGGAGGGACTTATATTGGGCCTAGTTTCTCGATTTTCAGCCCCTTTCTTGAAAAGAATAGGCCCATTTCAGCAACGTCCAGCCAAGCCTTCTTGAGCAGTAAGGCCTAGTTACATGGTGCACTTACATTTTGACATACATATTTCTATATATTTATTCTCCTTAGCCAAAGAGTATCAACCCGATATAAATTTAAATGAGGTTCTACTTCTGATGTTATAGAGATCATTAGCTAAAATTTACTTAAATGAAACTATCTTGAATTTATAAGGTAAAAAAGGTAAAAAAGGTTTCATATTTTTGTATTGAAAAAGGATTAAAATGAAAAAAACATTTTGGAAAATCTGGGGAATAAACTTGTGGATAGAATTGAAGGATTGTCTGAATTTGTTGAATAGTTAAGCGATTAAATTGAATATATTGAAAGTTTAGGATATATTAAACATCTACAAATAATTCAAGGACCAAATTGAACGAACTAAAACTCTAAAGATAACTTTTTTTCTTACTATTGTCACTCTCAAGATCCCTTGGATACTTGCTATACATGCATGTTGGCAGCTCAAGATATGAATACTTAAGCAATGTCACCTTAGTATCGGCAATTTTCCTTGCTAATGATTCAATAGATTTTACACATAACATAATAATTAAATATCACAAGAAAAAAATAATAATAACGGCTATAATAATTAATTATTTCTTTAATGTCTTGTTATTTATATTTTATAAAATACCTAAACAACCCTATTTTAAAAAGAGAAAACTGTCATTAGTAAAATAAAAGGTAGTCTTACTAATGATTTTATTATGAAATATATAAAATTTAATAAAATATTAGAAATGGTAGCATATTATATAATTATGGATAACACTTAAATACGTAATCAATTGGAATGCTTACTTTGTAAATTCAGATTAATTGCTGCTTTAGCCGAATTAAGCATTGAGAGGATCATAAAAATGGAAGCTACGTGCTTAAAGATGATCTTTTTTTTTTTTTTTTTTTGGGGGGGGGGAATTTTCCCCAAACCAACAATGTTCGCGACGTTTTCCCAAGAGTAGAGCACTATGCGCCATGCAACCATCTATGTAGCTTTTTCCTGATTATTTCAATTTTTAATATCTCAATAAATAAGAGAAAATCTAGAAACTTGCCTTTCTGAGGTTGAATATTGTATGTGATAAATAAGAAAAAAAATCATAATTAACATAGTTATTATATATATATAAATGGTCGTTATATAAATTCATGAAATGAAGTGGCCATCAAAAGAGGCAACTTTATGTACGTCACTGAGTCGGTATTGGTCCTTTCCCGAACATATTTTAGTTTTACACAAGCAAGATACAATGTCAACATTTAGTGGAGACAGAAGGTTTTTATTGAGCTTCTTCACAACTAGATCGCGAATCTTCGCCATTGAATATAACAATACGCAATAGGATGATGCATGACGAAAAAGTCTTCGTCGACTCGCTGATCACATATGACTTTTGATTAGCATAGAGAATTTCAATATATATTCTCTCTCTCAGGTAGTTCTAACCCGAAAAGAAGAATAATAATGAGAAAAACAAGAAATGAATAGGAAGCGGTACTATGAAAAATTGCCCACTCTATTTTTTCACGTTCTTAGTTATTATTGTAATGCTGAGGAATGTCTCTAAGCTTATGTACATCATCTTATAAATGATATTCACATTTTACACAAAAAGAAAAAAGAAAAAGAAAAGAGAGAGATAATTAGAGAAAGCGTGTTCTAATCTATTCTATCTCTATGCGTAAAGGATAAGCTGAGTCGGTAAAACAGGAAGGGTTTGGAAAACTGAAGCATCCATGGTTAGTACAAAGAAAATTTTCCACAACTGACTTATCCACCCTCAATTTTTGTACTTGCTCATTCTCTCTTTAAATATGAAGTTAAACTGAACAATTTTCTTTACACTGACAGCGTACGTTACCCAAAAAGTTTTGCCTCTCCAATGGCTCGACTTAGTGCGGTCACATTCTCACGAATCAGACCATTAGAAAGCTACTCTTGACACATTTAATCTTGGATGACTATCTTTGACCAGACCCAAGAGACCAACTTAGTTCTGAATAAGTTAAACATGTGGTAGACTTTTTAACCAGACCCAAGAGATTAACTTTGTTTTATATAAGTTAAACATTCGGTAGGCTTGCGCCTAATTAACTTAGGTACGCCCACCATCAAAACATATCCATGGTATGGTCGATGATGCTCTTGGTCACCTGCTGGTCAAAACATTTATTACAATTATGTTAATTCATTATTAAACTTTTGAATTTGACCAATTTAATCCCTGAGAGTGAACCTTGCCCAGGTCAACCCTCACCAAACATGGCAACAAGGTCGACCCTTGCCCAATTTTAATGACTCTTTTCATCGACAACAAGCGGAGGAAGAAGGAAATAAAAAAGAAAGAATAGAAAGAAAAAAGTACATAAAAAATTAAAACAATAAAAATTACAAAATCAAAATGCCACCTATCGGAGAAAATTACTAAAACATTTATTACAATTATGTTAATTCACCTGCTGGTCAATTAGCCCCCGCCTTTTTTTTTTGTCCGATAATTCCTTTTCCTAAAATTTTGGACTTGCCGATTATTCAATGGATGATGAGACGACGTACAATAATTAAATTTCGTAAGTTCGATATCTGAAATCAAATTAAATTTCATGGTTAAAAATCGATCGAAAAAGGGGAGAGGGAGTGTGGGAGGAGGGTGGCGCGACTTTAGGGATTTTGACCTAAAATCTCATTTTCGTCTCTTGTGGCTTTTTTTGCCTCTTGATCTGAATCCCCCTTTTTTGGGTTCCTTTGCCGCGCGATTGACAGACAATGAGACGACATCCAATGGTTCGATATCTGAAATCAATTTTCGATCCACGTTTGTACCTCTTCGAATCATTTGCGGGGTTCAATTACGTACGTTGAATATAAGATCAATAGAAAATTGATTTATCGTCATTCGACGCGAATATCGTAATATTGTGGAATCACCTGCGAACCGGCTATGTACTTCCATCGAATCGATTTATATCCGTTCGCTAATTGATTTATACAACGTAGTATTGACCATTGTCGATCCTTATGGTTGAGCGGTTTATTACTGATCGAATTCTTTAGTTTTTCACGTTTTAACCCTATACGATCTAGCCCAATAGATCGGTTAACTCATGAGTAATTAGTTTAGACTAAAGTAACTATGAACACATCGATGAAATAATCATTTCATAAATTTCGAAATAGGGCCAAATTTCGGGATATCACACCTCTAGTCTATATCTCATTTGCTATTGATACGTGATGGAGTATAACTTACAGAAATGAGAAGTAACTGGTTCTCCTGTACAATTTCCTCCTCCTGCCTACCCTTAATTTTTTGTTACCTTCTTATTTACACCAGAAAAGTTCTGGCACGCAGCCAGTATACTTAGATCTAAACATCTTTGTTAAACAGCTAAAGATTCTGATGTATTAGACTCATGTAAATCTGCACGGTGCAATAACTTCTCATTAACGAAATTGTTTGTTCTAACTATGCTGCTCCACTCTGCTAGGAAAAAAATAATGAGTTGACTGGATAGCATATTACCAAACAAGATTCAGAGAGAGGTACAATCAACCGTGACAAAAAAAAAAAAAAAAAAAGCCTTTAAGGAGCCCCAAGAGTATATGGAAAGCTGGAAAGTACATGGTGTTGGATGAAATCCCTTAAGGTATTTTGAAGTTGACAAAACAGGTTTACCAGTCTAGTCTGAAGACTTACAGACTCTTCTGACAAAGTCTGAAGATCAAAGTCTGAAGGACAAAGTCTTATTTTGATCTTATACGATCTTTATTCTAACGACTAGTGGATATCTTTCTACTGGATTTAGCACTAAACGATCTAAGCTTTATATGGAATATGTTTAGATTCCTTGACGACTTTGCAAGTTATATTTGGAAGGATCTACTTATGGAAACCGAGATCCTGATTGTATGGGCGAGCATGATTGATGGGCTATCAACACTTACCTTAAAGAGCTCGAGATCTCTCTAATTGATTCTGTCCAACGGGTTGATTGGAAGAACTTCTTTGGAAGGTGCCAACGGTATTGTAGGCATGAAGAAGTATATAAGAGAGATGCTCTAGTTGTTGAAGTGTGCGGATAGAAGAATTCCAAAGTCTGAAATCTCCTTTACTATTTTGCGATATCATTCTTTGAGCATTACATGCAATCAAAAGAGAGATCATATTGTAGACCTTGAGAAAGTGTAGTAGAGTAATCTACACTGTGGACTCAAGAGTGTGAGACTGTAATCACTCTTATTGATTCTTAGTGAAATCCAGCCAGAAGGGCTGTCCGTGCGGGAGAGTGGACGTAGGCTTGATCTAAGCCGAACCACTATAAATTTGGAATCTTGATTCTCTATCCCTAATCCTTTATATTGTTAACTGTTTTCATTTGCTGCAATCGTTGAGTTTGAGTTATTTATATCTCATTCGAGTTTAGATTGTTAAAATCACTTTAAATACCTATTCACCCCCCTCTAGGTGCTAATTCTAGTCCTAACACATGGTGCTGAAATGTTTATGCCCATTGTTCTCTCGACAAGGAACTCTACTTGTAAAGACTTCATACAAGCTGTGGTAAAGAAAATTTTATGCTTTCTCATGCCATAGAATTGATGTTATTGCGTACAGAGAATTCTCACACGCTATGCCATGTCAAATGGTCTTTTGAGATCACGCTTACATAGAACAGAGCTACTTATTTACGCATATCATGTAACAGCATAATAAGTGGCATTATTGTGTTTCAATTGTAGGAATGTGGGAATGTCTGGTAGTGAATTCGCAAACTGGAGGTGAGTGAGACAAGTAGGAATGTCTAGTAATAAATAAGACATAATGAAGAAACTGGACGTGAGTGAGACATAATACACATCGAAAGGAAAGTAGGAATGTCTTGTAATGAATAAGACATGCAGGAACTCTGTGATGTTGTAACAGAAAATAAACTGATCCACTTCTAGCACCCTCATAGGAACAGACAGAACATGGGGTATTCCGCATAATTTTATAATATTTACTATTTTGCATAATATTTGTATGTAAAATCTGCATCGAGCTTGGATTTTATCAAATTCATTAGCTTGCGCTCGTTAAGAAAGATGATACTTGTATGTTAATTAAAAATCTAGCTCCTTGATACTCTTGTCAGGAGTGCATCACCCGATCTTCATAAAGGAATGAAAAACCTCTATGTGATGAGCTAACAATGATCTACAGGCATGCCCCACTTGAGAAGAAGATTGCCAATGCCCACAAATGAGTTTTTTCTCTATTTTTTATCTATCGGGATGCTGTAGACCTATACCATTGCTTCATCTGTGTTTTTTCTCGATATGTGACTCCTTAAATGAAGGATGTGATTAGTGACTCGCCTCAATTCTTAGATCAAGTATTACGAATTGCCTGCATGAAGTTTCTGTCATATAGATCTCAATGATGATTGTGTCACCATTCTCCTCATCACAACCAATTATCAAGCCAGGGAGGAAGCAAGGTGAAGTTGAAGATATTATTGAATTATTCGGCAATCTTTCAGGTACATAGAGGAAGTTGTATGTCCTCATGTGCTAAAATTGCATGGTGAGATCATTGTGATTCAACGAGCTGGGAATACAATAACGCTATATTGGTTTTCCATCTAACCAGCGACTATAAAACTCCAACGCCTCTCGTGGCTTGCTTTGAGGGACCATGTGCCCAGCTCCCTGCAACAGTGAGATAGACAGTAGAATCAGAAGGGGATGTCTGAAAATTTTACAAGGAAAAGCAAGGTAATGGCATGCATCAAGCTGCCTTCTAAAAAGTTCCTTCCTCTCATTGACTTTCACTTGCTAGGTAGCTTTTAATAATGGATGATGAAACAAGAATACGTGTATTGGAGTATGTTGCACATAACCTTGATTGTTAAGAATGTGAAGTTGTTGTCATATCCTTGCAGATACCTGAACCAATTCAAGAAAGCATGTATAGTTAATGTTTCACTACGAATTGGTGTGCTTAACAGCAATAGGTAACGAAAGGAAAAGGTATGATGAAAAGTCCAATGGGTAAAAGGTCATATTTCTGGTGTGAAGTAGCCACATCTGTGGCTGCTGTTGATGTGACTGGAATACCTATAGACGTCAAACTTACCCTGCGACTTGACCATCAGTCATCCAACGCCTCCATTCATCAATGATCTTGTATCCCAATGATCTGGTCCATGCTTGAGTCCCAGTGAACGGTACCCTCATATCATGATCTCCACTGCCAGTACACCAATGAATTATTAACTTAAATCAGTCAATGCATAAGCAAACCTCTGTTGATCTGTCCAGTTAGCAAAATGTAAAGATGCCACAACAACACACTAAGTTGGTGCCTAGCAAGGTCCATCCTAGATTTTTGCTCAGATTTTATTAACCGATGCTCTCTTTAGCTCAGTCAAAAAAGTTTGAGGTCACTGCCAGCGCCCTTGATTCCAAAAGTTAGGACATTGTTGCGGCCCTTGTATTTGTCTTATAAGTTTAATTTCATCCAAGTTCTCCTCAACTAGTAAAAAGCTGTATATATTTTGTCAAATTCAAACTTTTTCTGGAAACCAATGGGGTTTCATAGGAGATCTAGCATGTTACCATGTTACTGTGAAAGCAGGATTGTTCTGTCAGATATCTCACCTGTATATGAGCACTCGGTAACCCCAGGAAGTTAAGTTTTTGTGGTAAGGGATCATGCTTTCATTACCCGATGAATAATTGACTCTTGGGGCACATATCCACCAAGGACCTGCCACGCTTGCCTATTGATTACATTCCAGATTGATCAGTTATTTGACGCTTGATGCAGTGATATGAAATGAGGATAATGTTTTTCATTACCGGTGCTGCATGAATAGCTTTGCGAACTGCTTCATCATTCAACCATGCAAATGCAGCTTCATCATCCTGTGCCATCACAATTCAGCATGTCAAACGGATTGTATGTACTGGAAACAAAGGGAAGAATGGGAGTACCAAGTGAAGCAAAAATCTGGCGAGGCAATTAATTTGTTCTGACAATCCAGAGTGTTTTGCTCGTTCCCAACCACCCCCACCGCCCCCCTCGGAAAAAAAAATTTCTTGAAGAGAGCTAATGAAGCAAAATCAAATCATACTTGATAAAATGACTGACTCACCACACATGGAGGCTCTCCGTGTGATCCAGGGCTTGAAGCTCCAGCATCTCTTGTGGTCCAAAAAGGTGAAGCTCGACCAAACATTCTAGCTCGCTTTGAGAGAGGCTTCTTATTCACCCCTGTTTCATGGACGCCCAAAGGCATATTTGTGTTTTCACTTTCATTCTTGGTCTCTGAATTACCATAGCATGGCTCAAGAATGTCATACACGTTTAGACCTGAGACAGCCTAAAAAGTGGCCAAAGCACTCGAGATAATTAGAACTCGACTCATTTGTATCTACTTGAGCACCTTTCCCTCTTCCTTAAAATTTATAGAAGATGCACGAAGTACTAAAGAAGGCCTTATTAATTTCCAGTATAAGACAGTACAGTGACAATCTCACCCGTCCCCATTTTTCGATATTCTTCTGACAGGTTTCACTCTGATAATCATAGACACATGTGGTTTGGAGAACCTGAAACGATCAAATATGATCCATATTAAGCTCACTGTTAATTGGCATAAAGATGGCTTTAGGCATCACACAGAGATTTCCACAATTAATGCTTGATGTTGTCGAAACTTAGTTATTGTGTAGCACAATTAGTCATGACGGTGTCAATTATCTTCCTTCAGAAGCTTTAGTCCAGTAAAATCTCTGAGCGAACTCCCTGATCCACCCACCTCGTAGATGTCACTTGAGATCAGCCCCATTCCAAAAGCAAAAGGCACATAAGCATTGTCATCAAATTTTGCATTTGTGATCCCATTTCCTACCATGTAACCCTACATCATGCCATTTTGTTCAAGATCTCAACTAGCTGTATCAAATTCACGATCATTCAATGAATGCTGCACTGCCAAAACCATTATAGAATATGAAGAAAACATACCTTGAAATTGATAAGAGGCGTTTCGCCAATTTGAATTCCTACAGGGATAGAAAATCTCCCGTTACTTATTCAATCCAATACAGGACCTTGCCTCTGGTGAGTATGTGTTACCTTTTACCACTTCCGAAGCAAGAGTTGGCACATAAACTCCAGCATAAGACTCTCCAGAAATATAGAATGGATTTGAAAGGAACTCTGGATAAAGTGCGAACCACTAGATGGAAAAAAGAAGAACAAGTGTTAGCTGCGACACATTATTTTGGCCTGCTGGTTTTCCAAAGCTTATCCAGATTTCAGACCTCATTACCTTGAGAAGAAACGCATGCGTATCAGAGGCAGTCTGTGGGTCTCCCGTCACATAATTCTTTGGATTATCGGAGTAAGATAAACCGACGCCACATGGTGAATCCAGATATATTATGTTGGAAACCTGAAATATGTGCAAGAATATGGTATCATAGACTGCACAAGGTAAATAATGTTGCGGCTAATAAGGATCAGGCCCCAAAGATGATTGATATTAGAAATGACAGTAAACTCAATCCATGAGTCATTGTGGCATGCTTGTTTCATATTGTTCAGTTTTAATCTAGAACAAGCCATACTGCTTAGTTGCAACTGAAAAGATAAGTTTCCATTGACCTTGGACCAGCTGAACGGGTTGAGGTGCAAGAGGGGCAAGTTTCCCTTTGGCTTTCCTACGTGGAATTTAAATGGTCCTGGAAACAGGCACTAGGCTGTTAAGCGGGCCACGGCGTATCCGAGGGAAATATGCTTATCACATAAATTATGATCACCAGGGATTAGCTGATACCATGTTCGTAGACAAAGCCATCAAAGCTGGAGCACCCGGGTCCACCATTAAGCCACAGTACTACAGGGTCTTTCGAAGGATTCCTTTCTGAAGCAATGAAGTAGTAAAACAAGTTCTTTTTTCCTGGAATTCCATCTATAGTCACATACCTGCATATTCCGAATTTTGAACTCATGCGATAACACAGATTCAAGTCGAAAGACAGCTAATCACAAGTACATATATGTGGTTACATACCCTGCATGATGTTCAGAGGGGAGAGTTCCACTGAAGCCAGGCAAAGAAGTTATGAGAGATTCCTTAGGAGCTGCTCTAACAGATGAAACAGTGAGAAGCAAAGCAAGTGTAATGCTGCATATGAACTTTAAGATTATCATGTCTACACGATTATAGAAATTCTTGAAGCTCATATATCCCACGTAACCTATAATATATTTATAGATGGAACCAGGAGTCCAGTAGAATGAGTTGTCGAGAGAGAGAGAGAGAGAGAGAGTCGAAGACATAAGGAAGAGAAAAATAGGAGAAGCCGAAATGCTTTGCGCAATTATTTTGTACGGTAAAAACTACATTCTGACCTCGAGAGAGTAAGGACAATCGTAATAAACAATGAAGGAGAGAACTTGGTACAAATTTTGGGGAAGTAGTAAATGAAAGAGATAAACGTAATGAGTTGTTTCATATGCTTTGGTTTAATCGTTCATTGTTCGAAACGAGAATGATAGAGACAAACAGAATGAGTTGTTAACGGGTTGGATGGGTAATATTTTGACCAAGTCAAGAGCGGTGGGCCCGAATGATATTAAAGAAAAAAACGAAACTAAAAAAAGGAAAGTAAATTGATTTGGTCAATAAAGAGAGAAAGGGTACGCCTTGTTGACAGAAGGAAACCAAGCACGCGCAAGGGAGTGAAGGAAAGAAAAGGAGAAAAAGAAAGGAGGAAAAAGGAAAGAAAGAGAAGGCTTTGTACGTGCTAGCCACGAATGCCATGCCAAACCAATTTAATTACGTGACAATGCCTGATAAGTGATCGCATCCCTTGTTTGTCCAATCAAAATAGTTTTCAAAGTTAGGTTGTATATTCAAAGTTTCGTGAAGATCCGTAAAATATCAATTTTGAAAAATCAAAGGCGGAAAAATAGAAGAAACCTTGAAAAAGTCAACAAAAGAAAAGCAAAAGGTGAAGAGTGGAATGCTTCAACCCTTTTATGAGGCAAAAGCACGCATGCATGAGTAGAAGGGAGGAAAAGAAAAATAAGGGAAATAAGAAGCAGAAAGGAGAGGGAAAAAAAAGGAGAGGGGTTTCGAGTGCGCTGTCATGCCCCGAACCTCGAGCACACAAACATCCCATAATTGACTAAAAATGCAACATTCCCAGGACGGGTCACCGGCCATTTCTTTTTATCTTTCAATTAAGCACATGCGGAAGCGAAATAAACAAACACTCGGACAATCATCAAACACAGGGATAGTCTAAAAACATGCCAACTTTTTAGTTCACAAATTGCACTTTATAAACACATCAGGTTAGCCTTACGAGTCTATATTCAAAAAGAAAGCCCTAGGCCATCTATGCTTCGGATCCTTCCGCCTTAGGCTCTAGGTTCTCCACGACACCATCTGGGACGTCGATGTCCATAGGATGAGCTACCTTCCCATCCTCGGTTTTGACGGTAGGCCCATCAAAACCCTGCAAAGGAACCTCCCGAGCCCCGTTAAGATAGTTAATGAACCACGCTTTGAAGCAATGAGGTACCTAGTTATGGAAACCCTCATTGACCCAAATAGTAGTTACCACTAGCTCACGGGTCTAGGTGGTCCTGAGAATTGGGACAAAGGTAGACTCATAATCCATATGCCCCAGACACCCAAAATGAATGTGATGCCAGTGCTTCATACTAAGGACTTGAAAATATTAAACCACGACAGGCGTTGACACCTAATTTTTTTAGGTTGATTTTGCTAAATAAATAAAAATAAAAACAAATCAGATGGCATATGGTTTAGGAAAATTTTGTTTTTTGTTATATTTCGGTAATATACACTAGGGGATGCATTTTGCACAAAAAGAGGAATTTTTCGATGGAATATGCGAAAAATATTTCAATGATATATTTATTGGTATTATGTACGAACAAAAAGGAAAAAATATATTCCGCAAAGATATATTTTTTAGACCTATATAATACCTCATGTGCAATAAAAAAGGGAGGCTACACATTAAATACATGGCCGCGTAAGAGGGTTCTATTTTTGAGGGTCTTTTCCTTCGTTTTCTTTTTAGTTCAAAATCCAATACGGAAGAGAGATTCTCGGTGGATGCTTTCGCTTTTCTTTCGTTTCTTCTGGAGAGAGCAAGGCAAAAAAGAAAAAGCTTTAGAGGGGAAAAGAAAAAGTTAGCAGACCTTCTGCTAAAAAGGGGAAAAGAAAAGTCAGGGAGAACAGTACAGAGCAGAGAGAGATAGACAAGTGAGGGACGTGCAGTAGGGTGCGGTTGAAAAAAAGAAAAAAAAAAAGAAAAAGAAAGAAAAGGCAAAAGGGTTGTCTTCTCCATGGGCTGCAGCATGATTATTCAACCATTTCTTTTAAATGTTTATTCATGCAGGTTGAGTTTTCACGTGGGATGACATAATTCATATAGTTGAGTAGTGAAGAGAAGAGAGGCACGTGGAACAACACTTGGTGGGATAAGTGTTTTTGGTTGAGGCCAAACCAAAGTCATCCTTGAACATTGACTTTAGCTCGCGTGCCAACGTCCGCGAAATCTCTAGCCGCAACCTCCATCTCCGCGAGCTCGTCCACATTGTAAGCCTTGTGATCGCCGCCGTTCGTGAGTCCTTTGCCACCAAGAATCATCTAAACTAGATCGCGAGAGTCTTGGATCGATGACGCTTCACAGTGGCAATGTGTGAACTCCACGAATTATGGCCATCCGAACTTGGAAACAAATAATCAAGGTAGGTTAAAATCATTTCTTATTTAATTCTTGAATATTTTGTTTCCTCGTTTGAACTATTGTGATCTTGATTGAATTTCCGAACATATATGTTTGTCAATATCTTATGTGCATATTTAAATGATAGGCGTATTTCTAATTAGAATTTATTGCCTAATTCGCAACCGCATACCGATTTTTTATTCCATCTATAAGGCTTTAGATGGAATAATTAATCACGCGAGAGTAAAATTGATATCTTGATCTTTAAGGCTTAAGATAAATTTACATCTATAAGATGCTTTAAAGGTTCGGATCCTCGTTATGATCTCGTGTTGCACGCCCGGGGATGGAATAATTAATTAAAAAATGGAATTCATGTTCCAAAAAAAATCATTCATTGCATGAGCATGACCCAAAATTTAGGTTCAATTTGTCACGCATTTTGCATGAATAAAATTGATATCTTGATCTTTAGGCTTAAGATCAATTTATTAATTTTATTAGCGAAATAATCAAGTTTGGATTTCAATTTGAATGATGGATAGCATTTTTGGTGACCATGGATGATTTAGTGTTTATCTCTTAATTGCTTTGTTTATCCCGAAGATACAAAAAAATTGCATTTGCATATCATGTAGATTAGGTTGTTTTCCTAGATAAGGTTACATGATAGAATAGTTTTTTTTTCTAAATGCACGTTTAGATGATATCTAGGTTAGATGATATCTTTGAATTAAATTGCATATCTAGGAGAGGAAGTTTACCTATTTTGAATTTTTAAATCAAAAATCCAAAAAACAATGCATTCATTTAGAATGTTATTTTTATTTTTTATTTTTTTTGTTAATTTAAATTGCACGTTTAATTATTTGGCAATTTTAAATTTCGAATTTTATAAAAAAAAAAACACAAAAAAAGTCATCATGCATATGTCATGTAGAGTTAGGGCATCTTTTGCATGTTACTGCATATTAGGTAAGATTGCATGTTTAATTTTACTTCCTAATTAATTTTAAGTTTAGATAGATCTTTTTTTTAGATAAATTGCATTCTAGGATTATTTGGGTTTAAATTAGGATTTAATTTAATTTAATTCCTAATATAAATTGAATAGGATTTTAATCTAGCTAGATAATTTTCACATTTTTTTTTTAATTCCGAATTTCATATAAAAATACAAAAATGCCTTAGGCTAAATTAGTTTCATTATTTATGATAGAATGCATTCTTTTTAGGAAAAAGAAAAATATCATATGCATTATTTTAAAACTCTCTTTAAGAAATCCCCTTCTTGTAAGAACTTGTCAAAAAAAAAAATGAAAAAAGTTGAAAAATTATTGTCATGAATTGATTCTCTATTTGCACCTCATACTTTTATATTTTCATTTAATTGAATTAGGTGATAACGGATCCTCCACACTCGCCCATTATTACGCGATTAAGAGCTAGAATGGCCGACCAATCAGAAATGCGTGATCGTATGTCCACTGTGGAGACTCAACTCCAACAAGTGCTCGCCTCTATACAGCTTGTGACGGATCAACTCCAATTCCTCCAAGCGAATCCAACAACTGCACCTGCTCTTCCTGAAATAATTATCCCAAAATAAACAAACAAAGTTCAAAAGATTGACGATGACATGGCCGGGTTGGACGATGACTCGATCCTTGTTGGAAAGACCAAGCCTGACAGCGTTCCAAAGACAGATCATGATGAACGATTCACAAAGCTGGAGGAAAAATTGAAACAACTGCAAGGGTCGCAGAATTCACTCCCGTTCGACATGTCTGTGTATGAGAAGGTCAAGATGCCAAAAAAGTTCAAAATGCCAGATTTTGAGAAGTACGATGGTACTTCCTGCCCAAAAGCTCATTTGCAGATGTACCACGTGCGTATGACCCAATATGTCAAGAACGAACCCCTCATGATCCAATCGTTCCATGCGAGTTTGACTGGACCTACATTAAACTGGTATGTCATGAAGAATGTGAACCTTCTTGACACTTGGAATGAAGTGGTTGACGCATTTCTCAAGCAGTACAAGTTCAACATGGATATTGCACCTTCCTGAGAGGATCTTGAGAGGATGGAGAAAAAGAGGAATGAGTCATTCAAAGAATATGCCGTGAGATGGCGAAATCTGGCAGCTCAAATTACTCTTAAGCCTACCAACAAGGAATTGATGAAGTTGTTCGTCAAGACTCTCCCGTCTGAGTTCCGTAATCGACTGGCCAGCACATATGTTGAGAACTTCAACCAACTTATCCTGGTGGGTGAACAGATCGAAATGGGGATAAGAGAAAGATGGTTTACTGAGCCATCTAACAAAAGATTTTATACCAAGAATGAGGAGGACCCTGAAGCTGAGATCAATATGGCCTACTTTCAACCGAATCGTGATCCGGTAATTAAGATTTCTACTAAGCAACAAGGTGGAGGACATCAATTCTCAGGTCAACGACGTAATGTTAGGAGACAGTTTACATCTCTTCTTGGACCCCTATCCAAAGTTTTACATGTTCTCCAAAAGAAGGGATTACTCTCTACTGAGCCGAAGCGACCAAATCCCGAACATTATCTTGCATATAATCCCTCCGAAAAGTGTGACTATCACATGGGAGAGGTTGGTCACTCCACTGATGATTGCTATGTTTTAAAGCATAAGGTCCAAGACCTCTTGGATACAAAGGCGTTCTCTTTCGGCGAATCTGAAAAATCATCTGCCTAACCATGATGGAGGCGCAAATGCTATCACTGAGTGAAGAAGTTTTTATTTTCTAGGATTTCAAGTTTTGTTTAGAATTTCCTGCTTTTTGAAATTTCAATTATTGCTTTCGCTTTTAGTGCTTGGCTTGTTTGCATTTTCCATTCCAATAATGTAATTCATTTTATTATATTCAATGAAATTACAATTTTATTTCCAATTTTGAGGACATGATGAGGTGCACCAAACCAGCCCAGTGACGATATCCAACAATGAAAAGAAAATATCATCCATGGAGAAAATCTAAGGACTGGGCTTCTTCATGCTTCCTCATCCAAAATATTCCTTTTAAAAAAATCATTTTTGAAGCAATTTCCAAAAGCATGCATTAGGTTACCCTTGTTTGTTTTTCTAACTCATTTACTTCATGTCTCAGAGCATAACAGAGAGGCATTTGAAAATAATGCGTCAATTTCCAGTGATAGTTCACCTGTTGATTTGGGAACTTACATCCGAAGGAAAATAAACATGAGGGCAAAGGATCATTTCCTAACCAATTGTGATGACATCTCCCAAGAGCGAAGAAAATCATCTTGATTCCAAAGTGTGATATGTGGCACATCTCATAACAATTTGTGTGAAATGTCATTCTCGAAAGCCAAATGAAGTTTCTCATTTCCATGAGAAAATCAAAAGTGGATCATCTGTCTTGGATGAAATGGATACATTGTGTTCATGAATATAATTAGTTCTGGAATTGACACTCTGTTCTTTTCCTTGCAGATGACGAATTGGGGCACTACAAGTTTTAGTAATGACATGACTGAGACAAAATCTCGATCCGAGTCAAAATGGTTATGCAATTTGAATTTACTTTGATGTTGCATGGTATCCTATTCATGCACATTCTCTTGTGCAATGACAAAAGCGGATTTTCAGGGACAATCCAAAAACATCAAATCCTAAGACAATCCTCTCATGGGACAATTCCTTGAATGAACACTCAAAATCATGTTTTTTATACTTACTAAAGCATTTTTGTTTTAGTATGGTAAACTGTTTATTCTGAAGTTTGCAATTTTTCATGCTTAAAGCTATTGAGCTCATTTAAAAAAAGATTTTGCATAATGACTCTTACATGTTTGGTCCACCAATTCCACTAAAGAATATCAAGATGGACTAATTCAATGAATGATGTGGAATGGATTAAGCATGCTAAATGAGATGTGTCAGGATGATGAAAGGCAAGCCTTATTCTATACACAGTCCCCTACTTATACACTTGTGAGATGAGTGTAGGAAGTTCCATATTCACAAGGTGAAGAGTTCTCTCGCAAAAGGTACGATGACTGAAATGATGAGAGGCAACTTATTTTTCTATCCCAAACACTACATGTGATCCATTGCTTAATCCCTTTGAGCCCCATACACTTATGGAGATTTTTTTCAAATTATCCCTGTCAAGAACCACCCCACACTAGGGCAAATTGGAGGGTAAGGTGGCGCCATAAGGTGAATAAAATGGATTGAAATTTTCTTGCTCTCACTTGCATCAATCTTCTAGTCATGCTATTACATTGAATTCATGTGGTAATTTAAGTGCCCTAGGATGACGAAGAGCATTTCTTTCTCTATCCTACATACTTATATCTATTGCTTAGCCCACTTGAGCCTGCAATTTCATTTCTTTAAACCCAGTTGATGATCATCCCTCACACTGGGGCAAGGCAAAAGACATATGAAGATTCTTGAAAGTTCGAGTATCATTCAAAGTGTAATTGCTTGATACATGCATTGTGCGTAAGAATTGAAATTGAAATAGAACTAAGGGGATAAAAAGCAGTGTGCCTAGTAAAAGCAAAGGCCAATGCCCATGAAAAGAAAAAAAGCATGAGAATTGAGGGTATGAAAAAGCAGTGTGCTTGGTAAAAGCAAGGCCAATACCCATAAATGAAAAAAAAAAAAAAGTCAATATAAGATGATTGTCAATTGCAAGAATTGAATCCCGATGGAGCAATATTCAAAGAACTCAAAAGTTGAGTTCTTACAATCAATGGGGCATTTCATGAAGATAATCCCCGGTGATGAAAAAGAAAAACTGGTGGCAATGCCAAGATGATCATCAACTCTCACCTTTTACACACATTTTGAGCCTAATGATCCTTTCATTTCTCAACCCATGAACTTAGCCAATGTTACGTCCCTTGCAAAGTCTCTTCTGATTAGGGCACTTGAATTAACGTATGAGTTCATATGTTTATAAGCATTACTCGAAGAAGTGCGAGCAAGATTATTTCATTCTCATTTTGCAGGGTTCTTGACTTGTAAGCTCGGAGATGGTCACAAGATTGTTCTTTCAAATAGCCTTGACTCAAAGAGTCCCCTTTGTTAAAGCCATTGACCAAGCCCACATTACGGTCCCTATTGAAGACCTCTCAGATTGGTAAGGTCGTAATGCTTGCGAGAATACTTGGACCCTTGTTGGTATAATGATAGTGAGATGGAGTGATTCTCATAAAATAGCCTCTCAATGAGAGGGAGTGAAAGTCCTTTCTAACTGAAAGTCTCTCATTTAGTATTTTTAAAAAATCCATGTTATTGCCTTGAACGACAATTATCTCCTGTGGAAATTTGGGTGATGCAAATATGGTAAAATCATTATGCATAAACCTTGATTGAATGGATGAAAGCCCCACTAAACTTTGAAATGTGCATTCTAGAGTAGCTCAGATTGTCTATCTCTTTGATGAATGTACATCAGTTTTTGCTCTAAATCATGTCTGCCAGGTAATTCAAGTTCCTTTTAGAATGTCTCATGATATTAGGAGATGAAAAACCTCTACCATGAGGTGAAAGACCTCCACGAGATATCTAAATTCCAAAAGACATATCCCCAAGAATCAGAGATATCACCAGGTAAGTATATCTCTACCCATATTCTAAATACTTGTCATTGTGTAGGTATTCTCTCTCAAGTGCATCGACACTTGACTTGGTCAAGCTGTCCAGAACTTGACTTGGCGTGCTTTCGTAGCCCAATGTCCATTTCATCGATCGGTGTGCTTTCATAGCCCGGTGTCCTTATATTGACCTGGCGTGCTTTCGTAGCCCAGAGTCCCTTTTATCGAACCGGCGTGCTTCCGTAGCCCGGTGTCCTTTATATTGACCTAGCGTGCTTTCGTAGCCCAGAGTCCCTTTTATTGAACCGGCGTGCTTCCGTAGCTCGGTGTCCTTTATATTGACCTAGCGTACTTTTGTAGCCTAGAGTCCCTCTTTATCGACTCGGTGTGCTTCCGTAGCCCGATGTCCATTTATATTGACCTGGCGTGCTTTTGTAGCCCAGAGTTCTTTTCATCGACACTCGATTGAGTTGTCCCCCAAGATTTTTCTCTAGATTTAATTTGATTAAGGCGACTGAAGAAAGGTTCGGATCCTGGTTAGATGATCTGTGTTGCAACGCTGGGCGACCGAAGAATGGTTCGGGTCCTAGCCAAGCAAAATTTCCGTTTAGGCGACCGTAGAATGGTACGGGTCCTGGAAAAGCAATTTCCCCATTCAGGTGACCGTAGAATGGTTTGGGTCTTGAAAAATCAATTTTCCGTCAAGGCGACCGTAGAATGGTACGGGTCCTCGACAACACCTATTCCTTATTCAGGCGACCGTAGAATGGTACGGGTCCTAGAAAATGAATCCCCATTTAGGCGACCGTAGAATGGTACGGGTCCTAGACAAAACATTTCGCCGTATTGAGCGACCGTAGAATGGTATGGGTCTTGAGAAAGTAGCTCCTTACAAAACCTTTCGCCGTATTGAGCGACCGTAGAATGGTACGGGTCCTGGGAAAGCAGCATCGTCACAAAGTCATGTTATTATTCTAGGCGACCGTAGAATGGTACAGGTTCTGGACAGGTAACACCCACTACCTCGAATTACTCTATCATCCTCGAAGGTAAGTTATTCCAGGTAATTTCATTTATCATTTGCATTAGTATTTCCATGCATCATATAAATTGCATTAAAAAATGGAATTCATGTTCCAACAAAAAATCATTCATTGCATGAGCATGACCCAAAATTTAGGTCTCAATTTGTCTTTAAAGGCAACCTCTGCGAGCTCACCTTTAAAGAGGGGCAGCTGTTGACACCTAATTTTTTTAGGTTGATTTTGCTAAATAAATAAAAATAAAAACAAATCACATGGCATATAGCTTAGGAAAATTTTTTTTTTTTTTTTTGTTATATTCCGGTAATATACACTAGGGGATGCATTTTTCACAAAAAGAGGAATTTTTCGATGGAATATGCGAAAAATATTTCAATGATATATTTATTGGTATTATGTGCGAACAAAAAGGAAAAAATATATACCGCAAAGATATATTTTTTAGACCTATATAATACCTCGCGTGCAATAAAAAAAAGGGGAGGCTACACATTGAATACATGGCCGCGTAAGAGGGTTCTATTTTTTAGGGTCTTTTCCTTCGTTTTCTTTTTAGTTCAAAATCCAATACGGAAGAGAGATTCTCGGTGGATGCTTTCGCTTTTCTTTCGTTTCTTCTGGAGAGAGCAAGGCAAAAAAGAAAAAGCTTTAGAGGGGAAAAAGAAAAAAAGTTAGCAGACCTTCTGCTAAAAAAGGGGAAAAGAAAAGTCAGGGAGAACAGTACAGAGCAGAGAGAGATAGACAAGTGAGGGACGTGCAGCAGGGTGCGGTTGAAAAAAAGAAAAAAAAAAAAAAAAGAAAGAAAAGGCAAAAGGGTTGTCTTCTCCATGGGCTGCAGCATGATTATTCAACCATTTCTTTTAAATGTTTATTCATGCAGGTTGAGTTTTCACGTGGGATGACATAATTCATATAGTTGAGTAGTGAAGAGAAGAGAGGCACGTGGAACAACACTTGGTGGGATAAGTGTTAACCAAAGTCATCCTTGAACATTGACTTTAGCTCGCGTGCCAACGTCCGCGAAATCTCTAGCCGCAACCTCCATCTCCGCGAGCTCGCCCACATTGTGAGCCTTGTGATCGCGGCCGTTCGTGAGTCCTTTGCCACCAAGAATCATCTAAACTAGATCGCGTGAGTCTTGGATCGATGACACTTCACAGTGGCCATGTGTGAACTCCACGAATTACGGCCGTCCGAACTTGGAAACAAATAATCAAGGTAGGTTAAAATCCTTTCTAATTTAATTCTTGAATATTTTGTTTCCTCGTTTGAACTATTGTGATCTTGATTGAATTTCCGAACATATATGTTTGTCAATATCTTACGTGCATATTTAAATGATAGGCGTATTTCTAATTACAATTTATTGCCTAATTCGCAACCGCATACCGATTTTTTATTCCATCTATAAGGCTTTAGATGGAATAATTAATCACGCGGGAGTAAAATTGATATCTTGATCTTTAAGGCTTAAGATCAATTTATTAATTTTATTAGCGAAATAATCAAGTTTGGATTTCAATTTGAATGATGGATAGTATTTTTGGTGACCATGGATAATTTAGTGTTTATCTCTTAATTGCTTTGTTTATCCCGAAAATACAAAAAAAATTGCATTTGCATATCATGTAGATTAGGATTGTTTTCCTAGATAAAGTTACATGATAGAATAGTTTTTCTAAATGCACGTTTAGATGATATCTAGGTTAGATGATATCTTTGAATTAAATTGCATATCTAGGAGAGGAAGTTTACCTATTTTGAATTTTTAAATAAAAATCCAAAAAACAATGCATTCATTTAGAATGTTATTTTTTTTTTTTTTTTTTTTGTTAATTTAAATTGCACGTTTAATTATTTGGCAATTTTAAATTTCGAATTTTATATAAAAAAAAAAAACACAAAAAAAGTCATCATGCATATGTCATGTATAGTTAGGGCATCTTTTGCACGTTACTACATATTAGGGTAAGATTGCATGTTTAATTTTACTTCCTAATTAATTTTAAGTTTAGATAGATTTTTTTTTTTTATAGATAAATTGCATTCTAGGATTATTTGGGTTTAAATTAGGATTTAATTTAATTTAATTCCTAATATAAATTGAATAGGATTTTAATCTAGCTAGATAATTTTCACATTTTTTTTAATTCCGAATTTCATATAAAAATACAAAAATGCCTTAGGCTAAATTAGTTTCATTATTTATGATTCTATGCATTCCTTTTAGGAAAAAGAAAAATATCATATGCACGTCATTATGGTTAGATTCATTGAGATGCATGCCATTTAATATTTTTACTAGGCCCATTTAATTAGAAATTACGTGTCATTAGAATTAGGTCATTTAGTTAATGTTGCATCGCATATTGCATGATTTTCATCAATTAAGTGAAAAGAAAAAAAAAAGAAAATTGCATGTTAATTAGAAATCATATCTAGGGTTGTTGATGTGGATTTTAATTTAACATTGCAGATGCTTTCGTTACTTTGAGATAAGTTTGCAATTTATTTATTGTTTATCTGGGTGTTAAATTGGTGGATTGCGCACTCGCATGATCATCTCACATGTTAGGAAAATAGATTTAAAATCAATTCAAGCCAAACATTTTTTTTAAATAAAAGAATGGTACCGAAAGAGCATTAGAGAAATCTAGTGTAATCAAGTCCTCGTACTCATAGTCTCTGATTCGTAGGAGTAAAGTAAACCTCCCGTTGCTTTACTTGGGTTTCTAATCGACCCACCAAAAATAGATTAGTGGCGACTCCTGATTGAAAATCATTTGCATGTTAAGAACTTAAACTTAAGTCGCGAATTGGTATGGGCTTGGGAGAGCTCGAATTAAGTCTAGGCTTAACAATCCATTAGCCAAACCATAGGTGGTCCACACCCAAAATAAAAAAAAAAATTGGTCGCGACAACGGGGTGAGGTAAATCTCAGTGAGTCAAAATCCTAAACCTCGATTAGGATGTAAATTTACCTAGTGGTAGCTTAAACAAGCGTCACACACAAACTTACCTCGCCTCGGCACGCCCTTATACATTAGTTCATCACATATGCACTTATAAATGCAGCAAGCGTAATTTAATAACTAGAACATATTATTTCATTCTCAAACAATCACAAGGGTCCCGATTATAAGGCCAAACCGTTATGGCACGTCCCATTCCGTGTTACACAATTTTATTACATAATCAGACGCAATTATCACAACCACTCAGGCATGTCCCTTACGACCCATCGGCCATGGCCAACTCAACAGCCAGCGGTCATCCGGCATAATCGGGCGTCATCCCGCTTCATCGGGCACGGCAACGTCTTCATCTAGACGGCATTCCACACAGGAGCATCGGCCTAGCCTCCACTTGCTACCGTCATGCGTTGACATGGGGCATCTAAACTTAATCAAGCATCGCCTCCCCGACTCTCATGGAAACGATGCTCTCAAAGTTGGTTCTGCCGTGTCTTTTGTACCATTTTTGTTTGTCTATGGCTGCATATTTTTGTTCTTTGAGTTCAAGACCACGATTCCCTTTTTTCCCTCCAATATATGCCAAACCAACTCCTGGTTCTTGTCTCCATCTACTCCCTTTCTTTTCTAGTTTGCCCCATGCGCGCACTCCGTAATCCACTTCTTTTGACGGAATTCAACATGGAGTTTCAGCAATTCAATTTTCACCAAATGCTCTTCTCGGTTCTTTTCAACGTCCCACGGAATCCCCTTTCAGGTACAAGATTGAGATTATGGCCAGTTATATTCGAAATAGGGAAAAGTACCCAAAAAAAAAAAAATTATAAACATATACCGTTTTAGTCTTAAACATTTTTGTATTAGTACCAATTGAGTCATTCGGCTAATTTAGGCAAAAAATTATTGAAGTGAACACCAACTGTCTTACGTGGCATGATTGGTTCTAACGCTGACATTTTTTTTGATTTCTTTATTTCTTCTTTTTTTCCAACTGCACAAGCCAAGGACGGCGAGCAATAGCCTTGCCTTAGTGAGGGTTACCTTTGCTAGGCCTCGCCTGGTGAGGGTGAATGCTAGCAAGGTTGCCCTCACTAGATCTGGAGAGGCCAACCCTCACCTTGGCCAAGGCGGCCTTGCTAGGCATCATCCCCAGTGCTTGCCCTTGCCGGCCAAGGAAATAAAAAAGAAGAAGAAAAGAATTCAAAAAATTTATAAAAAAGTGTCAACATCAGTGCCAACCATGTCACATATGATGACTAAATCAACGATCAAATCAACAAAGCAAAGGCTGGAAACAAAGTATTATTCTAATTCAAGACCGAGATATGGAAAATTCAAGAAGAACTATCACATTATATAAGACAAATTCGAGGTAGAGTTCAGAACGACTCATTGGAAAAGCAAGAGCAGCATATATGGAGATGTCGCTGGAGAAAGTTACGATCATTATCATCTGATTCTTATGCTTCTGTAATGCCGTGAGAGATGGTCCGGACACGACCGAGGTTTCCCACCTCTGCAACAACTGCCTCTTTAAACCTTCGGTTCCTTTCCACGAGAACCGAAACACTGTCCTTTACAATTTAGTCGCGTCCACAGAGGATCAAGGTTATAGTTACAATACTTCAAGTGGGAACAGGGACGACGACATCTGCTATGGCCACGCGGCTTGTAACGGGGATCTGTCGCCTGATGCTTGCCGGAGCTGCCTAGGCTACGTGGCCACACCGATAAAGTATAATTGTTACTGCAGCATCGGGGCTCAATATCAGCTTCAAGACTGTAGACTTAGGTGCGAAAAGTACCGATTTACAGACAATTGAGGTACTTCATGGGCTTTGGAGCAATTTCAAAGAATGTGAGATGTGTCAGGGAAAAAGTACCAAAATAGTTCTAAACATTTTGTATTGATATCAATTTAGTTTTAAACTTTTTAATTGGATTAATTTAATTCTAAACATTTTTATATTGATATCAATTCAGTTCATCCGGCTAATTTAACCAGGAAACTGTTGGCGTGGCCGCCGGCGGTCTTATGTGGTGCCACGTGGACAAATTTTATAATTTTTTATAATTTATTTTCATATTTTTAAATTATTTATTTTCTTTTTTTCTTTTTTTTTTCTCCTTATCCCTTGGTCGGCGAGGTCGCCGACCGGCCGACCATTGCTGGCCACAGGCTGGCTGGAGCGAGGGGCCCCGCACCCTCGCCGGCCACAAGTGAGGGCGTCAACCCCCGCCTAGATCCAAGTGAGGGCCACCACGCCCGCCCGTGGCCGACCTCTGCGCCCTCGTCGGCCACGAGAGGGTGGCCCTCGCTTGTGCGGAGGGCGCCTTGCCTAGATCCAAGCGAGGGCACGACGCCCTCGCCCGCCACGAGTGAGGCCACCGTGGCCCTCACCGGATCCGGGTGAGGGCTCGATGCCCTCGTTCGTGGCGGGCGAGGGCGTCGTGCCCTAGCTTGGATCTGGGCGAGGGCTGCCCTCGCTTGTGGCCGGCGAGGGCGCGAGGCCCCTCACCCCAACCAGCCGGTGGTCGGCAACCTCGCCGGCCAAACGATAAGGAGAAAAGAAAAAAAAAAAAAAAAAAAAAAAAAAAAAAAAAATTAATTTAAAAAAATTTGAAAAAAATATTTAAAAAATTATAAAATTTTTCCACATGGCACCACATAAGACCATCGGCGGCCACGTCAGCAATTTCCGGCTTAAATTAGCCGGATGGACTGAATTGGTACCAATGTAAAAAGGCTTAGGACTAAATTAGTCCAATTGAAAAGTTTATGACTGAATTGGTACCAATGCAAAATGTTTAGGACTATTTTGGTACTTTTCCCGATGTGTCATTATGTATCGAATAAATGATGAGTTTTTCGTTGCTTGATAATTTATCGATACCTTATGCGACTTTTGGTAGAACATCTCGATTTTGTTTTTCTGATTTGCTGTTATCGAAAGAGTGTTAGGATCGCCTTTTCCTTTAATGCAATTTGCACATTTTCGCTTGAACTTTGGGGGCTGAGCATTTCGCGTCATGATTTTCCAAATGTGGCAATTTGCCCCCTAATTTTCAGGTGTGGAACTTTTATCTAGAAAACATCTTTCAAGAATATTTAAGATGCTTTAAGAGCAAGAAATTTGTCCCCACCGAAATGATGAAGAAAATTTAGTAGAAAGAGACTAAAATACAAGAATAGAGATCAAGTCTACAAAGTAAGGTTGGTAGGAAAATATCGCTCTAATCATTATGCCATAAAGCAACGGAAAAACAAAGAAGAAGCATCCCTATTATATAGATGAGATTCACAGCAAAAAAATTGAAGCTAGAACATCGCCCTGGCCCCATCGGCAAGAGCTGCAGTTTTCTTAATTGGATTCCTGTGCTCTTGCAATGCCACGAGAAGCGATAAGCCAGAGCAGCACTGGGTTTCCAAGATCTGGAACAGGAATCTGTTCAAGTCGAACGGTATTAAACTGAACAGGAGTGCGCTTCTTTATGATTTGGCTACGAGAACGCAGGATGGAGGTTACAACTATTACACCTCGTATGGGGAACTTGATGCAACAGGTGTGCAGCAAGTGCCTGACCAATGCGGCATCTTTGATGCAAAAGTATTGTTCCTGGAGGATCGGGGCTTAATATCAGATGGAAGATTGAAGAATCAGATATGAAAACTTTGCATTTCAAGAAAATTAATTTGCTTTGTCGGACTTTGAAGCATCTTCAACCGAATGGGAAATGTAAATTTATGATGTGACACTTCGGAAATTTCACAAACTCCCAAACTTAGTCATCTTTTGATTCGGTTCACAGAAATTAGTAAGTGTACTCTCATTCCAAGTAATCACATCACGTATAGTGATATTGTTTTACAGTTATTTGGATAGTTAAAAATTTTGAGATGGCGAGACTTTCAAACTAGAACACATCTCGACCAAGCTGTGGACAGAGGAGATCTACCGCTTATCACCACGCCACCCCCGCAATTGTTGCCGCCTCTAGCCCTAGCCGTCGCTCCTCCACCTCAAAAAAATCGACAGAGGCGTGGCCTTTATGGCCCATGCACTTTGCAAACCACGGCCATGGAAATCACACCTACATGATTCACTTCACATAAATGAAATCTTAAGTTGTTTAGGACTCTGCATGCACTTGTGGTTCGAGGCTCATGACGAGACCTAGTTTCAATTGGTCATTTTGTTGTGCGAGTGAAATCTTAGGGTTGTTTAGGACTCCACATGCACTTGAGAAGAAAACTCTGGGCAAGAAAGAAGGCAAAAAAGAAAGTAAAAGGAAAAGGGAAAGAGAAAAAGGGAGATAATGACACAAATGATTATGACTTTTGGCTCAATATGTAATGTGATTTTTGTACTTTTAATTTGTTCGATATGGTCTTTGAATTTTAACCCAATATGCAATGTTATCCTTAATCTTTTAATTTTTTTAATGTGATCTTATAACTTTTAGTGGATGTTCAAATTATTCATTATATTATATGAAAATACCTAATGCCATATTTCCATTACTTTAAGTTAATGAACAACATTGAACATTTTCATATAAGTTAGGAACTAATTTGAATATGTACCAAGAGTTTGTGGATTACATTGAGTAGATTAAATGTTTTGAAACGACATTACAAATTGGACTAAAGTTCAGGAACAGTATTGCACGTTGGGTCAAAGTTTAAAGACCATATTTGTCATTCCAACACCCCAAAAAAAAAAAAAAAAAAAGAAAAGAAAGAACACATCTCACCCATCGGATGCCAATAATCGAGATGTGTTCTCCTTCGAAGGCCTCTCCATACTATTGTCTTTAGCCAATACCTGGATGCGATGTGATAGCTTGGAATGAGAATTCTTATGAATTTTAGCGAATGGAATCAAAAGAAGATTAAGTTTTGGAGGTTTGTGAAATTTCCACCGTTGCGCTCTTTAACACTTTGTAAAATCCAGCGCTTTGTCGAAGTTTCACGTTTTGTCCATATATAAACCGAGACAAGAAATAATTCATTTAGCAAATGAGACTGCAACATTCAGTGAAGGTGCTCCTAAATCTAACAGAGCAAACGACACATCACTTTATTTGGCACGAACAATCATGATGTTTTACATTCGATGAAGATGCTCCGAAATCCGACCAAGCAAACTAATTCTCCTGAAACGCGTAGTTTTCGTACCTAATCCTGCAATTTTGAAGCTGAAACTGCGCCCCGATGCTCCAGTAACAATACTGCTGCACCAAATCCCCGGCACCGAACAAGCACTCCCAGCACGCTTCATTTGATAGCGCCCCATTGCAAACCGCATGACCGTAGCAGGTTTGATCGCCTTCTCCTTTATACATCCCCTCCAAAAGAAATCATTCACATATTCCTTCATTTGTAACCCAAATGCGGTGTTCCTTTCGAGTCATACAAGTTGTAACCTAAATGCGGTGTTCTCTCAGCTAAATCACCGAGGAGCACGTTCCTGTTCGTTTCATAATCGCTGCTACCTTGGAACAGATGTCCGTTGCAGATCTTGTAAACCCAGTGCGGATCCGAATCTCCACCCCCTCGCAGCGCTGCAGAAGCATAAGAATACGATTAGGGAGATTGCAGCTCTTCCCAAGGTGGCCATGCGTGATGACTCTTGCTTCAAATTCGTTGTCTCGAATCCCACCTATATAAAAGGACGGTTCTTCTTGGTTTTTCCGTTGCTTTTGTCACATTAATCAGAATAATATTTTCCTTGCTAATTTGCCTTGTAGAGTAATATGACCACTCGGGATTAGATGTTGTCCTTCTCAGGAGTCAGCCGGGACGCCCGCTCGTCTTACGACATTGCTTAAGTTAGTCCTTTCATGCTACTTAAGCCCTCTAAGTATTGGCATCTCCTAAGCTGACAAAGTGGCAATATCATGTTAATTGCATTGGCTATTGTATTAAGTTGTCGTTTTTGTATTTTTTTTATTATCTATGATTTGAGCAAGCTACCTCCAACCATGCCACTTCTAATTAGTTGATAAGTCCAAGGTGATGTGCACATGCAAACTTAATTAAAATTAATTTGGGCAATATTCATATTTATAATCTTTGAACTATTGGTAAATGTCCAATGTAGTCATTTTGTTTATTCAAATAATGACAAATTAGGCCTTTTTTTTGATAACATGGATTATTATATGTTGATTTTGATTTTTAGAAATGATTAGTTGACGTGAATTGTTATATGTTGAGTTTGATATGTAGAAATGATTAGTTGACATTCCTATCTTCTTGTCCATCTATTTTAGAAAAGGGAAAAATAATTAGGTCTTTCACATGCCCATCAATGTTTGATGACATAAATTATCATAACATGATTAGGTTGTTTGCGACCAAAGGCAAAGGCCAACAAGCCCTTGCCGAGGCACCGGCAACCCCACTGATCATGGCCGACACCCCACCGGTGATGAGGCGGCGGCAATAGGTGAGAGGGCTAATGGTTTTCTTTATTTTAATCAGTGTTTTAATTTTTTAGTTTTAATTTTTTTTTCTTTTTTGAGTTTTTTTAAAGAAAAATATAGAAAAAGGAAAAAAAGGGGGGGAAGAAAACAAGAAAATATAAAGGATGGAAATGCCCTTGACCAGTAGGTAAGGTTAGGTCTTTCTTTGAGATTAATATCTTCAAGCCCTTTTTTGAAATAAAATCCACTTTAAATCTTATTAAAGAAATTGAAATTCTTCAAGCCTCTATTTAAAATAATATTCACTTCAAACTCTTATATGATAAATTAATGGCAGTTCGAGCTCTTATTTGGAATTTTTGCAACAAAAAATTGATGGACAACATTAGCCATTGAGCCATAATTTATGGAATATTTGTATCATTTTCTAATTTTTATTTAGGTATTTATAACTCTTACAATAACAATAAAATAGTCATTTCACACATTTTGAGTGGATAGTTTTTTAGATAAAGGGTAGTTACTTCCGATAACAACTAATTCATAGAAACACTCAAATGTATTATTTAGATCCCCCTCATGATAAGTTACTTTGTCTCACTAGCAATCTGCATTTCTAGAGAAACTTATTTGAAAGCTGGGACAATGTACATTCAGTGAATTTGCATTTATCCAATCATGCAACTGTGCTTCTTTTTTTGAAAAGCTGGCTTTAAATGAATGGTCGAGATATGACTATATAACCTTTTACATTTTCATGTTGAGAGTAATGTAAAAGATATATATTAGTAAATATATTTAAAAATTATATTAAAAGAATTTGATTATAAATTAAATGCAAAGCTCAAAAAATTAAGAGCATTTTCATGTTGAGAATACGTGCAAGGTTATGGATTTCTCGTGATGATTCCGATGACGAGACTAGCAAGATACGACGACATCGCAGACGCATACGTGCGCTTTGGATGTGTAAAAGGAGGCAGCGTCTCGATCTTGCAGGAAAAACATAGCTGTCAGAACATGTGCAACGATGCAGATCAGACGACAGGGTAAGAACACGGTTGTTTGGGGAAACATGTCACCGCTGATTCGTTAGACAAGAGACAGCGTCACTGCTGATTCGTTAGAAGAGACAGCGTCTAAAGCAGTCCTTACTACTAGTAGAAACAGACTAAAATACAAGAAATGAGGTCGAATCTACAAAGTAAGGTTGAAAGGAAAATGGTATTCTGATTAATGTTCCACAAAACAACGGAAAAACCAAGAAGAACCATCCCTTTATAATCGGATGAGCAAAACGAACTGCTCAGAGTGAACCGGATCGAATAGGTTCTGAGCGGTTCCTAGTTCCATAATATTGGAATTAGTGAATTTCAATCCAGTTCCCAATTTGAGGTATGTAACCGCCCACTTAGACTGGACTAATTTTTTTAAAATTTTATTATTTCTTAAAAATCTGTTTTAGAAAAAAAAAAACTCTAATCTATCTTCCAATTCAGATTTTACTCATGCATGCAAACACGCACCAATCGCATGACTCCCATTTCACTCAAGCACGTGAGTAAGATAATAAGAACAAATCAAAACACAACAATGTTGCTCATTCCAACTAACTTTTGCCAAAAATTGGAAAAATATATGTGAAACCTACGATGTTTACATAACTAAGTGATTGTAGAAACACCTTAATTATCAAGAACATCTTCAATTTTGTCTTGAACATTAACCGAAGAAAACTCAACATGTCACCAATTATGTTGGCCCATCTAGTAACCGGTATCGTTTGGTTCTCAGTTTAAGAAAGGAGGAATTGGCCCCTCTAGTCTAGTTGCTCATTCTTGGTGGAAATCAGGTCGCTTGAGAACCAATCACCCCTACTTAATATAGGGTTAATATAGGGTTTGAAACCACAAATTGAAGCCTAAGTATCTCACATGGCCACAATGGAAAGAGTTGCACTTTTCACAATTGAATTCTTATGCTTTCGTAACTCCGCGAGAGGCGATGAACCGGTGCTTTACATGATTTACAAGACATGCGGCGGCGATATATTTGAACGTGTCTCCAATTAGGAAATATGATCTATGTGGGAGAACAGAGGATCTAGGTTACACCTATAATAACTCGAGCGGGGATAGTGACCAAATCTGCTACGGCCATGCGGCCTGTAATGGGGCAGTATCACGTCAAGCATGCACTATTGCCTCCACGATGCATGGACTTTGATAGTAAAGAATTGTGATCGGAGCTTAGGGACTCAATTTAAGCTTCAAGATTGCGGAATCACGTATGAAAACTACACGTTTCAAGCAAACTAATTTGCTATGTTGGATTTTGGAGCATCTTTACCGAATGTAAAACGTTACTATCATCCTTGCTGAATAAAGTGGTGAATAAAGTGATGACTTATTTGCTTCGGTGAATTTTGGAGCTTCTTCATCACAGTAGAGTGTTACAATTGTTTTTTTTTTTTTTTTTATGACCCCGAATAAAGTGGTGAAACCATAACTAGTGATGCCCACCTCCCACGGCACTCTACTTTGCTTCGGGCGTGAATTTTCCTCCCGGATGAGGGGCTTCTTCCAGCCATCTCGGAGTGGGTTAAAGCGTTACAATTATTTATGCCGGATAAATTGATAAATTATATATAGAACAAACGTGACATTGACGAAGCGCCAAAATTTACAAAGTGCTAAAGAGCAAATAATTCCACATTTGCACTGCATTAAAGAAAGAAATAAAAAAAAAATAATGTCTTGCGTGTTGGATAATTTAGAAACCGTTGTCATAAATTTACAATCTTTACACTCATCTCCTGCATATTTTCCCTTCCTACCGCCTATCTCGCCGCCAAGAGATTGTTTGATGCGCCCCACCATCCTTCCCCGTGTCAGTTCTTGCTTCATGCATGTATAGGACTTAACCTGAAGAATTGCATTTTGTTCCCTTTAATTTGTTTTGTCAGATTTGTTGAATCCATTTCATCTCACACTGAATTACTATAAACTGTTCTAAAAACCTAAACTATTTAATAAATGCGCGATTTATTATAAAATATTTTAATATATTAGAGGAAAAAAATGGACCTTATGCCAGGGATAATGGGATGAGTTATTTATTTTTTGGAAAAAAAATCTGCTTAATTACATTTACGCCACTGCTATCAAATGAAAGGTTAATTTTGGATCAATCATTTTTCAGAAGGTTCTTTCAGTCAAGCCTCCAATTGAATGGGATCTCTTCCTTATTATTTTTTTCAACGCCAAAGTTGTTGTGCCAAGCTAGAATTGCTGCAATTGTCCTTATATTCAGAAGGAAAATCAAAGAGAAAAGGTTAGAGATCCTAAAATAAGATTGGACATTTCATTGTGTTGAGGTTATCCCACGTCGGTTGTGAAAGGGACTGGTAGTCAATTTATAAATATAAATGAAATGTTTACGCTTTGAACTAGCTTTTGAAATCAGAGAGACCCAGAATTGCCCAACGCTAGTATGAGAGAAGAAGAAGAAGGGGACTGTTGCAGTGACAACTTCACATTCTATTTCGAACAGCACCTTATCCTCGGGAAAACAACACCATTAATTACCATAAATGGATACTTTTCATACCTGACTCTGCAATCTAATCCGTCCTGCAATCGAGCTCCCGTGTTGTATGGGCATTCATCCATCATCGCCCGGCGCGCATCAACCATGCACAAGAAGCATGAGTGATGCTCAACTCCTGGAGCCCAAGATCCATGGCCATAAACCGTTTCGGTCGCTCCTGGGGGGACGTTTAATAGCTGTACTGTGTCGTTCCATGCACGTGCTCTACTAGATCGTCGAACAACCAACTTAGATGATCAGCGAAGGGACTTCCATCCTCATTTTTTTCACCGTAGCAAATCGCATCTGTTGGGTCCGCCCTCACAGAATTGGGAATCATAAGGAGTCCAATAACTGTGGAAGCTAAGACGATCTTGAACGGAGCAATAACTCAGCTCGTGTGCAATTTCTTTCCTCTCTTTGATGTTATTTCTCTTATTAGATCACTCATTACCTCATTACCAAGTCAAGAAAGGCAATTCTATTGTAATATATTCAGGAGGGACAACCGAAGGAAAGAGCTTGGAGATCCAAAAATAAGACTGGACTTTTCGTTGATGCGAACGAAAGATTTCACCTGACCTTATTATTTTATTGTGTGATGATTGTATTTCTTTGTACTTGAGATGTAATATTAAATTGTCCAGTAAAAAATAGGGACTGCTGCAGATGAGTGACAAGTTCATAATCCTGTTTGGCCGAGATGGTTCTCGAACTTTCACCGAAGAAGACGCTTCCTCATGATTTATTGTTTGTATAGGATCATGTGTCGTTTCGAAAAGGAGGCTATTAATTATAAAGCAGCTACGATAAAATAAAGGATAAATCTAAAACGATTGAAAGTAAATGCAAGGATAAGTAAAATAGCTGAAAAAACTGGATATTGATGTTTGTCGTGCAAATGTACGTTCCTTTACAATGATGTTCTCTTGGCTATTTAGGCCATATTTGTTTCTATTCTTTATTTTTGTTTATGAACACAATTCCTGTTTTTTTATTCATGTTTATGAACGCGTTTGTTTGCATTTTTGTTCAAAATCTATTTTTTTTTTCTTGGGAACAAAAAACAAAGAAACAAGAAAAAAAAAGCTTGTTTCTTGTTTTTGGAACACTTTTGAGAAACAAATTTTCTCTCTCCTCATTTTTTTCTTCTCTTTCTTTTCTTTTTCTTTTTTTCTTTTTTTTTCTTTGGCCGGTCGTCGGCCTTGACCATGACCAGCGATCGACCGCCGAGGGCCGGCGACCTCACCGGAGTGTCACCGGCCCCCGGCGAGGCCGAGCGTCGCCGGCCCCCCGGCGAGGCCTACTCGGGCCGGCCGGCGAGGCCGCCGAACCATGGTCCGGGCCGGCCACCACCATGGTCAAGGCCGGCGATCACCAAAAAAGAAAAAAAAAAAAAAAATAAAATAAAAATATTATAAAATTAAAAGAAACAAAAAAAAAACACAAATTTACCAAATATGTTTCTGTTCTTTTTTTATTTCAAGAACAAATTTACCAAACACGTTCTTTACGTTCAAAAAAAATTGTTCCCTGCACGTAAATAGTTTTTTCTATTTCTGTTCCCTTAAACAATTTTTGAACAAAAACGTTACCAAACGCGCTCTTATAATCTCACGTTGTGAACTTGTCTTTAGGTAGTTATCACTTCAATTTCAAATTTCCGGAAATCTTTGATACCACACTAATAACTGTATCATCTTATCCGCCGCATCTTCGATATCAGGTTAATAAGAGGGCGTTTTGGTAACATTTCGTTTAAAAATTGTTCTAGGAAACAAAAATAGAAAAAAATGTTTCTTCCTGGAACAATTTTTGAACAAAAAAAGAGGTTTGGTAAACTTGTTCCGGGAATAAAAAGTGAACAGAAATAAGTTTGGTAAATTTGTATTTTATTTTTATTTCTTTTAATTTTTTAATATTTTTATTTTTATTTTCTTTATTTTTTCTTTATTTTTTTTTCTTCTTTTGGCTGGTCGCCGGCCTCAGCCATGGCTGGCGACCGGCCGACGAGGGCCGGCGGCCTCGCCCGCCCACGGCGAGGCTCGGCGGCCCCCAAGGCCGAGCCTTGCCGCAGCCGGGCGAGCTCGAGCTCGCCAGGCCGGCGACGCTCCGGCGAGGTCGCCGGCCATGGCCGAGGGCCGGCGACCTACCAAAGAAAAAGAAAGAAAAAAAGAAGAAGAAAAGAGAAGAAAAAGAGAGAAGTGTTTTTGATTTTTGTTCCGTAAACAAGAAACAATTTTTTTTTTTTTTTTTTGTTTCTTGTTTCTGTTCAGATGTGTTTCGGGAACAAAAAACAATTTTGGAACAAAAACGCACCCAAACGCATTTTTGTTCCTTTTTGTTCGCAGGAACAAAAAAAAACAGAAAAGTTGTTTAAAAAAAAAAAAAAAACGAAAACAAACGGGCCCTAAGTGTATCATATTTTCCATCGTGTCTTTGGTATTGGACTCTCGAAAAACCGCCTTCGTATTTTTCCTTCCATTTGTGGGCATTACTAGATACCGAACTATCGGTTCGATGGCAGGCCTCGTTCTGATGATTATGGGCCTTTTCTCTTGTGTATCGAGCTTGGTGGGTCTCGCTATTCAGCCATGACCCATTAGGCCAATTTTTGGCGCTAACAAATCCATACCAAACACCACCTTACTCTAGGTAAAACCACTCCATAATCATTTCATAAAAGAACAAATTTAATCTAGGACTCTGCAATCACCAAACTGCAACTGAACTCGTGACAATCCTCGTTTAAGACTCAAATTTGGGTTTTATCCTGAGAAACTATGGAAGAATTTTGTGGAGATTTTGTACATGAGCAAGCGTTCAAAGCGGGAGCACAATATGGTGAATCATGGGATCATCAGTTACTTGAAAACGAAAAACCTCCCTTCAGAATGATACCTTATGGTATGAAAATTCTTTCTGCCTACAACCAAGAAAAATAGAAAAAACCAGCTATTAGAAATATCTAGCTTCCAGGAACGAAATGGGATAATTCCTGCTAAATTTGGAGGATAACTTTAGTGAAGGCCCTTCCAAATTGTGAAGTCTTGATGGTAAGAATGCCAGAATTGATTTTGTTTTTGTTTAAAAATTCATATTTCGGATTCTCATTTGTATACTGAGTTTTTTTTTTTATCAAATTACCCAATTAATTCTAAATATATTGTACAGATGTCAATTCAATCCAAAAATTTTAAATTTCACCTATTTAGTTATAAACATTTGTGCAAAATTCCAATGTAGTCCTTCCATTCAATTTTTGCTAAACATTGCTGACAAAGTTGTAGACTCGTCAAACATATAAGTTGAGTCAAGTTTGGGTCAAGTTAAAAAATGGCCCAATTCAAGTTCACTCATTTAACTCATTTTGATCCATTCTATGCAATGCAAATCCAATGACTTATACCCAACTAATATACGACACATATTGCTAAAACACTTCCATATTTAATCAAATCTCCAAAAACTCATATCCGAACTGAGGTAAGAGCCTAGAGTAAGCGAGTGCAAAATCGAGTGAGGGCAAGATAAAGTGAAAAGAGAATCATAGAGGTGGGTCTAGTCGAAGTAAGAACTCATTAACTCTTCTATTATTTTAGGCTTTACCATTCTCAACACATTTATGACTGTTGGCACCTAAACTTTTGCCCAAAGATCATTTCCAAAAAAACTTGTTTTTCCACAAAAATATTTCATGTTAAGTTCTTGCATATAGATTACCTAAACATGTAGTATAGTTTTAAATGAATTTATTTTAACTTGAAATCAACCAAAAAAAAAAAAAGAAACAGAAAAGGAGAAGAGAAAGTTGGTACTAACGATCTGAGTATGACCAACCGAGCCTTGAGGGATCAAATTGCAATTGAAATATGAAACGGGAGGCCAAAATTCCAATTTCAAAAGTTGGGGAAACAATTTGCAAATTTTACAAAATTCAACCCAAACCCTTAATTTATCATTTTTATCATTTTGGCCCCTAATAAGCTTGAAATTGAATTTGGGCTAGGTCGAATCCATCAAATCAATCCAAAATGACCAAATTGCATTAAATTATGCGTTCTCAAGCAAGACAATAGCCAAATTTGATGGACATTTTCACAAAATTGGGAAAAGAGAATGGTAAAGTACGATCAAGGGCTCAAAGAACAACACAAAAGCTTGTTGATTGACCAAAAATTACAGCCAAATTGATGGATTAAAATGCTTAAACCAGCCGCAAAAACCCAAGCCATGATTTGGTCTCAATTGAAAGCTATTGAGCAAGCAACTTTGTAGCCCCACCATATCTTACTTGGTTATCCAATCAGCTTGATCTCTGCCCGAGATGAAAGACCATCGTTAGAAGTGCAAGTGGACAAAAATTAGCCAGGAATAAGTTGCTAAAAGTATGCAAAAGTCACAGCAAAATCTGTACTCTCAACAGCTACAAAAGTTAAAAAATTGGCCAAGTCAGAGAGTTGGGGAAGTAGCCCAATTGGTAGGCTTGGAAGGTGGGCAAAGGCTAACCAAAAGATTGTTTAATTTAGTAGATAAGATCTCTGTAGCAAGTTCTTTTGGGGCATAAAAGGTCGGAGACAAGATGCAATAGGGAGAGCTCATAGCCGTTCTCCAAAGACACCCTACAAGCAACTCAAGAAACCTCAACCCAAAAATTCCAAACTGACCCATGGGCAAAAATGAAATTTTCACAAACTTCCGTAAAAATACTAGCCCAAACCTTCAATTAGAGAATGAAATTTCACTTAAATATCTTTACAATTATAGGTCACACATCCCAAATGGAGATCAAGAATGACTCTTAAAGCTCCCCAAAAAACACCTTCCTGGTCGAGCAAGGGAAAAAGTGTGAAATTTTTGTGTTGAGTCTATTGGTCATGGGTGAGGGAAAATGAGCGTTTTTTTAGAAAAATGAGGAACAAATGAGGAAAACCATGACTTGTAACCTAAACTATAATACCTATTGTTGGGTCTTTTGTCAAATTAGTAGGTCCAGAGTCTTCTCTTAAAGACCAACAAAAAAAAATTTGCTATCAATTCTTTCTTTGTAGATCTCATTCTCCTGTTTGAAAGAACAGGAGAATCTAAGAAAGGTAAGGATCCATGATTAATTGGGACCTTTGGTCTTTTGCAAACCTCTAATAGAAGAAGCTTAGAAGTTGGAGTTGCCATGGTTGGTCTCGGCTGTTATCGCAGTCCAATGGTCTCGTTGCCACTGCCACCAACTTGCCGAAGAGACAGTCGTCCGAAACAACATCTGGAGATTCCTTTTTTTAATTTTTTTTAATTTTTTTGTAAAATGGCTCACGTGACAACCACATTAGCACCTCTCTTTTCGAAATACAATAAATAAGAAAAAACCATGTTAACTTTTTTTCATTAGATAAATTGAACATAACAAATGAAAAATTTAATCGCATCAATTTGACAAATTTTAAAACTTAATTATACTTTATGAATATTTTAAAATTCGACTGTACTTTTGCAATAAATTATAAAACTTTTAGTGCACTTACTTAAAAAATTTATTCGTGAAGCCGCTAAACTTGAGTTCCTTCAGTTGTTTTGGAGCATGTAATTAGTTGTTCTTCCATCAACGAGCAAATGAGAGGATGGGAAAGGTAGTTGACCTACTCACTAGGTTCTGGCGCGGAGACGAAAGCCTGTGTTTCAGGCCCGATGTTCTTGAAGCCTGGAAGAAGATTGCTGAAGTTCAATATCCATGTCTTGAAGAGGGGAAACCCATGGATGATGGGGTTGGCCCAACCACTAGAACAAGCCATATGTCAACCTTCAGATGGAACAAGTACAAAGTCAGTCATGATCTCAGCAGCACGGGACATGAATGTTGGAACCAAAATGATTTGGAACCAAATTGTAGGGTATGCGACCCTTTGCTCTAATATTAATTGTAGAGTGCGCAGCTTATAAAATATGCGGAAGCTTTAAAATACTCAAATCAAACTAGCTGATACAAGTACACACTCAAACTAATTAATACAAGCATACACTCAGCTATTCTAGTTTCTTCCCTTCTCGATCACGGAGGGATAGCTCGCTCTGAGGCTGCAGTGCCTCTCTCTCTTGAAGTTCACCGTTGCACCTGGTGACTTCCTCGCTGTTCCGAAGCTCTCACTGCTGGAGGCTTCCCCTGAAGCTCACATACGTGTGACTTCCCTAAAGCTCACCTTTGCTGTGGTGACTTCCTCTCTGGCCTGAGGTTCTCCGCCTGCATGTGGCGTGAGGCCCTCTACCTGGCCTTCTTGACATGAGGCTCCAAGCCTCCCTACTCTGCCTGCGGTGGCTTGAGGCTGTTAAGCCTCTCTTTGAGGCCTTTTTGGCCTTGTTGACCTGAGGCTGCGGTGCCTCTATGTGAGGCCTTTCGGCCTTTTGACTTGAGGCTCTCTCCTAGCCTCTCCGCTCCTCCTGTGGTGGCTTGAGGCTGTTAAGCCTCTCTTTTCACCTTGAGGCCTTTCGGCCTCTCTAATCTGCCTTTGAGGCACTTTGGCCTTGAGGCCCTTCTGCCTTTGAGGCACTTTGGCCTGACTTCCCTTTTGCACTTTCAAGCCTTATTTATAGGCTCAACATTCACCGCCTCACGTTGCCGACTTTAATGTGAATTGAGAACAGCCGCAACTTTTTCTTCTTCTCTAAGTATTCTTGCTGCCCACGTACAAGTTTCTTCTTCAGCCACTATTGTTGACTTTCTTCAAGCTTCTCTTCTTCACCGCCTCACGTCCAGACTTCATGCAAGTTGAACTTTGCCTCCAGTAACTACTATATTATTATTTTATTGTGTGCCCCTTCATTCCTTCACGTTCAAGCTTGCTTTTCTGCTTCTTATTATTATAATGTGTGCCCCTTCCTTTTGATGAGCTTGTGGCTTCTTCAAGAATTTTCTTCTTCGGCGGTTTACGTCCAGACTTCATGCATCATGAACTTTCATTATTAGAGTATTAGGTGTTGTATTCCAACAATGAAGAGTTGCTATTTTATCATAAAAGAGAAAGCAGCTACTGTATAAATAAACTCAGATCCGGCTTCACTTGAAAGCCGTCACGAAATCTATATAGAGAGCTTTCTTCTCAGTTCATAATCACTCAGTGATTCTAGTCTTCGGTCCGTGGATGAGGTGTGCTGGTTTCGGACCACCGCAACAAGAAGTCTACGTAGGCATGATCCTTAAGTTGATCTTTCATAAAGAGATGATAGTTTGTAATCCAGTATTATAGGGTCTTCATAGTAGGTTGAAGAATCGGGGGTGGTAATAGCAAGTTTCTTTCATGGCTAATTGTCATATTCCAGAGTTTCTACATGTAGACCATGAACAGGCAAAGTTTCAACAACGGGGTTTTTTATTTTATATTTTGTCGTTTAAATGAACTATCAAACTCAATATAGACGTTCTATCTAGGAATTTGGAAGAAATGACCCTATGACAGAGTGAGGCTGAGGTGTATTTCCCCAAGGGAAAATCTAATCTTGGAATTGCTACGAGTTCTAAATACCCAAACGATTATAAGAGGTTAGAAAATTTCCGGCGTAAGAGCAAAGAAACACAACCCGTAAAGCAGTAAACAATCCTCTATACTTCATCGATTAGTGGTATTAACTTATTGATATCGGAGTCTTTTAGGGAATTTCTTTTCACTTCATGAATAGATAACTTTAATCATTTTTGTGATTGTGGGAAGTTTCTTTGGTCACAAGCTTGTCTATGTCTACTACAACATGCTTGATTTCAACTAATATATTGCCTAGCGTGCCGCTCCCTCACATCTTGTCGACCATATTCAGCAGCAATGTCTCTTAATATAGCGACATGTCATATCTGTCTACCATGGAATAGTTAGTGCTTTTACGTAAAAAGTTTAGGGATATTTTAAGGACAATATTAACTTTATAATCAGTTAAGTTTGTATGCTCTATTAGATGCGACAGACTTGATTTTTTCTTCTCGCATGCACATATTTCATATAAAAAGTAACTTTTTGTTCATACCAAATAAAGGTATTTCAGTTAATGTCCGATAATAGAACTTCCTCAATTCCGGTGGAAACAATGTAACCTAATTCCTAATGGATTGTGGTGTTAAGATGCTTGGGCTTTTCAGCAAAAAGCGAAGGGTTCAAAACTCAATCCATTTGTCACCAATTCTCTCGGGTCACCTTCAAGAGTCACAAGCCATTACGATTCCATAATTATGAAGTGTCATCTGGACGAAAGGATCAATAAAATAATTATAAATAAATCAATATCAATCGGCAACGATTAATCAAACAATATTTAAAACAAAATAAACCCGTAAGGAATGTCTGTTTCCCCTGTGAAAAGCCTCAAGGAATTTCATTGATAGAAAAAAGCAGATAAGGGACAAGAATTGGGCACACTAATGGAATAAGTTGTGGATTTTCATTCAAAATGAGAAAAGAAGCAAATAAAGCTCAAGGGAAAGGGAGTTTCTTTTATTTTATTTTAAAAAAAAAAAAGAGAGATTCCGGACTGCAAAGCGACAAAAATCAGACGAGCTGGCACATCAATCGGGGGATCTACCAAGATTCCTACATGGAGACGAAGAAAGATGGAATCTGTGCGGGACCCACACAAAGAGAATAATGTCCGAACCACATTACATTACAAGGCGGTAGCATCAAAAGATGAGGTGAAAAACATCCATACAGAATGATCTCTGCATGGTTTGCCTTTCCAGATCCGTCACCCCTAGTGCAATTCAACGCTTAACGTCCATGTTAAAGAAAAACGTGATTATAGTAAAAGCCAAAACCCTGCAAAGCATGTTTTAGTAATCTTCAAACATGGCAGAAGAAAATCCTTTTGAACCAACCATCTTATTCCACTATAAAACCGGCAAATCTTCGTCTTATCATGGCAAGAAAGTAAGTATTACAACTTTCAGATCAATTCCTTAGAAGTGAGAGAAGGGTTGTCTGACTAATAAACCCAAAATGCAATATGGTGCCGCGGTAGTGTTTCCGTTCGTATCGCTAGTTGCACTCGCACTAGCAATAGGACGCGATGCTGGGGGCATCGCTATCTACTGTGGTCAGAGTGGGAACGAGGGAACGTTGGCAGAGACGTGCACCACAGGAAACTACGAGTTCGTGAAAATAACTTTTTTAGCAACCTTCGGCAATGGGCGACCTCCCACGATGAACCTCGCTGGTCATTGTGATTCGAACAGTCCGGCTGTACCGGATTGAGTGCCGATATCAGATCATGTCAAGCTAAGGGAATCAAAGTGATGCTGTCGATCGGAGGTGCGGCTGTTAGCTACTTCCTTGCATCCCCTATTGATGCACAGAAAGTGGCGAGGCACCTCTGGAACAACTTCCTGGGGGGAAAGCTCCTCTTCTCGACCGCTAGAAAATTCCGTCTTGGATGGAATCGACTTCGACATCGAAGGCGGGACCGGCCTGTACTGGGACGACCTCCCAGGTATCTTTTTCGTTACAGCAAGCGAGGGAAGAAGGTCTACTTCTCCGCTGCTCCTCAATGCCCCTTTCCCAACGCGCGGGTCGGCGAGGCTCTTAAGACCGGTCTACTCGATCATGTTTGGGTCCAATTTTACAATAACGCTCCATGTCAATACTCCTCGGGAGATGTCAACAATCTAGAAGATGCATGGGAGCAAAGGACATCGAGCGTTCGGGCAGAGAAGATTTTCCTGGGTTTACCGGCTTCACCGGAAGCAGCCGGCAGCGGTTTCATACCGGCGGCTGATCTCACATCAAAAGTGCTTCCTGCCATCAAGGGTTCCAAAAAGTTTGGAGGTGTTATGCTCTGGTCAAAGTACTATGATGATCAAACTGGATACAGTAAATCCATAAAAAAATCTGTCTGAATTTCGGTGTTTCTAGTATAAGCTAGCTTAAAAATTTTATATAACATGTCTTATGCTCTAAGTCATTGTGATAAATACGTCTGTACTGCGTTTATGTTTCTTGTACTGACAAGGGGCATCTCCATTACAACTTTACTTGTATTTTCAAAACACGATTACTCCATATAAAAGTATTTAAATATCAAACTTTACATTTATTTAATGGTTTAAACTTCTAGAAAAATCAACAGCAATTTCCTAAAAACTCACATAAGATCAAAGCATGTCCTAAGTTTAAATCTTTTTAGACCCTTTTTGCCCCATTTATTTGTCTATTTACATGCTTCAGTCCTAGATTAAAGTCTACTCTACAATCGAGTGAGATTGTAAAAGTACTTAAATATCAATCACAACTTTACCAATAACTTAAATTTCTAGAATAGTTTGCAATAATCTTGCAAAATCTCTCTAGCTCTTGAACATATATGCTTATATGGCTATCCAATTTGTGATTTTCTCACTTGTCCCACCAAACTTAAAGCTAGTAATGATATCTAAAATTACGTCTTACTTATCGTGACGACCTGAAGAAAATTGCATTATCAATATCTCTACCAAATTCCTAGGTGCCGCATGCTTTCATCTGGCCAAGTTTGCTGCATATCCAACTTCCAAAGCCATGTCTATAGCCTTTCCTTATACTAAAGCCATCTCGTTTTCTTGGAAGAAAATTCGAATGTCTACAATTGCTAAGATTCTAAAATAGCCATGAGAAAGAATTCACCAAAAAAGCAGTAAGGGTTCTTAATTTGATCTTCGATTTAATTGAGACTGTCCTAGTGACTCTATACAATCATCGGTTTTAGCGTTATATGTCATATCAATCAACTTTCATTGTTGGAAGAAAGTTTGAATGTTTTAGTTAAAGGGCTCTAACTGGGTTGTCCTAGTAGTTATCATAATTAGGTAGTCGATCTCGTTGAAAAATGTTCTGTGGACTAGACCTATGTCCGTCTATTGACGCAATTCCTCACATGGAAAAGAGAAAACTTCCTAATTTTTCTAATAATAAGCTAAGTTAAAAAAAAAAAATGCAAATGCGACCATTTATCTCTAACTCATGAATTTAGCTGATACAAAACTTATGATAGCACCCAATTTTTCCAAACTTGGACGGGTCAATCCGAGAAAATATTGAGGTGCATCTTATGTGTTAGCGTGGTGAACAAGAAAATGTATGATAATACGACATATATCTCATGTGAGGCTCAAATTGTCAAGCCAAGCTTTGAACTCACTGTCCTCTCTCTCTCTCTTTTCTCTTTGCTGCCCCCTCTCTTTCCCATCGAGCCCTCATCCAACCGACGAACCACCGGGTCGTCTCTCTAGCTTCGACATCATCTGTGCTCACGGTTGGGTTGCCTCCCTCTTCTCGCTAGCAAGAACCTCTCTGGCTACATTCCCTCTGAGCTTGGCCTCCTTGGCTTGCTCAAACGGCTCAACCTCATCGGCAACAACTTCTTTAAGCCCATCCCCTCCTGCCTCTTCAATGCAACCTCACTTGTCGCTCTCGACCTCTCCCAAAACATGCTCTCTGATTCGATCTCGACCCAGATCAAGAACCTCCCCAACCTCGCCCACTTGGACCTGTCCTCAAACTCACTCGATGGGTCACTCTCCGAAGTGCTCACGGAGCTCGGGAGCCTCTCCAAGAGGCTGAACCTATCGTACAACGTATTCTCCGGAAAGGTCTCGATCGTGCCCTCTCTCCCTCTATGAGTCACGACCGAGTCCTCATCCAACAAACCACTGCGTGGCCTCCGCCTCCACCATCGCGAAGTTTGTCGCTGGGCTCGGTTGGGCTCTACTTGGGCACTTGTCACATTATCATACTTCTTCTTATTTGTCAACACATGAGATGCACCCAATATTTTCTCATTCAATCTATGATATCCAATCGAGAAATGAGTGCGTGACATTATTTAATGTACTGTAAGACTAACAGTCTATTCTGGACCACAACAAATTAAATCATAAATAATTATAAATTATTATGAGACCCACTTCTACAAGAATTTGTGACTCACAATAGACTGTTATTCACAGTATCCCAAAAACTGTTATGCTAGCAAAGCCCCTTTCAATCTATGGATGTCCTCTCACTTAGCCACACCTTACATTTCCTTCGCCAGCGGAACTAACGAACACGTGAAGGGGCGGGTAAAGGCTTTCTCGATATCCGCCCAAGACATCCTTGGAAAACACTCTTCCGACGCATGCACCAATCTCGGCGCCGAGGGCCCTATTCCACATACGTAATCTCTTTGGTCCGTGATTCGATCTACGGGGGCCGGTCAGTGCGCAGTTGCAGCGGCAGCTTCTCGATCGAGGATCGATGATGAACATGTGCGTAAGCGTAATCGATTGCCATCCGTTCGCGTGCCAGGAAGAAAAGCAGAGTTGATTACATCCGCATTACCCAAAATCTCGAATCGAGAGCGAGCTACTATCCCTCAAACGTTGTATACATCTCTCTCGCGTGCACGCCTGGATATAGCTTAATTTTGGAGGGTTCGGAGGGTCCGTTAGATATCCAATCCACCGTCTAACTGTTCCATATCGCATCAGAATCACGTCTTTGGTACGAGGCTTTGTTTACCCCCGACATCCTCACGCATGCAGCTCGATATAGAGAGAGAAAAGCCTGAAGATAAGTTTTGAGATTAGCTACGTACGGTTAAGTGATTGGAGTAGATGCAACATATGAAGCCCGAAGTCGTGCCGGAATTAGGGGAGGAAAATGTTGCGCCGTCGGTTGAGTACTTCTTTTGGAAATATAGACCCGCGAGGACGGCCTAAGCATATCCTTATAAATGGTTTCAAAGTAGTACACTTGCTAGAAATGTGAAATGTATTTAAGTTAGATATTCAAAACTGAAAATATGTTCAAGCTTGTTGAATTCTCTTCATAAAGAGAAATTTAAATCATCTCCACTTTCATCCGAGCTTGAAAAGGAACTAACTAATTCATCAAATCCTTATGGCCCACTAAAGTAAAGATCGATTAGCAAAGTAATCGTGGCATTAAATTGGCAATTGATATAAGGGAGAATGACCCTATCAATTATAAATATATTGTACATATGTCAATTTAGCCATAAACTTTTTTTAATATTGTTGATTTAGTCCAAAATGTCAACACGAAATTTTAAATAATTCTTCCAATCAAATTTCGTCAGAAATTGATGATGTAATGATCCAATCACTGTGATGGAACCATTGGGAAGCTTGTAAAATTGCTTAGAGTGTACGGGAGGCTCAGTGATAGGCTGGGATCTTGTCAGTGAGGCTTAGAGTGCATGCAGGAACCACTGTAAATTTGGCGGAATTGCTTATGGCAGTTCGCCGAGAGGTTGAAGATGTGCGAACAAGGGCCAGCGAAACGTCAAGAGGCCACCGGAAACCGCCGCACGGGAGCTGGTTGAGCGCACTCGGAGAAGCCGAGATCGTGGCTGGACCACCGTGTCGAGGACGCTGGGGCAGTGGGGAAGGCCTGGTGCAGCGGTGGAGCGGTAGCTGCAGCGAGGGACAGCAACTATCGTGGGAGAAGACGTTCTCGGCCGGTATTCCTCTTGCGACTGTGCCTGTGAGCTCTAGAGAAAATCGCGCAACTCGGTGCGCGGAGAACGAGCAGAATTCGCGAAGGCGCAGTCCCAAAGGTTGACTCGATTTGGTACGATTGCATGTGGCCCAACTTCTTGATAGCATGGGCCGGCCCCTTCAATTGGTACGATGGTTTTACTCCATTTATTCCTCATGAATAGGCTGAGAAATGACGATAAGAAGGGCATTCCATTCTTCTTCTTCTTCTTTTTTTGTGGGTATCTGAAGTCACTTGATTGATCTATCTCAAAGTAAAAAGAAAACGGAATAAAGGTGATGACTAATCTTGGGGAATGGCACATTAGCTTTTTCGTTATGAATTTCATAATGTTTAATGCCACAAAGATTAAATGGGTGGATTCCATGAGCATAGTGATTCCTTTCTATGTCTTAACGTTTTCTCATATATATGCTTGCACAATTTCTTAATATTAGCTCAATAATTTGTTTCCATTAATTGATAGAAGTTAGAACCTTGAAGATATGCAATTAGATTTGAGTAACAAAAGCTCTCCACCATTCATAATATGACCCTACCGACAATATCCCTGGACCAAAAATGAATTTAAAGATTGAAAATAATTGAGTAATTTTTTTCTCAGGACTTACACTGGAAATGTCGTGAATAAAGAGATCCTCCAAATATGATTTTTAAGTTATTTAGTTATAAAAATGTATCTTTCTTAATATTTGTATATATCGATATTTATCGTTATAATCTTTCACGGTTCAAAACAATTTGCTATTTATTTGAAGTGTCACACGCTCATAGCCTGTGCGGCTTTGTTAGTACTAAAATATAGATCTAGTCGTTCAAATACAAACGAAACTAAAATTCTAAAATGATAGTCTTAATTAAGGTAACAAAAGAAGAAAAAACGCATATAGATATTAGCACAGCAATATATCACCATGACCACAATTTAAATTTGAGTTCCTCAAAGAATCGAATCCACGACCATTTTGAACCAAAAGCATGGAACGTGAATTTCGAACAATCTTAAGGTGGGTTTTTGAGTAATTGTAATATAAGGAAAAAAAAAATAGAAACAGAAATGTAAAAAAAATTATAAAAAAATTATTTTAAAAAAAAAAAAAAGAAAGAAAGAAAGAAAGGAAGGAAGATAGAAAGAGTAATAAGCGACCAGTGAGGAGATAGAATACACAGAGACAAATCCTCCGCCCCAAATTCGGAGGATATTGTCCGTCCTTGCTTTGGATCAGATAACGAGACGGGGGAAGAGAGAGAGAGAGAGAGAGAGAGAGAGAAGTAGAAGAAGACGTGACTCAGAAGGAAAGAGGAGAGAGATTGACACTGAAAGACAGCAGGACAAAGAGAGCTTTGCGCTGCAGAACGGTGGCAAGAATCGGTGGCGAGGTGCCCGGAAACTCCGGAAGAAAGCAACCCATTTGAGGTAAGAACACGAGCCCATCCATGTTGGTTTTCTTCAATTTCGTGAGAGCACGATGAGTTCCGGAAAAACAGAGCACGCCGGTCCGCCGATCGCGACCGCTTGCATGCTTCTTTCCCGCCAAGCTTCGAGAGACGTGGCTTGCGGGAAGTTGACGGCAAACTTGGAGACCCTTTTGAGAACCACTAAAGACCGTCTTTTCCGATAATTCGTTAGCCTGAAATGTATTGCTCTGAGTGATCTTTTCAGCATCGCAAGAATTATCCTGCACGGTGACTTGTGGAGCGAGAAACGGTATTCTTTTAGGTTGGCTGCACGGACACGGACGCCTATAGATTCGTGTTTGCGGAGAATTTGACCGCCTCTGGCGACCGATTCGTAGTTAGGACTTAAGAGCTTCCAGGGACACCCCAAGATCTCTTCCAGCGGTGCCCTGTGGAGAGTTTATTGCTTTGGCGAGCTGACCCGTGAATTTCCATATTTTCACATGTTGTTATTTGAATTTAGGCCATCGCAATAATTCTAACCCGTTGCTTTTAGAGTTGTTGCTTGGACTATCGAAGTGAGTGACCTTATCTCTTCTGTGCATTTGGAAAATGTTCTCGAGACGTATAGTATATCGTGGCATGTTCGTGGGATTATCGAAAATGGAGAAATAATCATTGCATACCTTTTGTAAAATGCATTTGGCATCGGATATGTTTCGAGTATTTGAAATTGCATTGCAATTATCATTGAAAATCAGAAGTGTTAACTATTTACAGATTTCTTGTAAATAATTACACTCGAAAACGTATACGTTTTACACAGAAGTGTAAAAGAGTACGTTTTTTACTTATGGTATGTAATCCCGAACCTTCAATTTATGTTTTTTCTTATGGTATGTAATCCTGATCCCTCGACTTTCTTGTTCGGCCCAAAAACTAAAAAGTTCAAGAAATCATTACCAGGTTAATCCTATTAGGCTCGTGTGGTTCTGTTCTTGAGCTCAATTGCAGATATGGCATCAGATTCGCCAAAGGGTGCTCCACCTGGTAAGCTTTGACACTACCGGTGTGTGCTGTTTTGGTTTGTCATTTATTCATAGTTTAACCAACCAATTTGATTCAATTAGTTTAACTTGTTATTCTGTCCATCCATTAATTGGTTTTATTGTATTTTGTATATGGTTTTGGCGAGCTGACTTGTGAATTTTCTTCATCTTTATTTCCAATAGATAGTGAACTTCGCCCAAAAAAAAAAAAAAAAAAAAAAAAAAATCTAGTTTGTGGCTTGTAAAGATCTGAATTTCTAGTTTAATTTATGGAGAACTGATGCCAACACAATTACACCTGTAATGGAATGGTTGAAGATTTGTGTCGATATGACCTAAGATGAAAATTCAACTTGATTTTCGTAGGATTTGAACTTTTCATGTGGTTTTAAATGAATGCTGATGTTCTGTATCATTGATATTGGCACTACAATAACTGTGCTTGTAATGTTGGATCATTTCCATATTGCTTTTGCCTAGTTGATTGTAATTTTTGGGGGCATTGCTTTGGATGCAAGTCGACCTTCACTGTACGTCGTTTAGAAGCTTATGGCCCAAGATCAACTTGGGAGTTGAGTATAGACCCTCTAAAGCCATCCCTTAGATTGAAAGAATTGGCTGGTGTTAGAGGCTTGCTTGAGGGCCTAATGCCCATGTTGTCAAGGAAACTCACCAATCAAAGTTCCAAGTTCCAGTTTTCTTGATTCCTTATGGCTCATAAGTTATGTGTTTTACTGTTTTTGCATCGTATATCTCACATGTAAGGCATGCGATGTGCTCATACGACATTTGCTAGTACAGGATATGTTTTCTGCAAAGACTTCCTTCTCTAGTAAAGTAAATTGTTAAGCAGTTTCTCTGCTGGTTATGAATGAATTTGCCACAATTCATGTGCTGATTATGGTTTGGACTTTTTCAGGTGATAAAGCCAGTGTTGCTGATAGCACAGGTCCCAAGTCTGAACCATCCGTTGCAGAGGTGTCATCAGGCACTTTTCCTCCTGGAGTTGGGTCGGCTGGCAACCCTTTTGATTTCTCAGCCATGTCAAACCTTCTTAATGTATATTCTGCTTATCCATCTCCTATTTTTCTCTTTTTCTCTTTCTTGATTGTTTCTGAAGGAATGTAAACATTTTTTTAAGAGTTATTAGACTTAGTTTTCCTATAACTAAACATATTAAAGATATGCAAGTTAAAGAAGAATACACATAACAAACCAGCTTAGAATGGCAGGTTCCTTCACTCATGAAATACTTAAAACCTTTGTAGTACTTGTTATAGATATTTGAATCTTTACAAAAGTATTCTTGTTGGTTTGTAGACATTGTTTTACATGGCTAGGAGTAAGTGTGGTTGGATGATATACTCTGCTTTAAAGCATGAAGTTAACTAATCCTGCAAAATAGGAGTTTTATGCCTGTGGTAGAGATTGTTTTTTGTTCTGATAGTTGCTCCATTTAAGAAATGCTATTTGGAAATTTTGGCCCTAGACAAGGCAAGATGCATGGGGAGGTGACAGTATCAATCTTGTCTTTTTTCTTTTTCTAATCGTGGTCTTAGGAGTTTCTCAGAATTCAGTTGGAGATGAAATAATCTCTGTTGAAAGCCTTTTTTTGATCTTTTTTTCTCCTTTTCTCGTGGTTATTACTTCAGATTAGTCTTTGATGTCTGGATGTTTCACTGTGTTATATTTTGTCTATTGTATAGTCTGAAGGTTCACTTTCGGATTTTGCTCCATATATTTCCTTCATCTAGTGTGTGCTTTCTCTTGATCTTATCTGTTGTGAGATGTGTACAGGACCCTAGCATCAAGGAATTAGCCCAACAGATCTCTAAGGATCCTGCGTTCAACGAGATGACGGAGCAGCTGCAAAAGACTTTTCAAGGCTCTGCTGGAGAAGGCATTCCGCAATTTGATCCTACACAATATCAGTCCACCATGCAGCAAGTTATGCAGAATCCTCAATTCATGGCTATGGCTGAAAGACTTGGGAGTGCCCTAATGCAAGTAATGTTGTTTCGCTTAGTGTACATGCTTTTGGCTTTCTTATCTGAAGTATTATGAATGTTGTCATGCCAATAGCTTCTTTCCTCTTTTTCTTAGGACCCATCTATGTCTGGCATGCTTGAGAATTTGGCAAATCCATTAAGAAAAGAAGAGATGGAGGAAAGAATGGCGCTTATGAAAGAAGATCCATCTCTTAAGCCCATATTAGAAGAAATAGAGAGCGGTGGTCCAGCAGCCATGATGAGGTTGGAGATGCTTATAGATCTTACAAAGATTATTGTCAGTGTCCAGAGCTTGAGTGAAGAATTATATATTGCATGAGCTGTCAATTGGGAGCATGTTGTTGCGGTGGGTTTTTACAAACTATTCTGTTTCTGTGTACAGATACTGGAATGATAGAGACGTTCTAAAGAAGCTGGGGGAGGCCATGGGTTTCCCAGTTGCAGGAGATACAGGCACTTCAGCTGATATTCCAGATGAAGAAGATGATGCTGGAAATGAGGATGAATCAATTGTTCACCACACAGCTAGTGTTGGTGACGTGGAGGTATAAATTAAATTTGTCGATCTTCAGATTATTATGACTTGCTTGAGATATTAGTAAAAACAGTTCTTATACCGTGCAGAACATATTATGGCAGTTTAGATGCTATTGCATTTTCATGACTTTACTCTTGCTTTCTCTAAACCTAATGTCTTTTCAGTTAAACCTGGAGGCAAGAATGTGTTTCTTTTTATCATTTTTATGTGAATAATGATTGGGCATATTGTTTTAGATGAAGTGCAAAAGTTGAGACTCACATTTTACTGATCAGGGGTTGAAAAAAGCGCTGGACTCAGGTGCTAACAAGGATGAAGAAGATGCAGAGGGAAGAACAGCCTTGCATTTTGCATGTGGATACGGTGAGGTATGGTCAATCTGATTAATAAGGAACTTGGGGATTCCAATTATTTTGTGCTTTCCTTTTACCTGTTTTTCATTTAAAAATGATAATATTTTTGTACCTCTGTACAATCTAAGCCAGAAAATTCAAACCATTATTGTCCAGGGTAAATTTTACTGTTAGTATGAATATCTATGGCAAAGCCAAGTGGGAGCACGATAGCACACAATAATTGGGGAAGTTTTATGAAAATGTTTTAGGAATCTGTTTGCGTGCATGCGTGTTAGGTGCCAATATTCAGGAAAATATTCCAGTTGCCTCTCTTTGGCCTGTCCCTTTGCGAGTTGACTCCTTGGTGCAGGTTTTGAGAGTTATGGGATCTTTGTTATCTGAACAAGCAACTTAAGTAACCATTCATATCAATTGCAGGTCAAGTGTGCTGAGGTACTCCTTGGAGCTGGAGCCACCGTGGATGCGCTGGACAAGAACAAGAACACTGCACTTCACTATGCAGCTGGCTACGGCAGAAAAGATTGTGTCGCACTTCTGTTGAAACACGGTGCTGCTGTGTAAGTAAATTGCTCGCTCATTTTTCCAATATTTGCTCGCGATGCATGAGTCGTTGATTCGTGTTTTCCGTTTGCTTTCTTCTTGCGCTATTTGCTGCTCCAGCACTCTACAGAACTTGGACGGAAAGACTCCGATTGATGTTGCAAAGCTAAACAACCAGACTGAGGTCCTAAAGCTTCTCGAGAAGGATGCCTTCCTGTAATTGATAGGCGTGGTGACGTAAATGAGCATCAGTCCTAGAGCGTCGCTGTGTCCTATACAAACGTTTGTATTTTGGTCTTTTTGCGACTGCTACTTGAGTCCTATCTACATTGCTTTTCCTCCCCTCGTTTCTGCTAGTTCTCCGTAATTGTCATGCCTGCTAAGAGACTATTTCTAAGGGAAGTACTGTCCAGGCGTTTGCATTCCCTTCCCCACTTTGCAACATGTCCCATGAACTAGGTGGGTTCTGGTGCAATCTAAGCTTTTGATGAAAAAGCACCTACACATATCATTCTTCTGCACGACCCAGAAGTGCTTTAGACAGTGTCTTACAATGTGCAGAAACCTAAACCAAGTAGGTGGAACCCACGTTGCTTCCCCTGAAATCGGTTGCGCGAATGACACGAACCACGGTAAGCTACCGATGATGCTTTTCCCACAGAACTGACCATAAGCTACCGATGATGCTTTTCCCACAGAACTGACCATTAGATTATCGGAAACCATAGTTGTTTAGCTGATGATCTGGTCCATATCGAATTTCATCGGAAACTAATGGCTTATTTGGTAACTATCGCAACAGTGTCAGATTTTGATTTTTTGTTCCCAGAATCAGTTTAGGACGAGAATCGCTTTTAGTAAAATTTTTGTTCTCGAGAACAAATTTGTTCCCAGAATCAGTTTGGGACGAGAATCGAAATTAAAAAAAAGTTGATTCTTATTTCGGAAACAAAATTGAGAATCAAAACTCTTCTTCTTTTTTCTTCTTCTTCATCGACCGCCATCTCGCGACCGCCGCCATCGCCCGCCGGTTGCCCCCTCCCGCCGCCGTCTGCCACCGCCCGCCACCGTCTAACGCCACCGCCGATCGCCGGCGACCGGTCCGACGAGCTCGCCGGAGGCTCGCCAAGCTAGGGCGAGGTCCGACGAGCTCGCCGAAGGCAAGCCTAGCCACTGGCGAGGCTCGCCCAACCCTACTAGTGGCCAAGCGAGCCTTGCCCAGCTACGGCGAGGCCGAGCCGACGAGGACCGGCCCTCGGCGAGGTCGGCAACCGGCCTGAAGAAGAATTAGAATAGGAGAAAAAAAAAAAAAAAAAAAAAAAGGAAAAAAGGAAAAAAAAAAAAATTATAAAAATTATTTAAACATTAAAATAAATTGATTTGGAACAAAATTAATGAACACGGTGCCAAACACAATTCTATTCTAGAATCGGAAATTTTGCACAGTTACCAAACGCGTTCTTTTACTCAGAATCAGTTCCCGGTAACAGAATTAAAAAAATAATCATTTCTGATCATAATTTGTTCTCGAGAACAAAATCGTTACCAAACATGCCCTAAAGGAGAGTAAGCAACTGAAATTGTTGTACCTTTGTACCATTGCCAGATTGGTTCCCTCAAAACCTTGTCCAAAAACATCAATCATTCGATTATTTATTCCGCCCCGACTAACACCTGAGATTGCCTGTTGCAAAGGGATTTTCACATTGCAAGATGTATGTTGTATATGTGTGATGGAAAGAATTTTTTGCAAATTAGTTTTCTGAACTTTTAAGCGTTTGATTTGCTGAAAATGATCAATCAATGGAAAATCATGCATGATCAAAGAAAGTATGCATGATTAAAGTTAAGGAAAATGATTTTTATAACCTAAAAAAGGAAAAAAGTACCTTTCTAAAAAATGATTTTCGAAAAGAATCTTTCTTTATTGTTAAGTTTTCTTTGAAATATAAACACGTTTTTTAGTAACAGTATCTCTTTCCACTTTCCCAGTTGATCTGCTGGCAGCAATTTGTCAAATAGAATCACTCTGTTCTGCTCTTCTGCATACTTCTTTGGAATCATGCCCTGTGGTTATTCCATGATTATTGTTCCACAAAGAAAGACATTAGCCTTAATAAGTTTTAATGCTGCATATATTCTAATATTATCTGTAATAAATGCAACGACCACAACTAGGAATTTTCTAACTGTCGTCAGATCTCCATATCTTGTATTGATATATAATATGTCCCAATTATTTTGACTTTATTTTATTTAAAAGAGGAAGATTCATATGCAATATGATAATATTAACCAATAATTTCTATTGAACCACATATTCCAATTATACACCCCGTTTGGCCAATGCATTAGGTGTCCCAATGGTATCTTTGTAAAGTTGGGTTTTTTTTTTTTTTTTTTTTCGGTCTGTCTCTATTCTATTCCTATTCTACACTCACTCTCGGACTTTTGCTCTGCGCTTTTGCCGGGCGTGGGTCGAAACCCACTCTTAAAACTTACGCGTCCCCACCCCATCCCCCGAGAAGGTGGGGATTTGAACCCTCACCTCCCTTCCATGTGTTTGGAAGGGTGGTCACTAGGCGAATCCCAGGTGGTTTGTAAAGTTGGATTTGAACTGTTCTAATTTGCACCAAGTTCGGATGTGCAAGAATGATTTACCTGACGCCATTATCTAATAACATTGCATCGACGGGGAAGATATCATTTGCAATTGCATGAATTAATTGCATTGTTTGATAAGTAATTTCAATCGGATGGATATGTACATGTCATAGGCTTTATTTATGAAAATTTCTTGAATTTCTTGGCAAAAAAGTGAAGTGTTTTGATACGTAAAATAGCTCTGATATAGGGGGAAGTGCCAAAAAAAATCATAAACTCATTGCTTGAGTGTAAATTCAATCCTAAACTTTTTAATTGGATTGATTTAATTTTGGACATTATGAAATTCCAGTGGGCTGAAGGTTGAGGACTTTCGGATAAGGTTTTGGGATGACTAAAGGTTACACATTGGCAATTGGGAAAGTCTTTAGGTACAAAACGCGATGAAATTCCGTGACATTTTTGGAGATTATTCATCATGCAATTTGTAATGGACAATAATTTAATTCTAAAAAAAATGAGAGAGTAGGATAAAAGTCGCGATCAAGCGAGGCTGTGTGCCCGCATTGCACCGCAAAATATGAAAGGAAGTACAGTCCTATTAAAAATGTGAATACCGAGTATGGATTAAAGAGTGTACAATCACGTGCTTGAAAAAAGGGGTTTGGTATGTATCCGGTCATGAATTAGCAACCACGTTTAGTCTAAAAAACGTTCCCAATCATTTCAAATTTTCTATTTTTGTAACGAAACATTCATGGGATCCTCATGAATAGGATCGAACATTATTGCTTAGCATTATCTCTTCTGATTTTACGTTACACTCTATTAATATTACTGAATCATTTCACTTTTAAATAATGCATTTTTAAGTAAATCTTCTGTATTCAAATAAAGACCCCTCAAAAAAAATTGTTTCGGCAAATCTTATATTGACAAATTATTGTTTTCCAAAAAGAGAGCAACTTTACCTTGTGCTGTGGACGAGGGCCAGGACAGGGGATGCTGATCCCCATTTTCATCTAATAGCAACATCAACTTGGCAAGCGGACTTTTCAATTCCAAGTTGCAAGTACTTTATTCAGGATAACGTGGTAGCTAAATAATTCCAACGCATTATATGAGGTACAGATTGTATAACCATTTGATTTTCTGCAATTTTTTCCATTGTTCTGTGTAAATAACGCAATATCGGTTCACAATCAACAACATCTTCAACATCTAGAATAAAGATGAGCTGAAGAAGTCCCACACGGCTATCATGAGGTCTTTTCTTGTTATCATTGCATTCATAGGTTATTCCTCAGCTCATCTTTTCATATTTCGCTCAAAATGAGAAGGAATTCATTAAAATTCAAGTTCTAAGGAAAAAAAAAACAAATAATTCAAATCTCCCTTCCAATTAACGAGTTTCAATTTCATCACCGGAGATACGGAACGAACGCATCATTATTTCTCTCTAGCCAAACAATTTTAAGGAAAACCAATCAGCAAGAGCTTGCATGCATCAGATCGTGACATTTTCCGTTAGAGACGGAAGCACACGCCACATGATAAAATAAAATAAAAAAGAAGAGAAAATGACAGTAACCCAATCTTCAATTCAAAAAGTCTTTAATGGGTTTGGTTCCTTCCGGTTTGGTGTTTACTTTTCCAACAAGGGAAGGCGGTAATGAAGGGAGGCGAGAGGGGGCACGGCAGGAGGGAATGAGGGAATATCCCGCACCGCTATTCCCTTCCGCGAACGCACGCGAGCGAGGTGGATCGTGGTGTGAACTCGGGGACGGGCTCGTGGTTTTGGCCCGGATCGATTTCTTTAATATATATTTTTGTGCGCTCGCGGATTTCGTGAATGGCCCGGATACGACAGGACGGGATGGCGTAGCGATCCCAGAAATCGTTCCCTTGTTCCCGCAGCGGTTCCTTTCCTTCCTCTTCTTTTGGTTTTACGATTCGCGAGAAGACGACGACATCGACATCGACATCGACTTCAGTTTTTTCTTGACGACGCCCTCCCTCCGTTTAACCTCCTCCCTCCTGTCCCTTGTCCTCTCTCTCTCTCTCTCTCTCTCTCTCGCTCGCTCGCTGGGTCCGGCCATTCAGCTACGAAGGCTCCCGGAAACTCGACCTCGCCTTCCCTGGTCTTGGGTCTCAGGTGACACCGCATCTCTCTCTCTCTCTCTCTCTGTGTTCGTTTGCGAAAGTGGGTTGAATTGGGTTCGTGGCTTGAGGGTGTTGGACCATTTCTCGCGTGCTGTCTCGGCTACCCATCTGCCGAATGTTTCGAGGGTTTGGATTGTAGCGTCTTGGTTCGTTGCGTGAATTGTGGGTGAATTGGATTGGATTGATCGGTGGGGTTTGGGTGGAATTGGTGAGTTCCGTTCGGGTGGTTGGGTTTGAGGGTGCATTTGTTTTGTTTTTTTTTTTCCCTTCCTTAGTGGGGATGAAATCGTGGGTTCTTGGCGTCATTGGCTGTGCATCGGTTGTTCTGTGAGGTGCATGGGTTAGGAACTTAATGGGTGCTGATGGAATTGTGGGAAAGACTGAGACTTGGATGATTTTAACATCAAATTGATCTCACCGTTGTAATTGTTGCGCCAGAATTGATTGATTGAACCCCACCTGAATTGGGATGTTTGTTTATGAGAGTCATCGGATGTGAGCATCGGGTGCTTCCTCGTTCACCTTCAGCTTCTTCTTTTTTTCCGTTTAATGACACTGAACTCTGATGTTGGGCACTGCTTGTGAAATTCTTTGCTGAAAGCATGATCACCCATCGTGGCCTGTTTGATTGTCTAATTCGTGAGGGTGAAATAGAGAAACCTTCTGTTAGTTTGCCTTGAAGTTGATTAAGCCGTTTAAAGTTATAGAGTATATACACAGGTATACCAATTCTCATATGAAATTACATGTTGCTACCCGTGGCACAGACATGAAGACGTTAAGCCTTTCTAGCAGAAAGTTTCTGCTATTGAAAGCTTTAATAAATGAAAGATATTATTGCTGGCCGGACTCTTGCAATAATGTGGTGTAGTAGGCTATTTGCAATTGATATCTGTAGAATTGGCTGATAGCAAAGCGGGAAATCCTCATCGGAAGTTGGAGACTGTTGATTGGGTGAGATTGTTTCCAAGATCTAGTTTTCTTCCTTGAGATGTAGGTTGAAGCCCCCTGTGCATGGGGTAGTTTAATGCAACCATGGAGCTTGTCTAGATCCAACATTGTTTAAATTGGTGATGGGAGCTCTTGTGTATTGATTAAAGTGGCCAAAACCTTTAGTTCTTCCAGGGGTTGCCAAAATGTGTCGCTGCCTATGAGTATTCTGGGACTAAAAACTTCATATATTCGCTTTTGGATAGAGTCTGGTGTCGATATCTGTGAAGGAGTCATTTGCTACTCAAATAAAGTTTGAGACTTTGTCATCAGACTTCTAAATTGTTAAAAAAATTTATAAGAATTTTGGATACAGAACGAGTTTAAGTGGTGCAGTAAATGCTGGAAATACAGCATCAAGGTTTAATTTTCATTGTTTCACCCATTATCATGTTTACCTGTGAAAAGTTTGCAATCAACAACCACTGTGATATAGCTTACAAGAATTATGACTCGCTGTTGCCATAATATAGAGGCTAGTGGAGCTATTTGTCTGTCCACTGTTGTAATAATTTTGCATCTGACCTTATAATCACTTCTGGCCACATTTAAGCCTGGAGAATCTGTCTGTGATTTCTGATGACTGCTACAGCACAATCATGATTCTTTAATATTGATCTGCTTCTTTTCACAGCTCTCTAATGGCCAGTTTTGTTTGCATTTTCTTTAATAAACAGTCAAAGGAAGTGACTTTGGGTATTGGAAAATAAAGACAGTGAAGAACGATTACTTGTCAGAAGCAAGGCAGTTTCCTGAAGATTAGCCACCCAAGTTGTGAAGGCAATCAGACTGACAAACTAAAGCTGGTAAATTACTTCACTTTGGGAGAGAACTTCTAATTAGGTGATATTGAGTTTCTTGTCCTTGAAGTTCCTTTCCCAGTGGAGTGGAGTAGTACCTCATCAGTTAAAGTTTTTGAGTACTAGGTGATCGTGGGGCTAAACGCAATTTTTGGAGTGAAATTTAATGGACAACAATAATTGCGTGGCATTTCATTTTTTGAACACTTGGTCCTTTGGTATTACATACGTTGCTGGTTGTCTAAATGAATTTGTGCCATGATGCCTAAGCATGCCTATTACTTTTCCCAAAATGTTAAGCCAACTAACAGTTTCATAGCTATTTTGGAGCCTTCATTTCCAGTTTATGTAATCGTTGTATTGTACTTGATCTTTCTTCTATCTTTTCTTCTATCCGTGGGACTACGTATCCAGTTTGTCATGGGTGATCTTGAATTTGGTACACCACATCTTCTTTGGTAAAAACAACTGAAGTTTGTTGACAATAATATCCAGCTTGATGATTAGTGTGTTGTGTATGTTAGTGCTTGGATATAATCTAAGAAATTTAGATTTTCTGACTTCTCTGTGTGCTCAATTTCTCTTGTCTTAGCTTCCTTTTTTTTGGCATTTGACATTCCGTCACACTTTTCAATAGAATCTGGATTTTTCTGTTGGCAGAAGTTGACACATTACTTCTCTGGTAGTTTTTGACAATTAAGGTCTTTTGATATTTGCTATGCATTGGAAAATGAGATGGGCAAGTCCGTGGTGATGCAGTTAAATAGCATAAACCAATGTGCCATGTCAAGTAGCTACTAATATTGATCTTAAGTGCTGTGTTTGGTCCTGATTAAGGATAACTATTCACTTTGTTCTTTGCCTCTTTCCTTCTTACCAGATACTGCCTTATAATAAAATAAGGGAGTTGATGTTTACTGAATGTATTGTACCTTTGTCTGATGAAATTGACCTTCCTTCTCTCATTTAAAGCAGATTCGATGTCCTTGAAATTGATGTATCAAGAAGTGGATCTTCCATCTTAGTTTGAGTTCTATTATTGATTGCCAACTTTCTGATTCAGCATAGAACTTGCGTAGAGTCCTTGGAATGATAATACTTGTTTGTGTATTTAAAAAACTTTTGGATCAATTTGGCTGCATTTCCAGCAATAGAAATTTTTTTTTTTTTTTTTTTTAATCTATAGCAATAGAAAATTTAAGGAGCTGTTTGTTATCTAAGGTTTCCAAAGTTAATACTTCATATGGTAGACTATCATTTCGGCTCTACTTTCCCAGTAGCAGAAAATACATCTACCTGGTCAGGTATCCATGGGTTATTTAAGTTGCAGTGATGGACATTTGGCTCTGTTTTTTTTTCCCCCTCTGGATTTAGAATGTAAACAATACTGGGAATGAAAATGCCATGTAGTTTCTGTATTATTCGAAATAAACAGGAAACACGATAGGAATCGAAGTCCTTGGATTGGCATACTCTATGAATGAACCTCCCACAAGCATAGCACAAGGAGTATAATTGTGATTTATGATCTAAAGCATGTCAACCACCGTTGTTTAAATTTGCGGATAAGGTGTTTTCTCTCTGCAAGATATGAACTTTCTGTTTTCACTCTTACGACGGCAGCTGATCCCAATTCATTTATCGGAGAATAGAAATTAGGAAACTTTTTTTGTCGGACTCAATAGATTTAATATCGTTGTCTTCTCATGCATTCATCAGATAGCAAGTTATATGTCTCACTGTATTCTATATGCCTGTTATGGGAGGCACTTATAAGTTGCCAGCTTGAATATGTATGAAAAGTATTTCCTTTGCACCATCACTGGTCTATAAGTTCCACATATTGGCTTTGCTTCTAAATATATTCAGCATATTGGTTCCTCTTTCATCATCGCATGTAGATACGGTATACTCCCTGCAAATTAGCAGATGATTCAAATTAATATTCTCACATGCTTCTTTTCTGAAATGCTTTAACAACGTCTCCTTTGTCAAATTCTTAATTGTTCTCTAATGAAGAATAATGATTTCTTTGTGGAGTGGTCACTAGAAAACATTGTTGTCAGACTTCAGGCCAGCAAACTTCATATATACCACTGAGAGACTGCCAAAGACAACATTTCTATTTATGTCCTTCTAATCATCAATTATTTTGGAGAGTGTAGTATTGAATAAAATGGGTCTGAATAGTGTGTTTATGAGAGTGAGAAAGAACAAGTTTTAAGGTTTAATTTCGTGCATGGTGCATCCGGTGCCCTAGACTCATGCTCTTTCTTTTTGGCTGAAATGATTCTAGTAAATAAACTTAAATTGTGTTTCATCCAGCTTTTGTGGAAATGGCTAAATAATTGAGACATGATTACAGTGATCTCAAAAACAAGGTGTATGTGTAGATTCTGTTTCAGAAACAGTTGTTAGAACAGTTTGCCACGCCAGCTTGAATTTCTCATTTCAGAAACAAGCATAAATGGTCAGTAGATTCGTTGTACATTTTTTTTTTTTTTTCTATCGGTTAAGTTCTTACAAGTAATTACCATGCCTGTAGCATTTGGAGAATTCACAGAAGTGTCAAAAAAGGCATTGAGGTTAAAGCAAAGTAGTAGTTACAGTACCTCATATGTTATTGGAGTCTCTGTTTATATGTCTAATTTAGTTATATTGAAGGTTAAATAGGATTCTTGAGAAGAACAGGAAAATCATCTATTTATGACATGGGGGATTTCTTTCAGTGAGCGCCTGATTTCATTTAAAGTGACGAATAAGGAAGAATGCTTTCGCTCTCTGTTCTATGGTTTTGGAAGACATTCATTACTTACACTAGAAAATAGCTACATCCGTTGAAATACTTTACTTGGTAGCTCGCGCGCGCGCCATTCTTCTACATCTGGGAAAATCTGAAATTGGAGCGAAATGGGTTGTTATTCTTCTTATTTGTACAAAATAGACTAACTGGGTATTGGCACTTGATCATGGCCCTGCCAGCCCTGCTCAATCCTGAGACTAGGCCACTAGTGGGCTACGCCATTTCAGTTGCATATGGACTTTACCAGATTAAAATACCCAGCTGTCTCACCTACTTAAAAAGTTTAATATCTTTATTTCCCAATATCAATTGCTCAGTAGTTTCTATTTAGCTATGCATTAAATTAGGTTGATTGTTACTTTCAAGGTGATATTTTCTTTCTTATTCATAAGTTCCATATATGCTAGATGAGAAGCTGAATTGCCAAATTAATTAACTGCTCGGTGATCTGAATATGCTTAATCAGAAAGATTTTTCTGTTGTTTTACTATCTGTTCAGTGATTTAGTCTTGGCATAGTTTATCCTTTCATTGCATGTTTGGTATTATTAACATTGTTGAAGAATAAGAACCCTTCCAATTGCTCGAGTCGATTGCAATATGATGGCTATACTGTCCTTTTGACGTGATATTCTCCAATTATCTGTATAAATTGCTGTGCTTTAGTCAATACACGGATGGATATATACTATTTTGCTCATTTGGACTTTGATTTTGTAATCTGATTGGTCAATGTCATGCTTTCTGACAGATCACTTGGTGAAGTTCCTCTAATCTTGCAATAAATCTGGGGAGTGGAATAACCACTGACGGATGAAACATTGTATATTATGTCTGGACTGATTGAAGGCCTTCCGGATGCTGTTGCACTGAGGTGCCTTGCACGTGTTCCTTTTTACCTCCACCCAACACTGGAACTCGTTTCTCGGTCTTGGAAAGCTGCCATACGTAGTCCTGAACTTTTCAAGGCCCGGCAAGAAGTTGGCTCTGCAGAAGACTTGCTGTGTGTATGTGCTTTTGACCCAGAGAATTTATGGCAACTCTATGACCCTCTCCGAGACCTTTGGATTACTCTTCCTGTTCTTCCATCAAAAATCAGGCACCTATCCCATTTTGGCACAGTCTCCACTGCTGGGAAGTTATTTGTGATTGGTGGTGGCAGTGATGCAGTTGATCCACAGACTGGTGACCAAGATGGAAGCTTTGCCACCAATGAAGTGTGGTCATATGATCCAGTTACAAGGCAGTGGGCTTCTCATGCTTCCATGCTTGTACCTCGTGCTATGTTTGCTTGTTGTGCTTTGAATGGAAAAATTGTCGTTGCCGGTGGATTTACTAGCTGTCGGAAATCAATTTCCCAAGCTGAGATGTACGACCCTGATAAAGACATATGGGTCCAGATACCTGACCTCCACCGGACCCACAATTCAGCGTGCTCGGGTATGGTGATTGAGGGAAAAGTGCATGTACTGCATAAGGGGCTGTCCACTGTGCAAGTCTTGGACCATGTGGATCTGGAATGGACCGTAAAGGATTACAGTTGGCTCCAAGGTCCAATGGCTGTAGTTCAGGGTTCACTCTATGTTATGAGCCAATCGTTCATTTGTAAGCTAGATGGGAATGAGAGGAAGTCCATAGTCTCTGCCCATGAGTTCCGAAGGAGAATTGGGTTCGCCATGATTGGGTTGAGGGATGAAATTTATGTGATCGGAGGGGTTATTGGTCCCGACAGATGGAATTGGGACATTAAACCACTCTCGGATGTGGATGTTCTTACAATTGGGAGTGAGAGGCCAGCTTGGCGACAAGCGGCTCCGATGAGTCGGTGCCGTGGTACTATTCTCGGGTGTGCGCTGTTTAGAGTATAGGTGAAGGTTGTAATATTTTTTTCTTTCCCCTTTTATGGCAGATGGATGAAATGTAAGAGGGTAGCACTCTTGTGGTTGTAGCGTTTGGTTTCTCATTGAGCACAGGAGTGTCCTTTTGCCCGTCTCTTCATGTGTTTGTGAACCGTGAAATTCTTTTGGGTCGTCTATGTTATTTCATCTGTTGAAAAGCTGGAGTATGCTGTTTGACTGATACAAATTTGAATACCAGTGAAGCAGGCAAGAATTTGGTCACTCTTGGATCTTGACCCTTGTGAAGGCAACTAGTTTTGTCGCATGTTTTGGCTGATCAAGGCGAAAACCTTCTGATATGTTGCTTGGGGTCGGAGATTTAGATAGGCAAAAGATGATACGAAATAACTGGTTTTTCCATAAGACGAGAGAGAAATTCTACTTTGGAAATTGCACTGGAGGACGATGACCCATGATCGAATGCTTGTGCAGATTTGAGGGGAGAATTAATATTTCAAGATGTTTGGCATACGATATGCAAGAACGCAGTCATCATGTTTCTTGGAACTTTTGTTATTATCAACGGGCTGTTTGGAGTTCTTTGAGCACTCGATTTATCTCTATTGAGTGTAGCAACCTTTCTTGTTCTATGTACACCGCTTGATTACTAAGAACCTGGATTTGTGCGCTTTGAGGTGGCCCCTTGAGAGTCCAGAATTGTGGCGACCCCTTTTTGTTAATTGGAAAAGTATTTCGTTTAAGTGAGGAAAAGTTATTTCACTGCGAGACGAGAGAATAAAATTTGAATAAACAAGTTTATTTTTTCCCTTGCAAGGTTAGGTCAATTGCTATAATGACTAGAGTTAAAACTCAACATTATCTTTCTTTATCCTTAATTAAGGTGAATTGATTATTTATGTTAAGTAGATGTCAAAAATAAGAGTAAATAATTGAAAATAAATAACTCAACCCTAGATATGTGTTTATTGAATATATAAAGTAGCTGCAATTATTTACATTTTATTTTTGTTCAAATTAAGTGCACGTCCCTTTAAATATGCTATACTCATTATTCATTATTTTAAATTCATCTCAAGTTTATTTTAAACGTATTGGGACATATGAAAAATAAAAGCCATAATTATTAAAATTTGTGTTGGAAATTATTAACGTGAACATCCGTCATACGTGATATGGCCACTATTGATGTTGACTTTTTTTTTTCCTTATTTTTCTTTTTTCTTTTTTTCCCTATTACCCTTTGGTTGATAGCAACCTCCATGATGCCTAGCTTGAGGTCGCCAGCCTTTAGTGAGAGCTAGGCAAGACGACGAGGCCCCTCGCCATCGCCAGAGGCCCACGAGGGGCGCCCTTACCTAGATGGCAAGGGGCCTTGCCACTCTCTAGCAATGTCGAGAGGTGGCCTCATCTAGCCCTCACCATTGCCAAAGGCCAACGAAAGCATTCCAGCCTTTACCCTTGCCAACAACTAGCAACCTCCATTGACCATCACAGAAGCTAGCGATTGGCGGAGGCAAACAAGGAAAAAAAAGGAAGAAAGAGAATGAAAGAAAAAATAAAAATAAAATAAAAAATGACTAAAATTGGAAAAAATATTTAAAATTTAATTAAAGGATTATGTTAACACCAACCATGCCTCATAGAATAGTTAGTGTCCACATCAACAAATTCTAGCCTAAATTAATCAAATAAACTCAATTAGTCCAATTGAAAAGTTTATAACTAAATTGATATCAATACAATAAATTTAAAACTTTTTGGGTACTTTTTTCTATAGATATCTTTATTTGCTTTCTTCAAATTTCAATCACGAAGATCAATCAAACTAGAAAAATGTTCAGAAAGGGTTGTAAAATATAGGTCATGTACATTGAAGAGTACCTTTGAAGGATCTTCTCTTTTATCCATTTTCAAACTTAAAGTTCATTAAGGGGAGAAGTACCAAAAAAGTCATAAACCTATTACATTGATATCAATTCAGTCCTAAACTTTTCAATTTGACCACTCGATCCTAAACTTTTTATTATTGGTACCAATTTAATACATCCAGCCAATTTTGGCCGGTCGGCGGCCGATGTGGATGTCGGCCGATGACCCGGACGCGTGGCAATTTGTATGATTTTTATTATTTTTCGAATATTTTTATTAATTTTTTTTTCCTTTTCTTTCTCCCTTCTTCCTCCTTGGACTGTTCCGGCCAGTGGGCGAGGGCCGCGAAGCCCTCGCCTATTGCCAGTGAGGGTCGCGGCCCTCACCCGACCTCTCACCGGTGGCTTCGCCCGAATATGGGTGAGGCCAGCCTTGCCCTAGCCTTGCCACAGGCGAAGGTGACCTTACTCGCAACCGCAAGGCCATGGCGGCCATTGCCAAGGCGGAGGCGAGGGCCACGAAGCCCTCACCAACCTCCAGCGAGGGTCGCAGCTCTCGTTCGGCCTCATCCAAGGTCGCAAGCGAGGCGGCTTAGCCCAGATCTAGGCGAGGCCAACGCGGCCCTCGCCAGGCCGACATGCTAGCAAAGTCGGCCTAGCGATGGTCACCTTCGCTTGCGGCAAGGCCAAGGCGAGGCTAGCCTTGCCCAAATATGGGCTAAGTCACCTCGCCCACAGCCTTGGGCGAGACCAAGCAAGGGCCGTGACCCTCACCGGTGGCTAGCAAGGGCTTCGCGGCCCTCACCTCCGCCCTAGCGATGGCTGCCATGGCCTAGCCAACCATAGGCGAGGCCACCTTTGCCTGCGGCAAGCCCAGGGCAAGGCTGGCCTCGCTCAGGGGCGAGGCCACCTCGTTGTCGGCCTTGGGAGAGGCCGAGCGAGGGCCACGACCCTCACTGGTCATTGCCGGAACAGTCCAAGGAGGAAGAAAGGAGAAAAGAAAAAGGAAAAAAAATTAATAAAAAAATTCAAAAAAATCATTAAAAAATCATAAAAAATGTTCGGAAAGGGTCCGTAAAACATCCGCGTCAACCAAAATTCATTGAATTGGCACCTTTAATAAAACGTTAGGATTTAATCTTCAATCAAAGTTTTTATGACTAAATTGATATTAATGCAATAAATTTAAGATTTTTTTGGTATTTTCCCGTTGATTAAGCTATAGAAGTTTGGGGATGGCAAATCAATGAATTAATGTTATTTGATCGAATATGTGCCATGTGGCGTCGTTATCCATGCGACCCACGTGGCGTCGTTATCCATGTGAAAATCATAGAGATAAAACAAGTGCCACATGATGAGCATAAAAGCGAGTATTCTCTCAATTCCGATTTCAATTAGTCAATTCCGGTTTCAATCAGACGATAGATATATGTATCACTGCAGCACGCCTCCTTAGTTTGAAATTTACGCAAACGATCCCACACGACTCTTGATGCTTCAACTATCTTTTCAGTATTCGATCTTATCACTACAGCACGCCCCGAATATCGGCTCGGATTTCCATTACTATCAAAACGCCCTTCTTCTTCTGTAAAATTTCCACGGTTGAGGAAATAAAATGTGATTTGTCATTTGACGTGCTAAAATATGGGCTTTACCAACCTTGGGTGAACGAACTTCATCGTGCAGCTGTAAATTCGATATCTCAACAGTACGAGATATGGTGGCCACTAGCCAGACTAATCCGTCTTTGTTTTGTTTAAAGCAATGACCTTTCAAGATTAAGAACCTCGTTTTGCAGAACTCCAATGTTATGTGACCAACCCCGATATCATTTTTGAAACTGAGTAGAGTAATTCAGATCGAATTTAACTTCCGATTAATCACAGGACATGGGATCCTATGGATGAAGACGTGATTTCAAATCGAATCTAACTTACGATTGATCAAGGTACATAGGATCCTATGGACGAAATGAAAGGAAACCAGCAAAACTCTCATGCTTTCTACCCAGCGCCTTTCATGCAAAGAGAAAGTGCGCATGCGAAAAGCAAGAGAATTTTTTTTCAAGAACAAAGATGCCGAACCTCAGCGCACCTGGAAAAGAAAGCATTGCAAAGTGACAACGACAGGTTCTTCTTTCTTCTTTCCAAACGAAGCTTGATGTATAATGATCAACACCAGGAATATAAAGGCACTAGAAATTTCTTTATGCCATCCCAAAAAGAGACCATATTGCGTTATGGTTCTGGAAACAGCTCACAAGCAATTCAGCGAAAGATAGTGATCACCCCAGTTGCCCCTGTCGCACCATCTTCGACCGAAACAGCTCAGGGCTATAGTATTACTCACACCCAAAACCCCACAAGGACTTGAAATAACAAAGGAGTGTACCATAATTTATAAGGCATGAGAATTAGAAAGAGTCTAAAAGCAAAGCCACCATTCTATAGTCAATACTTGATAGGACGCTAGAGTTTCATCGAAAGGAAGGCATGTTACAATGTAAAGCACAATCAACTTCAAAAGACACGACTACACCTCCACCACAAGTGCTCACTTGCCGATAACTCTATAGATATACCGTGATCAACACGAAATACAGCATACAAGGGAAAAAAAACTAGTTCTCACAGCTACACAACACTTACTGTGGCTAAAGACACAACTGACTGGACCGAAGAAACAGCTAGTACTTTCCCTTCAAAGATTTGCCCTTCAAAGTGCTGTACTTATGAGCATTTCCTTTTAGAAAAAGCAGCCTCCCGATTCTCACAACCTGAAAGAGAAAAGGAACAAAGTTACTGGCGCACGTAAACCACTGTCATAAGTCAGCAGAACAAACTAAGCAGAAACCATACCTGGCAAGTTGTGTATGGGTCGGTAAGGTCAATGATCTCCAAGGATGACAGGATAGAGAAACTACTTCCGAGAGCAAGATTTGAACAGAGGGTCTCAGAAATAACAAAAGCAACACAACGCGATTTGGGAAGGGTTAGGAGCAAGAAGCGGCAAAATAAATATGTTTGCTTCTCCTTCCCACTTTTCCTTCTAAAAACAGAAAAGATGGTGAAGGGAGGCAGCACCCTCATGTAGTGAATGAAAGAGTCAGGTCCTACCTAAAAGTAATCACATCACGAAGGTGAACTCGAAGGATACTACAATCCAAAGATGAGAAACGAATATTGTTAACTTATCAGCACCCGATTTAGCTGTGATAAACAACTAGGAAGTCAATTGAGGAGGATAAACAAAGAAGCAGGAAGATTGACATCACTGAGGACATCAAAGAGGGAGGGAGGGAGGGAGGGAGGGAGGGGCGTGAGAGAGAGAGAGAGAGAGAACCCTACGCTCAAGATCAGTATCAGAGAGTCAGAAGTGAGCGGAGTTGAAGAGAAGATTGTACAGTATCTACATAATAGCCGTTGCTAAGAACTCTATACCTAGTCAAGAAGGGACTTGCAAGATTAAGATTATATAAGGACATCCCAAAAGGGGAGGACTAGATTATTTATAATTTAACCTCTCAATAGAACATAGATGCTTCAGGCTCGAAACATCGAGAGGTCAGTAGATCCACCGAGCACTAAAAAGAACGTCTACCAGCATTCTTCGCAGCTACACATATATCCTTACCCCTTCCACCTTTCATCCCACCAATTTCCCAACGCAGCATCACTGTTTGTCACAAACTAGAGCTATCTGTAATACCTCAGTCGTCTCTTCAGAAATTTCCAACGACCAAAAACCACCTCCGCAGCACATACTGCCCTGCCATTTGCCAAGAGACTATCGACCCCACCACAGTACATACCACCTACGCAGTACATACCGCCCTACCATTTGCCGGGAGACTATACTAACCCCAACCACAGCCATGATCACTCACAAGTCGCAGCACTTCAACGTTGAGCTGACAGAACGCTACAGAAACTACCTTAGCTACCGAATTATTCACTCTATATACAATCTATCTAAATTCGCTTCTATGGCTAACCCTTCTTCCACGAAGTCCCCAACAGGGACTTCCCACCGCCTCATTCATCAGTCGCATCAAGATTCAGAATGCGACGAAGGGTCTGAGTCGCAGAGTCGGCGCTGTGGAAGAAAGCCTTACTGGATAGTTTGCGGTCCCCAGTAGGGGAAGAAGGGGCAGATTTCGCAATGGGATGATGCATCACCACGTCGTCAGAAGCCGAGCTAGGCAAATCAAGAGACACTGTCCTCTTCGAGCGGAGGGAAAACTTTGGAATCGGCAACGAACTCGGCGGGGGCGAGTTCGAGTAAGCCGGCCCGGCCCACAGCTCGGCAAAGGACAGGCTCCCACTGGAGAATTCATCATAGAAAAACTTCTCATCATTGGCAGGCCTGGCCTTTATGGGGATGGGCGTGCTCCCAGCTTTCGGTTTCAAGTCGGTCTCATCAGAAACCGAACCAGCAGCCGCAGCCGCAGCAGCAGGAGGAGCCTGAACGATCTCGGCCGTTCTACGAGCCTTCAGCGGGGTCGGCAAAATACCCGCCGCGCCGGACTGGAAAGTCCGGCAACTGATCTCGCGGAAGCATCTGGACGGCGAGGATTCGAACCTGGCGGCGAGGCCGCCGTTCGCCTTCGTCCGGCTGCAGTACTGATGATTCCGGTGCTGCGCGACCACTACGAGCGTCTCCATATCTCGGGGAAATCACTGCACACCACACATGACATCAACAGTTAAAAAGCCGCTTCTTACAGTCCGATTCGAGCCTCGCAAAACACCGAAACCGCCGCGGCGACGACGACGACGGCGAGCGGAGCAGATCTACATCGCGTCGAGGACAGAGAGGGCGCTCAGTTCAGTTCCCCCTACCGAATCAGTGAGAGGACGAACCGGATCGTCTCCGCAGGCTGCGGCCACAGGCATAGATCGCGCTGAGCACCCCCCCCAGCGATCACTGCACGGAAAGCACGGAAAAGGAAAAAAACGACGAACGCGAACCGGAGAAGACGGCAGCAAAGCGGCGCGACTTGCCGGCCGAGCGTTCTACTGATCTAGGCGCGTGTACCAACGGCGGTCACCTCCGGGGCCGAGGCGAGGAGGATGCCGGCGATCCGAGCGGCGGCGGAGGGAGGATGGAGATTGGATCTGGAGGAGTGGGGATGGAGATGGAGATGAGAGTGGAAACCCTCGCGAAGACGAGAAGAAGTAGGGGAAGATGGAGATGGAAATGGAAATGGTGGGGGAGGGGGGCAGATATTACGGATCTGAAATGACATCCAGAGCCGCATTGGAATGTGGGGGAGGGTGACGTCTCCTCCGCGAGTGAAGTATCGTGTTCCTCTTCGGCCCCCGGCCGAAATGGGGCTCCATTTCTGGATCTATTTACTCTCCGTGCCACTGGCATGTGAAAACATTATCCTTAAGACTCTTTCTTTCTCTCTCTTTTTTTTTTTTTTTTGGTTCGAGGATAATGACAATGATGTCTCTGAACTTTGAGAAAATATTGAGTAGACCAGTTACATCATATCACCGTATGCCAACCCAATCAGGAAGTGACATGTAGCTCTACGTGGAGTCACGTGGAGCCCGAGTCCCGCTTTTTTCTGAGTCAAATTTTTGCTTTCCCATTTTCTCTCTTCATTAATTGTCGCATCATTTTCTATGTTCTCCCGCCATTTACATTTGAAGTGCCTTCTCTCTTCTCCGTCTTCTCCATCGAGCCGCATGAAGTCGCTCCCCCCCCCCAACTCTCTCTCTCCAAAACTCTCCTTCCCAAGAACCCATCGGTCACATCCAGCGAGATGCCTCCGCCACCTTCGGCAAGATGCCTTTGCCATCCTGGAGCCACTCCCTCAAGCTGCACGAAGCCTTCTTTCAAAAATCTCTCATGTGTACTCATCCGGCACTATGGCTGTGAGCAAAGAAGTTGTGCTCACACCTGGTAATTTCATTGCCATGTACAAGCTCTTTGCAAGGTTCAAAGCCTCTCAATATGAGCACTCGAACTCCGAGAATGTGTATTTGGTTGCCCCACCAATTTTTCATGTATATGAGCCGTCGCTTTGTCTTGGGACTGTTGTCGTTAGGGTCTACTGTGATTGTGATGAAGAGGTTCGATCCCAATGAGGTGGTCAATGCTATTGATAGGTATGGAATCACCCATTTCCCTGTGGTTTCACCTATATTGACTGCTCTAACCAAGACTATGAAGTGTGCCGGTGAAAGTGGCCTGAGAAGCTTGAAGCAAGTCCCTTGTGGGGTTGCTACTCTCAGCAGGAAGAGCATTGAGGACTTTGTGTTAGATATGTTAGCTTTTCAGTTAAAGGAGTATTTTCACCTGATTTTCCTGCTACATACCGGAGATATTGTTCAATTTGATCAAGATTGATTTTTACACAATCGAGTGAAAGAAATTATAAAGTACAAGGGCTTTCAGATAAGAGCTTTACGATTAATATTAATGGTTGCTATAGATTTGCCGAAATATTGATTTTCCAAGTGGCTTTTAGATATGAGTTAGTTCTCCGCTTTATGCTGAAAAGTGAAAATGGTGCTTCGCTTTATATCTTCACTTCTTCTCAATATATCAAAAGGAGATTATCACAGAACATGAGTTTCTAAGAGATCATTTATTTATTTTTTTTGAACAGATCTAAGAGATTATCAATTGCAATAAACTCTTGCATGCTCTTTAACAAATTTATTGTTTCTTATAATACTATCTAACTTTACGTGACATCTTATGCTGCCAACAGATGTCTCTTATGGATCTAGAGGCTGCATTAAATATCCATCCTGACAATGTTGATGTTGCAATAACATGGGTAAGAGAAAAAAAAAAACAAGCCTTGCTAGTTTGGACAAGAAAATCGAGGATAGAGTCAATTCCTTCCTATGATGTAGATTTTGAGATTGAGAAAATGCATACTCAAAAGCGTCTTGATTATCTCACGGCTGAATTATCTTTATTTTTTGTTTTTGGGAATTAATATAGTTGAACAAGATAACCAATCCATCCTTACTATGAAATATGTTCATGACTTGAACAAAGTTGTAACATTCCAGTCATGAACCTCCCATTTGAATTTGCTCAGATACTTGATATTCTAGAGATCATAATAAATGAGGACCTCTTCCTCCCTACTAAACAGAATCAAATATGCAGAAAATTAATAGTAGACACCTAGGGACATATTCAAGAAAGCTCGTGAAAAAGGAAAAATCGACTTTTATTAGGAGAGATGTATCAAACGCAAAAGAAAGAGTAGAAACGAGAACTATGGGCAAAAGGTGCTCTGTTCAAATACTCAAAATACAGAACTGTGACAAAGCACACCCAATACCATCCAACAAAAAGAATGAAACATTACCTATTTGTTCACCATTTAACATGTTAGCAAACAGGAAAACAAAAAATAGGATGGGGTTTAGATGTAACAATTTTGGACTTCACACAGCCTTGATGAGAGACCATTGTCTATGAACGGAGATTGCAAAGAGACCTAGATAAGTGTAGCAATGGGCCAGTGAGTAAGTAGCAGTTTCTGCAAGCAAGAACAGCGATGAGTGCAGGGTGGGATGAGGAAGCAAAGCACTAGCGATGTGCTGGAGGCAGCAGATCTAAACTTGGATGTGATGGGCGGGCTCTTGGGAGGGAGAGATTCTTGAAAGAGGGCTTCACACGGCTTGAGGGAGTGGCAACGGCAAAGGCGGAGGTGGAGGCGGAGGCGATGTGCTAGAGGCAGCGAATCTGAGTTTGAGATGCGATAGGTAGGCTCTCGAGATTTTTGAAAGAGGGCTGAGGGAGTGGCTCTAGGATGGCAGAGGCGTCGTGCCAGAGGTGGCGGAGGTGGAGGCGGCGTGCTAGATACAACCGGGCAAGCTATTGGGAAGGAGAGATTTTAGAGAGAGAGGGGGCGGCGGCGTGCTAGATACAACCGGGCAAGCTCTTGGGAAGGAGAGATTTTAGAGAGAGAGGGGGCGGGGGGAGTGACTTTGTGCAGCTTGATAGAGAAGACGGAGAAGAGAGAGGGCTCTTCAAATGCGAATGGCGGGAGAAGACATAAATGGGTGCAGCAATTAATGAAGAGAGAAGGGGAAGGCAAAAATTTGACTTAGAAACAGTAACTTGGCATGGCAGACCCACTCAATATTTTCTTTTGAACTTTTGCTCAAATATGCGAAATAGCTCATGAACTTTTTATTTGTTTAATGTGATCCCCAAGCTTTTAATTTGTTCAATGTACTCCTTTAAACTTTTGGTACATGTGGTCCTTAAACTATAGAAAAGTATTTAATGTTATCTTTTCATTAATCTTCAACATCAAGCATTTTCATATAGCCTAGGACTAAATTGAATATGTACGGGGATTACATTGAATAAATTAAAATCATATTGTATATTGGGCCAAAGTTTAGGAATCATTTGTACCATATTTCCTTCTTCTTTTTGTCAATGAGTCACCAAATTATATTTCTAGTTTATGTAGCTAAAGTCAGGGATGAGAGAATGTTCGCTTTTTGTGCTCGTCGCATGACACCTAATTTTACCAATGTCATCATCGCGTGCCAAGCCATGTGGTGTAATCATGTTGCGTGGGCCATGATCGATCAATTAGTATCAATATACTGACTATCATCCTGGGACTTCTGTCATTTACTAGATTTAAACTGATTTTTCTAAAAACTACCTGTTATGAAATTGAGATAGTTTTTCAGAGAAGATCTATACGAAAGATCAGGGCTGGAGTTTTAATTTGCTAGTTTGTTATTCGACAATTAGTCGATTGCACAAATTAAATTGACTTAAATGACAAGTTTGGAATGGACTGACCGTTTGTTAAGTCCAAAAATATGGATGGAAATCTTGAATTAGCCGATCAAGTTCAAGTACGAAAATCAAAAGCTCCTCTCGTCCTCTTTATAAATAGGAGGCCTCTCTACTTATTTCGACATCCCTGACAAAGGATATATATCAACTAATGAAGGAAAATTGTGTCGCTAAAAGATCGCAAATCTCTGCCGTTTGTAAGAAATGCATTTCTTTTCTTCTCCTCGATAAAATTGATCGAAAGCTATCTTCAAGATTATGTGTAAGAAAATGTTGTCTCAAAGTTGCCCTTTTCAATTTAAAGCTCATCTTGTAACCGATAGGTTATGAGATATTACCGAAATATATGAATTCATCAAGGTTGCAATGTGTTGCAATGTGTTGCGTTAAAATTCACACAGTTCTCTTCATTTTATATCGTCTTTTAAATATATCCATGATGAAGAATTTTGTGCATTCATTGCACCTTTTATATATAAATATGTTAGCATCAAAATGCGTTTCTCTTGTTTGTGTCAACTAGTTGATAGTATTTTTTAATTATATAGTTTATGAGTGAAAAGTCTTATGGAGCAATAAAATGTAAAGAGTGTAATTAGCCTGACACGAGAAACGTTCTTTTATGAAAAGTATGTTAAGTAAATGTCTACTATTAGGTACAACCAAACATCGCTTTTAAATAAGTAAATAAACTAAAAATTAAAACAACAGCTAAGTTCCTATGTGAGATTGAAAAACGTTATACTACCTAGTTCGATTGAAACTCCTAGCCCTCATGTGGTAAACTAGCTAGGGGCAAAATTGGTTAGGTTGGAGGAAGGGTAGGTAGCCTGCAATGTCGATTCAAGCTTAGAGTCGATCAATTTTCTATGTCAATGGAAAAATCAAGATATCCTAAGTCTTAGTTGGCAAATTACTAAAAGACAGTATTCGATCAATTTTAGTGAGGAGAAGAAAAACTTGGATTTCTTACCAACTACGGAGATTTGCCATCTTTTAGCTCCACAATTTTCTCCATTTAGTCAATATATCTCCATTTGTCAAAGGTGTAATAGAGAGCCTCCTACTTAAGAAATGATGAAGGAGCTTTTCAATCGGCTAATTCAAGATTTTCAAAAAAAAAAAAAATTAGAAAAGTCATAAATCTATAATATTTGTGTCAATTCAATCATAAATATTTTATTAGTACCAATTTGGTCTTATACATTTTGACTTAGTGTCAATTCAATCTTTCAGATTAATTTTGGTTGAATATTGCTAATGTGGATGCAGGACAGCTTACGTGACCCCATTGGCGCTGACTTGGAAATTTTTTAATAATATTTTAATTTTTTTATTATTTATTCTAATGTGTTTCTTTTTTCTTTTCTTTTTTTCCTCCTCCTTCCTTCCTTTAGCTAGTGACTAGCCACATGCGGCTATTGGCCATGGCCAAGCTAGACTCGCCGTCGCTCGCCACAGGTAAGGCCGAGCCTTGGCAAGGGCTCCCCTCACCAAATCTAGCGAGGTCAGCCCTCACCTAGGCTAAGGCGGCCTCATTGGCCATCGCCCGATGAAGGTGACACCCAAGGTGGGCGATCCTCACTTGGGCAAGGGCGAGCCTCAATGAGGGCTCCCTTCACCCATAAAATGCATATATTATTTAGCAACCCAATTGGCAAAAAAAGAAAAGGGAAGATGGTGCAAATATTCTTTAAACTTTGCTTAACATTCAATGTGAATTCTAAAATTTTAATTTGTCCGATGTGACTTCCGAACTCTTTATATATATTCAATTTAGTCTAGTAATGATTTAAATCTATCCTGTGAAATGATCGTGTTTTTTTTTCCACTCCTCCTCATGGGGGACTTCCCCTGATCAATCTTCAGATACATAGGTGACAAACATACACATCACCTACATCTATTTTCAGTCGAATTTACACGTGAGTGATGCCGAGATTCGCCTTCCGCTGATTAGCGGTCCGGTTCCCTTCATGGTGCGCGCCACTTAGCCGGTGTACTATAAGCCCAAACGGAAGGGTACCTTAACTAGTTCATTTCAAGAGACTTCATCAATCAAACACTAAGCCACATGACAATCAAGAATCAAGAAACGGCCCCAAGAGGACAAACTTTGTTTTTTTTTTTTTTTTATTTTTTGGTCGGTTCTACGCTAATCTTACTCTAACACTCACTCTCAGACTTTTGTCCTGCCTTCTTGCAGGGCGTGGGAGTCAAAATCCACTCCTGAAATAAAATCGTCCTCACCCCAATCCCCCCCTGAGAAGGTGGGGATTTAAACCCCCAACCTCCCCCTTCCAAGATAGAAGGGTGACCACTGGCGAACCCCAGTGGTTGGACAAACTTTGTTTGAATCGTGGAAACTTGAGTCTCAGGCCGAACGACATATTCTTGACGAATAAGCTCAACACATAAACTTTTGGAAAGTTCGATGGAAGTTAGGACTTCTCTCATCTCCCACTTGTCATCGTTACAATGTCCCGATTATTACAAGAACTGATACAACAAGATGACAGATAACAACACTTTAAAAAAAAAAAAAAATCCCGTGTCCTGAACAAAGCATCAATCTAATCCACATATAAGTACCCAAAAAGAGAGATAAAACCCGACATCATGGATTCAGTTCGGAGGATTATCGTGATTATCATCGTCATTAGAGTCCTCTGTGCATGCGACTATCGGATATTTCAATAATATTTTGAAATATTTACAATAATAGCTTCGATAAAAGTTATGACCACATTGAAGACTATCATTATTTTTAACGGTCACATAATGATTTCTTAACTGTCATATAACGGCTTTTCAATTAATGTTTAATTTATTTTTCAAATAAATCCTCCATTATTTTACAATGGCTCTTTTATCGGCTCTATTTTGTCTAAATATAAAAATAAATCTCATAAGACAATCTTGAAATATACACTGAATGAAAGAGAATATCGTTTCTTTAAAAAAATCTTTCATTTCCTTTTCCTTGCTAAGTTATACATAATGTTGTTTTTGTTCCTTCCAATAATTAGTGCGAAATATAGAAGAAGGTCGTTGTATCTTGGAGGATAGCCATCAAAAGCCTATCACACCGAGTTTTGCACTCCAAGGGGCAAAATTATTCTTAAGGACAATGATTGCGCTTGCATGCCTCAGACAAATTTATTTATTTCTATCCAACGGCGACATCGTGAGAGGTGCTCCAAACACGGCCGTGGTGTCCTCCTCCTGCAACCCGAGAACCTACACAGCATACGGCCCCTGTGATTTCAACTTGAGGCAAGTGCTGAACTACATAACTTACAAGACCGCCGACTCGGGCTACGGCGCTTTCACCGAATCCGACGTCAATGCCGATCCTTGCTACGGCCACGGAGCCTGCGACGGAGGGCTCACCCACCCGGACTGCGCCTCGTGCCTCAAGACGGCTGTGAGCAATCTGTTGTACGGGTGTGCGATGAGAGTCGGAGCACAGATCCAGCCTCAGGATTGTAGAGTCCGATACGAGAACTGTCCTTTCAATGAATAAGTAGATTTTGAACCGTCGTCGCCGAGTAAATTGGTGCCTGAAATTTCTTTGTTAACCTCAATTGGTATGTTCTGATTGGTGAAAGTGAGTTCTTCTTGTTTACAAAAGGACCAAACCACCAATGTCTCGAGTTTGTTTTTTACTTAATAAGGGTGTAAACATTCTTGTCAAAGTGAAGTGTCTGATTCCAATGAATAGAAGAAAAATCCTAGAGTGCGACATTTCCTTAGCGGAAAAATTTATAATTTGACAGAAATACATTCCTAAGTTCGATTGTTTATATCTCTCTCTCGGCAGTAAGTGTTTGAATGCTCGCTCGGGGCTCAAGCAGCAGATCTGGGCGAGCGAGAAGATGTGGGCGAGCAACGCTCGCTTGGGGCTCGAGCGAGCGTTGCTCGCCCAGATCTGCTGCTCTGGGCGAGCGAGCAGATCTGGGCGAGCGAGCAGCAACGCTCGCCCAGAGCAGCTACTGCTCGAGCAGAGCAGCTGCTGCTGCTGCTCTGCTCCATGGAGCTCGAGCAGCAGCAGCTGCTCTGAGCGAGCGAGCAGCAGCTCAGCTGCTGCTCTGCTTGAGCAGCTGCTGCTGCTGCTCTGCTTTGTTTCCTTTAATAATTTAAAAACTTCCGGAATCGAAATCAAAGACGTGTTGAGCTGTTACCACTTGGACTCTCTGTCTCTGTTTCTCTCTCTTCTCTGCCTCCCTCCCTTATTACGTTCCTCCAGTTCTCACACTTCCTCAGAGCTGTAATTGATTGAGCGATGAGTCCTTTGGCGCTCCGTTGCCTCCTCCTCGTTCACGGCTCATGAGTACCCCCTCTGTGCACGTCCATCATCTTCTTCTGTAATCCTCATTGCCATTAGCATTTTGATCTGATAAAACCACTTGGTCGCAACACGTCCGGTGTTTCTTGGCTCGCCTTCCCTGAAGTGAATCTTCTACAAAAGCTGAAAGCTTGGCCTTTCCTGCGAAGTGGGTGTGCTTCAAGAATCGAGATTCAAGAAGATCGAGACTTAAAAATGGCACCTTCGCTCGATTCGTGGGCAAAACAGAGCGTTCACAAGGGCACCCCCGTCGTCGTCAAGATGGAGAACCTGAACTGGTCCATGGTCGAGCTGGAGAGCCCGTCGGACGAGGACATCTTCGTCGCCGGCGCCCCCGCCGGCGACGAGGGGGCGGCACCGGAGCGGACGCGCAACAAGAACGCGAAGCAGCTCACATGGGTCCTGCTCCTCAGGGCTCACAAGGCCGCCGCCGCCCTCGGCCTCGCCTCCGCCGTCAGGCGCCGCGTGGCCGCCGGCAGGACCGACAACGACGTCAGCGAGGCTTCTCGTCGCGGCGGGGGAGCGAGAGAGAGCCCCACTCTCAAGGCCAGGTTCTATACTTGCACAAAAGTGTTCCTTTGGCTGTCCATTGTCCTGTTAGGGTTTGAAGTGGCTGCTTACTTCAAGGGTTGGCACTATGGTGCGCACAATGTCGAGTTGCAACACCTGTTGGCAACTTCTTTCTCAGTCAAGGGTGTTTTCGATCGGTTGTATTCGAAGTGGGTTTCGATCCGGGTGGAATATCTTGCTCCTCCATTGCAGTTCTTGGCCAATGCTTGCATAGTGCTCTTCCTTATCCAGAGCGTGGACAGGCTTGTCCTGTGTTTGGGTTGTTTCTGGATCAAATTCAAAAACATCAAGCCGATCCCAAAGGAGGACGCCTCAGTCGATGTCGAATCCGGCGAGAAGGGATACTTCCCTATGGTCCTAGTGCAACTCCCCATGTGCAATGAAAAGGAGGTAAAAATTGAAACCACCCCATTTCTTGTCATTTGTGTGTTTGAGTACATTGATTTCCAAATGAATCTGTCGTGGCATTAATCAAGAAATAGTGAGCTTGATCTGATGTGGAAATTCTTAATCTATCCATCAGGTGTATCAGCAGTCAATTGCGGCTGTCTGCAACTTGGACTGGCCGAAATCAAAGTTGCTGATTCAAGTCCTCGATGATTCTGATGATCCCACTGCACAATCGCTGATTAAAGAGGAAGTGAACAAGTGGCAGCAAGAAGGTGCTCGCATCGTGTATCGGCATAGGGTAATTAGAGAAGGATACAAAGCTGGTAATCTCAAGTCAGCTATGAATTGCAGCTACGTCAAAGAGTATGAGTTTGTCAGCATCTTCGATGCCGATTTTCAGCCCGCCCCTGACTTCCTAAAGAGAACAGTTCCTCATTTTAAGGTACTTTTTAGTAATTTCATGTGGCAGATTTGTCTTATGTGTGTTGAGAACGCATACGTTCAGAATTTTGCTGCTTACACGTACTAAAGGAAATGAAGATTCTGGGGTTGAGTTGTTCATCTGCAATTTTGCATTCCGATGATGTTAAAATTGCAATCTGGTGATAATGCAGGATAATGATGAGCTAGGCTTGGTTCAAGCGAGATGGTCATTTGTGAACAAGGATGAGAACCTCCTAACTAGGCTCCAGCACATTAATCTGGCTTTCCACTTTGAGGTGGAGCAGCAAGTGAATGGTGTCTTCTTAAATTTCTTCGGTTTCAATGGGACTGCTGGCGTGTGGAGGATTAAGGCTTTGGAGGATTCTGGGGGGTGGTTGGAGAGGACGACCGTCGAGGACATGGACATTGCAGTCCGGGCTCATCTTCATGGGTGGAAATTTATTTTTCTCAATGATGTTGAGGTACTTATCTGGTTAATGGGCAGAAATTGGGAACATTCTTAATATTATAGCTTTTATGACATCAAAATATGTTTGTTTCCTCGACAAGCTGAGCCAGGATTTGTAGTGTTCATTCGTGATCAAGATAGGATGAACGAAACTTTTTCCATTATGGAGATCCGGAGTATCCATTTGGACCTAGAGAAGTGGAGGTTGCAGATGATACATCGCATGAGCAGGCACTTGGGATAAACATGCTTAGGATAAGTATTGCAAATAAAATGGCAAGGGATCACAATATGCCTGAGATTTGTTGACTTTGTGTTTCCGACTTTTGTAATATTGTTTTTAAGTATTCACTTATCAAAGTGAATGTGATGAAGTTGAACAATGAACTATATTGCTTCATTATTGTGATGTCATGTATGAAAGGATCCATGTTGAGATTTATAAGATACTCTTCTTTTTGGTAGTTCTTATTGTACGAACTTTACTTATAAAAATTTCTTTCGAGTATACACATATGACCATATTCAAAATGTTTTTATTCACTCTCCATGATGAAAATTAAATTTATGAGCCTTTCATGACAATGAGAATTCAATACCAAGTTTACACTTTATTAAAAAAAAAAACACTTGAGAAAGTGTGTTTCTGTTTTTTCCTATTCCACAAATATTTTTTACAATTCAAACGTGTTTTTCATTTTTTATTCCGTAAATGTAATTTTATACGATTACTAAACGCGTTTTTTTTCAAAAACTGTTCTCGAATGTAAACACTTTTTTGTTTCTGTTCTCGAACAGTTTTTAAAAACAAAAACACAAACAAACGCACCCTAAGTGAACGAAAATTATTTTCATTATCAATAATAAAGTTTAGTATGTATCAATTATGATTCTTGTCGAATACGACTCAGAGGAAGTATTTTTTGTGACGGTTTTGCCACATATCTAAACCAAAAGTAAGGCTAGAACAAGTAGGGCTAGAAATATAAGTTGAAAATGGTAATTGATCAATTACTTCACGTCATCATTGTCATATTGTGTATCCACAAACTATAACGGCAGGTCGTTTCATAGTAATGACAATGAAGATTGCTAGACTTCACATATGTAAGGCTTGCTCCACGTGGGAGTGACTAAAGTGGTGGCCATTAAGGATAGGCGTTAGCTTATGTGTCATTCAACAAGGCATCTAACCATTCGACGGGAGACTGGGGATACTAGAAAAAACGACGTCTTCATCCGTGCTGACCCGTATTGCCGAATGATACTCTCCTATTAGATGCGTGGAGGGCCGATTAAACATTTTTATTAGATTTTGTCTATTTTGTTTAGGTTATGTATCCAATTTTCCAGCCTCTTTTGCGGGGGCCGACCATCTGTGCATGGAGTATATGCATTCCATCAGATTCGTGCCGATCGAATAAGCACAACAAGCATGATTCGATTATTTTAATCTTCATGACACCTATTTCGATGAAAACTGCAGAAAGACACCAAGCTTCGAGATTTTCATGAAAACAGAGTGAAGGCAAATGGGTGGAAGGTAGTCATGAAAGCTGCGTCACCGATTATGTCTACAAAATTTTGGGACATTATGCTGCTTTAACTCAAAGATGGTGGGATCTCTAAGGGTGTCAAAATGCAGTTTCAAGATCTGTCTCAATTCCATCTGGAGCTTGAACTCTTCCCGTTGGAACCAATTCCCAATTTTTTTGGAATCTAAAACGTACTCTATATACTTTGGAACCTGGAATTGATCCCGAAACCGACCTACCTATCCCATGTTTCAAGATCGATTTCAAGGTTTACCCAAGTTCCACTTGTGTTCTCAATTGAAAATTTGTAATGCATGATCACCTTTAATGATCATCATTTCTTACTATAATCCATTTACCACAACTCATATTTTAACATACAAAAACATTAATAAAGTAAAAGTCTTAGTCATGAATATCGTCAAAAATGGAAGTTTAGACTAGTGATTTCATATTACACACTCAATATCAAATGTTATGAAATATCCCTCCCAAGATTGCACGAAGATATAAAATAAGAAAAACACAGAGACTGGTTTTAGGTTACAAGTTCCTAAAACCTTAAACTTGTGCATTGGAATCGGTTTCCCAAGTTTTGAAATTTGGAACCTATCTTGCATACCCTGGAATCTAAAACCAAATCAGTTCCCACTAGTTTGGTTCTTCGACTTTTAGTTTTACCCTAGAACCATGTTTACATTGATCAAAAGCCTTGAACACTAAGGGCACGCATGAAAAAATTTATGGAATATAAATCAATTTATGACCATAAATTGATTTCTCAATTTCTATTCCCTAGACAAGTTTCTAAGCAAAGAAACACATTTGATAACGATTTAAAATTTCTGTTTTTGAAATAAAAATTCGTTTGATAACATAATAAAATCTTTATTTCTAGGGCGACCAGTGTTCAACGTGCCATGGGCGACGAGTGGGTAGGGGGTAGTGATGAGAGTGAACAATGAGAAGAGTTCTAATTTCTCGTTTTTGTTCTAGAAATAAAAAAGCTAAAAATTTAACTTTTGATTTCTACTCCAAATCTATTTCTTGAATATAAATCTATTTCAGAAATGGAAAAATGAAATTATATTACCAAACGGATTTTTGATCCAAATCTATTCTCGGGAACAAAAAATAAAGAAATAGAGAAATAGAAATTTTATCATGTGCCCCTAATAATTTCAAAGAATAATAATCACGTAATTCAAACATTCCATAGCGGCTATGAAGTGGTAATGCTCAAGGGGGTCACCAGTGCTAATCGTCCTTCTCCATTGCTTTCTCTCACATAAGTTTTTTTTTTTTTTTTTTTGGTCAATTCAATCACATAAGTTAAGAACGTGATCTTACGATGAGAACTTCAGATGCCCCATGAAATATTCCATTTGACATGACTAGACTATCTACTACATCTCATCAGCCATTTGCATCCATGTGAAATCATATGTAAAGGACTCTTAAACATTTATCGTCCGGTGGGTGACATGTATTCTATCTTCCACACATCGACAATCTGCAATCTCAAACCCTAACTATGTAAATAGCGATATCATCTCTAACAAAATAGACAAAACCGCAATTTAAATAACCAAAATAATGTATCTACTGCTTCCATAAATATCTTGCAAATTTATACCTATATTTCTCTCCCTAGTTAAAGCACTTTCTTTCGTTTTCTCGAACAGTTGCATATGCTCATAAAACTATCAGGTACATATGTGACCTCACCACAGCCGCGTGCCGCGCGAGCGTCGGCCGGGGGGCAGATCCAGCTTCGCTACTGTAGAGTCAGATACGAGAACTACGAGTTCACGGAATAGTCGATTACTTCCTTGGCCAAGAGGCTTGATTTTTAATCCATTCCACCGAAGGAAAAATTGCTTTGTATGCTGCTCAAATAATGCTCGCCACGGGTGGGAGGGCAAGAAGGGTATGTTTCTTATTCCTTTATCATGAGCTTCTAACTACAGATCCAACTCATTGATTGCGTTGCTTATACATATAGTCATATCTCCCGTGGACAAACGATACGAACGCTCTCTCACATGCAAACCCGATTAGGAACAACACCTAAAAGCGAGGGTATGAGATGGACAGGAACCACAGGCGATGTGAAATAAATGGATGCTGCATGAAGATCGATGTCTGCATTGGATACCGCGTTTTCGACTAAAAGAAGCATGTTTAAGCTATTTGGAGACAAATCGATAATGTACAGACAACAGGATAATGTTGCTTAACAAACACCTCACTCGTAAGCTTGTCCTTACACGCACCATGTATGTTCGGGCGTAACCACATCGAATAGATAATCGGAGAGGAAAACAGGCAGTATAGCGGAACAAGCAGGGGGAAGAAGAGGATAGGATTTTAGGATTCGAAAGTGAAGATGTGATCCGATACCATATTAAGGAATATGAGAGTAACAAATGCATTTCCATATTGTATAGAGCAAATTAATTTAGGAAAAATGACACAAACAATCCCTAAACTTTAATTAAATGTGTAATATAAATTATGAACTTTTAATTTATTCAATGTGGTTCATAAATTTTATTTCAATATGCAATGTAGTTCATGAACTTTTAAATTATTTAATATAATCCCTGAATTTTATATATATATATATATATATATATATATATATATATATATATGTTCAGTTTAGTCATGGACGACATTGTGTATTTTTGAGTAAAATTCATGGATTATATTGAATAAATCAAAAGTTCGAAAACTACATTACACATTGAGTGTAAGTTCAAGAGTCATTTGTATTAAAGATGAATAACAGTCGGAGTCGGAGACAGGGAACATAAATAATATAAATAACAGGCGAGAGAAAGATGGGGAGAGGGTTGTCGGTTTCAAACTCTCAAGTCATACCCTGAGTGGTCGTCCGAATTCCTTATTAGAGCGACAAATAGATTTTTGTCTGATTACAGCATTCACTCGCTTCTGACGAGAAAGAAAAAGTTCGATTAGACGGTAGGCATTCCCTTCCTCGGATGGTGCATAAAATACATCACTCCCAACGTCCTTTTTGAGCAAGAAAATCCCCCTGAGCATCGAAACAATCTAGAAGCCGAAAGCGGCAGACAAAGCGGTGCCCTCGAATTTAACGTAAGAATTAATCAAATGACTCCAGACATTGTGTCGGCACCGAGACGTCCCAAGTGCCATGCCAAGTGCCAAGAGTTCCCGAGTGAAAGTGCACACTCATCACCCCAAAAGCGTCTCTCTGCGATCGGTGCTGATCGTCCCTTATAAGAGGCCCCATGCAACGTGCCAAGACTAGCAAAACTTGCAACAAGATGAGCCAGGAACAGCCCAGGAGGCCCCAGGGCGGCGCCGACCCCATCAAGTATGGCGACGTGTTCGACGTCTCCGGCGAGCTCAAGGGGAAGCCGATCGCACCGCAGGACGCGGCCACCATGCAGGCCGCCGAGAACATGGTGCTGGGCGGCACCCGGAAGGGTGGGATTGCAGCAGTCATGCAGTCAGCGGCGGACGTGAACGTGCGGACCCGGGCGGTGAGGCCCGGCCAGGTGAGCAACGTCGCGAGGGACCAGGGCGTGACTATCTCGCAGGCGAACCTTGGCGGCAGGCGAGTCGTTAGTGAGGCAGTCGGCGGCCAGGTAAAGGCGGCAGACCCGCGGGAACTCTATTTCCAGGACATGCTTTCCGACTTATGTGGACGGCTTTGATGTCGCGGTGTTTGTCGTTCTATTAGTAGTGATGACAGCTTGCGGAATTGTCTATTGCATGAAGGTTGTGGGTGGATACGTCCAACCGGCCGTGGACACTGGAAAGCCGGGAGGAGCTCTCGACCGCGACGCCATAACCATCGGCGAAGCGCTGGAAGTGTCGGCTCTCTCTGCAGGAGACAAGCCACTGGAGCAGAGCGACGCGGCCGCAATACAAGCTGCCGAGGTAAGAGTCACTGGCTCCAACGAGACCATGCCTGGAGGAATCGCATCGCTCGCTCAGGCTGCTGCGACGCGCAACGCCAGGACCGCGGCCTATGAAGACAAAACCAAGCTCGCCGATGTTTTGACTGGTAGTTAAAAGAGGGATTGGAGTTGGCTCCTCTGTAGTAGATGCAATGGAATTTATCCTTCACTATTTTATTATGGTTTTGCAAATGATAGATATAAACTAATTACAAGTTTTAAATTATTCCCCAATTTCAAAAGTCAATTTTCCATGTCCTTCGTATTGGTGACGCCATAATCGTAGGAAACACATGTTTACCATTGGTCAATCATCAAGTTTACCGAACCATCTACTCCGCAGATTGCGACGGACGTACTGCCGGGGGACAAGGCGGTGACGCGGGAGGACGCCGACAGGGTGATTGTGGCCGAGATGAGGAACAAAGTTGAGATGATGACAACCCCCGGCGGTTTGGCAGAGTCCATGGCGGCGGCCGCCAGGCTTAACCAGAACAAATGGTAGGCTGATGGGGCCAAGAAAGAAGAATGCGGCAGCGAGCTTTGTAAATAGAAAGAGCAGGTGTTTTCGTGGTTCTTTTAAAAGAGACAGTGGTATGGCAGTCCTAGGTTTTAGCGGCAACAAAGTATAGTGTCCGAATGCCTAATGTATGCCATGGGACTAGTGTTCTAACTTTCCCTTGGAATAAAGAGGGACTTTTTCAGTTTGAAGTAAAGGTTGAAAGTGGCTGTTTTAAGAGTCCTTCAGAAGCCATTATCCGGCTTATGACCCTCTCTGGTCAGAGAAGTTCATACTTTGATGAAAACCAAGTTCGAAAAAGCAGAAACAACAATGGATGATCTCATGAAATTAAGACACTAACGTTCTGAAAATTAGAGGGCAAAAGAGAACGATCTATTAAGTGAAAAGCGGGTTTTCATTTGGAAATTGTTTCTAGTGCGCCCACCAAACAGATTTTTTCTCAAGACAGTCCAAAAGCTGCAAGCTGCAGATCACGACCCATCACCTGCCGTTAATGTGAGAGAACGATTTAGAACTGTTTTTGTTCGTCTCTACCCATCACCTGCATGCTACCGTCGTTCCATGTCTAATCTGTACCAATGGAGACACAACAAGCAAAGAGAGGAGAGGACCCGCTGTTGTTCGCAGGTACAGCCAAAAAAAAGGCCGTGCAGAAAAGGAAAGCGGAGTGACATCTGTAACGGGCACTGCCCCTCTTAAAATTCACTATGTACAGTAAACAGGCTGCATCCAGAACTCAAAATGCATGAGCCAAGCAGCCACTGTGTCTATAACTACAAGCACAGCACTAGCAGCAACCAAAAAGCTAAACTTCAGCGTCTTGCTCTTATATACAGGTGCGCATGGGATGACATTAACATCCATCAATGGCTCGAAAAACTCGAGCTTTGTGAAAAAAACACGAATCTTTTTCACACTCCGGAATCAAAACGCCCTCGTTGTCCTTCCTTGTAAAGCTCCCTCGGTGAGCACCATTGGGCATCAGAAAGTTCACTCTAGTACCTAAGCTCCTTCACGCGAGCCCCTCCTGGTTAACTGACTAAGGCAGGAGCAGGAAGAAATCTAGTTAAATAAGAATGTTACCTATACCGGTTAGCAAGTTCCCATCATCCCGGCATTACCTTGGGCATCACCGTACATATGCACGGTGAACAGCCACACCCGGTTACAAGCATCACCGTAAATATGTACGGCGAACAGCCACACCCGGTTACAAAATTCGGCTAGCGGGAAAGAATTGGAAAGGTAATCAGTATATATCACAAATCCAAGTACCAAGAGCAGAGTCGAGCTTGTCCAGTCTCGCCCATTCGACTAGTGGACACCATCCACAGGTTGCTTGTTCGAGTCTGGCACGACCTCGCAAGACATGCCATGTCCATTGCTGGTCGGAGAGAGTAAACAGGTTTTCTCAGGGCCACTCTTAGAAGCCTCAAAAGATTCTTGATTCCAGACATGGACGCAATCAGAGCCAACCACTCCTTGGTATGCAACCAATCCATTAGCTTGACAAGGACTAGCATTGCAGTCAACAGGTGGAACTGCAAAGCCAACATTTGCGACAACCTTCGACTCCACGTCAGCTGAAGGGCAGACTTCATTCGAGGGACTGCTATGCATCACTTCCAGAATCTGATCGCAAGATCTTTTTGATGGCGTGCACCCAACAGAATGTGAAAAGCTTACTTTTTGCACGCCTTCACTGGATTTGAGTTCATCCAAAAGGATCTTTCCATCTGAATAAGAAAGACATTCAGCAGTACTCAGCATTTCATCCCTTGCATCATGAAATGTCGCACCCGAACAGATGAACCCATTTGCAGAAGCCAACTCCTGCTTTTCAGCATCAACATGTCCAGAACTTTCTTCAGAATGCGCAGTGTGAGAAATGGGGTAGCCGCCAGTGGGATTACTTTTGCAATCAACATCATTGTCTACAATTTGAGCACGCTCTTCCGGGGCAAAGTAATCCACAAAGTTTGCTCGATCAGTGATAGAGCAAGATTCTGCACATGAATGGCTTGAGTCAGCATGCAGTTTGGCATCCACTTTCAAAGTTGCAATATACATGGTTGGAAGAAACAAACCGCATGTACCATTATGATTGAGATCAGTCTCTGAAAGATGGGTAAAATTGTCAGATGCAGAAGGCATAGTACTCAGGGGAACAGCCTTCCTGTCCGCAGTATCATAAGGCTCATCTAATTGGGCCAAATCTTTTCTCTTGTTCTGATTGAGATTAGTCTCTAAAAGATGAATAAAATTATCAGTTGCAGAAGGCAGTGTGTTTGCGGCAGCATTCTTCCTCTCTGCAGAGTCATAAGGCTCATCTAAATGGGCCAAATCATTCACCAAATGTTCTCTTTCATTCTGATTGAGATCAATCTCCAAAACATGGTTGTTATTGTCAGATGCAGAGGGCACAGTGTTCGGGGGAACATTCTTCCTCTCTGCAGTAACATGAGACTCATCTGACTCGACCAAATCTTTTCCCTCATCCCGATTGAGATCAGTCTCCAAAACAGGGGCAAAATTGTCAGTTAAAGGCAGTTTGTGGTTTTGGACATCATTCGTCTCTTCGGTGTCATAAAGCCCGCCTAATTGGGCCAACTCTTTTTTCTCTTCCAAACAATCTGAGAAGTCAACACTGTCACTTGTTATGTCAGATGTATCATTTAGTGAACTGTCTAAGAGCAAAGTAGATTTATCAACAGTAGGTGCGCCATTGATAATATCATGCTGATAGGGGGTTGTCGGCAGTGTTTCTTCCATCACATTAATATCAGAAGTTGTTCCTTCCATTGTGTTCACATCAGGAGAAGTATCTTCACAAGTAGCATTCAGATCTAGCAAAAGAAAAGCAAGGGCACATCAGGACTTGTTCTTGCCTCATAAAGCATGATCCCCGCAATTTATTTTGAAAAGAAATAATTCATTTTTATCATATAAACCTAAAACTTACCTATAGGAAGAACTGCTTTTTTTTCGGCATTATGATGATTCATCAACGGCTTCTGCAACATATCTACCCCAGGGAACACCAAAATATTCATCCTTCTCAAGCTTGTCTTAAGTGACACGTCCATTGGTTCAAAACCGAATACAGAGGTCCACGTCTCCTTGAGTTCAGAAATTGCAGGTATGACCAACTTTTGAACCTTTAAAGAGCCCAAAACCTGAAATTTTCGCTTGCAGAAAGTTAATCATAAAAGATTACTCAAGTATGATAAAATAAACTAGAACGAAAAGTCATGTAGGTTCACAACCACACAAGCGCATCTCCTGTGAAACATTTTACATGGAAAATAAAAAACAACTCAATTCCACTGGAGCAAACTTATGAACTGTATCAAATCATATTTAACTAACATTGATTATCAACCAATCATCAACAACTGTGTCCAAAATTGATTTCAGTGATCCCATAAAATGTTACATGGACCAGGAATAGTGCTTCAACAATTCATTTGTCATTTAAATCGCATAAAGAAAGAGAGGACCAAAAAGGGGCCAAACAAATAAATTACTCTATGTAGTTACGTATTGATAAAGAGGGTTCTGACATCAAGAACTCCCAAGTTTACCCAGTTGGCCATTATTTTCATTCTGATTGACATTATAGAGCACAAAAATATATGCATGTCTAGCAAACCATGTGACTACTTACACGTTAACATTAACAGCTATCCCTTTCGACCCCACCCCCAAGCCTGAAGCCCCAACCCCTTCAAGCATGGCTATGCATGTGATAGAAATGGTCATCAAGCAACACTGTTAAAGCAAAATCTTTCTCCACTACAACAGATCGTTATTACACGGTAACTCTGTAAAGTGTCATATTACAACAGAGGATAATGCTACTGATCATACCAACGGATTCCAAAATTCTAAAACTTTGAAAATCAGTAGTTAAAAATCGAATTACCAAATTCACAAGACAAACAAAGAGTCATTGCAAGGAATCCAGAGTCCTAAAACTTTATGTAATACTTCTCACAACAACTTAAAAACATGTTTCTAAAATGCATCAACCAAATTGCATGTATGTGAAAACAAGCAACCAGTTGAACTGCAATGTAAAAGCTCACAGATTCGATTGCTTTTAGCAGCCGACGGCACATTCCTTGACGCCGATACATATAACGGGTCCCAATAAATGGCATCTCTGCTAATTGGTTCCCGTGGATCCTGAATCATATGTGGTAAAAAACAGTCAATAGACAGAGTAAGAAACTCAAACACACACATCAGCAGACAAGCCAATAACTTCTCTGATTCCAGCAAGTTTTACCAGTACTGAGCACTTTGACCAAACAAGTTTTGATCACGACATAAGACAACAATCAAAGCAACCATCATTTATTTTAAAGAGCTACACTGGAAGCAAATCATCAAGTAAAAGGCAGCCAAGCAGAAATGACCAAAATACATATGAAGAGAATGCTTGATTCTACATTAATTTTAAACGTGCTACAAGGGACAACTACAAAATTTTGCAATTGCAAAAGGGTGATGCCATTTTATATTGAGGTGGAAGTACAAAACATTCTAAATCAATATTTCAAAAGAGCAAATCCGTCAACTTATCCATGCATTCCATCTATACCTCCACCAAATGAAGACTTCCCTTTCAGGCATTATATTCTTGGCTAAATTGTATATCTTCCCTTATTCCATACACCTCCATTTATTAATATCTAGTGCCATGTACAGGTCTCCTTGATTGGTCGGAATTATAGAAAAGACCTCATGCAGAATATGATGCCATAGATATCACATCACAAACTAACACTGGTTCCATGCAAATCACATGCCAGATATGCAAACTTCAGCATCAACCAGAGGTTGGGTAGTCCCAATTGAAATGTTTTAATACAGAGTGATAAAATCTGCAGGGTATTGACTTCTCTTCAATGCCCACAAACCGTCAAATAGACAAAACTATTGTCAATTACTAAGACAAAGAACGCTCATGATAGCTGAAATGAGTTAAGTCAGCCAAAACTTACCTGATTGATGCTGCAGCTATCATCTCTTCCCCCTTCTCTAAAATTATTGTATAGAAGCCACTAAAATCTAGCCGACTGAAATTTGACCTGGGGATGACATTCTCAGTTTTAGTATACATCAAATATATTGGCAATAATACTGGAAGGAGATTGTAAACATCCTCCTGATAAATGTATCAGATACGAGGTGTCCAGCTATTTATATTTTAAAAAGGGGAAAGCATGAGACTCCAACAGTCACATCAGAAAGCAAAGGAATCATATAAGCTGCCTTAGTTCTACAATCAAAGAAAGCACGAGACTCCAACAGTCACATCAGAAAAGCAGAGGAATGAACCTAAAAGTATTTTGTCAATTTAAAACCCTGCAACCACCACAAAATAAGGAGCAATCTAATTTTTGAGGGACAAGCCTCAGCACATGACGGCAAAGCCACCATGTTGTCTCTATTCCAAAAATAAAAAGCACAAAGAGTATATGAGTGGGCAAAAGAAAAGTACAAAAAGGATTGTGAAAGAAAGGAAGAGTATAACCGACAGCCATGCTTGCAAACTCAAATCATCGCAGTTTTTATCAGTAAGAAATCATAAAGCTAAATTAAGCATGAAAAGGCACACAGAAACAATAAAGGGACTCGTTTGTATCACCACTAATAAAATAGAAGGGAAAGAAATTGGCCAGTGTCAATGAACAGTACTAGTGAATAGTATGAAATGGAAGGAAGATGGCCATTCACTATCTAAAAATAAAAGAAAGGATATTCGATTTCGGTTAATTGATATACAGTTTCTGTGAAAGCATCACATTCAATGCACTTTTCATGTATGGTTACCTAAGGTCACAGCCATGCTCCTATTTGGCTCACATGTTGTACTTAAGGGGAAGGAGTAAATTTGCATAATCAATTTCTTGTCCACGCCATGGAGTAAAGCTAGGCACTGACAAGCCAGGCCGTGAAAAATAAAAAGCTCTTATAAAAGAAGAGGTATTTGTGCTTTTCCTGTTCCTTTTTTCAAAATATCTCTTTAGAAGATGATCAATTATATCCATCTAATAAACCACTTTAAAGGTTTCTAATTACTCTGTTTAAGTATCCCCATCACATGTCCACAGGATTTGTGGAGGCACATTACACATGAGCCTCGCTCCACCAAGAATAAACTTTTGAGCTTAACATTCTAACATCAAAGCCTAATTTCAATTCTTTTAATGCTTCATTTCACTCGTGGTTCTTGCCTATTTTGTACCCTATTTCATCAATTCCACAAGCCATCTTTGTCTGATTTGCATAGAAGAGGGTATAAAAAGGTATCTCATATCACTTGGTGCAACATTTGTTTTGACCTTACTTACATGTAGTTTTCACTTAATCAATTAACCTTTTCGATGTGACATCCTGACATCCTCAATCTACAAACAGATTCGTGATTTCCCACTTGTGCATAGAATTTAAACAATCACCGGAAAACTGAACCTTCGGGACATACTTGAACATGCGTTACACTTCTTAAAGCACAAAATCCACAACATCAGGAACTATCCCTGACCTTCTTACAAAAAATGAAACTAATTACCTGATTAATTCAGATAAGCGTGCTAAATTTAGTCGAATACAAATTCAGATAAAGCTTGCCATTCTTACCCACAATTGTAGAGAATGTTATGGATCATATTGATCCCACTTCTGTGGTCAGGAACAGGCAAAAAACACTCATCCATTACGGACAGCGCAACGGCTACCTTGGAATTGCATTCGACCTTCCTTGATATTTCAGTGGAAGAGATGTCTATGTCCATAAAAGAACGGTGGACAAGAGTAAATGAATATCCTTCCTCCAGTTCATTTTCACACCGAGAAGCATCCCAACATCTTCATATAGCTGGCATACGAGCAGCACACAATTTATCTCCAGACATGGTATATAAATATAACATAACATATGGAAAGCTTATCAAATATGCCAGGCAGCAAGAAGTAAATGAGTAACCAAATCCTACATGGACCTCACACTCTGCGGGAAACAGACAACCAATATACAGAAGATACGTAAGACACGAAAATGTCGTAGTCGTCATTTTTCTCAATCACAAATACTGGAATTTCTTGAATGGTAATAATTAATGAATGAAATAAAACACAGGGCTCACATGTGAGCACAAATCAATTCCAGTATATCCTTTTCATAACTGTGCCACATTTATTGCAGTTTACACAAAGAACGCAAGACTATTTTGGAAATTGTTTTACTCATCGCCTTGCACAGTTGAATTGAGCTAACTATGTGGACTTCTAAAACAGATGGTGGGGGATTCACTTTAAGCAAATAAAGAATGAATTAAATCTCAAGTTCAAAACAACTATAAAAAGAGTTGCATTGCATGCATTAAAAATTTCGGGCGATGCTGATGCAAGTAGCAATGACTCTCCTAGCATGTTTACTTAAATGGAAGAAAAAGGAAATAAAGTACTTTCTGACAGCTCTTGCCACAAAAGGATGACGACATCTGAACATCCTCAACTGCATCCTCTGCAAGTACACATGAGCTGTGATCTGCAATAACAGAAGTCATTAAAATGCTGAGCCAACCGACAAAAAGAGCGTACACAGAGACAATATGATTACATTTTTCCTCGCATAACTGGCATTTGAATAATGCAGAAAACATCGTAGCTTCATCACCATACTTTTCTCTTGTACTCTCGCCAATTGTTCCACAGTATTTGCAAGAGCAATATAAACAATGCCAATCACCTGAAGGGAATTTCTGTAACGAAAACGGAAGGATAAGTAAATTTTCATTAAAATAACAAATTTGATTCTAGATTATCCAAGATTAAGTAAAATGCTGAAGTGAGCAAAACCTTCTACAGCAGCACATACAGCAGATGGCATGCAAAATGACACAATACTTGAACATGAGAAAGGGTGGGGACTAACAGAAACCTAATAGAAACTCAAGTGTACAGAGTGCCGACTTAGCAACCATACATAAATTATCCTATCAAGTCAAAACAACATTAACAACATAGACATGGTTCAATTATCCTATCACGTCAAAACAACGTTCAGCAGAAAACTGAGTGCCGCAAATCGAAAGGCATAAGCTCAGTTCATAAAAAGAAAACATCATAAATATCCAACAGCACGATTAGGTCATCAGTCATCAACCAAACCTATGTGTGATTAAGCTAATCAGCATTAAGGTGGAAAAGTTCTTGTCATGAAATGGCAGCATGCATTAAATACACATAAAGGAAAAGGTACAGATGGGAAAGTACCCAAAAGATCATTGATCATGCACAAGAATGTAACTAGCACAAGGGAAAAGAAATTCGAGAAAATACAGTCTACAAACATACTTGTATATCTAAACAGCTTTGATGAAACGTCGATGGGCAACCATCACAGCAAACCAAGTTCCCTCCGTCTCCACAGATGCCACAAGTGTCATCATTAGGATCATCTCCATCAACGTCTATATAATGGAACCATTTCTGCCCAGATTTCTCCTGCTTTTTCCAAAAGTCCAGCAGGCACTGCAACAGAGACATTCCATTCTCCAAATATATGTTTTCAAGTGGCCGGCCAAGCTTGCTGCCTGCATGAGCTTCAAATTCAGAAACTGTGATCGCCTCACCACAGCAGTCACATTGAATACCATCTCTTGTGATTGTACCCCCAAGCTTTGCTTGTGTCTTCTCCAGATGCAGGTACTGGACCTTTCCTTTATCTAGGACAGTGCCCAGATCGATCATCCATGCCAATATAGTCCGTTTGCCACTGTATAGAACATAATTTTCAGAATCTGGTTGCGTCCCCTCAGAGTTGCGGACCAACAGAGCACATCTCTTTCTGTTTTGCGTCTCTCGTCGTTTGCGATTCCCAATCAACAATGGCGTTCCTTTTCGAGTTGCCCCACTCATTTTATCCTTTCCAGATAGGAAAGCTTTTCCTCTACTTTTTGCTTGGAACCATTCATTTGCACTTGAACCAAATTTTTCTTTGCGCTTCTTCTTCTTAATTGCTCCATCAATTCTACTACTATCCTTCTTTCCCTCCCTTTTCTTCGTCATTACCTTGTTTAGTATACCAAGTTCTTCCTCTGGTATAGGTGAGAACACAAAGCCAGCCTTGTAAGCCTTAGATTCAGCATCGCCAGCCTCATAACGCCTTTTAAGAACATTATAAGCCAAGGTCACCGACCAGTGAGTTTTTCCATCAGGGCTCACATAAACAGCATCGTTGTATTTTCTTCCTTGCCTAGGCCTGTAATCAATTGTCCAACCCGCACTGATAAGCAAATCAACTATTCGGTCTCTCACTGAATTCTTTTGTCTACGTCTACTTAGTCCTGCTTCTCTATCTTTTTTTGGTTTCAGTCCTTTGGTCACACTCTGCCCATTGTAACTACTTTTCACTGACTTCAAACTCGACCCTGATAAAAGCACATTTTCACCCCATTCAAAGTCCGCACGTTTACCCTTTTTAGATGGCGATATGTTCTTTTCCTCATATTTAGTCCCATTGGACCTCCTACCTTTGCTTGGACTACTGACAGGCCAAGTCTGCTTCACACTATTTTTGGGTTTTGAAATCCTTTCACTTTTTCTCAATCCAAGCGTCTTTCCTTTCTTCCCCTTAGGTGGCCTGCCACGCTTCCGCTTCAACTTCTGTAAAGATGGTTCAACCAAATCAGAAGCCCCATCCTCTCCGGCCTGTGCACTAACGGTCTCAAACCCATGACCTCCTCTTCTCTTTTTCTGAACCACGGCAGCTCTCTTCTTGTTCTTTGCACCTTCTTTTCCAACACCAATACCAACAACAGTCCCTGACCGCAAAACTCGGCCCACGAAGTCCACTCCACCATCTACAGGTTCCTCCTTCACAATCTTCTTAATCGGCTCATGACACTGAGTCCCTTCTCCCCAACTTTCCCGGCTCCTTTTCCTGCTATTCTCCAATGCACCCTCGCACGGACCTTCACCTGTCAACGCAACCTCACCACATTCGCTCCCCGACACCACTACCTTGTCGCTCAAAATGGCTCCATCTTCCGATGGGACCAGCGACTCGTCACATGCCTCCGCATTGTCCGACGCCAAAACCGGCGCTTCCCCACCACCCAAGTCATCGCCTTTCGGCAGCACGTCAACCAGCTCATTCCGAACAAGCACTTCCCCAGACAAAAGCCCATCTTTCTCCGGCTTCGCCCGCGACTTCCCCGATCTCAAACCTTCCCTCATCTTCCCCACCTAAAAAACCACCCACCCTCGAGAAAACCCGCCTCCAATTTCACGGCAATCTCGCCATGTGCGGCACGGAAACCGCGGAAAAAACACGACTCCCGCCCCAGCAACCGGCGCGATCAGCGAATCATTCCCCAGCGCTATGCCCGTCACTGCCCTATCACAGCAAACGGAAACCCAAAACGTGAAACGGAGGCACAATTCCAAACCAAAAACAACGGCAAAAGAAAAAAGAAGAAGAAGAAGAAAAGAAGGATCACGGCAGACAGAGCGATCAGAATCGAAGGCGACAGGCTGCGAGCGAGCTCTCACCGGCGGTCCCCGGCAGAATGTCGCAGCGGCGGGACGATCCGGCGACGGTGGAGCGCGAATCGGCGGGCAGAAACCTGCTGGGTCGGGACAGATTGACGAGAATTCGGAGAAGAGAATTGAGAGAGAGAAAGCGAAACGGGCACAGAGAGAGAGAGAGAGAGAGAGAGAGAGGTTGGGTTTAAAGAGAGAGCATTGTTTTGGGGGGATTTTACTAATAAGACAAGAGAGCCTGCAAAGGACTAAAGAGTGTTTTTAAGTTTAACGCTCAAACGTTGTATTTTGGACCGGAATCCTACGATTGATTTTTTTTTTTTTTTTTTTTTTTTTGCAATTCTGTCGGGTAATTGTGAAACTAACTCGAAAGCTTACTAAACCCGAACTCAGTTCGAATCTTTCCATGTCCCGGGCGCGAAGACGAGTTACTAACTTTGGTTTAACCGAAACCCCCGGCCGTTAGGATTTTGGCGCCAAATTACCTCCTAGGACGTGCCTGGCCCAATGTCTAGAGGCGTAACGACTTTTTAATTTGCGCGCGAAGCATCGTATCGTGTGATTATAAATTTAGAGTCGCAACAACGGTTTTTCAATTCGCGCGTGAAATATTGTGTTGTAATATTATGATTAGATGAAAATATTTTTTTTGCGGGATCGGGCTGGAAAGGGGGGGTAGGACAGTAAATTCCAAGCTTCGTGCTTTGTGGGGGTAATGTGGGACTAATGAGGAATGGCAAATCAGCATTTAATTGAGGAAGGATGAGAATGGGGGAGGTGTTGATGGTTTTCCCTCCAAATATAAAAGTTTTTCCTTTTAATCCATTGCCCCCGTTGTTTTCCCTCCATTATTTGGATGGGCCTGATTTGGAAGGAAATCTCTGGGTTTTGGGCAATTTCTGGGCATGTTAGGTTGCAGCCCAATTAGGAAAAATCATGTGGACACCCAAAGCACAAAAAGGGTACAGAATGAACATAGATGGAAAGCCAGACAAAAATAGTTCCATGTTTCATGAATCTGTTTTTTAACTGGAATAATCCCACTCATGAATTGGCAGTCCCTTTTTTTTTTAACTCATAATTAAAAAAGATAAGAGTTTCCCTATGAGAATCGCATGTTCGTTACGGGATATTCGATTAGAGTCATGAGTATTTTGCATGATTTAAGATCTGAAGGTCCAAGTTGGTGAGCACATTAACACTAGCGAAGGTCCCTCCACACCACAACTAGATGCAGAAGGTGCGAATTGTTTAGAGGTTTATACATCGCATCGGTTGACCTTGTAATTTAGTGGAAATTTGGTGATTATATTAATCTAAATCTGTAGGTTTGATTCATTTCTTTTATAAAATCATGCTACTTAACAAGACATTACTCAAATTGTGACATAAATGAATTAATTTGAATTTTAATAGAAACTAAAACTGGCCTTTTGTTGGAGACATGGTAAAAGAATAGAAAATAAGAGAGACATATAAACGAAATTATTTTTCAAATTCAAATTAAACCTGGACCTTTCGTACATAAACAGGCTTAGTAAAATAAGATAAAACCGAAAAACAGAAAAAAAAAAAAAAAAAATCACATTAAATTATTAAAAAAAAAAGATTATACCATGAATTGCAGCCCTGCCTGTGCGTAGCAAGTAATATAATTGCAAGCATTGTCTTCTGTAATAGAATAGTAATTTTTGTTCTCGTAAAAATAAAAACAAAAATTGAAAAAAGAAGCATTTTGTGAAATTGACAACCTGCCCAGAAAAGCTTATAAACAACCCCACGTCCTGAGCATGAAGACGAGTTACTAACTTTGATTAATCAAAACCCCCAACCGTTGGAGCTTTGGCGCTAAATTATGCCTTGGGACATGCCTAGGTCTAGGTCTAGGGCTGTAACGACTTTTTAATTTGTGCGCGAAGCATTGTATTGTTTAATTATGGGTCTAGCGTTGTGATAGCATTTCAATTTGCGCGCGAAATATTATATTGTGTAAGTATGATGGGATGAAAATATTTTTTGCAGGATCGGTCTCAAAGGCGGGGTAGGATAGTAAATTAGCAAGCCTTGTGCTTTGGGGGGTGATGTGGGACTAACATAAATGGGCAAATCAGCATCTAATTGAGGGGGGATGGAAATGAGGAGATGTCAATGGTTTTCCCTCCGAATATAATTTTTTTTCCTTTTAGTCAATTGCCCCCATTGTTTTCCCTCCAATTATTTGGATGGGCCTGTTTTGGAAGGAAATCTCTGGGTTTTGGGCAATTTCCGGGCACTTTAGGTAATGGCCCAACTAGGAAAAAACATATGGATACCAAAATCATTAAGGGTGCAAACCAACAAATGGATATCCTGACAAAAATAGTTCCCTATTTCATGATTCTGTTTTGAACTGGAATAATCCCATCTCATGAATTGGCAGTCCATGACCACAAAAAAAAAAAAAAAAAATGGCAATCATTAGAGTTTCTCTCAACGTTGCCATAACGATTCATATTCCCATAAAGTGTTCAGTTCGAACCAGAAGCACTTTATATGGCTCGAGACTTGAAGACCCAAAATTGGCGAGACTGTCGTCATTACTTTATTGAAATTTTAACATCCATGAGGTCATACCATGACTATACACACAACACAAATTGTTTAGAGGCTCATTCACTTCGTTGGTCAATCATGTGAATTAGTGAAAAATGGGTGATTTTAATTTATTCCTTTTGCCAAATCGTGCTGCATGACAAGATTTTTCTCAAACCGTGACATACACGAATTAATTTAAATTTGAATCAAAACTAAAACCGACCTTTTACTCTAGACATGCTAAAGGAACGGAAAAGAAGAAAGATATATAAACGAAATTAATTTTTCAAATTCAAATTAAACCCGAACCGTTCGTACATAAACGGGCTTAGTAAAAAAAAAAGATAAAACCGAAAAACAGAAAAAAAAAATTACATTAAATCATTAAGAAAAAGATTATATCACGAATAGCAGCCCGGCCCCGCCGTGCGCAGCAAGTAGTCTAATTTCCAGCATCGTTTTCTTCGAATAAAATAATAATTTTTATTCTCAAAAAAATGAAGATAAAAAGCGTTTTGTAAATCGACAAGACGCCCCTCGTCGTATAAACAAAACCCCACGAGAGCCGACGTTCCATTTCCATCCTTCGCAGTCGCCGACGATGGGAGGTCCGTACTCCGGCGCCGTCTCCGACCGCCGGGACCGCTACCACGGCGAGAACGGCCGCCGCCACACACCCGAATCGGATCGCCCCGCCGAGTACCGCCGCCGCCGCAGCCCCTCCTACGAGTCCTTCGACCGCCGCGACGACCGCCGCGGACGCGAGCCCGATCGCCGCGACCGCCGCGGCCGCAGCCCCAGCCTCAGCCCCTCGTACGACGATCGCTACGACGACCGCCGCGACGGCTCGGGCCAGCGGCGCCGACGAGGTTCGCCCCGCGGCTCGGACTCCAGGAGGAGCCCTAGGGCCGACGGAGCCCTAGATTCGTTGCCTAGGCAATTCGGGAGGAAGCGGCCTTACCTCGATCGCGATTATAGGGGCAACGGTAGGTTCTCGGAGTCGGACTCCGATGAGGAGCTGAAGGGGCTGAGTACCGAGGAGTACAGGAGGCTGAAGAGGCAGAAGATGAGGAAAGCCATGAAGTTCTGTATCTGGAATTGCACCCCGAGCCCACCGCGGTACGAGGGGGATGAAATGGAGGAGAAAGCGGAGGAGATTGATGAGAAGTACGGGGAAGATTTGGAGAAGAGCGACTCGAGCGGGAAAGAGGATGGAAAAGCCAAGGGGAAAGGAAGATCTAAGTCCGATAGCAAGGAGTCGGGTGACAGTGACGCGGACAGCGAGTCCGAGTCGGAGCCGAGTGGTTCTGGTTCGAGGAAGAAGAAGAGGAGCTCAAGTTCTAAGCGCAGGAGCAGGGAATTGTCTGGAACTGAGAGCGAATCTGAGAGCGAGAGGGAGAGTGAGTCTGATGATCCTGCATCGAAGAAGAAGAAGGGTAAGAGTTCGTCTTCAAAAGGGAAGAGTAGGAAAGTGCGTGATACTGAGAGTGAATTGGAAAGCCAAAGTGAATCGGAGGATTCCTCTTCGAGGAGGAGGAAGAGGAGGTCGAGTTCTAAAAGGAGGAGCAAGAGAGAGCGCAATAGCGAGAGTGGATCGGAGGTCAAGAGCGAGAACGAATCAGATGAAGAAGAGGATGGAAAAGGGAAGAAAAGATCCAGGAAACGGTCTAGTAGGCGGACAAGGAATGGGAGAAGAAGTAGCAGGCGACGAAGCAGTAGGAAAAGCAAGAGCAGATATAGTGAATCTGATGATAGCGAGGGTGAGGATAGCGAAGCTGAGGATTCTGATGTCAAACCAAAGAAGGACAAGGGCTCATCGAGATTGGGCAAGAAAAGTCGCAGTCGGAGTAAGAGTGGTCTTGAGGATGATAGCGATGTTTCGAATTCGAGTGAGAGACCTCAATCTGAGCCTGATGTGAATGGTTTAGACAGTGAGGTCAAGGCTGAGATTGATGCGGAAGCACTCATGTTCAAGGAGCTGATCGAGTCCCAGAAGAAGCCGGCCTTGGATATCGAGCCGGTGGTTGGTCCCATGCCGCTGCCGAGAGCTGAGGGGCACATTAGTTATGGTGGGGCTCTTAGGCCTGGTGAAGGTGATGCTATTGCGCAGTATGTTCAGCAAGGGAAGCGTATCCCGCGGAGAGGTGAAGTCGGTCTTTCTGCGGAGGAGATTCAGAAGTTTGAGGGTCTTGGGTATGTGATGAGTGGTAGCAGGCATCAGAGGATGAATGCCATCCGTATTAGGAAAGAAAACCAGGTTTATAGCGCTGAGGACAAGCGTGCTTTGGCCATGTTCAACTATGAAGAGAAGGCGAAGCGTGAGCATAAGGTCATGGCTGATTTGCAGCGGTTGGTGCAGCGTCATATTGGGCAGGATATTGGCCCTACTCATGATCCTTTTGCTGGAAAAGCTGCTGATGGTCCTGAGGCTTGATAAACATGTATGTTCATGTTTTCTTCTTATTTCACGTCTAAATTATGTGATGCCCTCATTAGTGTAGTGTGTGCCCGACTCTGTCGGCATTCTGGTCAGGTGGACTCATCTTTGTGTGCTATGTAGTTGAGGCATATCTAGTACCTCTCCTTTGATGCTCTTATTATATTGAAATAAATGCTATAAGGGAGTATTAATTTTCTTTGGAATGGGAGTGTTGCATGGACCTGCATCATAATTTGCTTGTTTGAAGAATACAGCAATTGATGGTTAGAGATGAATGTACAGATGTTTGTAAGGGCAATGCAATTGACTTGTCAGATGATTTTTGGCTGTGTTTTTTATTGCCATTGTATATGGCATGATTTTTATGTAACTTAATACATGCATGTTATGAGATTATGGAAACCCAACGGTGGAGCTTATGACACAACATGAGGCCATGTAGAAAAAAGAAAAAAGAAACCGAACTTGTTAAGGCTTAGTTGTCTTTGTTAAGCATGCTTTTGGGCTATACCAATTACTGGTCCGAATTTGAGAGACCCTATATGTAGCCAGTACTGTTTGAGGTTTTCATTCTAAATGTCACTTTTTAATAGGGCAAGATATTGTTGTTTTATGTTGAATTGACTAGATTAGATTAAATTTAAATTGGGTTCTGCTCTGTGAATTATAGAACTTGCAATGTCTGCCAATCAAATGTTCTATATTAGAAGGTAAATAGTTTGACCAAAATGTGAAACCTGGTAGCGAGGGTGATTGATTAGATTTGACTGTAGAATCATTAAATTCGGCTTTATCTTCAGTCTTGCAAAAAAGTTTTGCATAGCAGTTTAAGACAACATGGTTGGAGGCCTTCAATTGTAATTTTGAATTTCAAGTAAGGCCCACGTAATCTTTGGTGAAGCTACACATTATCTATAGAGGCAATTTGCATGTGATGGAATATGGAGTTCATTATCAAGGCCAGTCTATACCTTTGTGGTGAAGCTACTTATGGTCGTGAGAGACAATAACTTGCTCTGTATTGTTCATCTGCTGTAACAAGTCTCTTTTTTTCGTTCCATCTTTTTGTCACTTTGATTATGGAACACAATTAGATATCAGAGCATTTCTTTTTCTTCCGCATGTGGTAGATAAGTCTCTCTTTTCATTCCATTTTTAGCTTTATTAAATAATAGTGAAGTAATGGTTGGGAATTTAGCATGTCTCCATATCTCTGGGTCTATTATGGAGATTTTGGTGTAATACCTAACACGGTGCAAATATTTTCTAAATTAACTAATCATGGCGTCGGTAAGTTCATAGGAAATATATCGTTCACCATGGCCTTTGCATGAGGGCATGGAGAATAACTATCTTGGCAAACCAGTTGGGGTGAGTTGTCGTATACTTCGTGGAGAAACTATAGGCTTTAGAATGTGAACTGTTGGGAAGTAATTCTTGGTCAGAGGACCTTGCGAATTTAAAACTACTTTTCAAAATCTTCCCAAACTCACGTTTTGTCTGCCCACATTTACGAAAGTCGGGATGCTGTTGCTAGTGCAATCAAGTAGAAACATTTTCAATGGACCATGAAATCTCTCAAAGTTGGCATTTTCGGCCTGGGAGGTTGTTACTAGTGTCTGATATGGTCAGTGAAGGATGCATAGCATAAGGATCTAGCTAGATTTCCGTGGCCCAAGCTCTCAAAAGTAGTCAAGGTGACTAAACCAAGTGATCAATAATGAATCACTAAACAAGACATTTCCCATTTGACGTGGGTCATTGGAATATTACAGTAGGCTTTTCCTTTTTGAGTTGATGTGTGGTTCTTTGATAATATGCCTCAAGTTAAGCTCCTAAGCCGACACATCCTGATCTATTGTCTTTCTGGGTCAGGGATAGGTGATCTTATGACAGGGCTTCCTTGGTGACGGTGATGCTGCGGAAATCCGTGCCTCGTCTTATGAAGCTGCTTCTCACTCTTCGTGATAGCGTGTATATCTCGACGGGAATGTTCAAGCATTGAGCAGCAGCATACATTATATGTAAACTGTCTGCTTCACTAGATTGTCATACTATACTTCTTTTGGCTAGTTTTAGTTTTTGTCTAGTATGGAAGGAAATAATCAGCCAACGTGTAAGCCCCACTGTCTCCGACTATCTTTGTGTCCCTTAACCCCTTCCTCCTGTATTTGCTGCAATAGCTATTTAGCCTTGCGAGCGACGTGATATTTTTCATGCTACAGTTCAACAGTCAGAAGCAAATATTTGATGTTCCCTTCCCTTTTATGATTTTGGCGTTTGATCCTCTTAAAACACCCGGCCACTGGAGGCGGTTCTGTCGGGCTGGAAAACCATGATCATGGTTTTTGATGGATGGTATGGCGTTGAGCTCATTCTATATTCTCCTTGTTAATGTTGCTCGATGATGCCCCGACCGTAGCGCCACAGAAGGCCCAATGGGCCTGGCAAATCCACTTCACGTTCTTTAATCAATTTCCCTCTCTAAAAATGATTTAAGGTGCGGATGATAAACAGCGACCCGTATCCCCTCATCGGTCCTCCTGATTCTGGTGGTTATGGTGATGTTTCCCATGGAGGGCTCAGGTGTGTTTTCCTGGAGAATGGCGGAACAGTAGCTCATGCTTAGCGACCGTTTAAGCCGTATCAAGGAAACTACCCCACGCACGATCTCGAGCTTGAGGCAATCGTCTATGTTCTTGAAATTTTGTAGCATTACTTTTCTGTGGCTACGAATTCGAGATTTATACCGACCGCAGAAGCTTGGAGTACATGTTTTCACAGCAAGGGTTGAGTATGTGCCAAATCAGCCTGTTCAATTTTGATTGAAAATCGCTGACGTGGATGCTGAGAACATGCATGGTAAAATTATTGAAACAGAAATCAATTTATGGCCATAAACTAATTTCTCGATTTCTATTCCCTGGATAAGATTATGAAACAAAGAAATGTGTTTGATAACAATTTAAAATTTCTATTTTGGAATAAAAATTCGTTTTATAATAGAATAAAAAATTTCTATTTCTAGGCGGTCCGGCGTCCGATGTCTGGTGATCGGTGGTGGACATCTGGCGGCAGGCAGTTGCCATTCGGCAACCAACGTCTAGCAGTGAATAGACAATAATGAAATTAAAACGACGTAAGAGTTTTTATTTCTCATTTTTGTTCCAGAAATTTAAAAAAAAAAAAAAAAAAAAAGCTAAAATTTAAGTTTCGATTTTTAGTCTAAATCTATTTTTGGAATAGAAATCTATTCTAGAAATAGAAAAATGAAATTACATTATTAAACGGATTTCTATTCTAAATATATTTCGGGGAATTGTCATTTGCACCATAACTATCCTACATAGCGCAACCGACATTAATGTGGATAATTTTTATAATTTTTATTAATTATTTTAATTATTTTCTCTTTTTCCTTTTTCTTTTTTCTATTTTTTCATTATGGCTAGCAAGGTCATCAACGATACTACCTTGCTAGCAAAGTTAGGCCTCGCTTATGGCTAGCGAAGCTCGATCCTTGCTAGCCCGACAGGTGACTTGGGCATGGCCATCCTCACAGTCCCTAATGAGGGCTTAAGCCTCTTCCAACCATGGTGAGGCCTGTTGGCCCTCTCCTCTAGCCAACTACCAATTGGAGGAAGAAGAAGGGGAAAAAAAAGAAATGAAAAATAAAAAATTCGAAAATATTATTAAAAATTATTTGTGTTAACGCTAATCGTGCCACATAGAACATGTCATTAGTTTCTCAGATTGATTAAATCGACACAAATATAAAAGGTGCAAGACTCAATTAACAAAAAAAAAAAATGTTTAGAATTCAATTGATATATTTGCAAGAAGTTTAGAAATTTTTTGAATAATTTTCCCCAGCTTTAATGGTTGGTGAGGGGTCATTTCTGGCGGGATTCAGAGTTTTAGGTTTGATTTAGTGAGCCCAATGACAATTATTGCAACTTTACGAGTTGAAATGGTCTTGTTAGAAAAAAAATCGAAGAACGACCAATGACTCCGTAATCAAAAGGGCAGTTGTAAAAAGATTCTTCTATATAGGATTGGAAGAAAATATAGCCTGTTAACAAAATGGCTAAAATTCTAAAAAACTCTAAACTAAGGACATTCATGTAAAATTTACCTAAAATTAAGTTTTTGAATATCAAAAACCCCAAACTGATATACTCGTGACAAATTTAACTAAAATTGTTTTTCTTTTTTTACTACAAAAACTCAAAACTGATACATTTATAATAAATTTAGCCCCTATTAGCTTCCGTCAAATTTAAATGTTAAATTTGCTAACTTAGATGACGCATGGGTTGTAGTATGGTGACATGGCAATTCCGCATAGAAATCCCTAAGGTAAATATCACAAAAAATCCAAAATCGGTATACTTGTGACAAATCTAATAGTAATTCTGTGATAAATTTAAGGTACACTTGTGACAAATTTAAGATTTTTCATAACATTAACCTTATGAATTTTCATGCATTATAACATATCACCACGTGTCATCACGTCAGCGAATTTAACGATAAAATTTTGACGAAAGTTAATAGACGGTAAACTTGTCATATATGTCCCAATTTTGGGTTTTTAGAAGTCAAAATTTTAGCTTGTGGTAGATTTGTCACAAGTGTATTAGTTTAAATTTTTTTATAAGAAAAAAATTAGTTTAAGATAAATTTATCATAAATATATCAGTTTGGGATTTTCAAGGTATTAATTCTTAACAAAATCACAAATTAGGGACCTATTACAATACCTTTTCGTGTTGGCTAGTAATTTTTTAAGTGTGTTGTTAACTTGATACTCATAACTTCTAAAGCCATGCTTTCCTCTCTCATTTGGACAATGCTCGTGATCTATAACTAGACTTGTCGAATGGTTGGGTCGAGTCTTAAATTGTCTGATCTAAATTGATTCATTAACTCATTTATTCGCAATGTAAATTTATCAATCCATATCTGACCCAATTCATACTCAACTCATATTACTAAAGCACTTCTATATTTAACCAAATCTAGAAAAACTTTTTTTATTTTATTTTTAATATATATATTGTTAAAATGATTGCATACAATTACCAATTCAATGGATAAATTTGAGGTTCCATTTATTTCACGAAAAATGTCTAGCTAGGGTTAGCCGCTGGACTTCGTAGAGGGAAAAAGTACAGGAAAAAAAGAAAAAGAAAAAAGAAAAGAACAAATAAAAATAAAAAAAGGGAAACTTTTTAAAAAATAAAATTATAAAAACTGCTAAAGAGAACGATATCTCATTAATGGGTTGACACAATTAATAACATTTATAAATTAAATGGGTTGCAAATGGGTAACCTATGTATCATTAAACTTACATACAACCCAAACCCATTAACAACCCATTTATTAAAATTTAACTAACCTATATATAATCCATCTCATTGATAACCCATTTTGACACCTTTATCCTATCCGTTGGTTGGAAGATGATATAACCCTTAACTTCTATCATCAAATTAAGGAGAAACTACATCTTTGGTCCTCCTATTGTTTGTTTTGGACCTTATACTTTCTTTGTCCTTATACTATTCTCCGACGACAACTGAAGTCCTCGGTCGAATCCCCCTGTTCGCAATTCAATGGGAATTGCCGAGCCGACGCTAGGGCCGAGTCCCCTTGTGTCATGCCGTGCGAGGGAAGACGAGGAGCGATGACAGATATCTGTTCCTTTCACGACTTAAAGAGGAGTCGTCCACCGGTCGTATCGTATCTGGAGCGACCATGTACCATCCTTGCGAGCCTCATTAATGGACCATCCTTTTCCAACGGCGATTACAAGCACTTGATGGGTCGTTAGGAACCCGTCGTGTCAAGACTCAGACCGACTCAAAACCCAAAAGATAAGACCGAGTCAGGCTTTCATGCTTCTTGCCAGAACATCCAAACGAAGTCTCTCTCATTTGCTCTGCCAAGGTTGGTCCCTGCGATTAAGACATATGCTTGGAGGGACGACTGTATCACGTTCTTGAATCATTCAATTTGGGTATCTCTCTCTATCTCTCTATCTCTCTTTTTGTGCGAACGCAGCATTTAAAGCACTCTGCAATTTCTCGGGTCTCGGGCATACGCTGTGTGTCATGTGACCGTGAGAACGCCTTTTGATTTCTGACATGCCGGTGGAGCTACGGTGATTGGGTTGATAAACTTTCCGGGTGAACTACGTTGTTATGCTTCAAAACCAAACATTCCATGATGAGCATGGAACTCCCGTCGAGGAGGGTAAAGCATCTGTCCACACACCCTTTCTTATGAAATGACACGGTTATAAACGAGTCCAACTCACGCAATAAAATCATGCCAGAACACCCTTTATTATGAAATGACACGGTTATAAAACGAGTCCAACTCACATGCAATAAAATCATGCCAGAACACCTCTGTAAATAGATACATTTTTTTATAAACGGGACCCTCATATCTTATCTGATCATGTTGAACTTAGAAAGAATTCTATCGAATCATCATATTGAAATGTTAGTTAAATTGCCAATCCTCCTGGTGCTAGGGGTGAGCATGCCGGACTGCTCAAATCGGGAACCATTCGGACCGGACCGGCCGGTTTGGTCTGGTTCCCGATTCCATTTTTATGGAACGGGTGATTGTCGGTCCGATTCCCAATTTTGGGGGAATCGGACCGACTCTTTTAAAAATATATATATTTTTAAATTTCTTAAAAATAGTAATAAAACTTATAAATAGTAACAATTCTTATATTTTTCTTAATTTTTACTTTTTCTTGTAAAAATAATTAGTTCCATGGGACTTGACCTGTCGGTCTGGTCCAGTTCCCAATCTTAGGTTGGTCCGGTTTAGTTCTCAGTCCCAAAAATTGAGAACTAGTTCTCCCGTTCTTGTTCTTGTCCTGTTCCCAATTCTTAGATGGAACAGGACCGGATCGAGAACCGATCATCCCTACTCGGTGCTTGTCCATAACATTCTTCTTGGCTATTAATCTTGTGATTATGAAGTCTTGGAGTGGTGGTTAGAGACAAGACTATTGAAATCACATGATGTCCTCCGGTGCATGCGTTAGAAAAGAACAATCATCTTGTTACCTTTCCCTTTTGCCGGTTCATGATATCACACCTTTTTTAAGTTTATTTTGTAAATGGGCACATGATCCTTTGCTTGTCCTGTATGGAGACGGGACAAAGTGGCGTTGAACGAATGCTTTGAACTTATTGCCTATGCCTGCGGAAAGGGATCAAGCTAGGCCCAGTTTCATGATTCTCCTGATTAGTGCGATTGACATCAGGGCTCAAGAAATCATCACATCTCTCTCTCTCTCACACACACACACACACACACACACACACAATGCTTACGTACTAGAGAATGAATCTTTTTCTTGCTGGTGCATTGAGATGATGATTGTGTACAGTGGCCTTGACTGATTGAAACCAATTTTCTTTGCAGCCAAAATCATTACTTCTGACACATCTAATCATGTTCAGTCACCAACCCACAGTGAAAAACATCAAATGAGGTAGAAAGAGAAATGGGTTTTTGGGAAGGTCAAGGACTGTATATTAGGGTTTTGAAAATAAGGTCTAATATGCATTATTACAATCTCACGCATTCCATCAATGCTGGGTTTGTTCAAGGATGAATCGAACTATCTTGAAATTACAAAGCATCGAAGGTCAGTCCATCAGCGGTTCAAGGACTTGTTCAAGTACGACAGATCAAGAGAAGTGGAGACATGCATTATCGCCTCAACGACTCATTCTTGTTCATTTAATGTTGCACGTTCTTGGAATGGAGACGTGCGTTCGATGGCGGATAAGACGTTCCACTCCATACCATCATCTTTATCCATGCGAAACGCACTCTCCAGAAAGGGGAAACCTTGATGTGTGATTTACGCTAGTACATCACCGCAGAACAGAAACTGTTTTCTTTCCAAAAATAGAGGGAAAATAGGAGATGACCTCCACGTAACTGCGTTAGTCTTGTCATGGCGGATGGACGACTCGATTAGCTGTCTGACCAAAAAGCAAAAAAGAGCAGGAAATTTGCTTGATTAGCGGCAAAAAGAAGTAAGAAACTACAGAGACAAAGGGATGAGTGATGAATCCTCCCATCAACATGATCTACCAATTAAATAGATCGAGTTCGTTGATTGATTATGTGAATCTTGTCATAAATAAATACTTATCTCGACACGAGTCCATTGTGCGGCCGGTCACATTGATCCCACATGTTGGTTCCACGCAATTTATGGTTAAGAGTGCATGTGAATCCATGCAAGACTCTCGCCTTTGCGACGGGGCCCACATAATTAATAATATGAGATGGTATTGTTCCTGCTGCCCTACGAACAACGCGATTGCCTCGCCCTACTTGGCGTTGTACGACGTGGTCATGCTGTCCCGAAAGAGACATGGCTTTGAGCTCAAGCGACTGGGTGGGGACACACACATGGCCGCGCAAACACACGGCAACATCATCAGGCCACCCCTGTCCAGCCATGACCCCCAACTTGCCATTCCATGTGCACTTCGGATCCCTCGCCTCTTCTCTTTCCACATCTCGAAAAGGTTATTCTGTAAATTGACGTGGTAATTTAATCCAATCACAATATGAAATCTCATCGAGGAAGATACTGTCTTATCGTGATTACTTTTTTAATCGCGATTCACTTTGTCTACCGCATCAATCTCGTAACGATTCCATCAATGGATCATATGATAGTCGGTCATTTGGTATAATATTTACTCTCAAAGTTATTCCCCAATCTTAGGAAACCTTGATTAGAATAATATATATTTCCCCTAAATTTCTCTCCTCCCAAATGATCAAAACACCCACAATCTCGCTTAAACGAATCTCTCTCTCTCTCTCCCTCCCTCCCCCAAGTCTGCTCATAAAACCAAAGAAAGAACGAGCTGATCTTTCCATGCACCATTTCTTGATGGGTCTCGAATAGCTCTCTCTTTCAAACACACGACAGAACCTACCATCCCTAAAACCGATCAACCGATCAACCGATCATCGTGCCGCGGCGGACATGATGAGAGACTTCCCGTCCTGCTTCGGCGAAAGCGGCGTCCAGATCGCCGACTCGTCGGCGTCCTTGGCGAGGAACAGCCCCCAGAACTCGGTCACCTGCATCTACAAGTCCAAGATACGCGGCTGCCCTTGCCTCATCACCGTGACCTGGACCAAGACCCTCATGGGCCAAGGCCTCACCGTCTCGATCCTCGTCGACGACGGGGGCGACCACCCCAACTCGTCTCGCTCCCTCTGCCGGGTCGAGATCAAGCCCTGGCTCCTCATCTCCAAGCACAGAGGTTGCCGGAAAGCCCCATTATCATCATTGGATTCCTCCACTCTCGACGTCCACTGGGACCTCTCGAACGCGAAGTTCGGCGCTGCCCCCGAACCTGTCCAGGATTATTACGTCGCGGTCAAGGATGACCGTGATGTGGTCCTACTCCTTGGGGACATGGAGAGGGAGGCCCACAAGAAGCTCGCCGGCCTGGGCTGGGCGCGTGACAGTGCAGTACTAGTGGCGAAGCGGGAAAACATGTTCGGGAAGAAAAGCTACTGCACGAGGGCTCAGTTCCGGGACAAGGGCCAGGCACACAGCGTCGCGATCGAGTGCGACCCAGGAGGTGGCTCTCTGTCCGATCCGTGCCTCGTGATAAGGATCGACGACCGGGACGTAGTGAGGGTGAGGAGGCTGCGGTGGAAGTTCCGGGGGAACTGCACGATCGACGTGGACGGCACCGGCGTGGAGGTGTTCTGGGACGTCCATAACTGGCTCTTCGGGGGCGACTGTGTTGGGAACAACTACGGGGTGTTCCTGTTCCAGACGTGCCCTTTCTGGGCCGAGAGCGACAATGAGAAGTTCTGCGGTTCGTCTACTTCGAACGTGTCGAAGCCTTCTTGCATCTCGAGTTGGTGGAGTTCGGCATCGCCCTCTTCTTCGCAGGGGATCGAAGACGATCCTCATCATCAACATCAGTTGCAGTTGCAGCAAGGTCTGGGCTTCTCTTTGATATTGTATGCTTGGAAAAGTGAATAAATAGTATTGTTCAACATCTATTTCTCTACCAAAAAAAAAAAGGACCAGCAAGAGAAGTTTTCCTCTTCTACCTTTTTGCTTTTGGAAAAATACAAGAAAGATGAAACTGGGTTTTTCCTCCGTTTTGGCTTTTCAGATTGTTGGAGTGGTAACTGGTAAAGAAGATGCATAAGATGAGTTCTTCTTCATGAGTTTGACTGAAGTACAGTGAAATGAATGCAGATATATCGTTGCTTCTGATATATTGTTGCATAGTCAATCCATACAGAGTCTCCTGGCCCCCAAGAAATCGTACATACAGAAGAGAAAAAGAAGAAGAAAAAACCTACATTTTCGATTGTCCCTACTTGGAAGGGATATCTTCCATTCATACCCTTTATTTAGGTTACGAATCATGACATCATTCACATGTATGCTTAACTCAAATCGAAGATAAAGCTATAGTCTCCTCCATCCTTTGCAGGAGAAATAACTGTGATTCTAAAATCCGGTGACCCTTAAAAGTGATCGTGTCCAATTTGCAATTCACTTATAAGAGGCATGGTTGGAGGATTTCCTCTGATCAGAGATTGGAGTAAACATGACCCGAAGAAACAAATTTAACACAAGTCTATGTATCTTTTTACTTGACATTTGAAATATGACTTGTACCAAATACGTGAATACCTCAATTACTTAAAATCATCCATGAAGTTATGTTTAATCATCTATAATGCTATACAAATTTACTAGAGATTTTTTATTTTGACAAAACATCAAAAGGTATTTTTAAGCTAAAACTCTTACCAGACGTCTCAATCAGTCTCATGTCATGAGAAAATCATATATAAATTTAGCCTATGGGTGAAGCGGTAGGCATAGTCAATTGTTTTTATGAGTCCCAATGTGATTTTTACCATTTCTTGAACTAAATCTCCCTAATATCTTCTCTTCAATCATTTCGCTCACCTGATAAATACATCAAGTCTAATAGTTAATAATATATATATATCTTCAGGCAATTTACTCTGGCTAACGATGAGAAATTATCTTTTATGACTACCTTAAAACAAAGGACTAATGGGAGTTAAGATTACTATTTCCTTCTATTGCAAATTAGGAAGACAATTTTCCATTAGGAGGCGCTATTTGCACATCCATTTTGGCTGAACACACATTTTTAAACGAATTGACTTGAATGTCCTAACTTCTCTCTTACGTTTTATGTTGATTATGATTAGTTTTCTCTTCATTATGAGCAGTTCTCTCTTGAATTCTAAACCCACACCCCCCAAAAAAAAAAAAAGAAAAGAAGAAGCAAAAACCATCTCTTCATCTTTTTTTATCTTGGTTTATTGTTCGATGCAAATTGTCAATCTCAGGTGTCAGAGGTTCATCCTTGGTGCTTCATCGGGGAGTTTCATAATTTTTATGGAGACTAAAGCTAGAGCTAGTTATTCTCTTCGCATTTGATATGTGTGTGTGTGTCTATATATATATATATATATATATATATTTTGCCCATTTGATGTATATTGGTTCACAGGGAAAATGGAAGTTTTCAGTTATGGTTCGTTATTACAGCAAGCCAACAACATGTTTGACCACGAGATGTTTGACCAAATAGAGTTTTTAAAGGGAAATTTCGAAAATGTAATAAAACAGGTGTTTCAAAGTCCAAAGGAGTTAAAATAGCCAAGCCCTTTTTCCGTTTCATAATGATACATCTTTTAGTAAGATATGAGACGAGGACAGAGAGCAATTCATTTGTTCGACTCGAGAATTCTGAGAAGAGTTGAGCAAATATATTGAATTACAAATTTAGAAACGAATCTAATCAGGTATGAATCAAGTGATTTGTTGAACATGAGTGAGATCTCCGGAATCTCCATATGTTCGTTACATCTTCAACATCTCCTAAACTCAAGTTGGTAAGACTAGACAAATTTCAGATGGGTGTCGGGGAACTTTTCAAAAGCAAGTGCTACCAAATTAGCTTTTGAGGAGACGAACCCCATGCAAAAGCACCATTTGAACGCGTTCGGATTAAGTTCCAATCAGACGATACATATACGTGATAGCACATGTAAAAGCTAGTACCATCGAGTTAGCTTTCGGGTAGCCCAGTAACAGAAGACGATTACCCCCTTTGAAAGCAAGCGGTATTCGGGAAGATCGTGCACATGGTGTTTGGAACTCAGTTTTCCGAAAAATCTATACTCTAGGACGATGATATTGTTTGAAAGTCAACAAGGTTCTTATAAGCATTCACGACATGAAACAGCATTTGAAAGCATGCGACGTACGGCATCCTATGCGGCCACCTGTGTGACAAGAACACCCTATCCACCGTCATCCATTTAGCTACAAGTCGGAAAGTATGGGGGAGTCCACGATACATGGGGTTGAGCAAAAAGGGGTGGTGCATTATGAGACGGATTCATGGAGGACCTCCAATCGCCGCTTGCGTGGGAGATTTAGGAGGTAGGGTGCATTTTACAAAGAGGGATACATTGATGTGCGTCAAGAACGATTAGCATTTGTTACTACTCAGAAATGTGAAGACAAAAGACAATAATGTAATTGTTTAACTTCAATGCTACAGCCTATGAGAGCTTTCCATCGAAATCTACTTTTCCAAATTCTGACGGTCGGATCTTAATATATCACATCTTTTAACCATGGCTGTTCTATCTTTAAAGGCGTTGGCAATTTTTTTCACACGATAAAATGATTTTCATAATGACCGTGTCACAAGCTTTTCGATCTTCAAGAATTGAAGCCTCAGTGACAAAATTGAAAGAAACGAATGCCATAAACAAGCCTTACTGAAGTTTCCGGGGTGACACTATACTGTCATCCTAGAGGAAATTAGTTTCAATAAATTAGAGCAAAACGGACATTGACTTCACAGCTGCTCCATCTCAAGAAGCAAACTAACCATTGAATAGTGGTCGAATTGCAATTATGAGACGATTGACAACACTTCAATTATCCACAACCATTACAGAATTGAAATAGCAAAAAATAAAAGCGCTGTGAAAAAGAAAAAATATAAAAGGAAAAAACCAAAACATCAGTCATGAGTCATGCATCCAATAACAGTGGATGATACTTTTGCAGGGAGAGATAGGGACCAGGGAACACGTCACTAATTATATTCTAGCTTTCGGGCATTTATCCATATACAAACTTCCGGAGTTCAGGCAACAGGCATACCAACCTGGGGTTTGGGCGTTCCTTCAAATCCGCAGCCATTGGCAGTTAAAACTTGACTAAAATGGCACCATTGACTTGGATAGCTAGATAAAGAGCTTGTTGCAGAACTGACAAAAGTAAAAGAAGAAAGAGGAAATACTGCATCAGTCAGATTCTGCAAAAAGATCATAAAAGAACTGCCACTGTTACAAATTCGGCAGGGATGCCTTTCCTAAAAGTAAAGCAGAATAACAAACTATAACAGTAACGCAGAATAACCACGAGACATTCCTCACACACTGTAAAGTGCATTGAATTTATCAGATGGGTCTCTCAGCCACTAGCTTTAGGCAAAACCTTTGTGCACATGTCGTCAAAATTCTCTTCAGCGGAAACATACACTTTTCTTCCCATAGTTTATCATTACCCCTTCTATCAGAAAAAAAAATGCACCCTACCGTTAGGCAAAAGCCTAGAGGCTGGGATCAAGGGGCAGGAATGAGACTTTGGATTGAATTTAGAGTATAAAAGCCCCAGACCTCTGGGGTACAAATTACAAAGAAGAGAAAACAAAGCATGGACCCTTCTGAAAATAGATATCAGGAAAAAGAAAAAAGAAAAAAAAAAAGAAGAAGGAATTTCCTATACATTGCAAGTATTGTGACACTAAATTTAAAATTTTGATTGGGAAACAAAGAACATCACAGCAAACAGAATATGAGTTTAAATGAAGTAAAAGATTCAGAGTCTGGATCTTAGGTGTGATATAAATGACAGTGGAGGAACACACACCATTTTGTTTTTGTGCATAATCTTCAAACTTTTCTTTACTTCAGGCATTTCCTAGATGGGAAAATAGTCCAGCTCATCTGAACTTTCCTCGTAGATTACGTAGCTGGAATCACGGCTATCCTCATTACCACTGCCTTGATCGCTATTGTAGCTGCTTTCAGATGAACTCATAAATAAAGAACTATCTGATGTGTGACCATTATGATGTAATGGCAGCCCAATCTCGCTATTGAGGTCACTATCAATAATTTGTTCCATCTCGCTAAAACTGCAAAATAACATAAATCCATGGGGCAAAGTGGAGATTGAGATTCACGCCCAAAGGGAGCATGCAATAATTTAAATCTGAAGGTAGATATCGAGCACAACAGTCATATAGCAAAATCCCAAATCAATAACTATATGGAAAAGAACATTTTTGGACAAACCTTCCTCCCTCTGATGGAAAATCTGCTAGTAAACAAATATCCGGCCTTCCTTCCACTACCTCTTTGAATGGGATGACACTGGACAAGAAGTACCAACATTGCAATGTTAGTGCGTGAAACCTGCAGCCATTCCAATATGATGAATCTAAGTAATTTTAGGCATACCTTGAAGCATAACTTCTGTTATACCAGTCACCTTCAGAAGCTAATCCTTCCTTATTAGATATGTCCTGCGGCAGGAATAATATCAGGCTCTACTGCAGGATAACAAAATAATGATAAGACAAATAGAAGGTCCACGGTACTCACAACGTGTCTTAGACACTTGAAATCTCCAGCAAGAACAGCAGTGAAAAACCGAGCAACCTCCATCTGCAGATAATCTTGTATCAGAGAGGGTGGCGGGGTAGAGAGAGGTAATGGTGATGGGACTACTCTTTTTCTCACCTCTTTGAGATGCATACAGTCCCGTAAAATCAGGACTTCCAGTAAAGTTCCGGTTGAAGTGCTGCCAAGATTTCTAAAAAAAGAAAACAAAATACCCATTTGAGGAAAATCCACGGGACGTCAACCCAAAACACAGAAAATTAACCTAATGAAATGTTGTTCAGGGAGAGAGAGATTAGCTGACCTCAGAAAATTTCCAGTGATTGAGTAGGATGTTGAAAAGTCAACATATCGTAGCTTTCGAAATCCCTGCGAGAGATACCAAGAAGAGAATTTGCTCATCATTGACAGAAATGACTCATTCAGAACCATCTTACTAGGTCTACTATCTCCTACAAATGGACTATTAAACTCAAGCATCGAACCAATCTGAAGTCAAGAGATTCATATCATCCTACCACCTATGACTCATAGAGGCAAACTTAGATGAAAAAGGAAATGGCACAAAAAAGCTGCTGATAGAAATTCTTTGCAGTCATTCCCAGATAGCTTTTAAGAGCCAAATGTGGCTTATGGGGAGAGCATTGGTGTCCTATTTAATGCTTCAGAGGCTTATATTTTAGGAACTTGTGCAAAGTGCGGCTGCTTGGTTATTTCTAGGAATCACCAAAGTAGATTTACGTCCATCGAAACATGGTCTCCAATCACCAATGATCATATAATACAATATCCAACAAGTTCTGTACACATGCCTTTAGACAATTAATGAAAACCGTGTTCCATATATTGCATTTGGTCTTCAGGACAATGATTGGATAAAAATCCCTCGGATGGTAAATGTGGACATATCAAAACTTATCAAGTTTGGTACACTTTGAGATGGATTGAAAATAAAAAATAAAAAATTCAATTAAATTAAAAAAACTGAAAAATTAGAATATTCAATTCAATTAAAAAACAGAAAAGGAAAAACCCTAGATCTAGGGATTGCGGCAATGGCCGCCACCGCTGCCACCATGATGGCCGTGATTGATACTACCAGTGTATTGCGTGGTGGTCCAGCACAATGAAAATAAGAGGGATGGAAAACAGAGAAAGAGGTTGAGGAATTGTGGTGGTGGTGGTGGTGGACTATGGAGGTTGACGCACATCACTTAGGGAGTGCCACTTGAAAGCAAGCAATAGCTTCTTGTTTTCTTCTCTATTAATTTCTTTTCTTATTTTTTTCTCATACAATGCAAGTCTATCCCACCCCTTATCCCAAATTTCTTATCAGGAGGATGTCCCCAAACATCAGATAAGATAACAATTTATCCTATCTGGACTTAATTCTGAGCTACCAAATGCAGCCAAACAGTATAGTGTTCGTTGCCATATAATTAGAGCAGAAATAAGACTGAACTGATAGGAGGAGAAAATTTACACCATTGACTACAAAAATATAACAAAGTATTCTAAGTTGATAAATTTGGCTTCAGATTAAACAAGTATTACTTTTGATGTAAAAATATGTACCTTAACAAGTGTTCTAACTTTGCAATCATGGAGCTTAAACCCTCTTAGAGACAATGAAGTCATATGAGGACAACGGTTGACTAGATCAACACAAGTTGGTGATTTCAAACTGTCATCTCTACCTGATGGAAACACCAAAAGTAATGACTATGTTAGAAAAAGCATGACCTGAGAAATTTCTTCATGTCAATGAACTCTCACCTGTTTTTGAAGACTCAAAGAACAAACGTTCTATCAAGTGACAATTTAAGCCCACAGAAGTCAACAATTGTCTCAATTCAACATGTCTGTAATTTGAAGAATGCATGTTAGAATACGTGATAATGGGTTACAAGAATGATTACCCATTTAGTAACTGAAGAAAATTTCACAAGGTTGTCATGAACAAACTTGGTTAAGGCCATACAAGGAATAGCTTGTCTTGTATGTTCGCAATTTTTGTTGAACTTAGAAACCAAAAAGAAGAAAGAAAACGTGATATGCCAGTTGATATGCAAATGAAAAAAGGATGGTTCCAAAAAACAGAATAATTTTGTTAGTATCACGGGCAACAACTTCTGGAAACACAACACTAAATGAAAAAGAACTTACAGGCCAACAATTTCCAGATCAACTAGAGAGCGGCATACTGATAAAGCCGTACAAAGTGATGCACTATCCATTCTTTCAATGTTGTACAAGTGCAATCTTCTCAATAATATCCTTGAGGAAAGAAGAAAGGCAAAAATTAGGGGTCAATTGCAGTGTGAGCAACACAAGGTCCAAGAAATCAAAATTCGATATACCCTGCAGCACTGCCATCAGCACTCAAAGGGCTTAAGCATGTCCTGGTCAAGATGGGTGACTCTTTCCCCTGTCTGGTCTTTTTATCATTCCATGAAAAGTTGGAGACGTCAACGGAACTCCTTATTGTATAGACTAATGGTTGAGAAGATCCAGGTGACATGGTTGGGCCTGGGACTATACCAAGCTTCAATGACCTCAAAGATTTAAGAAAAAATAAAGCAAATTTAGATGGAGAAAAGTAATCCCATTATGCAAAAAAAAAAGTACCTTCATTTAAAATATTAAATAAGATCTCCTGAGACTGGATGAAGAATTCGCCAATAAACAACAATCACAACACAAAATCGATCGAGAAAAATCTATTATATATTCCACGCAACCTACAAACAGAACCCAAAGGGAAATAAAAGGCAATGGCATTTTTTCAGATCAATCAAATTAAGTAGCAGAGTGTACACTGGGTCAAAAAAGGCCTCCGGTTTCTCACTGCTTTAGTTTCATATGGTCTACAAGGGGAAAAGGGCAGATGTCCCCTTATGAAGTGTGATGCAAAAGGAGAAAAGTAAGCCATGTAGGCACTACTTATCTCTCAGCCACAGGCACATTTAATTACATTACAAAGCATCTTTAGAGAATCACATTCAGTCCAACCACTACAACCGCATGACAAAGCCTACTCATGACAAGTCCATCAGTAGCAGGTCAGTTGTCGATGCAGAGGAACCATTCCAAGAGAATGCAAACTGGCAAAAAAGGACTTGAAATGAACGGTTTTCAATATGATTCCTTACTGAAGGGCTCTTCCGGCTCTTTGAATCATTGTAGACACAACCGCATTATTAACCTTCGGGACAACTGTTGTCAGGTCAATATTGGTATAGCATAAAGGATCCATGGCGCACTTGTTAAACAGTGAACAAGTTGCTGCTGCGTAGCATAGGCTTTGTGAATCGAGCATCGAGAAAACCTGAATTTCCTCGTCAATAAAAACATATAAACACCTGAGTAAGGAAACATGGCAAAACCATTTCAACAAAGGCCAAGTGCACGACCGCATGTCAACAGCGAAAATGCCAAAAGACATCATATTTATCAATAATTGAAGAAGAAAAATATATATTCTTATCTACGAGCAATCGAAGTGATCTGGATGAGTATATATTGTCCGATAAAGGCCTTTTGCAGGCACGATCAGAATCAGCCAGCAACATTTGCCACAATCAGATAGCTGGAACTCGAGTATGAAATTGTATCATCACCGAGGCAACATACAATTCCTCGAGCTCGCACGCAAAACCTAAAATCTAACTCCATTTCTCAGCTGATCCACCCGAGGGATCCATCGACACGCAAGCGAAACGAGCTTGAGCGATTCAACCGCGGATGCTTCCGTCGCCACTTCGCGGCGCCACGCAAAATAAAATAAAAATTACAAACCAAGGCATTGCAATTCGCAAACCTAGAAACCTCCGGAACGAGACAGAGAAGGTGAAAAGGCGGGAACCTTAGTGGTGAGATCCGGAGGGAGAGCCCACGCGACGGAATTGTGCTTGGCGGCGCGCTTCCTCGCGGAGCGCCGGGCGGCCTCGGTGATGGCGGAGCCGAGCCGCAGGGCCCGGTCGATGAGCAGCGCCTGGTCCCGATCGGAGGTCCTCGCGTCGAGGAGCCGGTCGAAGGAGAGGTCGATGGAGTGCGAGCGGGAGGAGGACGACGATGAGGATGAGGATGACGAGGAGGAGGAGGAGGAGGAGCAGGGGGAGGAGTCGGCGAGGGAGAGGAAGGCGTCGAACAGGTGGTCGATTTGGCCGAAGGCCGACGACGACGACGACGACGACGAGGCCGCCGCCGCCGCCAGTGCCGCCGCCGGCGACGGCGAGGAGGAGGGGCAGGGGCGCTTGTTGGCCATGGGGGGCGGCGACGGTGCGGTGGCAGTGCGGAAGAGCAGGGCATCCATAGTGGGTGGAGTGCAGGAAATGAGAGAGAGTGAGAGAGAGAGAGAGAGAGAGAGATTTTTGGGGTTTTTCGGGAGATTGATTTGATTGGGGAGAGTGGGTACGGACGAGAGGCTGGAGCGACACGTGGGCCAACGTCGGGCGCGGGTGAGCGGCCGGAGGTGAGGCCGGCCGGGTGACTCTAGCGGAGCCCCCGCTTCCCTCGTTCTGGGGAATAATGGGATTTTGGAGTTCTGCCGGAAGGCAATTGGAGGTGGTGAGCTGCTGCTGACGTGTTGCTCTTACGTGCGTGTGTGGGTGTACATTTATATATAATATATATTTATAAAATTATAATCATTGACACAGTTTGAATTCTTCTTTTTAATATCTATTTTCTAAAATTATATTCTTATTCCGAAATAATCATCGCTGCTCTCATGATCGTGATTTTCTTACTTCTTGATAGGACTTGCTTCTCTATTTTAATCTATGCTTGTATGCTAGAAGCACTATCAAAATAGTTATAAACTTTTTTTTTTGGTTAATTCAATTATATTTTTTTTTTTGTAATTGTGTCAATTTAATTTATCTGTTCTTATTTAATCGGACGACGCTAATGTGGATGCCGACCTGTGCCAGGTTATCTGCGAACACTAACGTGACAATTTTTTAATAATATTTAACATTTTTGAATTTTTCTTGAATTTTTTTTTTTCTTTGTTCCTTTTCTTCTTCTTTAGCCTTTTCTTTTTTTCTCTTCTTCTTCTTCTTCTTCTTTGGCTTCTTCTCCTCTACAGTGGCCGACAAGGCTTTGGTGAGGCTTGCCATCCACCGGGCAAGGGTTGCGACCCTTGCCAACCTGGGGCCACGAGCAAGCCCCACTGGAGCCTTGCTAGCCATTGCAGGTAAGGAAGCTAAAGAGGAAGAAGAGAAAAAAATAAAAAATAAAAAAGACAAGGAAAATGAAAAAGATAAAAATGAAAAACTCGAAAAAGAATAAAAAAATATTATTAAAAAATTATCATGTCAACGCCAAATGGCCAAATTTAGTCGAATTGGTAATTATAAAAGATTTAGGGCTAAATTGGGCAAAAAAAAAGTTCGATATTGAATTAACACAATTATAACAAATTTAGGACTTTTGTGATAATTCTCTCCTTGCATACCTTATAAAATGAATTGATTGAAAAATATTTCCATTATTCACAAAATTATTTAGATATTAATTGTTATCGACAATGAAAATATTTTTTTATTAGTTTATTATTTCAAATGATATAAGAGATCATTTATAAGAAAATACTTTCTAAATTAATTATTTTTCACGAAATTAACAATCCATTAATTTCACGATTGACTTTAACCCACGAGGAAGAAATGGGAAAAATAGTGGTCCAATGGAAAAGAACAACCAGGTTTGTCTTATACATGACTTGTAATACGACGACTCGTTAGCACGAAAAGGGGGCTCACTCCACAGGATGGGACAGGTCGTAGAAAATTGACTAGATTCGTCTCCCACGTTGTTTGCGTAAAGAGTCGAATTACAAGTTGCAAAGTCTTTCACGGGACGCTCAGTTCAGTGCCGCAAACTTCTCGACCGTCCATTTAAATTCCTCAGCTTTCGTAATTAGTTCATTTATTTTACTTAAGTAACTTGAATCGCCGGAGACAGTGATAGGATTTTAGCAAATTTTGACATTGATCATACAATGGAGTGCCGAACATAGACACCACTGTAACCTTGGAATCTACCGGTGTGGCACCACGAATTTAGTTTCCGTGGGCTTAGTTTGCAGCGTCGGCATCGGTATTGCTCCGATCTTTTTTACATATATCACGAAAAATATTTTCGCATACAATAAATAAATAATTCCTCTCTTAAGAGAATAATGCCTAATAATGTATTATTATTCCCGTTATCTTTTCAACCAGCACGAACATGAAAGGGAGGGACAGTAATGAACCCTACGTTCAAGCTGGACACATGAACCCGGACTAACCAGTAACTTGATCTTTTCTGTTTCCTTGGTTTTAGGCATGTCACGAAAGTACAGGAAGACAGTAGCTCAGACCTTTCCTAAGGGGGAGCATTCAACTGAATGCAGGAATCATACCAGAAACATTGAAACCCAAGAGGTTAGAGAACTTTCGAGTTTTCGACTCTTGAGTTGGAAAAACAAGACATGGACTCGATGAAAAGCTTCGACCGGAACTACTGGACAGATCAACCTGCCGAGAGCTGGGTATCAATGTATGTGCATGTGTTTCGAGCTTCCCTTCGGGAAGAGAGTTCTTGTGTTGTCTCACGAGTAAGGAAAAGACCTAGGAAGAATTGGACATCTCCCGCACCTCGTAGCAGAGTGCCTCTAGAAGTTCTACAAGGCGAGTCTGAAATGCTATTCCCCTTGACTGGTCCGGGCAAAAGATGAGGAGTAAAACAGTTTTCAATTCTTATCAAGAGAATGCGCACGGAGAGAGGAGTGCGCACAATATGCAAACTCCTTACTCTTCCAAGCTTCTCAAAGCTAATGTCTCCTACTCACCTGAACATTTTGAGATCCAAATGGAAAATGGCGGGCACAGATCCTTGCAAGGTGCTTCCCTTGGTTTCTTAATCAATCTCATCCGTTGATATATACCTCATTCACGTGCATCAATTGTTGAGATTGATTGAGACACCATGGAGAGCACCTTGTGGGGTAGAGGACCTTCATCCAAAAACCGCAGCAAGAACTCCAAATAAACTTAAATCTGATCATGAGAAAAACCAAGATCTATATCTGTCTAGGGAAAATTACAATCTCGCTGCCCATGGAACAGCCAGATTTTTACTAAGCCCACTCACAGTCAAAACAGTAGATAAGACGTACTAGCTATGTGCAATTTTTGGTTTAACAGAAATTTAAACTCTTCCTCCTAATGCAAAAAAAGGAAAAGAAAGAAATCTACAACAGAAACACTACGTACTTTCTATGAGACAAGCACTATAAAAGCAAACATGAGGAAAGCAATGCCAAATGATAATTCATTGAGACAAACGGAAAACTAAACATAACTTACATCTGAGTTTAAAGAACGGGTAGTCAATTTATGATGTTTAAGAATTCAAATTGTGTAATTTCCCCTTTTCCCCTTTCCCTGGGAGCTTTGTCCAGAGTCATACGTTCCCAATAAATTTGATCCAGTCACTATTTTAATTTGCAGCAATAAGCATGCACTAGTCAGGATGATGCAAGAGCTTCTAGTGCTTTTTACTCTTTTTCGCTAGGAAACGAATTACAAAAAAAAAAAAAAAAAAAAAAAAAAAAAAAGATCCATCAGTCTTCCATCTTTGCATCAACTTTGTCATTCCTACGACAGCACAGAAGTAGCTCCTCCTACACTCATATCTAACAGACACCCAGATTAAACAACAGCTGGTTAAGAAACCCATGATCCTAACTCACCTCTTGGCAATTTGCTGCCTCTTCTGTACAAACTTGTAAATCAGCCACATGCACTAGTAAATAAATGGGATGACAGCATAGCGGCTCCGTGGATAATCGTCGAATTTACTATGATACCACCTATGTGTTTCTGCTGCTGCAAATACCAAATTCACCACCTGCCATTACAAAGAATCGTCCCTTCCACTCAGTCGAAGAATTAAATCAAAAGAAGTTGCAAGTGCAGGATAAACAATTATATAATTGTATGAACAACATATACCACAAAACCAAACAGCAACCAGATTGTCAAGTCTGATCCTCCACTTGCAGCCACTAGTCCCGCATATATAACCTTTCATCATCAGAAGAGGCGATTGGAATCATTGAAAAGCTTATTTAGTCAAAAACACAACTTCTTAGGTTTTCCTTCTTTATCTCCTAGTAAAATTCAAGGACAGGAGCAGCAGAGAGAGAGAGAGAGAGAGAGAGAGAGAGAGAGAGAGAGAGATTTACTATCTCGGCCAGATAGTGTGGACATGAGACAAGTTCAAACCAATTGCCATGAGGCACTACATATTCATGACTTTCTTCTCTGCGTTCACGTAGGGAGCCCTAACAAAATCAGGAAAAAAATTTGACAATTAAGAGCAAAATATAAATACGAGAATGTTCATTCCATTGATGCTTTTAGAGCAATTCATCTCATCATCAAGTAAATTTTGTGAGATAGTCACAGAGACAGATCCTTTAAGGAGTTATTCTCCCTTTCCAGCTTAAGTACGATAAATGTTGCAGAAATTATGAAAAGTTTGACTAAGAAAAGATATCATGCAGGTAAATCACATCCTAGAAGCTCTTCAAATGCACATATGTGCTGTTCAAAGATAAAGATAATTGTCTTTCAGAAACCAATCGCATTAACGATAGAGCTACACGTACAAGAATTCTATGACACTGATGCTGATGAATCCAACCCCAGAGAAAGATAATAGCACCAATCCAGTGATGCCATCCAAGCTTCATAAGGGGATTGACAAACTCCCACCAATCAAATTCACCAGAGGCCATCTGATCTTTGCCTCTGACAATGAACTCAGACACTTGATTGGCTGAAAATTCATATACTTCCACTGCAAAATTGCCGCAAAGTGACAGTGGCGCAGCAGTGTAGAAACTTGCCATAGCGAAGAAATGAAATTGACGATCAGAATAGATAGAAGTGATAGAATAAATTTGAATACCAGACACAATTGCTGAAACATGTATCACAACAAGGCATTCTAATGATAAACCACCTGAATCTTAGTGATAGACAGTAGTGATGACTGAATCTCACAATAAAGTCAACTCATTCATGACAAACCAGAATCACATCCAGTTAAGAAACTTATGCAAGCTAGTGGTTCAATGAGACCAAGGAACTTCAAAGATAAGTAACTACACCAGAAGATACAGGGTCCGGACTAGCAGGTCACCAGCTTATGATCAGCAAGAGACCTCATGAGAACTGATAAAAAGGATGTGTGCAATACTTGGAATGCACTAGCGCCAAAACATTAAGCCCCACCCAAACATGAGATGTTTCAGAGTTTACCTGACGGCATCCACAAGAAACAAAACTACCAGATCTTGAATCCATATCAGATGGAACATTAGTTTCAATTAGCATGTCCCAGTGACGAACCTCATTAATTGGCAAAACACATGCAAAGAACCAAAAATGCACCATAGACAAGCCCAATAGGTCAAAGATACAACTATAGCTTCAGTAGCAACATTCACTTTCCACACATCAAATCATATGCAACAAACAATTACAGCGAAGAAATATATATAAAAGCTTAGGGTGCGATCTACAAGTCATGAACTAAAGTGTGAATGCTCTTTGGCCCAGCAAAAAGCACTAATTAAAAAAAGGCAATGGCAAGCTTAACAGTTTTCAGAAAACTTACAAAAGTCCAGTTAAATAGCCAAATATGTGCATCCGAGCTGATGGGCTGTAGTTAAACACATATATACCCTCATAAAGGCGCCGCAAAACTTGGATCTCCATTAATAGAAGCAGAAACACTGACTTCCAAACCACGTATCTATGCTTTAGTGGAGTTGAATGAGATCTATGCAATGAAAAAGGATGCGAGCCACCTGTCAAGTGGCTGGCAATAGAAGAATAAAGAAAGGGCTCTGAGGCCATAGGTGCCATTTTATATGCATAAATCCATGTTGCAGCAAGCAGAAGCCCTGTCCATATGACAGCTAGCGCGTAAAAATGAGTGAAGAACCTTTGCGGGACAGTAAATTTCTGCAATTAACACAACATTGAAATTTGATACTCACTAGGGAAAAGTTCCATGTTCCAAAAGAAATATTGCAGACTACTAAGCATGCCAAAATTGAACAGGAAATCTGATCTTTGCTTCTTATGAACTTACATTAGAAAGGTGATCAACTGAAGGCAAGAACTTCCTTGAGCCCACCAAAGAATTTAGTGTACACAATTTTCATAGTAGAAGTAAAACCAGACAGCATGTTGATTCATCAAAAAAAAAAAAAAAAAAGAGCCTCAGCACTAAGAGTAAGATAATAACAAAAACAAAGCAACTCAGGGTAGTGATGTAACAAGAATAGTAATGGAATTCCAGAAAGAGAAAAGGGCTACTTAAAATTAAAGTTTCATTATTTAATTATCTTGTCATGGAACCTGGAAAAATGAATTTGTAAACATCTATCTTTCAGTATGCTGTAACAAATTCCGAGTTAAGCTGTTTGAATTGAGATCAAGACACTTCTCACCTAAATAGCCTACTATATTCTCAAAATAATAATAATGCATCATTAAAGCTAAGAAATAGAAGGCTAACCAAGTTCTCCCCTAAGTGAAAGGACGTCTTTCATATACAGTACTAATACAAGTAACTGAATCTGAAGGTCCTGAATTAGTGACAGAAAAAAATGAAAAAAAAAAAAAAAAGAGGGAGAGAGAAGCGACAGCTAAAATAGATACCATTAGCATTCAATCTTTAGATTACTCGAGTAATTGAATGCGGTAACCAATAAAATTTGACGAGAAATATCAATCTGCAAAATCTATCTAAAAAAAATGGAGATTTACCCTCCAGACGAAACCCATTTACTTCCTATCCATATATCTAGCTCCTCAAATTCATCAGCTTATTTCTTGATGCCCTATCAAACTTGCATTTGCCTTTTCCTTGTCTCCGAAAAAAAATGTCACAAAAGCCCATCAAACAACCAACAAGAAGAAAAGTCCGGCAAACTCACGGAACCAACTAACAGCCACATTACCCAAAACCATTGACACTGACTACATACTCTAATCCACTTTTCTTCTTCACTATTGTTTTTTTAGGACACTTAAGTCTAGGACGAATGAATCCAAGCCTAACTGAAAGTAGCTTCCAAGCACCACTCAAGCAAGAATTGACATCATATAGTTGAACTGAACTCCCATGAAACCATGCATTCCAACAGAAGCCCGAAGGGCAGAAAAGAAACAAAGGGAATGTGAAGGAAACAACATGAATCAATCTCATTACTCACATATGAAGAGGACTGCATGATCTTGCCCCTCTTGGCAAACCCCATCAAGGCCTCATGAAGTCGACTGAGTCTCCGAAAAGGCAACGAGGCAACCAACAAAGGCAAAATCCCAGCAATCCATGCCACTCTCAGAAGCCTGACTAGTTTAATCTCCATCTTCTTCGCTGTATTCCAATTTTCCTTATCAAAACCAGAAGATTTTTTCCCCTTAAATAGGAAAATAGCAATAAAATCCTACTCTTGTAAGAACTAAAAGATCTTAAAATACTCAAAGATTTGAAAATACTCAGACCCATCAAAATTTGTAACACTAAGATTGTGTCCAATACCACACACTTAGATAAAGTACTTAGAAATTTCCAATGAATAGCCATTTTTGCAGCACAAATAATTTGCAGCGCAAAATGAATTTGAGAATCACGGAGAACAATGGGATCAGTCACCATTCTACAACAGCTCATGACATCAACAGAAAATGAAACACAGATAACAAACCTCTCCAGACAACTCTCCATGCTACCCTATTTCTAACTCTAATCCCACAGAGAAACGTGGTTCTGATCTAAGCAATAATCGTGCAGCAACTCGACTTAATATATTCCAACAAATGCAATAGCAGGCTAATTGTATCATGTAAATCAAGATTTATGTAACAGCTCAGACCTCAAGCCAGAGCAGATATCTCTGGAAGAAAACGAGTACCACTTAAGCCCACCAATAATGTCCAACCCATTAGTAAGCTTAAAGAAATTGCACAACAACGACAAGCCTTTATACATTAGCACACCACCAGCCTTCTTTTAATCAAAAATTAATATTCCAGGCCCTGCATAATCTCAAATGCAACTCAGAGGTGATTCACAGCATCAACATAAGACATTCCTGTAATACAACCAATCAGAGAAAACCGCAGGGCCGACCTCCTCTCGGTACCCAAAAGATGCAGAGAAACTTGTTAATTCAAGCTGTTGAAGAACAAGACCTTGATTATTACTATTCTTTTTTCGAATTGATTGACACATGTTTAAACTCAATTAGATGGATATTTTCGATATTCACATATTCAACAACGGAAAAAAAACATCCTGCAAATCCTAATTCTTCCCCCAGTAATAAAAACTTCATTATTCACGAAGAAGTTACTTTCCATATACTTTATTCATGTTAAACACGTAACTTTTAGCATTCTCAAATTTTTAACATCGCAGAAATGCGCATGATCTCGCTGAAGCATTTCATCAAACAGGCGACCGCCGGTGCATTTCCAACGGTAGAATCCGAAATCAATCGATGCAGATACGAGTTACGGGTCTTACCGGATTGACACGATCAATTAATGGTTGGCGTCGGACGGTGGTGGTTCCAAGTGAACCCCAAGAGGCGAAATCGGGCAACAGCAGGAGGGAACGCCGTTCGGGACAGCGAGCGGGAGGTGGTGGGCACGGCGAGATTAAGTCGCCGGGAGCGGCCGAGCTCTTCTGTAGGCCGATACGCACACGCGTGGGGTTCTCCGGTGAGAGCGGCGGCGGCGCGGCGGACGGTGGTGGAGACGGGGAAGGGGGAGGAGAAATGCTGCGGTTGCGGCGGGGTTATGTAAGCTCCGACTGCGTTAGTGGCGGAGAGGCGAGGGATAGAGCGAGATCAAGCTAAGAGAAAATTTGTTCATTTTCTTTAACTAACGGTACCGAAGTAACATTGACACTCGACAGGCAAAAGTTATCACGTTGAGACACATTATATATCAAATATATATTTTTATTTATTATTTATAATTATTTCAATCAAATTATTAAAAAAACCTAGAATAAATATACACTAATATCATTCATTATTTCAATTTGATAAAGTTAACTCTATTTTAATAATTTATAAAATTTAGAGAAAAAACAAGGGATCTATATTCTGGACTTGCATGTTAGATATGTTGGAAAAGAAGAAAAAAATTGTGTATTGCAGAAAGTGAGATTCAGAAGAGTAGAGAAGACTAGATTTTTTTTTCCATTTATTATTTTTATTATTGTATTTTATTTTTTCATATATATATTTTGACTTCTATTGAATTTTTAAAATTGATATCGATATCAGAATTACATGTCGGAAACTCGTATGTCAAAATTCCGACTCAAGTGTTGGAGAGTGTCGAGAAAATTGATCAGGTGTCGGATTTTCTGACACGTGTTGACCGAGTGTCGGAGAGTGTCCGAAAGTGTCGGATACGTGTCGAAGTGTACGACACGATATGAAGACTTTTGGAGAGTGTCGGTACTTCTTAGACTGTACAATCATTTCGTCCTAACTTATATTAGATTATGAATTAACAATTATTTAACAAATTAATTTTTAGTCATAAATTAATTTCCACATAATTTTTCTTACATATTGCTCGAATTATACACTTTGTATTATTGTAGTCAGAAACCATTGTGTAGTGAGTTTTGGTAAAATTAGTTCTATAAATAATAAAATGATACGTCGTTACTTTTCATTTGTTGTGAAAAGGACATGGTTGGATCCTCCATCTAATCACAAGCCAGCTATACTGCTGAGGCGGTGGTTAATCACATGTTGTGTTTTTTTTGGTAACCTAGGAAACCCCATAAGCCGACAGAGAGCCCAAGCCAGTTATACTGCTGAGGCGGTGGTTAATCACATGTTGTGTTTTTTTTTTTTTTGGTGACCCAAGAACCCCATACAGTCGATAAGTAAACCTAGGGGACACGTAAGCGGGAGGACCCACCACCCCCGGCATCCAATTTAAGACCCCAAGCGACCGTGAGGGGATTCGAACTCCTCCCCTTCGTGAGGGGGAGAGCGCCCAAACCATCAAGGCCACCAAGGCGGTGGTTCACATGTTGTGTTTGATAGACAACAAATTGAGAAAATTGAATGGAATTGTTGCTCCAAAAAAGGGAAAATTTTGAATAAGGGCAAAAACAAAGCTCCACGAGTGACTAATACCACTTCTATGGAATCAAGTTATGAATGACACAATTATAAGAAAGGCATGCGTCTTCATCAAAAGGCGGTCCCATGACCCAACGCAAGATTAATATCTATCTATGTACCTCACAAATTAATAGTAGCGAGGAAAATTTGAAAATTGAAATGCTCATGTCAAGAACCTAGGGTCACATCTCGCAAGGCTCGAAAACCATATTGGCTATAGTTTTGCCTCGAAAATCACATCGGTCGTGATTATGCCCTTGATAATCACAGTTTCCCTGATGTGAACCTCGAGACAAGATCAATCCATGCACATATTCATATCTCATTATACATAAGTTGACATTAAGCCTTGATCAAATAACTCAATTCTGCAATAAAATTATGCCTATCTTTTAAATGCATATCTATTATAGCACCCAAATGATTGAAGAAAAAATCCAAAGCCTGATCCGCTTGCAAAACAACGTTGCCCTAAAAACCTTCATTTTTATATCTATTCGTAGTATATATTTGATTTAGTTTGGGTAAGCCGTGCACGTTTATTAAAGCATAAGGAGCGACAAAAGTCACTCCCCTCGAATTTCCGCTAAACGCTCTAGTCAAACTAGTCGAAAGGATTTCACTCACGCGACGTTGACATTCGGGTCGTCGGGAGTTTTGGAATTTAGAAGGCCCAATGGACCGACTTCTCATTTCATACGCTGAGATAATCGTGGCCAGAGCACTTGTGGGTAAATGGGCCAACACAATAGAATTGTTGTAACAAAGTTAAGATCAAGAGCTACCACAAATTGTTTCTTCTTCTTCTTCTAATTTTTTTTTTTTTTTTGATGTAAGGAAGATTTGGATCATATAAAAATACGTGGAATAGAGAATTGCACGATTCTTTTGTATTTGGAAATCTCCTAATTATGTTCCTAGTGTCTCTATCATCACGGTTAGATAGAAGAAGTCAATTGGAGTTTGGAAGAACCCCCCCCCCAAATAAATAAAAAAAATCAGCGCGAGTGGATGTGCCTTAGTGAAGAGATCACCAATTTGATTGACTTATTACAAAAAATATCCAAGAAAATATCTAGGTAGATGTGTCCTAATGAAGACATACCAATCTGATCAACTTGTGGTAGAGATGTAGTAAGGTTGGTTAACGTGTACAAACTATGTGAGACGTGGCTAATGACTTAACAAAAAACTACGTTTTGACATGTTGACATGGTTGCTCACATGGCAGGATACGCGGCAACAGGCCAATGTGATAGATATAGATTTGAGTTTGATGTGGCCATGCTACACTATAGTGGTTGCTGACATGGCAATCCACTTGACAACAAGTTAATGTAGTCATTGACATGGCGGTGATTGGACTGCTTGGATCGATGTTGACATGTTGATGACGCCAGCAATACACATGCAAAAGCTCTTGCGTGTGAGAGGCACATGAAGCTCTGTCGTCGTAGCGCATGGGGGCACGCGACAGTGCGGCGGGAAGCTAAGATTACCACATGATCTCGACATAGATGGATACTTCCTCTCATTTTTTTGTGTTCGTTTCAAAATGAAGAGCGCAGAGTTATGGCATTGACAAGATGAGAACAATATATTACAATACCACATTATAATCAATCAGAATCGATTAGGCATAATCAAGGGAGATAATGCACAATCTTAAGAGATACGAAATGTGAAGCGAAATTTGAAAAATTTTCTAATTATCTTCCAGTCATCCATGATGAATTGCTTTGTCTAAGTGGAAAAAGAAGAAGAAGAAAGGAAAGGAACATCACTAAACAACAGACAATGGGCAAGAAATCATCATTTGTCATGTCATGCCAACAACTTTCAGCGACGGTATTCGTGTCGCAAAGGAATATTTTCGTCTCAAAATCCACAGCTTCTTGGGGAGAGAGAGAGAGAGAGAGAGACCCAGCGCACGCTTGCCACATCCTCTGGCACGAGGATCGTCATCATATGAAAAGCTGAGAGATAAGGCGGATGAGTGACTGAGTGGTTATGCTCGTGGAATGATGAGTGTCTCGGTCTACAGAATCGCTTTCCCCCTCCTCTTTTTACGGCCATCGTGGCTGTCTCTTTCCCCACACCTCTCCCGCTCTATCTCTCTCTATCATCTGCATGTTCGCCGCTTGCACCTGGTAAAAGGGTGACAATGAATCCACGAACGATCTGGCGTGGCCCCCCCCGCTTCGGCTCTCCCCAGAAATGGCCAGACATCAGTTCGAAGAGCGGCAAGTTGAGTGGGTTTTCGAGGGTTCAGATGGGATGCCTTTTACCACAACGGGTTACCCTCCAAAACCCTGCACTGTCCTCTTTGTTCTTCTTCTTCTTCTTCTTCTTCTTATTGTTCTTCAGACTTTATTTCCTTCGGACCTTTAGCGAATGGCTTCGCAATGTGGACCGATGAGCTTTTCATTTGTCTTGATTCGATGATGAACTTCCTTTTTGCCCTCCGCTGTACCTGGCCTGTCTTCTTCCCTCTCCCATCCACCGGTGGGAAGATGTTCCCTCATATTTACCTTTTAGGGTGATTGGTAAATTCATGAGCGAGGGTATTTACTATAATTGCTTTAATGATTTTGTGTAGGGACCATAAACTTTGGTTTAATACGCAATTTGATCCCTGAACCTTAAATTTGTTTAATGTGATTTATAGACTTTAACCCAATGTGCAATGAGGTTTGGTCCCTAGACTTTTGGTATATGTTTAATTTGTCTTTTGATTAATTCAAGATAAGGGACAAAATTAAATTGAATATGTACCAAAAGTTTATGAACCATACTAAATAAATCAAAAGTTCATAAACCAAATTGCACATTAGATTAAAGTTCAGAGACCTTATTGAACAAATTAAAAATTTAGGAACCAAATTGCATATTTGATCAAAGTTTAGAGACCACTTACGTCATTTTCCCTTTTATGTACGCCGACCTTCCTTCACCTCATAAATTAAGCTTTTGGATTAGATTTCTTGTAAAAAAAAAAATTACTGCAATTTTTTCAAAGTGAGATTAGAAACATAAGGAAAAATGAATATCATAAATTTATTATTGGATGTCAATTCAGTGCTAAATCTTTTAATTTGACTGATTTAATATTAAACATTTTGATGATTTATTAATGTAATATTTTTGACCAGTTTTGGCTAGAAATTTGTTCATATATTTCGAGTTTACATGGATTCCAACCATGTTTGAGTTTAGGTTCATTTATCAACTTTTCGGTGTTGCTATGATCTTTCTTTTCCCTTTTTCAATCACTGAAGAGGTTGGACCACTCTACGATTATCGCTGCATTGTAAATGTAATTTTCAATTTTATTTTTTGCATTTGCTTAATTTATGATGTGCTTGGATGGCTAAAAAAAAAAAGAAGAGAAAATGACATCATAAATGTCATAATTTTTGTACAATGCTCACTGAGCATCTTAACTTCTTCTTTTTTCTCAATGATTCTAGTGTCATAACTTTAACAAGAGACCATCATAAAGGCATTATAAGTATCATAATTTTTGTATAATGCTCATTTAAATGTCTTAACTTTCATACATGACCTTTAGCCACAGCACGATTCGCAACAAGAAGCCTTGGCCACGAAATTTCAAGCCTCTATCCACGAAATTCTGTGGTGGCGAAAGGTTGATTTTCTTGTGGAATTATTAGCGTATTTCCATTAACATGGGGGGCATCTCGTAAGGGTGGGAATGAGTAAGTATTACCCCACCACTAACACAAAAATTAAGCAAATATCTAGACCAACAGGAGTGTGGACTTGGACGTTTTTCGATATGATACCTGTCACTTCATCAAGTATCATCAAAAGAGAGCTCACAAGCATATTAATATATTCAATTAGACATACCTTTTATCTTAAAAAAATTAAATCATAATCCACATATGCACCTCGACAATCTCTTCCTCACATGTAAGCTCCCCCTTTAATCCAGACATCATTCAGCATCAATAAGCCAATAAACATTCAAAGCTCATCAATCAACCAAAAGCTATAATGTTGCTTGCTGGAACACAAATAAGAAATTTTAATACCACTTGTTGTGACATACAATGAAAGCTCAGTACCTTCATCTAGGGAAAACATTAAAAGAGAGCCCAAGTCCGAACTCAATAATGTATTTAAGTCAACGAAGTTGGGATTACGTCAACTGCCCTGAAACCCAATCAAATCCCTGTTCTGAAAATTATCCAGCATAATCACATGCGCACTTCAACGAAAGAACATTATAAATGGAGTTCAATCTCATCCCAGTGTGTCGCCAAATAGAGCGGCACGAGCACTAATTTCCATTCGATTCCAAAATCGGTCCTCCCATTTGTTTCTAATCAATAGTTTTTTAAATAGTTGCACCAGTTGAAAAAAAGAAGAAAACTACTTTAAATAACGCGACAGACTATTATAATATATCGAGTATGTTACACCTCCTTAAATGCTCAATCATAATGTGTCGTGCTATTCGATACACCAACTTTATAAATCACTCTCCGTTATTCTTCCTAGAAATCATGTCACGCTCAACGAGCTACGAGAATCCTGAGCCCATCAGGAGTCGAGAACAACGCAAAAGATTCAAAAAGGATGGGATTGAGATTTGGGGAATCTCCACTTTTTTAACTCTTCCAGAGACAGGAACCCCGACTCCGTCACGTGCGACCAGGAGCCGTCTGTCTGCCATTTTCTTGAAAAACAACAACTCCTGTCTCCTCCCTTCACATCGTCCCACTCAACCCGAACTGCGGAAACCACGCCATCCTTCATTCCCATCATCGATCGCGTATTCTCGGTGAAGCCCATGCCGATCTGGACTCCTACCATTGTCATTTACGAATGGTTGCGTCTCCAACATCATCTTCCAAAACAGGAATTCAAGAGTGCCGGTCTCGGTCTCGCGTCTTTTGCTTGCGGATAAGATGTTTTATGCTTTGAGTGGTAAGTAAGTGCATCGGGAAAACATCTTATTTTGTGGCTGCCCATTCTTGGTTTAAAGTGTGACTGAGATGACATCATTACCATTTTCAAAGTTGATGAAGTTCAGGTTACAAGACTGTACCAAAAGATTGCATGCCGAGGGTTGATTGAGACCCCTATCTCACATGTATCGCAAAGTCCTACGAGATAGCGATGTGGGTGCTGTCGCACATCTAATAAAAATACAAATAATTTACTCATCTTAGACACACAGACTATAAATACATTTTCGTCTCTAATATGTGTGAGATCAAGGATTCAAATTGAAAAATTAAGATTTAAAGAGATCTCAATCTTGTCGCACACCGATCAATTTTGGGTATGTTGCCAAAATGTAAAGGATGCTAATTGTCATACTTCTAGTTCCATATAGAATGCATATGCACGAGCCTAAAACCTAATCATGCATTTCCTTTTTCAGGTAAAATCTTCCATGCGGGAGAAAACCCTTTATTTTTATTTTTATTTTTCGGAAAAAGGAAAGATATTGATGTTGCTCTCATGACCTCATGCCAAAAATAGATTAGTGCAAAGACTTGAAACAAGAACATTTTTCATACCATACATTATACAATGAAGCTACCATTATTTAAAAACTTAAATATCTTCGTGCTAAGCAAAAAAAGATAAAAGAAGAAGAAGCTTAAACGGTTTAAATTACTAGGCTAGTCGCCCGACTCAAATTTCTCATATTTCGCTATGGCACAACCAGTATTACTTTCGAATTTACTAAACGAAGCATTGACAATCATCCTATTCAATACTTATTTTTTTTTCCCTCCGCTGCTGAATATGAAACATTGTCTTTCTACAGGCTTGCTTCTCTTCTTTGGCTTTCCTTGTTTTTTCCATATGTTTTGCTTCTTTTTCCTAAGTGACTAACAGAATACAATGGGGCTATACATGCGCAACACCTAGTTCCGCGTTCATTTTTTACGTTATGGAACTTCAGTTCACTCTCTCGAAGAGCACTTTGGCAATGTGGGAATTGATTGTCGCGGGATCGCAGTGGGCGGTGTAGTAGAAGCTCCTCGTGACCGAGAAGAACGCGTCCTTCACGTCTCTGTCGAGCCTGTGTGCCGAATCCTGGAGCACCAGCTGCACCAGCTCTTGCATGGCCATTTGTATTTGGAGGTTCTCGTTTTCGCATGCCTTTTGGGTTTGGCGATGAGCCAAGTGACGGCAGATCGTGCTGGTGAGATTGCAGAGATGGCGGTATTGAGGATGAGACGAGAGGCCGTCCGAGGAGGAACTGTTGCCAGCGCCGAGAGCTATCATCTGCACGAGGAGTTCAACCACTCCTTTGTACTTATCTCCTTCCTCTTCATATTCCACCAGCCACTTTTCCCACTAGATGATTGTCATGAACATCCACCAAAAGAAGACAGTGATCAGGAATTCGTTTCTTGTTTTTTCTTTTTTTTGGTTAATTAGTGGATATAAATTGACTCATGCATTTTGGGATCCATCTATATGGATTGGATTAGAAAAGACAAGCGGCTGTTCTAATTTCGAAGATGGCCTTTAGAAATATAATTGATGATGCTCATTTCATTTATGATTTAGTACTATGTCCACGCCAATTAGGACTTACCGTTCTCCATCTCTACTACAGAAATATATATCTTCAAGGCTGGAAATTGACTTCATTTTTTATATGTCGTGAAGACTTTATATCAGCTCATTGAGATTTGAAATTGTAATTTTACGATAAAATTGTCACTCAAATATAATCATTCCGAAACTTCTACATCTACATCGCATCGAATTTGTTAGGGCTAATCTATTGTGTCCTATAGAGCGTCAACTCTAGCTCTTCCAGATTAGAGCAAATGATATTAATTAGAGTGAAAGATCATGGTTACCCTGTCTTTTCTTTTCCTAATGAAAGATCCTAATGTGGTTATACATTGTAACAACTGTATTCAATTTAATTAGTGGAATATAGGCTTTACCGCAGTACGCAGAGCATGGCCAATGTCTTTACCACGAGCCACCAAGACTTCCAATGAAAGCTGGTCTAGGGTTCCAAGCAGAGCTGCAATGAGCCCTTGTCCTCCCTTGCTGGGAATGGAGCTCCTGCTGCAATATTTTCTTCACGTTAGAAAAGGTGTCTTCATCATTCGAAAATTAAGAACAGTAATAATCAAAACTTTCTGATCAATCAAAGACTAGCGCCTATTTGCTTTTTCCCTTTACAGGTTGTACTTGTTTTTTTCAGATGCAACGGGCCAAACAAGAGAGAACGAAAATCGAAAAAGGTTATTTGGATTTGAGGATGACGAGGAATGTGGTCTTCGTTCTTCGGAGAGGGAGAAGACGACAAAGGAGCGGATTTACACATACTTTTCCGCGCACCCTGCCTGTTCATGTAAGGTCTCCGCACGTCCACTTACGGATTTCTCCCTAGGAATTTCACTATGCAGATCGAGATCGTGTTGACCATATGTGGACGTGCAATTTGTGTCATGCATGTGTGATTTTCGTACCCAACATCCTGAATTAGCTCTGGCTCATGGTATACATCGGCAAACACGAATCGCGATATCGTGCCTGTGTTAGGGCTACCCTTCTGTTAACCAGAAAAGAGAAACGACAGCAATCCAAGTGATCTCACCTTCCGTTTATGTGCTTCTGTTTCTTGGAGAATTGCTGGAACTCACGAACAAAGGCTCTTCTTTGCTCACGAGAGGTTCCCTCTCCCTCCAAGTACGACGCGATCGCATCCACCAACACACTCGTTTTGGCCCATGCGAGTCTCTCTCTCGCCCGTTCCGGTTCGTAAATGCTTGCTGCTGCCGTAAAGTAAGAATAAAGGAGAGTCTTCCCACTTGTCCCGAAGTCCACAAGTTTGCTCTCGCAGTACCACCTATAAATTGCAGATCTCAATTAGCAAATTCAATTACTATACTTTTTTGCACCCTTTAATTATGGCGAGATTACCTCTGAAAATTGTTCCATTCCGAGAGGTGCAAGGCTTGGCAATTGTTGTAATCCAGCTTTGCGAGCTCGAGATAGACATTGTTGTTAATGTACCCCATCCTGCCATCACATACAGGAAGATTAAGCGAGATTTGTTGATTGTGATTGTAAGTGGGGAATTAGGTGTCGACCCTTTTAAAATATTAATGGTTGATTAGAATTTGACCAGTCCTTTTTCATATATATTTCTTCTCAAAAAAAGAGTGAAAATTAGAATTAATAAGGGCCACAAAAGAGAGAAGAACCTGTAGAGAGTCTTGCCAATCCAAACGTCGTTTTCGCCGCCATACTGGTCTATGTAAAATCTTGTCTCCACACGAGGTAAGCTTGCATACCATGGAACATCCAGAGCGTACCCGACCTTTAAATAAAAATTCTATATATTTGTTTTCTGACAATGGCACTTCTAGTATCTTAATAATCGGATTTATATAACAGCTGGTAATTGCATGCCAAAGCAACGGCAATAGAATCCGAAAATCGAACCAAGCATGGCAGAGCGATACCCTACCAAAGTTCAAAGAGGAATGTACATACCTCGCCAGGTAAGTCCTTGATTCTGATCCACTTATCAAGTAGCTCGTTAGCTTCTCGTTTCCGTCTCAGAAACTTCACTGCATGGCTTTTCGCATCCTCGAGGATTTTCTCGCCCGGAAATATCAACTCGGAGGCCCTATAGAGGTTGAACATTCCAGTGACTGCCTCCGTCGACTGCCCCATGAAGGTTGAGAACACATCCCCGCGCTTAAATTGTTCAAACACGTCTGACGACACCCGATGCAGCATCAACACGTTTATTTCCACCAAGTAGTGAATCAAGAAAACTGGAAAAGAAAAGGAAAGAAACCCAAGGAGCTTTCAAGTACCAGCAGACACTTCGTGGCCATGGAGTCTCAGGAGCCTGAATCCCATGGCAGTGTCGTCAATATCACTGATTCTTGAATGCCTCGCCCAGCAGATCCCTTTATCACTCCAATATCTGATACAATATTTGTCATGTAGATTTAACATGGTTTCACTCATCTGAATTCGTAATAATTAACTCGAGAATTTGTTGCTTGAAGCTTAGCTCCAAAGCTCGACCAAGCTTCGATCGAGGTTAATTTTTTTTTAAAAGCTTAGAATTTGAGAGTGTAACAAAAACTTCAATAAGTAAATTCAGCATTCATTTCTTACCTTCAGCCATGTCTAGAATACTTACAACTACTAATTTTCAAGCTACAGTTCAACTACATGAGTTGAGCCTCTTGCGTTTAAGTAGATTGAATTCTCAAACAACATATTCGATAGAATACGAGAAAGTCTCGTTTAGGGTTTTTTTCTTTACCTGTGAACGTAGCTCATGCATTCCTTGATCTCATCCTTGAAGTACCTAGAGACTCCGAGTCGCTGCAAGCGGTCAACGGCCCACAGATGTTCGAACAAGTCAACCGGATACACATTTGGAACTAAACAAAGTTTGGAACAAAAAAGAGAAGTCACTTTTTAAAGTCCATAACTCAATGATATCAGCATCTTGATAGTGCTAACCAAGAGTTAAGTTAGGGGATGAAAACTATTTTGTAAATGACATGCACCGAGTGACATTTTTAATATTTATATACTTGAGCTTTATTTATTTATTTATTTATTAATATATCATTTAACAACCTCATACGATCACCTCCTAACCAAGTGTCAACTATCCATAGTAATTAAAAATTGCCAGTGAAAAATGATGTTGGTATTACTTCTCAATGGGATAAGACCACTTCTCTATAGTCAAAAAATTTAAATATTATACGTCCTTATCTATCAATTTAAATCTTTAAAATAATTGACAATGATCTCACTAGACTTTTGCATGATATCATAATAGAAAATTCTAAGTTTGTATTTTTTCACATACAATATTACATGGTATAAGAGGTTAAGTCGTTAAATCAATGCGTGATTTAATATTTAATTTTTTAAAGACCTATAAAGAAGTGGCTAATCAAAGAAAATAATTGCAAGAAAAGGGTAGGAATAGAAATTTAACTCCTACTAATTGAAAAAAGTTGCTTACCTCCTCCATTAAATCTTTGGACAGCTCTGCTTAAATAATCCAAGCAATTAGCATCCTTGGTTTTCATGAGTGCAAATGCAGTGGAGGAGGGAGAGAACAAGAATGATCCATCTGCGCTCTGCAGTTTCAGAAGCTTTTCCCAATTTAAGCCCTCCATTCCCTCCAAGCTATGGAGTAGTGTTGTGGGCACTTGGTGCATCATGTCCTTTGGTATCCTTTTTTTTTTGTATCACACAAAAACACGACACAATCATTACCCCCAACATGTTACTAAAGCTAAATATAAATGGGCCATTTCGCTTTGAGGGGAATAGTGATTTTTTTATTAGATAAGGTGTCCTCACTTTTTCATACAATATCTAACATAGTAAAGTGTGAGAAAAGCTAGAGACAACTATCATTCGCAAAAGCTTTGAGCTCCATGTATTCTGTATTAAATTCCTTACTTGTTGAGCTTCAGATTCCTCTTCGCATATATCTCTTGCAAGACGGGAGAGTCGTCACATATCTCGATCTCCAATTTCCGAGCGGTCTCGATAAGCGAAGGAAAAGCAACTTCGAACCCAATGGGCATGTGCTCGGAGTCCTCCTCTCCAAGTTTAGATATGTTGTCTTTGAAGAACGTCAATCCTGTTAAAATCACCCAAGGTGAGTAAAAAAACATTCGTTTCTGTCAATTCAAGATGCCAAAGAATTACCAAGAACAAAATAAGGTTAGGCACACCTTTTTCGCATTTGTCAGGATGAATCTTCCAGTACTTCAGAGCCACGACACAAGCCAAGGTGTTGATGATTCGATCATGAGGGGAGAAGATGAGATCGTCGCCCCAAGACCCGTCGGGAAGCTGATTGTCCACGATCCACCGTAGAGCTTCAGGGAACTGAGGGTTACCGCTCCCGCTGACGTCCTCTACAAGAGCAACCCAAGCCGTATCATAGGCCGATATACTTATTTCTCCATCGGTCATCGACCCCAACATCGACTTGGTTGCTTTGACACGTTTGGCGATCTCACTTGATGGATGAGCAACCTTCGCGAAAGAAAGATCATGTGGAACACATCAAGCGATAGGATGATGTGATAAAAATGATATTTGATTGGATGAACAATATCACGTCAGTATGTCACTTGATGTCACTCGATGTATGCACGTGAGAACAAGGAATCGCAATTATTTCCTCCCGAAATTTACATCAGATTTGACTGGCCAAGTGCATTGTCGAGCCGAAAGCTTTTTGCAGCTGTGGACAATGGCGAGAGAAGCAACGAAACAAAAGGCATTACCTTAACACCTTCAATTCCAAAGTCATCCTCCACAATCTCTCGCCACTTGATAATTGGCAGACCATTTTGAAGCACGTCATACTCTGCGCATGACAGTCCCACGTCAAGCCCCAAAAAGGCCGCCACAAATTCCACGCTTTTGTTGCAGGTATTATCAGTTTATTTGCATCACGACATACTGACATTATTAATCTAGATTAGAAGGTATAATCTTGGGCAGGCATGCTGATTGTACCTTCGGTGAGAGGTTTGGATACGGCGCTACATCTGGGGCGAATATCGGAGCGAAGATGACGCTTGTCGTTATCCCGGGAAGGCCAAACACCTGCAATGTTTTCTTGCTATCGATGGATTAGCGTTGTTTAGTGGTGCGGTGCGGTCCATTTTTCTTCATTCGTTTGTATTTATATACAACTTCTGTATCAATCCAAACACTAGTGTTCAAAAGGATGGACAAGGATTAGGAGGCAGAGGCCGTCTTCGACAGAGATGGACTTGTACGTTCCGAAAAATATTATGAAAGTTTCATCCTTTTTTTTGTCCGCTAGAGAAAAAAAGTAGCGATAATAAATTATATAGTTGATGGGGAGAGAGAGGAAGAAGGAATTCGACATGTAGTTTAAAAAAACAGAAAAGAAAAGAAAAGGAAAGTTGATGGCATGTGTATTAAGTACGGAAAGAACCTGAGACGGAGGGGGCAGTCTGAAACTACCACCTTACCTCACTCTCAGTGTTCCCGCATGATCTGTAACTTCTTGCATATATACCCACAAGTACGCCTCTGTCATCTATAAGCTCTCTCTCTCTCTCTCTCTCTCTCTCTCTCTCGACCGGAGTTATAAGACAGAGCGAATTAATGTAAGAAGAAAGGAGGAGAGTTGATGGACAGAGGCGCCTTCTCTTTCACAGAAGGGAAAGCGAAAAACCAACGTTGATAAGCAAAAGGGAAGCATGCATGGCTCAGCACATCGCTAACTTCACACAAGCTAACTCCTCACGCACTAGACCAAGAAGAAGAAGAAGAAGAAGAAGAAGAAGAAGAAGAAGAAGAAGAAGAAGAAGAAGAAGAAGAGAAGGGAACTCCGACGACCGACTTACCCAGAAGATGGGAAGGCTCGGCGGGGGAATACCGACGCCGGCCGAGAATGGAGGGCGAGCGACACGTCGCGCGGGGAGCGGGAGCGGAGAGAGGAAGGAAGCGATGGGAGGACATGTTCGCGTGCGTGCGACGCTAGAGTCGGAGCTGGCGCTGTCGCGTGCGTGTGGTGTCGCGAGTGCTGCTGCTGTCGTTTGATGGGGGAATGGGAAGGTATAAGGGATGGGGAAGTGGCCGAGGGAGGCAATTTATATGGGAGAGGCGGACGCAAGAGTACAGAAACTGCGTCTCCATAGATTCCCTCTTTTGCCTGAGTAGCATCCCATCCTCCTCCCCACGGGGCACTCCTTGGAAATTACGGTCGACCCTATTCGCACCCAGCGTATAATTAAATCCACCCAATTTTTATAATAATAATAATAATTAAAAAAAAAAAAAAAGCACAAAGTCGCCATCCATCATTCGATTGTAATTTAAAGTGTTGACCCCGAGATTTACTTCACTTACTATTATTGGCGAGATACTTTTCACATAGACATTTAAAACATCATGGGAATATCTAGGAATGTACTAAAAAAAAAATTATTTAGTACACTAAAAAAAGCAAATATGTGAAATACTCAGTCACAACAACTAGATCCTAAATAGAAACGGAAAACATATATTGAAAGAAGAAGAAGAAGGAATGGGGCTGTCACTTTGCAATTGAATGATTGGGGGTAATTTTGTCTTTTCTAGTATAAATTAAGTGAATTAGTCGTGTAAAGAGTGGAAATAGCATCGGCCTGAAATTCTTATTACTACAAATTATTTGCAAGGATTTAATTTGCTTTCGGCTTTTATTTTGTTCACTAGGGGGCGCCGAAAGAACCTAAGCACACGGGCAGAATGTTTTAGTAGGTAAATTAACTCCCCAGACGGCGAAAGAATCATCGTATGCCCCAGAAGATAGATTATTACGAGCCATACTTGACATTCAGGTTTCAGGAAATGACGAGTATAAAGAGTTATAAATCCTCCCGTTCTTCGGTCTACACCCGTGCGCAAAGTTATTCCGTTTTCTGCACACGGCGTTTTTTTTTAACGAACTAGAAAAGACGGCCCCGATAAGGGGAAGGCGAGCCAGCTGCGCAGTCTTTTCCCCGACACGTTTCCATAGTTACGATCTGGACGATGCGTTGATCTCATGAAGATTTGGTTACCCGATTAGTCCGAAATTGACCTAGCATAAACTACGTATCGCACGAGCCGAGTAGTACCAAAAATAGTTTAGTGTCGTCAATTAGGTAGAGGCCGGCACATCTCTTCGGAAGACCAGAGGGAGGCCACGGAAGCAAACTCGGCATGACGGCTTTCATAAGACCATTCTCATAGGCGTGCAAGCCATCGATTCCCTTAGGTCACGGAACGAGGACGACATGTCCATCGGGTTTTGAAGTCCGATGGATACGGACGAATCTATCGGAACATGAGATGAGCATGTTCGTTTGTTTTTGTATTCTTCCTTTGGGAGAATTTGCCCAATTCGATTATAAATCTTTTACAAAGAAATTTTCAAAATGTTTTGTTTTTTAGTTTTCGACGAACCAAATATCGTAAATTAGATATAGTAAACAATTGTACAACGTCATAAAAATTTAAAAATCTGCAGTTCACGGTGTTTAGTGTTTGACTACGACAATTCAGGATATAGTTAGCAATACTAAGATGGTGGTCATTTAAATAACGTAAATATAGGTTGTTGATTTTGATTAAGAAATTAATCATATATATATATATATATATATTTTAAAATCCGTAGTTCACGGTGTTCTGTGTTTGACTACGACGATTCGTGATATAGCAATGCTAAGATGGTGGTCATTTAAATAACGTAAATATAGGTTGTTGATTCTGATTAATAAATTAATCATATCTTTTTTTTAAAAAAATCCGTAGTTCACGGTGTTCTGTGTTGGACATGATATAGCAATACTAAGATGGTGGTCATTTAAATAACCTAAATATAGGTTGTTCATTCTGATTAATAAATTAATCATATATCTTTTTTTGGGAGAGACCCCACTTAATTTCCTTCTTAATTTTAATTTTATCCTTCTTCATGCTAAGTTCGTGTATCAAGTAGAATCCAGCTACCGCGCCATACATTTTAAAATCCGTAGACTACGGGGGTCTATGTTTGACTACGGCGATTCTTAATATAACTGTTTCACCCGGTTTTGGATTCCGCAATAAAATATCTTTCATCAAGTGTTATGTTTTGATCGTGCAGTATTGAATAGAGTCAAATGCCGATGGAGATAAATATATATAGTCTCAAATCTAATGGAGTCATTTAGTACAAGCTTAGAATTAATGATAATCGGTGTCGAAATTTAATCAATAGCTTGATCCAAACACACTTCAACAAACTAATGAAAGTCCATTAAAATTAAAGTGTTTTGTACAATATTGAAGCTAATTCGACATTGCTGGACATTGAAAACAATATCAAGAAGGCACTGCTTCTAATTGGGTTCGAGGACACAACGTTGGAACCTAATTGACGACACTAGATAGTGGAAACAACATCTAGTAGTTATTGCTTCTAGATGGATATGAGGACATGGCGTTGGAATCTAATTAATAACACTGGATAGTGAAAATAATATCCACTAGGTACTGCTCTTAGATGGGAATGAGGACACAATGTCAGAATTTGATTGACGATGTTGGGTGGTGGAAACGATTCTTGAAATACTTGGCCATCCTTCGTTTCCATGACTAGCATGGGCTGGTGCTCGCACGTGATAGTGAGGATGATTTCAAATGTCTTCATCCCTCGTGACCGGCACGTGACGGTAAGATTAATTTTGAGTGTCAACAATAGCAACACTAAAATGGTGGAAATCCAACCCTTATTAAATAACACAATATAGGTTGTTGGTTCTGATTGAGAAACTAATCATATATATATTTTTGGGAGAAACCCCACTTAGTTTCTTTCTTTATTTTTATTTTATGCTTTCTTATGCTAGGTTCATTTTATCAAGCAGAATCCAGCTAATAAAATTGTCCTTTCTATCTCTTAATATCCTGCACTTTATTTTTTGGGCCAACTATTTTTAAATTTCATTTTAATTTTGCCACTTTAAAAGTCCCATCAAGCGAGATATTTTAGCAATTAACTACATTAGAGCGTTAATTTAAAACATAATTTCCCTGCAAAACTGGATGCGCCAGTCAACCGATTTTCATGGAAAAATGATGACCTCCGTTTGTTCCGCGAAAACGAGTGATTTGGAAAATATTTCCCTAAAAATTATTGCTTATGTCTCTTATAAAATAGATGAACAAATAATATTTTTATTGTTCATGAAAACATTTAGACACAAAATTCTATCGATAACGAAAATATTTTTCATTGGGTAATTATTCCAAATAATACAAACAATCATTTATAAGAAAATACTTTTAAAATCACTCATTTTTCACGAAATGGCTCCGTTTGAGCACATGTTGATGTAGATTGGAGCTAGCATGAGAATTCCTAATATTGATGCAGATTGTTTCTGGAGTTGGGACGATTGTGGCCTACGATGGAACCATTTGAGCGCATGCTCTATCGGTGGCTTTTAATTACCTAGAACGAGCTTGTCTCACCATTTAATTTCGAATGTCTAGATTAGCCAAGGCCTTTGTATTTGGGGATCTGTTCTTGTAATCGTAATCCCCTAATGATATCTAGGAGATTTTAGGGGTTCGTGAAATTATGAAGGAGATTCGCTTGAAAAAGGATGATCAACGTAATGATTACGATGAATCATGGAACTCAAGTCGGAAGCAATTGCCGTGTTCGACGGGGATGCCGATTCCAATTGTTGCCAAGAAGGGTTACTAAAAATCAATGTTTGTGAATCATCTTTTGCTAAGACGTTCTGTAGATTGCCGAAGCTGGGGAAGTTCTGTAGATAATAGCCAGAGCCTACCCTTCTGCAATTCAGCTTCATTTCCAAAGCCCTAATCTTGAAAAAGAACTAAGCTTGTCTCACCATTTGATTTTGGATGTCTAGATTAGCAAAAGGCTTTTGTATTTGAGGATCTGTTCTGTCATTGTAATCCCTTGATGATATTCAGGAGATTTAGAGGTTTGTAAGAAAACAAAAGAGATCTGCTCGAAGATAGACAATCAATGTAACGATTGCAATGAATGACAGGAACTCAAGTCGAAAACAATTGCTGTATTTGACAGGGATGCTGACTCTAACTGTTGCAAAGAAGGGTTACTAAGATCAACGTCTGCGAATCATCTTTTGCTAAGAGGTCTGTAGACTGCCAGAGCTGGAGAGTTCATTAGACAAGACATTAGCCAGAGCCTACCCCATCTGCAATTCAGCTTCCTTTTCCAAAGCGCTAATCTTGGAAAAAAGGAAAATTCAAAATCCCAGAAAATCCCAGAAGTTGCCACACCCTCACGTCAATCTTCTCAAACAGCCACAGCAACAGCCAAAGTCCCTGAACCAGTTTCAGTTTCAGTTAGAATAAATTCTTAAAGGGATTGAGACTGGTCCGATGTATCTGAACCTCGGTACAAATGTTCAGAACAATATCTCTGACTGCCACATGCCAACGTACTCCTCACTGATTGGACATGCGGATGTCAACCAGGAATCATATGTTCAAATCGATAAAGCGTACCTGGGGTCTGAGTTCTATTCATGAGAAAACCAAAAAGAGATGCATGCATTTATTTTCCCAAAAACTTCTTTAGAAAAAGAATTTATAGTCTATGAAAAATCATTTTCAAAGAAAATGATTATTTTTCATTTACTCGATAACTTAGAAAAAATAATTTTATTCTTATTAAAAGAGGAAGTCATTTTCCTATAACCTAAGCACGTTGTTTTCAGTTTATAGAAAACATTCTTCTGTGGATTGATTAGTTTTTTGCCAATGAATTAGGAAATAATTTCTTCGGAAATAGTTTTTGTCAAACAAATGGATCCATAGTTCTATACAAATGAATAGATACCACAATAACTCCATCCAAAGTAAGATCAAACTCAAATCTAGGACATGGGATCCTTCACTATAACTCTCAAGAGATTACTCTAGCTGGAACTCAAGCTCATAGTTAAACTTCATCGTGCTTGATTTGATGACGAGCTTTAACTAACTCAATAATTCGGTAGAAAAGTAATTAAGGAAAAGAAAATCTCGGCCCTACTTCTTTTATTTTTATATTTTGAGAATAAGTATATAGAATGTCCTAAAACATATTACGAAAGTGTAATTAAACCTAAAACTTTTAAAAAAGTGCAACTGAATTCTAAAATTTTCAAAAAATGCAAACAAGTTCTCAAACTTATCAAATTAGTCCGATCAAGTCTTTTGGTTGGTCGCACTATTTGAAAAGTTTGAGACTCGATTATACCTTCATAATAAGTTTTAAGACTTTGCCGCACTTGTTGAAAGTTTCATGACTCGATTATACTTATCCTTATTATTTTTTTACCCTCGTTAAACATGTTTATCAAGAGCTAAGCTCTTCACTTCTAACCCTCTCCCGAGCAAAACAAAGAAGGACAAGACCGCACGGAGATTCCAATCGCACCGGGGAGACCTAAAGGGCATCAGGCTCCTTGCGCCATGTTGGTTGCATCCGCCACGTCAAATGCGTAGACGAATATCAGAACTAAAATTTAAGTAAAGAGATCATCTTTAGATGGATAAGAACTTGTGGGGTTTCCCTCGGACAATCCATGGATGGACGACCCATTCCGTTGATCACTGCTGGATTAAACCATAGGCGTCAAATCATCTCGCTGAACTCGTCTTTTAAGCGGCTTTTGTCCGCCCCTGGTTTGACGGTCCGGGAGAGAGCGTGTCGCGTTGGGGCTCTCGAATCGACGGCATATGAGGTTGCCCGCGTAAAGTTTTCCTTTTCCTTGTACCGACAGCGCATGCTCGAATAATTTGTTTTTTTAACACCTTACTATCACTCTGATGATGTGGCGGGTTACGTGTGAATGGAAACGGACGGATAAGAATATTACAGAATGATTGAGGTCGGACAACTCACGTGATTTGTCAAATCTTCGAGATGATGAGGAAAGATGCGAGATCCACTAAGGAGCATCGGAGCATCTCGAATGGAATTGGGCATTTTTAAATTCGATTGAGATACGATCATAAGCCGACAAAAGCAATTGAGGGTAAGAGCAAGCATCAACAAAATGAAGTGATGCTCAGGGTTGTTTTGTTCCTGCAGGGAATCCAATCCACATCCACCACCTTTCATGCTTCCTCAGGGTCTTTTGTGTAATCTTTGCTTTCTTGGTGGCTGGTCTTGTTGAAACAAAATGAAGTGATGCACCTGAGAATTTGAGGAATGTCTCGATGCTCTCAAAGAATCATATGTACTCGAAGATATCTATACTGGGTATGTCTTTATTGAATCATTGTTTCTGAAGGAAATAAGGAGTTTCATGATGAATTGTTATCGGTTATTGGTCTCACTTACTTTAAACGCACAAATTTTTTTATTCATCGCATTCGACCCGTAAAGTTAAACTAAGGGGTGAAAAGAGAGAACTTGTATTTAAGTAACATATAATCCCCGTGAACTGGTGCTTTAGTGCCCCCTCTCATATGAAAGATAGATTAGAAACGGTGTGCAGAATTTGACAAATGGGGACCGAACATGCAAAATGAACTGGACAGAACTTAAAATTAATATAATGTTAGAATGTCCAACCTAAAAACTTCAGTTAATAAGTATAAGGAGATCACATATTTGTAAAGAGTATATAGACCTTGTAGAGAATATGAGATACTTTTAAGACATTGGATTCGTGTATTTGTAGCCCAACTAAGGAGTAATTGTCGCGTGCGTTGGCTTAGACTTGCCAGGAGTACACGATAGCTCTTGACTATGTCAGTCTATGTCGTTTAAAGTTCATTTTCATATTATGATTATGTTTTCAAGTAATTAAACTAGGACGTCTCAACTATCAGAAACGTGTTAGGTCCTAAAAGGTTGGGAACGTTGGAAGCGTGCAAAAACTCAATACCTTCATCGAGGATGATCATCAAGAGCCTAAGAGACATATCTTCACCTAAAATGACTATTGTCTCTGTTGGACGGGATGAGAGGAGGAAAAATGATAAATAAAAGGTCGTTGAGAACATTGAATTGTCAATGATTCCACAAAGGAACGCAATATAGAAAGACCGTCTTGCTAAAATATTAAGAGACGAATGTAACAAAGAAAGACTGAATGGCCAAAACAAATCCCAAAAAATAAAAGAATTAGACCTTGATGTATACAGAAAAATCATAGAATAGACCCGTTAAGTGATACTCGAGTAAAGGCTCGTCCTCAAATAGTTTCTACGAGAATGAACTTGGCTCATGTAACCCGGAACTGTTACGAATAAAAAACTATATCGGATGGGAAACAAGTCGAGCTTAAAATATGATACATGCTTATATCCATAATGTGATGTCCCAACAACGTCACTTACTAAATACAAGCGGAAACTATTTATTAATACTATGATGGGACCTGTCTTAATCAATGATTACGTGAAGGTATTCCGACCTAAGTGGTTAGCATGTTTAACATGAATATTACATGATCTTGAATTCTTCTAAAGCACGTTTGTCTTGTCCTTACTTTATGAACTACATAGGGGCTTCATTTCATTTCCTATTAGACTCATCACTGGCTTTTTACTTGCATCAACCTGGAAGCTTACATGGACAACATTTACATAGGACATATTTACATGTCATCGCCAAAAGTGTAAGCGTCAGGCTTGGAAAAGGGGGTCAAAAGGGAGCCTAGTTTCGATACCCCTTACACTAACCCACATCCATAAAAAACAAAAGAGTCTTCTTCAGTTTCGACACAAACTCAGTGCTCTAAGCAGCACCTGCCCCTACTCCAGGTTTGTTGTCACCAAAACAAAGAGGGCCAAACAGCTTCCCTTTGTGGTTAATGAACTAGGCTTCAAACCTCATCGCTATGTAGTTGACACGTCTGTCATCCATCCAAAGCGTGGCTTCGTATCATGTGTAGGTCATCTCGATATTAGGATCGTACATGTTACGAAAAGACATGTCCATGTAAGCTATGATCCCGTGCCATGCCACTGGGGGTGTGTCCATTTAGCGATTTAAAAAAGATAAAGGAATGAGCAATGCTCAGTAAAGAAACAATAGTCCTAAACTAGATGATCCATTAGTTGCTAAGAAAATGCAATATACAATCCATGACAACATACATAGACTAGAGCAAAACTTTCACATGGACCATTTCATAATCACCCTTACTCACATTCCTATTCACCACCTATAAGGCACACTAATATCAGTACACACATTTTATGCGACTGACCAAAACTAGGATGTGATGCAACAACACATAAATGTACACGCCAAGTGAAATTAATTTATTATGTATTTCAATTCCATCCTCGAATTGGTTTCCCATTGGATCACAAGCTGTTCCGATTGAGTCACTTTCGAAATCCCTCATCCAAACTTCCATGGAATCCCTAGCATGGGCATCTTACTTTGAGGCATTCCATGAACAAATAGTAAGGGCATCTCACTTTGAGGTATCTCGGTATCACACAACTAAGGTATCCCATGAACACACAACGGGGGTATCTCACTTTGAAGCATCCCGATATCTCACTCAACCGAGGCATCCAAGATCACACAACATGGGCATCCCACTCTTCGGGGTATCATCGGTATCACAAAATCAATGGAAATCTCTTAAATTCAGTTTATTCCACACATTTCATGTATCAAACCTTAGAATTATGACACCACAGTAGCATGCTTTTCCACTCAATGCACAAAACCACTTGAAGCCAAGATTCAATGCTTGCACACACAACCTCATAGTATGCTTTACTCATTGCACTCATGAGACTCAACTAGCAATAACTCAAGATCATCTCATTTCAAATAAGGAAGAGAGACATATATATATGTACCAACTAGCAATGTATAGAGGTCACAAGACTCCCAAGGGTCACCAAAAGTTTAAACAAGAGGACTACAAACATCTACATGAATTCAGACTAGAACAGAATGGGGACAGTTTTGAGCAGTTTGGAACACGGAGGTTAAAAACATAGTAAATCTTATTGAAAAATTGTGAAATTTTAATACGTTCCAAAAGAGACATAGATAAACATTTTCCGTGGGGAACCTAATCCTATTTCTTGCTGTACAGAGAGTAGCAATTCGTTGATCTAACCCCTGAATCTATAGCAATTTCCAGAACTATCACTCCCAGAAGAAAAGCCATCTCGCTACCCAAACTTCAATCGTTTACCCTCAAATTTTAATATATTATCCCCAAGAACATGCTTTACAACTTTCATGAAGTGAATAGAACCTAAAAGTTTCCCGAGATTTCCAGAAAGATCACAAAACGTACTAAGCCTCAATCACGAAATCTATGACAGCAAACTAACTCTACAAGTACTCGCTCCTACACTAGCCAACTCTTACAATAAAATTCCATAAAAATAGTATGTCATAGCTCAAGATTCGTAGAACAACTTTTAAGAAGACAAGTTCATCCAAATATTAGCGCATTGAAGATAGAAATTCCACAAACCACCAATTACAGCAAGTTCCCTTCTTGAGCATACCACTCTTGGATTCTAATATCTACACTCGGCCACTCCTAGCTAGTTAGTGTAAGACTAAATATAAACTAAATCTGATGATCCTGATCTATCATTGTCAAGCAAATACGTGCATAATTCAGGATCAATTTGCGGAAACTTAAGGATTAACATACCTCTAGCCATTGATGAAAATTTGCAAATGCGAAAATCCCCAAACCTTGAATGGATGCACGGAACGTGATCGATTTGCAAATATAGAATCACCAGATATGTATGTCTTATTCCGCTAGCCAAAATCCCTCAAATCTGATGGTGTGTTTTATGTAGTGATATGGTTTGAACTAAACGACCTGATGTTTTATACCATTTCTTACGTTATCGACATCTTCCATCAAGACCGTTATGGTAACATATTATCAGGCAAATATCACGTAATAAAAGCGGGTAATAAATTAGGCAATAAATCGGAATTAATTGGGAAATACAAAATTGGGATCACATTTAGAATAATAAAATATATTATAACATTCTCTCACTTGATCCCAATATTCCATCAAATGAAATATTAACCCAAATCCACATAAACTTCATGCTGAAATAAAACACATGAATCACAACAATTAATCATCTTAGTGTGAGTATTATCTTCCGTGTATCACAATACATTTCACCAGCCCATATGTGATAACATAACTTAATGAATAAACCTTATGTTTACTCCAGGTCAAGCGTAATTGTTTTTCTCATAATAACTAAATGTATACAACTATATTGAGAAAAAACATCACAAATGAATAAAAGTCTCATAAATTCTTCCATACAAAGAAAAATTTACATGATTGGACTAATGCCCATTTTGAATACATGATCCTTATCTCATTGATGGCATGCCTTTAGTTAAAGAATCAGCTATCATTAATCCAGTGTTTACGTGTTTTGTGACCATTTTCTTCTCTTTAACACATTCTTTGATGGCTAAATACTTGATGTCGATGTGCTTGCTTCGTCTAGCATTTTTTTGTTCTTAGCCATGAAAACTGTAGCTGAATTGTCGCAAAATATTCTTAATGGCCTAGCAATGGAATCCACAACTCTAAACCTCAATATAAAACTTTTCAACCACATACCATGTGAGGTGGCCTCAAAACAGGAAACAAAATTCTACCTCCATAGTGGGAGTGGCAACCAAGGTCTGTTTTGCACTCCTTCAGGATATAGCTCCACCAGCAAACATAAAAATATATCCCAATATTGATTTATGGGAATCGACACAGCCAGGAAAGTTTGAGTCCGAGTAACCAACTACCTCCAAGTTATCCGTCCGTCTATACATAAGTATGCATTCCTTTGTTCCTTGAATGTACCTTATCACCTTCTTTGTAGCTCTCCAATGGTCCATACCCGGATTACTTTGATATTTTCCTAACATTCCCACGGTAAATGCAATGTCAGGTCGAGTGCAAACCTGAGCATACATCAAGCCTCCAACAGTAGAAGCATATGTGATGTTCTTCATTCGTTCCATTTCAAAATCGTTCTTCGAGCATTGGTTCAAATTAAACCTGTTACCTTTCACAATGGGTACTATACTTGGTGAGCGATATTTCATCCGAAATCTCTCTAAGACCTTATTGATATAGGTTTCTTGAGATAGTCCTAATATATCTCGAGATCTATCCCTATGGATCTCAATGCCAATGACATAAGATGCTTCACCCATATCCTTCATGTCAAAACTCTTAGAGAGAAATTGTTTCATCTCATATAACAACCCATTGTTATTAGTTGCAAGTAAAATGTCATCTACATATAGCACAAGAAAATAAATTTTGCTCCCACTAACCTTTTGATATATACCTTGATCCATAACATTCTCTACAAAACCGAAGTAAGAAATGACCTCATGGAATCTTAAGTACCATTGGTGGGATGCTTGTTTTAAGCCATATAAAGACTTTTTAAGCTTGCTTACCAAATGCTCACCAACACTAGAGAATAATCTTTCTGGTTGTTTCATGTAAACCACTTATTCTAGTTTACCATTGAGGAATGCCGTTTTCACATCCATTTGATATAACTCTATATCAAAATGAGCAACCAATGCCAAAATAATACGAAGAGAATCTTTCTTAGATATAGGAGAAAATGTCTTAATGTAATCAATTCCCTCATTTTGAGTGAATCCCTTAGCAACGAGTCTAGTTTTTTATCTCTCAATATTGTCTAATGAATCCTTCTTAGTTTTGAAAACCCATTTACAACCAATGGCCTTCGCACCATCAGGCAATTCAACTAAATCCCAGACTTCATTTGATGCCATAGCACTCATCTCTTCCTTCATGGCATTGTACCATAAATTGAATTTATCACAACTCATGGCTTGTAAAAACGTCTCAAGATCACTTTAAGCTCCAACATTATAGTCAGATACACAATGTAATCATTAGAGATTGTTGATTTTTTCATTCTAGTAGACATTCTTAATGTTGCATCAACATTCTCCTGAGGAGTTTGTTGTTCAACTGGAAGCTCAACAGTATTTGGTAATTGCTTAACAGTAGGGCCTACCAAATTAATATCAGTAGGTTGTGGATCTTCAATGATTGGTTGCTCAACAATCGGTTGAACTGAAAGGGCGTTGTAAACAACAACCAATCCAGTACCTGAGGTGGAAGGTTGAGTATCTAAATGATCTTCTTCAGAAACAAGGTCCCTGGATTGATCGCTCCTATTAATCAAGTCATTCTCGAGAAATTTAGCATTTCCTTGATTCCACAAATCTAGTGGTGTGAGATGGACAATAAAACCTATATCCTTTGGACTTTTCGGCATATCCAACGAAATACCCACTTATAGTCCTTGGATCTAACTTCTTTTCCTATGGATTGTAAACTCTTACTTCAGATGGGCATCCTCAAACGCGTACATGTCACAAACTGGGTTTCCAACCCTTGAATAACTCAAAAGGTGTCTTTGGAACAACGTTGGTTGAAACTCAGTTTAATATGTACACAGTCGTTTTAAGAGCTTCGGTCCAAAACTTAGGAAGTTTGGAGCTTTTGAGCATACTCCGCACCATGTCTAATAAAGTTCGGTTTCTTCTTTCTGCTACACCATTTTGGTTTGGAGAACCAGGCATAGTGTATTGGGCAATCATCCCATGCTTTTCAAGAAATTTCGCAAATGGACCAAGTGCTTGACTATCTTCAATGTATTTACCATAATATTCTCCACCTCTATTTGATCTCACGATTTTAATTTGCTTATCACATTATTTCTCTATTTCGATTTTAAATAACTTAAAGGCATCCAATGCTTCATGCTTATTACAAAGCAAGTAGAGATACATAAATCATGAATAATCGTCTATGAAAGAGATGAAGTATCTCTGACCATTTGAGTCCATATCTGGACTACAAATATCTATATGTATGATTTCTAATATTTCTATACTCCTCTTAACACACTTCTTTGACTTGTTGGTCTGTTTTCCTTTTATGTAGTCCACACAAGTTTCATAATCAATAAAATCTAGAGTATTAAGTACTCCATCATTTACTAATCGCTTTAGTCTATTCATGGAGATATGTCATAATCTTCGATGCCATAACATATAGGAATTTTCATTCACACCACATCGCTTTATATTAGTATTATCGTGAACGTGCATCACATTATAAATGGTATTGTCTTATAAATGAATTCGAAAGAGACCATCAGATAAAATACCACTCCCAACAATTTTAGATTTATACGATCAACTGAATGCTGAACTTGAAAATTCAAAGCAGTATCCCAAAGGTACTAGTCTTGAAACTGAAATAAAATTCCTAGAAGAACTAGGAATATAAAAGGTCATTTCTAAAACTAAAACAAAACCACTAACGAGAACTAATCAGCATGTCCTAATAGCTTCCACACACGAACGCATCTTGTTTTCCAAATGGATGCTTTGTTCACTTCCCACTAGTTTCCGCTGATTATGAAAACCTTGCAAGGAATTCAAAATGTGGATTGTAGAACTAGAATCAATCCACCAAGTGTTGTGACCCGTATCAACCATATTAGATTCATAACAAACACACGAGGGCTGGTTACTTTTCTTTTTTAGCCAAGTCTTGAATTTGGCGCAATCATTCTTCATGTGCCCCTTCCTTCTTTTTATAGAAGAAACACTTGGATTCATTCTTAATACTAGCTTGGGGAGGTAGAGGCATATTACATTTTCCATTCTACTAACCTTGCCCTTTATACTTATCCTGTGTTGTCATATGAGCACTTTTTCTTTTCTCCATTAGCAACCTCTCTTCCTCTTGAACACACATGGTCATGATTTTTTTGATTAACCATTTAGTATTATGTATGTTATAAGAGATCGTGAAATGGGCATATTCTTATGGAAGAGTGTTCAGGATATGGTATACAAGAAATGATTATAATATCCCAATCTCAATATTCTTCAGCTGAGCTGCAATGTCTCTCATCTTCATAATGTGCTCATGCACACCTTTTACATTAGTAAGCTTCAATGATGAGAATTTCATAATTAGGGTTATGATATGTGCCTTTTCTGAAGACGTAAATTGTGCATCAATAGCCTCCGGCAATCCCTTAGCATTGTTATATTGAATGATTGAACCACAAATACTAGTAGAGAGTTTTGTCTTTATATACATTACACTGAGATGGTTGGACCGCTCCCATTGTACATAAAGAGTATATTCAGCTTGAGTGTTATTCTCAGTAGGTTCAGGTGGTTCGTCTAACCATAAAGCATAATCAAGATCCATACACCCCAATTGGAGAAGAACTATTTCCCTCAATTCTTTATAGTTATTTCCATTAAGTTCGGGAACAATTATACCAGAAGTAATTGTAGGTGGTAAGATTACATCATAATTAAAGAAAACTTATGTATCAATATATTTGAGGCAAATAAACTTAAATCATATTTTACCAATGTAAAATATGTTATAAAAGTATGAATCACATAACATCAAAAACTGCATGTGTGCTAAGTTTCTAATTTAAATAGATTCATAATTACTTCATAATGAAACTATCAAATTATATATAATTCCTTAATCCTTATGGGTAAATTAAGAAAGACAAAATAATATTTCAGCCTAATTAATCACATCAATATATTAAAAATTCCTGTGATAAAATTTATAATATTAATGTGACTAATTACAAATATTTTCTTTTACTATATGTGATCCAAAGGCTCTTAATGTATATAATTTAATATAATCAAAGATGTTGTGGCTAATCTTTAATTAATTAAATATGTATGGATCACTAGACATTTAATTTTATGAGAAAATATTCATAAAATTGCATGTAAGGTAAAACAATAAAATCACTTGCAAAGGGGGAAAAACTGGAATTTTACACACAAGGCCAAAATTGGAATTTCACTTTTAAGGGGTAAAATAGGAATTTTACGGCCAGAAGGGAAAAACATAAACTTGCACACCTAATGGGGGCAAAATCAGAATTTTATGTGTCAAGGGCAGAATCGAAATTTTCCTTAATGTGGAGGGGCAAGATCATAATTTTAGTCGGCTTGAATCTGAATTTTGCCAAAAGCAAAGGGGTAAAACGGAGAAAACACATGGCGCCAGTGCATGCCCACTATAGCCCCTCGGGCGCGTGCAAAGCACGCTCCCACTACAGACGCACAGGCACATGCATCACACGTGCCCAAGGTCTTCTCCTTTCAATTTCTTCCACCGTTCCTTCGTCGCGACTTGCCTCTGTTCCGCCACCTAGGTCTTCCTCCACAAACCACATCCGATTAAATTGATCCATGGGTTTCGAAGACAATGCTAGGATGAATGTATAGTTCCAAGATCCAGCAAAAACGGCCAATAAATTGATCGGAATTAAGCTTAAAATAGTCTACCCTAAAACCCTCCACCAAAAGTTTCACCGCTTGATTAACCTCCAACGCTCAGTAATATGCCGAATAATTTAAATGTTTTTCTTTCTAATTGTGGTATGACCATGCAGATTCATTATCGCGTGGTGGGTCGCCTGAATTTGTCCGGAATTTAAATTTCATTCCAAGCCATAAAAGATCCAAATTTTACCCATACAATTTAGTGAAAATATACAAAAATTCCAAAATTTTCACCAAGGCAGAGATTATAAACATGCTCCGATACCAACTGTAAAACTAAATATAAACTAAACTTGATGATCCCGATCTATCATTGTCAAGCAAATACGTGCATAATTCAGTATCCATTTGCGGAAACGTAAAAATTGACATACCTCTAACCATTGATGAAAATTTGCAAATGCAAATAATCTCCAGACCTTGAATGGATGCACGGAGCATGATCGATCTGCAAATATAGAATCACTAGATCTGTAGTTATGTTCCACTAGCCAATACCCATCAAACATGATGGTGTGTTTTCTATGGTGATAGGGTTTGAACTAGACGACCTGACATTTTATGCCGTTTCTTACGTTACCGACATCTTCCATCAATACCGTCATGGTAACATATTATCAGGCAAATATCACGTAATAAACGCGGGTAATAAATTAAGCAATAAATCAGAATTAATTGGGAAATACAAAATTGAGATCACATTTAAAATAATAAAATATATTATAATGGTTAGCTCTCTTACCACTACATTTAGAGCCTCGACCACATATGCATAGCACCAAAATGAGCCTCGACCACTATACCTCATGACCAACTCGAAAATCTCATCCCAAACCAAGATTGAACCCATGGCCTCCCCAAGCCGACATGCAACCCATTTCATAGCTCATTTGACTCTCCAACCTAGCAACGACAAAGACCACAGCTTCCCTCTTGCCTCAACCTTCACCATACCGACCCCAACCTTACATGCAAGTCACCGAGCAATCATTCAACCCCACGATCAGCCCAAACAAGCCTAAAACAGAATCATCCTTACAAGAATCACCCTCAATTGACTTGATCCATGCCTCTCTCAACAACAAACGGATAGCTCAAGCTTAACACCCACCGTTTCCTTACTCAGTGATTCGGTGTTTCTCCCTCACTACTAGCTCTCCACAGAGTGGCCTCTAGAGCTTGGTATGGAAGAAGAAAATGCAGAGGATGAGGGGTTGCTGTGTCTGCTCGAGCCAAGAGAGAAAAGGGAGGAAGAAGAGGAATCGAGAGAGAGGATATGGATCGGAGGGGGGTGTGAAGGCAAATAGAAATGATTGTGAGAATGTGGGTAAATGTCTTCATGAATCCCCATGAAAGTCATGTTGAAAGGAGGCAATGTGGGTAAATCTCTTGGTTGTGTGTAGTCACTCACACTAATGGGAATTTAATTGAGATTGCTCCTGAGAGAGTAGCATAGAAAGACAATCGAAAAGATAGGAGAGAGCGAAGGGAAACACTAAGAGAAACTGAGGAGGAGCATTTTGAAATCAAGAGTGCCGGTAAGAAAGGCACTAGTGGGGAAGAATCAAAAGCAGACAATTCAGAGGGTTAGTCAAAGTCCTTTGCAAATTGATTCGGATAAGATCATCCCACAAGAAAGGTACCCTTTGGAGGAGGCAAGGGGGATAGATAAAAATCTATTGAGGAATAGGCCATTAATGAATCGATCAAGCAAATGCGCTCCAGTTATGGTGGTTCATGGTACATTTCTTTCTTCAAATATCCTAAGAGAGCCAAGCACTTTGATCTCACATGTCGGTCGCCTAAGACCTATGGGGTAAGACCTATCAACCGTGAAAAGATAAAGCTTTCTGGTCCATTTTCAAGTAAATATGCATGTTGAGCCCATTTGCATTCCGGATTGATATTATGAAATGAAATCACCTAGGTCTAGCTCTGGGAAGATGATAGATAAGGAGTGATGTTTAATGACTGCTCTGTCTGATGTCTTTGACATACAAGAATAAGGATCTGACCTAATCTAGAATTAGTATATTCTGCAATTACTTGTCCACTGTAACCAATCCTATTATGAACCTATTGCGTTTGTGCCTATTTAAATATAAACCTTTTAATTGTACACATTGAGTCATAGATTTTTAGACTATTCGTTAATGTAGTCCATTCAGTCAATTTCGGTCGAAAATCACTAACATGAATGCTGGCCGTTCTTTATGGCATGGCCGACATTTACGTGGATACATTTTATAATTTTTTGATATTTTCCTAACTGTTTATTATTTTTTTTATTCTTTTCTTTATTTCTTTTATAACTCTAGGCCGGTAAGCTTGGCGGTCACAGGGAGGGCCATAAACATTGGGCTAGTCAAGGCAAGGGCATTGCGACCCTCACCGGCCATGCCAAGATCTAAGCGAGGGTGTCAAGCTCTCACCTCACAACCCTCACTTGTGGTCAACAAGGGTATCATGGGCCTCACCCAGATTAAAGAGAGAGTTGAAAGTTGAAACCCTCGCCAATCAATGGGTGAGGGTCCCGATCCTCTCTTGGATTTGGGCGAGGGGAAGGAGGCCCTCAACTAGATCTTGTTAGCCCACAGTTCAGGAAAAAAAAAGGATAAGTGTTCCAGAAGTCTTAAAATTTGTCACGAAAATGCATTTCAGTCCTAAAACTTGCAAAAAGTGCATCTAAATCCTAGAACTTGTCAAATTATTTCAAACGAGTCATAAAATCGACACTGTTAGCCTTTTCCGTTAAAAATGCTGACATAGCATTTTAAATAATTTTTTATTTTCCATGTGTATTTTTTAATTATTTTTTAAATCAGATTTAAAAACTAAAAAATTAAATTTATTCTTAGCTTATTTTCACCAAAAACTAAAAAGAAAAGTTCAAAAATTTATTTTAAAAAATTGTTAGAAAACAAAAATTAGCGCGGCTCCTCTTCCCCGCCGCCGTCGCCACCGCCCGTCAAAGGGGCCGGGCGATGGTTGCCGGCCCCGGGTGGGGGTGGCTGGGCCTCACCGGCCCCAGGAGAGGGCTAGCGACCGTCGCCCACCTTGGGCGAGGCCTTGTCGGGCCCCCATGAGGGTCGGCGACGACTCGCCTAGGGGGCTATGACTGTCAACCCCGAGCGAGGGTGCCACGATTTGGGCCCGTTAGCCCTCGCGGGGGCCGGTGGCCGTTGCCCCCTTGGGCGAGTCCTCGCCGGCCCTAGGCGAGGCCTCGTCAACCCTCGCTTGGGGCCGGCGAGGCCCAGCCACCCTCGCCTAGGGCCGGCGACCGTTGCCCGGCCCCTCCGATGATGGGCGGTGGCGGCGGGGGAGAGGAGCCGTTGTTTTTTTTTTTTAAATAAATGTTTTAACTTTTTTTTTTTTTAGTTTTTGGTGAAAATAAGATAAAATGAATAAATCTAATTTTTTTAGTTTTTAAATCTAATTTTTTTTAAAATGAATAAAAAATAATTTAAAAAAAAATCCACGTGGAAAATAAAAATTATTTAAAATGCCACGTCAGCATTTTTAATGGAAAATGCTCACGGCGTCGATTTTAGGATTCGTTTGAAACAATTTGACAAGTTTTAGGACTTAAATCCACTTTTTGCAAGTTTTAGTTTTAGGATTTTCCCGACAAGAAAAATGCACTTTTTGAAGTTTTAGGACTGAAATGGATTTTCCGACAAGTTTTAGGACTTCTAGAACATTTATCCAAAAAAAAAAAAAACAAACAAAAAAAGTAATAAAAAAAATTAGAAAAACTAAAAAAATAAAAATTATCAATGTCAATGCTGGTCATGTCACATAGGATAGCCGACATCTATATCAATAAAAATTTAGGACTCAAATGGCATAATTGAAAAGTTAGGTCTCAAATAACATAATTGAAAAGTTTATAACTTAATTGGCACAAATGCAATACGTTAAAAAAAGTTTTCATACTTTTTCCACTTTTTTTTAGTGACTCATTAGTCATGGCTAATGTTTATGTTAACAAAAAGTTAGGACTTGAATAATATAATTGAAAAGTTTACGATTGATTGGCATAAATGCAATATGTTTAAAAAAAAATCATACCTTTTCCGCTTTTTTCCATGACTCATTAATCATGAAATTGTATTGTCAAAGCTACAACAATCCATGAAATTTTCATCACAAAGTGTTGGCCATGACATAAAATTCGTTACTATTGATTGTCTATTTTACCCTTTTGTCACGAGAGATTTTTGTGGTGAAAAATATACCACTGCTAAATGAGACTCTTTTTGGTAAGCATTCTATTCCTTTATTTTTCTATTCTTTTGTTCCCAAGAATAGAAAAATAAGAGAATTCCATTTAATAATTCAAATAAGTTTTCTATACCTCGGAACAAATCAATTGTCATGCCCCGAGACCCCAAGTATGCGAACAACCCGCCATGGTCATGCAAATGCGACATTCTCAAGTAGTGTTGCCAACCTTATTCATTTAATATTGCGCATGCGGAATATATTATAAAACCCCTAATAATGAAATACAGGATAGAAAAGCAGGGAGCAATTTCACAACCAATCACAAACATAAACCAATGGAGTTTACAAACAAAGGTCTACAACTAAAATTCTACAAAAGGCCGGCTTATAAAAAGAAACCGTCCTACGACCTACAAGTCGAACACGATCTCTAATCCTTCAATTTCACCTCTGTAACTCCACAAGGCCCCCCATAACGAACTAGGCGCTCTGTCCACTAGGGACCTGAAAATGTAAGCCCATAACGGGGTGAGACATTGTCTCAAAAAGTTCACTTCTCTAAACCCCTATTAGAAAGAAAATACACCCAAGGATGGCCTAGTCACACCACACAGAAGACTTACCTCGTCTCAATTCCTTCCTGTAGATTAGCACAATTCAAATCACTCAATTACGTTCAAATCACTCAATCATGGGTAGTAATAAGAACTTAAATAACTGAAATGCCAACAATATCATTTCAAACAACCACAAGAGTTCGGATTATAAGACCAAATCGTTATAACACATCCCATACCATATCACACGATTTCGTCCCATATTTCGACACGTCAATAATACTCAGCATGTGTTCTAATTGTTATTCACTGTCATACATGGGTATAGTCTACTCGCAGTTCAGCTATCTACTAACATTAATGCCAAGCATCGTTTCCCCCCCATGGAGCACGGCTTCGTCATTATGTCGACGGCATTCTCGAATGAGTGTAGACCCAGAGTCAACTACGACTCAAGCTCGTTGATGTGGGGCCTCCTATATAGGGTATTCCATAAATGGTACATCTAACTCAATAGCTCAGGACGGGTTCACATTAACCAACACACGACAATTCAAGGTCGGCCCAGGATACCATGCATTTCACTCAAACGTCTCGATTAAAATAGTAATCCTTGCCTCTTTTCTTCATATTAAAAATATTCCAAGAATTATTCACGTGTGTGGGGGCACGTTAATTTCGAACCAGAAAATCAATATCTCACTTTTTCAAACTCCACTATTTAATATAATCCTTAAAATCCAATTTTGGTATCAAAACCCGACACTTGGGATTTTCTGAATAAAATCCATATTTTTCACAATCAACACTCAATTTGCAATATCCACTCATCAAATTCCAAATCTGAATACACAACAGCAATCAACACGAAATTCTAAGAAAATAAGGTCCTGAAATAATTTTCGGAATTTAATAAATAATTAATTTTATTCCGAAATTAATTAAATAATAACATTTTATAATTTCGAATAATAATATATTATTAAATTATTAAATAATTTGGAAATATTTATTTATATAAAAAATAAATCATTTATGTCCAATCAAGGCTTATTCTAATATAATCTCCACTTAGCCTTAATTAAATACACTTTAAACTAATTAAACTTCTTAATCTAAACCACACTTAATTAAACTAATCTAACCACCTAAACTCACTTAACTTAAACTAAGAACACCCTAAGCATCATTAACCCTTTAATCAAGGTTTAGTGAGCTAAACTCACCGGAATCGCTTTCCGATGAGTCTCCGACAAAGACAACGGCAAGGTGGTCGGAAAACCTCCTCGTGGCGGCACCGAACAAGGATTGGAAGGCACCCGAAATGAGCCTTGAAGGTCCGAATCTAGGGCTGGAACTCCGGTGTTGTCCAAGGTTGAACGGAGGGTGCTCGGCGGCTGGTGGTGCGTGGGACCAGCAGGAACGAGTGGTGGCAACTCGGACGAAGGCTGGCGGCGGCTCCGGCAATCCTTTGGCAACCCTAGCAGTGGCGAGCAGTGGCTGACGAAGGACGGCTGGTGGCTCAAACGGTGGCTGAGTGGAGAGGCGAGCTGGCCAGCGAGTGGCGCGCGAGCGCGTGGGGTGGCGCACGCGGATGCACGGCGACGTCGATGATGACGAGCGGGTGAGCGGCGAAGGGGCGGCCGGTCGGGTGGCTGCTGGTTCCGCTCAGTTTCTCCTCTCTTTCTCTCCTCGCAAATTAAAAAAAAAAAAAAAAAAAACAAGTTCCAAGACAAAGCTACTTTCCAAGGAAGAAGATGATGTTGATGGGTCACCTTTTTTTGAGCAATTGCACACCCTATGCTTGTTAAGATCTCCTTCACTTTGGCCCCAACCACCATGACATCATATAAGGTCATCTTCCACTAACTCAAATCCTCCACAACTATCTTCAATGGGTCCAATTTCTTCCTCCACCGTGGCATACGAATTTTCAAACTTTGTACATCACATTCTTCAATTCCATTCAATCCACTTCCAATTGAACCAAATTGAAGTCCATAAAATTAATCCAATGTCACCACACTTCAATTCACATATTTACTTGACCATAGAACCATCTTGAGTCCCAAAAGCACAACCAAAAGTGGGCCTACTAATTTCTCGAGCTAAATTAACCATACTTTGATTAATTTGCCGAAAAACTCGATTTGCATGAAAAATCCTTCTAAGATGAGTCAATGTTTCTAAAATGATTTGTGACACACCAGGACTTTCAATTTCCGCATTCGATCTCAATTTCACGGTTAATTTCACTTTGGCACGATACTAGCGCGTCCAAATCTACCGGGTAGCTTTTAGAAATTTTCGTGCATTTGACCTGTGATTGATTAATTCAAGCTACGATCTACATCTTTGACACATTGGCGACTCTCAGTTGTTGGGGGTAATCTCAATGTTACAAATACGGACACAAGGTACCCAATCGACAGAAAAGTCGGTCTAGTGCCAATCGACAAGAATTGTGCGACCTAGTGGAATCACCCACACTTGATCACATGCCTTTGTCGAGTCGACATATCTCCGGTCTCTAATCGATTTTTAATTGTGCCGTACTAACCTTTGCAGATTAGCTCGGTCGAAAGGTCGCTTCCTAGTCAAATTCTCGAGTCTGATGCATTATAATCTCTTAACGACTTCACCTACTAGACTAGTTTTCACATGAGTGGCCAACTTAGGGAAAAAAAACTATATATGTGTAGATGAAATGCCCGTCTCAATTTATTGAAAATAGAATTGGAAAATCGGGATGTCACATCAATGGCTATGGAATAGATTTGGAACTGAAAGAAAAAGTTAAAAAATAAAAATTCTTTGTTCTAGAGAACAAATTTTGAAATAATGTCATTTTCTTCTTTTCTTTTTTTCTTCTTCCTCCTCTAACCAGTCACTAGGCTTCGGCAATGGCCAGTGACCGAATAGAGATGAGGTCTAATGACCTCGTTGGCCTTGGGGGAGCCTTGCTCAACCTCACCATGGTTGGGTGAGGCCCAAACTTGCCAAATTTGGGCAAGGTCGAGCCTCACCTAGCCACCATGAGGCTGACTAGCTATAGTGAGGCTCCCCTAAGGCCAGTGAGGTCAAGCGGTTCTCATCTATTGTCGGTTACTGGGGCATTGCAAAGACTTGGCAACCCTTGGCAACTGGCTAGACAAGGAAAGAGAATGGAGGAAAAACATAATAAAATTTGAAAAATCTTAGAAAATTATTAAAAAACTAAAAAAAAAATTACGTCATAAAAAAATTTGAGTCATACCAAATATATTCATATTCTTTTTCTATTTTGTGAATATAAATTTTTTATAGTTACCAAACACGTTCATCTACTATTTCTAAATAGAAATTGTTCCCATGAACTAAATTATTACAAAACGCACCATAAGAAATTACCTAACTTCTTCGCCAAGGTCTATGCGAGCCTTTAGCCATGACTTTTCCGCCATGAACAATTTCATGGTAGGAAGCTTTAGGCCCTTAGCCATGAAATTCCATCAAGGCAAAAGGTTGTTTTTTTTAGTGAATATTTACACCAAAAATGACCATTTTTAGTTATTATGGACAATTGGCAGACTTAGTTGATAAAATCAGACTTTAGTGAAAAGAACATCAACAATAGTGAAAATCATCAACGAAAAGGACAGTCAACAACTTAATGAGTAAACTTTTGAATATTTAAGCTCTTCTAAATAAATATTGACAACTTGAAGAATATTGACAACCAAGGAAGTTATTAAAAACAAATGCCAGTTATCTCGGATGAAGTCATCGACATCCATGAAAAGATATTCTCAAATATTTGAGTTTATTACAGATAAGTGTTGTTGTAATTACTTGTAACCGTAAATGGGGTTATTCATTTGAATTTAGAAACCATTTGAAGGTGGGAAATTGTGGCTACGTGAAGATATTGAACCAAAAGGTTCGGAGATGTGAAGGCATGGCTAATACTACTAAAGAACTGCTTATAAGCAATTGTGTTGTGAACACTATAAATAGTGCTATTTGCGTACTGGAGAAACCCTTCCTAACAAAAAAATAAATCATGTTATCTTTCAATTCATGTATCGTGGTGATAATTATAGTTTCCAAATATCTTCTTGTCAATATTTCAGTATGTAGCTTACCTATAGTTTCCAGATACATTGTCGTCAATTCAATTTCAGCGTGTATCTTTGTTGTGTAGTTTTAGGTGCTTCATTATTGATTAAATTCTGACGTTTTATCTTTATCTTGTGTGCTTTAACGTCGAATAAATTTTGTTAAAAAATCTATCATTTTTCTTGTGTATCTATGATATTTCCTGTCCAAAATTATTACAAAATTTGCCTCCTCTAATAAAAACTGAAGAAAGACTATTTGTGAAAGGTATTTCATTGTCAAGGCAAATTCCAATGAAACAATGAATAATTACCAAATTTCCATTAACATATGGGGCATCTGGTACGGCTGGAAATGAGTATCACCCCACTCACATGAAAAGTATACTTTTAGCTAGACCAACAAGAGTTAAATTTGGAAGCTTTTCATATGGTATTAGTGAGTTGCAATCAAGATACTATCAAAAGAGAGCCCAAGAGCAAATTTGTACTATCAACGGCCATCTTTCTAGTGCGCATTTCACTATCATCAAACCTAATACATCACCATCATTATCATATGCACACTATCATCGGTGTTGATTGTGAGTGACCAAGCTGACTATCTTCAGTGACAATACTAACTGAATGACACAAGGGATTAAGATGAATGAATCTTCTATACTTATCAGTACCAAAGACTATCAAGAACACCATCTTGATTTGTCTTTACACTTAGACTATCAACGATTAGTTTCTCATCTCTGCTAATAAGCAAGATCATTGATGTCGTATAACTAATTTAAACATTTGCACCTGTCATGGCAAATGTTAAAACTCAGCGATAGTTTGGTAATCATCAAAATATCATAGGGACGTTTTCGAACAACATTAACGACACCACACCAAATCTTTGATATGAAGAATCTCTAGCACAACCATGTGTGAGATTTGGTGAGATCTCTACCAACTATTTAAAAAGTTAAACTTATTATATGAAAGCGTGGTTTAAAATTTGAATATTCTAACGCTCCTCCTCACACAGGCTAGACTTTGGCCTTAGCTTAAAGCGTGGAAATAAGTAATTGAGGAGAAAAAAAGGGGCCTTGGAAATTTTGAATTAAGAACCTATTGCTCTAATATTATGTGAAATTTGGTAGGATCACTGCTAACTATTCTATAAACTTAAGCTATTACATGAAAGCATAATTTAATATCTATATATTCTAACAGCAAATAAGAGGTGCACCTCAACATAATCACATTATGAATAAAGTTCATCTTATTCCAGCGTGTTGTAGGATAATGTGGTTCTAACACTAATTTCCATTCAATTCCAAGATCTTCATTCCCATTTCTTCTAATCCATTCTGTTTAAATATGAGCACTAGTCGGAAATTAGTGTGTCCAGACCACTTTGTTTTAGTGTGTTATCAGATAAATTGGTTCACTAATTAATAGGACATACTATTATCAAAAGTTGAGTACGATGCACCTATTTAAATGCCTGATTATAATCCATCATGCCATTGAGTGTACCAATTTTATGCATCAACCTGCATTATTTGCTATACAAGTTTATGTTACGGGATTTTAGTTCACTCTCTCGAAGAGCACTTTAGCAATGTGGGAATTGATTGTCCCGGGATCGCAATGGGCAGTGTAGTAGAAGCTCCTCGTGACAACAAAGAACGCGTCCTTCACGTCTCTATTGAAACCCCGAGTTGAATTCTGGAGCACCAGTTGCGCCAGCTCTTGCATGGCCATTTCTATCTGGTCGTTCTCGTTTCCACGTACCTTTTGGGTTTGGTGATGAGCCAACTGACGGCAGATCGTGCTGGTGAGATTGCAGAGACGGTGGTATTCAGGATGAGACGAGAGGTCATCCGACAGAAGACTGTTGCAAGCGCCGAGAGCTATCATCTGCACGAGGAGTTCCACCACTCCTTTGTACTTATCTCCTTCCTCTCCATATCCCACCAGCCACTTTTCCCACTACATAATTGATTGTTATGAATATTCCCACCAAAAAAAAAAAAAGAAAAAGGGACCACGAAAATAGGAATTTATATCTCGTTAATTGGTAAATTAGTGAATATAAATTGACTCGTACATTTAAGATGCGTGCGTGCGTGTGTGTGTGTGTGGATTGGATTTGAAAAATATGCTGTTGTTCTAATTTTAAAGATGGTATTCAGAAAACACTTACTAACATACTTCCCAAACAATTTGTGTGAATTAAACTTGAAGCTCATTGTGCATACAAAAATAGAAACGAACGATTGTAATTAGAGTGATAGATCATAACTCCTTTTTTCTCTTTGTCCAACCAAAGATCATTATGCGGATTTATATTTTAGCTGCTATATTCAATTTCATTAGTGGATTATATAGGTCTTACCGCAGCACGTAGAGGATGGCTAATGTCTTTACCACGAGCCTCCAAGACTTCCAATGAGAGCTGGTCTACGGTTCCGAGCAGAGCTGCAATGAGCCCTTCTCCTCTCTCATCCGGAATGGAGCTCCTGCAATATTCTTTTTCGACATAAGAAAGGTAATCTTCATAATCCGTTAACGGGAAAAAGAAAATGACGATAATCCAAGCGATTTTACCTTCCGCTTGTGTGCTTCTGTTTCCTGGAGAACTGCTGAAACGCGCGAAGAAAGGCTCTTCTTTGCTCACGAGTGGTTCCCTCTCCCTCCAAGTACGAGGCGATTGCATCCACCAACACCCTCGTTTTGGCCCATGCAAGTCTCTCTCCCGCCCGTTCCGGTTCGTAAATGCTTGCTGCCGCCGTAAAGTAAGAATAGAGAAGAGTTTTCCCACTTATCCCAAAGTCCACGAGTTTGCTCTCGCAATACCACCTATAAATTGCAGATCTCAATTAGTAAATTCAATTACTATATTTTTTTCACCCTTTAATTATGGTGAAATTACCCCCGAATTTTGTCCCATTCTGAGAGGTGCAAAGCTTGGCAATTGTTGTAATCCAGCTTCGCGAGCTCGAGATAGACATCGTTGTCAACGTACTCCATCCTGCCATTGGATATAGAAAGAATAAGCAAATTTTGTTAAATGTGTTTGTGTCTTTCTGTGTGAGATCACTTGTCGACCCTTTTCAAAGTTTAATAGTGGTTCACAATATTATTTAAATTTTACTGATAGTCCAAGAAAAAAGCAATTGTACCTCTAACCATTTTTTGGAAAATATAAGTACGTGCCTAATTCTGCTTGCCTCTATTTAGGTTGATAAACCCCAAACTTTGAGCTTGAGTATTATAAGGACCACGAAAGAAATTATCTGAATTCCATATCAATATAAAAATTCAACTTTGAGCATTTACTTTTGAATGATTTTATAGGACAACTACTAATTCTTTTAAAAATTTAAACTATCGAATGAATATGTGATTTAATGTTTAAATATTCTAACAATTTTCCTATCAAAATTATGTATAAATATTATGAATTCAAATGACAAAGCAACCACGGGCTTATCAGGTTCTGTGGGTCCTGAGATTAACAAATAGAAAGTGCCTGCATTCAGAATAAAAAAAAAAAATTATTTCACCTTTACTTTGAAAAAAAAAAAACTTTAGGAGTGGTACTAGCATATTAATATGTGTGCGGCTATAATTTATATAAAAGCTAGTGAATTTCTCAAATGCGAAATTAAAATGCAAATACGACACCATCCCTCCAAGACAACAAGGACATGAGAGTCTTCTGAAGATAAGAAGAAAGGAAAGAACGAAAATGACATGAGAGCGTGAGGTGAAATTGGTGGGTTAAGGGTTGACTATTCTTTTTTTCTCTTTATTTAATTTCCGAAGAAAGTGGGAATTATTATTATAACTAACAAGGGCAACAATAAATAAAGATAACAACAGAGAGAAGAACCTGTAGAGAGTCTTGCCAATCCAAACGTCGTTTCGGCCGCCACACTGGTCTATGTAAAATCTCGACTCCACGCGAGGTAAGTTTGCATACCATGGAACATCCAGAGCGTATCCCACCTTTAGAAGAATAATCTACTTAACTATTTTCGGAAAAATCTATTTAATTATTTCCTTTAATGTCAAATGAAAGAAAATAGATTGTGGCAAGATGATAAAGGTAGTTTGGGGCTTTTAAGTTAATTAAAGCCACGGATTTTTGCAATTTCATGGTGAAATAGAGTTCTCTCTAGTGAACCTAGACACATAGTAATTTGCATGCCAATTGTACCGTCATTCTGTCCGAGATGAAAAGCTAGCATAGTGTGTAATGGTTGATCCGACAATGGTACGTCTAGCATCTCAGAATGGAGTTAATATAACAGTCAGTAATTTCACGTCAAAGTAATGAAAATAGAATCCCGTAAATCGAATAGCACATAAGATAGCCTGACAAAATTCAAAGAGTAATGTCCATACCTCGCCGGGTAAGTCCTTGGTTATGATCCACTTATCGAATTAGCTCGTTAGCTTCTTGTTTCCGTCTCAGAAACTTCGCCGCATGTCTGTTCGCATCCTCAAGGATTTTCTCTCCCGGGAAGATCAATTCAGAGGCCTTATACAGATTCAACATTCCGGTGACCGGCTCTATTAACTGCCCCATGAAGCTGAAGAACTCGTTCCCGCTCTTAAAGTTTTCAAACACCTCTAACGACACCGAATGGAGTATAAAACATAATTATTCCGCCAACTATTGATACAAGAAAAAGAAAAGAAACGAAGAAGGAGCTGACAAGTACCAGCAGACACTTCATAGCCATGGAGTCTCAAGAGCTTGAATCCCATGGAAGTATCATCAATATCAGCCACATTCGAATTTCTTGCCCAGCAGATCCCTTTATCACTCCAATATCTGATACAATATTTGTCTTATAGATTGAACTCGGTTTCATTATGTGAATTTGCTATCTGAATTTGACATAATTAACCCGAGAATTTGTGGCTGGATGTATAGATTTTGGAAGTGTGACAAAAGCTTCAATGATTAAATTCAGCATTCGTTTCTTATCTTTAGCCATGTCTCGAATGCTCAAAAACTACCAATTTCAATTAATATTTCAAATACTTCTCCGTTTTGGCTTTATGAAAGGTATATTTTTTGGCTTTTCCTCCACAGTGAAACATGAAATAGTTTGACATGACTTGAAATATATGTGACTTGCATTTTAGATATGTGTTTCATCATATTTGATTCAAGTATGAAATGAGTTATAAGCAGATAGATACTCAAGAGTAAAAAGTTATTCCAAGCACGGTACGAGTTGCACAAGTAGTCTAGCATTTTTTTTTCGTACCTATAAACGTAGCTCATGCATTCTTTGATCTCTTCCTTGAAGTACCTAGAGACTCCAAGTCGCTGCAAGCGGTCAACGGCCCACAGATGCTCGAACAAGTCAACCGGATACACATTTGGAACTAAACGAAGTTTAGAGAAAGAAAAGAATAAAAAGGAAAAGTCACTTTCTAAAGTTGATAATTAGTGACATCAGCAACTTCAAAGAGCTCATCAAGTGTTACGTTAGGGAAGATAAGTTAAAATTAGCGACTTTTTATTATTATTATTAATTAAGACTTGTGGACAAGTGACCTTTTTTTTTTTAATATATATATTTGAGCTTTTTTAATTAATACATCAATCATGACCTCATATGATCACCTCCTAACCAAAAGTTAGCTACCGATAATGATCGGTAGGGGTGAGTATGGTTTTAGAGTAGAACCGAGAATTGGATCTATTAGAATTGGCCCAAATCCTGTTTCTAGAAAATGTAGGATAAATTTCAGGTTCCAAAAATAAGGGAGCCTGATCGATGGGTAGCAATCTGGAACAAATTTTCATGTTTTCTTATTTTATGTCTTTATGTAATCATGTTTTTCTTATTTTGTGTCTTTGTGTCCATGATGTCCAATTATGAGTATCTAATCTAAAACCATTGGTTTAAGCTTTCATGTCTAGCCATATCTATAGCTAAGATTTTTACTTTGTTAATATTTCATAATTTTCGTGTGTCTAAGTATAAATTGTGATTCATGAATTATAACAAATGGTATTCATTAGTAATAATGATTCACAACAATTATATAATTAAGAGTATAGTTAGAACCTGATTAGACGCTAAAACCAACCCTAAAACCTATAATATGATAGTTTTTTAAGGTTCTTAGGTATGCAGGATAGGTTTTAAGTTCTTGAGGATGTGAGGTAGGTTTTAGGTTCAAGAAATTATGAAATTTGTTCCAATAGGTAGACTTTAGATTTCAAATGAAATTTAGACGGAACTTGAAACCGCCCCTTAATGATAGATAATTTCACAAAACAAAAGTGGTGTTGGTACTACTTCTTAACAGTCTTATTGGCGAATCAATGAGAATAATTAATCAAGTTTAGAAATATAAAGTAAACTGCAATTAATTGAAAAAGTTGACTACCTCCTCCATGGAATCTTTGGACAGTTCTGCTTAAATAATTCAAGCAATTCAAATCCCTGGTTTGCAAGAATGCAAATGCAGTTGCGGAGGGAGAGAACAAGAATGACCCATCTGCGTTCTTCAATTTTAGTAGCTTTTCCCACTTCAATTCCTTCATTCCTTCCAAGCTGTGGAGGAGACTTGTGGGCACTTGGTGCAATACGTCACTTGGTATCCTTTGTTTTTTTTTTTTTTACCCCGGGGGTTGGGGGGAATCACAACCAGAGCACAGCATTATTATTACCCCCAACATTTACTAAAGCAAACCCGAAATGGGCGATCTTGCTTTGAGAGGAATAAATAAGCTAAAGACAATTATCACTAGTAGAAGCTTTGAGCTCCATAATTTTTGCATTAAATTTCTTACTTGTTGAGCTTCGTATTCCTGTTCGCGTATATCTCTCGAAAGACTGGAGAGTCGTCGCATATCTCAATCTCCAATTTCCAAGCAGTCTCGATAAGCGAAGGAAAAGTAACTTCGAACCCAATGGACACGTGTTCGGGCTTCTCCTCTGCGAGTTTAGATATGTTGTCTTTGAAGAATGACATTCCTGTTGAAATCACGAGATTGAAAATTAATAATATATCCCAAGATGAGAACAGTTGTTTCTGTCGATGCAAGTTGTCCAAAATTACAAGTCAACAACTTTGAGGAAAGATACTTTTTTTTTTTTCGATAAAAGGGAAATTTCTCACAGCCCCATGTAAGTAACCATTTATGGATTTCAAATGCATAAACAGCGATGGAGATTTTCCTTTTCCTTTGATTGTAAATGAAAAGTTCATGATATGGAAGGAAAAATAAAAAAAAGAAGAAAAGAATTGCCAAGAACAAAATATGGTTAGGCGCACCTTTATCGCATTTATCAGGATGGATCTTCCAGTACTTTAGAGCTACGACACAGGCCAAGGTGTTGAGGATCCGATCATGGGGAAAGAAGAGGAGATCGTCACCCCAAGAACCGTCGGGATGCTGATTGTTTGCGATCCATTGAAGAGCTTCCGGGAACTGAGGGTTACTGCTCCCGCCGACATCCTCTACAAGAGCAACCCAAGCTGTGTCGTAGGCCGACGTACTTATTTTTCCATCACTCATCGACCAAAACATCAACTTGATTGCTTTGACTCGTTCCTCGATCTCACTCGATGGAGAAGCAACCTTCGTGAAGAGAGAAAGATCATGTGGTAAATATCATACAACACAATGACAGATGTTGAGTATTTGGTCATGCTAATTTTTTTTTTTTAGGTTATTAGAAAGATTATGTCCGGATTGATGCATGATATCACCTCAACATCTAACTTAATGTATTTGTTATGTCAGAACGATCAATCGCAGTTGTTTTCTTCCAAATTTACATCGAAATTGACTGAAGTAATTCTAGTTGTGCAAAATGGCAAGAGCAAAATATTACCTTGACCCTTTCAACTCCTAGGTCATCCTCCCCAATCTCTTGCCACTTCATAATAGGCACGTCATTTTCTGCGCGCGACGTCCCATGTCAAGCCCGGAAAGGTCTCACAAACTTTATTCTTTTATTACAGATGTTATCATTTGACTGTCATTTTCCTTACATTATGTTATATTGATGTGGTTAATTAGTTAAAAAGCAAAAGAAATATAATGAGGTGGGCATGAGGAGTGTACCCTCTAGAGGTTCCGATGTGGAGTTACATCTGGGGCGAATATTGAGGTGAAGTCGCTTGTCGTTGTTTACAAAAGGCCAAACTCCTGCAACGTTTTTCAACTTTCGATCGATTAGTGTTTGGTGGGGATGTGTCGGTCATTCCCCTCATTTGTTTGTATTTATTTACCTTTACATAGAAGGAATTTGACATAAATATTAAAAAAAAGAAAATTAAAAGAACACTTGATGACATGTGTTAAAAGTAAATGAACGCTTGATGACGTGTATTAAAAGTAAACGAACGCTTGATGACATGTATTAAAAGTAAACGAACGCTTGATGACATGTATTAAAAGTAAATGAACACTTGATGGCATATGTTAAAAGTAAAAAAGCGCTTGATGACATGTGTTAAAAGTAAAAGACTGCTTGATGACATGTGTTAAAAGTAAAAAAACACTCGATAGCATGTATTACCTTGAAATATTATTGTACATCGCTTGATAATGAGTCGTATATATTTTTTATATTCATATATTTTCCTTTCACCTATCGATTTAGGTTTTTGGGTTTCGTGTATGCGCATCCATCCTTGTTAGTAAAACTTTCTCTGTGATTTCGCTCTTTATTGAGACATTCAACAAACCTCCCAGAAATACGTCTCTCGTATATAAGCTAGCTCTCTCTCTGTCTCAGTTATGAGACGGATGAATTAATTCGGAAAAAAAAAAAAAAAAAGGATGAGAGTTGATGAAGAAAGATGCCAATTCTTTTAGGCATGAGAAGGCCAAAAACTAATGCTGATCTGCAAAAGGGATGGCTCATCAAAAGCATACATGGCGCCCACAAGTTGACTCCTCACACACAAGAGGACGACGACGACTGACTTACCCTGAAGATGGAAAAGCTTGGTGGTGGAACCTGGAGCGAGACTGGAGGAAGAGCAACATTTTGCAGGAGAGAGAGCGGACAGAGAGAGGAAGAGATGAGAGGACATGTTCATGTGACAATAATGTTGTTAGAGTTGGTGTTGTCGTAATTGCTGTCGTTGTTTGATGCAGTGAAAGGTATAAATAGGGGGAAGGAGGGCAAGAGAGTGGGAAGGATGAAGCAGAAGTGGCTTCCCGACAGATTCCCGCTACTGACTGGATAGTACCAAAAATGAATTTCATAAATTAGGTAGAGCCCGGAAGTACAAAGAAGGCCGCGAAAGCCCACTGGGCATGATGCACTCGCGGCCTCCATTCCAGTTCCGTTCGGTCGTCTCCGTGCACGACGTGACAACCGATGAACGACGCTCCATCGCGTGCTCGCCCGGACTCCCGCGGCCACAGGCAACTGAACGGAACGAGGTCGTGACCGAAACCCTTATTAAGATCATTCATAGGTGCGCACGCCATTGGAATCCCTCAGATCACGGAAAGAGGACGACATGTCTAGTGGTTGGATTAGCGATGCGAATCGATTTTGAAGTTGATGGATATCGACGAATCTATTGGAACATGAGACAAGTGTGTTTATTGTGATTTTTCCAATTCAATCCTAAATCTTTTGCAATCGTACCAATTCAATTCAGGCCAATTTTAGTCAACTTGATCTAACATAGATAATTTTTAATAATATTTTATTCTTTTGGATTTTTCTTTTCTTTTTCTTTTTTCTCTTTCTCTTTCACTTCTTGCTTCTTTTTCCTTCATTCCCTATGATGGCCAGTGAGGCTCATTGGCCATTGGGCGAGAGTCGTGAGCGAGGTGGCTTTGCCTAGCTTTGGGCAAGGCCAGCCTTGCCATGGTGACCTTGCCCACAGCTAGTGAGGGCCCCTTTGCTCGCAACTGACCTTGCCCAGATTAGGGTGAGGCTAGGCAACGGTTGGGATCCTCATAGAAGCCTCATTAGCCACCATGGGGAAAAAAGGAAAAAGAAGGAAGAAGAGAAAGAGAAAGAGAAAAGAATAAATAAAAATGAAAATAAAATAAAATATTATTAAAAATTGTTTACGTCAGCATGATTAGCTGAAATTGACTAGATGGATTGAATTGGCATCATTACAAAAGGTTTAAGACTGAATTTACACAATTGCAATAAATTTGAAAGGTCTCTTTCCTTTGAAGTTCCTTCCTTTTCTAGCCATTCATTGAAGCTTTTTAACCATGAGCGCAATTTCCTCGCCGTCTTCATTGTCATCGTCTAACTCTAAATCATCAAAGTCAATATTAGATTTCTTCACCGCTCAAACGTTCTTCTTCATAGGATTGAATTGTTCCCACGAATTCATCCATAGAGAGAGGTGATATTCTCTAAGTTTCTCATATAGATGTCTTAATGTTGTTCCACTCCTTTGACAGTCCTCAAAAAATCTTGTTCACTTTCATAGGATCTTATACGGGTTGCTCTTGATATGCTAGTTCATTGGCAATGTTAGTAAATCTACTGAATATGTTAGTTATGGATTCTTCAAGTTTCATCTCGAAGGCTTTGTATTGCTAGAAAAGAATGTTTATCTTCGTCTCCTTAACCCTATCAATTCTTTCATATGTCACTTGTAACTTGTCCCAAATTTCTTTCATTGATTCACATGAGGAAATTCGATTATATTTAGAAGAAAATAATGCACAATATAAGAAATAAACTGCTTTAGCATTTGTCGCGACCAATTTTTCAGGGGGTGAATCATCTGGGGTTTGGCTAATGGATTGTTAAGCCTAGACTTAACTCGGACTCTCCCAAGCTCATACCAATTCGCGACTTAGGTTCAAATTTTTAACGTGCAATTGATTTTTAATTAGGAGTCGCCACTAATCTATTTTCGGTGGGTCGATTAGAAACCCAAGTAAAGTAACGGGAGTTTTACTTTACTTCTCCGAACCAGAGACTATGGGTACGGGGACTTGGTTACACTAGATTTCTCTAATGCCCTTTCGGTACCATTCTTTTTTCTTAAAAATGTTTTTTTGCAGACAGCTTAAATTGATTTTAAATCTAATTCCCTAACATGTGAGGCGATCATGTGGGTGCGCAATCCATCAATTTAACACCCAAGAAAGCAATGAATAAATTGCAAACTTATCTCAAAGCAACGAAAGCATATGCGATGTTAAAATCCACATCAACAACTCTAGATATGGTTTCTAATTAACACGCAATTTCATTTTTTCTTTTCACTTAATTGATGAAAATCATGCAATATGCGATGCAACATTAACTAAATGACTTAATTCTAATGACATGTAATTTCTAATTAAATTAATATAGCAAAAAAAAACACTAAATGACGTGCATTTCATGAATGTAATTCTATATGACATGCGCATGATTTTTTTATTTTTTATTTTATAAAAACTCGGAATTCAAATTACTAAAAAATAAAAATCTAACTAAAGTGAGATATTATCTATTTTAAGTTAGGAATAGACTAATCTAAATCCTATCTTAATTGAGAAAATTATCTCATCATGCAATTTAATTCAAAAGATTTTATCTAACCTAGATACCATCTAAACATGCATTCAAAAGATCTAACTAACCTATCATGCAATTAATTCTAATTTAGATGGAATGCAAATGCAATCTTTTTTTTTTTTTTTTTTTTTTTTTTTTGTATTTTTGGGATAAATAAAGCAATTAAAAGATAAGCACCAAATCATTCGCGGTCATCAAAGATATTTTCCATCGTTCGAATTTAGAAACGATATCTAATCAAACTTGATTATTTCGCTAATAAAATCAATAAATTGGTCTTAAGCCTTAAAGATCAAGATATCAATTTTATTCCCGCGTGATTAATTATTCCATCTAAAGCCTTATAAATGGAATTAAAAAATCAAAATACGGTTGCGGATTAGGCAATAAACCCTAACTGGAAAGATGCCGATCATTCAAATATGCACGTAAGATATCGAAAGGCATGCATTAGGCAATAAAATATCAAAATCAAATTTGGATAAAATAATTACCTAATGCTGCAAGTATTATTGCCAAATTTGAGCTCGACGGAATCGGCTCGACAACAAGCTCGACGGAATCGCCAGAAGAGTTGTTAGACACGTCTAGGGATTCCGACGTGTTGATAATGTAACGAGTGATTTTCCGTTGATCCACGAATGAACCCAACGTCACTTTCTTCTTTTTCTTTTATATTCCACATGGTCAGTCCCTTGAGAACTCACAGCCGATTCTCCAAATCTCACCCTCACGGAGAGACAAATTCCACCACTTCCCCTTTAGTTTGTCTTTCCTCTTTTTTTATTCCTATTCAAGATATCATAACCCAGAATTCTCCATGTGGGCGTGCCAGGTGCCTTGGTGCCCCAATTTTCTCTTACATTATACATGGGATGAGAACGCCATCTGCTCGTTGGAGGCAGCCATCGAAAATTAAATAGATGAAGATGCTGGATGAGGACCACGAGAAACGGTGATTCAGATAGATGACGACTAGAGCTTGGTGGACACGGCTGCAATGTTGGGCAAGGAACAAAACAATCGGCAAAATCAGATTGCCCCAGGAATGGGGAAAAAGATTTGAGTTTACTAGATGGACGCCAGGGACTGCTAAGCTGCGATGAGGGCTGCTGTTAAGTCAAGAAACAACATCGGACGAGGCCTTGTTGGTGCCGTTGGAATCTCCGCAACTATTCTTCCCGGAACGTGTCAGCAAAGAGCAACAACTCGTCAAAAGCCTGCAAAAGAAGAACAGCGGCAGTAGAAGGGCGAGGATGAGCTGCTGTTCGAGGTGGTATCGTGTCGACAGGCAAGCCGACGAGAAAGCGAGGGGTGGTGTGAGGCCACGGCAACCGGGGGATATTGTGTTCTTGTCCACTCTGTTCAGAACGTCCCACCCAACGTCGCTCTCACTAACGATTTTGCTATGGTGGCCGGGTCCTCAATGTATTGTGTGGCCTCCCCTTTTATATGCATGCACGAAGCCCCCCATCAAGGAAAGAAAATGTGGTAAAACATTACAAATTTTTGCTTTTGTTTTTCTTTCCTTCCTGAGGTGCGCTCAAAATCTACGGCTTTCACGTTTTCAAACGAAGAATATATCACGCCATGTACGCTCCTTGCTGATATATTGCATGAATATATAAAACGTCGACTACCATATCATCCTTTCTTTTTTATCCCTTTTTCATTGGTCAAATTTTCCTTTTATGCTCTTGAATGAATATTGACACAATATTTCTTTTGGTCTTGTTCCGATTGTGAATTTTCCTCCAAATATTTGACAAAGACATTCATTTCTTGTTTGAAATAAAGAAATATCACATCGAAGAATAAAATGCCTTCATATCTAGCAAGCTTAAAACCATTCGTTTGAGTCCATTCACCACCATCAATCCAATGCGAATGCTATAAATAAAAAATGAATGCACCTAAAATTATATGCTAAGCAATATTATTATTTTTTTAGGGCTTAAAAATTAATCCCTAATTTTCTATGCAATAAATGACTAAATGGATTACCCAAAATTTAGGTGTCAACAGCATTTAATACTTCTTTTTTTTTTCTTTTTTTTTTTTTTTATGTCCACATCAAATAAGATTGAGACTTCTAGTTTTTTGCATTATTCTTTGAACAAAGAAGTTTCAAGATTTATGCCTTTCAGAACAACGTCCCACTCCAAGGGATCCTCGGATCTGATGAATGCTTTCATCTTGTTCTTCCAGATGTTATAATATTTTCCATCGAAGTACGGAGGTCTTGTATCACTCTATCCTTTCATCAATCTTGATGCAATATTACTAGCCATAAAAAGATTGTTAACTCATAAGTAATAAAGCACTTCAATAAAGAGTAACCGAGCTCTGATACCAATTACTCTGGCTAAAACCATAACCTAGAGAAAGTGAATAGGTGATATTGCGGCAATGAAAGAATTTAAACTAATATTGTAGCAAAGCAACTTCTAGTGATAGAAAGAGTGGCGGTTAGGTCTTACCGGTATGTAATTCTATTACAATTAATAATAAAGAGAGTAAGCGATAAAGAATTGTACACAAAAGATTATAGTGGCTTGGCTTTTACAACCCTATGTCTACTCTCCCGTGCTAACAATTGGCTAGATTGCACTATGAAGAACCAATTAAAGGTTACAAGACCGCACAAGCTCATGTGAATAACTCCTCACATACTCTCAACCTCTAAATGATTACATAATGTCGCTCACAGAGATGAATGTATAAGATCATAAATCACTATTTTGACATTGGAATCAAAAGCTTCAATTCTCTTGAATGCGATAATTCTTTCAACTTTGAGACCTCCTCTTATACTCCTCTCATTCCAAGTTAACGTTGAATATATTTTCAAGAGGATTATCTAGCCAATCTACCCATTGGCCTGGATCTCGCTTAGAAGGTCTAATTGCTTCAAGATCGCCTAGGATGATACTTTCCATAGATTCTACCACCTATACAGCAGTTTGGCTTTCCATAAGTCGAATGCTTCAATTTGGAAAGAATGTTTCATCTCAAGTATATCGTTATGGAAAGTCAAATCTCATAAAGATATTTGGAAAATTTCCTTTTGGAATTCCTTATATATAAGGTAAGAAATGCAACTAATCGCCATAAACCGTTGCACGAGTATATAGCCTACTTCCTAACTTGTTGATTGAACAAATAAGGAAGAAATGATTAAGCTGCAACTTTGGTTCTAATTAATAACATTTAATTATTTTTCATATGACTTTCCACCTGAAAAATATTTATCATTAGAATCGAAGTCTTTATTTAGGATAAGTTTTGTCATTCTTCAAAATTGCTTTAGAGAATATTATCTCAACATACTGCACAAAAAGGTGGTGATTCGGAAATTGAAATTGTTGTTCAAGAGGATGAGAGGAGAATAGACAGGACAATGGCTGTTGATTTCTCATTATATCACGCACCAATGCGAGATTTCTTTTTTACCGACCCCCTCACACGTGCACCTCACTGGATCTTCCATATGCGTGTGAGCTGCCTAAGTTAGGCCTGTTATCCCTCAATACTAGCATCCTTGTTCACCAGAATTATTTTACATCAAAAGGCACACCAAAGGCGACAGCTCATTCACCTTGGCGCCTAGGGCCCGATTCATTATTGTCACGCTGGCTTCCATGAGTGACAAATTATATTTGTTGCCTCCGGTCGCCCTTGGTGATAAAATGAAAGAATTCCAACGCGACGAAGCGAACACAACAAACGGTCCATGATAAAAATTTCGCGTCACCTTCAATTTACTTAAGAAAGTTTGCTACAACCTGGTGTTGGACAATTGCTGCTAGGCTGAAAGAACCATTTTCAATCCCAGTCAGAACGAATCGAACGTGCATGGCTCGTTTAATTCTCAGCTTAGAAACCGGTTCCGATTGCAACTAGCGCTTACGAGAAATCTTGGCATCTTCCTCACTCTCTCTTTTTTTTTTAATCTTTTGTTTGCATTTATCGAAACCTTATTGGAGGAATCAGCGTATTCCGGTGATGTTTCGAGATTCAGGCGTGTGAACTATGACATGACAACACTCATAAGCAAAAAAGGAGTTTATTCCAGGTCGTTGCAATCTGCATTAAAATCGAGTGGCATGAAACAAAGCCGTCCTTTTCTTAATTTAATTTTCTCTTTTACAAGTGGACTCATGTGATTTTCTTGTTACAGCTCAATCGGATCCTTTCTCGGCAAAATGATGCCTGTATGGTAACATCCAGAGTCAGGCGCCCGCACTGGTCGCGCTTTTACTTGATGAAAGAAAAAGGGCTGTTAGTCTTTTGATTATTCTATCATGGCAACTGTACCTTTGCCCCGAGTTACCAAACGCGAGTGAGCTTCAGAAAGTAGAGGTTCGGCATCCACGTTGGAAGGAAGGAAATCATGTGATGCTTATATCACGCGATGTGCCGAAATTATGATCAAGTCTCATCATTTTTCAGGCATGAGCATCAATTTGTCATTCAGTTCGCGTGATGATCGACAACATTTGCGTGGTTCGGTCATATCGGGCCAATTCGTTGCACGACACAAGCCTCTCATAATACAATTTTTCCTGAGGCTGGTGCCTCTAGTTGCCTTTCACTAAGTCTAAGCGGACATAGAACTTGCGCTTTGGGATATGATTACAATACTAAAATTATAAGAAAGGTAAATATGAGTACCTTAGTATCATCAATTCCCACAACTAATCAAAAGTCACAATCGAAGATGACATTTTAGCAGAGAATCTTTCCTTTCCTGTCTCCAAGCATGCCAAACCAAGAATTCCTTCCGGTTCACATGAGAAGTATCATGACTGAGAGCCTCGGCCAGCCTTCGTTCTTTTCTTTCTTCCTCGGCCCGCCCAGGCCCTACGCAGAGTTTTAGTTTTGGTTTGGATTTCAGGTATGGGATGTGTTTGTGGGTCTTACTTAAAAAGGACCAATGACATCTGAGAGTCCGACCTTTTTTATGCTTTACCGTCAGATATCTAAATTATTCTCTTGTTCGATCGAGTGCCTCAACTTTTTGGATTGAGCTTATTGTACTTTAGCTAGTACGTCCATAATGGGGTGCAATTAGAACGCACCGTTTCATCTTGATACGTTACGATGGAAAGACACTATTGAAAGGGTATGAAGGGAGATGTATAAAAGCCATTTGAAGACAACCGTTGATTGTTGTTGTTGGTAGAACATACGTACCAAATTTCTCTCCCTTTCCATCAAAGAAGAAGAAGGCATTCCATTTCGGTTTTACAAGAACGATCGGCATTTACGCTGTGGAAATCGAATGCTTTCCTTGTGATTGTATTCAGACCAAGGTAAAGTAATTTTGTTCGTGATTCATCCACAATTCAACATTCGTTCCAGGGTTAATTGTTGTTTGCGCATCGGATAAAGGTAAGTCGTCTTCCGTCGACCAGAAATCCTACATTGGTATCAGAGCCCGGTTGTGGTTTTTGCCTTATTTTTTCATCGAATTTTCTTGTTTACCATTTGATATCGAGATCAAGAGTATGATATCTACACTAGTTGGATGTTTATTAATCGGAATTGCTATATGAATTGTCGAAAAATGAACCGAAGTGAAGAACGGGTTTAGGGTAGCGTACACCTGTACGGTTTTGGCGATTTTTTTAAATATTTTTTCAGCCAAAATCATCTTTTGAATATACGGAGTGAAAGTACTCGTCGAGACGAGTCTGACGATGGGTAGATCGCCATCGGAGGACGCCAAACGTGCCCACACGCACGGCTAGAAGCCGCTACGCGTGGGCCTCACGCGCCTCACGCACTGGGGACGCCAACGTGTGCGCAACACGCTCTGGTTGGCGAACCAACGCATGCTGACGTCATGGATGACGTCATCGATGACATCACTGACTATAGCGGTGACCGGCCGGCGACTCGACCCGTTGACCCGACCCGTTGACCGTTGACCGGTCAACCGTTGGACCGGTCGGATTGGTCAAGAGCCGTTGGGCTCGCTGGTGCGTACACCACACGCGCCGTGCACTTAGGCGGCGCGTGTGGGTGCGTGCAAGCTCCGATTGGAGTGTGGTCGAAGGCGTTGGGTTCGTATGGATGTACTCTACGATGTGGTATAATTATTTTTTATTTTTGAATTTTTTAAAGGTATGAAAATGTGTAGGGAACCCTAAGTACACGTATTTTTGGGGGTTTAATGCATAGTTTATTTATTTTTAGCTTGTATTTTCTTATGTTTTAGGAAATACAGTAGCTAGCCTATATGGAAGTGATGTCATATATGCTATGTAGAGCTTGGTTCGATGGTAGCATGTATATAGTTTAATATACTTGCAGCTTGGTTCAATGGTAGCATATATATAGTTTAATATACTTGCATTTTTCTAGTTTTAAGAAAATTTGAACAATGGTAGAAAATCCTTATTTTTCCATTTCATGTTGAATTGCGGTTTTGATTATAGTTGCAGCATGATTGTTTGTTGTATGTTGTTTATATCATGCTATACTTTTGTGTTAATGGAAAAATGTAGAAATTACATGAGGTCATGTAATTATTTTTCCTAGTGGGAGTTCATAGGTTGGTAGAATTCAAAGGAGCTCTCATCTAGAACTTAAAATTTGCACAAATTAAACTAATTAATGATAATAGAACAATTGTACATAGAAGTTGATTGGGAACATAGTGAATTTTTGTTTCTGTGACTTTTGTTGAATTATCATTAATTTAGTTTGTCTTTTCTGCAAATTAAATGTGTGTTACTCTAAAAAATGTGCTAGAGTTGATTCTGCGTCTATTATGTCAATGTGGTATAGCAATTGATTATGGCTTCGGCATCCAAGACCATTGTGGCTAATCTCAATAAGGGTGAGAAGCTGAACGGTGACAATTATGATATTTGGCACCAAGAGGTTCAGTACATCCTTGAGGAGTAAGAGGTTTTGGAAACCCTCAACCACACCATGGATGAACTTGAGCATGGAACTTCAACTCAACACATGAGAGATCTAGAAGCTTATCAAGCTTAGAAAAAGAAGAATAGCATTGCTCGCATCACGTTGCTAAGCTGTATGCAAGATGATCTCATGTGTGAGTTTGAAAGTTATGATAAAACTCAAACAATGTGGGTTGCCTTAAAAGATAAGTTTGGGGGTACATCTGCTACTAAATTGAGGAGACTCACCATCAAGTTTGACACATACCGAAAGCACTCAAATGTAACGATGAGGCAGCATCTTCGGGAGATGTCAAATATGATTCGTGAGCTGAAGTCGGCAGGTCACTCCTTTACTGATGAACAGCAAGTTCGGGCTATTATAAGGTCTTTTCTTGACAATTGGGAGCATATGAAGATCAATATGATGCATAATGAGAATATTGTCACTTTTGATGATATAGCGCATCATTTGGAATTAGAGGATGAGCGTCTAGAGGCTGCAAGATCTTCTACCCATGCTCATGTTGCTGAATCGAGTTCGCGCAAAGTTTCGGGCTTCAAGCGCAAAATGAATTCTCAATTTAACAACAAAGGGAAGAAGACTGATCAGGCACCTAAAAGGGCTAAGACCTTCCAACGCAAGAAGTGTGGTGGGAAGAAGGATAAGGCCAAGATGAAGTGCTATAATTGTGGCAAGATGGGTCACTTTGCTCATGAATGCACTGAGCCGAAAGAGGTATCCTATTACTCCATTACTTTAAGTAATGCTTTTGTTTCTAGTACTGTAATGCTTGCTGAATCTCATCTAATGTGAACTGTAGACTCAGGAGCAACAGACCACGTAGCTAGAAATCGAGAAGCATTTGTGGAGTATCGTCGGATACAGCTTGGAAGAAAATGGATATATGTTGGGAATAACTCAAGAATTGAAGTGAAGGATATCGGCACATGTAAATTAATTTTACGTGGTGGTCGAAGCCTATTCCTACATGATATCCTCTATGCTCCGGATATTCGACGAAATTTGGTCTCCGTAGTTGTTCTTCTTAGCCTAGGTTATGTATTAAATTTTCATAGTGATTGTGTTGACATTTTGTATAGAACAGTTTATTATGGTTCAGGTCATGTATCGAATGGTTTTATGGTGTTAGACATTGATTATGATCAGTACAATGTTAATGCTAATGGTTGTTTTTCTTTAATTGTATCTTCTAGTAATGTTGAGATTGATGCAAGTACTTGGCATGCTAGATTAGGTCACATTGGATTGCAAAGAATGCAAAGATTAGCTAGAGAATGCCTTTTAGGGTCACTCACTAATGTTAATCTACCCGTATGTGAACATTGTCTAGCGGGAAAAGCAACTAGAAAACCATTTCGTAAAGGGAATAGAGCTGAATTTCCATTGCAACTCATACATTCTGACATTTGTGGTCCTTTGAATATGAAGGCAAGGCATGGAGCATCATATTTCATCATTTTCATAGATGACTTCACGCGTTTCGGTTATGTCTTTCTAATCTCCCATAAGTCAAAAGCATTAGACTGCTTTAGACGATATATAATGATGGTAGAGAATCAGTTGAACAAAACGATAAAGGCATTGAGAACCAATTGTGGATGTGAGTATCTATCGAAGCAATTCAAGACTCTTTGTGATAAAAAGGGAATTGTACGACAATTGACTATTCCTAGTACTCCACAACAAAATGGGGTAGCTGAGAGAAGGAATAGAACCCTATTGGAAATTATTAGGTCTATGATGATGCAAACAAATTTACCTATCTCCTATTAGGGAGATGCATTATTGATTGTTGCCTATGTACTTAACCGAGTGCCCTCAAAATCGATCACTTTCACCCCTTATGAATTATGGACTGGTAGAAAACCAAATTTAAGTAGTCTACTTTCATGGGGATGTGCAACTTACGTTTATGATTCTTCCCATAAATATGGCAAATTTGGTCTTTGAGGAAAAAAAAAATGTATCTTTATAAGATATTATGAACACTCAAAAGGGTACGTGTTCATAGGTAAACAAGCTGATGGAAATGTGACCGAAATGGAGTCACGAGATGTCACATTCTTGGAGAACGATTTTCCTAGTAGAGGTGAGATTGATAAGGATTTCCAATTATATGAGATGGAAGATTTTAATAACACACCCACTAATGTTGTAGAGGGAAATTAAGATTTACCTCAACATACAAGACCTAGTAGGCGTGTTGCATCATCTAGCGAATTGAATTCAAGAGAAATTCAGTTGCGTAAAAATAATCGTAAAAGCATTCCTCGTCGTCATTTTGAGATTGAAATGGAATCATTTATGATTGCTCAGAAAGACGATGTCGAGCCTAAGACTGTTCAAAAGGCTCTCTCATCCTCTGATAAGGAAGAATGGAGAAAAGCTTTGGAAGATAAGATTGAGTCAATGAGAGCAAATCATGTCTGGGACTTAGTCAATCTATCACCAAATCGTAAGGCCATTAGAAACAAATGGATCTTTAAGATTAAGCGAAGGGCGGATGAATCCATTGAAAAGTATGAAGCTCGTCTTGTGGTGAAAGGTTATACTCAACAAGAGGGTATAGATTATGAGGAAACTTTTTCCCAATTATAAGGTTTGCCTCAATACACCTTATTCTAGCCATCGTCGTACATTTGGACCTTGAATTACATAAAATGGATGTAAAGACGGCATTTCTCAATGGAGAACTAGATGAGAAAATCTATATGAAGCAACCAATGGGTTTCATAGCTAAAGGTCAAGAGCATAAATTTGCAAGCTCCATCGCTCAATATATGGCCTTAAGCAATCATCTAGATAGTGGTATCTTCGTTTTCATCGAGCCATAACAACTTTTGGTTTCACGATGATCAAAGAAGATCACTGTGTATATGTCAAGCGGTCCGAAGATAAATTTATGATTTTATCACTTTATGTGGACGATATTTTGTTATCTGAAAATGACAAGGTTTTGGTTATCGCCATAAAAGAATAGTTGTCCTCCAATTTTGAAATGAAGGACATGGGAGAAGCTGCTTATATATTAGGAGTTAAGATCGAAAGAGATCGATCAATGAAACTCTTTATTTTATCACAAGAGTCTTATATTTTGAAGATTCTTGAACGTTTTAATATGCAACACTGTAATCCCATTGATACCCTTGTCATGCAAGGTGAAGGCCTAAGTACTGAGATGTGTCTTAAGACTCTAGAAGAAATTAAAATAATGGAAATTGTTCCTTACGCTAGTGCGGTCGGAAGTTTGATGTATGCTATGATGTGTACTCGACCCGACATATGTTATGCCGTAGGATTGGTGAGCCGGTATCAATCAAATCCCGGTCAAGCACATTGGAAAGCAGTAAAGAAGATCCCGAGATACTTGAAAGGCACTATGGACTATCGACTTTGTTACCAAGGGAATGATTTACGCCTATTTGGTTATTCAGATGTTGATTGGGGTGGAGACCTAAATGAGCGTAAATCGACTTCTAGATATGCGTTCTTACTCAATGGAGGTGCAATTTCTTGGAATCGTAAGAAACAAACATGCACAGCCTTGTCTACTATGGAGGCAGAATTTATTGCATGTTCTGCAACAGTACAAGAAGTAATATGGTTAAAACGTTTCTTCGAAAATTTAGCCACTATCACTAAGGTTCCAAGACCGGTGACAGTTTATTGTGATAGTCAAACAGCCATTACCTATGTGAAAGATCCCAAGTATCATGGAAGGACGAAGCATATTGACATAAAGAACAACTTCATCAGAGATATTATAGCGCAGAAAGAAGTGATTCTACAATACATTTACGAAGGCTATTCCTAAAGACATATTCTTGACCCCACAGGATGTCACTAGGATTACGTAGAATGTGATATGTGTTATTGTAGATGATCATTATTTTATGTATTTGTGGAAATATGTATTGTACTTGTTTGTTTATTAATGACTTGATATTTTATCAAGAAGTACAAATCCATTATGAGACTTGCACAAGCGCACATATATTATTGGAAAGTATGTCGGCGAGCAATGATTGACTCACTCACACGAGCAATCGCCTCAAGTGCTATAGTTAACACATTCAGATGAGACGTTATGTACAAATAAATGCTGAAGAGCAAGTCTGGTACATAAAATATGTCGTCTTGATTGGAGTCAAGATGAGGTCTATGATTTATTTATAATAAGACCAAACATGATAGTCCCACAATCATGTATGCCTGTAAGATGCCGGATGCGAGTACTTAATTGGGCACTATAGAAAGCGAGCTAATATAACACTCGAACTAAACATGAGTACATGAGAAGCACGTGACTATGTTTAGGCTAAGATCCGTATAGTGGATATATTTAAGAAATGACATACGCTCTTACAGAAAGAGAAATCCATTATAGCATGTAATTCATACTACATGTGCATTGTACGACCGACAAGGGAATATGAGTAAAATTATCCCTATTTACTCATCGTGTGAGCCCTTGAAATAATTTATAATTTACCTCATTTTGTGCCTTATGTTACTTTTGACTATGTTCTCAAAGTGAAAGATCAATGTTGCTACTTTAGCATGTTATCGACTATCATGAATGGATATGACTTTATGGGACGTGTCTAGGAAAACAGTTGTTCTGAAATGGAGAAAGACATGAGTGCGAAAGAAGACTATTGTTGTTTTACATCTATCACACGTATTTACCGGTCGACCAATTATATCGCCCTCTGTGGTTGCAGATATAATTGTAAATACATGGTGTTTTTTATAATAGTCAAGTATAGCTTTTAAGGGATAGGTATACTTAGATTGATGTAACAAAATATGTTTGGGGCACTGTGAGACATCAATTGTTTATTTCTTTTTGGGGTTATAGCCATTATGTCATCCCTAATAGGTGCATAATTTGAGCTCCCAAGTGCAGGTGTATTCACTAGTCGCACGGCTTACTTATCAGTATGAATTGTTTTGTAAAGTTGATGAATGTTGAATGTCTTATATTCTTGATAGAGCGCTATCAAGCCCATCATGTCCAAGGAAGATGTTGTACTTTAACTAGTACGTCCATAATGGGGTGCAATTGGAATACACCGTTTCATCTTGATACGTTATGATGGAAAGACACTATTGAAATAGTATGAAGGGAGATGTATAAAAGCCATTTGAAGACAACCGTTGATTGTTTTTGTTGGCAAAACATACGCGCCAAATTTCTCTCCCTTTCCATCAAAGAAGAAGAAGGCATTCCATTTCGATTTTACAAGAACGATCGGCATTTATGCTGTGGAAATCAAATGCTTTCCTTGTTATTGTATTCAGACCAAGGTGAAGTAATTTTGTTCGTGATTCATTCGCAATTCAACGTTCGTTCTGGGGTTAATTGTTGTTTGCGCATCGGATAAAGGTAAGTTGTCTTCCGCCGACCAAAAATCCTACAGAGCTCAATGGAATACCCCCATTAAATTCATATGCAGAAAAATGCTGATGTGGTGCCAACACCATTATTTGGCCACTTGATGCGCTAATATGAACTCTTATGTGAAAATTTTTGTCCACAACCTTCTACTTGGAGATACCAGCCGCCACCACGGTTGGCCCCACCTCCTCCACCAAGCTTTGATCGCGGCGCCATCCGAATAATGGCTTATAATCCAGAAGTCAACATAGGAGCTCACCAGCAGCCAAATATCATTGCTTGCACTTCTAGAACCAGAGTAGCTTTCAAGCTACTTCTTCACCACATCCGACAATTTCTCCGGTCTCTAGTGATGTCGTTTCCCTCACTACGGTCGCACTTTCAAACTCACCATATCAAATACAAGATTAGGAAACATTCTTCAGAAATATCGCGGCCAAAGATCTTGTCAAGCAATTGAAATGTTCCTTTTAGTGCGTTAATTTTCCTTTCAATGTGATTCTCTGCTTCTCGTGAATGAGGATATATTACTACCCAAATTTGATTCAAGGCACAGACCTCAGATCAAAGCACGCGACATTAATATGGTGGTGGCCGGTGACCTCCATCAAAGATCAACTGGAGCGAGAGAGAATTAAAGAGTTAGAAAGGGACTAACTACGAAGATGGTACCAAGCATAGGGCCACGGAGGTGCAACAATCATTGGGGTACTGATGGAGGCACCAATCATGGCTAGGCAAGGTACAAGCACAAAGGAAGCAAATGGAAAGAGAAGAAATTATTTAATTCTTTTAATTTGAGTTGGCACTCCTAGTTGATATAAGTAAACAAGCCATGTCAGCAATAAAAGACATGATATGACACTTCATTTAACAAAATCTCTTATTGAGCTACATTTAAGACGTTGAGGTACTTGATTAAACCAAAATAAATTCAAGTATTTCGATAAAAAAATAAATGAAAGCTCAGACATTGGTGATGTCATTATTCTTATTTAAAAGTAGTAGCGTTTGAGACGTGATTGAGTTTTAATTGGCAAGTACTTGAAACCTAAACTCTTGAGTATATCAAGAATGTTTTATGGGCTTATACCAACGTTAGGGCTTGTAGGCAATATAAATATTATTTTTTTTAGCAAATTATTAGGTCAAGAATTGAGACAAAAAAAGTCTTAGTTTTTCAAAACCACCTTTTGTAATTCTTAAAATTTAATAGTGGATTTTGCTTCTTCTCCTTGCATGGTTTTTCCACAAGGGTTTCCATGTAAATCGGATTTTTCATCTTAGTTTCAATTTTGTTATAGTTTTGCATCTACCATAACAAACCGATATCAAAACCTTAGGTTTTTCTTGATCTTCTGGTTATGGCTTCAAATTCATCGAGATTTGATATTGAGAAGTCTGATGGGAGTGACAATTTCAACCTATGGCAAGTTCAACCTATGACAAGTTCGTATATTAGCTGCTCTTACGCAACAAAGTTTGAAGAAAACTCTATTAGGGAAGAAACCGAAAAGCACGCAGGATGAAACACGGGAAGAATTGGATAAAAAAACCTCGTATGCTATTTAGTTGTGTCTTGCGAATGAAGTTCTGCACGAAATACTAGATCAGAAAACAACTGTAAGTTTATGGAATAAATTGGAGAGTATTTTTTTGACAAAATCCCTACCAATGACGACTCTTCACTATTTGTATGGCTAAAGGTGCTTCTCTTAAATCTCATATTTCTGAGTTCAATGCTATTATCTTTGAATCAAAAAGTATTGATGTTAAGATTGAAGATGAAGATTGGGCTCTCTTATTATTAGTTTCACTATCTTCCTCTTTTAAAAATTTTAGACAGACTATGATTGTTAGTAGGAAAACTATTAATATTGAAGATGTCAAGAATAGTCTCCTATATAAGCAAAAACTAAATACAAAATTGACTTTTGAATGCAATAATGATCATGGGATTAGTTTAGTTGCTAGAGGAAGGTTTGTTGAGAGAAATAATGGTAGGCAGGACCAAGTCAAAATCAAAGTATAAGGATTTGATTTGCAACTATTGTAAGTCTAAGAGACATATCAAGATAAATTGTCTAAAACTAAAGGCAAAACAACAAAGAAAAAATAATATGAACAAGTGAAATCAAAGAAATGCAAATCGGCAAAACAATTAAAACTACCAGATAGGTAGCATCGGGAAAGCGAAAATCCCACTAAAGCAAGTGTTACTGAAGAAGAAAATAAATATTGGTTATTGGTTGCATATGATAAAGACACATTCAATGATAGCTAGATTCATGATTCAAGCTGTTTGAACCAAATGTGTCCTAATCGTGACTAGTTCTCCATGTACAAAGAATATAATGGTGAAGATATTTTAATGGGAAAGAATGATAAATGCAAAGCAGTTGGGATTAGGACTATTAATATTAAGATGCACGAGGGTATCATCAAAACTTTGGATAATGTCAAACATGTTCTTAATTTAAACAAAAAACCCCATTTCTTTGGGTACACTAGATGCTAACGATTGTAGGTTTATAGTTGAAGGTAAAGTTATGAAGATTATGAGAGGTTCCCTTCTATTGATGAAAGGCTTGAAAATTGGCACTTTGTATCAACTGTGAGGTACTATAGTTACTAGTTTAGTTGCAGTCTCATTCGCTAGGACAGAATTAGACAAAACTAGATTATGGCATATGAGATTAGGCCATATGAGTATTAGAAGGATGGAGGAGCTAAGTAAGAGAGACCTTCTATGTGGTCAGATAATTGGAAAATTGAATTTATGTTAGCATTGTTCTTTGAAAAACATAAAATGATCGATTTTAAGACAGGAATTCACACAATAAATGACACTTTGGATTATATTCACTCTGATCTTTAGAGGCCTTGAAAATTTCTTTCGAAAGGCCTTAGTTTGAGGTATTTACTCATTCATTGATGATTTTTCAAGAAAGGCTTTAGTTTATTTTCTAAAACAGAAAAGTGATGTTTTCGTTACATTTAAACAATGGAAAACATTGATTGAGAAGCAAGTTGGTAAGAAGATTAAGCAACTTAGAACAGATAATGAGCTGGGATTTTGTGAAGATGAGTTTAATGAGTTTTGCATAATTGAAGGTATTATAAGACATTATACTACAATGAATACACCACATCATAATGGTATTGCGAAATGCATGAACATAACCTTATTAAAAAGGACTAGGTGTCTATTGTCTAACACTAGTTTAGGCAAAGAGTTTTGGGCTGAAGTAATCAATACAACTATTTGGTTGATAAATCACTCTCCTTGCACATCTATTGAATGCAAGATACCTAAGGAGGTATGGTTAGGTAAACCTACTTATTATTCTTCTCTTTGAGTATTTAAATGTCCAGCATATGTACATGTTAGTAAAGGCAAACTAGAGCCTAAAGCAAAAAAGTGCATGTTTCTTGGTTATGTTTCTAGTGTAAGGGTTATAGACTTTGGTGTGCTGATTTATCTAAGATTATTATTAGCAGGGATGTTGCTTTTGAAGAGTCTTCTGCTTCATCCTATGGAATCATTTGTTCCTTGTGATGAAAATTCAAAAGTATTGCGAAGAAGGTAGAGCTTAAAGTAATTTCTTCGCAACTTGTTCAATCGTCTACTAGCAATATTGAGAATGAAGAACCTAAAGAGGGACAGTATTTTATTGTTAGAGATAGACCAAGAAGGACAACAAAGCCCCCCATAGAAATATGGGTTCTCAGATTTTGTTGCTTAGCTTTTTCAGTTGCACAGTCAGTAGAGTATAGTGAGCCTAAAACCTATCAAGAAGCTGTCTCTTCAAAAGATTCGGCAAAGTTACTAGTTGCTATGAACGAAGAGATGGAATCTCTTGAAAAGAATGAAACACCAAAAGAAAAGAGAATTGTGCGTTGTAGATGGGTTTCCAAAAGAAAGGAATATATTCCTGGAGTTGAAGACATCAGATTCAAAGCTCGTCTAGTTGCTAAAGACTACGATCAAATTAAAGGAGCTGATTTTAATGATATGATTTCACCTGTTGTTAAATGTAGCTTCATTCGGGTTTTTCTTACGTTAGTTGCTATGCATGATTGAGAGTTGGAACAACTTGATGTAAAAATAGCTTTGAACTTGAAGAGAAAATCTATATGAGTCAATCAGAGGGTTTTCAATTTGAAAGTAAGGAAGATCATGTTTATCTATTGAAAAAGTCTATATATGGCTTAAAACAATCATTTAGACAATAGTATAAAAGGTTTGATTTGTTTATGGTACAACTTAGCTATTCCAGGAGCAAATACGATAGCTATGTATATATGCACAAACTTCAAAGTGGTTCTTTCATTTATTTGTTATTATATGATGAAAATTCGATATACAAAATTTTAAGGCAAGGTTGAGCGTTGAATTTGAGATGAAGGATTTAGATGCAACAAAGAAAATCCTAGGCATGGAAATTCGGCAAAATCGAAAAAGAGAAAGATTATATATCTCCCAAAAAAGCTACATTGAGAAGATGTTTGACCGTTTTGGCATGAAAGATGCCAAACCAGTAACTACTCTTCTTGCTGCTCATTTTAGATATCGGCTAACTTATATCCACAAATAGATGAATATATAAAATATATGTCACATGTTCTATACTCTAATACAGTTGGTAGCCTTATGCATGCCATGATTTGTACTCAGCCCAACATTTTACATGCTATAACTATAAGCATGGTAAGTAGATATTTATCATACTCAAGTAAAGTTCATTAGCAAGTTGTTAAATGGATTTTGAAATATTTGAAAGATACTTCTGATTTTGGTTTAAAGTTTGGGAAAACTTATGATATTCTAACAAAATATATTGATTTTGATTATGCTAATGACCTTGATAAGAGGTCTTTGACTAGGTACATCTTTACTATCAAAGGTTGTGCAATTAATTGGAAAGCTACTTTACAACATACAGTAATTTTGTCTACTACAAAAGTAGAATATATGGCTATTGTAGGAAGCAGTTTTTTTTTTTTCTGTCTAAATTGCAGAAACAGTTAAAGAAGTCCTATGGTTAAGAGACTTATTTGGGGAGCTCAATGTGTATTATGGTGTGATTGTTGTCCATTGCAATAGTCAAAGTGCTATACATCTTATTAAAAATCAAATGTATCATGAGCGAATAGAGCACATTAATGTACGATATCATTTTATTCGAGACATTCTTACTGATGGCTATATCAAGGTCTTGAAGATTGGTACAGAAAACAGTCCAATTGATATGTTGACGAACCTTTTAGTTAATGTTTGCAACAACTGAATTTTACACTAACAGCAGGAGAAGATTGTTTGTTATTTATGTAGAATTCAAGCCAAGATGCAAATCTATTGAGCATGTTTGGAATATTTTATGGGTTTGGGCCAACATTAGGGCTGGGCGACAATATCAATATTGTTTTTCTCAAGTTATTAAGTCGAGAAATTAAGACAAAAAAGTCTTAATTTTTTAGATCTGTTGTTTGTTATTCTTAAAGTTCTATAATGGATTTTGCATCTTCTCCTCCCGTACCACTGCAAGGGACCACATAGATTTAATGTTCTTTTATTCTTCTCAATTTCAATTTTGTTATAGTTTCTGCATCTGCCATATCACAAACTTGACAAATTATGTTACTCAAAAATCATTTACTTCCTAAGTATATTGGTTATTCAATTAGCTATTTCATTAATTCTTCAATTAATATCTTAATATATTCACCCAATAAACAAGAGATGAAAATAACCGGCTTTCAAGTTCTCATAAGTGGGATGGATTAGGACTCCATTTAATAACTGCGATCGAGTTTTGGGTTTGGGACGTGGTCAGCCTGCCAATATCCTTCTCACCGTTATGCCGATCCCTAATAACTTGCTACTCATTACATTCCCACAATGTCACGGAGGCAGTTAACGTTGAGAGTTATGCAAAGGAACTGGCGGTTGGAGATCTTATATAGGCCGAAGATTATCTTCAAGGAAGAAAACTATTGATGCTGACCAAACCGTCCTTGTCACTCAAAAAAATTGCCATGCAGCTATAAGCATATTCAGCAGTCCATGCATCCCCGATTGCCGGAACTACTTCTAACCTCCGTACTCTCTCAGATGGGATCTTGACAGAATTTTACCCAGCACGCCTGTTCCTATACAGTAAGCAACTCCTGAAAGATGAGATCACAAGTTAGAGGCATGTAAGCATGGACTAGAAACATCTGGTCCAAAAGAGAGTCCAACCAATGTTGGTAAGTACGAATAGAAGAAATTTCAAAAGCAAATTCTAGCACAAGCAGAGGTAAATGAAAGCTGGTGTGCAGGTACACCTCATTGACCTCAGTAATTGGGGCCGGATCCGAGGTTTTCTTTCATTAACACTATAGATTCTGGGTCCAAGGTTTACTTTCTTTAACGCTATTGATTCTTGTATGCCTATCAGAGAAGCAACAAACAAGTATCTTCTCTCTGATATATCTTTGCATTTGCTAGGACAAAAACTACCACCTTCAGTCTACCTAGAATCTGCACAGGGATCATAAAGAATGTGACATGCTTTTCTTTCTAATTGGTTTTTTTGTTACAAAGAGGTGATATTCAGGGTGTAGGAATGACCGGTATATTTGTTGTAATTCTCAATTTTTGGACCTCAGTTCATGAGGCCAAAGTGTTGCAGCATCAAAAGAGGGTGCCATTGATATAACCCAGCAAAATAAGAATGTTTCAGCACCTTCAAATACCCTCACCCCCGCATAAGGTTTGTCTTTAATGGTGAAAAGGGGGGAAGATCAACTTAACTAGTAATACAATCAAAAAAGAATTTTTCCAATATATCTTCAATTGATCCCAGCAAAATCAAAAGAGAAGTTCATAATTCAAGCATAGCCCTTGAAATTCTAAGTGATTGATTTCAATCCCAAATTGTAATGCAGACCATATGTGTCTTGAAAGTGCATACTGAATGCCAGAGGTATTTCCACATCATATGACACAAAAAACAACACTTTGCATGTGACAAACCACATGTACAGATATCCATGCCTGATACGTTTCTATGCATTCAACAGCATGAACCATTAACCCTCACTGAACTTGATGCTATCACAAGCAATGCCACATTCTCTACCAACGGATGAAACAACCACTGTCAAATAACTTATCATTTACCTTCTCTTTCTGCTTGAAGACGGCGTCAATTTTCTTCATATAGTCATCCGTCAGCTTCTGAACAAAGTATAAAGGTTTTATATAAGAAAGAAAGGGACACATCTAACGAGTTGTGTGGAATGGGAAAGTATGCATCCACAAAAACTTCATCAGAGTAACAAAACACTACTTAATGGTAGGCATCTGCAAAATGCAAAACAAAGAAATCCAAGTAGACCAAATCATTTGATAGGCATAGTTATTGGGGCAATACGGAATTTGGGTACAGGAGGATTATCATGCAAACCTCTCTTCATACATGACTCTTGTTTTTCTCTTTTATCTTATTAATTTATTGTGTAAATTGCATGTACAACAGACTCTGGAGCACCATAAAAAGAAAACAACGAAAATAAATCAAATATTTTACGCTGGAACAACATTTGAGAGTCAAGAGTAGAGAGAGCATTTCAAGCACTCCAGCTTCAGCATAACTGGACAAAGCATAACCCCACTAAGCAATCAGAAATTTTTTTTTTGTAACTTATTGGTTCCTTATCTCAAAAGGCGCTACAAAGTTTGTTTGTCCATGCCATTCATTAACAAAGTGATATGAGTATCGAAGGTAAAATAAGGGGCAAGAAGATTTCTTATGCCCACCATAACAAGTCTGGAAGAAGGTATCTCAACATTCAATGGAAAAATGCAGGAGATTACCTGCAAATCTTTAGACAAATCTTTCACGTTGTCTTCTGAAAGTTTTTTCTCCTGTCAGAAGTGGATGTGATGAGAAAATGAACATGCAATGGATTAAAAGAGCAGAAACCACACATAGAAGAGGTAAAGCTCAGAAAACAAGAAATGAGACAGACAAATGGATTAAAAGAGCGGATGATCCAGTAATTAGAACCTTCTCTAGCTTTTCATAGGCTTTCAAGGCATCTCTTCTTATATTCCTCAATGCCACCTGATAAGAAAAAAAGAGGAACAGAGTTGAAAACAATGGTGGTAGAGGATAGTGTGAACCACCAATCACACATATTGATCTCCAATGCATCATATGAAATGAACACGCACAATTCCACACACGTCAGCTAATTATACAATTTGCTGACACACTTGATTATGACAGTCATATTGCAAGCTAAGCAATTAAATCAGTGATGTTAAAGACTAGTAGTCACCAAGATCTGTTCCACTATCAAGACAACCTGCAACATAGCAGGAGCTACAGTCTCTGCCAGATTTAATCTTTGGACTTCTCGGACAAGTTAAGTGGTTTTTTTGCCTTCTTAACAAGATGATGAAGATCACAATACCATGGAAATGATTTATTTACTTGAGAAAGTAAATTCCTAGTTGTCATAAGCCATCAATACAATATGTAGATCTACCTTCCCTTCTTCAGCCTGCTTTGCCACAATTTTTGACAACTCCTGCAACAGTAGAGTGAGAACCAGTAATCATATTAATGTATTAGCACGCTGTTAGAAGTAACATTGAATGTATAACGTTATAAAGGAGTACCTTCCTTCTTTCAGTTGTGAGTTGTGGGAGAGATAAGCGGATTACTTCTCCATCATTATTTGGCGTCATACCAAGATCAGAGCTGACAATAGCTTTCTCTATGGCCTTTAAGCTGGAATTTTTTATAATTCAAATTGCATGCCATTATTTAACTAGTGGGCGAAAACAAAGATACATCTCTTTAATCAGAATGCATTCTCTAGCAAGAATGCTTTCCCCACCATTCGACAGTAATGACAACCATAAATTCACCAATCAGTAGAAAATGAAGACCAAAACATCTAACAATAATCTGTATAGTTCCTACGATTCCCTGATCTGTATCAAACAAACTACTTCAAGGATTCAACATGACACCATCAGTTCCAAGCTTAAAGGAACAGAAATATACGGCATGAGATACCAAAATTCTGCAATGTGTCAAACATACCTGGATTTATCATATGGCTGAATTAAGAGAGAACTCGCTTCGGGTGTACTGATTTGAGCAATGCTCTTTAAGCTGACTGGACTCCCATAGTACTCCACCTAAAATAATGTCATGTTACTGTTACTGGAGATAGCAGTACAGTGCTCCAGAGAACTATGATTGTTAAGCCAACATAAGAACTTCAAAGATGTGCTAATATTGAGCATAGTTTAGGCCTGGGGATAACGACAAACAATTCCTGAAATTTGACCCAATATGTAATTTGGTCCCTGAACTTTTAATTTGTTTAATGTGGTCTCTGAACTTTTAATTTGTTCAATATAGTCTCTGAACCTTTGGTACACATTCAATATAGTCCCCATATTGAACATGTACCAAATTCAATACTAGGGATGGCGTTGAACATTCTCATACAGTACGAACATGTTCCAAATTCAATACTAGGGATTGCGTTGAACATTCTCATACAATACAAGGATTGTATTGAACATGTACCAAAAGATCAGGGACTACATTGAACAAATTAAAAGTTCAAAAACCATATTGTTCAATGGGCAAAAGTTCAGGAACTATATTGTATAAATTAAAAATTTAGGGACCAAATTGCATATTGGGCCAAAATTCAAGGTTTGTTCGTGTCATTTTCCCTTTAGGCTTGTATGTAGGGGCGAACAAGAAATCAGCATTTACTCTATTCATTTTGTCATCTTCCCCCAGAAGTTGTTCGCCACATACAGGGAATATCACAATCACAAGAATATAAATAAGGAATTGCCACACCAGAGAAAAATCTCATGGAAAAGTCAGTATGTGATTATAACACCTAAAGAAGGAATCAAAGTAAAGGCATCAGTCTTCTTAAGATGAGACAATCTAAAGGAAGCGAGAAGGAATGAAAGTGGCAGACCCAATAAGGAAGCTAATCCCAGAAATTCTCGAATATCGGCAATTAAAGTCTATAACCTGACTTTGAAAACATGCAAAACGCTATCAAAAGCAGAACTTCTGCAAACTAGTTCTAGTTAGAAACACATGCTCATCAGCTTCTGACTTCAGCCACAAAATTGGTATGGTTTCAGATGATAGGATACTAGCCTCCTAAGGCGTCTATGATTCTTGAGAGAGAGAGAGAGAGAGAAGGGACATAGGTATAACAGCATTAGAGTTCATATACAGGATGGTTTGGAAACAGATCATGCAGCCCCTCTTAGATGGAGCTAGATCATCAGGTATCAACATATATACTCAGCCATAAGGATAAAGAGAGAGAAGGGCTGTCATAATAGCAAAAAAATGGAAAATTTTACTGACCAGATTGCTTGTTTTGGGTCAGAAAGAAAGTGCTTGTTTGGGTATAATAAGCTTTTTCAGAAACATATTTGTACCGAAGGAATAAGCACAGAGATGATACCTCAACTTTGTCCAGCATGGCTGGGTTCGTCCTTCCTGTTCTGATGGAATTAAATTTTGATCGAACTGTTTCAATAGTCTTTTCCATTCTTTGTTTCTGAGGGAAAAACAACATAGTAAACAAACCTCCATGCAGCATCACCAAGCATATGCAGAACAACATGCCCATTCTATCTAATTTTCAGGACACTAAAGTCCAAAACAGTTATGCAAGAGACACTCACAACATCTTTTTCAATCATAGACTTCTCAGCTTCTATTTCTTCAGTAGTAGCACACGTCACAACTCCTGCTCTGAAATGGAACAAAGTAATCTCAAGTTTAACGCCGCTCTACAGAATATGAGCAGAACAGTAGCTCACTCAAAGCAACTTCAGAAGATCGTAGACAAAGTGACTTGGGCCTCCAAACAAACCAAGGTAGCTTAATCAAGTAAATCCAGACTCGCTAGCTACATCAACTCAACTCGACTCAAGTACCGAATAAAGAAAAGCTTGGGCTTGCTAATACTTCAATCAAGTATCTCAAGAGCCTAATTTAAGTTGCTGCATTCTTTTATATCTTACGCATCGTATATTTGTAATAAAAATTGTGAAAATAATTTAACTACTGGTTTTCATTTGACTTTGATAGCTCTAGTTCGAGCTCATGCTGGAAGCTCACATCAAAACCTCTTTGTGACAACCGAGTCGAGCCAACTCAAAGTCCAGAAAATTAAAACAGCGACACCGCCTTCAGTCAAGATTACAATCTCTAGTCGAGGTTACTTGACATCGAATTCTGCAAGTAAGGCGAGTCTGAACGTCACTAGACTCCCTCACACGCTTCAAGCAGACTTCCAGTACACAATGACGCAACGCAACAAACACATTGCTCCATACAAACCAACATAACATAACCGCAACCGCAACAACGTAATCCAGAAAAGGAACAAAAAAAAAAAAAAAGGAGAACTCGCCTCTTTTGCAACAATCGTCTGGGCTTAACGCGCCCGTCGCGACAGAGACTCGCGGCGGCCGCCCCGCCGCCGCCGCGGATGCTCGCGTAGCTCGCGGCCGAGCGCAGCGAGCACGCGGCAGCGCCGCTGCACGACCGGCATCCGGAGCCGTCCGACCATCCGCGATACGAACCTGCGAACCGAAAACTCTCGTCACTCCCAAAAAGTTACCTCCAAGACGCACGCGGCCACTCATCCTTTCCATCGCATTAAAATCGAACGAAACGAGACGAGGCGAAGGAGCATAAGCCATCGCCGGAACTTGGCGCGCGCGCGGACCGACGACGGGGCATCGGTACCCGTTCCCGGCGATCGAGCGACGAGCCACGAGAAGAGGATGGAGCAGAGCAGGACGGACGTACCTCGGAGAGCGGGGAAGGTCCCCCGGTTCGGGTTCGGGTTCGGGTTCGGGTTCGGCTGGAGGAGGGAGCGAACGGGAGGCGTGGGTGAGAATGGCGACGCCATTGCTTGGGGCGAAGTGAGAGAGAGAGAGAGAGAGAGAGAGAGAGGGAGTGGTCAATTTGGCGCTGACGTGAGAAGAAAAATGCAGAGGAGGAGAAGGGGGAGGAGATGGTCCGAAATGGATAAGAGCTCCTCGGCCCGGCGGTTCTTTCGGGTCGGGTATGAGCTTGTCGGATTTTCAGACGAAGGTGGGCCGGCTTGGGCCGGGCCGGGTTACTTGTTGTCCAGGCCCGCCAGTCAATTGAGCGTGCGGCTGCTTGACTTTTCAAAGTGCCTTGCCTTGCCCCTCTTATTTACTTTTTGTGAGCGTGAAAATATCGTCGATTTTCTTTTTCGTTTTTTATGAATTTGTAAATTTTGGAACGAGTTCTACGGAATCTGTAAGACAAGATGACGTGGAAAAAGCGAATTAATCTTGTCAAAGGCCGTAAAAGAGCTGGGTTTAGAGAAAATGGTTCATTAGAAACTTACATGTTCTCCTTTGACCGAGTCATTTTTACTTGATTTAATTTATTTAAGACTAACACCACGGAATATTCTGAGATAGTACCACTACGAACATTGACTCCACAAAATTATATTTCGCACAGCAATAACTTCCGTAATGGTACCATTATTCTAATTCAATTTTCCACCTGCATTCTATCTTTTATGCTCTCGATTGCCCTACGGTTTATTTTATATGGCGTAGATGTGCCTCCTCGATTTGACATGGATTATTGTTGTACGAAACCTCCCTAAAAACTCGCCACTCACTCTCAACAAGGGCCTTTTTTTGGTTTTCTAACTAAAATGATCCAGTTTTGTTCTTTCGTTTCGACATATGTCACGATCTGTGAATCCTCCCATACTCGTGACACCTGTGAGCGGTGTTTGGGATTATCAAATGAAGAGTGAGAATGCAGAGGGGATGAACACAACTGGTCCGTGAGAGTGGCGTTAGGACGATTGGTGCTAGGAATTCTAGAATAAAATGATTATATTACTTAAGAACTTTGAAGGAGGGGTAGGCCTCCCGTGCATAAACTGGTCAATCGAGAGTTAATGCCACTCTCCTGACAAGGCCATGGCGGGCTGAAATTAGTTGTTGAGCCTAAAGAAATCTGATGTCTCACTCGATAGACTAAATGCCTGAGTGACGTTAGGCATGGTAAGATTTCATACGAATAAGTATTCACCGTATTGTATTGTTCACTGAAACGGCTTATAGAAAGAAGGCTGGCATGGCGAATTTTGCTCACCATGCGCCGCATGAGTCATTCCAAGGCCAAGGAAACTCTTGGCCCATGACACATGGCTAGAATTGGGAGGTGAATCGACATGATTCTTCCGATTGTGAACCAAATTGCACTTGAGCAACCAAAATTCATATCAACTTAGGCACCTTTTGAAGCAATGTTGTCGGGTTCCATTTCGTATCCTAATTCACAGCAAACACTGAAAATCCTAATTTGGCAAAGTTGGTGATGATCCCTAATTATGTGTGTCCTCATTTCAATTAGCAAAGTCTATTATGAACTCCATACACGCCAAATTCTATGTTTGGAAGAGCCTTGACAGGTAAGCATTAATCAATTGGGCATAAATTACTTTTGTCTAACGTCTAGGACCACTAAGAACGAAATTGCTTGGAATGCTACTAGAAAATTAATTTGGAAAAAATGACTTTGGGACAAAAAAATTACTGGACCAATTTTAGGATTTTTATATGGTACCCGCCCATTAATTTATTTGTTTGTCCACTAGACCATATATTTGTTACGAGAGAGGAAAAATAATCTTTAAAACATAATTGTATTTGGATCAAGGAGAACAAATAAAGGGTTTAGGAGAGATCATTTCGATTAATTTTATGTAAATTTTAAATCCCTCCAATTTTCTCTAGATATAAAATGATCTCGAAAAGATTTAGTGTGATTCTATTTATATCATCTCATATACCTATTTATAGATACATAAATAAGATTTACATCGTAATTATTATTTTTTCTTTTTTTTTTTCTCTCCTTATAATTTCTTTATCATTATAAGTTTTATAATCTCCAAATCCTTTTTCTACTCTTTCTTTCTCGTAATTACTTTAATTTATACATTTATCCTTTCGTCTCTAATCGCACCGTCCGCCGATATAAAAAGAGGTCTAATTCAAAGCACGGATTTCGCTCTCTCGAGGCCACGATCGCCGTCTCTCCACCACCAATTCCGACAAAACTTCAGGCGCAAAAAGGAGAAATTCCGTCTCCTTCTTGTTCGATCCGCCAGCCTCCATAGCAGCATCGCTTTCAATCCAACCTCGTCCAAATCGAGAATGGCCAGTGTGGGGAGGTCGCTCGTGGGCGCGCACAGGATCTTCAGGTGCGCCGCCGCCGCCGCCGCGTCCCGCCGGAGCTCGGTCGCCGCTTGGCCTCGGGGCTGCTCCGAGGCCCCCCTTCTTCTCAGGTTCTTCGCCGCCCCGCTCGCCGACCCTTTTCGTTTCGTTCGGTCGCGCGTCCAAAGGACGTTGCTTTGATAGGTTGTTTGTTTATCTTTTCTTTTGAGTAGGCCTCAGAATGGGTGGGTCTCGCGTTTTTCTAGCGGCGGCGACGGCGATCGGTTCCTGGGCGTTGATTTCTCCGATGAAGAGAGCAAGAGGCGATTGTGCAACAGGTTCTTTATTTGGCTGTTTTTGTTGTTTATGTGTATTTACTGTTGCGGTTTATGGATTCTTTTAGATGATGTTGCGAATTGATTTGGACAACATGGTATGATTGGTTGGCTTTGGGTTCGCATGGAGTAGGTTGTTGTACAGGAGCAGGCAGAGAGGGTATCTGGAGCTGGATCTGGTGTTGGGGCAATGGGTGGAGGATAATGTTTATTCCATGGATGTCGATGGGATTAAGGCACTCGTCGATGTTCTTGACTGGGTATTTCTTCCTCAACCCTGCTCTCTCTCTCTCTCTCTCTCTCTCTCTCTCTCTCTCTCTCTCTGTGGCCAATGATTTTCCATGCCCCCGTCACGATCAAGTTATGCAATTTCAACTTTTCATTGTCTTGCTTGTTGTTTTGGATGGCTGGCAAATGCATCTGTCTTTTGTATTTCGTTTGTCCTCGGCAACAATTAATCACTATAAGTGAGATGGAGTCGTTGGTTGAGATCTATAAGTTATGGAGGAGAATACAGCTATTTTTAATCTTTTGTGCACGGAATAGATTGTTTTTGAAGAATTCTGCGCAATTATGTATTTCGGATCTGTGTCCATCAAGCATCGAGGCTTATAATCTTACAATATGATTGGTTTAAAGTACTTATTTAATCGATGGTTTTGCTCCCATCAGATGTACCTTTTCTTAGTCGGGTTATTTTGGTTGAAGAAATTCTTATTTCAGCCCTACGGTTGCAGGGTAAGTGGTGCTATTTAGAGGTTGTGTAGAGAGAGAGAGAGAGAGAGAGGCAATTGAGATATTTTCCTGTCAGTTGTTGGTGGCATACCTGCTGCCTTTTGAAGCAGTGTAATCTTGGTTTGCTGTGCCTGTGATGATGCTTACTTTGTTGTCTTCTCTAATGTGACTTTGCCTGAGTTTTAGGGGATGACATAAATTTTTATCGTAATGGTGCCTGGGTGTAAAATTATAATTTCTGCTCTCTATGGCTGGAATATGCTTATTTTTCGTGAGAGCTTGTGCCCTGTTTGTGGAATGTTTGTGTTCATGATTTTAAATGGAGGCATGCAAACAATGTTATCATCCGCAGATTGAAGTTGGCTTATGTGAGATGCTTAAGGACATTGTAAAATATTCTTGTCCCAGTGGTGGAGCTAGGCCATCCCTTCATAAGGGCGATTAAGAAAATTAATGAATTACTATTTTTATTAAACTTTTATGAAATAGATATCTTAGCTTTCGATCTGATAACCATCTATCCTTCCAATATTATTTTTTTGCAAATAACATAGTATTGTTTGAGCTCGTCTCGGTGTTTATAACTATAGAAGAACATGCACTTGCCTGTGATTCTCCAAAAGTAATCTTTTGTCTGAGAACAATATGCCAACATATGTCAATCAACAATAAACTTTGTTAAATTAGATCAAAACTTCATTTTGCTTATTTTTACTGAGATCTGTCGTACAATTTCTCCCTATTTTTGTAGTTTAAAAGCCAATAACTTGAAAGTAGGAAAAGATCAGGCAACACTGACCGTCAAAGAAGAGGAAGGGGGTGCGAACGATGAGAGAGAGGCTTGCTTCAGAGAATGAATGCCATAAGGAATCATCAAACAACATATAGCTTCATATGTCAGAACAAAAAGTTAGGGATTGTATATGATTATGAAAGAGTAATCAACTTTCTTTTTTCTTCCTGTGAAGTGAATGTCTTGGATCCTCAGTCTCTACTCTGCCAAGAGACAGAAGTACAATGGCCTGCAAAGAGTAGAATTTTGTGTGCCAAAAAATAACATGTTGCTGCAAAATCATAAGCTCCCTGTGACACCTGGGGTGGATAATGACCCTCAAGTCTGAGATGATTACTTCTTCATCTTTTCTGTTTGTCCAATCCCCTGATTTGATAAAGGAATGAGTTCCTCGTGAAGCATTCTCCTTGTGGCAGGAGCTAATAGCTTATAGATAATCACCATTGGGACCATATTTTTATTTTGCCAAAGCAAGGAGACTGCTTTTCTCTTTTTACTAATGCTCATTCAATCCTTTATGAAGGGATCATCGTCTGGCCGACATTGGGTGTCCTTCTGTCTGGGTGTGGGAATTACTTTATTTGGATTGCTAGCACTTATAAGACCAACTTGTAATGCAGGAAAAGACCAAATAATGATCCTTCAATCCATTAATTTTGCTTGCTCAATGACTTATCGTGCTGAGCAGTGAGCACTGAAATTTCTGTGTTTCACATTTAGAGTTGTCAATTTCTGTCGATAGGTCATGTTTGTGCATGAGATTGGTGTGCTCAATATACTCAAGTTTTACTACGATTAGTCTAAAAGTCTATGACTTTAAGATGGCATAATAAAGATTACTATCAACAATTACTTAACATAGCCATAAGTAGTAAATAATAGATAAGTCTAACTACTTTTAGCAAAATAGGTCAATGTAGGTCGGTCATTAATCAAGTGGACACAATCCATTTAATTGAACAGGTTGGACAGGTCAATGTTGGGTCTTATTGGTTGAACCAAAACCTAAACCGGTTCTAATCTTGTCAAACAGGTTGATATAACTATGACACGCACAGAATTAGCACAGACTAAACCTGCTGACTTCCTTTCTGGTTTGAATTGTGTAGGTCTATTCTGTCTGACATTGTCACCCCTACTCCTGTACTCTGCATCTATGCCTTCTTTCCTTTGTTTGAGTTGGTAATGTGATGGAAATTATCTGGCTAGTTAAATGTTGCGGATGGCATCTCTGGGCATCTTCTATACAAGTTCTATAGGTTGCAATTAGTAACTCATGTGACCTTTATGCATCTTGATCTTTTATTTCCCATCACTAGGAAAACCCTGATCTCTGGAAGTGGCTGACTAACCAGGAGCAACCCCCAGAGGCTGTGAAAATGAATCCAGTGAGTTCAAACGTGCCAAAATGTGTCTGTTGCTTTCAATCTGAAGAGGTAGTCTTGGTATCTCATCTTCTCTAACCATCATGGTTTCGTTCTTCAGGTTTTCTCCGCTGTGCAAAAGAAAGTCATGAACAACCTCAATAGTCACTCTGCTCCTGAGACACGGGCATTACCCGGGCAGCCATGGGTGAGAGGGTGGGATGATATCAAGAAAGGCCGAGATGGCCCCATCACCGGGAATCAGTAACTCTTGGCTATATTTGTGATATTAGCGGGTTTGGAGTACATTACAAGTGATGGGCGAGGATTTAAAGCTGTGTTAAGTTTGTCATTATAATGCGCACGATGTATAGTCTATGACATGAATAAGGGCAGTGTTTGTATAAGGGCGAAATAATTTTTGCTCCTTACTTCTGTTAGGGCGTCTCTTTTCATTTGTATAACGGCATGCAAGTAATGCCTGCCTTGAATCTATGCTACCTTGCTCAATGTCCCAAATGCGGGCTCTAGAAAATTCGAGTTCTGTAACCTATGTTTGCCTGGGGAAGCGATGAACACGCCTGCAAGAGTGAAAAAGGTACCATTTTCTGAGATGAGAAAGTCCTACTAGAGATGGAGAGAATTCATTGACCGAATTTCATCTTTCTGGATGCAAAACCCTGCATGATGATGAGTAAACATGCGAAATCAATCATTAAAGTGTAGAACGAAAAACCGGGGGCGCTTTGGTTTGTCGAGTACTGTCGGTATCAGCGGAAGGTGTGGGTGATCATGACGATGTTGCATTCATTGGACCGCGTGTACTGACGCTACTGACTGGGTTCATGGCGTGTTGAAACCGCGATCGAAGCCATGCAGTGAAGTTAGTGTTCAGTACATGCGGCGCTAGGCCGAGGCCATTATCACATGAAAAGCTTGCGCAGACCGTGCGATTGTACGTGGTTATATGCATTGAAATCGCGGGAAGCGGGGACAAAAGAGGGGGGGAAATGAGTCTTGGACAAAAATAGATAATTGAGATTGGGATTAGCCGGAATTCGTCATGGTCCTACTTCTGGATGCATGGGTCTTGGAAACGTACGAGAGAGTTTTGCCTCTTGATAAAGTCGAGTGCCTCCTCAAATCTTTTTTCCTTTTGAAGGCGGAAATTCGGGAAATTCAAAGCCGACCGTCCAAAAGGCTGGTTGCATTGGATCCGATCTTGGTGTCTTAATACCTCGATTCTTGATTGGCACGACCCATTAAAGACTTTAGTGATATCTGGCGGACATTGTTGGAGCAATTTAGGGGATGGATTGGATTCTCTCTTTCAATGGTGGAGGGGGTTTGGTGGGAGTGGTTCAAGAATCTATATGCCCTCAGAAATCTTTAAATGCTTTCTCTCAGTTTGACAATAAATATGTTTATCATGATATAACAAACATATCCAAGGGCATGGCAAGTAAATTGAATGTCAGAGAAGTAGTGTTTATTTAAACCCACGTTTTCTTTTCTTGGTGAGGATAAGGATGACTATGCACCGGCAAGTTTCTTTAATATGGGTATCTTTAGTTGTTTTGGATACAAACACTAGACACTCAATAAGACTAGGGATCTTGTTATCCAATTCGACAGGTGAGTATACAACTCATGGAGATTCTTTTCCTTGAATGAGTAAGAGGCATCGGCTCAAGATCATGCTATCTAAAAGCCCATGAAATGCCTCACAAAACTCCATGAATAAGTTAAGTTTGGGCCTTTGACCTATGCAATTGCTCTAATTTAGAGTAGTTTGCATGTAAAATTTATGCTAAATCAGATAAGGTTCTTGTTTTTTTTGATGAAACCTTGATTGCCCTAATATAAATTCCAACTCCAAAATTGTTGAAGAAAGTAGGATTCATAAAGGTCTTCTATACATTCTGCCACAAAAATATTGTTCTTTAAACCGGTCCATTTTCAATTGTTATGCCAAAAATCCAGTAGAATGATGACCAGCCAATTCTATTTACCACACCGCTATCGAATACAACTATCCAACCCATTTTTTCCCTGTGATTTCGACACAGGTTCGATTTAGGTGTTAGTGTATAAACCCTATCAAAAGTGGTGATTCACAAATTTATATTCAAGAACACATTTGAATGAGGACCCTAAAAAAGGCGAGAGAGAGAGAGAGAGAGAGAGTGCGACCACATCAATAAGTTAATGGTAGGTTGGTAGCTCAAACAGGGCCCCTTTTGGCACTTATTCTGCCTTCTTTCCATAACGTAATTGAATTCTTGATAGGTGAAGGGAATCATTCCTTTTTATTAAAACAAAGAAACTAGCCACGAAAGAAAAGAAAGCAGCCTCTCAATGCTTGGTTTGGTGAAGGAATGAATGAAGAGGATTCTCCGAGAGCATTGCTCAGATCTTTAATCAAATTGGGTTCTCGATTGTCCCCCGCGACATAACGTACAAAGACTTGCCTAACATTAGGTAAACTCTAGAGAAATATTAAAGCGAGGGAAGGTACGTACTTCCCACATTGACATCTGGCTTTTGATGTTATGGAATGGATTTGCACTGTGATGATGATGAAGGGGTCGTTAATTTGAGTTCTCAAAGTACATGCCAAGCGTCGCTGAATATTAGAAAACGTGGGGTTTTTTAATGAATGCTAAAAAGCAAAAGAATTAATGTGTACTATTTTAGGCACCGGCAAGGGAAAAGATTATTCCCGTTAGCTTCTTCAGTCATCGAATGATTATATATAAGTGGAAGGATGGACACAACCACCGAAATGAACAACCAGCACACGAAGATATTAGGGCCGACTTGTGGAGAAGTGGTGTTTATGATACGATAAGCATGCACAAAACTTTATCTAATCTGCTAAACATATAATCAACTTTCAAACTTTCTCATAGTCAAGCCACTCGATTTATTTGTGCAATTGAGTTCTCCCTTCATTTTTTGGCAACTTCACTTATGTGAAGTGAAATTGTCATTGCGATCTGATGTGAGACACCATATTAGCAAAGTAAAAAGTTAAATAGAGAGGACTCGACGGGGAGGCATCTCTCTGTTTTTCCATTCTAGTTGCTTCTTCTTTGTAAATTTGTCAATGTGACACTCTTGTTGGCAAATTCATGTCGCATGAGGTATGCTAGATGAACAAAATCGATGGAACTATCGATAGGGTATATACAACAAAATGTTCTAATTGCACTAATTAATCTTATCGTGCATGGCCAACCAACTACCAGAAACCCTATTGGCATGGATCATCATCACCCACACCAACCGATTCATACCCCATAGTCTTTCGAGGGTTGGGTGCAAACTCTCAAGTCCCCAATCTTATCTTGAAATCAAATCACATAATTGAGGTGGATAAAGCCCTAGAATCTGCTTTCTCAAAAGACGGACGGCTGCCTCTTAAAGGGAGGAGCGATAAGAAACCACATCAATTAAAAGGGATGGAGAAAGCCTATCAAATAATTAGTGAAGGCTAAAGGGATCGTACCGCTTACCAAGTTGCTTCTCATTAATCTTCTCTTTATTTCACTATTTACCATGGTTGGGCGTGAAAGGAAGGGAAAGTAAAATGAGTCAAGCGCGTAAAAGAGGGGCCTGGAGCCTTCTCTAGGGGTTAGAATCTTTAGCTTTTCACTCTTTTTGTGGCTATCTGATTGATGGCAAAAGATCATGGGCCATGCAGCTTTTTCACGACAAGGACCGTATGCATTACTGTCTGGGAAAACTAGAAATTTTGCCTTTTTTGTTGTTTCTTTTGGCTGGGAGAAATTTGGCGAGATTGTTTCTCCTTGGTAAGCAAGAAAATAAGGAGTTGCACGCAGTTAACTTATGGAAAAGGATAAATTTTGGGGGAATGGGCTGTGGACCAAAGGTTGAGTATGATTGTATGTGTAATAGCATTTACTATATCAGGAATATCAATAAATCCGAGTATTGCAATTACGCAGGATACCCTTTTTTTTGCTTCTAGAATCTATGTTTTAGTTCAAGATCCCTCTTAATGTAACCGGATTATGAGATTTTGGATATTTAGTGGACCATCAAATTATCGGGCGTCCATGTTCGAGTTCCTAAATTATTTAAGGAAAAAAAAACTTGGGACTAACAATAGTAGTAGTGAAAGAATATGTTGCACAATAATATTATATAGACATACTCTGAAAAAAACACTTACAAATAAGAATATTGTGCACATAATATTAGTATTTGGAGGGGGGATAAAAAGCCAAAGAATTGAACGCATCATTTTGGCATCCTGAAAATAGAGCCTATCTTCGAATTCTTTCATTTCCTTTCTTGTTCGAGAATTTTAGTCAATTACAATGTGAAACGTGTCTATAATGTTAAGGTGAGGGTACCTAATATGTATGTATGATAATAATGGTAAATATCGGAATAAATTCGCAAGCGAGTAAACGGAATTTTACGATACCTAATTTGTGAAATTGTGAAGTGCAAAATTTCATTTAAGATATTATGGATCATTAAGAATTATAGCAAATATCGAGCACGTCACCCTCACCGGTCACCTCGTCTGTCTTGTCATTGAATAAAAAGACAGACATTTCATGGATGCCTAGCTTCAAATAAAAACTTCTCTCAACGACCATTTGAGCAAAAACTTGAAATCTTTCCCGGCAAGACTCATAATTGGACGGACAAGGCATTAAACAATCTAAGGGCACTTTCAGCAAAAAGTGAAAACGATACTTTTCGAGGCAATTTAAAAAATGAGGAAAAAATTTACATTTCTAATAAATTACTCACCGTAATAAAACTTTATTTTCCCAAGGCCCATTAGAACTGCCTAGAAGGCACCCTTTAATATTCTTTTTTCTAGATAAATGTAGGCATGGCAACTAAGTGAAAAAAAAAAAAAAAAAAAAAAAAAAAGGCGTATAGAGCCACGTATGGAATTTCCTCTTTACTGCATGTATTAAGTAGAATAAAATATTGGGAAAAATAGAATAAAATAAAACCACAGAAAAAAGAAGTAATTAAATACAAAGGAGGGAGGATTAAATTTAATGCGGTGGGCTAAGATCAGAAATCAAACTGATATTTTGTCGGGTTCGGTTCGGCTGCGCCCCGATTGCGAGCCGTTTTAGCCGACTCTCGAGCCGCCAATTTCGGAGTCTCCACGCCTCCCTCCGTCCTATTAGCCGCCTCCTTTTGACCAGCATTTATGTACACTTGGTATATATATTTTATAGAAAAATTTCGTTTTTAAGGCATTAATTACATAACTTAGTGAAATAATATTTACTCGTTTAGTTATTTAACAAGTGGCACTAAGAGGCGTGTTACCCTATTTCTATGAATAATTGGGTATTTAGAATTTTCAAAGTCGATCGATTGGTTCAAGCTAAAAAGTCAACATGGGCGTGAAGATTTTATCGTCATGCCTTAGGTATTCTCAAAGTTGATCAACTCATCACATTTTTTTATCGCATGAAAGTATGTCAATTCACATACATCATCTCATGTCCCCTTATAGCTTATGTCGGGTCGAGTTTGACTATAGGATGGTGAGGTTTTCTTATGTTTCATGTTGGCATGGTATCATTAAGCAAAAATATGGAAATCTCTTGGTGCAACATCTTGACTTTGCTACTCTTGTCTAAATCTTGTATCCTTCTTGTTGATTAAGTACGTGGGTAGATCTTCATTCATGAACGATTTTGATGATTGAGATCTTGCTAGCTCAATGAACCTTTAGTGAGGACCATTGAATTACACTATGACACCAAGCGTATGGTAACTTGGGAAGGTGTTCCTTCGGTTAAATATTCCAAATACTTTAGAAGTATTTCATTACAAGATACATATATATTATATATATTCATATTAATATAAAGGTAAATTGCATTGACTCGCTCCAATGAACATCACACTCTAGCTTTTAGGTGATTCTTGCAATGAGGTCACTAAACTTTTTAAAAGTGATGCCATGTTAGCATTTGACTAGAAAGTCAATTAGATTCTAGTCAAAGTGTGTCAATTGAAAAAAAATGTAGAGGTTCAATGCATTGGGTGATTGAAATCGAAGTTCATTTTCCCAGTTGCCAATACCATCTAAATTACCGATACCGACAGAATCTATTCATATTTTCCATCTTAAGGTTAGGATACTTGAAGGCACCATACGAGGGCCTTTTTGTGGTAGGGTTGGCAATCCTAAATATAAATTCGTTTGTACGACATGAAACTAGACATAAATGCAAGAAGAAGAAAAAAGAACGTAACATGTCATGGTAAGATTGATGTTTATATAGACATGCGAGGATATGTGATTGTTAGCCAAATCATTTGACTTGTTTCAGTGTTACCATGAGCCAATACATATTAGAAGTAAGTACGATACATCGACATGAATGAGTCCCATTGTGCCTTTCCAACCAGGAAAAAGAAAACTTGCGCCTTCCCGTGGCATCATATCGCATGTAAAAAGCTCAATACATGTGGCCCCGGTGAATATGCTATCTAGGAGACACATGTTAGATTATACATATAATTCTTTGATACGGAAATTCAAAAGAAAATAATGATATTTGATTTTCATGATTTTCACAAATAGATGAAGACGTACCTTTATTTATAGAGTTACCCTTATGATAATCGTTATGGAAAATCGAAGAACTCGAACCAAATAAAGAAATCCGATTTCTCTCCCTTAATTCACTATTCTTTAATGTATTCTATCGATGGAGGAGAGAATACCAAGTTCTTTTCAGTTATTATTGTTTTTGTAGATGAAGAGAGAACCAAGCTCTATTTATACGTTCTATCAATAGGTGACTTCCATCAAAGCGCCTTTTAACTTCCATATAAGTCACACATCTTTAGAAAAGTAGTAACTTCCCTCGAGAATTATACCATTTCGTTTTATTAGAGTCATAATTTCTCATAACCAATATTTATTTTTTTATAGCATTTCAATAATTATTAAACCATATAATAAATCATATCATGTGGCCACAATAATTCTTACAACACATTGTCACATTCATCCGGGATCGATTAACTTGAATGCTCAAAAAGAGTCTTGAACCCCCAATTATTCGTGATCACAAGCCTAGCGACTTGGCGGGACAGCACATCATTAGGTGCGAGTCTTGACAACGACTCATCCGTTCGAGTCGGAGAGGACACGATCGAATTAATTTCGCTCAAGCTTTCTCAGAATTCTTCTCGCAGGGTATGATTATGCAGTCGTCCTGGAGATTCATGCGCCCCATAAGACGTCCTGTCCTTGCATAACATGAACAGGCAATGATCTCAATGTCGATCGATGTTCACATCCATTACACATCATCGTTCGATGTGTTCTCCACAAACCCTAGGCATGCTATTTCTTGAATCAATCCTCCATACAAATCTCCAATCTCTACAACATATTCTCAGTTTATGTGACTTAATAAGAGAGCCGATACCAAACTCAAGAGAGCAGAGATCATGATAATTTTGTCTAATAGGCAATAAATTGTATATCATGCCACTTCTTCTCTGGTAGATATCTTAATATTCCTAATGACGTATAGATCCATGTAAGGACAAAGCGTGCACATCCCCTCGCCTGACTTCTCCTCCTAACGTGCAATTTCATCCTGTAACTTTCAATTCGTGTAACTATTACACCTGTAACGTCTTGCCCATGTGCAAAACATCTCGTATCATGTACGATTTCAAACTTTTGCTCATATTCTCTAGGGGTTTCGACTAAAAGCTGGCAGATGACATTTTAAAATGAAGTTACTATTATCTTGAGCATATAATCGGTAAAGGTATTTGTTAACTGTTGGATCTACTTCAAACAAATAAAAAATTTCGCTCTCAAGAAGGTACGAGGAACATACCTAAACCTCCTAACAACTAATTGAAGAGAAGGCCAAGAAGCGTCTGACCGGTGGTTTCCATAAGATCGACGAGCTCTCACTTGACCGATCGATCCGTTCGGGCCGAGGGTTGCACCAAAAACGGAATTAGTGTATTATTACGCGACGCCCGACGGCATAGTACACCATCAGCCGAGCGGGCAGAGGTCCTGGTCCCGACCCAACATGGCAAAACGAAAACAACCCTTACTTTAAGCCGTAACTCTTGTCCTACCCCATGTCCTCATCGCCCCAGCTCCGAACTTAAATGTAGGTGGGGGCTGGCCCTTTTGCGTACATCGCTCTCTACCTAACTCAATAAAAAGTTATCCCCATCCCATGCCATCTCTTCTCCCCCACGCCCAACCCCACGATAAAGGTAAGGACAAAAACCCTAAATTTATAAAGGCGAGAGAACGCGTCCCCCCGGAAACAGCACCGATTTCAATACTATTCACTCCTCTCCCTCGATCGCTCGCGTCGACACGATCGCATGTAGAGCGGACAAAGTACGGTCCTCCTTCGGGTACCTACCGGAAGAGGACAAAAGGGCAAATTCAAGAGGAGCAACTTGGGGAGAGGGGGGGGGGGCTCTTTCTGCTTCCGTGGCTTTCTATCCTCGTGAAAAGGAGTAATTCTACGGGAGTGGAAGCTGGTTCTGCCTCGCCACATTCGCGCAAATCGGCTCCCTAATTTTACCCGATATCCCTCAGGCTTTCATGCACCCTTTCTCTGTACTTCTTCGATTGGGGTTTTCATATGGGGGGGTTCAAGGAGTTCTTGGCTAGGCTCCAAGGTTCTTTCTCGGTTTTCGTATTTCGTGTTGTCTGGTTTGTATAGTAAAAGAGACAGCTGTTGGTGGTCAGATCTCAGGTTGTCCATTCTTGCGGGGAGGGGTAAATTCAGGGCCGGTGGAGTCTGGAATAGTTAATGTGCGACCCCTTTTTTTTTAGTCATTGCTGGGTAGCACTAGGGGTACGTCGTCAGGCCTGAGATCTCACGGTGAAAACCGTGTGCATTTAATGATGGTCAATGGAGATTTATGCTGGATCTTAATCGGGGGTTTAGTTTACATTCAATGAATAGAGCCCGGAGCTGTGTCATTCGCCGGACGAACTAATTGAAGGTAATGGAGAAGCTCGATGCCGATTCCATGGCGACCTGCCCCATACGTCAATTTAACTTTTACTTTTACGGGGATCGACCTGATTGGAATCGAGGATTTGGGTAATTCGTGTCGTGTCTAATTATCACTAGCGATGTTGTCGTGCTCAGTGGCATCTTTTTCTATGGTGGGTAATGTAATGTACCAACTAAAACTACCAAAAGCAGCTAAAGAAAACTCCATTTTTCTTCTCGCAACATACACATTGAGAGGGACGCATCTCAGGCTAATTGGCTCCCACCTAAATCTAAAAAGCCATTGGAAAAGGCAAAGGCCAAGTTAAGCTGAGGCTCGTTACACAAAGTTACAACAAAGTGGGAAAACTACCCCCCCAAAAAAAAGGAGACTAAGGCAAGGAAAAAAGGTCAAAAAAAATAAAAATTAAAGAGAGAGCTTAGTCAACGGCCGTTAACGAGGGGGCTAACGGCGGGATGCAAGTCCTTGCAGGGGCTTGGCGGCAAGCTACTCCTCCCCGAGGCGGCGGCGACGAGCCGTTGCACGAAGCCGTCGAGGCGCTGCCCGTTCGTTCCGTCAGCAGCCGCTTCCCGCCGAACGGCAGCGACTCCACCCCCCTCTCCGCCAGCACCTCCTCCTCCTCCCCTTTCCGGCCTTCTCTCCCCACCCCACTCGCCTGCGGCATGTCAATAATGAGATATTGTCAATTTCAATATATTGTTTCTTGATAAATTATAAACATTTTTTCACCAAAAAAAAATTAAGACGATTTTTCACGAGGGAAAATGGATTAAGTGAAAAAATGGGTTTTCATTTATCTTATTTAGTTTTTAGTACCTGAATCCTGACGTAGTCCGCCCGGTTCCAACAGAAGGCGTTCCCCAGCATCTGGTCCACCGCCTCCGACACTCCGTCCAGCGCGATGCCCACCACGTCCGACGTCGAGCACTCGCCGTCGCGCGGCGGGGCCTTCCCGGCGGCCGATCCGTTGCCCAGGGACAGCACCAGCAGGTCCTCCACGCCGTTCACCGACGGGAAGTCCCCCTTGTTGTGGAGCACGTGCGTGACGGCGGCGGCGGTCGGGTTGTTCATCACCAGGCCGCCGTCGACGGCCGCGCAGCAGGTCTTCCCGTCGACGGAGGCCAGCGCGTACGGCTTGAAGTGCCCTGGCGTCGCCAATGTGGCCCGGCAGGCCTTCCAGAGCTCGAAGTCGAAGCTCGGCGACTCGGTCGCGTCGGCGCGGGAGAACACGAACGGGGCGGAGCTGTTGAGGTCGAAGCACGGGATCAGCAGGGGCTTGCGCGCGTCCTTCAGGGTCAGGCACCTCCCGTCCTCCCGCGTGAACAGCTCCTTCAGCACCTTATCCATGCTCCTCCCGGAGAACCTCCGCCGTCGCCGGCGGAGGATCCCCCCGGGCCGGAACATCTCGGGGCCCCGGGCGGCGAGGACCTCGACGGCCTCGCGGGCGGAGTAGAGCGGGCGGCCGGAGGCGTCGCCGGCGGCGAGCAAGGCGGCGAGGACGCCCCCGAGGCCGGTGCCGGCGAGGAGGTCGAAGGAGTCGGAGAGGGAGGCGGCGGGGTCGCCGGTGCGGAGGCGGATCTGGTCCTCGAGGCGGACGAGGGCGGCGCCGGCGACGGTGCAGGAGGTGCCGCCGCCGTCGATGCAGAGGAGGCGGGTGCGCCGGGGGGGCTCGCAGCAGTGGGAGAGCCACTTCTGCTCGAGCTTGGTGAAGATCTCCAGGGTGACCTTACTCAGCTCCATCCTTAAAGTTCTCTCTCTGCGCGTGAAGGGAGTTTATTCAAGGAAGAGGGCAGCGACGTCGTTCCGTGAAGAGGGCAGGGTCACGCGGCGGGGGAGGGAGGGCATTAATGGCGCGGGATCTGCTGCTGCCCTCCTCTGAGCAGTTCTCTCTCGCCGGAGCTCAATGTAGAGAGAGAGAGAGAGAGAGGTGCACTGTGGGGCTGTGTTCGTGAGTGAGGGAGTGAGTAGTGGTTGATCTGAGGGTTAAAGAAAAGGAGAAGGGAGGAGAGTGGTGGTGGTGGTGGTGGTGGTGGGTGGTTATGTGTGTATGTATATATATATATATGACCTACCTCTCTCTCTTTCCTCCTCTGTCGTCGGTTTTATTTCTTTGTTTTTTTTTTTTTTTTTTTGAGACGTACTGCCCAAATGGGATCTTGCTTTCTCGTTATTTTTCACTGTTCGTTCAGATTTCACTTTAACTCCCCCGTCCCCCACCAAAACATAAAAAAACAGATTTAACCTACGTCCCCCCATAAAAAAAGAAATCAGATTTGACTAATTTTTATAGATAGTACGTATAAACCCATCACGGGTGCAGAAGTGTAGCTATGAGGAAAAGGAAATAATTTTCTTTTTGATAAAATCCTAAAAAGTTCGGGGATTTCCAACTCGGGAGCTGGAGTCATTCGATCGAATCTTGCAAATAGCTCGTAAAAACTGTAGATCGCAGGCTGGATTTGTGAGATTTGAAAGATTTATTGGTCGTTTCATGCACCTTTGAATAATTGGGTTTCTATACCTGTTTTTCTAGATTAAGAAAAAATAATACTTGAATTTCTTTTATAACGTTATACTAAGAACTAAAGGATCAATATGCAACGACTCTGCCTTAGATATGCACATTTAAATGTATCATATAGAATATTTATTATATTTGGTTAGGCGATAAATTTGTCCGTAATTACACACTTTTTCTTCTTGTTTTCTTTTTAAGATAAACACCAATGCAATGGAAGACTCATTTTTCTTTCTCAAATGATTATATATATTTTCTTCAAACAAAGGAAAAATATAGAAAAGGGTCATCTGTTATCTCAATCTATAGAGAAATATGTAGTTTCGCTCTGATTTCTTTATCTATAGTATAATCGGTAATATCTAGCAGTTATGAAATAGAGAACTTAGACTCATTTATTTTGCGAAAAATAAAATAATTTACAATATTTTTTTCTAAATATAATCGCTTGTATTGCTTATAAAAATTAATGAATCAAAAATGTTTTCACTGTTCATAAAAATATCTAGATGTAAATCGCTGTTGATAATGAAAAAAATTTCATTAACTATTTATTTCAATCGATATATGCGACCATTTTAAAGAAAATATTGTTGAAATGATTCATTTTATGAAAAATAAATGGAATCTTATAGTATACTAAAACTGACTTAAAATGCATTTAATGTGGATATCCATTAATTAAAGCCTCTTTTCTTCCTAGAGAAGTACAATAATAACCCTCTGAAACTTTAATTTTAATATAAATATCTGAATCCGTTACATAACATTTAAGTTACGTGCATTGGGAGAGAAATTCTTTCCTAAATTTGTGTCCTCTTTATTATTGCTTAAAGATAAATGCCAATTCAACGCATGAGGCTTTTCCTTTTCTACTAAACGCTTAGATTTCCCCAACAATTTATATCTCAATCTATAAAATAATATTTATTCGTACTATAATGTTTCATAGGTAGTATAATTGATGATGTCTAATATTTACGAGGCCGGTAAATTTTCTAAAACTCATCGCAATTCATGACATATACACGGTAAAATTAACTATACACAGTAATAATTCATATATTTTATTCGCATCATGTGAATGTATCGTACGGAAAAATGATTTTTTCTTCTTTATAAATTGTTAATGATTAGGGGGAATAGATTTCTTCACGATGGATTAGAGATTTGATATCACTTCTTGTCTCATCTCATCCCATTCTTAGAGCTAATGAAATCTTTCCTGTTCCATGACTCCTGATTCGATCCCTAATTTTGTATTAATGCCACGTTTTGATAGTTTTTAATGCTCATAAAGGATTCCACGTGCCATGAGATTTTATGGCAGAACTAAGCATCCAGACCTCTCTTTATTTAGGTTTAGTCATAAAGTGACGATAAAATTTATGTAATAATATATCATATAATGAAATTAAATTTTGAACATTACATGCATTCAACTTATTGAAAAGACTCTTCTTTTGTCCATGCAAAATTCAAGATCTTTCCACGAAAATGAAAAATTCAGAGAAAAATCTCTCGATATCTTAATCTAACTACAAATAATCATATTGTCCTATTTTATATATATAGTAAAATAGACTATGTACAACAATGATGCGATAGAGAGAGAAGTCTTTTTTTTTTTTTTTTTATTCGAGAAATTTGAAAGGAAGAACATTGCTCATATAAGTGATTATAGTTGCAGATATTCCCTGAGACCGACTAGATACATCTAATTTATATAGCATGTAATTTGGATCATTTCTTGTTCCTTAGTTGGAACTTTTTTTCTTTTTTAGATTCCAAAAAGAATATTTTCAATTGTACTGCTCTAGGTGGGATAGAAGTAGGAAAATAAATAATAACGGGCTCTTTGAATGTGTCCAATATGTTTAAATCATATATTAAGTGCTACAGTCGAAAGTTCTCGATGAATGTTTTTGAGAGCGCTAATAATATATTGTTGGAAGCACTTCAATAGTAAAAATAGATGTCACTTGGAGCTCAGCTCGAATGACAATGTCTCGACTCGAATCTTGGCCTTAACTAAATCTTCTTCTTTTTTTCACGCTTTAAATTGACCTCGAATGCGTTAATTGAAGCTCAAGTCAAGTGACTAACAAGACCACGCAAGGATCTCCATCTTTAATGCTTTTTAGCATGCTCTTGAAAACATGTCAAAAGAGAAGAGTACTTTGATGTTTAAACATATGCGTTCGTGCATTTTAAGTAATGTGGAGGCCAATCTCGTAATGAGAGGTACAAAATTTAGTGGGGTCAACAAGGGATGTGAGCAATTATTTTCAGAAAAATATATTTTATATTATTTATTTTTCGTAAAATAAACAAAGCCATAGATTACATTTAAATTTCTTAAATTCGAGCTATGCTCCATACAATAATTTATATCTTGCACTTGGCTCTCTCTCTCTCTCTCTCTCTCTCTCTCTCTCTCTATTTGCCGTTCAAATGATATAAAGCTCGAGTTCCATTTCCTAAGCACAAAAAATGAACTATATCGAATTCCTGTTTCATATGTTGGAGTTACATTCACCTATCTAAATATAAATGATAAAGTTATTTAATTAGGCTTGCGAGTGATTTAAGAATTAAATCAATTAAGCTCGAGTTTGCTTAAATTTAACATTTGAACCGCCCAAACTTGAATTAAAAAAGAATGATGAGATGGGTTGAGTACTTGGCAAGCTAAGTTACACTCATTGTAGTGTCAAAGGTTTAATATAGTCCAAACCATTAAAATAAAAAAAGTCAAATTTGTATAAAGATAAAAAGTTGGGTCAACTGACCTTCGTTCAAGAAGAGGTGCGTCACCCCTGTTCAAGTCCCTTGTTTTACAGTCTTTATAGTATTTCCTTCATGTGAATGTGTGAATGTTTTATTTATTAAATACCTTGTGATTCTGTAAAAGACGTAAGTTTTTGTATGCAAAATAAATTTATGCCCTTTTGCACACGCATCACGGGTGCATCATATCGCTAATTTTATTTATAAATTCAACCAAAACATGTGTGTTGTCAAGTGATGTTATTAGGTAAAGGTGTGGATGAATATTTAAATATTCTAACACTCCGGCTTACACGCGATAGCACTTATTTTCATATCATGTTAGGAAGTTTGACTTAAAATATTAAGTTATTAGGTGGAGGGAAACTATGTGTATATAGAAAGCATGTAAGACTCATTGTCAATTGATGTGAGATAATATTTCAACTTGTTGAATCAAAAGTCGACGCCTCATTTTTTTATCTCAATGCTTTTTGGTTAATTGGAACGAGTCAGAATAGAAATGGAAATTGAGACTGAGAATAGCTGCATTAGTATAATTTCATTAGAATGGAAGGAGGTGGAATTGAGTGAGAATCAATGCGAATGAGTTAATGAAAAAAGGCAATTAGACAAGAGGATGGTCAATTAACAATGGAATTTGGTAACTTTTGTACGGTAAAAAAAAACAAATTGAGAATGAATCGAAGAATTTGAACTTTAACAATGGAATAGCTGCATTATTTTAATTATGTTTGTTGAGAGTCAATTTGGACAAGGTTATTTTCTTTTATTCACCAACTTCTTTGCCTAAGTGGTAATCCTACAAAATTTGCATAAATTGACGCCCCTCATACTTTTCCCCACATGTTAAATATGACTATACTAATATTGAAAACAAAAGGCAAAGAAATGGAGAGCTACTTTAATGTACTAAATTAAAATTAAGGAAAACATGTCTGTTTGCACATTCAACGCGATAGCACTACCTTCTAATTATTATAATGCAGAGCAAAAGTTCTCTATCTAATCATATACACACACGAGAGATAGTCTAAATTTGAGCACTAATTTTCATTGAAGAGTTTAAATTAATGGGTTTTTCTCTTTTGGGAAATCCATGTTCTCGGACATCGGATGCCTGAAAAAAATATGGTAGAAACAAAGAAAAAAAAGGAGGGAAGGCTTCTATAATCTAAAGAAATGTTGTATTTTCTTTTACATATGTGTTTTCTTTTCAGAGAATCGGGTTCCTCATCGGTCTTTCCCTCTATCTCCCTCGATCCGTGGACTCCAGTCAGCGCCACGTTCCCGACAGGCTTCGTCAAACGGGTGATCATAGCTACCTTAGAAAAGCCTGGTGGAAATCAATAATAATTCAAAAGGTAAAAAAGCCATCTAGATCTTGAGGTGAAATCTAGGTGATTTGCCAAAAGCAAACATGCGTCGACTCGGGCGCCAAGAGGATTCGATCCCCTCCTAGTGATCTTTAATTTAAGTCCTGTTGAGAGCACTCCGAAAATAAGATATTGAATGCACTTGACCAACTTGGGGAGCGCCCTTAAGATCGCCCAAGGAAACGGATCAAACGAGATGCGTAACTGCCGGCTCAAGAACTACTTAACCATAAAAATTGTAGGATAAAAATTGTAGGACTGACGTTTCTTATAAGCCACTCCATTCATGCAAGCTTGCTCAAGACATGGATTGGACTTCATTTACCTTAGTCACAAAAGTAAACTTTTGCAATTGGATAATTACATAAATAGTTCTCGAATTTTCACTAAATGTGCAATGTGGTCTCCAAATTTTGGTAATGCTCAATCTAATTCATACACCATATGAAAATATTTAATACGATCATTTTATTAATTCAAGTTCATGGGACAATATTAAATATTATCGTATAATATTTTGACTAAATTGAATATGTATCAATAGTTTATGAATTATATCGAATAAATTAAAAATTAATGAATTACATCGTATAGACTAAAATTCAGGGACTACATCGAAAAAATTAAAGGGACGGAGATTAAATTGCACGTATCTTTGTCATTTTCCCTCTGCAATTCGGGTCACGAGGGCGAGCTTCGCTGCAACGTAGGTAAATCCAACCGACCAAGATAAAATGCAAAAGGGTACGTACCTCCACCTGCTCACACATCCCTCTCATCGAAAATAATATACATATATAAAATATAAAAAAAATGATCATAAAAAATGAATGGAAAAATCCACGCATTTAAGTTCACTCTCGCACGGACCACCCATCACTCCGTGTCCCCACGCCATTACTCCCATGCAACGCACACGTGTGGCCTCTCCTTCCTGAATATCGAGACATCAATTCTCGCACCAGACGCCCTTCACGATCCCTACTCGATCTCAGCCGCTCAGCCGCGCCGGGGCCCCACGGCGCCGGAGGGCCCGGATCGAGCGAGGCTCACGGATGCTGCCGCGGCCTAGGTCAAGAGCCTTTTCTACGTCCCTGCGCAACGCGCATTAAGATCGCGATAAGATCCTGTCTCTGTCTCCCTGGGGAAACCCGCGTAAGCTTTTCCCTCTCCCATCTCATCGCTCCCGTCGGCATTATTATCCTTCTGCTCAGGCGGTGAAGACTTAAGACTGGGAGTTGAGATCTGGAGCTGGAGATTGATATCTACAGATGAATGGATACCGACAGAGAGAGAGAGAGAGACGACATTGATGTGGACGTGTGATCAGAGCCTGGATCTTCCATGTTTTCCCGTCCCAGCCCACCGACATGCAGCTCGACTCCAATCAATGAACCCGAACTCTCCTCTTTCTTTTTCGTCAGATCTAGTGAGGTGAGGATCAATCAATCGTCTCGTCCGCAATCAGGATGATTGATTTTACATCACTCGTGCAGCATTGTCCGCGTACTTTGCATGGTGCCCGCCACGCCAGTGCATGGTGGGGTGATGTTCCGTTGCGGTTCACCTCTCTTTTTCAAAGGGAACTTCAGCATTTTAGGTTTCGGTTTTCACCGTGACGTTAGACGTGCTGAAATACCCATGTTAAGGATTTGCCCGGAGTGGGTTTAAACTGATGCGATTCTAGTTTTGGTTTCACGCTGTTCTAGTTCGAGATCTGATGGATGAACTACCATTTGCGGTAATTAATTTTTGGTGAAATGAAGATGGAGCAGGCGATGCATAAAAGTATCTCGAGGGTCCGTACGATCCGCGTGGACCGAGTCAAGAACGAGTCGCCCACGTACGTATCGAGGAGAAACTTCTTCCACGAATCAAAGCCATCTGTACGGCGGTACAGGTTGTTGCGAGTGTCCTGTCCTTGTCCCCAGTTGGATGATTCAGAGCAGATTTTAAGGTTAAAAAAAAAAGGCCCAACCACGGAATTGCCGTACTCTTATCGATCTGCGAATCGTAACTCCATGGAGTAATTGCAAATGCGGTTTCGATGCACTAAATTTCGATGCACAAAACGCATGATGAGCGTTTCAACGTCGGAACTTTCTCGCTAAAATATGCTCACAAGCATCTCGAGGAGACTTGTTCGCGATGACCCTTTTTGTGCAACACTATTTTTCCGGAAAGTTGCACAAAGGTTGGTTGAGGGTGCATTTGTCTCGGTGGAAACTTCATGACAAAAAAAAGATGTTTTTCATAAAAATCATTTTCAAGAAAAATGTTTAGTTTTTATAGGGTTTGGTAAGTTTAGGGAAAGTGATTTCATTTTACTTGAAAGGGAGGCCGTTTTCCCTTGAATTTAAGCTTGTTATTTTTAGTTCATGAAAAGCATTTTTCGATTGATTTTTGTCATCTAAAAACCAAAAAGTCGGAAGACAACTTCCCAGAAAAACACTTTTTTTTTTAAACACACATACCCTAAATGACGGCCTAAGACTTGTTAATACATGTATTAGCTTAACTAAATAACTTTAGATGCCTATACCAAAGATTATCAAATTTAAATTTGTTGGGAAAATCCCTTAATGTTTTGAAGACGACAAAATAATGAAAAGCTACTAACATATTTAACGTTTAAGTAATCAGGTGAAAGATGTACAAGTCATTACACATATAATATCCAAATGGGAATGTCTAAAGGTCATGAGTTTTCTATCAATGGTGAACTAGGCATTGGACATAGTAGTGTCTACAAGCTAGAGGTACCTAAGTAGAAAATGAACAAACCTAGAATGGGGAGTTTGGTAAAGCTTGGAAGTACCCTAGATAGGTGAACGTACCTCGATAGGTGAATAGCAAGGTAGAACCATGCTTGCCAATACACTTGAATATCACTAGGCAATTAGATTTGGATATCATCATATGACCGGAGTTGGATATCATCAAATCAAAATATGGATATCAACAAATTTTATACATTGGTATCATCAATGCATGTGATTACTTCAGATCCTATTGCTAAAGCTAAATCTATTTCTAATTATATGTTCAAACACAAATCCCACTATTTACAACATTACAGGTAGTGACTCCACTCGAATTTCCAATAGAGAAAACATTGATTGATGTTCAATCTTGAAGATTTTCTTGTGACAAAATCCTTACGCAAGACATCTTTGATTGATTGAGAATCATTTTAAAGGTAAGCTACTTTCCTTAATTGAAGAACTCTACTTATGGCAACTGAAGATCTGCTTGAATGAGCAATCAAATCAACAAGGATTCCGATCTTATCTCTTAACAGCTACTTAATCTTTCTTTTGCATCTTGTCCAATGGGTTGATTGGAGAGTATCCTTTGAAGACGTCTGGTGGATAGATTGGAAGTGAATGAGTATAGGAGACCAAAATGTCGAAGAGTGAAGAGAGGTCCATAATAAAAAATTCCAAAGTTCCATATTACATATTTGCCCTTCGTGAGCTAAAAATTGTAATCCTTGAGAGGCATTAAAAAAGCAACCGTGTGATATTGTAAGAGACCAATCACTTCCTTTTGTAATCTCTTAATTATTGACCAATGAAATCCAACCACTATACTATTAACATGAAAGAGTGGATGTAAACTTACTTAAAGCAACCACTATATATTCTATATGCAATTTCTTCTATCTCTAATCTCTCATAAATTATTTTTCATAGACTTTTGCATACCAGCGAATATCATCGTATCATTGTCAATATTCAAACTTTGACCTTTGCATACTGGTGAACATCATCATATCACTTTCCAATATTCAGACTCAGATTCCCACTTGAATCAATAATATTCAACTTGGTCGTTTTTACTTTCGCATTAAATTGTCAATTTTTCTTTTTTTGTTTCAAAACTATAACGCTAGTTCCAACAAAATTTAATGGTTAGTAACTAGGTGCTAGTACATGTGTTTTGTAGGCACTCTCTATGCTACTGCATGCAACTACCACACCTAACTTATCGTGCAAGCCAATCGAGATCGTGGCTATGCGAATAGTCTTCCTCCACTAACACTAGATCCAGCACCAAAACGAGAGATAACAGCTGCCTCGCTAGGTTCCACGACAGGGTATCGGGTTGGTTTCGCATTCTCCTTCCCCTTAGGATATCGAGATCGATGCTGCGGGGGTGGCTGGGCTGCGCGGGTACGTGTCCGCGCGAGACACGTGGGGAACATGCGGGTGCGTGCGTCGGGCCTCGATTCCGCCGGCCTCGTGCGCGCCATCGGTTTCCGGGGCGGTTCCCCTTCATGGCCCCGACACCCTCTGACTCCCGTAGCCAGAATTCACCATCTCCATGCAGCATCGTGTTCGAGGCCGGGGCCAGGGACGATCGATGGCTGAGTTGAGCGAGGGAGTGAGTGAACGGCAGAGAGTCAAAACTCCGAGTTCCACCTGAATGATTTCCTGATCAAAAGCGCGCACCTTCCCGGAGAGGTTTTCACCAATCAGATTTGTCACGACATCTGGAATTCTGCCCGGACGGTACGGGACAAGAACTGCATGTCACGTTCATGCTGCGCTCTGGCATAAATGGAACTTCAGAAGGCAAATCAATTACGAAGAGATTCGGCAGAGCATTCTGATTATTCATTAATGCCTAGGGTTTTTAGGAATAATAGTGTCTGAAATGCTGAAGGGAATGTAGGTAATGGCATTCGGATCAAGCTTAATAACGCTCCGACAAAAAGTCCGGTTCCTAATTAAACAGTACAAGGGGAAAGGATAGAGAATTATGGATTAGTTCGTTTTTTTTTTTTTTTATTTATGAAAAATGAGTAATTAAAAATGATTGATGAATTTTGATCCAATCTACGATGTGGTCTATAAGTTCTTTATTTGTTCAAAGTAATTTCTAAACTATAATTTAGCTTATAAATTATGTGAAAATGTTTAATATTGTCCTTGAACTTGAACTAATGGATGGACAATGTTAAAAATTTTCATATGATTCGGGCCTAAATTGAACACATACCAAAATTTCAATGTTCATATTAAATAAATTAAAAATTCATGGATCACATTGCACTTTGGGTTAAAATTTAATAACTATATTAAATAAATTAAAAGTTCATGCTTCGAGGATCATTTGTGACTATCTCTTATACTAATGGTCGGAGATGGTCATGTCACCCTCTCTTGCTAATGTCGCGAAGGAAGAGCTTGAGAGAGGCAACAATGACGCCCGTGCCATAGCTCCATCAGTTGTGTTGATGGAGGCGGCCCCAAGATCTAGGGACTTGATATTTCAACCAAAACAAAAGGTACTTGATTTATTTAGAAGCCCATTTATGATGACAATAACATCAGGAAAATTACCAAAAAAGGTTCTAATCTTGCTGTAATTATGCTAATTCAGTCATAAATATTTTTTTTTTTACAAATTAAGTTTTGAACCTTTTGACAATTCGTCAATTCTATTTATCCAATCAATTTTGATCGGAAATCGCCGACGTAGACGTTGATTGTTTTACGAGGCACCGCCGGTGCTAACGTAACCAACTTTTAATGATATTCTAATGTTTGTTTGATTTTTTTTATAATTATATAAATGATTAATGAACTTTGACCCAGTGTGCAATATGGTCCATGAAATTTTAATTTATTCTACACGGTCCTTGAAATATAATCCAATGTGCAATGTGGCATTTGAATTTTTGGTTCAAATTTAATATAGTTCTTAAATTATATAAAAATATTAAATATTGTCCATGAACTTGAATTAATATATGGACAACATTGAATATTTTTATATAATCTAGAGACAAAATTGAACGTGCATCAAAAGTTAATGGATTATATTGAATAAATTGAAAGTTGAGGAATCACATTACACATTGGATTAAAGTTCATGGATCATATTAAACAAATTAAAAGTTCATGGACCTTATTGTATATTGAGCCAAAGTTCAAGGACCATTTATATTATTATCCCTTAAACTAATGGTTGGAGATGATCGTGTGACCCTCTCCCGTTGCCATCGTGAAGGAAGAGGTTGAGAGAGGTGGTGACGGTGCCCATGTCATAGCTCCATCGACCATGTCGTGGGGCAGCCCTGAAATCCAAGGACTTAGTATTTCAACCAAAATTTTAAAAAAAAAAAAAAATGCACATGAATTGTTTTGAAGCCCATTCACAATGACAGCAACATCACATAAGCATCAATGTAAGTATTAGGATGACAATACCAGCAAAATACAAAGAAAATAGAATAAAAAGGGACTAGATGACAAACAACCCCCAATTTGAAAGTGGAAAAATCCAGGTGATGAATGAGCTGTGAGTGAACTCACGGGGGGGAGCAAACCTAAATTCATAGCATAGGATGGAAGGCTTTTTATATAGGGGACACAACCCACGAATGGAACAAAAGATACATTTCCTTGTCATATCTTTCCCGTGAAGAAAGCTCCAATCCAGAAGATGCTCTCAAGGGAGTCACCAGCTGTCTTCTTTTGACCTCTTATATGTACGTTTTGCATTAATGTATTTTCGACATTCATTTGCATGCGACCATGCAATGGCGAAGATTTGCAGCGACTGCATACATTAATTTGAGGATACTGTCCCTTGGATCCATGCCTGCCCGTCTCTCCATACCATGATTTTTTCTGGCTTTGGGACAGTTCAAATGGGGCGGGAAATGGGTACGGCCCCCTTGGATATTCTCTCAATCTCAATTTCAATTCGAACGCTGCCCGAATACCATCACATGGCTTCTGAGAATGGTTCACAACAGAGAGAGAAAATCAAGATATGCTAAAGCCCACATTTATGTTGATAATCATTCTAGCCATTATTAGATCGAACGGATCTCTAGGGATTGAGTGTCAAATCGAAACTCGAGTGATTTAAAGCATGCTTAATGATCTCAAATCTAAAGCCAGGTCTTGGGAGCATGCCAATACACGTCGTATTGCTCTTAGGAAGACCAACATTGACCATGACTCGATATTTATCGAATCTTCATCACGAGACTCATTAGATATGATTGGGCATTAATAATACCATTTGCATAGAGGAATCGTTGGAATCGTTCGCTGACCTATTATGGGGCTCGTGGAGAGTACCTTATTAGTACATGATCACGTGGCTAGCTATAGCTTCTGATGGGGAAAAGGTGCCAAGGAAAGGATGTATTTGCGGCCAGAGAAAATTTTTTGTGCACCCGACACATGTAAGCTTTGGTCATATCAACCATTAGATCATGTAGATCTCATGGAGATCTTGTCTAATTTAACGATGTACATTAGTCACACGAACCGAGAAGAAAGAAATAATATTTTGTGTCCGTGTGGGTGGTCTTTGATGGTTTCAAGACAAAGATGTGGAGATATACAACTTTACATAAGATGCGATTTACTCGTTTGTCATTTATGACTCAGAGAGAGAGAGAGAGAGAGAGAGAGAGAATCTGCCTGATAGGACTGCACTACTATACTATTCTGCCCACTCTCAACATAGAAAACAACATAGGTTATATCATAAAGTAAGCCATTTTTCTGATGGAGATCAAGCCAAAATAAGTAAAAAAATATGAAAACAAAAATAACGCCAAAAACAAATCTAACTTAACACGAAATTTACCCTCTTCAACTCTTCATCAGTAAGGCGCCGGAGGACTTTTTAACTCGGAAACTGGAGATCATCTATTCCAATGTTACTAACTACATACAAACCATGTCGAATCGGGATCACCAGCCAAGGTTAAAGATCCGAATCGAAACGGCTCATGAGATTTACGGCGAAATAGCAAGTCAGAGTTTCGTCGGCCGTACCCCCAACCAACAGAGTTTGCCCGAAAAGAAAAGGGAATCGCACGCTGTGCAGATAAAGAAAAGAATAGGATGTTGAACAGGGTTTTGGTGAGAATCTCAGGAGGGGGCATGTGCCTGCAGGAAAGACGACGGGAAGCTTCTCCCGTCGTGGTCTGTTCACTAGCGGCCGTGGCTTTAGCGAGAGAGAAAAGATTCGGTCGCCAGCCCCTCCGCCGACAGTGTCGTCCTCAGTTGGCAAAGTCAAACCTGTGAAAAACCAGGGACGTGTACCGAGGCGTATTTCGTAGCTTTGAAGTTCATGCATCTAAACAAGCCAAGTCAAAATACTTTTAAAGCTCGAACGCCGGGAACTGAGTCGAGTCGTTTGACACTCAGTGCTTGACTTGATCCGAATGGCTGGATTGACTCGACGCTCGATTCGACTCGAATATTTTTTCTTTCGGTAGATCGAAACCTCTAACTTAAATATGCAATGCTCGATACTCGAGTCAAGCTCAAACTGATGAAGTCAAAATATACTGAAACTCGAAAGGAGTCAAGCCTGTTTCGAGTAACTTGATAACCGAGCTAGTGAATAGTGCAGAAACATGACATAAGGTCTCGGTCATTAATCAATTGAGAATTTAGGCTACATTTGGTTGTCGGGTACCTGATCGAAAAGCGAACTTTCCATGAACTTTCCATGTCATTCGTCCAAGCTGTCCGGTCTAATCTTTGGTCAAATCTTGTTTCCCAATTCTCAACCGTAGTTGTCCGAGGGTCAAGAAGCTACGATGCTTGGGTCAAGCCGTCCGACTCAAGCCCTAAGGAGACGAAGATCCAGCTCTGGATCTCAAGCCCTTTGTCATGGTTGTCTTTTTTACAATGCAGGATGCATGTCAATCGACAGTCTTTTCCAAGTTTGTAAATTCGTGGTAATTCAGAGTGCTGCATGAAAATAGGAAAGGCCGGTATCGAGTGATTTGTAAGTAAGATCCGCTCTGAAATGATCGGCATCACATAGGCTCCGCGGTCACCGAATTCGTGTATTCCTCTTAAAAAGCTTGGCCCGCATGGTAAAATGGTAACCGAATAATGATGGTAGGATTTGTGGGTCATGGGCCCATCGTGATTCTGACCCATCAAACTTGTTAAGATAAAAATAGAATGATCACCATGTAATTATTCTGATATAATTCACGTGACACGATTGAAGTTTCTAGAGGTGTGTCCAAATAAACATTTACTCTATAATGCAAAATTGGCAAGGGACACACCTTAGATTTTATTTAATCCGAAACATAAAAAATTTTCACAATACACAAATTTTGCCGTGAATTTTTTTCATTGTTTTTTTTAAAGGGGGATAATATTTTTTAATGTTGGTGAGTATAAAGGAAAGATAGAACCTATGACAAAGTCCAAAAAGGAAAATGAATCCACACTATACTGCCATAGGGAAAGCAAAGTATGCTTTCACCATAGAAATCATCATCCGATGCAGGTTTCAATTTCAACAAATAATTCAATCAAAAACTATCCCCTCTTTTTTACCTTACAATTGACAACAATTGACAAATACAACATCTTTCTATCTTCAGGCTCATGTACTAGCAACTGTGGGAGTACCAAGTGGAATCTTCCTTGTTAGACCAGCTTTCTGTGATCCTGCAGGACTGAATCGACCGCTCGATTTGCAGTCCTTCCGACGCTTCCTTCTCCAACAGCAGGCAGTATCGCTGGAACGTGTCGATGCTCACGTGTAATCGGAAATCTATGCTGAACAGGAACTTCATCTCCAGCCGGTTCAGCTCCGACGTGCTCACTCCGCCGACCTTGGCGTAGTACGCATTGTTAAAGAACCTGCAGAGAACATAAGAAATAACCACCTCAGAAACCGGCGAAGCGTGCAATGAAGGATTCTCTCTGCAAGCTGAGAGGTCGGGATATGAATTCACATTTCAAGACAACTAAAACTACACCCTACACATTAGGAATTGATTCACGAGGCAAGTACTTACGCATCATCGACGAATTTCGCTGCTACAGTGAGACTTGTTATAAGAAGGCGATGAACATTTAAAGAAGTTAAGAGAACATCCGTGTTCTGGAAGAATCTATCCATGTAAATCTGAGCAATGACGAAACAGGACGGACTGCAACCTGAATACTTGAAGATGCGTTCAATGTATTGGCGAATGGTCAGAGCGGGCGGTCTTACGCCATGGAAAATGGTGAGTACATCTTTAGATTGCGATGTCTCCAGAAGCCTCTCGTTCTTCTGGACAGATCTATCAAGTGCTGAAGAAAGGAGCATCAAAACCCGAGGATAGCCCAATATTTTTTTGCCCTGTTCTCTGAGACCAAGAGAAAGGTACATGTCTGCAGTATCGGGTGACAAGGTTTCCATGTCAGGGATTCCTGCAAATTACAACTCTTATTAATGAATCATTTCCAAGAATTTAGTTGAACACAGTCCGGAAAACATCCTACAAAACAACCATCTCAAGGAACTCAAAACCAATACGAAAGGCACTCTTCAGAATCTTAGAATGTCCTTCATTCACTTCTGAGTTTCAATCTCTACCCATGACTGGTAAAGCATCAACGAACATGCTCGCCCCTATTCAACTCAATCTAATCGACTCATTTTATCAATCTACGATAAGAGGCACACCCATTATTTACTTCAATCAAACTTAAGTCCCTCGTAGGAATTCCGAACTTCACCTCCTGTGTAGGATGTTCCTCATGCCAATTCATGTTTGCAGAATGCATATGCATTCTAGTCAGAAAGCAAATAGAAATTAAAAGGAAGGGGTTGCACCACAACTTCCCCAACACAAATGACCAAAAAATTGGAAACCATCACACAATTAGATGCAATCATTCTAATTACATTCACAGAACACTCTGATTCAAGAAAGCAACTTGAATATTGAACAAGCAAACAAAAGAGAGATGATACTAAGTTGCCCCCAGGTGCAACTTCAATTTATGAAACTAGCAAGACTGCGCCGCAAAATTACAGTGCACCACCAGTAATGATCAGTGCGAAACAGTCAATCAAGACTAGCCTATATTCCAAAAGGATATTCTTCGGAATGTCCATACAGAGATTCACACTTATCTCAATCCTCTCAAATTCTTAAGATCTCAACCACTGATTCAACCATAATTATGCATTAATGCTCCCAATTTGTGTACTGCTGTAGTACAGTCAAATATGTATGACGAATTCATATTACTATCTTGTTCGATAGACATGCTTGGGATTGTTGCTTAAACAACTTTTCAAGGATCAATCTCAGACTCTCAGCTCCGCATAAAGGGCAAGAACGACATCTGTAGAAAGATCCTGACGAGATATAAATGTAGTTATAAGCATCAACATACACAAACACATACTTACATTGATTAATGTAGTAGGCATTCAAATTCACTTGGGGTACAATGATTTGGAAAAACCAAAGAAAAACTTTCTCAGGTTTCAAGAAATATCAGAAGGAATGAAGCTGCTTGGACTGAGCATACAATCAAAAGCTCAATATCAAACAGACAGATTAAAAGATACCCGTGGCCATGCTCATGACCCAGTTATTTTTTTTTCTTTTTGAACAACACTTAAGAAGAGTTTACTTCGCCATTATGTGACTGGAGAATCCATCTAGCCAGCATTCTAGGAGCAGAGTCTAACCTGCCTTAACAGAACTTTACAAAATCTTAAGCAGAATTTTCCGTCTTCGCTACAGAACTTGACATGGCAAAGATGAAGGTTCTCTCCTCCAGACAAGATGAAGCACACTTAACATTACTTAAGTTTAAATCACATCGCTATGCTTTTCTTGATAAATGCCCAAGGATCTCCCCACGCAAATACAAGACTTACCACGACCCTTTCGAAAATTCAACTTTGCTACCTCGCTATGCAATAGATTTCATGCCCACATCGCTCATCCTCCGGAGTACTTCAAAAGGTACTGAATTGCTCCACTAAAGAAATGGGTTTTTTACCTAACAAGCTTGATTAAGCTGTCCAACTAAGCAGTTGCCGAAAAACCTTAAAAGCTGAAACAAGAAAATTCTCAAGAGACATCGAAACAGGACATCAAGAAATCGAAAATTCCCCATTAAAGAAAACGAAATCGACCAGATCTGTCAAACAACGCCCACACCCGAATTGGCACTTGACAATAGGAGCGAAAAACCAAGACATTTCACTACTTCACGCTAGAAACTCAGACAACCAAGATCGATTCTCTCATCGCAAAGATCAAATTTTGAGACCGCAGCCGGGCAAACCCAGGTCCAGCAAGATCATACCTAACCCAGAAGGCTAACATAATCCATCTAAACCGCAGAAAAGAGGGTTGAGAACAAAAAAGAAGAAAAAGAAAGAAACTTGAGGGTCTTACCTGTTCTCGAGAGCTCTGTATCTCGTTGCTTCATCCTACCTGCACGAGCATATATGGAGGCGAACAGCAACAGGATACAGAGCGCTTGGATAGAACATTCGTACTTCCTTCAGGCTCTCACATCCTTTCCCCCCCTTTTCTCGGCCATGTCTCCTCTGCACTAGCTTGCCACCGGCCAAGACAGAGAGAGAGAGAGACAGAGAGACAGAGAGCGAGAGAGAGTTGCTTTCTTTATTATCTATCCATTCACATGTGCCTCGCCCTCTCCCTTCACATGGAAACCTCCTCCTCTTAAGCTATTTTTACTTTTGCACACTTCCCCTGTTCCCCTCTCTCTCTCTCTCTCTCTCTCTCTCTCACCTTCCATTTACTTTATGGAGAAGACAGTGTCGGCAGTGGAAGCAACACTTGCGTGTAATTCTTGGTGGGGTGGAATATTTTTGGATCCTTGGCTTTCGTGGTGGTTCAACCAAGGGACCCACCAAGCACCCCTCACCCTTCACTGGTCTTGATCACTGGTTTTTACTTTTTCGTTTCCCCCAATCTTCACTGGCGATTCGCCAGTGGCGAAAAGCCAAAAGCTCACTGCTTTTTCCTTTTTCAAGGTTAGAAACACAGGGGACCTGCGCAATCTCGTCCTTTACCCTCTTCTCAAGATTTCGCAAGAATCACAGGCTCGGCATCTGGGGATACTGTGAAGAAAAATATCGTCACGAAGAAAAGACAGCATGACAAGAATTTCCGAACTGCTCCCCATAATTTGCGAGTCTACTAAATTTCGATTGTCAAATAATGGGGACCCATAAGATTCATTGACCGAGATTGACCGAGCTCGTACCTTTCAGGATCACCAAGGAATGGCGTGCGGTTTATTTGCAGCACTACGAGTGGTCTACTTTGTCGTAACTTATGTCACCGGATAAGGACCGGCAAAATAAAAAAGAAGATCATCCCAAATACGGATTATCAACTTGGAAACGTGACGTCAAATGCCATGTAGAATATCAGGTGACAAGCTTTTGACTTTAGGACAGTTTTGGTCTCTCACATAAACGGACCGTCAGTGTATAGTTATGGCTAGATGTACACTTTACATGTGATGCAATGGATGGACTATTTAGGAAAATCAGTACAAGTACTAAATCACATATCTTAAGAAACTTTACCAACTTTTAAGTTCTGGATTGTATGGGTTAGGCTACTTTGTCCTCATGACATCTTTACTATTGTATTATGAGAAAAACAAGAAGAAGACAACAAGAGTTCGGTACCAACATGTTGGACATTGATTTGACTTTGAAAGCCTATGAGGTGCACCTCATCCGAGTTAAGAAGACCTATTTATCACTTCCGCTCGATCCTTACACCTTTTTCCTTTAAATGAATACATGATTTGTTATTTAAATATTTTAACAATTCCCCTTCCTCCTCCCATAATTAGAGTGCTCTTTTTGACTATTGCTAATTTAAGCTATTAGATAAAAATGTGATTTATAACTCTCCTTATGAGAAGGTCAAAAAGTCATAGACAGATTTAAATGTGATATTTTGTGAAATCACTGTCAACTATTCTAAACATTGAAGCTACTTGATAAATGCGTAATTTATTATTTAAATATTTTAACACATCTTCTGTCTCTCACTAGTGCTCTTGACTCGAGGCCATGGGAGATCCAGCTCACACAAGCCAAAGATGCGGAAGTCAACTGTGTTTGATTAGTCGATTATGAAGTTGATAGACATGGAGGGTTTTTAAGCTTTTTCTTGAATATTACGGTCAAGTGGTGTTTTGTGCCGATTCTTCGATATTCAATTTAGTGACGATAGAAGATTTATAATGCTGCTTCAATGTGATCCTGAAGCACCTCCACGTGACTTCACCAAGTAATGCCTAATGTTGTGCTATGATACATTCAAATCCAAATCATTCCAAAAGTGATATCTCCCAAACTTCACATCGGGGATAAGGATCAATTCCATGAACTTTGAATCGAACAAACATAATCACAGCAACGGAATTATGAATCTAGGAAACTTTCACGGTCCTTCAAGGGAACGATTCCCCGATCTTAAGTTGGAATAATAGAGCAGCCTGTCGTAACTCAAAAGTCGTCAGGGATAAGATAATATCACTTCATGATCTAACCATCATGAGATTATAGAAATCCGCCGTGGCGCTGTCACTGTCACGGTCCAATCATTTGCCACCCAAACGAAAGCTTTGTTCCACCAGACACCAGAGGATGGACGACGAGCATATGCTTGGTATCCATGATGAGGTGGACCACTTTTCTGTCCCTTTCTCCTGACGGTGGCCCGTCAATGGATTGCATCAATTAGATTTATCAGAAGAAATACATAATATAAACATATGTTTATTGGCGTATAAGATATCTCCCGGACGTATGGTAGCCTGGTAGGTTAGACGTTGCATCCTTACAATGTCCAATTCAGCCCGCAACGAGAGAACGTGCCACTAAGCACTTATTTTGAAACTGATTCCTTTTTCCAGAGCATGGGAAGGCGCAACCCTAGGTGGGGTCATTTGTCCATCAACATTCTATGGACGAATCGATAAATAAATATATGATAATGTATGCATATATTTATATGATAAATAATGAGGAGGATAGCATTTTAATGATAACTAAAATGAAATGTCACGTAAATTTATTGATATCTTTCGGTCAAAGAAGGGGTGGCCTTCCTCTTTGCCCCGATCGACCATTACAGCTCGATGCGCGGACTGCCATCTGGCCACCACCTCGTCATTCCACGAGACATCCGGTGAGGTTGCTGTCTTCTGAAGCTATCAATAGGTGTATCGAGTAAGCGGAAGCCTCGTGCACGTAAGCTTTTGGATTATGTGGATTCCATCCAAGACCCGCGTCATCTATGCACTGACAAAAAACAAACTATGCACTTAGTGCATTCACCACAGGCCACTGAGGACATTTTTTTTTTTTTTTATCTCGTGGACGTTCAAGATGAATTCCAAGTTTAGTTTAATGCAATGGTGTGCGGTCCAATCGTGGAGACCTTAAAGGGCAATTTCGACATCCACTGGAAGAAAAAAGGACAGATGAACAGGATTATCGAGTGTGACTTTGCAACAAGAATGTTTAAGGTTATTAAATTGTTACATACTACTAAAATTTCCGAACGTGCATATAAAATAACTAAAAATGCATTTAATTTGAAAGGTTGAGGGACCCAACTACTCACTTCTTTGTCCTGAGCTGAAAATGGGGACAATTAACAAAATAAATAAAAAAAATCTCAAATCTATTATACTTATAATAATTCAGTCTTAAATCGTTCGGTTGTGATAATTGAATTCATTCGATCAATTTTAATTGGAAATCTCTTATGTGAACGTTCATGGTTGTCTAAAGTGATATGGTTGGTGAGGGTTGATATTGATCTTTTGTAAATAATATTTTGAGTTTTTTTTTTTTTTAATCTTTTGGTTTTTTTCTTTACTTTACTTTGTTTAAGACTAACGGCCACTACGTCCTCGCCCAATGCCCTTGCCAACCACAGTAAGAGTGTTGCGACCATTGCCCAGATTTGGAGAGGGCTGTGATGCCGTTACGATAGCCAGTGAGGCCATGGGGAAGGGCTGTGATGCTCTTACCAACCAAAGCGAGGGCGTGTGACCCCTTGCCTAAGGCTGCGTTTGGGAACTGCTTTCCAAGGGGTCTTTAGGGGGCTAAAGGCCTTTGGGCAAAAATGAAGGTGTTTGGAAACTACTTTTCAAGGGGCATTAAGGCAAAGTTGACATTTGCAAAGCTGAAAGCCCAAGGCAAGTCCTAGGTTGCCTTGGGCTTTCAGCATTCTCGGAATGCCTTATGTCACTGTTTATGTTTATTGTTCATCTTCTTCTCCAGGCGTGGCTGATTAGAGACGAGCTCGAGAGGCCGGCGAGGTCACGACTGAGGTCAGCGAGGTCGCAGCGACTGTCACCGACCATTCACGCGACCTCGGCGATTCGCGGCGACCGCTTGCGAGTCCTAGCGACCGCTCGCGAGTTCCGACGTTGCAATCCGGCTCTGGGTCACGTGACCTTGCGGTGACCGACGCGATCCAAATTTGGTCACTACGAGGTCGCGCGACCTCTGACAACCAAATTTGGTTGCGGCGAGGTCCTGCGACCTCCGGCGTGACCCGAATCTAGTCGCCGCGAGGTCCTGCGACCTCCAGCGGACCCAGATCTAGGTCGGGTGACCTTTGTGAAGGGCCGCTGGGGGTCGCCCGACCCTAGGTGACCCTTGCTGGAGGTCACTCGACCCTAGGTGGCCCTCGCCAGTCGTCTCCAGGGGCTGCCTGAGGCCGTCGGCGGCTACCTGCCTCGTCGGCGAACTCTTTTATTTATTTTTGATAATTTTTTTCTTTTTTTTATTAATCACCAAAGTCTTTTGTAAATCATTTTGGAAAACACATTTAACTCAAAGGTCTTTGCATTTTCTTAAAAGACTTTCTCCAAAAACATTTCCAAACGTACCCTAAATCTAATGATGACAAGGGCTGCAAAATGCCCTCGCTTGATCCGAAGAGGCCACGACACCTAGATTCGGTGACCTTGCTTGTTCTTAGTCCAATATATATATATATAAGTAAAGAAAAAAAGAAAAAAGTTATAAAAAATTTAAAAAGTTATTAAAATACTATTTAAAATATTTACGTTAGCATCGTTTGTGCTATGTAGAATGGCAATGTCTATGTCAACGATTTCCATATAGATTAATTGGCAAAACGTAATAATGTTTGGAATTAAATTGGTATAATTGAAAAATTTATGAATAAATTAGTATAGGTCTAGTAAGTTTATAATTTTTTTAGTAATTTTTCTGCAGAAAATGGACATTAAGATCCATTGTTGTATATAGAAGAAATGAGCAAAAGTTCAAATTTCCTCGTCCGCCCGAATTCTGAAATTTACAGTGATAAGTCTTCATAATAGAACCCAAAGAAATAACAAAACCAAACTACTCTCAACCACTTCCAAATTCCAAACCTCTCTCTCTCTCTCCCTCTCCCTCTCCAACCACTACTAGCGTAGCCTCCAACTAACGCTGCCATCTCCGACGGCGACACGAGATCGACACCGCTGTTGAGCTGCTTGGTAGGGAAGACGAAGAGAGAGAGAGAGAGGGATTCATGACATAGACAAACCAAGGAAAGGCGGAGAGATACGAACATCATGGATGACAAGGCGGTGACTCGGCCTAGGGTGGCGACGGCGGCAAGGCAGGCGGGCGTGCGCGGCGTGAACGGCCGGGCGGGCATTGGCACGGGCCGAGACAGGGAGGAGAGGGGAGCGAGTTGTGGGTTGGAATGAGGGAAACGGAAAATTTGGAATAAAAAATGGCTGTTTAGTAAATAGGACTATCATAATAACCTAAGCTAGCTGCAACTTGTAATAGAATCACAGAAGTGAGAATGAATACTGTAGAACTAAATTCAGGGAATGGTAATTGATATAGCTACAAAATGTGAGATAAAACTTGTTTTCACAAACAAATTTGACATTTTGGTTTTCCTTGGTTCAACTTCCTCCTCAGAATCGTCAATTTCATTCCTCTTTCCATCATATTTACTTCTTTTAGAATTGCAATGTATGACCGTGTTTTGGTCGTGGGGATAACGACCTACAATAAGATTTAATTTATCATATCCTTTGAATGGTAATCGGCATAAGAGTAAGGATTGCTGATGATTTTACTTACCTTGTCTTTGCTATCTCACCTTGAATTGAATATGCCCGAATTAGGCGCAACGAGGGCACGGATATCTCATCCTAGGTCTAAGGGGTGGATGAATTTCAACACATCCAAATTGGTCAGCACATTAACAAAGAAAAGCACACAGGAGTAGCGCTTCATTCTTCTTTATTAGACCAAAAACAACGGACACAAACGCCGAGGGCCGTCAGCCTGACGACACTGTACGGTGAATGATGAATTGCCTATAAAAAGTTAATCTCATATTTCTTGTCTCATCATATTCTAAGTTGTCATAATTTAGAGATAATGACTTAAATGGTTCCTAAACTTTGACTAAATGTATAACATAATTCTCGAACTTTTAATTTATTTAATGTGGTATTTAAACTTTAGCAAAATGTGCAGCATGGCTTTTGAACATGTTCAATTTAAGCCTTGAATTATGTGAACATATTCGATATTGTCCATTCATGATTCAATTTTGAGCGTAATATCTTCACATAATTTATAGACTAAGTTGAACATGTACAAAAACTCTATGAATCACATTGAATAAATTAAAAGTTCAAAGATTACATTACATGTTGGGTCAAAATTCAGACACTACTTATGTCATATTCTCTCTTATTTATGTTCGGACGACGAAACGCAGCATGAGAGAGAGAGAGGTGAAGGCAAAGTAGAAGATGGGCCGGGCTCGAGCCCAGAGAGAGAGAGAGAGAGAGAGAGAGAGAGACAGACAGAGGAGGGCCCACGGAGAGGATCCCGCGCGAGGAGGGCTTTCTGTCGCGCTGCTTGGAGGAAACGGACAGCGAACGCTGCTTCGCTCCCAATCTTTCAATTTTTTTGAAGTTTTGAGTTGAAAGGGCCAAAAGGCGAATCTCAATGGCTTGGCTTCCACCACTTCCCTGACTTCTTCCCTCCATTTCTCCCACTCTCCCTCCACCCACCATTCCCAGCGCACCAGCCGCGTCCGACCAACCTCGGGTTGCTCTCGTTTCTACCCAACAAGGTAACGATGTCTCTCTCTCTCTCTCTGTGTCTTAGGGTTCTTTTCTTCGATGTTCGGCTGTTCTCGTCGGATCTGTCGGTTGTTTGCAATTGGGTTGCTTTCGGGACTGGTTGTTAGTGGAACGAGCGGATAAAGCTTGGTTTTTTCTTCTCGCGAGTAGAGTTTTTCGCTGTGGCGTGATTGTTTATGTGGTGCTGTTGCGGTTGTCGTTGATGGGTTTCTGGTGCCGGTGCGGAGTTCTCGTGGCATTTTAATAAAAGGGCTTTTGTGGGTTCTGGAGGTTACTCGGTCTGTGTCCCCCCAGTCGTCCGTGCCGGCCAATTGGGTGACTTCTCCTCCTTCTAGTTGGTTTCTGTACGAGTCTTCGTATTTCGGAACTGCCCATTGCATTTGTACAGTTTAATCTAGTGAAGAATTCGGAGCATACGGTTATTTGAGATTATGAACATTTCCACGTGAATGAATGGCAGGGGTTTGTTTAGTATTGGATTTTATTTGGCTCGGGGTAGAGTAATTTTTGCTTTCCAAATATTCTGAGTTGATGTCTTTGTTTTTGGTAAAAAGATGTCTCTTGCCCACCTGAGTTATCGGGATTGGTTCGTCTTGGGCAGAGTAGAGGAAATCATTTTTCGACTGAATGGACCTTTAGGAATCCGTGAGACCTGTTAAGGATATCTCATGTCATAAACTACTTGGTCCTATTCTTGGCCAACATTGGTCTTTGGAGAAGAGTAAATAGAGGGATTGTATTGGAAATAATTTGATATGTTGCTCTTTTTTTTTTTTTGACAAGAATATGTTGCTCTTGATATATGGTTATATGTGTTTGCTTTTTGGCTAATTAATGGTTGGATTATGATCTTTAGCATCTTAGAGAGCCAGGATATGCTATTCTCATTTGGTTAGGTGGCTGTAGGCCTAGTCAACAAGACTTTGTAGGTTAGTTTGAGAATTTCTAAAGAGAAGTGCACATGGGCATCTGAGAAGATTACATTTGCCTACAGTGTAGAAGTCAACTATTCCTTTAGTGATATGCACGTTTTGCTGAATGATATTAGAAATTGTCAATTGAGTCGAAGCCTGTATTTGATTTCGTAAGAATAATGGAATCATGACATCTATAGTCATTTTGATCTTTGATCCATATAAATCCAGTAAAACAGATTAGATTCAGCTTCCATGGAATCTGACTCGAAAAACATAGATTTGCATGATTGTAGTATTGTTGTGACTCAATGTGCAGGTTTCCTTGGGATGGATTCGACCACACACAGTTTCCAGCGTCGGCCACTCTCGATAAAACTCTGGCCACCTAGCCAAAGTACTAGGATTATGCTCGTGGAACGTATGACAAAAAATCTAACAGCTCCATCTGTATTGTCTAGAAAGTATGGCCTTCTGAGTAAGGAAGAGGCCGAGGAGGATGCCAAGCGCATTGAAGAGAGTGCATTTGCTATCGCCAATCAACACTTTGAGAAGGAGCCAGATGGTGATGGGAGTTCTGCAGTACAAGTTTATGCTACGCAGTCAAGTAAATTTATGCTGGAAGTCATCAAAAGAGGCCCAAGGACGAAGGTGGATGGCGAGGCCATTTTACCTGCAAAAGCTATTGCTGCAAGTGAAACTGTCTTTGACATCTCCGGAGGTCGACGGGCCTTTATTGATGCGGAAGAAGCTGAGGAGCTTCTTAAACCATTGAAGGCACCAGGGAACTCCTACAAGAAAATATGTTTCAGCAACAGAAGCTTTGGCTTAGATGCTGCCCGAGTTGCTGAACCTTTTCTAGTATCTGTCAAGGATAAATTGACAGATGTTGATATGTCAGATTTTGTTGCAGGAAGACCGGAAGCCGAAGCTCTTGAAGTGATGAATATTTTTTCTTCAGCCCTTGAAGGTTGCAAATTGAGGAGTCTGGACCTATCCAACAATGCACTGGGAGAAAAGGGTGTCAGGGCATTTGGAGCACTTCTAAAGTCTCAAAATAATCTCGAGGAACTTTATTTGATGAATGACGGTATCTCTGAGGAAGCTGCTCTGGCAGTTTGTGAGTTACTTCCTTCTACTGAGAAGCTTAGGATCCTTCACTTCCATAATAACATGACTGGAGACGAGGGAGCGCTTGCCATTTCTGAGATTGTGAAGCATTCTCCGGCGTTGGAGGACTTTCGATGTTCTTCTACGAGGGTAGGCTCAGATGGTGGAGTTTCTCTGTGTGACACACTTAGCACATGTTCCCGGATCAAGAAGCTTGATCTGCGGGATAACATGTTTGGTGTTGAATCTGGAGTTGCTTTGAGCAAGGCTATCCCTTCATTTGCTGACCTAACAGAGGTGTATTTTAGTTATCTAAACTTGGAGGATGAGGGCACAGAAGCTCTTGCTATTGCTCTCAAGGAATCTGCACCTTCCCTTGAAGTTTTGGAAATGGCAGGGAATGACATTACTGCAAAAGCTGGTGCCGCTTTAGCAGCCTGTATTGCAGCAAAGCAGTTTTTGACCAAGTTAAATCTGTCCGAGAATGAATTGAAGGATGAAGGTGCAATATTGATCGGTAAGGCTTTGGAAGAGGGCCATGGACAGTTGGTTGAAGTTGATTTGAGCACAAACTCGATTAGAAGGGTTGGAGCAAGAGTCCTAGCCCAGGCTGTTGTGCAGAAACCTGGATTTAAAATGCTGAATATAAATGCTAATTTCATTTCGGAGGAAGGGCTTGATGAGGTAAAGGATATATTCAAAACTTCTCCTAATATGCTTGGTCCACTTGATGAGAATGACCCTGAGGGCGAAGATTTTGATGAGGAGGCTGATGAGGAAGGCGCTGGTCACGAGGATGAATTGGAAGCCAAGCTCAAGGATCTGGAAATAAAGCATGAGGAGTAGTTTGGTTGATTCTCTGATTGTTCGATTGAGAGAGTTTTTAGTATTTATAAAACTGGTTCAGCTCTATTTGCAATGTCTAGTTGCTTAATTTTAGGTTAGTTAGGCGATGTTCTTGTCAAATCTGTCATTGCATGTGAAGTTCAGAAACATGTAAGATGATGATTTTTCTTGCTGGCAAGTTTAGCAGATCATCATAGCAAAGCTCCATCTGAAGGGTATTTGATAAGGTTAATTGGGAAAATTTTCAAGCATGTTTTGAAGTCTTGTATATCCTCGTGCACTTCTCTACGGTGAAAATGGTCGACAGCTAGAAAAGGTAGTGGTACTGGCACTGCCGCAGCCTAAATTGACTGGATATCCTCGTGCATTTTTGTATGTGCAGATTCCTTATATGTGCAAATCTAATGGACCGTAGTTTCATGTTAAAATCTCGGAAGTTGATTTGGATGGGATTATGTTTGCATAAATACCAGTGTCTCATAGCCTTTTGAGAGTGTACATGCAGGAACCTTAGGCAAGAAATTAGTGGGAACCATCAATAGCCTGATCTTTTAGTTCTCACTTGGAGTCTTGTGCTATTTAAGAAGTCGGAGTTCGACCATAACAAGTGACGTATGTCTTCAATAAGCCAATACGAGAATTACAAGGAGGGGTCGAAGCCGAGAAGGGGTACTTGCGCAAGTCGATATGACATCTGGGGGGAAAATTTCGTGAGACGCATCCTTTTTACACAGCTACTGGGACTTTAAGAGACTCTAGTATCTTATCATCTAGCGGAAATTCCATTGGCTTCTTGTCTCTCCCGATCTTCACATACTCCTCAAACCGTTCCTTCAAATCTTCAGGAAGGTTTGTGGTACCTGTCCACCCCATAATCTCTTTCGCTGCTCTTGGTTCTGCATAGAAGTGCTGCACAAGCAGAGAGACAATGTCAGATAATTCCACAGTCAAGGACACAAACAGGCTGCGATTCGGAACTAATGACATTGTCCGGCTGAAAATAATTTCTTGTGAAGTATATCTGTCGCCGGACGAGGTTTCTCTCGCTAAATGCTAATTAATCGTATCATTGCACAAGTTCCTATCACTGTATAAAAGGGGACTACTCTGAGAATTATTGTGACATACATAGGTACGGAATGGGAAGGCTTTCTTGGCATCTACTCCAACTGTCTTGGGATCGTAGTGCACGATATTGACTTCTTGGCCAGCAGCCTTAGCACATAGCCTTGCCATCCCATCCAATGTCACGGCTCTGTCGCTGACACAGTTGAAGATGTTTCCAGATGCAGCAGCTGGGTTCTCAACGGCAAGAGTGAGCATAGATGACAGGTCCCTAACATGGGAAATGTTGGTCAGCTGCATCCCTGGACCGGGGATCAGTATTGGCCTGCCTCGGACGATGCCTGTTTACCACCATGAAAGTTAGATTCTTGTGATAGAATTTCACTTGCTGCAATGCAGAATGGCCATTCACTAAATACAAAGTCGACAAGAACAACAAGAAAGGTAGTTAATTTTGTCGGCATTATCTCTGATTTCATCTGCACATGTTTGAAACCTGAGTACAGCTAGCAATTGGAACAGGATTGGTCTTAACAAAATCTAGCCAGTCTCAATGACGTTCGGACGTGAAAACAGTCTAATCAAAATGAGCGCTGGACAAAACGAGAGAATAGGTGCTAGGATGAACTGTAAAGTGATAGGACTCTACCCTTTTGCTGTCAAAATCTACATTTCCATCCCCTAAAAGAGCTCACTGGTGAGTCTGGGGGTGGTGTTTTTGAAGAACCGGCAGGTTCATGTTTGTCAAACATCAGAGAGAATTGTTTTAACTTCATCTAGGTTATAGATATTTCACAAAGGTATCTTCATGAGGTATACGACAGTAACCACGGCGGGGGTGGTTAGGAAAAGTGTCACTGAATAATTCCGCTGGATGCTTTGTACATGGATACAACTCCTTTTTAGGTCAAATATGACAGAGAAGTCGTCATTAATAAATTTCTGAGCAAAGACTTGAGATCAATACTTACGGTCGAAGAACCACTCCTCGCAGTCTTTGTTGTTGCCCGATCCAATCATGTACTGTGGACGGAATGATGCCCAGTTGTCGAAAATCTCTGAAATGTACTTCTCTACTCCAACATGACCGGCATCAGCTTTCACAACATCCTGTAATAGGTTCAATTTGAACCAGTTCAGTTGGATATCCTATGTCTCATCTGTGAATCTATGTCCTCATCCCCAGTTTAATCATACCCCTTCAACATGAGGTGGTTCATCGGTCGGCTTATAGATTCCGGCACTGCTGATGAAGAGGAATTGCTTCACTCCGGTGCTCTTTGCCCAATCTGCTACCGGCCTGTTCGTGCATACAAGAGCGTCTGCCTATATTAATATCCTATCTCTCTTCGACTTCTTTTCCAAATTCTTGCAGAGCAATGCAGTAAACCGAAATGCCAGCATTCAAAGCATCGAACTTCATCATAGATATCGTGAAAAGTAAGAGGGAAAATGAAGCGCGAGAAGATTGCGCGAGCAATTTTCAAAGCATCGGTCCTTCTCAATCATCCAATTTCACTTATTTGATCAATGTTCAAGATAAAGGAGAAAGTGATGATGGGTGACGATCAATTAGCAGTTGGTCATCGAGCCGGTCGATGGCGCGATGTCTTCAACGTTAATTCAATGTCCAAGAAAACTATGAACTGTCACAGAGATGAAAAGAAGAAAGATCAAAGAGCAAGAACAAGAACAAGAACAGAACCTGACAGCATCCAAGTCCTTGCCATTGTTGTCAAGAACTACATCAAATGCTTCTCCTCCCACCACTTTCCCCACATCCCCAGGGTCTCCCCACACCGTTTTCCCCCCTCCACTCACGATTTCCTGCGATACAACATACGAATAAATAACTCCAAACAGAGAAATTTGAAAGTTCATAATTCACTACAGAGTCCCGAAAGCACAGACACTGCAGCACAACACATCCAACACAAAACTACGCAAGAGCAATGCAATGCTGTTGCTAAAACTAAGTGCCGGCTATTGCTAATATCAGACGTTCAATAGAACTTCATGGATTGTGGAAAGCGTTGAAATTTGCAAAAATAAAGCCGGACCGAGAATCGGTTGAAAGGGGGCTTCTTCATCTTGTCGGAGCCCTCCTCGCCAACGGTGAGGACGGTGACAGAGTGGCCAGAGGCCAGGAGCTCCTTGGCGAAGTAGAAGCCGATGATGGCGTGGCCGCCGCTGTTGGTGTTGACGATGAGCACCTTCTTCTTCTCGGCGGTGGCGGCATTGACATAGAAGGAGGAGGAGGAGGAGGAGGAGGAGGAAGCAGAGTGGGGAGTGGAGTGAGGCTTCGCCAGGAAAGAAGGAGAGGAGGGGGAGATGGAGAGGGAGAAGGAGAGAGGAGGAGAGGAGCGAGGGAGAGAGGGGAGGGAGAGGCGAGGGGTATGGGGAGAGGAGGAGGAGAGGGAAGGTGGAGAGAAGAGGAGAGAGGAGGACGAGGAAGCGAGAGCAGCCATTGATCCTTTGGATGATGCCCTTCTGCTTCTGCGTCTCCGCTCAGGAGATATGGGAGCCAGCAGTTTTTGTTTGCTCTGGATAGGAAGGAGGGATTCGGTTGGCGAACCGGACCGGAGCCTAACTGCCCGCCTGTCCGGTTCAGTTAATACAGTTTATCTCCCTCTCTTTTTCCTCTTTTGCTTTAAGTTGGAAGATTTCAGAGCAATGTGACAATTTAGCTCAGCTCCATCCGGCTTTTAGCATTAAAGAAACTTACACACACATATATGTACATATATACATATACATATACGATATATGTATATGTATATATGTACATATACGTGTTTGAGGTGTTTGATGTTGGTTATCGATAATATAATCCTACCTCAAATGTGAGGGTCCCTCATTGGATTGGGCAGCTACGGCCTTTGCTTGGGTTGGTGAGGGTAGCCCTTTGCCAACCGAGGCTTGGGCATCCCTCAATCGAGGGCATTGACCTCCGTTGGTTAGTAGGGGTGAGCAACCAGACCGGGTGTATCCGCGAATCAAACTGGCCCACCTAGAAAACAGGGTCAAGAACCGATTCCCATTGAAACCGGTCCCCAAAATTTGGAACTCGTTTAAACCAGTTCGAAAACCAGGTTTGATTGATTACTCACCTAGGAATCGGTTCCCGGATCGGTTTTGGAACCGGTTTGGGAATTGATTTTGTAAGTATAAGTTCAAAACCCTATTTTTTCCCCTTATTTCTATTTTTACTCTCGCAATCACACGACCTTTTTCCTCTTGGCTATTTCAAACACGCACGGCCATTCCTCCTCTTCACTTGCTTCCCTCTCTCATCAGCTCCCTCTTGCACCGTTCAACGGACGGATGGTGTTCGTCGTTGCCAACTTCTTATGTACCATGTGGACTGGCTCGCCTAATTTATCTTTTGTAGGAAGATTTATGCTTGCATAAATGAGTAGTTTCATGTAGTAATTGTTGGAATAAAACTAATATTAGACCCATGTTTATTGCTAATTATTTACCTTATGATTTTATTTATTATAATTAACCATGTGGATCCTTAATTTTTCGTTTAGTCAAAAAGTTATTGTATTTATTTATTACAAGTGCTTAATGTTTCGATATAAATTAGGAGGATTACGTTATTTTCTCGCATATTAATATAAAATTCGAAGTCATATAAAATATCGGGAGATTGCAAAACAAGTTCTAATGGAAACAGGGTTGACCCTGGAATCGGATCGGAAAAACAGGGTGAGTTAGGTACAGGGTCTAATATAAACAGGGTTGAGTACATAGTGGTCTAAAAAAGGAGAACCGATTATAACATGGTCGGGTACAGGGTCTATGTTTAGGCCCTATCCACCCTAGACCCGATCACCCCTATTGGTTAGGGACAAGGCTCAATAATGGCTGGCGGAGGAGAAAAGGAAAAAAAGAAATTAAAATTTTGAAAAGTCATTAAAAGTTGTCTCTTTAGCATTGTGCCGTGCCATGAAAAACGACAAGCGTCCATGTCAACGAGTTTTAGCTAAAATTGTCCAGATGGACTTAATTGACAAAAATCTAAAAATGTTTAAGATTCAATTGATAAAATTAAAAAAGTTTAAAACTGAATTAAAAAAAAAAAAGTGTAATAAGTTTAGGACTTTGACAATTTTCCCTAGCAAAAGAATGTCAAACTCTTCTTCTTTTTTCCCTTATCTTTGTATAACATAATATTGAGGAAATTGCAGGCTTTTCCGTTTTAAAAAAGAATGAGGTCTAAATCAGGTCCTCTATTTTCTTGCATTTCAATAATTTTACTTCCTCGATTTTGTTTTAGCAATCAATAGTTCTAATTGACTCAATTTGCACAATCAAGCTTTTTGATCACCTGATTATCTATGCAGGAAAATTTGTCAAGTCACATATTTAACATCGTGCTTTAGGCACCACTCAAAATGATGAGAAGAGAAGGAAAAATGAGAAAAAGAAAATGAAAGCACGAAAGAAAGAGAGGCTCCCAAGATTCAATTCAAAATCCTTTCGTTGACAACTTTGACTAGTTGGTGAAGCTACTTTGAAGATTGGGAGGCCCTCTTGAACAATTTCAGAAAAGCACAAGGACAAAATGGGGCCATGTAAAATGCAGAGACGGCATTAAACATTCGACCGAAGAAAGTTCTGAAAACTTTAGTGTCATCAACGGTTAGACTTATAGTTTTTATCTTTCGAACATAACGTTCACATGTTGTTCAAGTGGCATCGAAACCTTCGAAAACGAGGAGCTTGGGTTCTACCGACCGATTTAAACTAGACCCGCTCAAACGTACAGATTAAAGTCAAGCTTGAAGATGGCCTCAACTCAGTCTCACACTCGATCACACCATAGCTCACAAAGGAGGGGCAAACCTGGCCCAAGGCAATGCTAGCCTTCTCCTCATTTTGTCTTTCCAAAACTATGTTGCTCACCTTGTCCAAACGGTGTCAAATCTTTGAAAACGGTAATTCCATATCTTACGAAGAAATTCAAAGTAGAGGCGGGTCAAGTCGGGCTTGTCATTGGCCCTAATTTTATTACTCAAGCCTATTAATTGTAAGAAAATAGTTACACTTTAATTACATCATCGAGTCTAGATTGAGTTAAATTTGGGTCAAACTAAGATTTATATAGAAGGACATTTAAAAAAAAAAAAGCTGCATATATCGAAACTCGTTTACAAAATTGGTTTGTCAAGAATGCATTATGTTATTCTTGATTTTTGAATGTGTTTGGCTAACTTGAAGGGTCATTTACAATCTGACACGTCACTTAATAAATCGATTTTATCAGTAGTTTTATGAAAAATCTCTAACTCATAAAATATGGCACGGATGTACTAATTTAAAAATTTTCACAACAAAGATATTAAATTGGGACAATTAAGGCACTCGTGTACCAATTTGAAAATTTTGATGGTACCATCCCAAAGAAATCCCATCAACAAGGCTCCCTCAGGAGGCGCGCTCACGGGTAAATCCTTCCTTACTTCATTTATCTTTTTGACTTTTTGGATGCGTACCGGATTTTCTTATAACCAAGATTCACGGGGCTTTCTACTTAGATGAATTTAATTTAAATAATAAAATATACATATACATTTTTCTATATATTTTTTTAGATTTCGGATATCAGAACGTTACCCCAAATCGGTGCCCTCCATTTAAAAGCCGCTTCATCTTCTTCTCCATCAATCTCTCTGTCTCCCAAGTCAAGGCACGCTGAAACTAGCCGTTACCCTCTCTCTCTCTCTCTCTCTTCTTTCTCTCTCTAAAGCTCCCATGGCTGCTTCAGTGGACTCCCCTCCGCCTCCCCACGTCAAGGTATCTCCATCTCATCTTTTTCCGACATGGGATTTTCAAGCGAGTTCGTACCCACTCTGTCTCATGAGCTCTTGCTGAAATTGGGCATGGTCGATCGATTGCAGGACGGCGCGGGCGGCGGCGGCGGCGGCTTCGCCATGGGCTCTTCTCCTACCCTCTCCGCTTCCCCCCTGTTCAGCCCCTCCTCCGACAAGCGCTTCTGGAGCAGCCTGCGGTGCCGCGTCGACGCTCTCCTCGAGAATCGAGACCGCCGCGGGGCCGCCGGCGGCAGAGCAGATGGAGGCAACGGGATGAAGGAGGACTCGATGCTCTTGCTCAGAGGGTTCGACTCTGTCGCCCACGGTCTGTCTCAGCTCTCCGACAACATCGACAACGCCCTTCAGGTGAAATTGGATTTTCTTCCGGCGTTTTCCCATTTGGACCCGTCTTAGTTCTTGATCCGTGAATGTTGATCTGAAGAGTTCTAGAGCGTTTGACGATGGCGGTCGTGTAAATTTTGAGGCTTTCGCGGCTGATTCTTCCCTCTGTTTTTCGTCAGGGAGCTAGAGATCTGGCAAAGCCGCCTACTCTGACGGCCATCTTCCACAGCAATCTTAAGAAGAGTTCAGATGAAAGCAGAGAAACAAAGCAACATTCCGGAGAAGAAGAAGAAGAAGAAGAAGAAGAAGAAGAAGAGCAAAAGAAGAAAGTGTCGAAAAGAAAGTTCGATTCGAGCAATTGCTCCGAGGAAGGCGATTCGCAGGACGAAAATGCTCCGAGCCCGAAACTCGCAAAGCTGAACAAAGCCAAAAATGTCGGTAAATGTCGATTTTTTTTGCTCTCTTTTTTGTCTTAAATTGACCATCTGATTTGTCGGTACCGTTTTGAGCTGACTTAAGCTGTTCGTGATTTCGGATTCTTCTTCAGCTTGCAGTGTCTATGGCAACAAAAGCGGCTTCGTTCGCGAGGGAGCTGAAGTCGATCAAGTCGGATCTGTGCTTCGTGCAGGAGCGATGTGCTCTGCTTGAGGAGGAGAACAGAAGGCTTAGAGACGGGTTTTCTAAGGGGATTAGGCCTGAGGAAGACGATCTGGTACTTGGTTTCATTACAATATCTTAATTTGAATTATTCGAGCGTCTCGCAGTGCTTGATCATCTTGTCTACTGATCCTGAACACAACCCGTCTCATGAACACAACTAGAGTCTCTATCTTAGGACAAAAATCAAAGATTGTACTTCTGTTTATGGAAGTGGGAATTACAGAGATGTACAAACTTACCTGCCCATGATGCAGTTCGATTTGGTTGGTCTTGTTTCTGATTCTTTCCCTCATAAGAAGAGGAAATCTACTCAGAAGTTTAGGATTATAAACTGAGTTTCTGCTTACCAGTTTAAGCACTTGTTGCTGCAATTGACATAGAGTGGTGACAAAGAGCAGAATTTGCAAGTGGTGGATATTGCTGATAGACTAAACATGGTGGATGGCACTTTTTTGCAGGTGAGGCTTCAGCTGGAAACCCTACTGGCTGAGAAATCCAGGTTGGCAAACGAGAACGCAAACCTGATTCGAGAAAACCAGTGCCTCAACCAGTTGGTCACGTATCACCAGCTCACCTCACAAGACCTCTCGGACTCGTATGAGCAAGTCATGCAGGGCATGTGTTTAGACTTCTCGTCTCCGCCGCCTCCCATAGCTGAAGACGAGGCAGAAGATGGCGATGATGATGGAGCTTCTGCGACTCCTGGGGACGACATTTTCAGTTTTTCCACTTCTCTAGACGGGAGTTTCCAACAGGAACTGTTGTAGGAAGTGGAAGTGGAAGCGTTCATCGTATCAGAAGTCCCAGAAGTGCAGCAACAATGGCTTTGTTGCCTAATTTTGGTTTTGAATTGGGAATTTAGTGGATCAGCCCTTTCCACAAGTGATAATGTTAGAATTTTGTACTAGCCAATATCAATAAAATTCTTCATGAATTTGAATGAGAAGTATATGCACTATCCTTCATGTTTTGAATTGATCAACATCAGCAGTTACATTCCGGACTCTAGTTTTGCCAGCTAAACCAGATGCTGGAAACGTGCATATATCTATCACCACAGAATGTTTCAGCATTTGTGTGTCATATATATCCTGCAGAGCTTGATGCAGAGATGGATCAAGAATTTCCCGGATATCAAACTGTTAGTGAGTCCGATAATCGTTAGATCAGGAGAGCCAAGCTGACTTACCTCCATTTAAGCTCTTGCACTGACTGTTGCCGCGTCGGTTAACTGATATATCACGTGACTTTCTTAGTAGATGCTAACTCTAAGGGAGTACACTCAGTTTCTAGTTGACTGTTGGGAAAGTATTGATTGGGAGGAAGAAGAATAAAGTCAGACTTTGAGGCATGAATATACTGTCTTTAAGGAATTATTGCCTTACAATGTTGCTAAATAGTTAACGGCAAAAATTCTTCAGGATACAACATTGCAAAATAGGCTGAAGGTGGCGGCCTTCTCACATTTGTTTCCGTGTTGCTTCAAGGTTTCTTTTGTTCATCCCTCGACAAGGCTTGATAGAACCATCTCTTTATGCTAAGGTCAAGGTGCCTAAAAAGTTTAGAATATCCATACGAGAAACACCTCTTGCTCGAATATCCCTCTATAGACTTATCTAGTTCGAATGACCTAACTCTTGATGATTTAGTCACTTCAAGGGAGCCTGACGGACCTTGTCCTACAATGGTACATCACGAAAAAAAATCAACCTTCTCAAAACTTGGGAGGATGTAATTGACGCCTTTCTTCAGCAGTTGAAATTCAATATGGAGATCACTCCATCATGTCAGAATCTAGTCCACACAGAAGAAGAAAAGCGAGTTTTTTAAGGATTACGCCACAAGGTGGGAGAGTTGTGGCTGCCCAGGTTAGCCTGGAACCAACGGAGATTGAGTTGATGGATATGTTCATGAAGACACTCCCGCTTGATTAACGAAACCAAATGCTGGGCTCGATCTGCCGTGTTGTTCAATCAGCTTATCCCTATCGATGGGCGAATTGAGGTGGCCTTCCGAGATGGATGGGCCACTGAGCAGGCCTCGAGTGCTAGCAGGTTCACTGCTAAGAAAGAGACTGAAGTCAATGTGGCTTACACCCAACCGAACCATGACAATCATAATCACACTCCAACGATTCAAGTTGCTGGAGGCCAACAAAATGGAAGAAGCCACTTCTCCGATCAACAAAAAGGCTCTAGGAGACGTCAATTCACACCTCTATCGGACCTCTGTCCAAAGTCTTGCTAGTCGTCCGAATGAAGGGACAACTCTCTAATGAGCCGAGGCGAGGAAATGCTAAGCTCTATTCTAGATATAATGCCTCTAAGAAGTAGGATTGCTAGTTGTACCTTGGCTGGACGTGATGCCATCTCCGAATAGCGAAAGGTGTTCGACACTTCTCACCAACAAGAAAGTGGGGGGTCAATTAAAAAAAGATGACCACAATATGGAAGTACAAGGTACATTTTGTTTCTTAACAATAATTCTGGAAATGACACTCTTTTCCTTCTCTATTGCAGATGGCAAACTGAGGGGTATATCAGAAGACTTTGATGGTGATAGCGAACCAACTAATCCGATCAAAATAGTAACTCGATGGATGACCGAATTTCTCCAGTCCCAGCTTGCATTTTATTTGTATTACGTAGTGTCTTATTTATACACATTTTCTTTTGCAGGGTTAAGAGCAAAAGCAGAGCGCCTATCAAACCAAATATTAGATTTCCAATCCCAATTGATCATTCATGTGTCATTTTCCCTTCAAATAGTGCCTTTGGGTTTGGTCTTCTAGATTTCTTCGAGCATGATAGGTTATTTATTTTGAAATTACAAACTTTTTCATGCTTAAAGTCGATAAGCTCATAAAATGCTCATACATTTTGAAAAGAGATTTTGCATGCAGATTTTGCTTGTTTATTTCACTAATTTCACTAAAGATTGTAAAAATTGACCAATTTAATGAATGATGTGGAATTACTAGGGTATAATAAATGAGACATGTCAAGATGATGAAAGGCAAGCCCTATATTGTACATAACACAATCTCCTATTTATATACTATGAAATAAGTGAAAAAATTCCATAACTTTAATATAAAGGTTTTTCTTGTAAAAGGTACACAAATTGCAATGATGAGAGACATTTCACTCTTTATTGTAAACACTAGGATGTATTTGGTAAACATTATATTCTTGAGAACAATTTTCTACTCAGAAATGATTCTTTTTTATTTTGTTCCCTAAATAAATTTTTGAGCATTTGAAGGTGTTTGGTAATTGCTCAAAATTTTTATTCCCAGAATAGAAATGCATTTGGTATGACGCTTAAATTTTTCTGTGACTTAAAATTTCTTTTAATTTGTTAATACTTTTATTATATAACTTTATTTTATTTTAAAGCTATTTTATTATATATTTTTAATATAATTTTATTATGTAATTTTATTAATTTAAATATATTTATATCATAATTTTTAATAATTTTACTATATTTTTACAACCGGCTATAGGAAGAAGAAGAAAAAAAAAAGGAAAGAGAAAAAAAAAAAAGAGAAAAAAAGAACATGATTTGGCCTAATTTTGAAGTTGTTCTCGAAAAAATAGAAGCAACTTTTCTTTATTTATTGATTATGTTCCAAATCTATTCTCACAAATTTTTTTTCTGGGAATAAGAAAGTTACCAAATAGCTTTTTGTTCTTTTTTTATTCAGTGGAACAAAAGAATAAAATCAAGCATTGTTTGACATGTTACTAAATAAGCCCTAAAGATAAATCATTGCTTAACCCATTTAAGGGTGGGTATTTAGAGAATTCTTTTAAATTACTTTTGTCAAGGACCATCCACATAGGGGTAGAACGGAGGCAAAGTTGACATTACAAGGTAAGAAAAATGGATAAAATTTTCTTGCCCTCACTTGTATAAATTTTCAAGTGTTTTTATTGCAAATGAACTCAAATGGGAATTGATGATGATGAATTTTTTTTCTATCATATACACTTTTATTTATTGCATAGTCTAAATGAGCTTGCAAATATATTTATGAAAACCCATGCGTGATCATTTCCTACATTGGGGCAAGCAAATGAGTTACTACATTGAGCCGGAGTGTCAATTGAAGAAGAAGACCCCGAGAGTTCAACAACACTGAATTCATCAAGGGCTGATGATACTATAAAAGCCAGAGTTTGACTGATCCACGAGTGCAATGCCCAATTGTCGGAAAGAATGAAAGATACAACGATTGTCGAAGTTGCAAGAAGACAAGTTTTGGGCTCTCGTATTTAATGAAATATCTACACAAGAAGACAATCCCCAACGAGTTACTATATTGTTAATGATGTCGAGATGGTCACCAACTATGATACCTCTTCAATGAAATTTTTTTGAGTGAAATGAATTCTTTCATTTCTCAACTCATTGACCGAGTCTACGTATATCTCTTATAAAGACTCTTTAAATTATGGCACTTGAATTAACGTAGCGGATTTAAATGTTAACAAGCATCGCTCGAAAATGTATGAGCAAGGTAGTTTCCATCTCATTTATTGGGCTCATGACTTGCGGTAGAGATGATGAATAATAATTTTTATTCAAATCCGTGAAGAGAATTATCTTTTTGCTAAGCCATTGACCAAACCTACATTACAATCTTCATAAAAGCCCTCTTAGATTAATAAAATCATATTGCTTGCAAGAAAACTCAAACCCTTGTCAACATGATGATAATGACAAAATTGAGTGATTCTTGCGTTAATGGACATAACAAAATAGCTTTCCTAGATGAAAATGAGTGAAAAGTCGTTTTAGACTGAAATTTCTTATTTAACATTTTTAAAAAAGTCTACATTATGGGTGAATTTTCTCAATAATGATTTTCTTGGTGGAAATTTAATGATGCATATATGAGGAAACCATTATGCATAAGTCTCATTAGAGTTGATAAAAACCTCAATGAATTTGAAAATGTGTCTTAGCATTAATTGTCTATCAAATTTTAATTGTCTATCTGTTTGATGAATGCATAAAACTATTGACCCTAATAATGCCTGACAGGTGAAATTTCCTCAAAGACTTAGGATGCCTGACGTTCAGGCTGCTATCCGAAGTCTTAGGTTTGTCCATATACTTTGAATCTCCGGGACACCTAAAGCAAAATCCAGTTACCTCGCAGAAGCTTTTTCTGAATATTCGAAATGGAATCCGTATATTTCATACAAATACTTTTATAAATGTTCGAAATAAAATCCAAATATTTTGTAAAAAGAATATCCAAAGTGAAATCCGCATATTTCAGGAACTCCTTTTCAAATACCTGAAGTAAAATCCACATATTTCTTTTAAAAAAAAGACATTTTTCAAATGCCTTAAGTGAAATCCATGTATTTTGTAAACTCTATTCGAATATCTAAAGTGAAATCCAAATATCTCATAAAAACCCATTTCGAGTATCTGCGAAGAAATCTACTTCTCTTGTAAAAGCACCTTATGAATAATCCGTTAAGACGCTTGTCGAATGCTTGAGTAGAAATCTAAATATTTCCTGAGAGCCCCTTTCGAATACCTGAGGAGAAATCCAGATCTCAAGTCAAGACACTTTTTCGAATACCTTGACATGTTGAAACGTCAATAAGGCCTATTTCCTAATTTGAGAAACAAGTTGCCACTGAAGTTCAACGATTGCATTACTTCTGAAAGAGTCTTGAAACGCCAATCCACTCAAGTTGCTTTTTAGACAAAACCAACTGGAAAGCTAAAAAGAGACTTCAACTAGAAACTGAGCGAAGGGCGGATGCACAAGATGCCTCAACAATGCACTTACCATGAACAAAACCAGCTAAAAAGCTAAAAGAGATCTCAACTAGAAACCGGGTTGCGCTCTGATAGAGTCAGGATCTAATGTGAGGTACTATAGTCAGTTAACCGAAATGCGAATGGAGGAAAAACCTAATGCCATTGAGGAACTCTTTTCTTCTTTTATTTTTGGCTTGGCATGCCTTTGAGAAACTCAGCTCTTCTTGGTTTCATCTATCGTTCTCTTCCTCTTCCTCTCTTAGGAGAAGCAGTATTTCCAACTGCATCCCGAGAGAAAGAACCATCACGCATGTTCCTCTTTGGAGAAGTAGCATTCCCCACTGCACCTGGAGACAAAGAACTATCCCATGTGGTTTGCTTTCCATGAGCAACTGTTTCAGCGGGTTTAGTCAGATCGAATAGCACGATCATTTGTTTCAGTTTGTCCAATACTTCGCTGAAAATGCGGTTCCCTTGCTCATACTGCAGGTAGAAGAACAAAAGTTGAAGTACCGAGAAAGAAGAAGCGCGATCAGTAAAGGCTAGATAGAACTGTATTTTCAGGTGATTCCAAAATTTGAATTAAATGAACAGAAAGATCAATAACTGGACAAGTTTCCAGCATAATGCTCAATTACTCCAATTTTTATCGGAGCACAAGTCATGCAGCATATAAAGGATACAAGAGACATGTTAATAACAGTGCACTACAAAAGAGAGAGAAAAGAGCAACTCCACAAGTGAGATCGAGTAGATCAATGCCATATGCAGATCTTAAATGCATATTAATTAAAGCAGTTAGCTGAAACAGGAAAAAGCTCTCAAATATAAACAGATCAGAAGTACAAGGTCATAAAGTTCTTACTGAAGCATACTGACTTGACAACAAATGCTCCTAGACTTTATAAAAGCATGTATAATCAAGAAAACTCTAGCATTTGCAAGGAAAAGCCAGAAGCCCAATTCAAGATTCTATGCTATTCAAACTATGGAAAAGCAAACAAACACCGAGTGATGGTAAGCATGCTAATTCAATATTCTAGTAGATAAAATTTAAGTTAAGTTCACCTTGAAATGGTCAGAAGGGGAATGATGTAATGCAAATTCACGTTTTTCAGTGAAATGCAAACAAAAACAAACCTGACTCTTTCAGTGAAACAGGCTAGTGTCTTGGGAAGGCTCATTGGTCAATAATAGCAGCAGTTCAAAAGCTATTAATTGAAACAGCAATTTTATCATATGCAGCAAGGTTTTGGAAATTCAAACAAGCCACAAGACAAGATCCATGCATATTGCACACTCCCAAAACATACCATTTCAAGTTTGCTGACAGCATTTTCTAGCTTCACGGTAAGGAGATGATTCTCATGTAGCAGGGCTTCAATCTGCATTTATAGTCAAAGAAATAGATAAGCAGAAAGCAAAAGTGTAGTCGAACTACTTTCTTGCTAGAAACAGGAGACTTGGCAAGGCGGCCATAACAACAACCTTCTTATCACAATCCATATGCAAAATTTTGTATTTAGGATCTGCATTGGAAGCACTTCCACTCGGGAAAAAATCCCCAGCCACCTGTACCATTATTATAAACATGATGTTCGCAAATATCATCAAAATCATTCCACAAGACAGCATAAAAAGTATAAAGAGTTTTCTGCTAGACCACGTAAATGAAGGTATATTGGACCTTAGAATTGGAAGGTTCCATGAAACTTGCTAGCAGTTCCACTTGTTTGAGCAGGTAATTGACTTTTTCCTCCAAGCTCATTTCACTCAAGCTTTGCTTTTGCAATGGATCTTCTTCAGGTAAAGGTGACCCCTCTTCGTTCTCACTGTCAATGGCAGTTATATCTTCAAAAACAGGTCCTATGTCCTTACACCTGGCAGGAACCACAGCATTTTGAAGACGTCCAGATCGGCGGATCGAACCGTACTCCTCTCTCGACTTCTTATAGGTCGACAAGCCGGCAGGTGCTTTCCTTTTAGGCTTTGATGTTTTTTCCACAGAAGGGTCTGCACTCTGTGGCATTGGTTCCGCTTTTTCAAGCAAAGGATTTGGATTTGCAGACTGCGTTTGTAGTCCATTTGGTGGTGATTTTGTGCCTTCAGGCGGCAACTCTTCATTCCTCTCAGGGACAATTCCGCTTCCAACCTTTTGACAAAGCCACAAAAAAACAAGCCCTTTAAAATATGATATGTGCTGCAATTTATTTGATGCATGTGGGAAAAACAAAAAAAGTGTTGACAAGTCATGATAAACGGCTCGGAAGTTAAGTTGGCATAAATTAATAACATTTACTTGACCAGGCACCAGATTTCCATGACTGGATAATATCTGATACTATAGCAAATCAACAACTGCTAAACTTCACAAGTTGGCTACTCTTGAAATTCATTACTTCAGGGCACTTGTCAAGCGTATTAGATAAAGAAGAGCTCGACTTTTCTAAGCACTACTAATTGTGCATATCACAAGAAAACCCGTAAGCTCAGAAATTCAATTACCAGAGGGCACTTGTCACCAAAATCCTCGAAGATTCGCGTTTTCCCATGGGACAAAAGAATTCCCTAGAGACCTCTTGAAATGCCCACATTTTCCTCATCATACTATAAATACAAGCTCTAACATGTCTTGAAATGTGGGCATTCCTTCAAGCAGCCTCTAACACCATTCCATATCCTAACTAGAACATACTTAGCACAGTAATGGTGATAACAGAAAAAGAACGAAAACAGGTCTTTGAAGAGGCGTAAGCCATTCGATCAACTACAAGCAAACAAAACAAGCCACTCTACAGAACCGCCCTTCACAAAACCTGCATTTGCCACCCTCGCTAGCGCCAGAGCGATCGAAACAGGCCCAGTGGGCGTCGACGGAGGGGACACATCGCTCGTCCCGCATAACACGAAACGGAAAGGAAGATCGACGAACGGCCCACGTGAGTCGGAACCCTACTCAGGAAGACGTGCATTCGACCCGATTCGACGGCGAAAACAGAAAACCCAGATGAAAAGACCGAGAAAAGCCAGCGCCGGTCGACGACGGAAGGCGACAGGGCATCGAAGAGCAGCAACGCGGAAGACCCAGAAGCAGAGCATGAAAAGGGAGCGGCCTTTACCGGCTGAGCCTTCTCTCCAGCCTTCGCGACCTTCGGTTTCCTCTTCATGGCGCTCCTCTCTCTCTCTCTCTCTCTCTCTCGTTCGCTCGTTGTGCTAGAACCAGAAGCTCTCCTTTTATGGTGTCCGTTCGCGGAGCGCTTCGGAGACCGCGCCGGCGACGGCGACGAGGATCGCGGTCCCTCCACGTATCGGGACGCTATTCGAACTCGAACCCCGACGGAAATGACGCATCGCGTTGATGCTGCTCCTTTATTGTTTTCGCCCCCGTACGTGATGTCTCGATCGGACGGCGCGGTCGCGGCTCTCTGGTTCCGAGGGACGATCGCGGCCGTCGGTTCGTTCGAGAGCTGGGGATCGGCTCGGCTGTTTCCCGCCCCCTCTCCCCGTCGGGCTTCGAGCGTCCGCCAGGCTAATCGGGGATCTGTCCCTATAAAATCGAACGGGGTATTTTTGGAAATAAAAAATATTATTCGAAAAATATATTTTTTGAAAAATCGTTGGAAACAATAAGTTAATGAAAAATATTTTTATCCTTGATAACAATGACAATGAAAATATTTTTTATTTTAAAAAAATATTTTTAAAATCATTCGTTTTTCACAGGATAAACATGTCCTTAGAAAAAGATTTTATTAACAACTGTTTCATCAAGAGTCGTCATCTCCAATGCAATCTTTCTTGTGATATTGATGACATAAATATATAAAACACAAGTATTTCGTTATTTTAAACATAGTTAACAAGTTTTTTTTATTTTTTTATAACCCAGAAATCCCGTAAGCCGACAGAATGCACTTATTGATAGAGCCTTTTGGGATAAAAAAAAAAAGAAAAAGAAAAATCCTCAATACCCTCTAATCCTAATTTTGCAAGCGAAATGAAAAGGCCCACCGTGGGTTTAGAAAAATGTTAGGCATACATCTATGCTGTTGGTCTTTGCTAATAATTGAATGAACATAATGATGACTTCAACTTTACACTTTCACTAAAACTGTTCCAAGAAAAGCCCTTTCATATATTAGCAAAAGTGTGTGGAGTAGATATTGTTTCAAATAAGAGTTTGAAGTGACCAGGTTTCTAACTTTTTAAGAACCTCATAAACCCTTTGCGTTCGGCAATTATGATAAAATTTAGGATATGATAAAATTTATCATATTTTGTATTTGGTGTTTACTTAAGACATGATAAAATCGGATATAAATGGGATATAAATTAAATAAAATTATCTCATGGGGAGGTGGATAAATATGGATATAATTTTTAACAATCATATTAGCAAAGTTATTTTTCTTTAATAACAAACTTCTTTTCAAATTATTTGATAAAAAAATAAAAAATTAAAATTATATTTCAATAAATAAATATTTGAGTTTTAATCTAAGAAATTTAAAACAAGAAAATAAGAATTTAGTTTTTACTTAGGGTTAATACTCTGAAAAATCCCAAACCCAGTACACATGTGACAAATTTCCCCCAAATTAATTTTTTGACCATAAAAAACCTCAGAATTTATCCCAAAGTGGTATAGTTATAATAAATTTACCATTTGTTAGTTTCCATTAAATTTTACTATCAAATTACTAAGTTGAATGACATGTGACTATTGACTAGTGTACCAATTTGAGATTTTATTTTCCATTTGTTACAGTTATACAATTTTTATGATTTTTCGTGGTATTAATATAATTTAATGGAGGGTATCTTTGTCACAAATGTATCAGTTTGGAGTTTTTGGCCGTCGAATAAGTTAGTTTGGGGAAAATTTGTCACGGATATACCAATTTGGGGTTTTTTAAAGTATTAATCATTTTACTTATATATTCAAATTTAATTCTAGTTTAGAATATAAATTCAATATAAACATATATTTATATTTGTTACATATTTTAGGTATTTTAATATTTTAGATATATTAGTATATTTTACTATTTGATAAAATTTTATTAGAGAATGATAGAATGAGAAGAAAGAAATAACAAAGAAATTAATTAAAAAAGAGATGAAAAGAAAATAAAAATAAAGTATGCAAAAGTGTCGCGAGAGCTTTTTACTATTTTTGTTTGTAAAATTTTTGTTAATTTATGCTAATATACGGTTTATACAAAACAATGTACATGATATGATAGGAGTCGCGGAACCATGTGAAGAGTCATGGTAAGTTTCAATCAAGTGGATCTATCCACCAGGGACGATAGAAGGTATCATGTGCTCTTTTCAAGAGAGTTGAGAGATTTTAGTATATTATATATATGAGTCTATTTACAGGTTTAGATAGAAGAAAACAAGGGAAATCAAATTAGATGTTCATAATCAAGAAAGATATAGAAAATTATAGAAAATATCCTTAATATCTCAAAAATATATTTTAATATCGCTAACATCTCCCCTCAAACTCAAAGTGACATTGTCAATTGGAGTTTGAAATAATGTCTAACGGTGCCACGAAAAACTTGTTCCTTTAAGGACACCGCTGGACAGGATTGTTGATCTGTGGTGGGGGCAGTGTGTGAGGTAGTATCTTCTAGTTTGGATCATCTAAGGGCGGTGAGTCATTTGGTGGTGGTGTTGGCTTCTTGAAACAACACATGAAATGTTTAGGATTGGAATGGAAATAGCAAGTGGCCAATGCGATTGGCTTGCAAAATAGTAACTGAGTAACACGGTCAATACGGCTGGCATTGTAGCCATAGCATCAAGTAGGGGTGAGCGGTTCCCAGTTCCTTACAGGTTCCGCTTGGAACCTAGAACCTACCCTCGGGTACAGGTTCCTCATTTTTTGGAACCTGGAACCTACCCGTCAGAACCAAGAACCTAGAACCTACCCCGTCACGAGGTTAGGGTGGTTCAGTTCCAACAGGTTCTTTTTTTTTTTTTTTTTTTTCATTTTCATATTTGAACTATAACAAATAAAGAAAGAGACAAACCAAAGCTTCTATGTTAGCTTAAGCCAAGATCAGAAAAAGGATGGCAACTCAGCAACTTTGGGTGTGACAAACACAAGAAAATCACTTATGCAAGCAACAAACTTTGACACCCAAAGGGATATATTCCTTTTGTGTTTTACATTGTGCATTTGGCTGAATACAATTGAGACCCATTTTGAGAGTAAATAAGAAGGCACCTCTCAGAATAATAGCAAGCTTTAGATAAAACCGAAAGCAACCGCATGTGGAGATGTTCAAGAATGTGAAAACAAAGTTTGACCAGTTATTTGTCTTCGAGGAAGGCTGCCAATCACGTAAGTCATAGTATACTAATGAATACTGAAACTATAGACATTTTCACTATTGTCAAACCTTTCTCAAATCCAGCTGCCTCTCAACAAGTTCCTGATCCTCTGAGATTGTAAGGTTCCCATACCACATAAGGACGAAGGAGCTGCTATGCAAGATGTAACGGTATGAGGAGTTCAAAGATGATGCAACCTGATTCATTAATTGCATAAAGTGCAAAAGGAAAATTCCATCAGCAAATAACCAAAACATCACATGCTGTGAGTTTTGTGCAGCAAACATGACATACATGTTTCTACAAAATAATAAAAACAGAAAACATGACATTTATTGCGCCCAAGTTACTTTGATTGTCTACCAATCAACTAGATAATTTAGGAGCCTATGGACAAATGAGCAACATAATGCGAATGTGGCCAATAATGCCAATCCATCGAGCTGGGCTATAATGCAAATGTGCTGCCAACATAACCACATCATAAATAGATCCGAACCTTCCCATAAAAATAAAAGATAAACAATGAAATATTGGAACCTCATTTAGAGCAGGAGCATCATTTGTGCCATCTCCAGTAACAGCAACTACATGTCCTTGTTGCTTGCACAAGCAGAAGCTTGTCATTTGGTGAGGATCATCCCATCACCTAAACATGCAAGGCACGATGAGATTTCACTCTGTACCAGAAGAGGGTAAAACAATGGAACTAGTCAGCCAAAACATACAGATATTCTTTTTGCAATTTCTTCCCTTTGAACATCAGATAAGGCACAAAAGGCTTTTCCTTCAATGAGATTAGGTTCAGAAGCATCTATATCAGAACTTAATATCCCACATTCCAAAGCAATTGCTTTAGCAGTCTGAAGATTGTCGGTTGTAACTACAAACCAGTAACAGAGAAGAAAAAAAGCCAATAGATGTGTTGTCAACATTTACATAAGACCAACACTTGAGAAAGCTAAGCAAAAAACCATGGGAATTTCCTGTCAACATAGTAAAACTCATAGATGCTCGCACCAAGCTATAGGCCCATGACCAAACAATAAGTCATACGCTATCTTTTGAAAGAATCTTTATTTAGATCAAGCCAATGCATATTCACTTAACACCAGCATAATCACAATACAACTGGTGACACAAGGATTACCTCAAGAAGAAGAAGTCCCACAACACCAAGTATCAGCCTTGCACCTCCAATTAACCCAATGGATTCACCGAACAACAGGGCTGCAAGTATAGCCACTATTAATGGCTGAGAGTCACTTATCACCTGTAACAAATTCAGCTCCAGTAAGCCAAGCAGAATAGCTCGTTTCCTATCAATTGCCAAATCTACTGAACAGACAGGGAACAAATATCAAGACATCTGATTCCATGTCAAGGATACAATGTGTAAAGACTAATCCAACTGATAGCTGTAGCCATACTAAGAGACCGATCTACCTTTGTATTACATATACTCAATTCATCCATTAGTGTCGTGGAAAAGAAAAAAGGCAAGATTTTTCAGATAACAGAACAAGATTCAGCGTAAGTGACATCAATCTTCTGACATGAGCCATTTCCTTAAGGGCACATTTCCAAAGCAATATGCAAAAATTTCCGTTCACCTTGTTGAAACTTTTTGCCTTTTTCTTCTCATGGAAGCATTTAAACTGAGATAGAGCGAGTTCAACATACTTTTCCGAGACCCACCGACATCCTCTGCAACCCTCGGCGAGAAATCCCTGCCCCAAAAAACCCATCAGTAGGATAAAATAATTATCAATCAAACATGTAAATCTCACTTTTTTGACAAGAAAGAAAAGCAAAAAATGGCACCCATATACACATTTTTTGGGGGGTGCGAGAGAGCGTGACCTGAAAACAACGAGCGTCCACAAGGGCGAACGGGGTGATGGAGAACCAAAAGTTGAGGCCGAGAGGGCGGCTTGCGGCCGTGAGAGGCCGCGAAGGCGACGATGAGGAGCCCCGTGGGGATGAGGCAGAAGGAGGACACGAAGAAAGGGCCGGCCTTGGGGAGGACCTCCTTCATGGCCACCATGGCTGTGCCCCAGAAGAAGAAGGGCGACACCAGCACGACCCACTCCCACAGCGAGATTATATGGCGGATTGGATCGAGATTACAAGTGCTGTCGGAGAGCGGCTGCGCGAGAAGTGTCGGGGGTGGCTGGGTGAGCGGCAAGCGATGTCAGGGGCGGCTGGGCGAGCGGCAAGCGGTGTCCACCGGGGGGACGAGCGGCGTCCGGCGGCAGAGTAGAGGGCGAGTGGCGTCCAGCGGCAGCGTCAAAGGCGAGCGGCGTCCAATGGCTGAGTGTCAGGGCAAGCGCGGGTGACGGCGTCGAGGGAGGCAAGGGCGGGGTGAGCGGCGTCCGGCGGCGATGGCGTCGAGGGTGAGCGGCGTTGGGCTCGGGCAGCGGCGTCGTGGGTGAGCGGCGTCGGGCTTGGGGTAGAGAGAATGGGAGAGAATGTGAGAGAACTGAGATAAAAATTGATTTAGGGCTGGGGGTTTTTACTTTTTTGGGAACCCTAATCGGTTCCGGTTCCCATAGGAACCGGAACCGGAACCGAGAACCGCCGGTTCCCAGAAAAAGGGAACCGGGAACCGGAACCGGCTCCTTCAGAACCGGGAACCGGACCGGAACCTCCGATTCGGTTCTCCGGTTCTCCGGTTCTACTCGGAACCACGCTCACCCCTAGCATCAAGTGGCCTATACAGTTGGTTGGGGAAGATAGTTACTAAGCAATGTAGCTTGTGCGATTGGCACTGAAAGAAAGCCTCTTCAATAAGAAAGGCTTGACTATGCAACACGATCGGTGCAAATAGCATCAAAATGCCAACTATTGTGGAATTGACTCTCTTAAATACTTTTTCAAATAAGGCTTCGCTCGTTTCACTAAAAATAACTTTTAGGAGAATGTTTTCCAAATTTTTCGATGTTATTTCACGGAAAATGAATTAGTTGGGGAAAACAATTTCCATGAAAGGAAAAATGTCCTCTAAGATTGGGGAAAATGTTTTCTACATTTGAAAAAGAGAAAAACATTTCCATATCTTTTTTCACCTCACTTTCCTTCATCAAATACCTTTTCCTTTTATTTTTTTTTTTTTTAAAATCAAATTTTAATTTTTTTAATTCTTTTTTTCCTTTTCTTTTTCATTGATTGGTCACTGGCCATGGTAGTGACTAGTGACTGGCCATAGGATAGCTAGAGCCTCGCTTGATCGTGGCAAGGGCGAGCTTGTCCAATGTAAGCAAGCTTGGCCTTGCCACAGGTTGGCAAGGCTTTAGCTCACTTGTGATTGGTCGCCAGCCATCGACAATGGCGACCAACTAATGAAGAAGAAAAGGAAAAGGAAAAAAAAAAAGAATGAAAAAAATTAAAAATGAAATTTTTAAAAAAATATAATAATAAAATTATTGAAAGGGGCGCACGGAGGAAAAGATTTTCCTTACGGAATAGAAAAAAAATATTTTCTAGTATATTTTTAGGTTTTAGTCGAACAATAAAAAATATGATTACTTTCCTAGAAAATGTTTTTTTTGGAAAATATTTTTAAGAAAATCATATTTTCTACGAAACGAATGGAGTCAAAGACTTGTGCGCATGAAGTCATCATTGTTGAGATATGGGGATGACTTTATTTGAATGCTCGGCGGACACTCGTTGTGCATTCGGTGCGTGCACTTAAGTTTCCCAAAAGCTCTGCTACCAATTTGGAAATGAGAATGCGGAAGAGAGAATTGAGAGATTTTAGTGTATTTTGATATATATAAAAGAGTATAAAGACAAGACAAAAGACAATAAGGGAAATCAAATCAGATGAGTGTAATCAAAATAGATATAGAGCATTAGAGAAAATATTCTAAATATTTTTAAAAGATATTTTAATACTACTAACATTTAGGGGTGATCGGGTCCAGGGTAGGTAGGGTCTAGACCTGGACCTTGTACTCGATTCTATTATAACCGGTTCCCCTTTTCTGGACCCTATACCCGAACCCATTTATATTGGACCATGTACCCGACCCGCCCTGTTTTTCAATTTGGTTCTAGGGTCAATCCTGTTTCCACTAGAACCTGTTTTGCAATCGCCCGATATCCTATACGACTTCGAATTTTATATTAATAAGCGAGAAAATAACGTAATTCTCTTAATTTATATTGAAACATTAAGCACTGATAATAAATTAATACATGAACTTTTTGACTAAACGAAAAATTAAGGATCCAAAAGGCTAATTATAATAAATAAAATCATAAGGAAAATAATTAGCAACAAACATGGGTCTCATATTAGTCTTATTTTCACAACTACTACATGAAGCTACTCATTTATGCAAGCATAACTTTTCCTACAAAAGAAAAATTAGGCGAGTCAATCCATGTGATACACAAGAATTTGGTGGCGACGAACACCGTCTGTCCATCAAACAGTGTGAGAGGGAGCCAATGAGGGAGGGAAGCAAGTGAGGAAGAGAAATGACAAAGGAGGAGTGCCGTGCGTGTTTGAGAGAACCAAGAGGAAAAACATCACGTGACTGCGGGAATAAGAATAAAAATTGGGAGAAAAAAAAAAGGTTTTGGACCTCTACTTACAAAACCGGTCCGAGAACTGGTTTTCGGGTGGGTGATCACTCGGAATTTGTTCCAAGACTAGTTTAAACTGGTTCCGAATTTTGGGAACCGATTCTCGGACCGGTTTCAATGGGAACCGGTTCCCGACCCTATTTTCCTGGTGGGCCGGTCTAGGAACCGGGTATACCCGGTCCGGTTGCAAACTCCTACTAACATCTCTAATATCGCTAACACGAGGAAACGCTGATGCAAGACGAGTCGACACATTCCATATGCTCTTCATCATTGAAGAGAAGCCTTGCTTTGATGTTGCCTATTCAAGTGTAAGGTTCCTGGTCTGCCTTAGGAACTGTTAGAATTCCTGCAATTGATTATCAACGCATATGCATTTCGTGTCCATGCTAATTATGCCATCTCCTTCGATGTGCGCCTCTTGTTCTCGTGTTGGCATATTTTCTAGAAGATATGTGCCAGACGTACAACACGAAAATACTGACTTCGAGGACAATTTCTAAGTCCAAGTTATAATTATCTTATTCCAATATGGTATTTTGATGTCCTAGATCATACCTAAGGTTCCGTAGTAGGAAAGGACATAGTTACATGGATTCCTTCCTACCTTTCCTTAGACTAGGAGGCAGTCTGGCTGCTCTCACTAGGTCTACTAGTGCCTGTCTGTTTGATATATAGTGACGGAGAGCTGCCTGGATCCTCTTAATATAATTGGCTTGGGGACCTGGCTCCTAACACCCTAGCTGTGTACCAGGTTTTTCTTCCAATAGGAGGGGAATATGGAGTCCAGACAATGTGAGGCCTCTCACCCCTAGACGGATCTCTCATCTGTCTTTTTTCTTTGAGCCTTTTAAAAATTTGCTCAAGTCCAATGTCTATAAATGGTGTGAAGAAAACGAGAAGCAACTAAACTATTGAATAGCTAAAGCAAACATCGATGTTGTTCTTCTAGCAAAAACTCAATACTCTTCTCCCAAAAATACTAGAAACACAAGATCAAATGTGCTTGAATGATATGCAAACTAAGCACAAGTATCTTGGCAAGTGAAGTAAATCAATTATATGAACAAGGAATTAAGAATTTGCTCAATCAATTTTATAGTGGTTCGGCCCAAACTCGGTGCCTACGTCCACTCCCCGAGCCTCGTCGGGAGTTTAAAAAATCCACTATCTCAACATTTTTTTACAGTGTGGTTAATGAGGAGCGCCAAATACTCCGGCACGACTCGGAATCATAACTAGCACAAGTGATCGTCTCTCCATATAGACAATGCCAAGTCATTCGCACTCCTGCTTCAGTAATCTCCAACAAAATACAAGTGTTCTGCCCAGGTAAAAAAAACTCAAGAGAGACCTCACTATTTCTGGGAATATAATCTAAACAAAAGCTAGCCATTGCAGCTTCAAAATCAAATTACTTGAACACAGGGCTATTTTGACTAGCATGAGGGACATGGTGACCAGGTAAGTTCTTTCTATAACCTGTCTGGTCCAGATGATCACTCCAATGTTGCAAGGCGATCCAGTCATGACTTGATCTGATCTCCTTCATGAACCCGGGATTGACTTCGGCTCGAGTTGTTCTGGTTCTTCTTCACCAGTCCTTCACAGCAGCATTACTCTTGGAACCACCTCTTTGTAGGCCTATGTAGCAGCCACATAAGTGGATTGAGTTGGGTACCGGGCACCTAGCGGTCTATCTGGTTCAATGGCTCACTGTGGCTCTGGAATGAAACACTTTAGAAACCAACATATGTAAAAATAGTTCAAGCCACCTTGACTTCTGGTAGAACTTACAGAAAAACTTGGAGTAGCGCTTATACGATCCTAATCAATAGTATAAAACAGCAGTATGATGTGCTTGTCCCACATGATTTGGTAACAACCGTTCGGGAATCACCACACTAGCAATTGTTCCAAACATTCCTCTTTAGATGCGGGCAAACTTATGACAAATCAATTCATTTTTAAGAGCAGCCCTACAGAATCAACAAGCTGGGTCGCTATACATGCAAGACATGATAACAGTCAACAATAAAGAATAAGACGTAAAAGAAGATCCTACCTGTAGAGAGTTGTGCATGATTTCGCGATACTTCACCAAGCGAGATTTGTGGGACTCAAAAGGCATGAGGAGATGAAATGTTTCTTCATGATGTATAACTGGCGGATCTGGAGAAACCAATCCCTGCGACAAATAAGCAAAAGAATTCCAGTAGTTGAAGCAAGTTCTCGCAGTGAATACGAGAATCACTGAGAACAGGGCATATCATTCGTCTGCAACATTAATGTCGCCAAAAACGGTTTTAACAGCATCTTTGGTGCATGCCCCGCAGCAAGAACCTACAAGGCCCTCTTGATACAGTCATCAACCAATAAATGTTAGACCCTCTTGACAAACTCTTCAATTCTACCTATAAGAATTAGATCGAGATAGGGCACCTTACTCGAGGTGAAAAGAGATGAAAATTTTGAGCAGATGAAGGAAAAGAAAGGCGTCACGATGTTTCCTCACCCAGCATCAAGAAAGTGGCATTGCCAAGAGTCTCTAATAAAAGACTTTGGACCAAAGAGCATATTCGGTGAAAATACCATGTTTCACACAATATTTCAGAGTTCCATGAACGAGTCTGAAAATACGATACAAAAGGAAGCAGATGATTACACAAAGCATGGCCCCATTACGATCTTGTACTCATTGTCAAGCGATGACGAAGACACGAGACACGAACCGGGACTTGATTCTTTCGGCCCCAACTACTGACACCCATCGAATGGACGATGAATACCCGGAAAAAGAAAGAAATTATCAAGCAACCAGTAGGGATTCGAACGTTACCGGAGTCGCAGAGAATGTAGAAGGATAAGGTTAGAAAGCCTTAGGAAGTCCAGCTACAATCTTGGATCCGAGAGAGTCGAGACTTACAGGGGTCTTGCTTTGCTGTGACCACGAGAGATGGCCGAGGGGAGCGAGACGAGAGGCGCGAGAGGGTACTGGGGAAGGAGCAAGCGATTGAAATGCAGGGACGGAGGGGATGCGAAGAGTGTTTAAATGGTGAGGAAATGGCGGTGAAATTCGGAAGACGGTCTTGCGTCACTCCTTGAAGACCGTTAAACGGCGGGCTGTTTGACAGTTGGTACTCCAAATTTATGATTCTCATTTTAATCGAAAAAGAATTAAGCGCATTATCGATTTTCCGAATAATGTTACTGGGCGAATTTTGATCATTTACATTATGTTATCTGCTCTATCGGTAATAAATATTTCGTTGATATCATTGTTACTGCGATAGTGGCACCGTAATATAACACTTTTTTTGTTGTTAGAAACTAATAAATAGATAATATTAGATACGGATTAGGTTAATTGTTAATTTGAAAAGGAAATAGGAAATTGAAAAGATAGAAAAGAAGGGTCAAGAGGGATATTATGACTGATTTATTTAAAGAATTGTAAACGGGAACTTCTTAACGAGTTATACGTACATTATAAAAAAGAGTTTTATCGAAATCCGTTCGTTTTTTCGTTTGACAAACATTGATCATTCGACGATATGTAGAGTTTTTTAAAGCGTTGCTTCCAAAAATTACAGAAATAGTGGACACATTAGAAATTATAATATTTTCTTAATTGATTATTCTATAAATATTAATAAATCATGAGGACAGACACAAGATTTTAAGGTTGCGGCAACATCTAAATTACTAACAAGGCATGGAAGCAATCTTGTGATTTACCAACAGATTCAGAAATCTTCAGAGAACAACTTTCATGAATACATTTTGCTCTAATAAATTTCTTATTTTTCTTTATAATTTTTTATTTTACGCTCAGTCATTGATTTTTCAAACCATCTTTGAATTGCCTACTACTATCAATTGGTATAGCCATAATAAATATAGGCACAACACAATCGGGATTATATCAAGAAAACCTATTGCTCCTTGTAATTAAATCATCATCTTCTCCCTTCATATCAGACTCCAAACTATCATATGTATAGTTCCATAATACTCTGTCTCATAACTAGTTTAAACATTAACTGCACTATTTACATCAAATGGTTGGGATAATACCAATGCTATGGACAATTCCCCTATAATTAAATCCTTTGTGGTCTTCCCGCAAAATTTGGTCACGTTTTTCCTTGTTTTTAAAAGCTCCTTGTTATCGAGATCATCGTCATTAATCTAGAATCCTACATCATTGAGAAAATTTGTCTCATCATCATCATGATGATCCACAATATCATCCTCTATACCAATATAATTACCTTTATCAATTAAGTCATCAAGATGGAAACCACACCCGTGCTCAACAATTGTCTCATTAACTTAAACCAATATCATCGTGTGCACCCTAACCAATTAGGGGTGTGTAACGGGAACCGCTTGGATTGGACCGGATCGGCCAGCTTCATGTGGTAGATCCGGTCCAACCCAAGTAGTAGTCTGGTTCCTGGTTCCTATTCTTGGAAGCGGTGGCCGGTCAGTCCGGTTCCCGTTCCAAGGTTAGGGATCGGATTGATTGTGTTTTACATATTTTAGTTACTGATTAAATCCTAACTTTCGTTTCCTCAATCGTTCAACTTCAATCTCTCACTCTCACTCAGGTCTCTCTTGCGCTCGACGACAAGCCTAGCAACTACTTTCAACCAACCTAGATTTTTGTCTTTGTTTATCTCTTCCATTTGTGCAAGCTTTTTCCTTTGTTTCACGCCCCGATCCTCGAGCACATGCCCATCCCTCGGTGGTCGATTTAAATTGTGACATCTCAGGACGCGTCGCCGACTCATTTATTTTAATGCGCATGCAGAAGTGAATAAATAAATCTCTAGACAACACAAAGATGTGATAGAAAAGCAGGACCACAATTTCACAACCACAACACACCTTTATATACAACTGACTAGTTTATATACAATACTAGTCTATAGACAAAGGTCTACAAAAAGACTGGCTCTAAAAACAAAGTTGTCCCCAGAGCAGCTAGCCAGACTCATTCGTCGATCCTTTGGTCTCCATAGGCTCCGGGGGCGTCGGGTCCTCCATTATACCATCGGGAGGGTCAGTTGCATCCTCATCTAGAGTAGCATCAACTACTGCAGCAAGGATTTCAAAACTCCTAAGGGGACTCACCTTGAATCCATTGAGTTCGTCGAAACCATACTCTAAATCGATGAGGTACCCTATGAGTTGGATCCTCTTCGACCCAGACAGTGGTCATTACAAGTTCATAGACCCAGTGACTTTCGAGATCGGGATAGCTAAACACCCGCTCGGTAACCCTCATGGGCCGGCCAAAACGCTCAGGAGGAATTGCCATCTAAGGACTTGAAAATGTTGAGCCCATGATGGGGTGAGACAATGTCTCAGCGAGTTCACTCCCTAAACTCCGACTAGGAAGGAAATACGCCTAAAGGCAGTTTATGCACACACAAGATAGAGGACTTACCTTGCCTCAGTTCCTTCTTGCAAGTCAGTACGATTCATATACTCAACTAATCAATTCAATTTAAATCAAACCATCGATCAATCAATCCACTCAATTCGATACCATCAATACCATCTATCAAATCAGTACCATCTATCAATCCCATTGATACAACCACCGCTCACACAAGCTGAAATATATGGTCATAGCTCTCACAAGTTGATATAGATAGATAGTAGCTCGCCCAAGTTGATATATAGATTGTGCTCCCATAAGTTGATAAACGATCATTGCTCACACAAGCTGATATAATGTATACTACTCTACAAGCTGACATATCAAGCTCATAGGCTGATATAATATACTGCTCTCACAAGCTGACGTGCAAAGGGGCTCTCACAAGCTAACGATAAATGCTCTCACAAGCTGACGAATCACCGTGTTAAAAATACCCGATCAAAATAATCATGTGTGGGTACACAGTCGGCCTGAGCCAAAATTTCAATATCTTTCTTTTAAAAAATCCCACTATTTATTATAGTCCATAAACACATTTTTGGCTTTGTAAACCAATGCCCGGTATTTTCTAATTAAAATACCAAAATTACATAATTTTGGGATAAATACCCAAAATTACAATTCCCACTCAATTTGCACAAATCAACACTCAATTAAATAAACCAAGCACACCATTGCAATCAGCACGAAATTCCGGTCATCGACTATCCCGGTATAATTTTTCAAAAATAATAAATAATTAAATAAATACCAAAATAATTAAATGAATGCAATTAAATGCCATAAAATAGAAACTTAGGCTGGAAATGCCTAATTAAACACCAAAACGGGCCCGAAAAATTCCCAAACCAATCTAGATAAATAGTATAACTTATCTAGTCTCTAATTTAGTCATTCTAACCACCTAACATGCACAAACGAATAATTAAATCGTTACTCTATTCTAACTAACCACCTAAACCATACTTAGCCTAAACTAATCAACCCTTAAGCATCATTAATTCCCTAAGCAGAGTTTAGTGAGTAAACTCATCGGTTTAGTGATCTTGTGAGTCCACGGCGACGACAACACAGAGACGGGCGACAAACCTCTTAGCGGCGACACCCGACAAGGCCCGGAAGAGGCCTAAAACAAGCCTTTAAGCCCAGACCCTTGCTGGTCTTCAGTTCTAATTGCTGGGCTGAGAAGGTGAACCGGGCGATGGGTTGAGTTGGACACGGCGAGGACGAGCGGCGGTGGCTGTTGCAGGTGATGGTGGCTGCTCCAGCGAGCTGGATGGTGGCCTGGCGACTTCGACGGTGATCAGGAATGGCTCGGGGAGACTCGAAGATGGCCGAGCTCGCGGGACAGCGAGCTGGAGGTGGATAGGCAGACGGCGCGTGACGGGCTCGCGTGGGGGCGTGGCGGTCCTGGCGGCTTGGCGAGCGGCTTGCGATGGTAGGGGGGTTTGGCTAGTTATTTTGCAACTTTGGAAGCTCAAAACACACTGAAAATGGAGAAAGGAGCTCTGTTGAAGAAGAAGGGGACAACAGAAGGTTGGAGGGTCCCTCAAGCCTCCATTCTATCCTCTTTGTCCCTTGGCAAGATCCCACCAGCCTTGGTTTTCTTCCACAGTCTCTTGGCAGCCCACAAACTTTCCTTACAAACCAATGAAGTGGTTCAAAAGTGGTGGAGACCATGGCCTACGAATTTGGTGCCATTTTCTCCAAATTGAACCAAATTTCTCTTCAATTGGACCTAAATCGGTCCCTATAAATTCCACTAAGGTGTCCTCGACCAAATTAACATTTTTCCTTGCCAATAGAACCAATTTGCATCCCAAAAACGCGATAAAAATTGGCTCTATATTGAATTTTTGCCAAAAATCTCGGCTTGTAGAAAAATCTTTGAAGAATGAGTCGACGGTTCTAAAATAAATCGTGACATGACATAACTTTCAATTTCTGAAATTGGGTTCAAATTCACAGTTAATTTCAATTTGGCGCGATTTTAGCGTGACCTAGCCTACCAGTAGTTTTCAGGAATTTTTAGTGCAATTGACCCGTGGTCGATTATTTTCGAGCCACAATGTACATTTTCGACACATTGGCGACTTTCGGTTGTCGTGAAAATCTCGAAGATTCAAATATAGGCACAAGGTACCTAAACAACAGAAAAATCAGTCTAGTGTCGATCGACGAGAATCTTGTAATATGGTGGAATCACTCACACTTTGATCACATATCTCAGTTGAATTGACCTATCTCTGATCTCTGATCGATTTTTAACTATGCTGTAATGACCTTTGCAGATTAGCATGGTCAAGCAGCCGATTTCTGGTCAAATTCTCAAATCTATTGCGTTAAAATCCCTTAATGGCTGCACTAGATAGACTAGCTATCTTGTGAGTGATCAGTTCAGAGAATAGAACTATAGCGCGTCGGTGAAAAGCCCGATTCATTTAATTGAAAACAGAACCTGAAATTTAGGATGTCACACTTTGGGTGGTGGGTCTTGTGAGTGTTTCATTGAGAACTCAAGTTCCTTGTTGAAGAGGGCTGAGGAGGAGAAGGGGAAGTGCTTCCAAGTTCATCAAGTGCGTCATTGTTGGAGATGAGGCTGTGGGCAAGACTTGCATGCTCATCCGCTACACTAGCAACAAGTTCATACGATTTGTTCATCTTATGTGGAATGATATGCCCGAACTCATAGTCTTAGGAAGAGCAATTAGCGGTAGTTCTATTTTTTCGATTTCTTGTTACTCCATGAATTTCTCTTACGGTTGTGACAGTCTTGATAGTTGGTTATGTATTTATTTTGGTCAACTGGGATACTTCGATAATAGAGTTTGCGGGACTATATATATATATATATATTTTATTTCTTAAATGCGTCAACTCAGTGCCAAATTGCCACCAACACGGCAAACTAACTGGTTCCACTGGACCGGTTGGTTGGTCTGATTCCCGGTTCCAAGATCGGTCAGTTTGGTCCATAATTCTAGAAATTGGGAACTAGTCCTCTCAAATGAGTTCTTGGTTCCACCTTGGACATGGATTGGATTGGGAACCGATGACTCCTATCACCAACCCCTAGACCAACATCCTCACTCGGACCAATACCCTCACCCTCACCTTCACCACCCCCTACCAATGCCTTCTCTTGGAACAACACCCTCATTTATACCCACATTGACACCTTGACCATAAACCCTAGTCGCTTTATTAGGTGCAAAATTTTCTTCATATATCTCAATTAATCAATGATGCAAATAACTGAAGTAAATCATCAACATTGCTCTCATTCTATATATATAACCCATCTTCTATAGACTTTCCAGAAAACTTAAAATAAAACTTTTAAATTTGCAATTTACCCCATTTTCAATGTCTCTGATGAAGCTTTCACATCTTCTTAAATTGATATCAATTTTTTCTAAATCAATCTTTCCCCCAACTTATTCAAGTATTGGACAACAGTAAAAATTTCCATCATGGAAAAGGCAAACCCATGCTCACTTGTTGCTCATTTTGACCATTCACAAAAAAACGCAATGTATGTCGTAGGTAGCCTCATAATTGATACTTTAACTTTAGCAACCTAAAATGCTATCAATATGTGAAGATTTTGATTTGAGCATGAGAGCTTGTATTGACTAATTTTTGGTTATTTCTAAGTTCCTTGGAATAAAAAAAGAACAAAAAGAAAAAAATGTTTGATAACATCAATTAATTTTTTCTACTCTTAAGAACAAATTTATTTATGGGAATAGATTTGGAATAGAATTAAGAAATAGAAAGAAAGTTGCTTTTTTGGTCCAAGGAGCAATTTTAGAATCAAGCCAATTTTTTTCTCTTCTATTTTCTTTTTTTTTTTTCTTCTTATTCCTTCTCGTCTTGGATGGGCAAGGCATCGGCTAAGTAGCATCAAAACCAACATACGACACACGACACGACACGACACGTTGACACCTTGTTTCTAAAAAATATAGAGAATTCCAACATGTTGTATATTAAATTTATGTTTTTATATTATATTAATCAAGTTAATTTGATTCAAATTCATAAATAAATAATAAAAAAAGAGCCTAAAATAAATTTACATTAAAAATAGTAATCCATAGTTTTTAATATCATTTATTGTTTCAATTTGATAAATTCAACTCCACTATAATAATCCATAAAACTTGGAGAAAAAAACAAGCAATCTACATTTTGGACTCGTGTGTTAGAGCGTATTGGAAGAGAAGATGAAAAAATAAACTTGAAGAGTGAATTGTGTGTCATGAGAAAGGAGAGTCAGAAGAAAAGGGCATGCTAGGTTTTTCTTCTTTCCTTATTTATTATTTTATTATTTTTTACATATTTATATTTTGACCTTCATTTATTGAATATTTTAAAATTAACCCATGTGTATCAAAATCATATGTCAGAATTCCGAATTCACATATTGGAATTTTCCACTTGTGTGTTGGAGAGTGTCGGGAGATTAACTAAGTGTCATATCTTTCGACACGTATTGGAGAGTATTGAATAGTGTCGGACACGTGTTGGAGTGTTTGACACGACACGTGTTGTAGTGTTTGACACGACACAAAAGCTCTCAAAAAATATCGATGCTTTCTAGGGCTCTGGTGAGGTTGCTAGACCTCAAGGCCGGTGACTGTCTAGAGGAGGAAGAAGAAGAGAAGGAAGAAAGAATATAAAGAAATAAAAAAAAAAAAGAAAAATCTCATTAAATTATTAAAAATTAAAAGAAATTCTATGGTACAAAATTTTTTAGGGTTGTATCAAATGCATTTATATTCTTTTTCTATGTCAAAAATATAAATTTTGTGTAGTCATCAAACGCTTTTGAATGTTCAGAGACTTGTTCGAAGAATAAAATCAGAAAAAATTATTTCTAAGTAGAATTTATTCCTAAAACAGAATAATTATCAAATAGACCTTAAGTATTAAATCCTTTTCGTCTCATAGTTACAAGCTGAATTTCTCTCTAATTGACAAAAATTTAACTACGTCAGTTTTCTAACTAATCTTTGAGCAATGATGTCCTCTCTACTCTATGAAATATTAATTAGGTCAATTTACTAACTAAAATTTGGTACCTTGTGAATCTGTGATAGAAGAGTTCAAGGTGATTAGTTAGTTTTGCTCAGCATAATCAATTTACTTTGAAGATCACCAATCATGGGGCAAGAATAAAAAAATTATCCCATACATGCTAATCTACTTTCAAGTTCAAAACTAAACAGTCGGTTTACTCAACATATGCAAAGAAATGAGGCAAATGGATTATATAAAATAAGATGGACAAATATATCTTTAGACTGCTCTATCGTTGACTTTGCGACCACCATTTAGCTCACCACTTGCTCACAACACAATCAGACCAGGACCACATTACTTGCTTGTGCGTGAGTACTCCAATCGGGCTTGACACCTTTTATTGAAGACTTTTTAAAAAAAAAGAAAGTAAAATGACGTGATTTTGCTTTCCAGTACCTTTAATGCCATGCACTAAGAACACCGATTGACGTTGATATCAGACTTTTCGGATTATGTACGATCAAATAGATTGAACTAACACAAATGTAAAACATTTAGAATTAAATTGGCTAATTTTTTTAAAACTAAATTAACATAATTATAATATATATATATATTTTTTTGTAATTTTCCCAATTCTAACGGTTGCAAGTGAGTCAGTGATTGATTTTGACATTGAGCATAGGGTTAAAACTCTGAAAAATCCCAAATCGGTATACTTGTGACTAGAGGTGTTAAATAAGTTGCACAACCCATTTATGGACCTATGTTTGCTTAAATGGATCGTTAATAGGTCAGGCCTTATTTCCCAAGACACCCATGATGAATTTTAAAAATAAAAAAAGACTAAAATATATGGTTCTTAAATCGGTCTACTCTGTACCCATTTAAGAACCATTTACCAACCTATTAAAAATACCTACTATCTAGTCTACTCTATTAGAGGTGGTAACATTATAATTATTTTTTTTTATTTTTCTTTTCTTTTCTTTTTTCTTTTATCTTTCCTTTTTTTTTTCTTTCTTTTTCCTTCGGTGGCCGGCGACCGGCCAGGCGAGCCTTGAGCTCACCGGGTCTGGCGAGGCGGAGGCCTCACCGACACCCGGCGAGACTCGAACTCGCCGACATTGGGCGAGGCTCGAGCCTCGCCGGATCCGGCGAGGGTGAGCTCGAGCTCACCCGACGCCGGTGAGCCTCGACCGCTCACGCCTCGCCGGATCCGGCGAGGGGCGAGCCTTGAGCTCGCTAGATCCGGCGAGGTGGAGGCCTCGCCGATGTCAGCGAGGCTCGAGCCTTGAGCTCGCCGGCGTCGGCGAACTCCGGGCGAGCTCGAGGCTCGCCCGTGGCTGGCCATCGATTGTCTTCGTGGCCGGCGGCCAGCCAAGAAAAAAAAGAAAAAAAAAAAAAAAAAAAAAAAAAAAAAATTTATATTTAAAAATAAAAATAAAAATAATTAAAAATTTAATTTTTAAAAATAAAAATAATTAAAAAATTTAATTTTTTAAAAATAAAAAATAATTTTAAAAAATAAAAATAATAAATATTCAATTTTTTGAAATAATTATTTTAAAAATTATAAAAATTGTCCATTAAATTTATGTTGTATAAAAGTATTTTAACAATACCATTTTTAATATATATATATATATATATATATTAAGAAATAAGCTTATAAATATTTTAGTAATATAATCTAAATTTGGTTAAATATGAAAATATTTTATTAATATGGGTTAGGTCGGGTCGGGTATGGGTCGGAAAATTTATATTAAACATAAATGTGTTATAAATAGGTTAATAGGTCAATTTGGGTCGGACCATTAATGACTCGACCCAAACTCGATCTAACCCACCCATTTAACAGCTCTACTTATGACAAATTTACCTCAAATCATTTTATTTATTTATTTATTTTTTTTATTTTTTGATAACCTAGGAAATCCCGAAAGTCGATAGCCGGGCGAAGAACTTGGGGACGCAGTTCGTAACCACACTCACGCCATTTTAAGTCACCAAGAACGCCCGTTGGGATTTGAAACTTCGCGGGAGGCAGAAAACAGTCTCAAGTTAACCGCACCACCGCAGCGGGTGGACCTCAAATTATTTTTTTGAATACTAAAAACTCCAAATTGGTATACCTTTGACAAATTTATCCCAAACGGGCACACCTGTGACAAATTTACCTTCTATTAGTTTTCACTAAATTTTACTGTCAAATTATTAAATTAAATGACACGTGACAATTGACTGGTATACTAATTTGAGATTTTATGTTCCGTTTATCACAGTTTACGATTTTTGTGATTTTTTTTGTGGTATTAATCCAATTTAGCGAATGGTATATTTGTTACAAATTTACTAGTTTAAGGTTTTTTGTGGTTGAATAAATTAATTGGGGATAAATTTGTCATAAATATATCAGTTTAGGGTTTTTTATAATCAATCGGGGTAAATTTGTTACAGGTGTACCGGTTTGGGATTTTTTATGGTAAAAAAAATAATTTGGAGTAAATTTGTTACATATGTACCAGTTTGAGATTTTTCAGGATATTAAGCGTTGAGCATATTCAAATTACTTTCATGCTTATTTGTCAAGTAATTAACTAATTACCTCATGTTTACTTCATGCAATGCCGTGCATGAAAAGGAAATCACCGCCTCGTGTGGTCATTTTCTACTGGCGGCGGGAAACGAAGCATTGGCGACGGCGGCCGGTCCCGTCGTCCGGCTCCGATATGGGCTACGCAGCGACGGTTGTCGTCGTCCACATCTCCTCCCTCCTTCACCGGATAAGAAGATAAAACAAGCAAAAACCACACACGCACGAAGCAGAAAAGCATCACTCTCTCTCTCTATCTCAGTCTCTCTCTCTCTGCAACTCCTCCTCCTCACTTCCCATGGTGCCTCTCCTCTCTCCCCACGCCGCCGCCGCTGCCGCCGCAGCCGCCACCGCCGCGCCTCTCTTCTTCGCCGGATCCCCTCCTCTCTCCGCGGCTCCCCTGTCTCGCTACCTCTCCGCGCGCCGCAGGGCTCGCCGCCTCCTCCTCCTTACCGGCTCGCTCTCGAGCGACCGGTTCCGGTCGATCGAGGCTCGGTCCGGGCTCCCGCAGCCCCGGACGCTCTTTCCCGGCGGCTACAAGCGCCCGGAGATCAAGGTCCCCACCCTCGTCCTCCAGCTCGACCCCGACGACGTCCTCGGTGGCTCCTCGGCCTCCGCCGCGGCGGCGGCGCTCGACTCGATCGACGAGGCGGTGTCGGGCAGGGTCGGCATCGTCGTCCTCGGCGGCGGCGAGGGCACCGGGAAGAGGCTGTACGAGGCGGCTTGCCTGCTGAAGTCGGTCGTGAGGACCGGGCTTACTTGCTGATCGCCGAGCGGGTCGACATCGTCTCTGCGATCAATGCTAGCGGCGTTCTGCTGTCTGATCAAGGTTAGTGATGACTGATGAGGCCATTTTGTGAATTCGGGGGGAAAAAGAGTTGTGCATTTGAATTTGATTTTCGGCCTAGCAATCGGGTCTTGGTAGAAGTGGTCAACATCGCTCCGGTGTTTGAAACTTTTATAATCCTAGAATGTGGTTTAGGGCTTGGACAATGAATTTGTTGTAACAACTCTGTAGAAGTACTACCGCTTGGAGATCCTCATGAAGTGCATTTTTAGTAAGTGGAAATGCTGTGAGAAATGCTTAATCTGTGAGTTAGGGCACTTAGCTAGTTGCAATGGTCTATCCTGCTCTGTGGTCGGTTATGAAGGTCTCCTTATGCTTTCTTCCTGTGTACTTTTTCAAGAGAAGATAATTTAAGGCCAGAAAACTTGAACTTGTACTTCGCCTAGGCTATATGAAGCGTGATTGGGCTACCTGTTTCTTCTGCAATCGAACCTGGATTATTTGATTTTTGTATCTCTAGTGCCTTGGTGTTAGTGTCTGTGATGTGCAGATGCATTTGGCCAAGGTGGGTATATCGATTGCCCTCTTTGGTTACTGGAAAAGCAAGGTTATTAAGCACGCTTGTATGCGCATATGCACAACGATATGCACTGCTGTGATCATTAACTTATCTTTTAAAGATATGTATCAAGGAAAAAAATATTCAGCCTTCTATGATTCTAATCCTTTCAAAAGCTGTACAACAATTAGTAGAACTCAAAGGAAAGTTATGCTTTGCCATAAATATTTGGTTTTGTTGGGAGTCTCTCTCTCTCTCTCTCTCTTCATAAGCTACATCAATCATTAAAGCCCAAAGGAAAGTTTTGCTTTGCCATGAAAATTTGGTTTGATGGGTGTTATTCTTTTTTCTACACTTGTATTGTGCATATTCATCATTTTTTGAATGGAAGGTAGAGACGTTAATGAAGCCTATTACAAGTTTATTGCAAATTTTTGAAGTATGGTTTATTTCTTTATCTTTGCTTCATTAAAATGTTCTTGGTAGATCATTGTATTCGGTTAAAGTAGGTTGATGAGGTCTCTTTGATCTTTGGTCTTTAATAAGGTTGATCAGATTTTAAAGGGCATTTCAGAGAATTATTTATCTTTTTCCTCCTGTATTAACTCAGATTCTAACAAAATGTTGGCCTACTATATAACCTGGGCAGTATTGAACTTTTGCCTTATGGGAAACATCTTTTTCATCAGGATACTCGTCTTTTGAAGACATTTACCCCAGTGCTTTTATAACTTATGCCTTAACTGCATCTTCCTATGTATACTACTTTTTTTTTTTTTTTTAAAGTGTTTGACATATGGATTCTAATGGAAATCGTCATAGAACAAGGTCCATTATGTTTCTATCATTATTTACAGGACTTCCTGCTATTGTGGCCAGAAGCATGATGGCAGATTCTAAGTCTGAATCAGTGGTTCTCCCATTGGTGGCAAGGAATGTGCAGACTGCAAGTGCTGCATCAAGTGCATCTACTTCCGATGGTGCTGACTTTCTTATATGCGACATTGGCGAAGAGAACCACGAGGATAACCTTGTGTCATCCATGTTTGAAGATGTAAAGATACCAATATTTGTTAAACTTCATTTAAGTGGTAATGGAATAACATTGGATGAGGCATCGAGGTGGATCAAATATGGTGCTAGTGGTTTGGTGATTGGATTGAAAGATTTGGACTTGTTTACTGATGGTTTGCTGCACCAATTATTCAGCACTATAAGTACATCGACGAAGGACACAAAGTTTGAACGAGGCATCCCCAATAAGGTCATATTGGAGGAGATGGGGAACGATTTTTTCAGAAATGAGAAAGTTGCTGGCTTCTTGAAGTTGGAGGACAAAGAAAAGCACCTAATAGAAACTGAGAAGGTAGTGTTGCTGGAAGCAGTAAATGTCATCCAGAAAGCTGCTCCGCAGGTGAGGTTCTTCATAAGTAGAGGGAAGCTTATGGAAAAAAAAAATGAACAAAGGTGTTGAGATCACTCTTTAAATAATCAGCCATAATCAGTTCTTACAGTTTTCCAGTATCTGCCTAAAACAATTACTGCTGGTTGTCAATGACAGATGGAGGAGGTTTCGCTACTTGTTGATGCAACTTCTCATATTGATGAGCCATTTTTGCTGGTTATAGTGGTAATTGTGTGCTGAACTTCGACAAATTCTGGTTCCACGGTATACATTGGTATTAGCCCTTAATTTCAAACAAATTCTTTTATTATTTGAAACAGTTTTTGATTAATATTGTTTTTTTTTTTTTTTTGTTTTTCCCGCATTTAGCTCTAGAAGTTTTTAAATTTAAATAAAATTATGTAAATGCAATAGGGTGTAAAGGCTTCTTGGATTGTCTATGTTTTAGTTTGCATGACAAAGCTGCTTGATGAATAAAACGCAAGCAAACCAAGTCAACTGAAGTTGTCCTGATTAACAGGGTTGGTTGAGGAATTTCATTGGCCTTTTCTTCGTGGAGAGATAAATGATATTATATAACAGATATGGATACGTCTGGCTATCTATGAATTCTCTGTGACACTACTTTTGGCCTTAATTTTGCATTGAGCTAGTGATTAGATGTGTTGAAGTTGAACTTGAAGTAGATTTATATGGTGCCAATGGGGACACTGTTTTTCAGTTGCAGTTTGGGGGCCTGAGCATTTTTTTAGCTAAAAAAGTTGCAGTTTGGAAGAGAATAAAAGTGATATAAGTACAGATGTTTGCTTATGAACAAAGATAACAACACCTCAAAGGAATTCCTGATTTTAAATCAGTGCATACTAAACTCCAAGTTAAGTTACTGTTATCTGTTGGAATTTGGTAATTTCCTGTCACTATATCCAGATGTATTCATTGTTGTCTTAGCAAATAGTAGTGCAAATTGCAAAATAAAGGGAATGGTAAGATATGATGTCCGTGCTATCAATAATAATTTGATCATGTAGCTCGTATTGTAATTTTCTTTCTGTAGAACCACTATGGTATTTTTCTCCAAGAGTCTTGCACATGTTCCAGTTCATGTTTTGGTCCGAATCACATGATCTTGAGAATAATTTTACTTGGAGCAGACAATGTACTACCATTATTAACAAGAAAAACTTCAATACCAGGGGTTGTGTTGCACCCTTATCTCCCACAGTTAAGTTTTTCCCAAGTGTTACTTGCTTTTTGGTGGCAAACATGCCAACCCGAAGCACTCACATTTAATATGTTTTAATGCCGTTCAAATTTGCATTTTTTTTTTCCTTGGCAAATGAGAATTTCTGTAAGCGTCGCAATAAGGTTGGATGTAAGCAGACTGGTGGCATGCAATGGAGGCTCCAAAAAATAAGATGAAAAAAATTTACAACTATTTGAAAAGAAAACTGGCTGAGGAAGGTGATTGTAAAACTTGATCTTCTGGCAGTATGAACACTTACAAAAACTAATAACGTTATATTCCAAATCAGAAGCTTTGTAGTATATGTTGGCTTGGTCATTGTGCTGTAGACCATATGAGAGTCTTTATTGAGGTTTTGGTTCTGAGTTCTTTATTCCGTGTTTTATCACCAGGGTGAATTTAACTCTGGTAAATCAACTTTTATCAATGCACTTCTTGGGGAGAGATACTTGAAAGAGGGAGTTGTTCCCACAACAAATGAGATCACCTTTTTACGGTATTCCGAATCTGGTTCTGATGAGAAACAGCGCTGTGAGAGGCATCCAGATGGTCAATACATATGTTATATTCCTGCTCCTATCCTTAAAGAAGTAAGCAAATCTAATCTGTCTTCAGTGAATGCTTAATGCTGTGCATTATGTGAGCATTCCATCTTCTTTAATACTACCTTTATATATAAAAGTGTGGTATTCATTAAAAGAATTCTTGTGCTTGGTGGCTCGGAATGGTGAGAAATGATTTCTGCAGTTTTTCTACCACTCAAATTTTAAGTGCTTATGCTGGTCATTGCTAATCTTTTGCTGTAAGACTTTAGACCTGAATGCCAAAGTCAAAAGTCAATTCCTTGCCCAGTGACACTCCATAAAGTCAACAATTAGTGACACTTATAAACATTAATGTCTATTAAATTAATTCAGTGCTGAACTTTATGAACATATGGTAGCTGGGTCAATGTCCAGATGCTAGCGTCATCTTCATGGCTGGCAAATGAATAAAGTAAATAAGTTTATTTTGTAAATAAAGTTTCATTTTCAAAAGACTAGTTATACACTTTACAAGAAAAGTTAAGGTATCAAAAATTGTAATATTTCCTCATTCGGATACTCATGAAGTACCCTGGACCATCGTTTCAAAATCCAACTATATAAAATAAATATTCTTTTCCAAGAAATCAGAGAGAAATCAAGATCTATTTTTTGATATCAGACATCAAAGATCCAGAAATAGAGTGCAGTTAATTAAATGGAAAAACTGCTAGTTTGATTGTCTGAGAAAGAAACGCTTAATGTTTGCAGCTATCTCAGATCCTGTGGAGTGGGGGACCCAGAATTTAGCTTTTGGGTGCAATGAAATATCTCACATAAAATTTCAAGTATACAGTTTGAAATTTTTTCTTGGTGGCAGGGGGCACCAGTGCAACCCTAACTCCCCACCACAAGTCCATAATTTTGTGGTGTATTTTTTTCTCATTACCACACCAGAGATGTGATTTCATTAGAAGTTCATGATTGTAATTTATTTACCTCAATAAAATATTGTTAAAATTTACCTCATTCAACTAATTTATTCATGTAATTTGGGTGCAGATGATTATTGTTGATACTCCTGGAACAAATGTGATTCTCCAAAGACAGCAACGCCTAACTGAGGAATTTATACCTCGTGCGGATTTGCTAATTTTTGTAATCTCTGCTGATCGTCCATTGACTGAAAGTGAGGTAAGTTCAAGATAAAGTAATTTATCTTCATATAGGTTTTCATTGCATTGAAAAGAGATGCCATGATTATCTATGATGAGTTTGCATGTTACTTTGGTTTTAGAATTATTTTTCTAATATGTCTGCGAGTCATGTAGGAGTAATTCTGATCATGGTATTGTAGCATCTTATGAAAGAAACAAACTCTTTGAAGGGTCAAGTAAACCTCCTTCTCCTTGCACTGTGGTAAATAGCATGTGGCATTTGGATCTTTTAGCTTTTCAGGGATGGAGTCAATGGATATATCCTTATATGAAAATTAGTTTTCTGTACTGTGTGTACTGTTCTCAGCATCCTTAGCTTACTACTTGATCATTTATAGTTTACATAACAATGAAACAACTACAAACCGAGCTTTTCGCCCTAAGGCGCCCTTTTATTTTCTATAGATCTAATTTTCTGGTTGGTTGATAGATTCTGATGTTGGCCATTTCAGCTTTTGATAATCATCTCTCTATTCAATGTCATTCTTTGTGTTATGCACATCCATTTTCCATAAGTCTTTTGTAATGGCTTTCTTAGCAATTTTTACAGCTAGATATGAATTTATGACATTAGTCTGCAACAATTACTGACTTGAGCTTTTGTTCATGTTTTTTTAGGTAGCTTTCCTCCGGTACACTCAGCAATGGAGGAAGAAAGTTGTCTTTGTTCTGAATAAATCTGACATTTATCAGAATGATCTTGAGGTATAAATATTCATTCAATGCCTTGACTTTTAGTTATGCATTTATTTGTTTTAATTTCAGTGACGCTTTAGTGGAATTTGTGCTTCTTTAATTGAGGACTATCTTATTCTATGCTACTGGCACAGCTTCAGGAAGCTACGTCTTTCATCAGTGAAAATGTGCAGAATTTACTTAATGCAGAGAATGTGGCATTATATCCCATATCTGCACGATCTGCTCTTGAATCAAAGCTTTCGGCTTCCTATGAGAGTGCAAAAGAGTATACACATTTGTTGGTCTCTGATTCTCGATGGAGAGTTGGAAGCTTTTACAAACTCGAGAAGTTCTTGTACAGTTTCTTAGATGGGTCAACAAGCATGGGAATGGAAAGAATAAAGCTTAAACTAGAAACGCCAATTGGAATTGCTGAGCGGTTAGTTTCTTCATGTGAAACTGTTCTGAGACAAGACTATGAAGATGCCAACCAGGATTTGAACACCGTACTTGGCATAGTTAGTAGTGTTAAAGAGTATGTGATGAAAATGGAAAGAGATAGCATCTCTTGGAGAAGAAAAATCTTATCACTGGTACCCCCACAGAAATCTCTCTCTCTCTCATTACCCTATCATGTTATCCCTTCTGTTATAAGTACCATCTGTCACATTGCAGGTTGACACAACAAAATCACGTGTTGTGGAGCTGACTGAATCTAGCCTACAGTTATCAAATTTAGATCTTGTTGCAACATACGTTTTTAAGGGTGAAAAGTCAGCTACAATGCCAGCAACTGCTAAGGTGCAAAATGACATACTCGGCCCAGCTCTTCTTGATGCAAATGTAAGTAGAATCTCCTCTGCTGAGGATCCCTTTAGAACACAGAATACACTACAGCTCTTTGTGAGGATCATCTAACTTATAGTTTTTTAATTGTTCTAAAAGATTCTTTAGTCTGAGAAGATCTAGGTGCTGGCTTTTCAGCCTGATCTCCTGGATTTTAACTAATGTACTATTTTAATGATCAAGTAAAGCATACATATATCCTGCCGTTGTTTCTGCTTATTTATGTAGGAGTAGCTGGCTCAAATTAGCATTTATTGGTGTTCTTTGGATTTTTACTGTGTAGAAACTTCTGATAGACTATGTGAGTTGGTTACACTCGAGCAATGACAGTCAAGGCAGGCTTTACAGGGAATCTTTTGAAAAGAGATGGCCATCGTTACTACATTCAAACACTCAGATGACATTGGAGAGGTTTGACTTGCTGAGGAAGTTAGATGAACAGTGTCTGAAAGTCATAGAAAATTTCAGTGCCAGTTCTGCTTCTAAGATGTTTGACCAAGAAATTCGAGAAGTGGTGAGTTGTGTTTTCCCACTATTCTTGAGCTCAACACCTGCATGAATGGGTTGTTGCGACTACTTATATTACATTCCCTTGCCAAGCATTTGGAAATTTAGCTTGGATCACGTCAGTAGTTGTACGTGTTGTGCTATTCATTTATGCATGCCTTATTCAAGGATCTCTTTTCTTCTGGACTGCTAGATTTGGTGAGCAATTCCTTTTGTCCAAGTGCTGTTGCAGTGTGATTGGTACCCAATTCAATCATATCTAATCCTCTGACTGTTCAGAATCCATGTAATTAGTATTTATGCATAAGTATGTACTATTCTTGGATATTCAAAGTCAGGAAAACATATCTCAAAGTTTCCCCAGTAATCAGTTCGTTTTAGCAGTTAAGCCATAATCAGTTTGCTGAGCCTTTCTTTCTCCTATTGTGGAACCTCCCTGATTCAGATGCGAATACCCTCTAATTGAAATGGGATCCCTTTCCTATCCTAATAACTTTTTGACATTGAATACTTGTTAATCTACTGGATATGTCACAAAATTAGTGATTTAAACATTCACTTCATTTAATTTGACATTGATGTGGGATGTGTCTTTGATTCAGTTTCTGGGGACTTTTGGTGGGCTTGGAGCAGCAGGGTTGTCTGCTTCCCTGTTGACATCTGTGTTACCTACAACTCTGGAAGATCTTCTGGCACTCGGCCTTTGCTCAGCTGGCGGGTAATGGGTCTCCTTCCAATTTGAACCCCTTCATTTGTAGATGGTTTTCATAATTTTAGTCTCTCTTTTTGAAAGTTCTGTTCTACTCTCTTCTCAATGCGGGCAGCACCTTGTCCCAATGACAGGTGCGTTTGGTTCAGCTTTGTAAATGAACTTTGGGTATAATGCAAATGCTGAAAGTCAAAGCTATTTGGGGAAATGCAAATTGTGTTTGGTTAAAACCTCTTTACAAATGGATTTTGAGTTGAATGTGTGTATAGCAAAAAATTTTTTGCAATGGGCTTTGGGTATATTTTATATATATTTTTTTTGAAAAATGAATATATATATTTATATTTTTTTTTTTGAAAAATGAACCAAACCCTTCGCCGGACCGGCGAAGGGCTGTCTCCTTTTATTAATAAAAAAAAATTAACCAGGGACAAAATCGGAAATTTGAAAAATTGGTGAGGATAGTTTTGGATGGAAAAAATTAGTTTCAGCATTTGGTCAAATGCTGAAATCCCTATTAGCATTGGGCTTTCAGCTTTTCAAAGGTTAGCATTTGGCCAAAAGCTCATTTAAAATGGTTGCTAAATGGTTGAGCATTTCTCAAAGGGGCTTTAGGGGCCGAAAGCCCAAAAGCCCCTTGGGAATGTTGAACCAAATGCACCGTTTATGTTCCACTCTCATCCCTCTTAAATACTCGGCCGTGAAACTTAAAATATCACTTGGACCTCATATTTTGTTTGTCATGTGGCTTTGGAAGTTCCTTCCACCTATCTTAGAAAGGCATATGTAGATTAAATTCCTTGCCACTCCCTCATTTGGAAATTTCTTGTGGTCTATTAGGACTTTCCATTGTGGATACACGTTAGATATATTTTACTTTTATATTTTCTTTCACATTTGGGATTAAGTAACCTTTACTCAATGCGAGGTATTCCTAATGACTCATGCACAGCTCATAAAGCTCTCAAATACGAAGTACAGATGATTGCGACGTTACTTGAAAAATCAATGCCTTATTTCAGAAAAGTGCAAATGCGGGACTTTTCGCTATTTAAGTATCTGGACTGATAAAAAGAAGAGGACATGTTGAATTGGATAGCGTGAAAATGATGTCCCTGCCTTTGAATTCTGTATCATCTGGGTTTCGTGGATTTGCAACTCATCTTTTCTTGGATGAAACAGAAGTTCTGAAATTATCGCAGCCCTCTATTCTTTTTTTATCTTCCATCTAATCTTATTTTTTCAATTACAGGCTATTGGCAATTTCAAATTTCCCGGCCCGTAGGCAGGTGGTGGTGAATAAGGTGAACAAGACTGTTGACGCTTTGGCACGCGATCTTGAAGAGGCCATGCAGAAGGATCTCCTTGATACTGTCACGAATATGGAAAACTTCATAAATATTATCAGCAAGCCTTATCAAGAGGCAGCTCAAAGTAGACTGGATAAGATACTAAAATTGCAGGATGAACTGTCGGCTGTTCAGGATAGACTTCGCATGCTGCAAATAGAAATTCAAAATCTTCACACATCATGAGATTTTTCTGGGTTTTGTTTGCCACATTTTGAGACACGAGAGGGGCACGATTTGCAACGGAGATGTAGATTTTCTATATACTGGGTGAAGTGAAGTTCGGCCAGTGTATTTGAGCCTTGCTTGCAGGAACTACTCTGTATTTTTTTTCTCCCTCCTGAATGTATAAATATCAGCATCTTCATATGATATATTGAAATGTCCAAGGAAATTGGTTTTGGACATTGTAATTCTGAAAATTTGCATAAAAAGAGCAAGACAGTTGTTTTTATTACGTCATCAGTGTTAGTGAGAGGGAGTTGTCAACCAGCACGGGAAGTTTGAATCATCAGGATACAAATTCACCGTCGGTCTTCCTTTCTACATTGGCCTTTCCTTGATGCATCAAGCCTGAAGCTGCATCGGGCATTTCGTGCTAGCTGAGTAAATCCTGCATAGGGTCGAAACTCCACTTGCTAGTAGCTCAAGTTCAGATTTGACGATGCATCATTGACTTCGACTTCCCTAAATTTAAGTGAAGCTTGAGCTCGAGCTACTTCAGTAACTTGTCCGATCGAGCTTGGAGCTTGCCACTAAATCGGCTCTCTCTGTGGACTAATGGCCCAGGCTTGACTCGAATGATTTCATCCCATTCTTGCTTGCTAAAGGTCCGCGTCCCTCTTGGGTTATAAAACCAAAACAATTACGTGAAAATGTAATCATCAGCATGCAAAACAACAGAGGACATGGAGGCCCTCCTTCCGAAATTTGTAGTCACGGAGAGAGACATTCTCACCCCCACGTTCAGATACCGATGGTAGTTTATCACATCACTTAACGTATTGATATTGTAAACAAACAGGGACAATGATGGGGAGATTCTCTTCTCCACGTCCGGACACCGTTCGAAAAGCAGAGATTTGCAAAACAAAATTATGTACCGTCCATAAAGGTCACTTTGTACCAACAAGAATCTCTTTACCTTTTGCAATTAACATGGGAGCGACCATTGATGTCATGACGTGTCTGCATAACGTAGAGCTCTCAATGAATTCCTCATACAATATCAGCAGAAAAACGAAGAAAAAGGTTGAGCTAAGCTATGGTGGTCAAAAGTTGAACAGAAAATTGCTGCGGTCGCGACATGTCCTGTAGGCTGTAGGCCATGAATTTGATGCCACCACCTTTCTTCCTGAAGATTGCAACTCGTGAACACACGATATAAAATATGGAAAAAAAAAATAATAACAATAAGAAGAAGAAGAAGAGAGAGAGAACTCCAAGCAAGAACTTTGACCACTGCACAAAGGTAATAATAACAGCAATAATAAATATTATCAATAATTGTTGTCGCCTGTTGGTGCTGTTATCATTAGTACTATTGTAATCGTTAATACCGTTATTATTTTTTATTGTTATTATTGTTAGATGATGCTTTGCTCTTTCGGGTGAGAGGTGTTCCTGTCAATCTGTTTTTCTTGGGGAGAATTACACCAGAAATGCCTTAATTTGCGTACAACGCTCACTTTAGTATCATAACTTTTTGTCGACTCACTTAAGTGCTAAAATCGAATAAAAATGATCAAATGCTTCAGGCAAGTGAGATAAATTACATATTTTTTATAATTAAATTTTTTATCTGATGTGGCCTTTTTTGACATTGAAGTAATCACTTTTTAACAATGATTGATACTAAAGTGATCATTTTTTTTACAATGACTGACACTAAAATGATCACTTCTTAACTTGTTATATGACATTGTTTAGAGGTTTTTTTGGCATGAAGTGATCACTTTTTCATTAAGATTAGCATTTAAGTGATCACTTTTAACAACAATTGACACTAAGGTGATCAATTTTTAACTTACTACACAACGTTGTTTAGAGATTATATGATGACCATACACTCTAGCAAGTTATATAAGATTGAGAAATTAATAAAATATTGTCACATTAGATTTTTGGCGACGCAAATTGGAGTTGGCACTTAAGTAATTTTTTTTTTTTAAGCGGCACTTAAGTGAGTTGACAAAAAGTTTTAGCACTAGAGTGAGTGCCATATACAAGTTAATGTACTTCTGGTGTACTTCTCCCATTTCTTTTGTTAAATGAACTCTTTGAAACAAGAAGATTGGGATCGACGGTGTACTGATTTGAGGTTCTTTGAACATAATCCAAATGGGGTCTGTCTACAATTAGGTATAGATGCATACCCTCGTAAATATTTTTCTTTATTGATAAGTGAACTATAAGGTGAAAGAAAAGAAGAAAGAAAAAGAAAAGGAGAAGATGGAATGAGCAATCAGATCCAACTTTAGTCAGATTATCTTGGACCAAAGAGAGGGAGACGGTGGTAAGAGAAGAAAAAGGTCCCTTTTCCTTAATCTATAAGGGTCTCCCTTTTCCTATGGTTGGCTAAATTTTATGACAAAAGCAAAGAAGCAAAAGGTGGATTGTGAAAGCACCATTGATGGTCAGGGCTGCCCACAGAGAGAGAGAGAGAGAGAGAGAGAGAGAGAGAGAGAGAGGGGGGGGGCACATATTCCTGTCTGCACTGTTTTCACACCCTATCTCCTTTCACTTTCTTCAACACTACATGCACGCTCTTTAGTCCCACCAATAGGCGTAATCGAGCCGTGACGCGATGTGGTTCGCTGCTTGCTCTTGATTCAACTCGAATGTTCAAAGCTGAATGCCCTATGCAAGTTCGAAAAGTCGAGCTCAATTAAACTATATATGATCTCTAAAGCTTGACTTGACTCAATTTGATTATCAAAATGCAAATTCCGCTCTAAGTTTGCGTGGAACTCAAGCTCTAATTTGAGCTTGTGCTTAGCCGATCTCAAACTCAAACTTGAGTTTCGAGAGTACAATACATATATTTGAAGAACCATTTTGTTTAAACGGGTATAACGTCTTATTCTTCTATTAGCAAAACCAATTATGTTAAAAAAAAAGGGACCTACTTTGGAATTTGTAAAATCAAATTCCAATATATTTCCTTAAAAGTGGTTAGTTTTTTATTCACTATATCATCCATAGAAGTTATGTTTTCTCCTGTATAATGATACTTCCCTTGACAGGTCCCTACAGTGGTTTTGGTGCAACTGTGTATCAGCTGGTGCTGCCAAACTTCGTAGTAACTTTTCTAAATCAAACAAAAAAGAGTAAACACCTGTGTTTTATTTCCTGCACTGCACACTGGGGCAGCATAGGAAACATAAACAAATGAAGCATCGTCTGTCTGATATAATCAAGACAAGAACAAAAAAAAGGGAGAGCAAAACAAAATGCACTAGGAAGTGTATAATTGGACTTGCAACTTCCACCTGCTTTCATTTTCGTTAAGTTTTGTACTCTTGGCTTTTGGTGTGCAAATATGATATCTACAGTGTTAGAGAAATTCGATGCTGACTGCATTCTGTAAGCTAGGAACACCAGGGGAGAGATCCAGTTACTTGTAAGCTCATGAAATACCTTGTAAATCTTAGGTACTAGTGAAATTCAGGTTTTTGACCTATGTAGTTTAGCCTGATTCAAAATAATCTGCAAGCAATTAGGCAATTGGACTTAGAACAAATTACCTAAAATTCTCGAGATAGTTAGAATTCACAAACATTTCAATGAACTACACAACCTTGGGATAAATTTTGTGTAATCACTGTTAATTATTTTAAAAGCAAAATAAACTAATTTTTTTGTTCACAAATACCACATTAAGCGCAAGCAATTACAGCTTCCACCATTGTAGACGATAATCTTTTATTTCTAGTCACATAGTGGAAAAATACGGGTCGACTACCTGAATCACAATAGAAATGTAAGGAGTACTTGCTGCATTGCATTGCCAATATTAGAAAATCATGTGCCTCAGAGATTTGTGCTACTTGTCACTTCAGATGGCCTAATTTAGGTCAATCCATTGGTGGTCATAAGCACATTTTGGGCTGCTTCAGAGGACTTGGCATTAGAGGTTCAAGCCCTTGCATCCCCCTGCTTGGCTCCATTATTCATGGATTGAGATTTATTATTACTTGTGATTTTGTACCAACTCTCGTTGCCCAGCTAAAAAAGCGTTTGGAAATGATTTTCAAAGTAGCTTTGAGCACTTAAAAGTGTCTTGAACAATAGTTTGGGTGTTTGATAATTGCTTTTTAAAAAAAATTTGGTGTGAAAACTGCCTTGAAAATGTTCAAAACCCAAAGCCTCCCCTCTGCATTGGCTTCTTAGCAATTTCAGTAAGCACTTTGCCCTTTAATGAGTATTTTCAATTTTAGCCCGATCAACTAAAAATGTTTCCTCTTCTAACCTTCCATTTGCATTTTAAAGAGAGTGAAAAATAGAGCGATGATCGCGATTAGTTGTCAAAGATGGGGTCACGTGACGCTAGCATCTCAGGCTAAATAGTTCCTAGGTCACCTGACTTCAATGCCACCTTACATGGGGCTGCGCAGCCTCTGACAAACACTCGTTGGGATCACACGGCCTCAATGACGCCTTGCCAAGATCGTGCGACCCCGACAACACCTTACCTCGGATCCAATAGCGGTCTCTGTGGTGATGCCTTTGCCTCCCCTCCTATAGCATTTTTTTCTTCTTTTTAAATGTTCCAAATACCAATTATTAAATGCTATTTGCTTGAGTTGAGAACATCTTTAGTCAAAGGAAGATGCAAAGTCTTATGGCCAAAGATATGGCAGATACACTCTTATATGATAGTTGGTCAACAATAGCAAGTGTGAGATTAGAGTAGAAATCAGCCGACCTATCAGCATAGCCCTACTTTAATTTGAGTTCGCAATCGAGTAATCATCGATTCGTCAGTCAAAAGTATAAGAATACTTTTATCAAGGGGCAATCCCGATGTAGATTACATATATCTTGATGGTTTGGACTGCGAAACAGTATCAGGTGTACTGCCATGGCCAATTCATGTTCACAGCCAAAATCATGACCCTGACTCGGGTGTAGTCCAAGCATTTCTTGAACTTTTTGGGTTTTGAAGATTGGGAATATCAACTAGCTGCATGGCCGCCTGGAAGTGGGAACAAATAACACTTTCCATGTGCCCAACACTGGGAAAAAGTTGCCCTTGTCAGCGGGAAATTTATGTTCTTTAATAACTATTGACATCCATAAATTAGATAAACAAAGCTTTTGAATATCTTCAACCAATGAGCGGTTCCGTACACATTTGGCATTTAGTTAGCCATTCCGCATCAGCCAACAAATTTCCTTTTCAAAAAAGGGATTAATAAAGCTAAAGAACAAGGGCCTGCTGCTAGCTTTTACTCTTAATAGAATGGTGCGCAATTTCTGTAAAACTAATTATAATGCTCTCATGAGAGCCACTATTACTTAAAGAATATAGCAAAGTTCGTGCATTGGCTCATCCGAAAAGCTAAGAGATATTCTTAGATATTAGAGCGCACCAATAGGTCGCTTTACATATGGTCGGTGGTTTTAAAGGTTTATTGTGGGTGTTTTCAAATTGGCAATCTATCATGCCTTGATGATATTATGTCATTATAATTTAACACCATTGGATCAAGGTTTTTAAACTTGACATGTCGATGATCAACGGATAGGATTCGATTCAATTCAATATGGGTAATCCAACGGTCGTAGTAACCTGACCCGTTTTTAGTTCCGTTTGAAATGGGGGTGCAATCACTTTCCTAAACTTAGAAATCTGTCGGGGAGCTTTTGCTACTTTCACGTGGCAGTGTTGTTGGGTTAAAGAGAGCTAAGCCATGCACCGACAGTATATATGGTACGTAGATTTTGATTTGACGTTGTTGTTTCATGCAAGGAATTGAGAAGATTTAGAGGGTGAACGGACACGTCGTTTGGGTTCAACGGAGAGAGAAAGAGAGTTAGGCCTTCATGGGCACTGGTTGGTAAATCAGTGAAAGACTGGGGGAAGAGTTTCTGCCTTTGGGTCAGCGAAAATGCATAGTTTTTTTTATTTCATCATGCTGTGACGGAGGAGCAAATATGCAACATGGCCAGATCTCAATAGATCTTTGAGAGATTGGGTAAGAATTGGCATTTAATTCAGGAACAGTGACCTTTCGTTTTGTCTCTTTTACAACGTAGGAATCGTGGGCCAAAACTGTTTTTTCCACTGTCATTTGGGTTGCTTTAGTTGGCTTGCTTGCTGACTCCAAGTTGGTTTTTCGCGCCCTAGGATTTGGTCAAACCTAAGATCAGGTGTGTAAGATCAAGAAGTGACTGTCCTTGTCCCTACATTAATGTTTGTCTTTGACTAAATTGGAAGGCTAATTAAATCTGATGTTCGATTCGTAGGACCATGAGATAGCGACCCGACATCAGTTGACAGAAAAAAAAGAATACATTTTTAGATGAGTGGTCAGTGATGCGTATTGTGATTAGGGTTTGGAAGTTTTTCCTCATAATTTATGCTTCACGAATGCATGTGGTCCTCGTTAACATGAAAAGAAGGTAAAATCAAAGTAGGGATCGCAAAGTAAAAATTAGAATGAGAGCCTTCTGGTTCATTTGATCTTCTTCAAAGTAATCTAAATAAAACATTTAAAGTCAGTCTCAAGGCATTATGAAATTCATGATTGAGCTGTGGATGTTCAAGAGTCCTCCAAAACGAATTCTCAAACTTGGGAAAAGTATAAAAAAAAAAATCATAAACCTATTCTATTGATACCAATTCAGTTCTAAATATTTTAATTTGACTAATTTAGTTCTAAAATTTTTTAGCATTGGTACAAATTCAAATTATTTAGCCAATTTAAGCTAGAAATTGCTAACGTGGATGTCATCGTCTTATGTGGCACATTGGCTATGACGTGAACAAATTTTATAATTTTTTCAAATATTTTTAATTTTTTTCTTTTATAATTTTTTTCTTTCTCTTCTCTCTTCTCTCTCTCTCTCTCTCCACCCTTTGGCTCGTGAGTTCGTCGGCTCACCATCGTTGGTCACATCATGACTCACAGGTTGGTTTGGGCAAGGGCCTTTGTGCTTTTGCCGGCCATAGGCGTGGGCATCAAGCCCCTGCCCAGATCCAAGAATAATTTCTATTCAAAAAAGTTTTTTTCATTTCTGTTTTCCGGAACATTGAAGTAGATTTTTTTTTTTTTTCTTATTTCTGTTTTAAATTTATTCTCTAGCCATTTTTCTATTTCAAGGAATAGAAAAATTAGCTGATATTATCAAACGAATTTTTATTCTATTTTTTTTTTTTAATTCTAGAGAATAAAAGAATAAAAATATAGAAAAATTAAATGGTTACCAAATAGACTCTTAATATAATAAGCTTTGCATTAATTAATCAAATGAATGGTTTAATGAAGATATAGTAGATATTGATGAACTTAAGGGTTTCTTTGCTTATAGCTAAAAATAACCAAAAAAAAAAAAAATTTTCTTTCCCATGAAAATTTAAAGTATTTAGATTTGAGAAAATTATGAATAATTTATATGTGAACTACACGAGTCAATATTTACGTATTGTGAAAGTTGTAAGGATTCTGCATTTAAAAAGTCGAAGTGCGTGAATTACAAATTTTAGAGTAAGTATGAAATATAAAAGGTAAAACTCAATCCATTATTTTGGATATGCAGTGTTGGAATTCATTTATTAAACTTTAGATGCATTAAATTGGTTGGTTGGTGTCCATGGAAGCCAAGCCCTAGAACATTGTGAAATGCATGACTGACAAGTGTGTCGTTAAGAGTTCTTCAAATGTACCTAGAATGCATATACATGCATAAAATAATTAGGCTAATAAATCATTTATTATTTTATCAACTTACAAAATTTATCGCCTAAGATAATTTTTTTTTTGCTAAAATTGTTATCAGTCCATTACTCTAATTGCCGGTTTAGTTGAACATACAATCTTTCATAATCATAAAACACTAGAATTTCAAGATAGGCATTCTTACCAAGATTTTACGTGGAAAATGATAAGCCTTATTCAAAGTTTCCAATTCTCTATCTTTAAAATACACATAACATGGATCAATAGATGAGGAACATCTACCTTTTCAAGTCTAAGATTTTGAGAAAAATTACAAATCAAAGCATGACCCCGAGCAAAGCATAGTATAAACAACTTATATACAAGTAAGTTTGCCTACAAGAGGTGGTCGATGAGCGGATGGCCCTCCAAGCAACAATCTTACATGAGAAAGCCCCGACTGCCCAATTTTGGCCAAGGCCTAGCCCAACCTAGCATGCAAACTTCTATGTAAAATTTATGAATAAATGTATAAGAAGTCCTAAAACTTGTCAAGAAAATGCAATTGAGTTCTAAAATTTTTAAAAAGTACAATCAAGTCCTAAAATATGTCATGAAAGTACAGTTGAGTCCTAAAAATTTCAAAAGGTATAGTCAATGGAAGGACTTGATTGGATCAATTTGACAAGTTTTATAATACAATTACACTTTTTGAAAGATTTAGGACTCGATTGTATTTTCTTGATAAGTTTTAGGATTTTATTATATTTTTTGAAAGTTTTATAATTAAATTGTACTTCAATAACAAGTTCTAGGATTTCTATTGCACTTATCCCTAAATTTTATTTTATGGGTTAGACTTGGGCTATACATTAGGCACAACCTTTAGACCTCATTTGAACCTATCTAGTGATTATTTTTGGCAATTTAAGGGTGCGTTTGGTAACGATTTTGTTCTCATAAATAATTTTCGATCATAAATGGTTTTTTTTATTCTATTTATGGGAACAATTTATGAACAAAAGAATGCACTTTATAACTGTCCAAAATTTCTATTCTCGGGATAGAAATTCGTTCGATAGGATTCTTAATTTTTTTTTTTAAATTTTTAATACTTTTATTATTTTTTTCTTTTTCTCTTCTTCCTCCTTCTTCTTTGTAGCTGGTCGCTGGCCATCGCTGTAACCAATGATTGGCTGGGCGAGGTCCAGTGAGCTCGCTAGATCTGGGTGAGGCTGAGCCTTGCCATGGCTGTGTGAGGCTCGGCCTCACCAGATTTAGGCGAGGTCATCATGGCTTTTGGCGACGCTTCGGCGAGGTTGCCGGCCCTTGTTTGGCCGATCACTAGCCATAGCCGACGTCGGCGATCGGCCAAAAGGAAGAAGAAGAAATGGGAAGAGAAGAAGAGAAAAGAAAAAAAAAAGAGGAGAAAAGAAAAAAATAGAAACAGATTCTAGGAATTATTCGCGGGAACAAGAAACTACTTTTTCTATTTCTTGATTCTGTTCCAAATTTATTCTTGTAAACAAAAAAATAGATTTTTGTTTTTGAAAACAAAAGTTTTATCAAATGGCTTTTTGTTCTTTTTTTTTGTTCCAGAGAACAAAAGAATATAAATAGTTATTCCCCGAAAGGTTACCAAATAGGGCCTAAGAGAGCAGCAATGAGGGACGCGATTTATTCTACTTGGTCAAAATTGGTGGGTCAATTCATTTTCTTAGAACCGCACCCAAAAGTTTCCTTCCTCACCGTTCATTCCCTTAATTTCTTTTCATTTCTTAGGTTAACCGAAAAGCAAAAGAGGTTAACTTTATGAAGTTTCAATCTTGAAGTTTGATCGATAGCAATAAATAACCTGCGTCTTTAGTTTTAACTTTTCTGCTACCTTCACAAGAATAAAACATTGACATCTTTACCACTGCTAGAATTTTTCTCATAGGTTTGGGTTTGATAGATAAATTGATATGGAAGTTGTTTTCATGAGAGGCAATTCCGTCGAAAACTGGTTTGTTTTGCTTCGATTTTCTTTCCCCCACTTTTTCTAAGAAAACGAATGAAGTGATCCACCAACTGATCCACCTTCTTTTGTTCCCGCTCACCAATGCACAAACCCAATTACCAAATATGATTGAGCAATTGTAGCAATACTTCCAGGTCTACGGTGGTAGATCAAAACCTATAAACATTTAGAACTACCCTTTTCACTTTACGATAAATTCATATCGTGCTAATTTTCAAATTCACTTGAGATGTCTATTGATTCCCACAAAGAATTATATTTGCAAATGTCGCGATTCTTGATGCTCATTTTGAGTGGATTGACAAAGGAGCATCAGTTAGAGTAGCGACAAATTTAGTGGAGAAATACTCGCTTTCTGAGCCATGTTTGGTCGTCGTGATTACTCGACCACATAGGCTAGAACACATAAACTCATTACAGTGGCCTGACCTACTAAAGCATATAAACTCATGAAATGCTCTGCCTTTCTCCTCCACCAATTCACCATGGTAAGGTAGCTAGAAAGGCTACAGGCCAAAAAGGAGCACATTACAACCCCCTTCTTTCTCCCTGCCTTCACCTATAAATTCAGCTTCAACTCCTTTCACTCCTCTCTCATGTTCACTCCTTCCTCTCTTTCCCCAACCCACCTCTGTCTCTCTCTCTCTCCCAAGAATGCCCTCCTATCTTACTTCAATTTCCATCACATAAGTCCAAACAACCCCTTTTTTTTACAACCCAATTCAAACCACAAGGCCTGCCCTGCGTCTCCCCTGTTTCTCTCACGTTCTAATTTTCCATCAGTTAACCAAACTACGCAATTTTGTGGATAAGGAGAAAACGAAGGAAAGAAAAGAAATGTCCTCAAGCGTGTGCCAGGGGCTGCAATCATTCCTCGAGCCGAGACGCGTCGAGGCACGCCCTCTCAAGCTCAAGCTTGCCCCGCGCAGACCCTCTGCCGGATCTGACGCTGCAGCCAAGATGAAGACAGCGATGGCCCAGCCGGGCACTGAAGCCACGGACTGGAGCTTCGTTCAAGCTTTCGCCCCCGCGGAAGAGAAGAGCAAGGGTGAGCAAGCCGCTGTCTATGTCCACCCGCTCCTGAAATGCTCCTCCTCCTTCCTCAGCGACCAGAGCCTTGAGATGTGCACTGAGTCACTCGGAAGCGAGACCGGCAGTGATGTCGGCGATGGTGAGGCCCCGCTCCTCTCTCCTAGAGGAAGCGGAGACTACTGCCCTGCGATTCGGCCGGCGAGGAAGAAGCTGAGCCAGAGCGGCTCGTTCCCGCCTCCACTAACGTCGGTCGGCGGCTCCACGGGGTTCCAGGTGCGGTCCTGCCGGGAGGGGGGGAGGCTGGTGGTGGAGGCGGTGGCAGTGTCATCCCGCCACAGCTTCTTCCATGTGGAGCGGAGCCATGGCCGTCTCAGGATTCGCTTCTTGGAGGAAGGCGATGGCCCCGAAACCGAAGCTGAAGAGGAAGAGGAAGAGGAGGAAGTGGAAGCAGAGAGGGAGGAGGTAGAAGAAGAGGAGGAGGAGGAGGAGGAGGAGGAGGAGAATTTGAGGGTGGAAGGAGAAGACTTTGATGATGAAGAGTTTGAGGAGGAGGAAGAAGAGGGCATGGAGGGAAATAGGGGGTTCGTTGGGGGTGAAATTGGAAACGGAAAGTGCTCGAGGACGAGCATGAGGTGGTGCAAAGAAGGTGCAGCCTTGAATTGGAAGCCCAAGCCATGTTGGGTGGCTACTTGAGACTCTCTATCAAACACCAATCACTATCATAACTAAGCTCATATACTCTCCCTCTCTTCTATGGACTGATTATTGATGTTGGGTGAGGAATTATGGTAGTTAGACATACTTGATTTTGTTACTGCAATCCCATGTCTCGGCCTTCTTATGTGTAATGTGAGGTTTAGAGGGGTTGTTTGCGACTACAACAATTTGCTAAGGATTAGGGATGTACTCGTTAACTGGCTCGATGAGGTGATATGATGTGTCTATAATAATAGCATTAGTTATGTCACCTGGAGGTTTTTAGCTATCTATTTGCTTTATGAGTTGCCTCTGGGCCATCTCCCCCACAAGATAGTTGGTATGGATATGTGATTCGAATGTTTTTGCAGTTCGCATGGGCCGTGCATAATTTCCCTCCATCCTTACTGACTCAACAATGAAACAGATCATGCTGATTAGCAAATATCGATCTCGACTAATATTCCGATGGCGACTTTGGATTTTGCTATTCATGACTCTATTTGGCATGTTGAATTCCTTTGAATCACATCCTTATGAACTCAACTATTTTCCTGGACAACAAGGGTATTTAAAAGTGCATGAGGCGTGAAGACCGCATTTGCTTTGAGGACCTAGCTACTTTACTGTCATGATGCATAACCACATGCATCCCACCTCAGCATGGTGGTCCTCACTCTATCCTCTTTAACGAGTAGGAAAACCAACACTTCAAAAATTGTTGACATTTCCAAACGTAGTTTTCATAAAAATGAGCTTTAAAATATTGAAATATTATCCTACCTTACTTGACAATGTGTCCCAAATACTGTTTACATTCATGTGATCTCTCTTGATATGATAGTCTAAGCTTTTGAGTTAAACTTTTTATACAAAATTCATGACGAATTTACAAACATACGTACAAACTACAGTTAGACTTTTTATATAAAATTCATGGCAAATTTGCAAACATACGTACAAACTACACCAAGATGGGGGCCATCTTATGAACAGTGGACGTGAAGGAAAAGCTGAGAGTTGTCCTAAATATGAAACAGGACGCCTCACGTGTAGAAAAACGTGGGTAAGGAAGAATTCCCATTGGGCGTCCGAGCAGGAGGGATGGTACGAACGTCTGGTAACGATCAGGTCGGAGGCCCACGACGAAGGCATCGACGGGGACTGAGCTCATGGACGATTTCGTCGGCCACGTGGGGCCTTTTCTTTTACCCAAATCCTTCCCAGATTTTTAAAGCACCCGAGGATGACGTGATATTTTCTTACCTGTTCTTGAAGAATCTGATCCCTCTACTTCTTGGAAATTGCAAAACCTCCCCCCCCTTCATCAATCTTTTCTCTCAATCTCCTTTCCCTAGAGCTCTTCTTTGTATATCGGGTCTTGGTAATCACGTGTTAATGTATCATGTTTTCCTCCTCCAAATAAGCCTTTACTACGTGAGTAACAAGAGTGTACATTATCTGCATGTAAACTTAGCTTAAGCACACAAGATGATCAAATTCATCCTCTCCCTATTTCCTCCGCCTCTCTCTCTCAGCACTGCCTATACCGTGGCTGTCATATCCCGCACTGTCACCCGTCGATTGCTGTCTTTGAGGCTTGTCCTCTTCGTCCGTTCATGCAACGCCATTCATCATCCATAGCTATCTTCAGTGCTCGTTCACCAATAACTACCTTCCCTAGTGGTTAATCTCTCTCTCTCCCTGTTCGAGCATTGTTGCAACCGTACCTCCAATCCACTAGGTCCGATGTAGTGGTCCTCGAGCGACCTTAGCGAGTCCTGACAACAAAGATGGAGGAGGGACAAAGTAGAGCAACAAAGATGACAAAGTATCGGTGGGACAATGAAGATGGCGGCGGCGGTGGCGGGACGAGTGCTGCGGCATATATTTATCATCAAAGTAATGACGTTGGAGCTTGTGCATATTCAGTCTGTAATTATGTTGTTAATTCTCAGCTGAATTTCGTCCGGTCGATCCCTACTCTTGGAATAGGGATTTCTTTCATGGACTATATAGGGATGTTCAATCTCAGGACATGACAGAAAGATAAATATTGGGATTTGTAGGGGTGAAAAGTGGGGTATCAAGAGAAGGGAGGCCCTAGGAGAGCTTGGAAAAAGGACATTTTTGAAAAAAAAAACTGCACTGTGGTTGGTTACATGTTACATGGGCCATCACGTGATGGTGGGTAACATTCCTTGAAAAGAGGAGGACAGTGTCAGATCGTGGAGTTTAGCCATCCATTCGTTGATGTTTTCAGCATTAACTGATGGGGATGTTGTCGTCGACATGCACATGCACTACCCGGTTTTCCTTCTCATCTTCTTCAAAGAGAAAAAATACTTTCGATGAGAAACTTGTTTATACAAAATATCTTTTCTTGAACTTTTGTTACATACACGATCCGTGTAGAATTTCTTTTGTTCCTTATGCTGCGGAGAACAAGAGGTTGAGCGATAAAATAAACAAAATGAAGAAATAAATTGAGAATAAGAGGTCGAACGATAAAATAAACAAAATGAAGAAATAAATCAGACACCGAATATACGTGGTTTAGTTGGTGTGACTTATGTTAACAGGTTAAGTAGTAAAGAATTCTAATATAGATTAAGAATGAACGTAGATTTTAATCACACTCAAATTGCTCAAACACTCTTGGTGTTTCCTAATCCCAATTTTGCTCAATAACTCACACAATAATTAGCATCACAATTTCTCACAAAATAATATTTCAATCTTATAAAAGAATCACACAAATTTTATCACAAGATATATTAACTTCGACACTCTTGGTTTAAGCCAAGTTGTAATCGCTTAACTAGAATCTGAACTTCGTTGTTAGTCTCCCATAGCCCATCATGAGCTTAATTGCCATGGAGATTTTCTAGGTTCAAGTTGCACTTGAACTTTGCCATAATTGTGGATTTCATCATAATACTAACTCCACTTGTACCTTTCGCTAATCCATAAGGATTTTTTGACATAATAATCTCAATCATAGATAAGGCAACACCACTGTTGCATTCATTCGTTGAGAGATCGAACACACATATTGTTAAACTCAACAGCTACAATAACTTTTGGCTCCATAGGTTTTACCTTGCTATATGCGCCATCCTTAGATGACCTTGCTAATACCCGCTACTTCAATAGTTTTTATTTTAACTCTATTTTGAGCTAAACACTATCTAAATCAATATAAACATTGCTGCAATCACTCCTATCCACCAAGAAGTGTTGGAGACTCATCAAATGTAGATAAAAAGTAAATTCAATCTTGGGTCACACAATTGATAGCATCGGTTATCTGGTGCATAATCTAAAAACATGTACTTTTTTGCCCTCGCATTGAGTTTACTATTGCTCATTCGAATATAACACGAGCACACAAATATTCTAAGAATAAAACAATTAGTGGTTACTTGACCACACTTTTTCGGGAGTAAGATATTTAATCATAGTTAATTGGGATCTATTTACCAGTTGCTCACAAGACCAACTACCAAGTGCATTCATTAAGAATCTCCTAACCATACTGATAGTAGAACATTTCTAGTAATGTTTTGCTCATCAATTTTGCAACCTATTGTGGTTCACTATGACAATTATGGTGTCTCATTGTGTCTTCCTTTATATAAAATTCGTTTAATAGATTCAAATAGAACTCTATGCTACTGTTAGTTTGCACATGCTTGATCGCATTATTAGTCTCATTTTCGATCAAAACTCTTGACTATATGATTCAAAAAATGCATCAACTTGTGTCCATAAACACGCGGGTCTTCTTCGAGTAGTCATACACAACTATATGAGCATAAATCTTGCACTCTTTCTCAAAGGAAACCGCTACAGCTTGTAAATATCCAAGCGAATCAATTTTGCAATCTTTGTGGTTGCTCCAACGATCATACTAAATTGCACTTTTCATTGTCTGCTTGAGTCATGGAACATGCATACACTTAGTTTATCAGTCATATAACCACACATCGGATTCTTTTCGCTCAAAGCCTATAGACTTCTCTCGTTGATATACACAATTCAAACTCTCAAATAGATGTATCCAATGTCTCCGTGGCGGAATTTGTTACCATCTCTCCTTGAAGCTCATTCGAGCCACCGTGCTTGATTACTCTCATTATCACTTGGTTACCTCAAACAACTTACAGATACTATCTTTTGAAGTATACAGAGACCTAGCTAAATCTAAGGTTCTCAAGAATATTAGGTTCTTCTTTAATTTTGAAACATAGTTCACTCCAGTAAATATTCCCACAATAGCATCATACATTTTGATTCAAACATTAGTAACGCTTACAATATTGCACTTAGTCTTGTTTCCTAATTGCACTTTATTACCATCCATGCATTGATAGCAATAAACCAGTTCTCATTTAATATAGCGTGAAATGAACAACTAAAATCCATAACTCATATATTAAATGCCGAATTTTTAATGATAGGCAAGACTTGATTATCACAGTTCAAATTACAACCATCTACAATTGCAACATTATTAGTAGATTCAACTCTAATTCCTTTACCTTTCTTGTTTTTAGCTAAAGGCAGTCCCTTCTAAAATGCCTCCTTTTGCCATAACTCTAATACATAACACCACTACTTTCAAATTAACTATTTCAGTTGAGATTTGTACTATTGCTAACACAAGAGCTAGTTCTTTCCCTATTAAAGCAGTAGGTATAGGGTCACCCTATTCTCTTATACTAATACCTTCACTCAAAATAAATTGTGAACTTTATCAAATGTTAAACTTATTGACCTAGAGGAATTACTAACAACAATAATGATATTATTCCAACTATTATTAAGTAATGAGGATTATAGAATCAAATCGTGTACTTTATTATTGTAGTCAATCTCAAATGAACTCAATTGACTAACGACCATGTTAAATTCATTGATATGCTCAGCAATTGATGCACTCTTGCCCATCTTTAAATGAAATAGATTTTACATCAAGTAGATATTGTGGATTGTAGAAGGATTCTCATACACGTTCCATAGGGTCTTCATCAAACCTGCAATAGTCTTCTCTTTCATGATATTAAACGTGATTTTATGAGCCAACGTTAACTGAATAACATCCAACCATTGTCTATTTAGTAATTCTCAATCAGCTTACTTCTTCACTCTAATTTCTTCCAAAGTTGGGGTAGTGTAGATTCTTTTGGTAAAGATAATCTTCTATTTGCATCTTCCAACAACCAAAATCCTTCATATCAAATTTGTCAATTTTCACCTTTCCTTTTTCTATCCACATCGATTCGCTTTAACTTAACAAGCCTCTAATACCAATTGTTGCAAAAAAATAAGCGATTGAACAATAAAATAGATAGAATAAAAAATAAAGAGGATACCCAATGTGCATGGTTTAGCTAGTGTGGTCTACGTTCACGGAGAGAGTAATAAAAAAATTCAACAACAGATCAAGCAATACAAATGGAGATTACAATCATATTTGAGTTACTCAAACACTCTCAATATTTTTTAGCCCCAATTACACTCAATAACTCACATGGTATTTAGCTTCAAAATTTCTTATGAAATAATATCCCAATCTCGCAAAAGAATTATACAAATCTTACCACAAGATTTATTGACTTCGACACCTTCGGATTACTTAAAGGTGTAATTCATGAAAAAGTTGCCTCTTTATTCTCTTCTCGAAGAAAATACCCTTCTTTTATAGAAAAAATTGGATTCAAAATAGGGAACATACTCAAACTAGGTAATCAGTCAATTACAAAACCTACTTGAATTAGAAATGTCTTCTCATCAATCTCAAACTCGAGACATATCTTCAACACCTTGAATGATTGGCAAGCAAGTATTTGAATCTCGAAAACATGATTAACCTTTGTAAACTGGACTTTCTTTTTTATTTTTTTGATCGAAAGAGTCGATTGCTTATTCGGGAGTTGATTGCCCACAAATTTTCTTTATGACGTCAGCAAAATCCTCCCATACAGACCGGAAATCATGAAGGTATCAAACCCCTGTGTGGTATCCAACCCTCAATTTTTTTTTTTTTTTTAATAATATCAACAAATGCTCCCATGAAGGCCGGAAATCATGAAAGTATAAGGTATCTCAAAGAAATCAATGCCCAAGTTGAAATTTGCTCAAGAGTAAGTCCTAGCCAATCAAATCAAACTCGCCAATTCCTCTCATGCACATGTGACATCTTGTCTTGAACATCATAATTTATGAGCAACCAAATCCGATCAGTGCGGATTTTTTGTAGTGGACTTATTAGGCAGATGTTGCCTGGGACAATGTATTAGCTATACCTAATTCAAAAACGTTTCGAAAAATTGAAATCGATCCTGACTAGAACCAGCATAAAAGATTGTAAGTAACCCCACATATGTATTTCCCAATGCTTGATTGTTTCAAATTCATGTGTTGGCAATTGAAATGAGTCTCTATACTAAATGTTTCTTTGTATTCTTTATGTCGTCACTCTTTTGCTCCACAATGATGGGAAAATCCCTTGTGTGGGCACATGCCTACCTAGATGAAGCAAAATGTGCTGTACGAGATATTTCTTATATTTTCTTTGCCGTCAATTGTCATGCTCGTTAGAGTCATGAGGACCCCTTGGTGAGTATTTTCTACCAATTGATTTAGAGAAGAGAGCCTAGCTTTGATTTTTTTTTTCTTTTCCTTATATTTCTATGGTACATCTATGATGGGGTCGATTAAGACGCACCGATTCGTCTTGATGGGACATAATGGAGAGACACCTTTTTGAAAGGATGTGAAGGGAATTAAATAAATAACTTCTGAAGATAACTATTGAGATGGTTGGCTAAAAAGAACGTTATAAAAGAAATTGTTCTCTCTTCTTCTCCTCTCTCTATCAAAGAACAAAAGGCGTTGCATTACTACTTTGAGAAGACAATTGGCATTAATACTGTGGAAAGTGAATGCTTTCCTTGTGATTGCATTCGAACCATCGTGAAGTCGTATCGTCGATCGTTCACTCGTGATTCAACGTTCCTTCCTAGGTAATTTGTTCATTGCGCATCAAAAAGGTTAGTCGTTTTCTTCCGTTGACTTTCTTCCTACATTGGTATCAGAGCCCGTGTTATGATCTTTGCCCTGTTATTCTATCAAATTTTTTCGCTTGTTGTTGGATACGATGATCAAGAGGATAAACTTCATATTGTTTGGATGTTCAATGCTTGGAAATTGCAATGTGAATCATCAAAATGAATTGAAGCAAAAAACAGGTTTGGAGGTTGTGGACTATTTTTTAGAATATTTTTTTGGCCAAAATCAACTTTTGAATAGATGGGATGAAAGTACTCCTTGAGATGAGTAGAATGGCGGGTCGAATGTTGCCAGACGATGCCAGGCACGCTTATACACGTGGCAAAGTTGAAGTGCGTGGGTGCCATGTGCCTCACATGTTGGGAACGCTAAGTGTGTGAACACCACGTATGCGTCGGCGAATTGACGTTTGATGACATCAGCAAACGGTTAGTAACTGACATGCTTACGTCATTAATGATGTCATCACCAACTGTTTGCCCGTTGGCAATTGACCTGACAACCCGACCGGACCACTAACTCAACCCGACGACTTGGCCAGTTGACTAGTCAACTGGTCCTATGGGTTGGATTGGTCAAATCAGTGGCCAGTTGGACTGGTCGACTGGTTGGACTGACTAAGGCCTTTTTGGCTCATTAGCGCATGTGCAGCATGTGTTACACATTCAGGCAGTGTGTGTGGGTGGGTGCGAACTCTAATGGGTGCATGGTTAGTGGTGTTTGATTTGAATGGATATGCTCTACATTATGATATATTTATTTTGCATGTTTGAGACTTTTAAAGATATAAAAATGTGTACAAAACACTAAGCACACGTATTTTTGGGGTATTAGTGCATTGTTTATTTATTTTAACCTGTATTTTCCTATGGTTTTGGAAATACAAAAGCTAGCCTACCTGTAAATGATCACACATATGTTGTATAGAGCTTGGTTCAATGACAACATGTATATAGTTTAATGCGCTTGCAATTTTTTGGTTTCGAACAGACTTGAACAATGGCTGAAGATCCTTGATTTTTTTATTATGTCGTGAATTCCGCTTTCAATTATAGTTATTGCATGAATGTTTTGTACGTTTATTCATGTCATGCTATATCTTTTGATATTAATAGAAAAGTGTGGAAATTACATGATGTCATGTAATTATTTTTCAAGTAGGAGTTCATAGGTTAGTAGAATTCGAAGGAGTCACCTAGAACTTAAAATTTGCACAAATTAAACTAGTTAATGATAGTTGAACAATAATACACAGAAATTGATTGGGAATATAGTCAACTTTTGTTTCTGTGCCTTTTGTTGAATTATCATTAATTTAGTTTGTCTTTGCTATAAATTAAATATGTGTGTTAATGTGGAAAATGTGCTAATATTGATTTTGCAATTATTATTTTAATGTGGCTATAGCAATTGATTATGATTTCGACAACCAAGATTATTGTGGCTAACCTCAATAAGAGTGAGAATCTGAATGGTGACCATTATGATATTTGGCACCAAAATGTTTAGTACATCCTTAAGGAGTAAGAGGTTTTGGAAACCCTCCAACACACCATAGATGAACCTAAGCATAGAACATTAGCTTAGTATATAAGAGATCTAGAAGCTTATCAAGCTCGAAAAAAGAAAAATAGCATTGCCTACATCATGTTGCTGAATTTTATGCAAGATGATCTCATGTGTGAGTTTAAAACTTTATGATAAAAGTCAAGTTATGTGGGTTGCCTTGAAAGATGAGTTTAAGGGTACGTTTGCCACTAAGTTGAGGAGATTGACCATCAAGTTTGACACATATCGAAAGTGCCAAAATCTAACGATGGTACTACATCTTTGGAAGATGTCAAACATAATTCTCTAGGTCACACCCTTAATGATGAACAACAAGTTTATGCTATTATAAGATTTCTTTCTAACAATTGGAGTATATGAAAATCAACATGACACACAATGAGAATATTGTCACTTTTGACGATATAGCGTGTCATTTAGAATTAGAGGATGAGCACCTAGAAGCTACGAGATCCTCTAACCATGGTTATGTTGATGAATCGAGTTTATGCAAAGTTTCGGGCTTCAAGTGTAGGGGGAACATAAATTCAAAAATAAAGGGAAGCAGATTGATTAGGCAACAAGAGAACTAAGACCTTTTGATGCACGAAGCACAGTGGGAAGAAGGACAAGACCAAGATGAAGTGTTATAATTGTGGCAAGTTGGGTTACTTTGCTCGTGAATGCACCGAGCCAAAAGAAATACCCGATTACTCTTGTACTTCAAACAATTCTTTTGTTTTTAGTATTGTAATACTTGTTGAATCTTATTCAATGTGGACTGTAGGCTCGTGAGTAATAGAACACGTAGTTAGAGATCGAGGAGCACTTGTGGAGTATCGTTAGATACAACTTGGAAAAAGATGGATATATGTTTGGAATAAATCAAGAGTTGAAGTGAAATGTATTGGCACATGCAAATTAATTTTTATGTGATGGTTGAAACCTATTCCTACATGATGTCCTCTACACTCCAGATATTTGACAAAACTTGATCTCTGTAGTTGTTCTTCTAAGCTTAAGTTATATATTGAATTTCCATGATGATTGTATTGACATTTTGTTTGGAAGAGTTTATTATGGTTCTGGTTATGTATTAAATGGTTTTAAGATGTTAGATATTGACTATGTTGTTTACAATGTTGATCGTTGTTTTTTGTTATTACATTTTCTAGTAATGTTGAAATTGATGTAAATACTTGGCATGCTAAACTAGCTCACATTGGATTATAAAGAATGTAAAAATTAGCTAGAGAAGGTCTTTTAGGGTCACTCGCTAAAGTTGATTTACCCGTATATGAACATTATCTAGCGGAAAAACAACTAAAAAACCATTCGGTAAAGGAACCAGAACTGAACTTTTATTGTAACTTATACATTTTGACATTCGTGATCCATTACATGTGAAGATGAGACATAGAACCTCATATTTTATTACTTTTATAGATGACTTCACGCTTTTTGGTTATGTCTTTTTGATCTCTCATAAGTCAGTTAAACAAAATAATAAATGTATTGAGAATTGATTGTGGACGTGAGTATCTATCTAAGCAATTCAAGGCTCTTTGTGATGAGAAGGAAATTGTAAGACAATTGACTAATCTTGGTACTTCACAACGAAACAAAGTTATCGACAAAAGGAATATAACCTTTTTGGAAATTGTTAGATCTATGATGGCACAATCAAATCTACCTATCTCATATTGGGGAGATGCGTTATTGATTGCTACCTATATGCTTAACCATGTGTCTTTTAAGTCTGTCACTTCCACCTTTTATGCGATGTGGATTGGTATGAAACCAAAATTAAGTAATCTACGAGTTGGGGGTGTGCGGTTTATGTTCATGATTCTTCCTATAAATATGTCAAATTAGGCCATAAAGGGAAAAAATGTTTCTTTATAAGATATTCTAACCACTCCAAAGAGTGCAAGTTCTTAGATGAACAAGTTGATAGAAGTGTGATTGAAATGGAGTCACGAGATGTCATATTCTTATAGAATGATTTTCCTAATAGAAGTGAGATTAACAAGGATTTCCAATTATATGAGATGAAAGATCTTGATAACATATCCACTAATGTTGTTGAGGGAAATAAAGATTTTCTCAATATATAAGACCAAGTGGGAGTGTCACATCACCTGGTGAACTTAATTCAGAAGATGATGAGTTACGTAAAAATAATAGTAAAAGTATTCACCATCATCATTTTAAGATTGAAGGGGGAGTATTTATGATTGCTCTACGAGACGATGCTGAACCTAAGACTGTCTAAGAGGCTCTCTCATCTTCAGGAGAAGTACACTATTGGTGTCATAAGTTGTGTGCGGCGCTCATTTTGGTGCCAAAAGTTTTCGTCGGATCACTCAAGTGTCAAAAAATTTGAAAAACGCTCACTTTGGTGCCAACGCCGATCTGATTGGCCGGAAATCCAACGTGGCATTTTTTTTTATTAATTTCTTATGCTGATGTGGCTCGCCGAACTTTCCGTTGGATCACTTAGGCCTTCAAACGACGTCGTTTTAGCATCCTAACACCAAAACGATGCCGTTTGGTGTCTCTCCCAATTTAAACCCTAAATCTTCGGCCAATTGCCGTCCTCAACGGCCCCCACACTCAACGGCCGTGGCTCTAACCCCGACCCCAACCCCGACCTCAACCCCAACCTTGACGATGGCCACCTGGTGGCCAAGTCAAAGGCCATGATCTAGCCGGTGCTCGGGGAGGCCACCGACGAGTGCGCCCCATTGATGTCTCCCTCTTCATCTTCGATCTCCCCGACGAGTGCCCGGCCTGCGTCTTCCAGTACTTAGGCTCTGGTGACTAGGGCTGGTGCTCCCTTGTGTGCCGTCAAAGGCGTCCAAACAGCGCCGAGCAATGGCGCATGAGCGAGCGATGACGGCCTAGCGATGGCAGAGGCCGAGCGACGACGACCGAGCGAGCTAGATCAGAAAAATCCCTAAATGAGTTAAATGGCGTTGCTTTTGTGAGGCCATGCATGTAGGACGGTAAAACGACGTCATTTTCTTAAGGAGGACCGAAAATGATGTCGTTTGAAGGCCTTGTCATTTAAAAAAAAAAAAAAGCCACGTAATCATTTTGGCTGGAATCTTTTGTCGATGACTGAAATCTTTCGCCGGTGACACCAAAGTGATCGTTTTTCCTCCAATTTGGCACTTAAGTGATCCAACGAAAACTTTTGGCACCAAAGTGAGCGTCGTACACAACTTATGGCACTGATAGTGTACTTCTCCCCTCATCTTCTGACATGAAAAAATGAAGAAAATTTTTGGAAGATGAAAGGAAGTCAATGAAGGCAAACCACATCTAGGACTTGATCGATCTCCCACCCAATCGCAAGGTTATTGGAAACAAATAGATTTTCAAGATTAAACGAAGGATGGATGCATCAATTGAAAAGTAAAAGGCTCGTCTTGTGGCAAAAAGCTATATTTAATAAGAAGGCATAGATTATGAGGAATTTTTTTCACCAATTGTAAAGTTTGCCTTTATACGCTTTATCCTAGCCATCGTTGTACATTTAGACCTAAAATTACATCAAATGGATGTAAAGTCGTCATTTATCAACGGAGAACTAGATGATGAAATATATATGAATCAATCAATAGGTTTCATAGCTCAAGATGAGGAGCGTAAAGTTTGCCAACTTCATCGCTCAATATATAGCCTCAAGCAATCATCTAAATAATGATTTTTTTTTCATCGAGTCATAATGTCTTTTGGGTTTATGATGATTAAAAAGGATCATTGTGTAGATGTCAAATGGTTCGAGGATGAATTTGTGATTTTATCACTTTATGTAGACAATATATCATTGGCTAGGAATGATAAGGGTTTTGTTATCACCATAAAAGAATAGTTGTCCTCTAATTTTGAAATGAAGGATATGAGAGAAGCTACTTATATATTGGGAGTTAAGATTGAAAGAGATTGATCAAGGAAATTCCTTACTCTATTACAAGAGTCTTATATAATGAAGATTTTTGATTGTTTCAATATGTAGCATTGTAATCCCATTGATACCCTTGTCATGTAAAGCAAAGGCTTGAGTACTAAGATGTATCCTAAGACTCTAGAAGAAAAGAAAGAAATGAAAACTGTTTTTTACGTTAGTACAATCGGAAGTTTGATGTATATTATTATGTGTACTTGACCTAACATATGTCATGCTATGGGTTGGTGAGTCGACATTAATCAAATCTTGGTTAAGCACACTAAAAAACAATGAAGAAAATCCTCGAATACTTGAAAGATACCATGGATTATCGATTTTGTTATTCAAAGAATGATTTATGCTTATTAGGCTACTTAGGGGGTGCATGACAAACCAGAATTTATGTTTCAGAAACAATTTTTCTATTCCAAATCTGTTTCTGGAATAGAAATCCGTTTGATAAACTTATTCCATTTTTCTATTTTTGGAATATATTTCTATTCCGTAAAATAGGTTTATAATAGAAATCGAAGTAGAAATTTTTACTTCTTTATTTTAGAACAAAAATGAAAATAAAAATTTTTCTCATCGTTTTAACCGGTCTTTCATCCGTTGCGCCTACCACCATCCGTCAATCGCTTGCCGCTCGCCGACCCCCGCCGCCGCCGCCGGTCACCAAATAAATTATTTTTATAAATATCATTTGAAAATGAAATTTATTTGAATAAATAAAATGATATTTATTTTAATTTTTATGAATAAATATTTATTTTACGAATAAATTAAAAAAATTAAAAATAAAATATTTTTAAAAATAAAATGAATAAATTTTTATTTTTAAAAATAAATATCATTTTATTTTTCATTTATTTTTAAAAATAAATATCATTTTAAAAATAAAAATTATTATAAAAATATCATTTATTGTTTTTTATTTTTTTATTTTTAGTTTTTATTATAAAAATTATTTTTATTTTTAATAAATAAGTAAAATAAATAAATTTAATCAAAATAAATTTATTTATGAAAAATAAATTTAATTAAATATCATTTTATTAAAAATAAAAATAAATAAAAATAAATATATTCATTTTATTCATTTAAAAACAAAAATAAATTTACTAAAATAAATTAAAAAATAAATTTATTTAAAATAAATAAATTATTTTTATTTAGCATTTTATTTTTAGTTTATTAAAAATAAATTTATTAAATTTATTAAAAATATTTTATTTATGATAAATAAAAATAAATTATTTTTATTAAAAATAAATTTAATAAATTTATTTTTATTTGTCTTGAGTGTTTTGCCAAATAAATTTATTTTTATTTTTAATTTTTGTTCATTTTAAATAAATTTATTCGTAAAATAAAATAAAATAGAAATAAATAAAATAAATTTATTTTTAAAGATATTTTTATTTTAAATAAAATGATTTTTTATTTTATTTTTTATGATTTATTTTTTTTATTTTTTTCTTTATTTTTTTGTTAATAAATCAATTTTATTTTATTTTTTATATTAAAGGTTGTCGTTCGCCACCATCGCTGTCCGAAAGGAAGAAATTTTGTGTCGTTATCAAACAAATTTCTATTTTTAAAGTAGAAATTTTGTGTCAGTATCAAACAGTTATTTTTGCTTAGAAAGTTTTTAGAAATAAAAATAGAAAAATTTATTTTGTTTCGGAAACTATTTTGGGAACAAAATGATTGTCATGCGCGCTCTTAGATGCTGATTGAGAAGGGGACCTAGATGAGCGTAAATCGATTTTTGAATATGCGGTGAGTTGGTGAGCCAACATTAATCAAATCTTGGTTGAGCACACTAGAAAGCGATGAAGAGGATCCTTGGATAATTGAAAGATACCGTGGATTATCGATTTTGTTATTAAAAGAATGATTTATACTTATTAGGCTACGTAGATGCTGATTGAGGATGGGACCTAGATGAGCGTAAATTGACTTCTGGATATGTATTACATATGCATTGTACGATCGATAATTGAAGGAGAGTGAAATTATCCCTATTTATTCATCGTGTGAGCCATTGAGATAATTTATAATTTACCTCATTTTGTGTTGTATGTTACTTGTGACTATGTTCTTGAAGTGAAAGATCAATGTTTCTATTTTAGCATGTTATCGGCGATCATGAATATATATGACTTTATAGGACATGTCTACGAAAGCAATTATTCTGAAATGGGGAGAAAATGAGTATGAAGGAAGACTATTGTTGTTTTATATCTATCACGTGTATTTATTGGTCGACTAAGTATATCGCATTCGATAGTTTTGGATGTAATTGTAAATACATGATATTATGAGAATAGTCAAGTATGACCTTTAAGGAATATGTATACTTGAATTGATGTAACAAAATATGTTTGGGGCACTATGAGACATCAATTGTTTATTTCTTTTTGGGGTTGTAGTTATTATATCATCTTAACAGGTGCATAATTTGAGCTCTAAAGTGTAGGTATACTCACGAGTTGCATGGCTTTTTTGTCAGTATGAATTATTTTTAAAGTAAATGAATGTTGAATGCCTTATATTCTTGATAAATCATTATCAAGTTCATCATGTTTGAGTTGGAGATGTTATATTTTTATGGTACATCCATGATGGGGTGCGATTAAGATGCACTAGTTCGTCTTGATGAGACATAATGGAGAGACATCTTTTTGAATGGTGTAAGGGGAGTTATATAAATAACTTCTGAAGATAATCATTGAGATAGTTAGCGGAAAGAAAGTTTTGAAAAAAATTGTTCTCTCTTCTTCTCCTCTCTCAATCAAAGAACAAAAGGTATTCCAATACTGTTTTGAGAAGACAATCGACATTAACGCTGAGGAAATTGAATGTTTTCTCGTGATTGCATTCGGATCATCGTGAAGTCGTATCATCTGTTGTTCACTCACGATTCAACGTTTGTTCCTAGATAATTTGTTCATTGCGCATCAAAGAGGTTAGTCGTTTTCTTACTACACTTTTTATTGGTTAGATGATTGATGAACATACATGGAAATGGATGGTAAATGTGCGGGAGGGCTTCTTCCATAAGGACTTTTTTCCATGATGGGTTAACCTAATGATAAGGCGTGTCCAATAAAATTAGGTACAATTATGCAAGGAGTGTTAAAACCCGTCGTGATTGTGCATTAAAACTTTCACTTCATTTGTTCAATCCTAAAACTTGTGCTGAAATGCACGTGACGGGGGATTCCATTAGTTGTACATGGACGAAAATTTTACTTGACATTCTTTGACTTTTTTTTTTGTCCTACTTTATTCTTACTCTAATTTCCATTTTCAAACTTTTGCTCTACCTCTTTATTGGCGTGAGAGTCGAAATCCACAACCTTATGCGAAATTGACCTCGCCCTAATCCTCCCAGAAGGTGGATATTCAAAACCCCTACCTTCCCCTCTCAAGTGGGAAGGGTCGCCACTAGGACAGTGGTGGATATTCTCTTATTGATTTTCCCTTTCTTTTGTGGACATCATGTGATAGTGATATGGTGACAAGCGGTCATCGCATTAGATAGGAGACCAAAGAGAGAGAAAAGGGGGAACGAGGGCCTGCTTGCCACTTACAAAAGGGTGAGGGCCTACTTGATCGAACATTTCACGTGGGAGTCACTTTAACTTCCGACACTTGAATTTCACCGCGGGGGAGCTCGAGCCCTGATTTGGGCCTTTAATTCTTAAATCCTCAATTGATGACAAAAATAAAACCTTAAATCTTCAATTGACCAGCAACCAAAACCGTAAATCTTTTTTATGCATGTGGATGGTACAAGGCTACACAATCAAAAATTGGAGCAGGATAAAATTTCCTCTAATTATTCATATTTGGAGAAAAAAGATAACCCTAATTTGGCATTCTTTAATAACATGAAAACCAATTTTCAAAGAGATTCAAGACATAGGCAAATCAGTGGAGATATTCAGATTTGCCAGGCTGAGGGCAAGATATTAAGACTAAATTCCCCACAAGGATGGTCTGGTAGCACATAGCTATTTCTTTCTAGATAGGAAGCTGAAATGCACCGATAATCTATATAGCTATCTAGCTGTTTGAATTGCTCAAAACGACATGAATTCGCTGAGAAATGGTGGGTGTACTGTCAACAGTTCATGTTCTAATCTTAACATTACCAGACAACGTGGACGAAGAAAAATGTCATCCTGCATGAGGAAGACGAAATGAAAAGGTCAAATGGCATTACCATTTTCAAGTGATCTGGCACGTATGAGAGAGAGAGAGAGAGAGAGAGAGAGAGAGAGAGAGAGAGAGAGAGAGAGAGAGAGTAAATCCCAAAAGTTGCGGAAGCCGAAATGAGGTTCATTTGGTCGGGGAAGGAAGGTGGCTACATGATAATAGAATGAACGGAGGAAACGAAATTAAACAAGGACAAAAATAAAAGAAGAAAGAAACTAGCAAAACAAGAACATAAAATGACTCGAAAAAGCATTGTCTTTGTTGGGTCTACCAATTTCAATTGCCAGCAATCGCAGGAATTAGTCGTCGAGGCCCCTACCTCTCCTGTCTACCCAACCATGGACACCACAAACCCCAAAAAGAAAAGCATTCTATGGAGAATTGACCTTTTCTCTTATACCATTTAATAATAAATTGGCCTTTTAACAGGCTACACAAATTGTCATTTTCTGCTTGTGGATGACAAAGGCATACCTGAGAGACGAGCCACATATACATGCGACATGCACAGTCACATGTATGTAGACGCTAGAATGTTGATCCCGGGAGACATGGTCCAAGCTCATCGTGCCAACGCAAATCAAGATTTCTTGTCCCTACCCCTTTGTGTTATTGTGGTTATCCACTTACTTTTGTCAACTATATGTATTCTTTTTTCCTACGTGTCCTAGTTCGCTTTTCGCCACACGCACACCCCTTCAAAAATGCTCGACTAATCATCCTTGTTGGACATCCATGTCACCATCCTAATCCACTCTCTCTCTCTCTCTCTCTCTCTCTCTCTCTCTCTAGGGTACGCAACTAACTTGACATATAAACAAGAAATGCTTGCAACAATCACTCCATTTTCCAAGAATTTAGGGTTTAATCCTCTCTTGTTAAAGAAGGGCAAATTATTTCGGAGAGTTATTCAAAATTCACAAGCTACGGACAATGGTTCAGATGAGCTTTCACGGGCAATCTTGGTCCAAGAAGTCCTACATCTATGGTGACCACTACTTGGGAATGAGCTATTATTTTCTAAAAGAATTATACGTCATGTGCATGTTATATGGTCGACACCAACTCAAAGCAAAAAAACTAGAGGTGCATGCTTATTGTGAAACCATGAAAAGGAAAATAATGGATATGAAAAGGAGCATTTTGGAAACCACGTTCCATGGAATTGAAAGGGCCCGTGAAAATGTTGTCTTTGAATGAAGGCCAGAAGTTTGGTACTTATCTTACCACAGAGATGTCTCTTAGTTGTGCTAAGCCTTTGAAGATGTTCAACTCTTGTTTCCTAACGATATTCCAGTACATTATTGTCCGCACGTGTGAGAGAGAGATGTTTACACCTAAATTTGGCTAATCATTTAAAAATTTATTGCATAAAAAATTAAGAATTGACCCCGATTCCAAGAAAAATTTAATTTTATTAAATTGCATATTATTTTTATGACTATGTTTCATTAATAAATAGGTTCATAAAAAGTATTACAATAAAATCGGTGGTGGATGGACTGATTAAAGGTTCTGAACTTAGTAAATAATCGAAATTGAGCTCATAAGCGAGTGAAATTTGGCCAAACCCATGCACACTAGGACTGGCAAAAATTCACTAGAGAGCGAGGAGGGGCCTTATTGTGCTTTAATTGATTGAAATTTAGCTCACAGAATGTAATTAGTAAAAGGCCTTAGGTTATGCAAGTCCATTATATTAATAAGGTTGAAATTAAGCCCGTAAGATAGAATTACAGCTAGGTTTTCCACTATATAAGCACATTAGGTCTTCAAAATTCGTGGTCGACACATATTTATTAGAGAGCATACAAGAGCATAGAGAGAAAAGGAGAGCGAGAGTCCCCATGGCCGAGCCTTCCCAGTCGTGTCTGGCTTGTGCACCGCCATGATGAGCCGAGCTTCCGAAATCCAACTGGCACGGCTGCAACATAGCAGCCCTCGCGATTCCACACTGATGATCTATTGTTGCCGTAGCTCTTCCAGCCATGTAGATTTATTTTCTAGATAGGATGGCATGTTAGGATAATATTTATCTAGTTATGGTAGGTTTCCAAATTAGAATAAGATAGATTATTTCCTAATTAAAGTTGGATAATCTTTTACTTTAGGTCGTTTATTTTCATTTTTTATTAATAAAAAATAACATGTGCATGTCATATTGATTTAGCTACATCATGCTTGCATCACTATTTGTTGTGTCTTTATATTATGTTGTCTACACATAAATTTTGACGACCCCAATTAGTGATTCATTGTACATAAAAATCAGCAGTTGATTCTTGACTCCTAGAAAAAAAAAATATTAGTGCATATTGTGTCCGAGTTGGTCCAATATGACCTTGCTCAACTATTTCCATAATTGCACACGAAGCACCCATTCATGCATACATATTTGGTCGTTGAGAGATTCAGTTCCTACTGAAGGGATAAGTTAAGAACAAGAAAAGAGAGAGTTGGAGAAAAAGATTTCCGTAAAATATTCTCCTCAACTTTGGCAAAGAATTCCCCCGCATGGGAAAGCTCATCCCCATCATATCCCTCGGATTGTCTTTAGCATAACGAGGGGAGTTTGTTTTGGCAATCAACAAAATAAAAGCATGCGTTTTCAGCTGCTAAGATGGGAATTAGACGGCTCCGTCATGGGAAGATTGGAAGCTTGAAGCGAAGAGGACGAACCGAATCCCCATCCTTTCGTGGGCACCTCCAAAATTCATTGAATTCTTTTTGGCAACATTAAAAGACTTGACACTCCCTTGGCCGAATATTTGGCGTTCATGAGCAAGGCAACACAGCCCAGAAAAGCCGAATGGAAAGATTGAGCGGAGAGGAAATGAAGAGAGAGAATTAAAGAGATAATACTAGTCATGAAATCGTAAATAATGGCGAGTGAATCTGGACATATCTGCGGCAATATGTATAGAAACGCAGAAAGGGAACCGAGTGCTAATTCGCGGTGATAAATCGGGGCCAATCCGGCTATCCCCACGATTGAGGGAGCAGGGGTTTAGACTTTCCAATGATAAGTGGGGATTTTATGCTAAAAGAGGACTTTTCTTCAATGAATTGAGAGGTCAATAGACTGATTATGACGTCTTCTCTGAGCATCTCTGAGCAACATGATGATCACTCCCTTCCATCTTCATCACCACCTTCATCATGTGACATACTCCACCCATCATCAACTCCCATCATCATCATCATCATCATCATCTCTTTTTTCGCAATATATCACGTCCATCTCTAAATCTTCACTGGGAGTACGCACAAGTAGCAAGTGAGATAGAGGATCGTGAGAAAATATAGAGGCTCAAAGCACAGAGAGGGGGGGGGGGGCGCGGCGGGGGCACGTCTTCATCTCATCACCGTTGCTGATATATCGAAAGAATAATTACGTTCGAAGAGATCCAAAGGTGTCAGAAGCTTGGCCCTTCCCGGTGTCCATTTAGCCACTCAAGCTCGCCCGCTCATGATCTTTCTGACGAGTGCCAGCTACTCAAGCAGAGTCTCCACAACGGCCACAAGTGCACCAGCAAGTTCCTACGTCTGTCATTGGCCAGTCTCGTCGCGCGATCAGCCCCATCACTCGCTCAACAGAAAAAAAAGCTCTCAGTTTCCCGCCAGTGGTGCTTCAGTCCAGCGGGCAAGTTTCTGGCAATTTCTCTGGCCTCCATCCCCGTTCCAGCGACTACCATTCCCATTGTTAAATTATGTCTCGAGTTTGAGTCTATATACGATACCCGATCCATACAAAATATTTACATGCTGAAATAAGAACAATGTGCGCCGAGCATTTGATGAAAAATGGCGCAGGATAGGAGCCGAAGGGATCCCGCCCGTTATCTACGCTTCGCGTTGGAAATGAAGAGGGACAATACATGGGATTCTTCTTTGTCGGCATGAAATGAGGTCGACGGGTTGATCGTCCGATTCTTCAACGTCATTAAATGCATGCACATGGCCATGTGCATGCATGCTCGTAGAAGAATTGGTTGGTCAGCACTTGTAGGCGCCGAATTCCCTCTTTCACGGTTTCTCTTTTTGTGGACTTCTTTCGTCTTGTTGCGGATGAAGAAAGAGGGAAGGCAGAAGCTCTTCTACGTGTGTCAGTGCATGCTGGTCATACGCTCACATGCTCTCATTAATTGCATGGAGGCGCATGCTTTGAAGATTGGCGCCGTTTTGACAACTCTGGAGTACAATATTGATTTGTTTTCTTCTTGCCACCGATAAAAAGGAGCGAGATAGCTTTGGAGGATGTCGCAAGCTGCGAAAGAAAGAGCTTGGCAGTGAGCGAGAGAAAAGAGCTCGAGAGAGCGTGAGAGACGAGAGCTCATAGAGAGGTTTTGTGCTGAGTTGAGTTCAGTGAGTTGAGTTATCAAACACCGTGGGTATCGGGTATATAGTAGGACTGGGAAACACTTGAGTGCATGTGCAATTGTAATCCTGTAATTCTCCGATTTGATAGTGGATTATTTTGCTTTGCTCTCCCGTGGACGTAGGTTCCGACATTCGACCGAACCACGTAAATTTCTGGTGTCTTTGTTTTATTGTTCCTCGTTTTATTTCGATCGATTTCTATAGCTCCCGACATAATTGCAAAACTTCGATCCGCTTCCGTTGCGCCGCCGATTAATAACACCCATTGCTGCACCCAGCTTCCTGGAGGCTCTTTTCTGACGCGTCCATCGAGCTTTGACAGCATGGCCTTGAACTCTCGTCCTTCGCTGCAGCCCAGACATCTCGGTCCCATTGTAGTCCCTGCAGCGTCCAGAATCATTCCTGGTGAACCAGCAATCTTAAGCAAGCTTCCAGTCGTGCTAATGTAGTCTCGCCAATTTCCTTGTGGTCTCGATGACCAGTTTGATCTCGCTCACATCAATACCCTACACCAAAGTAGCATTGTTTTCTGTCTACCCTCCTTGCAAATCTTCCTTGTGTCGTTTTAGCCCTCATTGCCCTAAGTTATCTCTAATTCAGGTGAGGACAAGGTTAATTTTGTTGAGAAAACATTCCCTAAGTTATTTTGATATTGACAAAAGACTTTGATTATATTATAAACTTTTTTCAGGTGGAAAGTCTGATGGGATATGGAATATGATCGAACGATTTCAATCAGATCAGAATCGTAATTTATTTTCCTTCCTTGCATATTATGTCAAATGGCTAGGAATGAGTCAAAATACTCGTGTAACAACTAGTGGCAATTGGATGGATTCCCTGCCATCTTTATAAAAAGTTTCAAAAGGAAAGTTTTTTTAATATCCATCGAAAAATTCAACTTTCTAGGAACAATGTATTGGAGGCAAAACATTCTTTTCAATCCTAAATACTCAACTTTTGGAAACTCGATTTGCTATATGGGCGGCAAAACATATGGGAAGCTTCACTCTTGGCATTCCTAAAGCAATTAGAGGCTAAGAGTGTGTGAGGAGTGGGTCACACAAACCTGAAAATTCTTAGCTCAATTCTTGTAATCTCTGATTGGTTTTTATCAGTGGATTCTAGCTAACAAGCTATAGTGCGGGAAAGTGGATGTAGACTTGCAAAAGCCGACTCACTATAAACTTTCGTGTGCAATTCTCTATCCTTTACTCATTTTAGAATTATACACTAGTAAGATCTGACCACTTTATCATAAATTGTCTTGCTACAATATTTCTTTAAATTCTTTCATTTTTGCACAATCACATATTCACCCCCTCTAGGTGATAGTTTTAGCCATAACATGTTTAATTAGTTTAGTAAATAGTTTCACATATATTATATTAGTTGATAAAACCTTGGGTTATCATGACTCGATTATTTTCGCGCATCAAACAAGCCGTATTGAGCCTCTAAACCTTTAGACACTAACGTCAAATCCTAATATCTTTTTGCATGACTTGTGATGATTGATTTGATTAAGTAGTTATTCAATTGCTTTGAAATAACTCATTATCAATGCAATGATGTATTTTAAATATAATTTGTGTTTCAATACATTGCAATATCAGTCGTCCTTACATATGACTTGCACTTTGGGGATTTCTTAATTAGGACCATGCATGATAAGTCTCATAATTATATAGATTTAGAGCGTTAAATTTTATAAAGCATAAAGATTCTAGGGTAATTCATATCTTTCATAAACAAGAAAAGCAACTAATAAACATTATTTAGTTTTCATTTATATTGCATCTAGATCTGGGGTTTATTAAACTCGAGTCATACAATGCATGTCATTCGAAACTAAGTTTTAATAATCGTATTGTGTAGATAGTATTAGTTATTACATTGCATGCAGCATCCGCATCTAGATAGTTTACTAGGCCACATAGAGTGTCAGGCTTTAAACTTGCTATTTTTATAAAATAAAAAAAAAAGTAATATATTTATATAGTTTGCATTATAGAATGAATTCATAGTTTCTCTTAGGTCATTCATACATTTTAATTAACTTAGAATAACATGCATGTATTATCTTAGAAATAAAACTAGGCCATTTAGAATGCATTTTCACTAATCAAATAGATATAGGATTAGGAATCATTTAATTTGTACTTATAGGGTAATTTGTCTTTTGTTAATTGCTAAAGAACGATATCAAAATTAGAATTAGAGAGTCTCATATAGATTTGCATAGTAGTTAGTCCTTATCTCATGCACAATCATGCATAACATTTGTGCATTATGCATATTTTTCTATCTAAATAGTTTTGCAGAAATTTCGTGCCAATAGATAGTCATATGCTTTGCTTGCTTAGCACATCTAGATTCTTTAAATCTTTTGCAACCTATTTCTGGTTTTGATTATTGGGTGTTACTTTCTTGATTGCACATCCACAAGATCATCCGTCACATGTTAGTGGCATAGGGTGAAAAATTAATAAAGATTGTAAGTAAAAGCATTTTTGAAATAAAGAGAAAATATACTAAAAGGGTGTTAGATTAATCTAACGTAACCAAATTCCTGAATCTATTGAATTTATAGTTTACAAAAGTAAATTGCATTCCCACATTTTACTTGGGTGTCTAATCGATCCGTAACCAATTTGTGGCCACTCCAAAAAGTAAGATTAATAACACGTCGGATTGAGCACCAAGTTGTGATTAGTAGGCTTGTGAGAGTCCATATTAAGCATCACGCTTAGTAATCTATTAGCTTTTTGTGACATCCACTATTTGGGCCCCCAATCGACCAAGGAAAATGGCCACTGAACCTGTTATGAGCCCGGCCATGAATTAGCTGCAAATGTCGGCTTGAATAGGGTAGTTGGTTGTTGATAGACGCGAAAAAACTTTCACCCATTAAAAAGAACATATGTTTTAGATAAACTAAACCCAAGTCAATCAAGTCAATTTTGGAAGCTAGTAATTAAATGCAAGAGGGTGACTTGTATGCTTATGTGTCCTAAGCAATTACTAATACTCTTAAAAGATAGAAACTTCAAGGAATATACATGTGTTTCATATGCAATTTCAGAAGCTAGTCCATAAATGCAAGTTGATGATTCACATGCTTAGTTTTCTAGGCTATTAATGCAAGAAGACAACTCTTAAGTTTATTTGTCTCTTAGCCATTAATGAATGGCTTAGTTGTCCCTACAAAATCTAAGGCATCATGACCTTAGAAATAGCCTTAGAGGACAAGTAGTTAGGCCAATTAATGACTAATTATCTTGCAAGATTCACTTAGGTGCCACATCTCCTCAATTAGACTTGCCACCTTTGGTTTCTTAAGTTATGACTTTGATTTCTAGTTTTTGAAATTATTGGACCCTCACTATTTTCCGATTTTATAAAACTTTTTGTGTTCTGAATTTGGTAAAACTTCCATGAAAGTTGTTCAAAATGTCTTGACTTACAACATACTTTAATTTCAGATTTTTTTTTTTTGAGGTGAAATGGTTGGCATGGAAGCCTAATCATTTACCGTGTTAAAACTATCTAGTTCAGTAAAAATGATGACCTTTTGTTCTCTTGATTTTTTTTTTATAAAATCTTCCCTTTCAAATTTAGACATGCTTCATTCACAAAAGTTGTAGAGGACATCAATATCTACAACATATTAAAATTTCAAAGTGTTTTATGAAGATTTGGATTTCAAAATAGGTTTTCCTTTGCGGTTGTTGAATTTGTTCAATGGATGAACTTTTGGGTTGATTTCCATGATTTGCTGTTCTTTCCACAAAATGAATTACACTTGGCTTCCTTCATTAAAAAAATTATTTAAGGTCTTCTTTATAACATATTATATTTATATAATTTTTCGAGCTTGTTTAATAAGGTAATGATACTGATTTCCAAAGTTGCTCGAAACTGTTATTCATCTTAGAATAGGAGAGCCACATGCCTAAACTTGGAGGGGAATGGGCTGCATGCCCATCTTGAGAAGCAAACCAATCTAGAGTCTTCTTGTCTTGAAGATAAAAATGTATTAAATGCATTTGGACCTTAGTGCATTAATGCTAAGTTAAGTTATAAGGCTTAGGTGTCCCCTAATTAACATAGTCATCATTACAAAAATGACTCAACCCCAAGTAGCTCAATAAGAGAAGGAGCAGGTGTCCTCCTCTAGGAATTAGATTTGCCACTCATCTTTTTAGCTTGCCACCTCTTCATCCTAGGTTTTCATATAAAGAAATGTGATTGGTCCACTTGGAAGGGAAATGATGAGGGATTTGCCTATAAATAGAGGCATCCTCTCTTCATTTCCTCACACCCCCATCTCTTCTCTCTCACTTATTCTTTCTCTCTCACGGCCTCCCACATCGCCCCCTCTCCCTCTCTCGGCTTTGCTCACCTACCGCCTCATCAAGTGGCCAACTCTTAGCAAAACAAGTTCATTGAAGGTAAGTGGAATTCCTAACCCTTAGCTAAGGCAATGTGCTACGTCGTTGAATTTAGTCATGTACTTACTTGTGAGTAGTCATTTACATGCCGCGGGTCCATTTTGTATGATTTGCTCATGTGTTGGTTGATTCACGCCTGGGACACGAATGGGTCTCACTTGGTCTCGGACCAGTGTTAAGACGTGACGAACCGAACCTCGCTTGGCCATGGATCGAGATTGAGGCGTATCGATTCGAGCCTCACTTGGCGGAGGATTGGCATCTAGACGGGGTGGTTCGGGCCATGCATCTTGAGTCGTGCCTGACATATTATGTAATTATGGTATCGTAATACATGACACACACTTGTTTGAGCTAGCCCTCGGGCATTGTATGTATGGGTTAAGATGGAAGACAATAAATCAGCTTGTGCAACACATGATATGCGATCATTAAATTAAAGAATAAGACCATCGTCACATAGCGTTGGTGGCAATATCTCGTTCATGAGAACAGGATGCCGTGGTTAAGCCCAAATGCTTGGGTTGAGCTCGAATGCCTCAAGTGAGCTAGCCCCTTGGGATGCCTTGGTTGAGCTAGGATACCCTAGTTGAGCCAGCATGCCTAGCTTGAAAAATGATTCCTTGATTGAGTTAGGATGTCTTAATTGAGCCGGGAAGTATGTTAATGAACATTTTATGCATGCTGGTATGTTTATTACTATGAGACATGTTGTGTTCATGGATAAATCGAATGTAAATATGCATGGTATGCTGAAGGGACAAATATAAGTAGTTGAGATGAATTAGTAATATTTCTATCAATTTGCTATCGATATTGCAATATGAGTACTGTCAATACTAGATTTGATGACGAGATATCATCCTAATAGAGGATTAGGGGTTTTGACTTATTGAGTCTTGGACTCACTCCTTGTTCTTTAGACCTAAAGGTATGGAAGCCTCACACTAGTTTTGGGTAGCTGTAGTCACACTAGAGATAAGAATTCCCTTGGCCTACACGAATATATAGAATGCATGTTGTATCAAAATAATTAGATTTACATAGTTATTTAGAAAATAATGGTTAGGCTAAGTTTAGTATACTTAGTGGTTTAAATTAATTCACAGTGTTTAAGTTCTTAATCTCTTGCAATATATTTATTGCTTTGGAATATTGAGTGTTATTTTAATGGTTGCACACCCCTCGTGGTCACTTCGCACATGTTAGCGTTTAGGTTTAAAATCAATCCAAGTTACTTGCATATGTTTTCTTTTTTTGGAAATTAAAAAAAGAATGTATTGAAAGGGTGTTAAAGTAAATCTAGTATAATCAAGTTATTGAATCCATAAATATTTGGCTTGTAGAAGTAAAGTACTCTCACACACTCTACATGGGTTTTTAATTGACCCCCCAATAACTTAGTAGTGGTGATTCTTGGATAATTTGATTTTGCATGTTAATTTGAACATAAGTTGTGAACTAGAATGGGCTTGGAAGAGCCCGAGTTAAGTGTGAGCTTAGTAATTCATTAGCCAACTCTAGATAGTTCACACCTAGGAAGGCTGCGATAGTTTGGCGACTCCACTAGGGATTTGAGTTAAAACTTATAGCAAATTTAGGCCTGAACTTTCTCTTGATTACAAAATATTTTTTTTTTTTGGCAATGTGGAACAAGGTACATCCCTTATTTTGTTTAAATGTTTTTGTAGAATGGGAGTTATAATGGTCAAAATGTTTGTTGAGCTTTGTCTTGTAGATTGGTGTTGAGAATGAATGGTTTTTACTTTGATATTGAAGTAATGTTTGAGATAAATTATTGAGCATGCTTTAATTGTTTTAGCACCGTGCTATTGCACACACAATCTACTACCAGACCTAGGCCGCATAAGTTACTAGGATGGTATTGAGTTTGATATGATTTTGAATATGAGTTCGTTGAGTAGAGGTCACCCAAAACAATCTTGAAAGTCTCTTTACTATTGTTAAAAGTGCTTACCTTTGCCCACAAGCCTAAGTTGTAAATGGGTGCCGTTTTTGTTTGTGCTGGAGTTATGAGGACCAGGCTTAGTATGTGAGGCTACGACCAATCATCCTATATTTTGACTCCACTTTGTTAAGCCGTTTACTTAAAAATCAAGCTGCACATATGGTTGCCATATTCTTATGGTGAAGTAAGTTTTCTACCCTTTCACTATGTAATTTTCTTACTTTATTGTGCCTTCGGTCAGTCGATCACATTTAGTTCAATCATGATTTTTGGTCTATATACAATGGGGAGGTTTGATATTCGACTCATTCCTACTCCAAGGGCCGAGCTCAAGTTGTGGTGTGACCAATAAGACCGTGATGGCCAACCATACGTGGAGACCAAACTCGATTGGCTTCTCCTTCTCATTGATATTAACATCCAAAATGGCATTGTGTAACCACCATCACATTTCTAGTGTCCTTTATATTTGGTAAGCATGATCAGACCCCGACTTTTGGAAGAATATAACAGTGTCATCGGAAAATTTTTGGAGTCTAATTTGATTTGTCCACCTATCGGAATATAGCCTATATTGGTCTCATCTACTTTCCTAAGGGTAAGAGAATATGAAATAAGAAGGGTTTTGAAAGATAACTGCAATGCATGTCCACTTCCTTTCCTAATTCAATATTTCTCAAATTTCTTGACATTTCAAATGAGTAGGATTTCCTCTTAGCTTTGTTAGGATTCATAGTTTTCCTTCACCATAAAAATGCTATTAATCCTTCTATTGCATGTGTAGTTAATTAGACAAGTATGCACTGGAATGAATTTTCTCAACACTATTTTAGCCGAGACTTTCTTGTCTCTCAGGGCATTCTAAACTCCAAGTAACTGTTTTCTGTTGGACTTTGGTAATTTGTTGTTGCTGTAGCCAAATGTATTCAATGTTGTCTTAGCAAATAGTAGTGCGGATTGCAAAATAAAGGGAATAGTAAGATATGATTTATTGTCTACACAACAACAAAACAACAAACCAAGCTTTATCACATTAAGGCGCCCATTCATTTTCTATAGATCTAATTTTCTAGTCGGTCGATAGATCCTAATGTTAGCCAATTCGGCTTTTTCGATAATCATTTCTTTAGTCATTATCATTCCTTGTATTATGCACACTCATTTTCTCGTAAGTCTTTTGTAATGGCTTTCTGTTAACACCTAATTTGTGTTTTCAAGTACATAGTTTTTTAAAAAATAAATAAAAATTAACTAATTAATTAATTAAAAAAAAAAAAAAAAAACATGGAAGGGGCCGAGTCAAGCTGGATCTCGGCCTTGGCCCGGCCCACCTTTGTCTTTCCTCTCCCGCGTGGGTGCGGCCCTTCTCCCCTTCGGGCCAACCCATCCCAACTTGCGTCCTCTTGTCCGCGTCTTCGCACCTAAAAACCTGTAGCAAATGAGGAAAAGCAGAGAGTAGGAAAGCAAAGGCAAAAAAGAAATGAGACGGGAGCGCGGGGGAGAACCGAGGGGGGAAAAGGAGAGCATGTGACTGAGGGGGGGAAAAGAGAGCACATGATTGAGGAGGGGCTTCTTCTGGGTACAGCGAGCTTGCCGCCCTTGGCCTTCCGAGGGAGCTCCAAATGTCGATCCTTTGCACTCGCCGTGGCGGCTGCTAACGCTAGCAGCCGAAGCTCTGCCTCACCTCAACCCGACGCCGCTGCAACCCTTGCAACCGCGAGCATCGCCATGCCAACATCCGAAGCTCTGCCCAACTCTGCCACGCCTGTTGCCACGCCGCCACTCCTGCAACCAGCAGCCCGAGCTTCCTCATCATGCCACCACTGCTCCTGCAACCTGCCTGTCTGCTGAAGCTCGAAGCGGTGACGCCACGTTGCTGATCCATGAGGGCGTAAGCACCCAGAATGGTGGGGAGAGAGAGAACCAAGGAGGAAAGAAGGTTAGTGGAGCTCAGCTAAGGAGCCGAGAACCCTTCGGGACACTGCGCCACCACTAGAGAGCTACCCGCTAGTCGTTGACCACCACCATCTCCTCGGAACCAGGTATACATTTTGCCAAGCACTTGGAGTGCGTGTGTTGTACCGAGTTGGCTGGAGCTCCCTTGTCTGTTTCAAGCGAACTTTGGCCCCCACCCATCCTCGACGTGTTTCCTGTTGCCCTAGCATGCCTCATTGGCGGTTCGGACTCGCGCTCGAGTCTCGACCAAGCCGAAAACCTCTCAGTTCACTCATGCCCACCACCCGCTTGCCAAAATGTCCAACCGAAAGTGGTTTTTGTTTCCCTTATTTGGAGATCCAACTTGACCAATAGGCCACCGAAAGGATGTCATATTCTGGCCGGAGGACGAGCATTGTCCTCTGCCATAGCCAAGGCAGCGCCGCCATGCCCAAGTCGAAGAACCACCCGGGCATGACATCATCTCCCTTTGGTCGCGACTGGAAGTCAACCGACCAGAGGGAGGTCGGTTGAGCGGGCCAGATCCTCGGCCCTTCTCACCCTGTAGGCCGATGGCCCAAAGTCAGTCTCGGTCGTGGCCCTGCAGGGAGTCCTTTTGCAAAAGGGATTGGGCCCATTGATCAAGCCCAACCCGCATTTAAATAAGGGCCCGACCGGTCAAGCCTTGCCATTTTCGGGAGGGTCGACCGATCCGCCCCCCATCCGGGCTGAACTTAGGCGGGTTGGACCGACCCACCTCGATTGGGTTAGACCCGGGTTTGGTCAAACCGGACCGCACTACCCGGTTGCCCAAAAAAATATTTTTAGAAAAAAATAATAAATTTATTTTTTAAATTACAAAATTTCAAATTTTCAAAAATTAAAAAAAATGTAGGGTTTGGTTGAGAATTGCCATGTTTTGCATTCTTAGTGTAATTAGGCATTCGTTTGCTTGCATATTTATATATTTATTCACGTTTGTGAATGTTTAATCGCATGTGTTAATTTACTGCAATTAGGGTCTTTGTTGCTAATTGTTATTTTATTGATTGTGTATCCGCATGACTACCTCATATGTTAGTGGATATGCATAAAATCAATCCAAACTGCCTGACAAAAAATTCTGTTTTTTCAAAAAATGAACAAAATTAGGTATATAAATGGCACTAATTGATTGATTAGTGTAATCAAGTCCCCGACCCTAGACTCTCTAGTTGCGTAGGAAGTGAGGTACACTTTCATGCCTCACTTGGTTTCTAGTCGACCCTAATAGGCTAGTGGCGACTCCTTATTGCGAAATTTTTGAGAAATACCCCTATGTCGCGTGAGATATTGGCTTGGGAGAGCTCGTGTCTAATCATGAGCTTTAGACTCGTTCTTTAGGCAATACCCCTAAACCCGTTTCCTCCCCCCGAGGGGTAAGTCACGACAGCTTGGCAACTCTACTGGGGACTGATTTTAGACCTTAGAAGACTTAGGCTGAAATTGATCTTGTTCAAAAAAATATTTTTGTTTAGCAGTGAGGATATTAGGTATGTCCCTAACGTTAGTTAAATGTTGTTGTAGGTGAGAGTTATAAGGGGAGGAGTGATTGTTAACCCCTTGTCTTGCAGGTATGGAGTCGGAAATGAATGTTCATGTTTTAAATTTTTAAAGTGTTGCTTGTTTATAAACTGTTGTGTATGTCTTCTTTGCACTGCACTACACTAGCACACATGACATGCCATCGAACCTGAGCTTTATAGGATCACCTAGGATGGTGTTGAGGTGGATATCACTCCGACTACAATCATGTAGTACGAGTTGTCTATCTCAATTCCGAAATTTCATACCTGATGTCAAAGGTCCATACCCTGGTCTACAACCACGAGACACGAGTCGGCCCTTTGATGAAGCCAGAGTCATGGGTAACACGACCTAGCCATGATCTTCTTGGTTTGGTCTGGTGATCCTATGGCTCCATTTTGAGCCGTTTAAAGTAGAAATCAAACCACCACCTCATGCGCATGTCTATGTCATTAGCATTTCTACTCAATGAGTAAGGTAAGTTTTTCGACCTATTTTACTCACTATTTACTTATTCGTCTTCCTTTTGGTCAACTTTGATCTTGAGCCATTGGTCGAGGGTGGTGTGTGTCAAAATACAACATTATCTTTTCTTATTCAATAAAAATAGACACATGTTTAATTAAGGGCATGTGGAAGCACATCAAACTAATCCTATGATGGTTGCTGAGGCCTAAGCCTCCACATGCTCCCAAATTTGACTGGTTTGCAAGGACGAGGAAATCCAAGGATATGAGGATGAGTTCTTGAAACTTTTTACAAAAAATACTTCAAAAATTCTTTGAAAACAACATGCATGATCTTTATTGTTGACATGCTCTAACTTATCTCCTCGCATCTCAAACATTTCATTATAAATAATTATGATAAGGACTACGAGGCATGTACCGTCGCCTTGATTTTGTTGTAAGAAGTGACCTCATTGAGAGATTATTTTCTCAGTCACATACTGACATTGTTGTCTTTTTGTAGGTTATGTGTGATGCTCCTTGACATTCCCGTGTTTGACCACATAGAGAAGTGAATTCTAGAGCTAGGACAAGAGTTGATTTTTACTCTTATCTATACAAGAGTTTCTTGTATTTCATAATTATTCTTATTCTTGTTAAGAATCATGTTTTCCATTTTGGTTTTCAATTGTGAATCCAATTATTACTTTTGTAAATCATGCTACTCACATTTTTTAATGATGGAATTCGGTTTCATGAAAATCATCCTTTTAAAAACACTCAGAAGTGTTTCAAACGAACCTTTACGTCTACCTTTAAAATGTTTTGAAAATGAATTTCGAGAAAGCTTTGCTTAAGGCCCTCTCTTCACGTGGTCATTTTCTCAAGTAGAATGAGGAGTTTATTTGATTGTCATCTGCCCCTTCTAAAAGATAAAAGTGTAAGCTCATGAAACTCGAGGAGCAAGCATGCGTCGAGGTTTCGTCGACGCTAATCTTCTATAGAGGCGGAATGAAGTTGAATTCTGTTATGGGAAGTTTCTTTATTTGGAGATGCCTTAGGTACCAAAATAGCCCATTGATCTCGTTCACTTTGCATGATGAGACAAATGAAGGGAGTTGCCAAGCATCCAAAAAGGCGAATTCGAAGGAAGAGTAAACTATATTGATTCCAATTATCAATTTTTGATACCGTTTTTGACATGACTTTCTTTTCATTGTCGAGGAGACATCAAGAGTACCAAGTTTTGTAACGTTCCAACAAACGCGAAGGAGCATTATTAAGTCCTATTAATCTTAAACAAAGAAAGATCCAAATGAAACGAAGGGGCAATATCATCCCTTCCTCCATAAAATATACCTTGGGATGTTGATCGCCCGACTTTGGAAAAGGAAGTATTTCGTTCCTAAATTTGATTCTCTTTAGCATAAAAAAATGATATATCCTTTTCTTCGGTACAGGATAGACTCAAACTGAACAAAGGTTTGTCAAATAAAGAGTAGGAGAGCAACATTTGATTTAGAGAAAAATCTCTCATTCCCCCACCAATGAAGTGTGCTAGAACAACATTGTCAAATTCATCAAGAAAGGATGCATCATTCCTAAATTGAACTTAATTGAGTATGGAGATAACCCGTTTTATCTCCTCTTCTTACAGGGAGATAAATGGGGAAAAATATTGCACCTTGACCGTAAAAGTAACGCCTTCCATCAAGGAATCATGCTAAGACCTGACTGTCCATTTTGGCATGAAGGGATGTATAGTTCCTAAATGATTCACAATCGAGCGAGGAAATAACATGTCCAATCTTTTCTTTGCAGGCAATAAATGGGCAAAGCATCTAAAGAACAATATCCCCAAATGTGGAAACAAGGAGTAATCCCCCTCCTTCCAAAACAAGATCTTGAAAAACACATCTAATGATCCATATTTAAAATTTTCAAGCTCCTTGTCAATTAAACGTCTCTTCAAAAAGAGCATTTGAAAAAGCAGGAATTGAACTTTGTGAATTGTTGTATACAATAAGGAAGTGTTTTTCATGGACAAAATTAGGGCCACATTACCATTTTTCCATCAATCCTAGCCACTTTAGGCAAAGTTTATACCTGAAGAACGAAAACACGTGAAGAGTAAATTGTGTCGATTCAAATTGCTCATTTTGATAGCGTCTCTAACATGATTCTTATTTTCCTTTGATAGGAAAACAACAAACACTTAAAGGCAAATGCAAGTAAAGGATAATGTCGAGTTACCAAATATCCACGAGGGTGAAGTCAATAAATGTTAGCACCCAAAGGATAAAAGTGAGTGAAGGATAATAATGTATCGTTTCCAACATTTCAATCCCTAAAGATTTTTGCACTAACATATTCTTTCACATGCTTTACAGGGTTACCGAGTCACCATGCCGCAGGTAAGTACCCTTCTTCTCAAAATTAAATGAAAAAAAAATGGAGAATTTTTATTACAAAAACGAACCTTTGGCGCTTTCCTAGAGATGAGTACAAAAATGAATAATTGAGAAAAAAAAAACATTTCTACAAACTTTTTGAACATCCCTTTTATCTCAAAATTATTTTCTCGTTTTGTGGGTTTTTCATTTTGAATCAAATTTCCCTATGGAGATTGATCTACTCATCTCAGTAGAGTGAAAGGTGAAACGTTAACCATGCCAAACAAGAAGTGCTTAGGATGAAGAAATGTAAGCTATTTCCAAACACGTCATTCAAACATTTTTGAGAGTTGAGTGAAAAATGACATTCTCTTAGGATGAAGGATTCATTCGTATTGAGCGCAAAGATAAAAAATATAAAGGCGTTTCCTTCATCAATCCCAAGCATTGCACTAATCTCTTGTTAGCCCTTTGGTCAAGAATGACCCTACATTGGGGGCAGCATAGGAGATTATGGTCGTGTTGTAGAGCAAAAGATTGAGAAATATTCTATTACTTTCACTTGCATCAATCTTCTAGTGATAGCTTCAGAGGAATTCTCATCAGAGCTTGACTCATCCTAAGGTGAAGAAAAGCATTTCATTCTCTACCCAAACACTAATACCCGTTGCTTTATCCAATTTAGGCCTAATTGTTCATTTCTAACCTCGAGCGGTGATCATCTCCTTTCACTGGGGCAAGGCATAAGAATTGACCAAATACAATTGACAGTTACGAGAAAACATGAAAAGCATCTCGAAAGTCATAAGGGTTCCAAAAGTTCAAAGAGCAAAAAGTTCGACAAATTAGGAGGCATGAAAAAGCAGTGTACCTGGTAAAAGCAATGCCAACGCCCATCAAGAAAAAGAGCCAAAAGGCTGAAAAAGTATCAAAGTCCAAGTGTCTGAGTAAAAAAAAAAAAAAAAAAATCATTGCACGTGTAAAAGAAACTAAAGAAATGAGCAAAGCTCCCATGCAAAAATGATTAGTCAAGGGACTTTCGAGATGTGCTGTGTTTCAAAAGCCAAATGATTTCGAAAGGTCGAGTGATCTGGTTATGATGCCATGATGATCACCGACTCTAAAAACCCTCTTGAAAATTTTAAGCCTTTCGAGCCTTTTCCGAGCCAACATTACAACCCTCTTCCGAAATCTCTTGTGATTAGGATGGTTTGAGTGAAAGTGGGAATGCCACAAAGAAGCTACCATTTGAAGAAGTGGAAGCAATTCTATTTTGTCTTATCTTCCAAGTTCTCGACTTGTAAATCCGATGAAAATAGCGACAAATGTTCCTTTATTGGCCTCAAAGTAATAATCCCTTTGTGTAAGCCCATGACTAAACCTGTATTGCGGTCCTTTCAAAAGACCTTTTTGATTTATCAAATTGTGCTCATCGCAAATGTTTCTGAAAGCCTTTGACATGGGTTATGTGAGATATCCTCAGCAATCAGTTACTCCCATGAGAATGGATGGGATCAAGCAGCCATTTTATCGAGAGTGTGTGAGAAACCCTTTCTGACTAAGAAGCTTTAGTTTAGCATGCTTAATGAGTCTTTTTTATGAGTCGTAGCTGTTTTGATAAGAACTTGACTCCAAGGGAATTTGACGATTAATGATACATTCTCGAGCAAGATAACAATTTTGCACCACATGATGCTGATTGACATCAAATGTTTTTTAAAGTAGTCGGACTTAGCTTGATTAGCTTGTTCAATTAATGCTACAATGTTGCCAATACGTCTCTTGATGACGTCTCTAATGACATTTGCTCAAGTTGAGTTTGACAGGATTCCTTAGTGAAGCCATGCAGTTTAAAAACTATGTCATCTATAGGGTTCATGGTCAGCCTCAAACCATGTCATCTCCAAAGGTTCATGGTCAGCCTTAAATCATGCCGTCTCCAAAAGGTTTATGATCAACCTTAAACCATGTCATCTACAAAGGTTTATCGATTTTCCTCAAATCATGCATTTTCAACCCGGTTGAAACCCGTTGTTACATGATGAGACCTCATGTCTTTCCTTCTTTTTATGATACGGTGTGCTTTTGTAGCCCGGGATCTTTCCTTCTTCTTATGACACGGCGTGCTTCTGTAGCATGGGGTCTTTCCTTTTTCCTATGACACGACGTGCTTCTATAACCCGGGGTCTCTCTTTCTTCTTATGACACGACGTGCTTTTGTAGCCAGGGGTCTTTAATTCTTCTTATGACACGGCATGCTTCTGTAGCCTAGGGTCTATCTTTCTTCTTATGACACGGCGTGCTTCTGTAGCCCGGGGTCTTTTTTTTTTTGACACGGTTTGATTTTGTAGCCTGGAGTCTCTCGTTCTAATGACACGGCGTGCTTTTGTAGCCCAGGGTCTCTCTTTCTTCTTATGACATGGCATGCTTCCATAGCTCGGGGACTTTCTTCCTCATATTGACACGACACGCTTCCATGGCTCGACCTAGTGCGAGCCTATGCAGTCAGGGTCTTTTTACCATCGAAATAATTTAGGTGTCTTCTATTTCGAGGTTACAATCAAAGAGGGACATTTGTTGACACATAATTTGTGTTTTTAAGTACATAAAAAAAATTAACTAATTAATTAATTAAAAAAAAAACGTGGAAGGGGCTGGGTCAGGCCGGATCCGGCCTTGGCTCAACCCGCCCTTTTCTTTCCTTCCCTACATGGGCCCGACCCTTCTCCCCTTTGGCCCGGCCCATCCCAACTTGCCTCCTCCTGTCCGCGTCTTCGCGCCCAAAAACCTACAGTAAATGAGGAAAAGCAGAAAAAGCACAGCATCGGAGGGCAGAGAGGGGCAGGAGTAGGAAAGCAAAGGCAGAAAAGAAAGGATACGGGACTGCATGGGGAGAATCGAGGGGGAAAAGGAAAGCATGCAACCGGGGGGGAAGGAGAGCACGTGACCGAGGACGGGCTTCTTTTGAGTGCAGCGGGCTCACTGCCCTCGGCCTTTCAGGGGAACTCCAAACCCCTTGCACTCTTCACTGCGACTGCCACGCCAGCAGCCGACGCTTCGCCCGCCTCAACCCGACGTCGCTGCACCACCTGTAGCCGTAAGCACCACCGTGCTAGCAGCCGAAGCTCTGCCCAGCTTTGCCGCGCCTGTTGCCGCGCCGCCGCTCCTGCAACCAACAGCCCAAGCCTCCTTGTCGCGCCACCGCTGCTCCTACAACTTGCCTGTCCCTTGCAACTCAAAGCGGCGACACCACGCTATTGATCCACGAGGGTGTCAGAACCCAGAACTAAGGGGAGAGAGAGAGAACCGGGAGGAAAGAAGGTTAGTGGAGCTCAACTAAAGAGCCGAGAACCCTCCGGGACGCTGTGCCACTTCCGGAGAGCTGCCCACCGCCTTGCCGACCGCCACCGTCTCCTTGGAACCAAGTAGGCATTTCGCCGAGCACTTGGAGTGCATGTGTGTACCGAGCTGGTCAAAGCTCCCTCGACCGTTTTGAGCGAGCTCTAGCCCCCACTCATCCCCAATGTGTTTCCCGTGGCCCTGGCGTAACTCACCGGCGGTTCGGACTAGTGCCCAAGTCTCAACCAAGCCGAAGACCTCTTAGTTTACTCATGCCCACCACCTGCTCGTTAAAATGTCCAGTCGAAAGTGGTTTTTGCTTCCCTTATTTGGAGATCCAGCTCGACCAATAGGCCACGGAAGGGATGTCATTGTCTTGGCCGGAGGACGAGCGTCATCCTCCGCCCCAACCGAGGCGGTGCCGCCGTGCCCGAGTCGGAGAACTGCCTGAGCAAGATGTCATCTTCCTCTAGTTGCGACTGGAAGTCGATCGACCAGAGGGAGGTCGGTTGAGCGAGTCAGATCCTAGATCTAGCCCAATCGGCCCTTCTCACCCTGTAGGTCGATAGCCTATAGTCGGTTTGGGTTGTAGGCCTACGACTTTGGGTCGTTGGCCTGTGGGGAGTCTTTTTGCAAAAGGGGTTGGGCACGTCAATCGTGCCCAACCCGCATTTAAATAAAGGCCCCACCATCTAGTCAAGCCTTGCCCTTTTTGGGCGAGTTAACCGACCCGCCCCCCATCCGAGCTGAACTTGAGCGGGTTAGACCGACCCACCTCGATCGGGTTAGACCCAAGTCGGGTCAAACTGGACCCGACTTAGTTCGCCAAAAAAATAAAAAAAAAAAAAAATAAAAAAAAATTAAAATTTTTTTGAAAATTAAAAAATTTAGGGTTTGGTTGGGAATTGTCATGTTTTGTCTTCTTAGTATAATTAGGCATTCATTTGCTTGCATATTTATATATTTAATCACGTTTGTGAATGTTTAATTGCACGTGTTAATTTACTGCAATTAGGGTCTTGGTTGCTAATTGTTATTTTATTGATTGTGTACCCATATGATCACCTCAAATGTTAGTGGATAGTCATAAAATCAATCCAAACTGCCTACAAAAATTCTTTTTTTTTTTTAAATGAACAAGATTAAGTACCGAAAGGGTACTAATTGATTAATTTGTGTAATCAAGTCCCCAACTCTAGACTTTCTGGTTGCGTAGTAAGTAAGGTACACTCTCATGCCTCACTTGGTTTCTAGCCGACCCTAATAAGCTAGTGGCGACTCCTTTTTGCGAAATTTTTGAGAAATACCCTTATGTCGCACAAGGTATGGGCTTGGGAGAGCCCGTGCCTAATCATGGACCTTAGGCCCGTTCTTTAGGCAATACCCCTAAACATGTTCCCTCCCCCGATGGGTAGGTCATGACACTTTCTTAGCAACTTTGACATGTGACGATTACTGAGTTGATGCTTTTGTACATGTTTTTTAGGTAGTTTTCCTCTGGTACACTCAGCAATGGAGGAAGAAAGTCGTCTTTGTTCTGATTAAATCTGATATATATTAGATGATCTTGAGATATAAATGTTCATTCAGTGCCTTTACTTTTAGTTATGCATTTATTTATTTTAATTTCAGCGACACTTTAGTGGACCTGAGCTTCTCCAGTTGAGGACTACTTTTTCTATGCTACTGGCGCAGCTTCAGGAAGCTACGTCTTTCATCAGTGAAAATGTGCAGAAGTTACTTAAAGCAGAGAATGTAGCTTTAATTCCTGTATCTGCACGATCTGCTCTTGAATCAAAGATTTTGGCTTCCTATGAGAGTGCAAAATAGTATACAAATTGTTGATCTCTGATTCTCGATGGAGAGTCGGCAGCTTTTACTAACTCGAGAAATTCTAAAACTGTTTCTTAGAAAGGTCGACAAGGATGGGAATGGAAGGAAGAAAGCTTAAACTAGAAAAACCAATTGGAATTGCTGAGCGGTTTTTCTTCATGTGAAACTGTTCTGAGACAAGACTCTGAATATGCCAACCAGGATTTGAACACCATACTTGGCATAGTTAGTAGTGTTAAAGAGTATTCGATGAAAATGGAAAGAGATAGCATCTCTTGGAGAAGAAAAATATTATCGCTGGTACCCCCACAGAAATCTCTCTCTCTTACTACTCTATCACGTTATTCCTTCTGTTATAAGTACCATTTGTGACATTGCAGGTTGACACAAAGAATTGCACTCGGCCTTTGCTCAGATCTCGTTCCAATTTGAACCACGTCGTTTATGGATGGTCTTCAAATTTTAGTCTCTCTCTTTGAAAGTATCGTTTGACTTGCCCCTCAATGCGGGCAGCGCCTTGTCGTGATTGACAATTCATGCTCCACTCTTGTCCCTCTTATAGACTCAACCACGAAAATTAAAATATCACTTGGACATCATATTTTGTCTGTCATGTGGCTTTGGAAGTTCCTTTCCGCCTATCTCAGAAAGGCATATCTAGAAATTTTATGTGGTCAATTAGTACTCTCTGCTGCGGATACACATGTTAGGTATAAATTACTTTCATATTTTCTTTCACATTTGAGATGAAGTGACCTCTACTCATTGTGGGGTATTCCTACTGACTCATGCCCAGCTCGTAAAGCTCTTGAACTACAAATTATGGATGATTGCGACGTCACCTGAGAACACAATGCCTAATTTCAGAAAACTGGTAATGCAGGACTTTTTGCTATTTATGCATCAATGAGTTTGGGGTAGTTCCTCATGGACTGATAAAGAGAGGTGATGTTGAATTGTATACCGTGATAATGATGTCCCTACCTTTGAATTCTGTATCATCTGGGGGTCGTGTATCTGCAACTAATCTTTTCTTGTCTGAAAAAGAAGTTTTGAAATTATTGCAGCCCTCTGTTCTTTTTTATCTTCTATCTAATCTTATATTTTCAATGACAGGCTATTAGTAATTTCAAACGTCCTGGCTCGTAGGCAAATGGTGGTGAATAAGGTGAACAAGACTGTCGATGTTTTGGCACACAATCTTGAGGAGGCCATGCAGAAGGATCTCCTTGATACCGTCATGAATATGGAAAACTTCACAAATAATATCAGCAAGCCTTATCAAGAGGAAGCGCAAAGTAGACCAGAAAAGATATAAAAAATGCAAGATGAACTATTGGCTGTTCAGGATAGACTTCACATGCTGCAAATAGAAATCCCAAATCTCCACGAATCATGAGATTATTCTGGGTTTTGTGTCATCCCCAATCTGCTCCAGGCTCGCGATAACCTGCGCTATCTCTCACTTAGGTCATTCTATTTCGACATCCCAGGAGGTGTCGCCGACTGAATCGCTCTATCGATTAAGTACACAAGTGGGAGCATAAACACATCACCCAACCAAGCAAATAGGGATAGTATAAAACACACTTATATACATTCATAACAACGTATTTTCATACAAACTTCTTAAATACAACTTCGGCATCACACACTACGTCACTTTTCATAAACATCCCAAAGCGGGGTCACACACTTCCAAAAGGTTTCAGGGTAAGCCTAGCACATTTAGTACTATGAGGGCTGTCCAAAAAGATGATTCTTACACCGGCACTGGTTCACTAAAGTAGGCTATCAAGCCTAAAGAGATCCCCATTAACCTTAATGAACCAGGCCACAAAACGATGGGGAACGAGATGGCCTACTCCCTCATTAACGCACATTGTGGTGGTGTGCTTCAGAAGAGTCACCTTTGTCCCGTCACTACATACTCAACCGCAATCCATTCAGAGGACACGGGACCCCAAAATGAGTAGGGAGTATATCCATAACTATAGGCCTAAAAACATTTAAACAACAACAGTGAGATAAACTCAATTGGTGAACTTTCTAGACCTTGCATGGGGAGGTTCTTCACCTCGGAATGGCCTAAACGTGCAAGTTATCTATCAATGATAGATCAATAACAAAGCCCTTGCTTTGCCCTCACTACTCACATGAACGAGTTACCTTCACTTTTTCAAGGCCATCAAATCGAGCACATAAGCAAGTCTTAAAACACTTCTTATCCTCAGGAGCCAACCATAAAAATGTGCAATATACCATAATCATGCGGCCATGCCATGCAATAATTCAAACTTGCTCATATATCAATCTTATGTCACATGTGTGCATATTATAGCATCACTTCTCAATATATACATTCATGCACTCATGCACTTTACACACATGGCGTCTCGAAAATTGCATGGTATCCCATACTACCATGCAACCCTTGAGACCATGTTTTTAGATTATTACGGCCGCTCAAGGCCCAAGGCCAACTCGAAGGTTTGCAATCATCCGATGAAACCAAGCATCTTCCTGTCCCATCAGGCATGGCATCGTCTTGTGTATGCATACGCCTCAAGACAACATTCTACTAAGGAGTTTCATTCCGAAACCATCCGCGAATGGATTCCGTTGACTTGAGGGCATCCGAATTGAATCGGGCATTGTCCCGTGTAAAACGCATTAGAATGGATTCACTACCCCACATAAAACGCATCAAGGTCTTTAGGTGATTACACGGACATACCATCACGCAGCTCATTTCATGTCTTTTTCAATGTGTGATGCTCATACAATATGCAACAACCTTTGCCATATACCATCATGCCATAGTCATATCCCATGTCACATTATGCAAATGCACCACTGACACACTCTAACTTGTTATCCTTCCCACATATCATTACATGCATGATGATTGGCTAAAATCCTAGGATGTCATGAACGTGCATCATAATTAAAATTAGCAATTAGTAATGCATAAAAAATGGAACTCAAGTATATAGGACACTTCTTTAAGATTCGTCATTTTATAAGGGTCTAATTTATTACGATAAACCATACGATAACTTTTTTTAATAACATACCCTATCACAACATTATATCACATACCACATATCATCACGTAATAGTTTATCACTCTAATAAGGCACATCATATCAATATATCATACTTCATTTTTTCACATTCTATAACTTATCGCATAATTACTTATCACATAACGATAACTTATCGGGTAAAACTTAATAACTTATTGCGATAACCTATCGATCAAACATGATAACTTATTAGTAAAACTTGATAACCTATAATGATAACTTATCGATAAAATATGATAAGTTATCGGCAAAACTTGATAACCTATCAATCAAATATGATAACTTATCGGTAAAACTTGATAACCTATCGAGATAATTTATCGGAACCCTATGATAAGCTATCACACAAAACTCACTTATCACATCAACAAAGTACCATTTAACCTTAATCTAATCCTAAACTAACTCCAAAATGTAACAAAAACCCTATTCAAGAGCTAGAAAGCCACTTACACCCAAGTCCAAGATTTGGAAAGTGTCAAGGGAGTTGTGGCGAGGCTAGACAACGGCTATGGAGGCTGGACCAGCACTGATCAGCCCACGGTGAGGGCTGTGGGGCATCCTGGCGGTGGTCAGCTCGGTAGTAGAGAGAGAGAGAGAGAGAGATATATACTGTGAGGGGCTGGACAGCTCTCTAATCAACTCCAAAACCTGGCTTGACGATAAGAACAGCGGTGTGAATTGGTGGTTTAACGATGAGGGAGCAGTAAGGCAAATATGAGGAAAATGGAGACAATGACTTGCCAAGAAGATGGAGATGGAGAGGGAGGCATTTAGTGGTGGTAAGGGGACAGAGAAATGAGATTGAAAGCCAAAAAGTGAGAAAATGAGAGTGAGGAAGAGAGAGCAAGGGATGGTCGGCGGTTTGGAAGGGAAAGAGAGGAGAGAGAGAGCTACTCAATCCTAAGTCACTTGAATGGCCAAGATTGCATCTTGCATGTCTCATCCAAGATTAAGGGTTTGGATCTCTTCTCACTTTACTTCTTGCCCAAGTCCCATTAATGCCATTCAATGCACATTAAATGAACTCACTATGGCTAGGCTAGAAGATAGAATAAGTAGGTCTAGCTAGGCTTTAAGGAATGACATCACTCCCCTCATCTTCAACACATGGGTGCCCCTTCCTTGCTCCTTTTCCATCTTGCCCTTTTATCCTTAGTTGAATGAGATGGCAATTTGGTCATTTTACCAAGATTGTGCATTATTCATGAACATGAGTTGCATTAAATGTTGAGATCTTGATATGATAGCTCGATGGATTTAGAGGACTTATGGCCCCCTTGGCCGCCCACCCCTTGGGCATGTGGGCCTTAGGCCACCCTTATGGGCTTAGGCCCAACTGGGTCATCCATGATGGGCTTGGGCCCATAGGCTGCCCAATCGTGGGCTTGGGCCCATTGGGCTGCTCAACGTGGGCTTGGGCCCATTAGGTCCTCGCCCATAGCCCATTTCCACTTTTATGAACTTTTGTGTCTCGCCGATGAAAACCAGAGTTTTCACCCCCAAAGTGATATTCTCGGCGTTTTTGGGACCTACCGATCCTCATTGTAATCCCGTCCGAAGATTGGTCATCGATTTGATTCTGTTTTGAAAATCAGGGTCAAATCGAGGATGTCACATTTTGTTGGTCACATTTCAAGACATGAGAGGGGCGCAATTTGCAAGAAAGATGTAGATTTTCTTTTTACAGGGTGAAGTGAAGTTAGGCCAGTGTATTTGAGCATTGAGTTCAAGAACTACTCCGCTGTATATTTTCTTCTTCCCTTCTGAATGCATGAATATCAGCATCTTCATGTAATATAATGAAATGTCCAAGGAAATTGGTTTTTGACATTGTGGTTTCCAAATATTTGCATAAAAACAGCAAAACAGTTGTTTTTATGAAGTCATCGGTGCTAGTGAGAGGGAGTTATCAACCAGCATGAGAAGTTTGAATCATCGTAGTGATTTGGCAGGATACAAATTCACTGTTGGTCTTCCTTTCTACACGAGCCTTTCCTTGATGCATCCACCCTGAAGTTGCATCAGGTTTTTTGTGCTTGTCACAGTAATCCTGCGTGGGGTTGAAACCACTCACTAATAGCTCGATTTTGACTTGATGATTACTTTGAGTTCGACTTCCCTAATTTTAAGTGAAGCTTGAGCTCAAGCTACTTCAGTATCTTGTTCAATCGAGTTGGAGATGGGCCTATCATCAGCTTTTCTATTTTTTTTGGTTTTTTTTTTTTTTTTTTTTTGGGGGGTGGGGGGCGGCGGGGTGGCGGGGCGGGGTGGGGCGCGGGCCAGGGGCACTAGCTGCGTAGGCTTGACTCGAATTGTTTACACCCTATTCTTGCTTCCTAAAGATCCATGTCCCACTTGTGTCATAAACCAAAACGATTATGTGAAAATGGAATCGTCAGCGTGCAAAAGAGGAGTGAACAGGTAGGTCCTACTCTCTAAATTTGTAGTCACAGAGAGACACATTCTGTAGCTCATGTCTAGATACTTATAGTAGTTAATCACTTCATTTAGTGTATTGATATTGTAAACAAACAGATAAATTATGGGGAGATTCTCTTCTCCACGTCCGGACCATTTAAAAAGCGGAGGTTGCGAAAAATTTATAGTACCGTCCATATAAGGTCTCTTTCTCCTCGGGTTGGTCTCTTTTTGTCCTCCTTCACCTTTTGCAATTAACGATGGACCCACCATTGATGCCATGACATGTTCGCATAATAACCTAGAGCTCTCGATGAATCCCTCGTACTGTATCGGCAGAAAAACGAAGAAAGAGGCTTAGCTAAGCTATGGCGGTCAAAACTTAGAAAAATGTTGCATTCTCGACTTTTCCTGTAGGCTGTAGGCCATGAATTCGATGCCACCACCTTTCTGCCCGAACATTGCCACTCGTGAGCAAAATAAAAATAAAAAAAAAAATGGAAAATGAAGATAGAGAACTTCAAGCAAGCACTTTGACCACTTCACGCAGGTAATAATAACAGCAATGATAAAAATTATTAATAATTACTGTTGGTGTTGTTATCATCAGTATTTAGTATTATTATAATTGTTAATACTGTTATATTTTTTATATTATTAGATGATGCTTTGCCCTTTTGGTGAGAGGTGCTCTTGTCAATCCGTTTCTCTTGTTAATTGGACTCTCTCAAACAAGAAAATTGGGATCAACAGTGCACTAACTCTTGCAATTCTGCATGTTCTTTGAACATAATCCCAAATGGGGTATGTCTGCAATTAGGCATGGATGCAGGTCTTTGTAAATGTTTTTCTTTCTTCATAAATGGACTATAAGGTAAAAAAGAAAAAGCGAAAAAAAAAAACAAAAGAAAGAAAGAAAGAAGGGGAGGATGGAATGAGTTATCAGACCTAACCTTAGTCACATTATTTTCGACCAGAGAGAGGGAGGAGGTGGTAAGAGAAGGAAACCTCTTCCTTAGCCTCTAAGGGTCAACCTTTTCCCATGGTTGGCTAATTTAATGACAAAAGCAAAGAAACAAAAGGTGGTTTGTGAAAGCACCATTGATGGTGAGGCCTGGGCCGAGAGAGACAGACACATATTCCTGTCTGCATTGTTTTCACCCTCCAAAGCACCCAATCTCCTTTCACTTTCTTCAGTACTACATGCGTGCTCTTTATTCCCACCAGTGGGCGTAATCGAGTCTGGTCGCGTTGACGCGATGTAGTTCACTGCTTTCTCTTGATTCAACTCGAATGTTCAAAGCTAGATGCCCCATGTAAGCTCGAAAAGTCAAGCTTGACCAAACCATACAAAATTTGCTATCCAACTCTACTAAATTTGATAATCGAAATGCAAATTCTGCTCTAAGTTTGCGTGGAACTCAAGTTCTAATTTGAGCTCATGCACAGCCGTAGGAGTGAGCATGATATTAGGGTAGAATTGAGAACTTGAGAACCTGACCGATGGGAATTGGTCCGGTTCCGGATTATAAGATATGCAGGATAAGTTCCAAATTTCAAAAATTGAGGAACCTATTTCAATTGGTGGGTTGCAAATTCCAAATGGAACAAGTCTTTGTGTTTTTTTTGTTCAATGTCTTTGCATGATCCTGTGACATTCCATGATGTCCAATGATGAGTGATTAATTTGAAAACACAAGGCTAAACTTCTATTTTCGGGAATATCCATATTCGAGACTCTTATTTTATTAGTTCATCATAATCTTTGTGTGTATACATATGAGTTATGATCGGTGCATTATAGCAAATTGTGGTCATTATAAATAATGATTCATTGCAATCGTTCAATTAATTGTACATGTAGAACCTAGGTAAACTTTAGAATCGACCCTAGAACCTAAAACAGGATAGGATTTGGATTTTTGGGTATACAATGTAGTTTCCAAGTTCCAAAAATTAGGGAACTTGTTCTGACCGGTAGGTTTTAGATTTTAGATATAACCTAGACGAAACCTAGTATTGCTTGCCCCTACTTAGCCGACCTCGACCTCAAACTTATGTTCCAAGATTACAATACATAAACTTGAAGAACCATTTTGCTTGAACATTTATATCGTCAATCATATCTAAAACTCGTTCTTCTTCTATTAAACAAAACCAATTATGTTAAGACAAAGGAGACTTACGTTGGCATTCATATAAACAAATTCCAATATATATCCTACAAAATGGTTAGTTTTTATCCGCTTTATCACCTACAGAAATTGTGTTTTCTCCTTTGTAATGATACTTCCTTTGAGAGGTCCCGGTGCTGCGTATTCTCTTTATATCTCGTTTAAAATCAGACAAAAGAGAGTAAAAACCTGTGCTTTGTTTCTTGCACTATACACAATGGGCAGCATAGGAAACATAAACAAATGAAGCACCATCTATTTTTGGTAGAATCAAGACAAGGACCATAATGGGAGAGCAAAACTAGATGCTCTACTCTGCGTTCACTCGGAAGCTTTAATTGAACCTGCAACTTCCACTTGTTTTCATGTACATTTAGTTCTTTCCTCTTGGATTTTGGAATTCAAACGTGATATTATATGGTTTCAGAAATTGAATTCTGATTGCTTTTTGGGCTGCTTGCAAGGAATACATCCTTTTGACATCGACAAATTAGAGACTCTTGAAACACCATATAAGTCCTAGGCACTAGTTAAGTTCATGTCTTTAACCTATGCAGTCTGCTTTGATTCAAAATAATTTGCACGTAGTTAATCAATTGGATTTAAACATATATCTCGATGATTTGGACCACGAAATAGTGTCAGGTGTACCACCATGGCCAAATCATGTTCACGACCAAACTCGATTGAGACTATTTTTATGACGCTGGCGGGTGTGTAGTCCAAGCATTTCTTGATCCTTTTAAAAAAAAAAAAAAAGGGCGTATCAAACAAGCTGCATAGCTGCTTGGAAGTGGCAACAGATAGCACTTTCCAGGTGCCCAACCCTGGGAAAACGCTGCTCTTTCAATAACTATTGGCATTTTCCAACAATTAGATAAACAAAGCTTTGGATATCTTTTCAACCAATGAGCTGTTCCGTACACATTTTACGTTTAGTTGGCCATTCTGCATCAGCCAACAGAATTCTCTTTTCAAGAAAGAGATTGATAAAGCTGAAGAACAAAGGGCATGCCGCTAACTTTTGCTCTTAATAGAATGCTGTGCAACTTTTGGGTTGTGGTTTGTCAGGGGAATATAATGATAAGATGCTCTGGTTAACAGCATGCCCTAATTACTATACGCATCACTGAACACTCATCTTCTAAAATTATTCTCTCTTGTTGTCATCTGATGTTTGGTCGCTGTCTCATGGTCTCATGGATTGAACATCAGATTAAATTAGCCTTCCTATTTAGGCAAGACAAAACATTAATGTACGGACTAGGAGAGTCAGTCTTTGATGCCACACACCTGATGTTCATTCTGATAATAAATGATTTATTAGCCTAATTTTTTATGCATGTAAGTATAAAATATAAAAGGTAAAAACTCAATCCACTATTTTGGATATGTAGTGTCGGAATTCATTTACTCAACTTTAGGTGCATAAAATCGGCTGGTTGGCGTCAAAGGAAGGCGAGCCCTAGAACATTGTGAAATGCATGAATTACAAGTGTGTCGTTAAGAGTTCCTCAAATGTACCTAGAATGCACGTACATAAATAAAAATAATTAGGCTAATAAATCGGTTATTATTTTATCAACTTACAAATTTTATAGCCTAAGGTTAAATTTTGTTTTGCTAAAATTGTTATCAATCTATTACTCTACTCAACCGGCTCAGTTGCATGGATTTTTCATAATCATAAAACATGTATCACAAAATGGGCATTCTTACCAAGATTGTACATGGAAAATGATAAGCCTTACTCAAAGTTTTCGATTCTTTATCCTTAATATACGCATAACATGGATCAATAGATGAATAAGATCTACCTTTTTCTAGTCTAAGAAGAAATGCAAATGAGAGCACGAACCCAAGCAAAGCACAGCATAAACAACTAGTATGCGAGTAAGTTTACCTACAAGAGAGGGTCGACGAACGGTCAGCCCTCCCAGGCTCGAGAGTTAAATGGACAGGCTCAAGCAATGTTCTTACATGAAAAAGCCTCGGCTGCCAACTTTGGCGAAGGCCTAGCCCAGCCTAGCCCGACCTAGCCTACAAACTTCTAATATATGTTGTGGGCAGGCTTGGGCAACATTTTAGGCACAACGTTTCAGACCTCGTTCAAGCTTGTCCAGTGATCATTTCTATGGATTGCCATCTAAGAGAGCGGCTATTGCATCATATCTAAGGGCTTCCTTGGTTTGGGCCGAATGTCTAAGGGCTTCCTTGGTTTGGGCCGAAGGAGAAAGGTGGTTTATTCTACCAGTCAAAATAGGCTGGTCAATTCATTCTCTTAGAACCGATATGCTTTGCACTTTGGTCAGGTCTGCAGTACAGCACTGTCGCCAAGATGTGTACTTTGCTCAGTTAAGAAATTCATTAGACGTCTTTTTAGACTTGATTAATGTTTTCGTCATTCTTTTTCAAAGACGCAGTGCCAAAGTGGTTGTACTTGAAGGTCAATGTCATGACCCAAACTTAGGATAGTACGGAATGATAGACTAAGATCACCTTGATGGCACGCAGGTGAGGCTAAGCGCATATCTCCAATCTCATATCGCTTAGGGGGAGTCCTGGACTGACTTATATGATTTGGATTCTCTATTCTATATAACATGTTTTAAAATCGTGAAGGCTGAAGACCCAAAGTGGATAATATTTGGTGGTATCAGAGTTGACTACTGTAGCGTGTGAGATCACAACGAGGGCACTATGCCACATCACTTAGGCTTGAATTCTTTACTCTGTGTAATGCATTTTAAAGCTGTGAGGGTCGAAGGCCCAAAGTAGATTATATTACACAATGATAGCCTCTGAATTCTTAAGTAAATGTCGCCAAGCGTGAGACATTGCCTGGTCAGATTCTTGCCTAGATTTGCACTTGATGTCTTCGGGGGCTGCTCGGGCAACTATTTGATGTTTGATAGATTGATAACTTGATATAGAACCCTCGAAGTTGTTTTCATAAGAGGTTTGATTTGCTCTGATTTTCTTTTCCCGACTCCCCCACCTTTCCCAAAAACCAAAAAACAAAAAGCCAGAACTAATCCGCCATCTAATCCTCCTTCATTATGTTCGTAGTTACCATTGCACAAACCCAACTTCCGCATATGGTTTGAGCAATTCTAGCCGTACTCACCGTCCAAAACCTATTAAATGCTACAGTTACCATTTTACCTTTATAATAATTTTATATCATGCAAACTCTTAAATTCACTAGAGCTATCTACCGATTCCCACAATAGATCATACATACAAGGGTCTCATTTCTCAATACTCATTTCAAGTGCATTAGCAAACAAGAATCGATTAGTGTCTCGACAAATCCAACGGAGAAATACTCGCTTCATGCTGTGTTTGGTTGTCTTTATTGCTCGACCACATAGGATGGCATAACTCATTAGGGTGGACTAAGCTACTCAAGCATATAGTAGGACAAAAAATAATTAACGGCGTGTGGACTATACTTGCCATCACAATGCCCCCATTTTCCCTCTCCATAAAGGTCACACGGCAAAACCTTTTGTACCAATGAAGATTGTTCAATTTCGACACGTTGAGCAACACTATCTCTGTACCGGCGAAGGCTGCACGAATTTCGACAGGTTGCTCAGTAGATATTCGATGGTCGATGAATGCTTCCGTGAAATTTTCTGCCTCTCTCCTCCTCCATTCACCATGGCTAAAAGGGAGCGCATTCAAAACCCCTCTCTCCCTCCCTGTCTTCTCCTATAAATTCAGCCTCGACCTCCTTTCACTCCTCTCTCACGTTCACTCCTTCCTCTCTTTCCCCAACCCACCTCTTTTCTCTCTCTCCATCTACCTCTCTAAAGAATGCCCTCCAGTCTTACTTCAATTCCCGCCGACTCCGACGCTGCGGCCAAGATGAAGACTACGGCGTCCCAGCCAGGCACTTGCGCTGTGGACTCGAGCTTCCTGCATGCTTTCACCCATGCAGAAGAGAAGAACGAGGGCGAGCAAGGCGCCGTCTACGTCAACCCGCTCCTGAAATGCTCCTCCTCGTGCCTTAGCAACTGGAGCCTCAAGATGTGCATCGAGTTACTCGAAAATGAGACTGGCAGCGATGTTGGTGACAGCAAAGCCCTGCTCCCCTTGCCTGGAGGAGTTAGCGGCAACCATCACCCGGCAATTCGGATGTCAAGGAAGAGGCTGAGCAGGAGCGGCTCATTCCCGCCGCCACCGACGTCGGCTGGCAGCTCCATGGGTGTCCAGATGCGGTCCCGCCGGGAGGGGGGAAGGCTAGTGGTGGAGGCGGTGGCAGTGTCGTCCCACTGCAGCTTCTTCCACGTGGACCGGACCCACGGCCACGTCCGGCTTCGCTTCTTGGAGGAGAGCGATGCCCCCAAAACCATCTTGTGATAGAATGGGGGCAGAGTCTCTGCTTTTGGGTGACTGGAAATGCATGGTTTTTATTATTTCATCATGCAGTGACGGTAGGAGCAAATATGTAACATGGCCAGATCTCAATAGATCTTTGAGAGTCGTGTAAGGATCGGCATTTAATTTAGGAAGTCAACTTTCATTTTGTCCTTTTGCCAACAAAGGATCGTGGCTCAAATCTAGTTTTATCCACTGTTATTCGCATTGGTAGTTGGCTTGCTTGCTCACTCTTAAGTAGGTTGTCAACCCCAAGGATTTGGCCAATTCTAAGATCAGGTGTGTGGGATCAAGAAGAGCTTCTCCTAGTCCCTACATTAATGTTTTGTCTTAACTATATTGGAAGGCTAATTTAATCTAATGTTCGACCCATAGGACCATGAGATAGCGACCCAGCATGAGTTGACAAAAAATAAAATAAAATAGAATGATGTTACAAGATAAGTGTACAGCGGTGGATATAGTAATTAGGGTTTGGAAGTTTTTCTTTATAATTTATGCTTCACATTTGCATTTGACCCTCGTTAACATAACAAAAAGGTCAAATCAAACCAGACCTCGAAAATTGCTCTCCTTCAGGTTCATTTGATCTTCTTCAAAGTAATTTGATGCATAAAACATTTAAAGTTAGTCTCAAGGCATTATGAAATATATGAACAAGCTGTGGAAGTCCAAGAGTCCTCTGGAATGAATTCTCAGCAACATGATAATCTCTGGTTTTAACTGATAATCTTCTATTCATCTTTGTGAAAAACGCTAGACACAGCTCCAAGGCGATACAGAAAAATGTATATTGTGTAAGAATTTTCCTGATGTGGGCTACATTAATTGAGATTATAATTAACTGTTTTTATGGAGTTGATCTAATAAAGTAGGATATAAAGTTTTTTAACAGTCGAATATGGGACTGGCTTGTGTGGGCCAAGTTGGGCCCGGCCCGTGATGAGTGGGCCCGTCCAAAACTCTATAAATAGCACTAAGGTCCCTCCTCTAGCCCTCACTCTTCCAAAAATACTCTCTCAACTCACATAAGGCAATTAGTGAGTGGCGGTCTCATCGAGCCAGGAACTGAGGGTCATAGAGGAGAAGATCTTCAGCATTCAAGACTCGGATTGCTGTCATTTTGCTCCAAGAATCATGAATTCAAAATTAGGTATGCAAATCTTCATTTTCACCTTTAGGATGTTCAATTTTCTAGTTATGTTGATCTTGGGAAGCCGTTTAGACGGCCTACATTTGGTATCAGAGCGGGCATAAACTAGAACTTGAATGTATTGAAGAATTTATTTGCTGTTGAATGTGAATTTGGATACATTGCCGACTGATTTCGTGTGTAGCTTGATTCTGTTAGAGGCGAAATTTGCTGTGTATACCCATTTCGTACTTGTGTCAAGCTCCGAACCTTTCCCTCATTTTTCATGATTTTTGGTCCGATGAAAGTGAACTTTTATTGCATAAATGGCTTCTCCCTGTTCATATGAGCATTTTGATGGGTAGAACATCACGAAACGATGCCGGGAGTTGGCGACACACGCCGCTATGCCGCCTCGCGCGCGCGCGACGACGCGTGGCTCACGTGCCCGCATGCGCACGCATGCGCATGCGCGCGACGCGTGGACCAACACACGGCTTCACGCGCGCGGACCGCCTTAGCGGTTTCGCCACCGCCAACACGTGTCGGAGATGACGCCACATAAGCCACCTTACGTGCGACCGACACATGGCATGTGACGTCACCGATGACGTCACGACAAACCCGACCGGTTGTTCACCGGGTTGACCCAACCCAGTTGACGGTTGACCGGGTTGACCATACCCGGTTGACCGTTGACCGGGTTGACCCGTTGACCATTCGGACCGGTTGACCGTTGACCGGTCGAACCGGGTTTGGTCTGGTTTTTGGACACCAACGCGTGCAGCTCACGCGCCGCACACTCTAGCGGCTCGTGATGGCGCGTGCGATGTCCATTTGGCGCATGGTTGGTGTCGACGTGATCGTACGTGAATTTCCTACCCTGTGGTATATTTATTTGCATTATTTGATGCCTCTAATGATATGAAAATGCATGTGAAACCCTAAGGTACATGTTTTTAGGGGTATTTTTTGCGTATTTTTCATGTATTTCTCTATGGTTTTGGAAATACAGTTGCATGCTTATGATTATATCATCACTTGAGGAATATGTGTGGTGTTGATTTATTATTAGCATGTATTAATGAATAGAGCAATACAATTAGCATGACCTATGATTTTAATGACAAACAGCCCATGTCATCAAGTCTAAAATCACTTGTGAAAGGTGAATGTGAGTCATAAATTTATATCCCTGATATAAGAGAGTTTCAATGATTCAATTGGGTTGTGACCGCCAAAGTGGCACACTTGATTGAATTTGAGAAACGTCGGTCTTGTATTATGATGGGATGTCTCCTGTTCTAATGCGCGGTCATACTCCCAAAGGAGATAATTGTGTATTAGTTCATGGAGGGTTGCATGTACAGCATATGGTTGAAAAGTGACTAACATTAGTGGTTCATACACCCAAAGGTGGTGAATTCACGAAAGGTTATAATATATTTTCATGGACCGCTGTCATGTGAAGAGTATACAATTGCATGTCATGTATTATGCCCAAAGGTGTTTATATGATAATGTATGTAGCTCTTGAGATGTGTGTTAAGCACTCACATGATGCTGATTATATGTATTGCTTGTATAAACAGTCACCTTCTCTATAAATGGCAATTCCATTGCGATTGAGGTTCTTATTGGATCAAACTTTAAGAAATGGAAAGAGGATTTTCTGTTTGGGATGAAGTTGGCAGATGTTCATATTGCTCTTACTGAGGATAGGCCGGCAGACCTTACTGATGCCAATACAGAAACATAGAAAGTACGTTTTGCTGCCTGGGAAAAAAGCAATAGAATTTGCTTGCTCGTTATGAAACGGTCAATTCAGGAACATTTGATGAGTGGCTTGCCAACTGACTGTACTGTTAAGGAAATGATGGAAGCTTTGGAGGTCAGGTACCGTGTCTCCTCCAATGCTGAGATTGGTACACTTATGCAATCACTCTTTAATATGAAGTATGATGGCTCGACTGGAGTTAGAGATTATGTGCTTAGGATGGTAGATCTTCAGACAAAACTCCGAATTCTTTAGGTTGATATCCCTGAAGCTTGCATTGTGCATCAAGCATTAAATACTCTTCCTCCTGACTTTGGAATTATCAAGACGAACTATAGTTCGCAAAATGAGACTTGGTCAATCGATGATCTTATAGTTAGAGTGGTGGCAGAGGAAGAGAAACTGAAGAAAGAAAGAGGGCATCTTGCCTTGTATGCCTCTAGTTCTACTAGTAGGAAGGGTAAATGGATTGCACATCATAGAGAAAATCCTAAAGCCATAGGGACTTCTAACTATATAGTTCCTAAGAGGGGAAATCCTGAAGTTGCTGGCCCCTCCACCACTATGGCTCCTAGAAAGGCACCTTTTAAGAAAGAGGGTGTCCTTTGCTACTTTTGTAGGAAGAGGGGACATATAAAGAAAACTACGATAACTATAAAGCTTGGTTGTCTAAAAATGAGCATAAAGGTAATGATTCTTTGGCACTTGTTTATGAATCCAACCTATCTGAAGCCCCATCCAGTTCTTGGTGGCTAGATAGTGGTGCGACTAATCATGTTGCATTTACCATACAAGGATTCACAAACATAAGGACGCCAAATCAGGATGAATCAAAGCTCAATGTGGGAAACAACGACAAGATCGACGTTGAGTTCGTGGGAGATGTCATTTTGATTTTAGATACTGGTTTTAATATGATATTAAGAAACACTTTATATGTACATTCCTTTAGACGGAACTTAGTTTTTGTATCATGTTTGGACATGTGTGGTTACTCTTTTGAAATAAAGAATAGTATTATAACTATGTTCTTTAGTTCAAATAAGGTTGGGTGCAGCCACATGTTCAATGGATTGTACAGATTGTGTTTATCTCTCAATGATATATACATCGCTAATACAGTTGAAAGTGTCGTTCCCAAAAGACCTCTACCTAAGGAACAGTCTTATGCGTTATGGCATAAACGACTAGGTCATATATCCAAAGAAATAGTAGAAAAGCTGATAAAGACACACATCCTGCCTACTCTTAAAGGTGACCTAGAGACTTGCATAGACTGTTGTAGAGGAAAAATGACTAAGATAAAGAAGAAAACTGCAGTTCGAAGTTCAGACTTACTAGAAGTCATTCACACCGATATCAGTGGGCCATATACTACAACTTTGTGTAGAAATTTTTATTTCATCACGTTTATCGATGATTATTCTCAATATGGTTACCTATTCCTGATTATGGAAAAATCTGAATCTCTTGACAAATTCAAAATTTTTCGGACTGAAGTTGAGAAACAGTTAGGAAATGTAATAAAAGTGGTTAGATCTTATCGAGGTGGAGAATATTATGGTAGACATGGCAATGTTGGGCAAATTAAAGGGCCATTTGCTAAATACTTAGAGGATTCTGGGATAGTAGCCCAGTTCACTATGCTTGGAAGTCCTGAACAGAATGGTATGGCTGAAAGGCGAAATCATACTCTCATGGATATGATAAGGTGTATGATGAGTAGGACTAATTTGCCTCACTTTTTATGGGGTGAGGCTTTAAAAACAGCCCTTTATATATTGAATCGTGTTCCTACCAAAGCTATTACATCAACTCCTTTTGAATTATGGACTGGACGCAAACCAAGTTTGAATCATTTCAAGGTCTGGGGATGTCCTGCAAAAGTAAGATTAAATAATCCAACATTAGGTAAGTTGGAGGCTAAAACCACTTGATGCTACTTTGTATCTTACTCAGAATATTCTAAGGGATATCGGTTTTATAATCCAAGTGGAGGAACAAGGATTGTGGAATCACAAACGGCCAAGTTTCTAGAATTTGATGTAGCCGAAAAGCATGATTGCTCACAAATTAGTGAACATGACAACATGATGAGACCTGCTATGTCTTTCTCCTTACCTATGTAGACAATTATGGAGCCTACTGTGCCGCAAACTAAACCTGTTAATGCTGAGAATCCTATTGATGAAACGGCCACCGATGAAGCTCTTCAAGTTCCTCAGACCCAAAATGAAGTAACAGTAACTCCACTTAGGAGGTCTACTAGAGAAAGGCGTTCAGCTATACCACCGGACTATATAGTTTACTTAGGAGAACATGATTATGATATAGGCTGCATTAGAGATCCAATGACTTACATAGACACCGTTTCCTATCCTTAATCAAACTTGTGGTTGGATGCAATGAGAGATGAGATGCAGTCTATGAAATATAATGGCGTTTGCGAGCTTGTTGAATTACCAAAAGGTTGTAAGCCCATAGGTTGCAAGTGGGTTTATAAGACTAAAAGAGATTCAAAAGGAAAGATTGAGAAATTTAAAGCCAGACTTGTGGCCAAGGGCTTCACTCAAAGAGAAGGGATAGACTATGAAGTAACATTTTCTCCAGTTTCTTCTAAAGACTCCTTTAGAGTGATCATGGCGCTAGTAGCTCATTTTGACATGGAATTACACCAGATGGACGTTAAAACTGCTTTTTTAAATTGAGACCTTGATGAGGAGGTTTATATGGTGCAACCTGAAGGTTTTGCAGCAAATGATTAGGGTAAGTTTGTATGTAAACTAAAGAAAGCTCTTTATGGTCTCAAACAAGCTTCCAGACAATGGTACTTGAAGTTTCACAATGTTGTTACTTCTTTTGGTTTTGTTGAGAACAAAGTAGATCAGTGCATATACTGCAAGGTCAGTGGGAGGAAATTTATTTTTCTTATACTTTATGTGGATGATATTTTGCTTGCAAGTAGCGATATTGGATTGCTGTGTGAAACAAAACAAATGTTGTCAAAGAATTTTGACATGAAAGACCTAGGTGAGGCATCCTTTGTTCTTGGTATTGAAATCCATAGGGATCGTTCTCGTCGTATGTTAGGTTTATCTCAAAAGGCATATGTTGATCGTATTTTGGAGAAATTCAACATGTAGGACTACAAACCAAGAATTGTTCCTGTTGTTAATGGTGACAAGTTAAGTCTATCACAATGTCCTCAATCAGATTTTGAGAAAAACCGAATGAAGGATGTGCCTTATGCTAATGCACTTAAAAGTATCATGTATGCTCAAGTGTGCACCAAACCATACATCGCCTTTGTAATAGGGCTTTTGGGTAGATATCAGTCCAATCCAGGACATGATCATTGGGTTGCTGCCAAAAAGGTCTTGAGATGCTTGAAAAGAACAAGAGATTATATGTTGATCTATAGATATGTCAATGATTTGCAATTGTTGGCATATTCAGATGCAGACTTTGCTGGTTGTGAAGATGATAGGAAGTCGACAACATGATATATCTTCATGTTAGCAGGAGGTGCAGTATCATGGAAAAGTGAGAAACAGAAATCTATATCTTCCTCTACCATGCAGGCGGAGTTTATGGCATGTTTTTCAGCTGCTATTCAAGCTGTTTGGCTCCAGAACCTCATTAAGGAATTGACCATATTTGATTTTGTGGATAAACCCATGCATTTATATTATGATAACAATTCTGTTGTGTTATTTGTCAATAACAACATAAGTCTCAAAGGTCTAAGCATATAGAGGTCAAGTTTTTTACCATAAAGGAAATGGTACAAAATGGTGACATTATAGTAGAGCATATTTCCACAGACGATATGTTGGTAGATCCACTGACTAAAGGCCTACGCCCTTGTGTATTTGAGCGACATGTCATGAACATGGGCTTGGGAGAATCATTGGATACTGTCGTTTAGTGGGAGCTTTTTCAGGTTGCTCTAATAAAGTTTACATCTATATTTTGTTACTTTTTGTAACATTTCCATATATGTCAACTCATTTTGTATAAGTTGTTATTGAGTTGTGTACATATATCAAAGGAAAATCTCAACGTACCGTATAAATCTTGAGTAAAGGCTAGGGGCATCCAGTTATTAGCCTTATACATATGTATTAGTTACACATAAAGAAAGGTTAACCATAAAGGTAAGACATATGTGGATTCATTAAAACCATAAAAATATTCTCTAGTGCCACATCCGGTTTTCTGTGACACTTAAAGTAAGAGAATAGTAACCGACAAATGAGATAACACATAAGGTAAAACTCTTTATGAGGTGTTATCAATTTGCCACACAACCATATTGAATCCATATCAATAAAGTTAATAGCAATTGTGACCATGGAAGGCTTTGTGTATGTATATGCAGTTACCGCCATGATCTAGTGTTGGAAACTTTATGGGATCGGATTGACTATTGAGAATTATCTATAGATCAACATAAAGGTGCGCACATACAGTACGGTCTCAATTTATATAGCCAAAGTGGGAGAATGTAAGAATTTTCCTGATGTGGGCTACATTAATTGAGATTGTAATTAACCGTTTTTATGGAGTTGATCTAATAAAGTATGATATAAAGTTTCTTAACAGTCGAATATGGGCCTGGTTTGTGTGGGCCGAGTTGGGCCCGGCCCGTGATGAGTGGGCCCGTCCAAAACTCTATAAATAGGGCTAAGGTCCCTCCTCTAGCCCTCACTCTTCCAAAAATACTCTCTCAACTCACATAAGGCAATTAGTGAGTGGCGGTCTCATCGAGCTAGGAACTGAGGGTCATAGAGGATAAGATCTTCAGCATTCAAGACTCGGATTGCTGTCATTTTGCTCCAAGAATCATGAATTCAAAATCAGGTACGCAAATCTTCGTTTTCGCCTTTAGGATGTTCAATTTTCTAGTTATGTCGATCTTGGGAAGCCGTTTAGATGGCCTACATATTGGTCACCCTTCACCCTGTTCAAATTATTTCTCTCAATTTGGATGCCATAAAGCGGATGAGATGCTGCTTTGCACATTGGGTAAAAATGCAAATCTATAGTTGCAAAAGGGAGAATAATCCCTCTATTGTATAATGCATAATTTTTCGGCTGATAAAGGGATGCAATGGTTAATTTTCTAAAATAATGATACTGATGGTACTGGCCATGAAGTTTCGTTGTTTAGTATAATAAACAATCCATTAATTATTCAAATGAATGATTCAATGAAGATATAGTAGATGTTAATCAACTTAAGGGCTTCTTTGTTAATAGTTAAAAATAAGCTAAAAAAAAAACTTTTTCTCAAAAATTTAAAGTATTCAAATTCCAGAAAATGTGATTAATTTATATGTAGATTAGGGAGTCAATTATTAAGTATTATGAAAGTTGCTAGAGTTCTGCATTTAAAAAAATCAAAGTGCGTGAATCTGCTATTTTGGAAATGTAGTGTTGGAATTCATTTATTAAACTTTAGATGCATAAATTGGTTGGTTGGCGTCTAAGGAAGCCAAGCCCAAGAACATTGTGAAATGCATAACTGATAGGTGTATCGTTAAGAGTTCTTCAATGTACCTAGAATGCACGGACATGCATAAAATTATTAGGCTAATAAAAAATTTATTATTTTATCAACTTACAAACTTTATAGCCTAAGATTAAAGTTTGTTTTGCTAAAACTGTTATCAGTCTATTACTCTAATTGCCGGTTCAGTTGCACATACAATTTTATATAATAAAACACATGTATTCCAAAACAGGCATTCTTACCAAGATTGTATCTGAAAAACGCCTTGTTCAAAGTTTTCAATTCTCTATCCTTAATATATGCATAACATGGATCATTATATGAATAACAGCTACCTTTTTTTCTGGACTAAGATTTTGAGAAAAAACACATGAGAGAATGAGCAAAGCACGGTATAAACAACTAGCATATGAGTAAGTTTGCCTATAGGAGTGTCGTGACTTTCTCAGAGGTGAGCTACCAATGAGAAAGCTAATGGATTACCAAGTTAAAGACATAACACGGACTCTTCCAAGCCCTACCAATCGCAATTTGGTACTCAATTAAACATACAAATTTTTTACCATTTGAAATCATCACCAATCAATTAGGGTTGATTAGAAACCCATATAAAGTATGGGATAATACTTTATTCCTGTGAACCAGTGATTCAATAGAATAAAAGACTTGATTAAGTTTGATTAATCTAACGCCCTTTTAGTACCTCGTCTATTAATTTTCAAAAAATATTTTGCAAGCAATCTTAGAGATTTTAAATTTAAGCCACCAACATGTATTAGGTGATCAAGCGGGTGTGCAATCAAGAATTTAACACTCAATAACCAAAGCAAGAAATAAATTGCTAGATATAAGGCAAGGACATAAATACCTTAAGCAAGCAAAAGCCCATTAATTGCAATGCATCAAATATTCTACAAGATTTTACTAGAAAATGTATGCATGTCCTAAGTATCACTTGTAAATGATTATGTAAATGTAAGGGAAAAGTACTGAAAAAGTCTTAAAACTTTGGCATTACTACCAATTGAGTCATAAACATTTCAATTTGATCAATTCAATCATAAACATTTTCACATTAGTACCAATTTAGTCCATGCAGCCAATTTTGGCTGGCCAGTGCTAACATGGCAATTTTTAATTATTATTTTTAATTATTTTGTGTTTTTGTATTTGTATTTGTATTTTTCCTTTTCTTTTTATTTTTTCTCTTCTTCCTCCTTGGATTCCTTGTAGTGTTCGGCAAGCCATCAACAAGGCTCACCAGCCACTGGGAGAAGGCCACCAAGCCCTCGCCAACTATTGGTGACGGTCACAGCCCTTTGGTGGCCGGCAAGGGCTTCGCAACCCTCACCTAGTGGCCAGCAAGCTGCCGGAGGTTAGCTAGCCACTACTGCAAAAGAAGGCCAAGAGGAAGAAGAGGAAAAAGAAAAGGAAAATGAAAAAATTAATTCGAAAAAATAAAAAATATATATATTTAAAAATTGCCATGTCAGCATTTGTCGGCTGGCAGCGTCCACGTCAACATCGACTGGCCAAATTTAGTCAAATGGACTAAATTGGTATTAATGTGAGAAGGCTTATAACTAAATTGGTCAAATTGAAAGATTTAGAACTGAATTAGTATACATGGCATAAGTTTATGACTTTTTGAGTATTTTTCCCAAATCTAACTATTTCTTTTTTAGTTTTTTTTTTTTTTTTGTTTATGAAATCTAAATTATATGCAATTTTAATTTAAGTTTAATATGCATGAATCATTAAACTAATGACATGTGACGTAACCTAAATTTATTAAACTAATCTATCATGACATGCAATCTAATTATATGACCCTAAACATATAATCACCAAATGACATGGAAATTATGATATGGCAGCAATGCAACTAATTCTATATGATATGTAATCCTATGGCTAGTACGCAAGAATAGTAATTTATTTTATCTTTCTGTTAATAATATCATCCTAAAAAAAAACTATGAATAAGAGGAAATTAAATTATACTAAGGATGATGCCAATAAGTATGAACGCGACTGAGTGACAAATTTGAGCCTAAAGAAACTTAAGAATGACTTGGAATTAAACCCAATATCATCAAGCCAGCACGCCGAGGACAAGATTGGAAATCTGGAAGTTGGCAAGATACCCTCAATGTACACTACTTTCCACTGAATTGCACCCAATGCGATTCACCTTCTGGTAAAGGAAAGAAATTGGTTCTCTCTTAGAGCAGAGTGGCAAATCCGATGTCGAATATGAGAAGCATTCCTGACTGCTCAGAAATATTCATGTGCACTAGCTTCAGAATCCCATTAACAAATACGGACGTTCAATACGCAAATCAAGGAAAGCAATCCAATGTAATAATACGTGCGTTTAACACATGACTCCGCATTTGATTTTCTTCTTTCTCTCTAGGAGACCGCAATCGTCTCGTGATCGCATCTCAAAAGTCCACGCCATCATCGTCTCCGTGTCTCAGGGACCTGCAAAACAATCTCGGAGAGCAAAGGGAAAAGGATGTTCCACAGAGCGAGAGGGGGACTGGTCGTAATCATGGTTAATGACTGGAGACCAACAGCGAGCTATCACATATGAGTTTTAGAGGTGTGCTTGCGCGTTGATGATGGACGCTCAGATGTTTCTCTTCTTGCCGAACATCGTAACTCCGGATGATGGTCCTCTGAGAGATCCGAGAGTCCTTTGTCGGAGTCTCAATATATTCTCCTTTCCTTTTTCCCTGTGAGCGTTGGTGATGATGGCCTGATGTGAGGAACACAGGAACACCAGGAAGGCAAGGACTTCGATTAAGGCTTCATAGCGCTACTGGGACTAATTGAAACCACCACTGGTCAGTTCCTGGAACTTGGCTAGGCGGACGCGCTAGCGAGACTGGTCTGGGCGTGCTGTAGGCGGAGGCGCTGCTGAGAGCTTGCAGGTGTCGCTGGGTGAGTTGTACCCTTGCTGCTAGACTTGACGGGAAAACCTGCAAAGATTAACGAAGCTGCTGAGATTCCTCCGGGGCTGCTGGGTATCCGCCTGGAGGTTTTGTCGGGCGAAAGCCGCAGCAAGGAGTCTGCACCGGGGTCTCGCCATGCGGTGGGGGACCTGCTCACGGCTAGAGACGGCACGAGGAGCAGCGAAGGCAAGTACGATGGGGAGATGGGTTGTGGCTGCATGCAAAAGGAAGAACTTCGTTTCCTTTTCTTTCTGAATATATATCCCTTGCACGATTTTGTGCTCTGTTCCTGTTTGTAAACCGACCTCTCGTCTTTTCCTCTCTCACCTTTTCTCCCTCTTTGAAGTCTTCTGCAGCTCCTTTAATTATCTCCCAAAGCGAAGACCCCTTTTCTCCCTCATTTTCACGATTTTTTCCTCTCAATGTGCCGTGTACTTTGTCAAGCCCCGCTCTAATTGGGAACCTATGAGCCTTTGTATGGAGTGCAATTGGGGTTTGTTTCAAGAGCACCAAAGAAAATTGTATTCCCTATATTGACACAAGAAGAAATGCATTATCTTAAACGGAAATATTTTTAATACCTCTTCAAATTGCAATAATGTCAACTAAAATTGTTCTTCAAGTTTGCTCCTAAATAAATCAATTTTCCAACGTGGCATCATATACGAATTTTGGTTTATCAAAAGAAATAACAGGCTTGGCAAAATTTAGTACTCTTTTAGGCTTAGTCCAATTTGTGTAGAGCCATCCATTTGAGCCTGTCCACCACCGATACAATTAATATGAAAATTATATGGCCTTAGTTAACTACTAATGTAAATGCTCCTAATATCTATATGCAATTTAGCTCAATGTCTTTGTTCAAAGGCCAAAGTTATTCCCTAATTTTCTATGCATAAAAGACTAATGAGGTTATCAAAATTTAAGTGTCAACAAGGAGGTGGTCGATCAGCAGTTGGCCCTCCCAACCCTAAGAGGTAAATAAACCCCAGTTGCCCAACTTTGTCCAAGGCCTAGCCCAACCTAACCTCTAAACTTCTATGTAAATTTTAGGGATAAGTACATTAGAAGTCCTAAAACTTGTCATAAAAGTGTAATTGAATCATGAAATTTATAAAAAAGTGCAATCAAGTCCTAATATTTGTCAAATTTGTGCAATTAAATCCTTCTATTAATTTCATTCAACTTGGTTAGCAAAAAATGCTGACATGACTTTTTTGATATTTTCTCTTCTATGTGGCGATGACGTGATTAAAACATGAAAAATAAGCTAATACAATGTCGTTTGGTCCAAATTTAATTTTACACACAAATTTATTTAAATTAAATTAAAAAACAAGTTAAATAAAAAATTGGGGTGGGAAACCAACATCAAGGGCAAGTTGCCAACACCCCACCATCGCTAGGAAGGGCCAGTGAGGGTTTCTGAGCCCCAACCAGTGGCTAATGATCCTCGCTGACCATAGGTGAGGGTGTGTAAACCCTCCTGTAGATTGAGTGAGGGCCGTAGCCCTTCCCAAATCACACAAGGGCTGGACGCCACTAGTGAGGGTTGGCCTCCACTAGAGGCCCTCGACTAGGTCTAAGCCACTGGCCTTGGCCTAGCAACTCTCACCAACCACTGGCTAGCCTTCCCCCACCATTGCTGGCTTGCCAACAATGGTGGGACAGTGGTAGTAAGGGCCTCACAAGCCCTCGCCGGTTGGCCTTCAACCTTATTTTGTGTGTTTTTTTTCAAATAAATTTAGTTTAATTTAAATATTATTTAAATTAAAAATATCATATTTGGACTAAAATGATGCCGTTTTAGTCTTATCCTTCATGTTTTAACCGCTAATAAAAAAGGCATGTTAGCATTTTTTATTAGCTAAATTGGATGAAATTACGAAAAAATTTGATTGCACAAATTTAACAAATTTTATAATTTTTAGTGCACTTATCCTAAATTTTATGTCGTGGGCAGACCTGAGTAATACGTTAGCACAACCTTCCGGCCTCGTTCGAGCCTGTCGAGTAATCATTTCTATGGATTGCCATCTAAGAGAGCAGCTATGAAGGAGGTGGTTTATTTGACCTGGTCAAAATAGGTCGGTCAATTCACTTTCTTAGAACCAGACGCGAGAGCACTATGAAGGAGGTGGTTTATTTGACCTGGTCAAAATAGGTCGGTCAATTCACTTTCTTAGAACCAGACGCGAGAGTTTCCTACCCCGCCGATCACCAATCATTCTCGTGATGTCTTGTTTTTTTTTTATTAGGTTAAACCAAAAAGCAAAAGAGGTTAACTTTATAAATTTTCAATCTTGACTTTTGATCGATAACAATAAATATTAATTGTGTTTAGTTTTGACTTTTCAGAAGAATAAAACATAAACATTTTCACCGCTGCCAGAATTTTTCTCACAGTAACTATTTGGGTTTGATAGATAAATTGATGTAGAATCCTCGAAGTTGTTTTCATAAGAGGCAGTTCTGTGGAAGACTGGTTTGCTTGGTTTTGATTTTCTTTTCCCCACTTCTGCTAAGAAAGAAAAGAACAGATCCACCTTCATTATCTTCCCACTTGCCACTGCACAAACCCGATTACCAAATATGATTTAAGCACTTGTAACAATAATTCCGGTCTGTAGTGGTAGATCAGAACCTATAAACTGTTGAGCTGCCTTTTTAACTTTACGATAATTTCATATTGCACAAACTCTTAAATTCACCCGAGATATCTACGACGCCCATAATGAATCATACTCACAAAGGTTGCGATTCTCGGTGCTCACTTTGCGTGGATGAACAAACAAGGATCAGTTCGGGGTATGATAAATTTAGTGTAGAAATACTGACTTTCTAAGCTGTCTTTGATCATCATGATTACTTGACCACGTAAGCTAGAAATAACTCATTACAGTGGCCTAACCTACTAAAGCACGTAGTAGGGTAAAAACAATTACCGGCCTGTGAACTATACTTAGGGTCTGTTTGGTAACTATCCCAACAGTGCCAGATTCTGATTTTTTGTTCCCAGAATCAGTTTGGGACGAGAATCACGTTTGGTAAATTTTTGTTCCCAGGAACAAATTTATTCTTAGAATCAATTTGGGACAAGAATCAAAAAAAAAAAAAAAAAAGTTGATCTTGTTCCGGAAACAAAATTGAAAATCAAAACTCTTCTTCTTCTCTTTTCTTCTTCTTCATTGATCGCCATCCCGTGACCGCCGCCGCCGCGCCACCGCCACCGCCACCCGCCATCCCGCCATCCGCCGCCGCCCACCACCACCGGTCGCCGCCACCCGCCACCGTCCGCCGCCACTGCCAGTCATCGCTGTCGTCCACCACCGCCCGCCACAGTCCACCGCCACCATTGCCTCTCGCTCGTTGCTAGTCGCCGGCGATTGGTCCAACGAGCTCGCCGGAGGCTCGCCAAGCTAGGGCGAGGTCTGGCGAGCTCGCTGGAGGCTAGCCTAGCCACCGGCAAGGCTTGCCCAACCCCGTCGGTGGCTAGGCGGGCCTCGCCAGCCGCCCGGCGAGGCCGAGACGACGAGGGCCGACCTCGCCAAGGGCCAACAACCGGCTTGAAGAAGAATTAGAATAGGAGAAAAAAAAAAAAAAAAAAAAGGAAAAATTATAAAAATTATTTAAAAATTAAAATAAATTGATTTGAAATAGAATAAATGAACACGGTACTAAATGCAATTCTATTCCAGAATCGAAATTTTGTACGATTCTTACCAAATGTGTTCTTTTACTTAAAATCGGTTCTCGGGAACGAAATAAAAAAATAATCATTTCGATTATAATTTGTTCACCTTAACAGAATCATTACTGCGCCTGCATCAAAATGCGCCAGTCCCCCTCTCCATAAACGTCACGTGGCAGAACCTTTTGGACCAATGAAGACTGTTCGATTTCCAACACGGTCGATGAATGCTATCATGAAATGTTCTGCCTCTCTCCTCCATCAATTCACCATGGTAAGAAAGCTAGAAGCTACAGGCCAAAAAGGAGGGCATCAGAAAACCAACCCCCCTCACCTATAAATTCAGCCTCGAACCCCTTTCACTCCTCTCTCACGTTCACTCCTTCCTCTCCTTCCCAACCCCCTCCTCTCCCTCTCCCTCTCTCTCTCTCTCTCTCTCTGCCTAAAGAGTGCCCTCCTATCTTACTTCAATTGCCATCACATAAGTCCAAACAATCCCTTTTCCTTTTTCAACCCGATTTAAACCGCCGGACCTGCTCTGCATCTCCCCTGTTTCTCTCACGTTCTGGTTTTCCATCAACTAACCAACCTACGTAATTTTGTGGATAAGGAGAAAACGAAGGAAACAAAAAAGAAATGTCCTCGAGCGTGTGCCAGGGGCTGCAAACATGCCTGGAGCCGAGGCAGGTCGAGCCACGCGTTCTCAGGCTCAAGCTCACCCCGCATGGACCCACCGCCGACTCAGATGCCGCAGGCAAGACGAAGATGGGGACCGCCCAGCCGGGCACCGATGCCACGGACTGGAGCTTCCTGCACGCTTTTGCCTACGCGGAAGAGAAGTGCGAGGGTGAGCAAGGTGCTGTCTACGTCCACCCACTCCTGAAATGCTCCGCCTCGTTCCTTAGTGACCGGAGCCTCGAGATGTGCACCGAGTCACTAGGAAGTGAGACTGGAAGTGATGTCAGCGACGGTGAGGCCCCCCTCCTCTCCCATGGAGGAGGCGCAGACCGCCGCCAGGCAGTTCGGTCAGCAAGGAAGAAGCTGAGCCGGAGCAGCTCGTTCCCGCCACCACTGACGTCAGTGGGCGGCTCCACGGGGGTCCAGGTGCGGTCCCGCCGGGAGGGGGGGAGGCTGGTGGTGGAGGCGGTGGGGGTGTCGTCCCCCCACTTCTTCCAAGTGGAGCGGAGCCACGGCCATCTCAAGGTTCGCTTCTTGGAGGAGAGCGATGCCTCTGAAATTGAAGCTGAAGAAGAGGAGGAAGAGGAGGAAGTGGAGTCAGAGAGCGAGGAGCAAGAAGAAGAAGAGGAGGAGGAGGAGACTATGAGGGTGGAAGGAGAAGACTTTGATTATGAAGAGTGTGAGGAAGAGGAAGGAGAGGGCATGGAGGGAAATAGCGGGTTTGTCAGGGGCGAAATTGGAAAAGAAAGTGCTTGAAGCCAAGCATGAGGTGTTGGAAGGAAGGTGCAGCCACGAATTGGAATCCCAAGCCATGTTGGGTGGTTACTTAAGGCCTCTCTTTCAGACACCATTCGCTATCATAACTAAGCTCATATGCTCTCTCTCTCTCTCTCTCTCTCATGTGTAATGTAAGGCTCGGCTGGGTTGTTGTCGACTACGACGATTTGCTAAGGATTAGGCTAGATTGGTGTCAACTACGATGATTTGCTAAGGATTAGGGATGTACTAGTTAGCTGGACAAGGTGATGTGCCCTGTCTCAATAGTAGCATTAGTTATGTCCCATAAAGATTTTTGCTATCTTGTCGCTTTCATGAGTTGCCTTCGGGCCGCCTTTCTTGCCCGATTGTTGTTATGGATATATAATTTGAACGTCTTTGATCGCAACTGTATATTTCACGATCCACGGTTCTATTCAACTTGTTGAATTCCCTTGAACCGTGTTCTTATGGACTCGACTAGTTTCCTGGATGACAAGGGTGCTTAAACGTGCATGAGACATAGCCTTCATAAAAGTGAGCTTCAAAACTCCTGAGGCCCGCCCGACCAAATCAGAAAGCGACACAGGCGTTCAAGAACTTGGCTGTATCAGAATAAGACTAACCTAATCATGTCGAAACAAAGCTCGACATAGCCAAACCAAGTAGAAAAGATTCCGACTCAGGAGACAGAGATCGCTCAGGTTGAATTCACAAAACATACGTACAAACTGCACTGAAAGAGAGTCATCATGTAACACTGGACCTAAAAGCTGGGGCTGCAACCCGACCTCCAATTGAGGAGGTCCGGTGTCGTTGCCCTCGAGTGACCTTAGCGAGTCCTGACAACAAAGATGGAGGAGCAACAGAGACAGTAGAGCAACAACGACGACAAGGCATCGACGGAGCAATCAAGATGGCATGGCGGCGGCAGTTGGACGAGTGCTGGCCCATATATTTATCATCAAATTAATCACAATGGAACTAGTGTATATCAAATCCGTAATTATGTTGTTAATTCTCATCTGAATTTTCGTCTGGTTGATCCCAACTTTCGGAATAGGCGATTTCTTTCATGGACTGTATATGGGTGTTCAATCTCAGGACACGACAGAGGGATAAATATAGGGATTTGCAGAGGTGGAAAGTGAGATTTGAAGAGAAAAGAGGGCCCTTGGAGAACTTGGAAAAAGGACATTTAAAAATAAAATAAAATGCACTCTGGTTGGTTACATGGGCCATCGCATTATAGTGGGCGACATTTCTTGAAAAGAGGAGGACAGTGTCCGATCGTGGAGTTTGGCCATCCATTCGTTTTATGTTTTTAGAGTTTAACTGATGGGGATGGTGTTGTCGACATGCACATGCACCAAACTATTCTCTTTTAATTTTCCCAGAGAAAAAAAATTGTCCATAAACAATCTTATATAAGAAAATTACCCAATTAGTTATCAACATATTGTAAAAATGCAAGTTCAATTATAAACTTTTCAATTTTAACAATTTAGTCATCAATCTTTGTTGAAAATTTCAATACAACCCTTTAGATTAATTCATCGGAAATCATTGGTATGGCAATCCAATCATCGTTGTTTATCCTATGTGACATATTACCACGTCATCAATTTCTGGTAAAAATTAGTCAGAATGTCTATATTGAAATTTTGCACATAAATTCAACACAAAATTAAAAAATTTAGAATTAATTGGACAATTTCTCCCATCTTCTCTTCAGGGTTTGTGATGTACACAATCTGCATAAAATCTTTTGTCAAAGGTTTGTTAAATTCGGTAATTGATTGCCTAGTGAAGCTTTTTATGACGTCGGCGACATCCTCCCACGTACACTGGCGGAAATCACGAAGGTGTCAAACCCTAGCGTGGTATCTCAAAGAAATCAATGCCCAAGTGGAAATTTGCTCAAGTGTAAGTCCTAGTCAATCCAATCAAACTCGCGAATGCCACCTACGCGCATGTTACATCTTGTCTTAAACATCATAAGATACGAGCGACCAAATCCAGTTAGTGCGGATTTCCATACCGGACTTATCAGGCAGATGTTGCCTAGGGCAAGTGGAGTAGCTAATACCAAATTCAATAACGTTCCGAGAAATGGAAATCGAATCCCAACTAGAACCAACATAAAAGATTGTAAGTAAATCAGCATATGTATTTCTCAACACTTGACCGTCGCAAATTCATGTGTTGACAATTGAAATGAGTTCCCATATAAGGGCTCGATTTGTTCAGCAGAAAATAAATGATCTAGATAATATTATTTCTAAAAACGATCATTTTTGTCATTTGACATAATTAGTTAACAAAAAATATTTTCATTATCTACAATAATTTATGTATATATAATTTCATGGACAATGAAAATATTTTTGTCCATTTATTTCGATATAAATAATTATTTTAAGAAAATATATATTTTTCATGAAACAAATGAAATCCAAACGTGTTTTTGTTTATTTTCTATCGTCACTCTTTATTGCTCCACAGTGATGCGATAATCCCTTGTGGGGACACATGCCTACCTAGGCGAAGCAAGATGCGCCGTGCGAGATAATTGGTATATTTTCTTTGCCGTCAATCATCATGCTCCTTTAAGTCATGAAGACCTCTTGGTGAATATTCTCTTGGATTGATCTAGAGAAGAGATCCTAGCTTTGATTTTTTCTTTTTTCTTTTTTATGGTTAGATGATTGTTTAACATACATGGAAATGGACGGTCAATGTGCGCGAGGGCTTTTTTCATAAGGACTTTTTCCATCACGAGTTCACCTAATGGTAAGGTGCGCCCCATTAAATTAGGTACAATTATGCTAGGATTAAACTTGTCACGACCATGTATTAAGGTTCTGTTTGGTAACATTTCTCTATTTTTCTATTCTTTTATTCCTTGCAATAGGAAAAAAAAAATCATTTGGTAATATAATCTAATTTTACTATTCCCCATAACAGATCAATAGTCAAGAAATAGATTTGAAAAAAAAAATATTTTTGGTCTCCTGTCCGAATCCAAGTCCCCTTTTTCAAAATAAAAATTTAAAAATTTAGGAAAAAATTAGAAATTAGATTTTGAGCAGTTTTACTAGATTCCGACGTTAATTTTGGTTTAGAATTAGTTTAACATAAAAAATAAAAATTGTGAAAATTTTTTGAAGAAAATTGGATTCAAAATCAAATAAGCTTTTAGGGCTAGACTATATGGATTTTGGAATGTCGTTTTTTTGTTTTCAGAAATAATGCTAGGTGGCGAAAGCTTGGTGACTCCAAGTAACATTTGCTCTTCTTCTTAAAAGATTTATACACCTGTTTATTGTAATGCCTAAAGATTTACTATCAACCTACTCAAATTGTGAGTTATAAACCAATAGAACTTTCTATTGCCATTTCCGGTCATCCATCTTTGACTAACTATTATGTTAAATTTTCTTAGGTCATTTTAGAATATCTTGATCAATTAAATAATTACAAAATTCTAGGTTTATCCAAACATGAAATGTTAAGTCTCTTTATAATTAAATAAAAAATTAGAAATAGAAATTTTAGGGTTATACCAAACGCATTGTTGTTCTTTTTCTATTTCAAATAGAAATTTTGTACGATTAATGCGTATTTGGTAATGATTATGTTCCTAAGAACAATTTTTTATTATAAATAATTTTTTTTATTCTATTCTCGAGAATAATTTCTGAACAAAAAAAGGTGTTTAGTAACTGTTCAAAATTTATATTTTCGGGATAAAAATGCGTTTAGTATGATTCTTAAATTTTTTTGTTTCTTTTAATTTTTTAATAATTTTATTATATTTTTCTTACTTTTTTTCTTTTTCTTTTTCTCTTCTTCTTCCTCCTTCTTTGTAGTCGGTCGCCGGCCACCATCTTGGCCAATAATCGGCTAGGCAAGGTTTGGCAAGCTCGCCAAAGCCTCGCCTTGGCCAAGGCGAGTCTCGCACCAACTAGCGCCAAGCTCGCCTAGCCAAGGTGAGGCCTCACCTTAGCCATGGCACAGGTGCGAGGTCAGCCTCACCCTTGCTTGGCGAGGCTGAGCCTCGCACCAACTAGTGAGGCCGAGCTCGCCTAGCCAAGGTGAGGCCTCATCTTAGCCATGGCGAGGCTCGGGCCTCGCCATGGCTCGGTGTTGCCAAGGGCCGATGACGCTCCGATGAGGTCGTCAACCCTTGTTTGGCCGGTCACCAGTCATAGTTAAGGCCAACGATTGGCCAAAAGGAAGAAGAAGAAAAAGGGGAAGAGAATAGAAAAGAGAAAAGAAAAGAAAAAAAAAAAGGGAATTGTTTTTGAGAAAAGAAGTGACTTTTTCTACTTCTTGATTATGTTCTAAATTTATTCTTGAAAACAAAAAATTAGATTTTTGTTCCTGAGAACAAAAATTTTACCAAACGAATTTCTGTTCATTTTTTCGTTCCAGGGAATAAAAGAATAGAAATAGCTGTTCCGAATATGGTTACCAAACAGGGCCTTACTAAACATATTCTTCTGCTAAAAAATTCGTCTAAGGAATAGAAATAAAATAAACTATTGTTGAATAAAAATCATTCCCGAGAATAGAAATGTTATCAAATGTACTCTAAAACTTTCATTTCGTTCGTGCCAATCCTAAAACTTGCGCTGAAATGCACTTGACAGGAGATTCCGTTAGCCGTTCTTGGATGGAAATTTTACTTGGTGTCCTCTAATCGATTTTCCCTTTCTTTTGTGGACATCATGGGATTGTGATGGGATGGCAAGCGGTCATCACATTAGGATAGGAGACCAAAGAGAGAGACGAAAGGGAAAACGAGGGCCTGCTTGCCACTTACCGAAGCGTAGGGGCCTGCTTGGTGCCAATCGGCCGTGCCACCACCAGGTGAGGATCTTACCCTTGCCTGCTGGTGGTTGCCTTTGCTATGACCTACGACCTTGACAAGGGTCGTCAGCCCTCGCCCTTTAAAGGGCAACACCACCGGTCCTTATTATGCGCTGCGTTCTCACTCTGTCTTTGTTTTAATTTTTAGTCTCTTTTTTTTTTTATTAATTTTTTAACGTTCAATTGTGTTAGTTGTAATTCTAAGTCTGACATGGCACCACGTTGAACGGAAAAAGCAAACAAAATCTCACGCAGATTTTTAGCCCAAAGAAAATCGATGAAATCAAGAGAATTATTCTATCACATTTTCTTATGAAAAGTTTACTCAGATAACTAAAAATGTGTAACATGTTTAGGATTCAATTCTACTATCGTAACATGTTTTAAAACTTCAAGTGAACTTGTCCCAATAAAATTACATTAAAATGTGTATCCTATGTATTGACTAAACTATATTGTCGGTCCATCAATATCCTTGTAAGCTTAAGAAAGCAAGAAGTGCTGGGGCCGTGGCCCTTCAACTCTTAGGCAATTTTTTTATTGTTCCATTTTACTACACGTTACTTTCAAGAGTGCTTATAGCTTCTCTTTGTGAGTAATGGAGTGTTCTTTATAAGAAATTGTGAGAGTAAATGATTTTTGTTGTAACTGGTCGTCAAGAATACTCGACAAGACATTGAGGTGTATAATTCTCCATCAGATATAGTGGAACTTTGTTACTGCTTTTCCTGTGGAAGTAAGTTATGTTGACCGAGCCGATTAAATCCTAGTAGGTTCTATTTTATCGTTTCTCGTGTAAAATGCTTTTTTTTCTGCAACGAAATTAAAGAGCGAGCCCATGTTTGATCAAACATTCTGTGTGGGGGTCACGTTGAATTTCCGATATCTGAATTTCACCATGGGCGAGCTCGAACCCTGATTAGGGCCTTTAAATCTAAAATCCTCAATTGATGACAAAAATGAAACCTCAAATCTTCATTTGACCGCAACCACAACCCTAAGTCTTATTTATGCACTTAACCCTTTTTTTTTTAAAAATAGTTAAATGTGGATGGGACAAGGCTACAGAATCAAAAGTTGAGCTGGATAAAATTTCCTCTAGTTAACCAGATTTGGAGAAAAAGATAACCTTAATTTGGCATTCTCTAATAACATGAAGAACAAGCTTTAAAGAGATTCAAGACATTGGCAAATCAATGGAGATATTCAGATTTGCTTGGCTAAGGACAAGATCATTAAGATAAAATTCTCCACAAGTATGGTCTGGTAGCACATAGCTATTTCTATCTAGAACAATCTCTTTAGTGTACTAAGAACACATACCAAATTTGATAGTACACCTAGCATTTTTGAGCGATTACATATCGTTTTAAGCAATTTAAACATCTAAATAGGTATATAGATTATTGGTGTGTTTCACCTTCCAGAGCAAAGGCTACTCACTGATCAATAGTTCATATTGTAATCTTAACATTAGTAAAGAATATAGATGAATGAAAATGTCATCCTGCATGAGAAAGATGATGTAAAATTTTATGAAATCACTGTCAGCTATCATAGAAATTTAAGCTATTAAATGAATGTGAGATTTAGTACATAAATATTCTCACACTCTTCACATGCAAGCTGATCTTTAGCCTAAGCCTAAAGCCTTGGAATGTGTAATTGTGGAGGTAAATAGAGACCTGAAAATTTGAACTTAGAACCTTCTATTCTAATACCATGTGAGAATTTGTAAGACTACTGTCAACTATTTTAAAAGTTGAAATTAATGAAAAGGTCAAATGGCTGGTACTAGTAAATCCCAAAAGTTGCGGAAGCCGAAATGAAGATCGATTGGTAGGGGAAGAAGGTGGCTACGTGATAATGCAATGCACGTAGGAGACGAAATTAAACAAGAAAGAAAGAAACTAGCAGAACAAGAACACAAGATGACGCGAAAAAGCATTGTCTTTGATGGGTCTGCCAATTTTAATTGGCAGCAATCGCAAGAATTAGTCGTCGTGGCCCTACCGCTCCTGTCTACCCAACCATAGACACCACAAGCCCCAAAAAGAAAAGCATTCTTTCGAGAATTGACCTTTTCTCTTATACCATTCACTGTCAACTTGGCCTTTAAACATGCTACATAAAGTGTCATTTTCTGCTTGTGGATGACAAAGGTATATCTGAGAGATGAGCCACATAAAAACGCTAGATACACAGTCACATGTGTAGACGCTCCAGTGTTGATCGCGAGAGACATGGTCCTTGGTCGAGCTCATCGTGCCAACATAAATTAAGATTTCTTGTCCCCACCCATTTTTGTTTTTGTGGTTATCCACTTACTTTTGTCAACTATATAAATACCCTTTTCCTACGTGTCCTGGTTCACTTTTCGCCACACACACACCCGTTCAAATTGCCCGACTAATCATCGTTGTTGGACATCCATGTCACCATCCTAATCCTCTCTCTCTCTCTCTCTGGGGATGCATGATCAACTTGACATATAAAAGAAATGTTTGCAATAATCACTCCATTTGGCAAGAATTTAGGGTCTCTCTCTCTCTGTGGGATGCATTATTAACTTGACATATAAAAGAAATGTTTGCAATAATCACTCCATTTGGCAAGAATTTAGGGTCGCTATGAACTATGGTTCACATGAGCTTTCACGAGCAATCTTGGTCCAAGAAGTCCTACATCCATAGTGACCACTACTTGGGAATGAGCTATTATTTTCTAAAAATGAAACGTCAAGTACGTGTCATATGGTCGATACCAACTCAAAGCAAAAAAACTAGAGGTGCATGCTTAATACGAAACCGTGAAAAGGAAAGTAATGGATAGGAAAAGGAGCATTTTGGAGTCCATGTCACATGGAAATGAAAGGGCCCCAGGAAAATGTTGTCTTTGCATGAAGGCCAGAAGTTTGGTACTTATCTAGCCACAGAGACGTCCCTCTTAGTTGTGCTAAGCCTTGGAATATGTTCACCTCGTGTTTCATAAGAATTTTCTGGTACACTATCTGCCGGGAGAGAGAGGGAGAGAGAGAGCCTTGAACATAACAGAAACTTAGCATAAAACCTTAGTTTGCTGTTCAAAAAATTCATCAAATGAAACATATGGAGATGTAATTTGTCAAGGAAAAAATTTGAAGCACGCTAAAGCTGCGTTTAGTCGTCTAAACATTTTTATTGGATACGATAATGCCAAATAGAATAAGAATAGGATAGGATTTTACATATCCCATCTGATATTTGTTGATATCTGGATTTAACATGGATTCATATAAATATTATCCAAATGAATATTTGATTTGAAGGAATAAAATTAAAAATAAATCATGAAGTTGTAAAATCTATTCATCCTTCTACAATCCGCCATCCATGTCGGACACCCCTCTTGCTCGTAACTTTGGGGACGCCTTCTCCTTTCGTGACATCCCTTTTGTCACCCTCGACCGACCTAGCGGATTTTGCCCCGCTCTACCTTCAACTTCACTGTTTTGGAATGCCCCCAAGTTTGAGTTCTCTGCCAGTCCCACCATCTCCGCCACTATCGACGCCTTCCTCTTCTGCGGCAAATCCATCCTGTCCTTCTTCAATCAAACACAATCTCTCCCTCTCCTACGCTCGATGTTTACCTTCAATACAAGTCTCTCATCAAATCCAAAAGAATTGATACAATGATCACGCCGAATCTCAATTGCAGCATCCGACAATGCAGGCAGCAAAAACAAGAGTGGAGTCGAGGATCAAAGACCATCGGGCAAAGTTCCTCGAGGTGTCACGGTGCCCGCCAAGACGACGCGCGAATATGGTTTGCAAGCAGGCATCTCCTCTGGTCCAACTCACTTCAAGTGATGCGGTTGAGGAGCATTTTGCCATGGTTATCGCCTCCATCGGATCATCTTCTTCGCAAAGGAGGCACTAGGCTCTAATTGAGATCATGAAGTTCCCCGCCAGGATAGAGTTGAGCGACATAGATTTTCCTAGTCGCTGAAGGCGGGAAGCAGGTCATCATACATGGAAGGAGGCTTGGCCATTGTAGTCTAATGATGGTGGTAGTGGGCAAAAGAGAGGAAGAGTGATTAGCGAGCAAAATGGGGAAAAACACGTGATTTTTTTTTTATCAATTTTCCAAATTTCACATATCCTATCAAGGTCTAACCCACTTCCTAAGAGTAATTTTTTTAATCCGGATTAAATCCGGATTTCTTATCACTCCAAACACTAGATAGGATTAAAGTTATCTCATTCAATGTTTTATTTGGCCCACCAAACACATCATAAGAGGTTTTGAGCTACCAATTTCTCTTAATTTGGTACACTGCATGTTAATCATTGATAGGCATTTGTTGGGGAAAAAAAGAAAAGAATATTTGTGGAGAAGGCCTAGATAATTTTTCCCGCTACTATTTCTATGAAAATTAAATAGGATAAAATATTAAATGAAAGCAAAAAGATGAATAGTAAATAACACTATAATTTTAACGTGGAAAACCTCCAAGATGAAGGGAAAAACCACAGGACCGTAGTCCACTTCAAACTTCCACTATGATAAATAATGTGATACAACTTCACCCAAAGGTGGATTCAATTTATGGATCTGAACCTCTCACAAACTGGATAACTCACTCAAAGATAACTCTCTTTCTTGAAAGAAGAAAATTGTTTCTTCCGCTACTTTGCTCTAATATTCTTGCTTTTGTATATTCTTCTCCGTTGAGGAGGACTCCTATTTATAGGAGCAAATACAATCCCAATTAGAATTGTACAATATGAAAATCACGTAAATTTATATTATAATCTCTTGTGATTTTGTACATATGAGAAGATCACTTTGATATATTTCCCAATCTCATTGGTTTTCTGGATGTGGAAGATCATATTGATTTTTCTCCCGATCTCTTTTGATATTTTCTTTTTTCTTTTTTTTTCTCTTTGTTTTTTTTAATTTTTTTTTTTGTTTTACTTTTACACTCTCACTACCATACATATTCTACTACAGATATACATAATTGTGTTGACCTCTCCAATTGGGAGTGACCTACTCAACAAATGATGCTAAATTGGTAAGATAGAAAGTTTCTCCATTGACTAGGTAAATTGACATCCTCAATTAATCTCTCAACTTAACAAAAAAAATAATGAGCAAAGGATTTTTCAATTAGAGCTATATTAAAAGCTTCAATCGAATTAATTTCGCTCATAAAAATCTACTATTCTCTCTCTCTCCCCACCCTCCCGGGGCTAAATAAAATAATCAAGTTAGGTCAGATCAATCAACATATCTCTTCTCTTAGAGCCAAACCAAGATGTGCAAAACATGTGCGTTCAACAATCATCTCGCAATGCATCAGGATGGAAGACCATAATGTTAGTGAGGAATAGTCAGATGCTCCAAAGAGTCTCCGATGCCTCCTCGTTAGCCCGTAGAAAAAATGAAGCAAAAGTGACTTAACGGCAAAATAGCCTCAAACCTAGCTGAGCCGTAGTGTTGGTGCATGGGCCTTTTCTTTTGCATGCAGGTCATGCACCGATGCATCTGCTTTGGATCGTAGTGCAGTGTTGGAGCTACAGCGCAAGCAAGTCGAGAGCAACCGATACTCGTAGGGTGGAATAATTTCAGTTAAGAAGGCTGGCGAAGTAGGTCCTCTCCCATTATGGTCGGCAGGTGAAAGTGGAAGCAAATAACTGTATGCATCGATTCAGAGAATCCAGCATGGTGTTTGATTGGGAGGACCCACGAATCCTATAGCCCTTCGGAATCCTGAGATACATATTCTGTGATCTATTCTCTTTCAAGTCATGAGACACTCCCTTGTCTTCTTGTAATAAGCATAGCTTTGAACCATTTGTATATCCATGAGCTATGCCGCTTTTAGGTCCGTTTGTTTCGTAGAAAATGTCTTCCAGAAAAACGTTTTCCGAAAACCTGGTGTTCGTTTCCGAAAATAAACTTTCAAGGAAGGGGGGTGGTGGGGTTCAAATCCCCACCTTCTCGGGGGGGATGGGGTGGGGACGCGTAAGTTTGAGAGTGGGTTTCGACTCCCACGCCCGCAAGAGGCAGTAAAAGTAAAAATAAATAGAGTACTGACCAAAAAAAAAAAAAAAAAAAAAAAAGGAAAATGTTTTCCATCATTGAAAAAACAATCTTCAAAGATGAGGAAAATGTTTTCCACTTTTGAAAAGTGGAAAACATTTTCCATAACTTCTTCCACTTTACTTCTTTTCACCAAAATATTTTTGTTTTATTTTTATGCTTTCTTTTTCTTTTTTTCCTTTTTCTTTTTTATTTTCTTTTTTTTTTCATTTTCATCTTTCTTCCTTTTAGACCAAAAAAGAAAAAAATCTTTCTTCCTTAGCCTTGGCCGGTTGCTGGCCATGACGGCAGCCGGCGATCGGCCGTGAGACAGCTCAAGCTCCACCCCAGGCTGGCGAGGCTCCGCCTCGCCCGATCTAGGGAAGCCAAGCTCACTTGAGCCCGGCGAGCTCGGGCCTTGCCGGCCTGGGGCGGAGCTCACGGCTCGCCGAATCCAGAGCTCGTGGCTTGCCAGATCCGGTGAGCTGGGCAGGGCTCGGGCCTCGCCTGAGCTCGCCGAAGGTTCGGTGGGCTCGGCGAGCCGCGAGCTCGTCGGATCTAGGCCGTGAAGCTCGGGCTCGCCCGGATCGAGAGCCCGAGCTCCACCGCTAGATCCAGGCAAGCTCATGGCTCACCGGAGCCTAGCGAACCTCCGGCGAGCTCGGGCTAGGCCCGAGCCCCACCCAACTCGCCAGATCCGGCGAGCCGCGAGCTCCGAATCTGGCGAGCCGCAAGCTTCGCCCCAGGCCATGCGGCGGTGTGCATGTGGCGGCGGAGGAAGGAGGAGGAGGAAGGGGGAAGGAAAAGAAAAAGGAAAAAATAAAAAATAAATAAAAATTTCGATTTTTAAAAATACAAATAATTAAAAATTCATTTTTTAAAAAAATATAAAAAATAAAATTAATTTTTTGGTCAATTAAATATATTAAAATTCAATTCTTTAATAATTTTTCCCAAATAATTAAATTAGCTAATGAACAGTGGAAAATATTTTCCACTTAAAGTTCAGATTTTAGCTGAACATTGAAAAATATAATCATTTTCCTAGAAAATGACTTTCTGGAATTAGCTCATTTTCCGTGAAATGAATGGACCCTTAGATTCACGTCATTCTAATGCAGGTATACATGGAATGAGGATTTGAGTAAATTGCATGTTTTGACAAACTACGAGACTTCAACTTCGTTTCAAAAGAAAAGTTAAACGAATTCCCCCTACTGTAATTGATTTCATTTACTAGCTATGAAATGAGCGTAGACCATACAATTTGTCTATTGGCGAGGAATGGTCCAAAGGGCACCCGTCAAGCAATCAAAAATCACTAGTTCATTAATGTAGTATGAATCTTATTAGAGAATTCTTTGAAGGGCACTCGTTAAGCAATTATATAAAGAAATATTGTGGTTTTAATGCATTAATTTTTCTTGTAATATATGTAATTAATATTTAAAAACTCAATATTTCCTCGTTAAATATATTTGATTTTTGTTTGGAAAGTAGCCGTTGACATGACATGTAAACTTTATCCTGGTATCCGAATATTCTTTATCATCCAATCGAGACGAGCCACCTTTTGGAAGTCATGATTTCTCTCTCATGCCTGGCTATGCACGAGGCAGAGATCTGCTCCATGACTGAGATCACAGCGCAGGAGCATTCCGACAGTAGAAAGTTTTTTAAAGCAGGAATCCAGGAACATATTTTGATCATATGTAGCTTGCCTAAGGTAGGAGAAAATATTCAGTGTGCCACGTCAACAGCTAACGTGGCGTGCTTTAATGTATTATTAACCAATTAAAAATTGACACGTGTCATTAAAAAATAAATTAACAATTCCTTAATCCACCTAGATTTCTCTTTTCCTCCTCTTCCATCTGCACGCACGAGCCCAACCTTCGCCCTTCCTTCCGCCATCGCCACTGGCGAAGTTGGAGTTGCCGGCACGGCATCAAACCAGTTTGGCCGTCTCCTCCGCCCATGCCTTAGTTCCAAATCCAGCGATACGACGGAGAGGGTGGACGCGGAGATTATCTCCGGATCTAGTTTGCTGCAACACTCCTTTTCACCTCCAAATTTGGTTTACTACTCTAGATCTTGGCTCGTCCATGGCTGCCGGCGAAAAGCTCAACAACTTTGCCGCAAACCGAGAAGCTGTCCATGGCCGACCACTCCTCTGCATCTCCAAATCTGATTTGTTGCAACGGTCCTCTGCATCTGCAAATATGGTTTGCTGGTCAAAAGCTTCGAGCTCCACTCTTGGCTCATCCATGGCTGTGGGCAACAAGCTCAATAGCTTTGCCGCAGGCTGAGAAGCCGTCCATGGTTGGCCGCTCCTCTGCATCTCCAGATTTGGTTGGCTGCTCAACAGCTTTGAGCTCGAGTCTTGGCTTGTCCATGGTTGCCGGCGACGAGCTCAACAGCTTTGCTGCAGATTGTGGCGGCCATGGTGGGGGCGGTGGTTCAGGGACAATGGCGGCGGCGACGGTGGCTTGGGCGATGGAGATGGCCGAGCCCAGGCGGAGCGGAGGTCGAAGATGAAGGGGGAAAAAGAAAAAAAAGTTAATTTTTTAGATTTCCATCCCAATATCCACATGTTAAAATCTAATTGGGAATCAGTAAATAAGCGCACGCCACGTCAGTGATTGACGTGGCGCTTGTGAACCACCGAATATTTTCTCCTCTTTATCATTGAATATGGTATCCGAATATTTTTTGTCAACCAATCGAGACGAGCCACCTTTTGGAAGTCATGATTTCTCTCTCATGCCTGGCTATGCACGAGGCAGAGATCTGCTCCATGACTGAGATCACAGCGCAGGAGCATTCTGACAGGAGAAAGTTTTTTAAAGCAGGAATCCAGGAACATATTCTGATCATATGTAGCTTGCCTCGGGTAGAGAGAGAGAGATGGTGCTTGCATGCACGGAATGTACGACACGATGAATTACTCTCCTCGATATTAGCTGCGTAGCTAGCGTTTTAGGAAAAAATATCAAAAAAATTATGAATTTATTATATTCTTACCAATTCAATCATAAATTTTTATATTATAACAATTGAATCCTTAATAATTTGACGATATAATCTCTCTAGATAATATTGACCACAAATCGTTGACATAAATGCTAATTATTTGATATAACACGATTGGCACTAATGTGAATAATTTTTATAATTTTCTAAATTTTTCTGAATTTTTTATTTTTTTCATTTTTCTTTTCTTTTCTTATTCCAACTTTGGACCACTGACCTCACTAGCCATAGGTGATGTTTGGGCGAGGGCCTCCACCCCTCATCAGCTATGGGCAACGACCTCCACATTCTCATTGGCCATAGGCAAGGGCATTGGACCCTCGACCAGATCAAGAAAGGGGGTCGCAAACCTCATCAATTGCCCGACGAGAGTTGCAACGCCCTTGATTGGTCTAGATAAGAGCACAGAGGCCCTCGCCCGTGGTTGGCAATTGTGTTGACCCTCACTTGGATCTAAACGAGGACCTAACGCCCTTGCCTATGGCCAATGACAGCCACGACACCTTGCCCAACCAGGCGATGGTTGGCCATCAACCTTGCAGGCGTAGAATTATTTAAAAAAAAAAAAAAAAAGAAAAAAAAAGAAAAGGGAAAAGAAAAATCATAAAAATATGAGAAAAAATATTTTAAAAATTATAAAATTTATTCACATCGACACTAGGTGTGCCATGTAGGATGGCCATCATTTACATCAGCGATTCTACCCAAAATTGGTTGAGTAGTCTACATTAACGAATTGTCAAAAAATTTAGGATTCAATTGATACAATTGAAAATTTTAGGATGAATTGATACAAGTACAGTAGATTTAGAACTTTGTCAGTACTTTACCGCATAGTTTTGTTCCTGATTTGTCTTAGAATAACATTTAGAGTTTGTTTGTTTTGGAAAAAAAACTGTTTGGGGAAATTGTTTTCTGACTTTTCGGTATATGGATGACAGAAAACTAATTGATTTACATAATGTTTCCTTGGATTACAAACAACACTTAGATTCAGGGCAAATGAGTTCCCTTTCTAGCAATAAGAAAACCACTTTTCCTCGATGTGTTTTTTTCATTGGAAAACTTCATGAAAATGAAAAATATTTTCAATAGACATTAATTAGTTTTTATTTGTTCGGTGGTCTAGGGAAAAAAAATTCCTTCTCACCAAAAGGAGAAGTTGCTTTCCCCAATCTAAACTTATTATTATTAGCCCATACGTTTTGCATAGATCAATTAGTTTTTATCATTCAAATATCGGAAAGTTGAAAAACAATTTTCCAAAAACGGTTTTTCTTCAAATAATCGGGCCTTATTTGTAGTATATTTTGGGCAAGAAGATTCATATGTTTTTTTTTTAAAAAAATATGCAAATAACTTTTTGTAATGAGTTAAAATAGGAGAATTGTCTAAAAATTTCTAATCCTATTACATTTTTGCTAATTTAATTATAAACCTTTTAATATTGTTAATTAAGTCATAAGCATTTTCATGTTTTGCCAATTGAGTCTATCCGCGCAATTTTGACTGTAAATCACTGGCATGAATGCTAATTGTTCTATTTGGCACGATTGACATTGATGTTGACAAATTTTAATAATATTCTAATATTTTTTGAATTTTTAATTATTTTTTTCCTTTTCTTTTCCTTCTTCACTATATTCTTACTATGGCTTAAGCAAAGAGTGCCATTGAGGCGAAGCAAGCATGCATGGCTGCTTGGGCGTGACCTCTTGTTAATGGTGATTAAGTTAGATAATTGGCAAGGAGCGCCATTTCCCTCTTTTTATTTCTTTGTTTTGGCTAACTTGATTAAATTTTACAAAGTGGTGTCGCCATATGATATGACCGAAGCTCGAGCACGTTTTGCAGTTTTCAGGCCAATCGCACTTACTCCCCGAAGCCACAGCTACTGGATGGAGTGTATTTCGCGCATCAGTAGTGCCATGAGTCGAGTGCCACGAGTCGTTGTACCTCTCAATTTTCAAAGGGCAAAGGCATATCATATCATGACGAATGTACTGGAAAAAGGCCACAGGTCATGACGCACTCTTCGTACCACAAATCCACTTTAAAGTTGACTTATTCGCCCGGCCAATCCGCGTAATGTGTGCAAAATAATTGGATCCAAATCACCGTGGGATAACCCAGTACAGGAGTCAAAGATTGGAGGGCATGGTGATGATCGTGCTACTTCTCTATATATTAGAAATTTACGTTAGAGATTTTTTTTTCTATGAAAAATGCTTGGCTAGGTAGAGTAAAGGTGTATAAAATACAATATTTTGCCAAAAGAGGGTTTGCTCTAGTAGTCTCCCTTCCATCATAGAATGAAGAGGTGGGGGATTCGAATCCCCACCTTCTCGGGAGGTTGGGGTGGGGACGATTTAGTTTCAAGAGTAGGTTTCAACTCCCACGCCCTGCAAGAAAGCAATGCAAAAGTCTGAGAGTGAGTGTTAGAGTAGAAATAGAGTAGGACTAACAAAAAAAAAAAAAAACTTAAAGTGAAAAAAAGAAGAAGCCAAGATTAATGATATAAATTCAAAAATTACAAATATGAAGTGATATTTAGTTGATTTAATTCTTCTATTACATTTTAAGATGATTTATCTTTCTTTTTTTACATCAATCTTCAATCACATTTTAAAGAATTGTACTTTCATTACTATTTTCCCTTTTATACGATTTTAAAAATCTAAGTTAGTAATCCATTGTTTCAAATACATTAAACCAATTGAACAGTAATTATGAACTAATTAAGCGTAAGTTACTGAAAAATGGTCATAGAACCAAGTTCCAAATATGATTGTTTGTGTTACACAAACCTGTTGTGGTGTATTGGTTCACGTGCAAGAGCTACGGTCATTCTTTCTATTGCAAGTATTGAAGGCTATTTTCTTTTATTAAGTTTTCTGATTGTTTATGTCAATTAAATCGCAAGAATGTGGTGGTGAATTAGTTTTAGACATGTGACAAGAGTATGCTTTATTTTTACTTTTGAGGCTATTAAATGAATTTTAGATTATATGACAAGAGTTACTTAGTTCGACCATGTGCAAGATAGTGTTCCTTGTTTGTTGCAAACAAGTGTCATAGACAAAAAAATTCATATAAATGCAACAAATTTAGGGACTAAAATATCAATTTTCAAATTTCACAAAATTTTTACAAAATTAACCAAAATTTAATATGATTTCACTGTGGATGTAATATACTTCATATTGAAATAACTGGTAAAAAGCCTTAAGTCCAGGTAGTGATCAAACTTTGTCATTCGTAGTTAAACTAGTGAAAGATGTTTGCATATGAAAATCAGTATACGATAGAAAGCAAATTACATTATTTAATTGTTGCCGGTTCCCCATCATTTGGAAATGAGTGTTGGTGGCCCGAAATGCACCGTGGTTCTCCTGGAACAACGGTGCCGTTATCTTAACATGACCAATTTCTTATTAATTAAATTGAACTCTATTTCATCCCTCCCTCCCTCAATCATGCCTCCAATTCCAAAGTTTTAGCTTTTAACTTTCCTCTCTCCCTTTTCTTTTTCTTCTCATTTTCATGAGAAAATTCCAAAAAGGGACCCGAAGTGCTCTTATTGTCTTAAATAAGAACCCGAAGTGGACATTATTTCAAATAAAAACCTGAAGTGACATCACTTTCCTTTTTCTTTTTCTTTTTCATTTTTATTTTCATTTTCATTAATCAAGGGGAACGTGTACCAAGATCAGACAACCTAGAGGTTTATGAAACACCCAGCAAGCTTAATAACGTCGTTGCCTTGTTTAGCAAGGGAATGGCAATCTGATCATTTCAGTTTTGTTAGGGTGGGACTGAAGTTTCAAGCCTGGTTAGGGGATGCAAAAATGGCGAAGCCCGGAAAAGAGGGGCGTCTTGATATTTAAATCGTATGGGAACCTGGCCAGATTCGGCCTTGTCAACATGTCCTCTGCTCGTGATTAATTAGACTTGGGCTAATAGTAGAGAGCTGAGCCCATGGGCTGAGCCCAACTAAGAACACTACGGGGCCCAGCAGACAAGTGATGAAAGCCCAAAATATGAAAATTAAAATAAAATAATGCAACTAAAATACTATTTAAGTTTATTTACTCCGCCTTATTTTCCCTTAATGATCCGGGATGCTTTTACCCCCATGGGTAGATTTGAGGTTTGAGTGAAAGTTGAGATTTTTCTTTTAGACGTAAAAAAGCCAATGATAGAATTGAAATTGTACTTAGGTTGAGTGCTTAAAGAGAATCGGGTCATGTGAAGATCAAAGTTCGGATTGAATAGCTCCGTCGTTTCAAAGCCTGCTCCCAAAACCATAAGAGGTATAAAACCGGTTCAACCACACGAGCCAACAAATTTGACCCGGTCACCGAAACATTTGCCCACTCGTGCCGTGAGAAAGAAGAGAAACAAGCCAATTTTTATCGGCAGAAAGTTTTCGAAGTTTCAAAAGTAAAGTCGACGCGCGAGCCAATCGCTCAACCGCCGCTCAGTCGAAAGTCCAAAAGCAAGCCGCGACCCGACTCCGGTTCGGGCCGAAGCTGCGGAGGAGAGGCCCACATTCCAATCGGGTCGAATCCGGACGATCCGTCGGGCCGGGTCCTCGGGTGGAGAGCGCAATCCCCACCCACCCGGAATTTCAAAAAACGGGGCGGCATTCATCTCCCTCCCTCCCTCTCTCTCTGCATCATACGAGGCTGCAGAGATGGAAGAGGCTACGGAGATCGAGACAAGCGCGGACTCCATCGACGGCCCACTCATCTTCCACCTCGTCGCCGACGTCGTCGCCTTCGTCCTCTACATGCACCAGCAGATCCCCTCGTGAGTAGCCCTCTCTCCGACGATCCAAGCCTTGTTTTTTTGGCTTCCTTCTTTTGAAAATCGATACCATTCTCTTACATTTTCCTTCGAGATCTGAGCTTGATTTGCGGACCGTATTATGACGACATTTGAGTTGCACTGTCCGTTTCGCGACGCGTTTCTAATCGCTCGTCGAAATTCCTCACGCGCCGATGCTAGATTAATTGCTGCCGAGTCGATGCTTGATGTTGGATGCTGCAGTAGTTCAGCTTCGTTCCTGGATGGATTGAGTTGCGCCGCGAAGAATTCGTGCGAATTAGTTTTATTCTGCCTATAACTCACAGAGGGTATCTGTAAATGACAGAATTTTGCAGGATATGAGCCTCGAGTTCGATTCGATGCGCAGCGAATACGCGGAGATGGTACGTGAGATGAACACAGAATCTTTTCCCTTCGACCCTTTTCGGGCTCGATTAGTGATTTCCCTAAGCAAGTTCGATTTATAGGAGGCCGAGCTAGCGCGGAGCGGAATGAGAGCGTCGTTTAGGAGGAAACATAGTGGAAGGATGAGGGAACTCAAGCGGGGATTTAGGAGCTCGGAGAAGCTGATGAGCACCATCTCGAGTCTCCAGGATGCCTTGCGGCTCGTAATTAGCGAAAACCCCCACGTCCGGGAAATTCTTCTGATTCTCGGAGGTAGTCCACTGAGGCCTCGGTATGTCTACCGATTGTGCTTTTCGCATGGGAAGATGGTTTCGAGAGACGGGAGTGATTTCACCAAGAACAGGGCGGCGGAAGTGCTTTCGAGAAAGGTGAGCTTCAGCTTCTTCTTAAGTTCATCTTGTACTTGGACAGGACTCAATGTCGTATACTTAACTGAACAGGCTGTTCGGGCAATGGTGTCTGGAGGTGCAGGGTCTGGTGGCTATCCAGGTAGATAGGTGACCATGATCAGTCCATCAAAGTTTGGTTGAGGTGATTATGCCGCATCTGACGAATCTTTTCTTTTCCTCAATTTGAATAGGTCCAACGAAGTTGTTCCTCTTGGTCAAAGCTCCAACTTCTTTTAATCAACCTTCATATTTTCTTCCAAAACGTGACTTCAGATACAACAAGAAGGTTAGAGTAATGGGCACTCATCTGCTTTCTCCTTTTATGCTGTGGCATTTGAGGTCGGGTTTTGAGCTTTGATGAGTTTTCTTCTTCTCTGCTCCTTACCCTGTTTTGGCCTTTCCAGAAATTGGCAATGCCTAGAATGCCAAATTGAAATATTGCGTCATAGATGGGTCCTGCTATGGTTGTATTGCAACCAAATAACCTCTTTCTTTATCTGATATATAGCATCTTTATTGATTTTATCTTTCCATCTGATAAAGTAGTAGTGTCTTATGCCTATATGCCATCGAAGACGAACATAGTCAAACAATGTTTGTATTAGCTTTTTTGCTGCTCAAAGCATTGGTGTTGTCATTGCCATGCAGTGTTCCGTGTCCTTTGCTGCTTCTATCATGTTTTCATTCTTTATTTAGGTTTCTTTTTATTGACACAATTTTATGGGTGATCCATTTACAAATACCGATCGGTTTTGGCAGATTGTACCATTTTGCCTACGAATTAAGTGCAAAAGCCAACAGCAGGAGAGAACTGAGATTAATGAAGATCCTCAGACAGGCATGAGTGTTAGCTTGAAGGATTGCGGGTCCGACGATTTGATTTGGTACGTGATAGTTAAGTATGTTAGAAGTGACACAAGTTTTTTTAATTAATAAAATATTTGACTCTTTTTTATCAAAAGTTATGGTGATCCAATGTGCTTCAAAGTTTGAAAAGTGGTGATGGAATAAGATGGGGAAGAGAAGGCCGAGGCAATGATCTCATCAATGAGTATCTAGAACTTGGCTTGAAAAATGTCTCTGTGTCTGGCTTTTTATCAAGCCCAATAATGGACTTTAGTCGTCAAATAACTCAGGCCCTATTTTTTAAGTCCTAAAGCTTTGGTGCTTGTGAATAAAATATGTAGCTGTTTAGCTAAGTCAGCCCAAGTTTATGGTTCTCACTGCTTCAATATCTTTAGGGGGCATGAGCGAGCAACATGACCTAATACATTATTATTTGGCTTAACATGGTAGTTGCTCCTAGTTTAGTCTAGCAAATTTGCAATGGGAATAAAAATGAAGTAGCAGAAATGGGAAGACGAGATACTTTAGTTTGGATTTTTTAGGTGAAGTGTGCTGTTCTATGAACAAGAATGTCCACATTCTTGTATTCGAAGGAGCACCTTACCTTGTGATTCTTTTATGTGTGCATTGCAGGTTCCAATGCCGGCATGTTATAAAGGGTCTCGCGTCCACGGTACCATCAGCAGAAGAATGATACAACTTATATTGAGAAATGTTGTCCATACATGTCAGTCCTTCTTCAGGGCCTCTTTAGTATAGGCCTGTTTTACCTTGATGATTGTCATGACCCATATCTGGTATTAATTACTTCTACACCCATTTTTGGTATCTGTGGTGATCTGGCTCGGCATGATATTGAGTTTCTTCCTCTTTTTTGATTTATTGCCTAGTAGATAGCTTTGTGCAAATCCTCATCTTCGGTGTTAAGTTTCACCCTGAATTCCATTTCTTAGCTATGCAAGTTTGTACGATTCTTGATTTCTGCAGTAGACTGCCTCTTCTTTTCCTTTCTATCGTGTTTAAGAATCAAGAGTGCAACCAACCAATCATTAAATGTGCAAGTCCTCAGGCAAGCAAATTATCACTTAGAGCCCGTATTTGTATCTCATGTTGAGACGTAAGTGACTTGGACTGGAATGAGGCCGCTCCAATTCATGTAAGGTGTTCAAGCAGCAGCGTGGCCAAACAGGATAAAGTTCCTGTCTTGCTTGCTAGATGCTCAACTTGGTTAGAGTTACCTGAACTAATCAGTTCTCCACTTGACAATGGCTCATGAGTTTCAAGGAAACCTTACCAAGATCCTGATCAAGTACTGTTGAGGTACTTTATGAACAGTTTTCTTTTTCTGGTTTTTGTAGCTTAGAAATTTTTCACGCTGATATGATAAAAGTTTGCCCGGCTTCTTGACCATTTTCTTTGGGCATGCATCTTTCTTTTATTTCCCTCTTCTTTGTAGTTGAAGATTCAGTTAATAATGGCAGAGCATAGTGGTGGTTGCATTTCGTAGCTGGTTTGTTCCCATTAGCTTCTTCATGGTTTTGCTGTTACAAACACTGGCGCATACCGTGGAATCACATGGGGTCACGAGCGGGAACCGTTGAAGCCAAAAGAAGAAAAGCTATTGTTATTTTATCCCACATGTTTTGGTGAAAATTTTATGCGTGCTGCGTCATTACTATGTTAGATTACAGTTCGCGAATACTACTTGATCTGTCAGAAGGTACTTATGTTGTACATGCCTACACAGAATCGTCCGAAATGGTCAGTTCTTGGTGCATTTTTGCCTGATACATGACACCTGATGTAATTAGGAGTCTGTGTGGGGAATGAGCTGTTGAATTGCTCTCTTTACCTCAACAATACTCGCCTTCTTCCCATTGACATTTTCCTTTACCTGGAGTAATGGACAGAATGAATCAGGAGCCATTCAAGACCGAACGAACCAATCAAAACCTAGAACTCCGAAAATGTAAGAGGGCAGTACCTTGGCTCTCAATTCGGCCACGAAGAACCCGTTCGTCAACGAGGATTGGACTGCCGTCGTCTCGATCCTCAAATCTCGGAGCATTTGCATTAGGTCGAGCAACAACCCTTCTCTATGCGGGCATTGGAGCTCCAACAGTGCATCGCTCTCGATGATCGACACTTGCACGCTAGTCTCGGATGGCGGGGCCGGGGGAGGAGGTGCTGGCGACTCCACGGCCTTGGGCTTGGCCCCGCTGCCGCCCTCGACGATCCTCATTTTCCTCTTGTCAGACCCGGGCAAGCTTGCTCGGGAGGACCGTTCTACTGACGAGGCCGCGCTTCTTAGATCCTTCAAACTAGTTGTCCTTTGCAATTCTCCTTGTTTTGTCCTCTCGTCGGCCTCCATTTGTCGATTCCTCGCCTCGAGATCTTGGATCTTCTTCCTAAGTTGCTTCACATATTCTATGGTATCCCCTAATATGGAGGCCTTATCCATTTTGGTCACGAACGGCACCAGTGACCTCAGTATAATAAACCTCTCGTTGAGCTTCTCACGGCGGCGGCGCTCCGCCAGGACATGGTTGGCGCTGAGCTCGTCCTGCGGGTTCCCTTTGCGGAACCGCGAGCTGGAGTCGCCGTCCCGGGACTTGGGCGAGTTCTCGTCGCGGTACTTGGTGTGCAGGAACGGTATGGTGAACAGGATGTACTTCAGCAGCCACTGGGAGGTGCCCTCGGCCGGGACGTGGAGGAGGTGGTCGGAGCGGCTTGTCCACTTGGAGAACGCCGACTGGGTGGAGTAGGAGACGTAGCCGACGGAATCGGCCCACCGCGGCTGGTTCTGGAGGATGGTCGAGACGGTCTGGGAGTAGTGGGTGTCCTCCTGCGACAGCTCGTCTAGCGCCGGAGGAACTGCGCATCCATGAAGAAAGCATAATAAACAACGACACTCGATCTAAAAGAAATGCTAACGGCGGGTAGACTTCAGAGCAATTTTCGCAGGCATTACGAACAAATCGTGATTAATTCTTTCATGATTAGCGTTCTCGGTACCCAAACTCGTTTCCCACCGACCGATGTGAAGTTATTATATTAATGATCAGCTTGACAATCCAATGCGAAAAGTGAGATCCTCTTGAGGTCAGTGGGCCACTCGAAAGTGACCCACGGTCTCTCCACCTTCTCTTCCGGTGGGATTAGGTGGAGTTTCGCTGGTAATAATTAAAGCTGAGGAACTTAGGTAAACCGTGCACGTGTCACGAGGATCGATTCATCCTTGTACAAAAACGATTTGATTTTTTCTCCTTTGTCCCAGAAATTAGATTTAACAATGTCGGATTGGAGCATGAATAAGTTCCTTGCGCATTGAGCGTAGGGACATTGGCGTAGGACGCGGAATTACATAGGACGAGGCCATTTAATATAGGATGATGAACCATGTGGACTTGCCATATCTAGGTTATTTAAAAATTATAAATGTTGAAAATGCATAAACCATAATAAATGCAGCATTTGGGTCTACTTAAGTTTTGCAAATTAGATTGGTGCAATGTTCCATACTCCACATGGGAACTTGCACTTCATTAAAAAAAATTATATTGTTTTACCTAAAATTGTACTGGGTTGCAAAAAAAAAAGAAAGTTGAAAGAGCAAAATTATTTCGAAATTCGAGTTAAATTTGAATTGTAAGGGTGAGGTTTGGACTTCTATGCTAGATGCAAAACACTGTATGTACTTACAAAAGGATCTTCTAATGAGTGCCCAAGATACTTGCTATAACATACTTACCATGTAATTCAAAAGGTTTGCGAGGAAAAATTTGGACCACCATAAGGAAAAGTTTTTATTACTAATGCATTGATCATTCATAACATGAGAAAAACGGCGCATTGAAAATGTTGAACTTTCTAAGTAAGGCTTAACTAAAATATCCTATGAAATGTAAGATTTCTCGTTAGTGTCTAGTTGTGTGCATGACTAAGGTAGAAATGCATTTGAGAATCCCATGGAGAACCTTCACCAAAAGAATTTATCATGCCCAAATTTTACTTGTACGTGTCAAAAATTGGGAGGACTAGAACATAATTTACAAATTTTTACTTTGCAAATGTCCTATGCATATCAAAATCCGAGCGCGTGCGGTAATTTTTGTTTTTCTCCCCTTTTTACAGTTAATGGTTTTCAAAAGATCAGTTTCACGGATAAAGAAGTTGGAGGTCGACTATAGCATGCCTCAAGTCCCAGGACATTGACCTATTTCTGTCTAAAGTTTCGGTGCATTAGACAGACAATCATTCAATCACCAGTGGCCCCGCTGGCCAGTGAGATTTGAAACTTTGTCATTCCATGCACGGCAAAGTGCAAAAGCAATGTGATGATTGAACCATGCAAAGAATGCAGAATTCAACTTTCAACTGCACAAGTAGATGATTTACCTGATGGCGGGGTTTGAAGGCCACTCCTCGCTGGATCCTGCATCATCTGCCACCTCCGGGTCGTCTCGGCCCGGAACGAGTCAACCTGGCGCTGGTGGTCCGCCGCCGTCGAGTTTATGGTCAGCATGGGGAAGTCCGAGTCCAGGTTGTTTGACCCGTCGTCTGGCGAGCCGAGCCGGATGTCCTCAGACATCTCGAACTCACTGGGCTCGGCGTTGTTTGCGGGCCCTACGCCGTGAGGGTTCTGCGCTGCCGCCACCGGCCCCTGCCGGCCCGTCTCAGCCTCGGAGTCGGACTCTCCCTCCTCCTCCTCCTCCTCGTCCTCTTCCTCCTCATCCCCTTGGTTGGCTACAGCGGGTGGATCGGCCGGGGCGTAGGTGGGGACGGGCGGGGAGTGGAAGCGGTGGTGCCCGGACGAGGTGGCGGCGGGGTTGGAGGTCGAGTGTTCGGAAAGGGCGGGTTTCGGTGGGTGAGGCGGGTGGTGGTCAACGAAGAAGGTTTTGACATGATTGACGAGTGAAATGTCCTCTTGCACCTGAAATGTCACGAAAATCGAAACCTAAGCATTTTTCAAGGCCGTACTACAAATATTCAACTATAAAAGAAAGATCAATTGCATGTGACGAGGGTCGGGATAAGTTTAATTGACGTTTTGTTAATGGAAATAATTTGTGATTACCCTTTCCGTGGTGCCAAATTCCACTACGCCGTCTAGAAGAGGGATGCAAACCACGGTCTGCAAAATTCGTCAAACGGAGAAAGTCAAGGTAAACTCTCATGAAATTTTCATCCGAAAAACGGAAAAGCAAGAGAAAAATAGGTAAAAAAAATTAACACCGGAGATCTTACCTGAATACGAGCACTCTGGTGCAATTGCAATAGAGACCGAAGCGGCAGAACGACAAAGGCCAAAGAACACAGTTAAAATAATGCAAAACGCACAAACTATATGCATAAATAGATATTATTTTCTTCAGAACCGTATATAATCGTCCATTATTATCTCATAAATACACATGCACAACTTCAATCCATACCTTTGCAAGAATGGCTCTCGAAAAAGTCTTGCTATCAACCTCATTAGCTCCGGTGAGCCACGCGTGCTGCCTCCTCGCGTACGCTTTTCCAGGCAAGCTGCATGGTAATAATTATTTTTCACTTGTCAAGTAGTTCGAACATCATCAAGATTGCCGCTAAGCAGATGAATTTCATTACAAAAATCAAGATTCCTACATGGGTTTTCTCGAGGATTTTGCAAAGTTGATTTTTGCATCCTATTCTTAGCGTCTAAACTCATCGGTTGTGATTTCTAGGGGAGTCTGTGTCGAGAGACCAATCAATGCTTCCCAACAGTTTAAGTCTCAAGACTAATGCAGACTTCGATAATGAGGAAATCACGGGATTCTTGGGAACCCACACACTTATCGAAGCTTCATTTTAGTGACTTGACAGCAAATTGCATAAACACCAAGCCCTATGTTTTGGAGCGTGCAATCAGTTGACCTCACTGAAAAACGACGAGAACTATATATATGCAGTTTTATACAGATCTTGGTCTCGGGTACTTAATCAGCCCTAGTAAACTCATGGTCTCCGGTACATGGAAATTGGAAACATGTATAAAAAATATTCGTTCAAACAGATCACAAGAAAAATATTAGTATTAAAAGACCGCGTCTGTCATTTCCATTAGAAATTACATGAGTATTGGGATGATCACTGAGGAAATGATCAAAATAACCTATGCTAGAGAGAAGAACATTCTAAATAAAGACTATTTAGACACTTAGAGTCTTTTTAGTAAAAAGAAGATTATTTGACAACCGGGAACCAGAAAACTCAAATATAGATCTATTCGAGTATCATGTAATACATTTCATATCTTCGAAGCTTGTATGTATATGAATTTCCAAGGAAAATACATATGTGAATTTTTTTACTACTTATTTCTTGCTATGTACTCTACCAGCTTGAGAAATTTGATTTATTGTTGAGTTGTTAGGAAATTAATCTCTTTTATTGAAACTCGATTACAGCTTGAGCTACCTTCTTCAATCAAGGTAATGGAATGACTAGTTCTTACATGGATTATGTATACCTATGAACAAACTAGAAACATAAACTCCATCAAGTATATGCAAAAATGACCCATAAGATTCCCCATATACCTAACCATATCTACACATTTTTTTTTTGGATTGTTTCTTTTATAACAGGGAGCTCACCATACGCGGATGATTTCAAGACCCCTATGATACTGCACCGATCTCGTGGACAAAGTGAAACGTGAGCCAAAACCCGGTGACTGTCCAAGCTCTTTCATCTTAAATCCTATAATAGAAAGCACTCTAAAACCTGAAGTTCTGAGGAGCTTCTAGCTGCACGTGAAAAATGATTGATACCCCATTGTCGCTTGACGTTTTCCGAAGGAGTAGAAAGAGCTTCTCTCAGCAGACAAATCTAGAAGGAAGGCCCAACTAACTCTCTCTCTCTCTCTCTCTCTCTCTCACCCCTGCTAATAATCTATATCAGCTGCTAGTGTAACACTTTTTTCGTTCCCTAATTACCATACCATTTTAAAGAAAGAAATATTCAATCCGACCTAACGAGAGCCGAAACGACAATAATGTCACTCATTCACTCGCTCAGCTCCAAGGAGGCTTAGGTTTGGTTTCCGAGAGCCTTGGAGTGGTCACAACATCAACTGTACAGACAAAGAAACGACCGGTCTGTAATTTGGTAGGGAAGTGTTGTCCATCGCATTACTTCAATCCGCTTTTTTTAGGTCCCGACTTCCGAGTACGGACGGTGTGCTCATTTAATTCCAACTATTTTGTTTTTGTTGTTGTTGTTGTTGTGTGTGTGTGTGTGTGTGTGTGTGTGTGTGTGAGCCTCTCGTTTTTATTTTTGTCTGTCACTGAACAAGGGAGGAGTTGGGCGGCTAGGCCATTATTTGTCTTCGCAGTCCTTTTATAGCATGGAATTGAATTCTGCGCCTCTCCCTACCATAAATAGTCCCCCTATAACTTAACAGAAATAAATGAGTTTTCAAGGCAATGAAGGCGGGAATATTAGTTCTTGTACTGTCTTGTTAAACATTTGTTATAAAACACTGACCACGCTCTTCACAAGAACAGTCGATGCGTAGAATCTACGAAGATATGCGGTGATGTAACGAGTCAATCTTATTGGAGGCCTAGTAATTTTTACATTTGAATTTTGAAGAACCCGTCTTCTGTTTCTTCGTTTGCGTTCTCAACACATGGTATATACACAAAATACTTTCTTGACGTGGAGGGTTCTTCTTTTTCTTTTTCTTTTTTTCTGTTTTTGGTTTTGGTCACAGAAGGAGGGGTTTAATGTTGGAAACCACCGTATCTATCTAAACAATGTGACAAGGAGTGTAAAAACAAAGGAGAGAATCTCGCATTCTGTCAGCAACTTCTATTTTATCTACTTTTCGCTTGCAGTGTTCCCTCGCTACACAAGGAATTCCTAACGTTCTAAAGCAGATTGCAAAAGATGGAAAAAGAGGAAGAGCTAAAGGAAACAAACACACACACATTTCAACTTTGGTGGCAAAAGAAAACGGTAATTAATGAAAGCATTAATAATGTGTGGCATAATTAGCTAGACTGCAAAAAGAGTAGAGAGAGAGAGAGAGAGAGAGAGAGAGAGAGAGAGAGAGAGACTTACCCAGCCCCAGGAGGAAATGAGAAGGAGACGCACATCAAGTAGAACCACTCGGTCTCGGTCAAGTCCTCTGGCGAGAGGGCCGCACATGGGCGGCGTGCCGGCTGGTTCGTCTCGCCGGCGGAGAGCGACTCATAGAGCTCCCGGAGCTGCTGGCTCCGCTGGAGGGAGGCCTCCTCCGCGCTGACTTCCATCGGCTGGACGGTTTTTCGGGTCTTGATCGGCCCATTGTAGTACCCATCTCCCCATATCAATATCCTAGTTAATAGTTAATTAAACCCAATTACCATTAGAAACACATATCGCGAAGATTATTTTTCAAGAAAACCCGCTGCTGAAGCTAATGAGAATCGGCTATGTCATCCGTCAAATCAATAGCGAGAAAAGATAAGATCGGGACGGGTTAATAACCCAGTCTTGATGAAAGAAGTTAATGAAGGAGACGGAAAAAGAAAGTGGTTTACCCTTGTTGGGGGCAGATTTGCCAGAAGAGACTGTAACTCCATTTTATGGATTGCACGGCGGACTGCAACATGGACTGAAGCCGGCTGCTCGGCGGTGTTGCCATGTCGTACCGCCGACCAAAACTCTTACTGGCTGGCTTGGTCTCTCTCTCTCTCTCTCTCTCTCTCTCCCACACACACACACACACACAAACACTCAGCTTAGATGTGAAAGAAGTAATAAAGGAGGGCAAGAAAAAGGCAAAAAATCAGAGAGAGAAGAGAGAATGAAAAAAAAAAAAAAAAAAAAAAAATCTAGTATTGGGCTACAAAGACATGTAAATAGAGAAGGGAGGGAGGGAGGAGGGAGAGAGAGAGAGAGGGTGGGGGGGAGAGGCAAACGTGTGAGATTGGATTCCAAGTAATCTGATGCTTTATCTAACTGACAAAAAGGAAGAAGAGAAGGTAGATAGATAGCTCCAGAAGAGGAGAAACAGAGGAGAGATTTTTAAGAGGTTGAAGAGAAGGTAAACATGGCACCCGCAGAGAGAGGGAGGAAGAGAGAGAGAGAGACCCGCAGGTGACGAAAGAGAGGAAAAGGTAGATGATGACTTTGAGGAGAGGAGAGAGAGTAACCCAAGAATCGCCAACTCCACAACTTATTATCACCTTATGATGACGACGCCGATCAAAGGATTGAAGGGTCGTTAGCTCCGAAAGTCGACCGGTAAAAAAATAAAAGGGAAACCCAGAAACCCAAGAACGAGAGAGACAGAGAGACAGAGAGAAAGTAGTTGTCGTCGTGGGTTTCACTCTGCTAGGGTTTTTATCATTTGACCGGATTCGAGCGTCGTGCGTGCGAGGAGGGGCATTGGAGGTTTTGACTGGTTGGTTCACCGGACAGCTCCACATCTGTCACGCCGCGGTCGCGCGTGGGCGACCCGTCGGTTGGGCGACGCGCCCGCGCGTGCTGTGCGTCGCCCTTGAGGGAGATTAGGTGGCGAAGACTGGGCGTTGGAGAAGGAGGAGGAGCAGACTCTCTCTCTCTCTCTTCACTCTCCTGTCCCTCTTTCTTCTATTCTATGCCCTCTTTTACCTATATTTCCTCAACGGCTGATCAAAGGCCAAGACAATATTCCGCACGTGACTCATAAATAGTGTCTGACCAAAGGGTGGCAAGGCAGACCTTATTCGGGATGCGGAGATGATTGCCCCCCTCCCTATTTGATTATTATCTTCATCTAATCAAATGGATTTCGTGATGTAAAGCGGAACTCGTTTTTTATGTGATTTCAATTGGATCTTTTAGAGAGGGGTAGGGTGGGTGGCTACTGCCCACGAGGGTTCGTTAAAAGTACAGCGACTCTTCTTAACTCCTCCCTTTGTAGTCATGGGACTCTCACAAGCCTTGATGTGTATATGCATGCGCAGCCTATTGCCACCGCGGTACGGCCCGTTATTGAAGGTATTCCCATGCTAAAATGACGCCTCCTTTGTCCGACGGTTTGAACTTTCTGAAATAACCAGCTGTGGTTCCATGTGACTATTGTACGAAAGTCAATTGTACCTTAAACTCTTCGATCTAAAAAAGTCAAGTTCTAAAACATGTAGAGTAGATTTCAAATTTCAAAGATTGAAAAATGTGTTCTAATGGGTAGGCTCCAAGTAGACTCAAAACCTAAAATCTAAAATCTTAGAACCTGATATAGGTTTTTGTATTTTTCTTATTTTTATGTTTTTGTGCGATTTTGTGGTACTCCATAACGCCCAATAAGGAGTAAGTAACTTGAAATTACTAGTATGAATTTTCATTTCTAATGATATTCATGATTAAGACTTTTACTTTATTAATATTTTTCATAATTTTTGTATGTTTAAATATGAGTTGTGATATGAGTTGTGATAAGTGAATAGTAGCCAATAGTGATTATTAGATGTGATGATTCGCTGTAATTATTTAATTAAGAATATAAGTGGAATTTAGATAGACCTTGGAACTTATGAACTAAGTAGCATCGATACATGACACGAACACACAATACGACATGACACGACACGCCGATATGTCATTTCTAAAAAATAGAGAATTTTGACACATTGGGACATGTTATATATTAAATAAATATTGAATTTTTAATTAATTTGATTTAAATTCACAAATAAATAAATAATAATAAAATAGCTTACAATGAATTTATACTAATAATATTAATAAATCTATTCATAGGAAATTTGAAAGACATATTCATAATTAATGCATACCCATATTTGGGAAGATATTTTTAACTTTAAAAAATTATAGATGAAACTAATGACTAACAAAAGAGTAAAATCAACTTATTTAAATGAAGGGAAAAAACCACCAAAAACCCCAAACTTTGCCAAAAGCGACAAATTTACCCCAAAATTCTTTTTTTGTGACGTGAAAAACCCCAAACTTTGCAAATTGTGACGCATCTACCCCATTAAGGGCATTTCCATCTTATTTTTTCTGTTTTTAATTTTTCTTTTTTCTTTTTTTAAATTTTTTTTCTTCTCTCTTCCCTACACCAACCATGGCAGAGCCCTTGCCCGACGCTGGTGAGGGCGGCCCTTGCCAAGCGCCGGCGGAGGGAAGAAAAAACAAATAAATAAATAAATAAAAAGTAAAAAAAATAAAAGACCAAAATGCCCCTATGATTTTGGGTAAATGTGTCACACAAATGAAAGTTCGGGGTTTTTTGTGTCACAAAATAAAAGTTTGGGATAAATGTGTTACGTTAGCAAACTTTAGGGTTTTTCATGTCACAAAAAAAAAAAGTTTGGGGTAAATTTGTCACTTTAGGCAAAGTTTGGGATTTTTGGTGGCTTTTTCCCTTAAATGAATCTATGATCTTCTATAATAAACAAAATTCATCATTATTTAACATTCAATATTTTTATTTTTCAAAATCACTTTTTAACTCATTTACTTATTTTTTTAACAAAAATAAATTTGTCACTCAAAAATTATTTCCCTCTCTCATTTTTCCCTCCAAACCCTCATTCCCTAAAAATCATTTTCCTCCCTCATTTCTCTCCCCCTGTCCCCCATGCCACCCAAAATCCCCCCCCCCAAGGGTTTCTTCCCTTGCTCCCCCTCGCTCCAAAAAAAAATCAAAGCACATGTTAATTAGCGATTGATAAACACCCCACCCCACCCCACCCCACCCCACCCCACCCCACGCCAACTTCCCCCACCCTTCGGTTTCTTCCCTTGCTCCCCTACTTCTTCCCTTGTCAATCACCCCACCACACAGTACACACCACATGCTCCCCCGCCCCCTGATTTCTTCACCCCCCCCCCCCCTCGGGTTTCTTCCCTGGCTCCCCCCCAAAAAAAAATCAAAGCACCTGTTAATCAGCGATTGACAATCACCTCACCCCACCCCAACCCCCCTCTTCTTGCTAAAACCCTCCCTAATCGCGGCCTCTTCCTCCTCCTCGCCGCACGATCCTCTCCCTCACCCCACCCCAACCCCCTCTCTCTTCTTGCTAAAACCCTCCCTAACCGCGGCCTCTTCCTCCTCCTCGCCACATGATCCTCTCAACTCTCTCTCTCGGGTGCCTAATCGCTTGTCACCTTGCCTCCAGCCTTTCCTCCTTCACAGTTGCAGCCTCACCACTAGCCCTCAATCACAGCGTTGTAGTCGCGGCCCTCTAAATTGCCTCGGTCTATGCTCTTCCTCTAGCCTCCCTCGCTGTCGTGGCCTCACCTCTGCTCCCTCAGCCTCGCCTCCACCCTCCATCGTCTTCTTCAACGATCCTCTCTCTCTTGGACACACGTGTTGACCACGTGCCAAAGCATGTCGAACATGTCGACACGTGTCGGACACGACACAGAAGCTCCGGCAACATGTCCGTGCTTCATAACTTATGACAGAGTAGATTCCAAGTTCCTAGATATATAAGATAAGTTTCAGGTTTAAAAAATTAGAAAACTTGTTTTGACGGATAAGTTCTAAGTTCCATAAGGAACTTGAACAGAACTTAGAACATAAAAGTTAGAACTGCTCACCACTATAGTCGAGTACCAAAACTTTTGAAGATTTGATGACGTAGTCCTTCTGGCCATAATTAGCCAAAAATTGTTGACATGGCAATTTGATCAACAATGGCTACTTTACGTGGCACAACTAGTACTAATGTTAATGTTTTTTGTCATTTTTCAATATTTTCAATTTTTTTCTCATTTTCCTTTTTTTATTCTTTTTCCATTGACAGCAACGCCCTTGTGGGATATGGCGAGGGTCTCCCTTGCTACATCTAGTAGTGGGACCTCACTATTCTCTAGCTCTAGTAAGGGTGACCTTCGCCTATGGCCAACATGATGACTAGCAAAGGAAGAAGGAAGAACAATAAAATAGAGTAACAAAGAATAAAAACTCAAAAAGTTACAAAAGCTGTAAACATCAATATTTTTTTATCAAAATTGAATGGAATAGCTACTTTGACAAATTGTCAAAAGGTATATAACTCATTGGCCAAAATGAACAATTTATGACTGAATTTAACATATGTAAAATAGGTTTAGAGATTTTTTTTTTTTTTTGGGTAATTATCCCTAAATTTTATCCATTTAACAATTACTACTTGTGTGTCCTACCATACATAATATTTAGGTGGATTTTTAATTGGCCAACATGTGTGCACTCGTTCTTCCTTTCTTGCCGGAATATGTATGTACTTGTTGGGTCCTCTAACATTTAGAGAAAAAAAATCGATTTTCACTATATCCTAATAATTGACATAATTTGCCATTTATTAAAGGGCTGGGATACGGCTACATTACCTCACCTCGTAACTTGACTTTGACAAAAGCGCCACCCCACATGTTGGAAAAGAATCACACACACACACACATCAAAATCCTAATCCCCAGACCTTCTCTTGGCGATAACAGCGACTTTGTTACGACATGAAGACGGCTAGCGTGTAGTGACAACAGCCGCATGAAGCCGGAGGAGCTGCTCGGGGATGTGGGTAGAGGAAGAAAAGAGGAGGGAAGAAAGAATGTTGTGAAAAACAATAATGAAACCATGAGTCAGAAAATGAGGTCATATTAGTCGTTTGAATCCAATAGGCTGATACGTCCATATACGAGTCAGCAACTGGATCAGTTCAACTCGAGAGTCGGACATAAACGGCCTCACCCGATCGGTTCAAATTCCAACCATGTTAGCCTTCTTATATGTCAGAAATTAGTTAAATTATGGTCAAAGAATCAAATTGATAGAAAAACTAGGGTATTTCAATTAATGTATTACTAGTAAATCTTATGTTTGTGATAGATTTTTAGGAAAAATAATACTAAAAGTGTCAAAACTTTAATACACTACTCACTTTAGTATCATAAATTTTCGCTAGTTTTTTTTAGTACCAAATTACATAAAAAAAATTATTTAAATGCTTCCTCCGACAAATTCTTGCCAAAAGTCCTACATGGCTTTTCATAATAAAATGTTTGATATGACATGGCTTTTATATATGAAAAATGGAGTGCAACATGGACTTCTGAGGTGATCAGCTTGGCTAAATGATGCCGCATGGATCTTCTCTCAAAATAGACAGATTTCTCTTTTGTTTGTGCTACGTTTGCTTGCTAGTCTCTCTCCCTCACTGTCATTGACGGTTTGAAGTCATCGGTTGTCGTCGCTCACTCACTTGTGTGCCATCTCTCTCGCTCTCACTCAGTCACTCACTCGACCAATATCATCCTCTCTCTCGCTTGCTCAATTGGCACGGGAAAAAGCTTGGGTTTAGCGGTCTAAGGAAAATTTGACGCTCGAATCTAAGGGAAAATTTCGGGGCTCAGTACTAGAGGAGGAATCTCATAATAGATTAAAGGTGAATGATTTAATGTGTTTGGTCCATGGAATCTTATCCCAAGATTCAACCGAGTCCAAGATGTTCTCCTTCAGCTTCTAAGTCCACAATAATAATAATACTCACCTTTGTCCTTGCTTCATTGAAACGAAGCCGCTTGTCCTCTTCTTGCTCTCAATTGCAAGATTCAGCTGTTAATTTTGGGGGGAAACCGAATCGGGGATTCAAAATTAGGAAAATGCTTTATTGTTTGATTTAGGGTTTATATTTGGGGCATAATATGTGGACGACATTATATCGAGATATATATGTTGACTAGGCATGCTGATGAGCCACGTTGATTGGACAAATTAATAAAAGAGAAGTGATTAAGTGATTGTCCATAATCCATTGCGAGATTAACAGTTTATTATAAATCATACAATTTTTTTTTTTTAATAATATGTGGCTCACGACATTTTGTTACTTTCATAGTGACAAAAAATTATTATGTTGGGAAAGCTCTTAATAAAATATTTGTACGTTAAATTTCTGGCAACTTAAATTAAAATTGACACCTAAGTAATGTTCTTTTTTTAATTTATAAAAGTGGCATTAAAGTAATCCGACGAAAATTTTTGGTATCAAAATAAATGAAACTTTCGATGCTGTCGGTGCCATTTTCTATACATTTCTCCACTCGATTGGCTTTTGCCTCTAAACTATTGAGCTTTGGCAGTAACCGCAGCTGGAGAAAGTCAAAGGATGTCAGAGTAATCTCTTGGGATTTGATGACCGTAATCTCTTGGGAAATGAAGAGGCTTGCTTAACTCAAGGTTTTCATACGTGTCTTCTGGTTTTGTGTGAACTCCTAGTGGAGACCAGATCAGAGTGTCTTCTCCAAGAATGGAGGCAAGTTGCTGCTCGTACGTGGAACTTAATGTGCTTCTTGGTGTTTGGTGTTCTTGTATATATGTCCTATAGATTCGGTTTATCTTTCGGCAGAGCATAGCAAAGCATAGCTTAAAAAAGTTCGTAGTGATTTTACTCTTCCGTCGACCTAGCAAATTGGTATAGAGTCGATAGTTTTAATGTAGCAATACTTATAGCCCGTTTGAGTTGGTTGTGGAAATGGAGTTAGGCTCCAGTGTAATAATAAGCGCGATATAATATGATAGAATTCATATTAGTTGTTGTGATGATTGATTTAAGTAAAGTAATAACTCTTCAACTATATGATCTCATGAGTAGCATATGCAATAAGGAGGATATAAAACAACAATTCCGAGGTACCACTAAAATCAGAATTATGGAAAATACAATATTTATTACTTTAATAGCCAATCCTGAGTTAAATTTCTTACACACACACACATTATCAAATATTACACTTCGTTACATCAAATGTTTACATAATTTTTAGACCATCATCACACACACCTATAATTAGTAATTGAGATCATCATCTTACTATGTAATATTACATTTAACTGAAAGTTTTGATAACCATACTTATTAATGAGCGACTGAAATTAATTATTGTATTTACTCACGATTCGTGATTGGCTATTGTATTGATTTTATAATAATGTTTATGTCAAAATAATTGCTATGAGTGTCATTATCATTATACAAATAATATATATATATATATATATATATATATATATTTGTGATTCATCTGACTAGCTTAGCTAAGATTCCCCGAAATCTCTGGGCTCAATTCAATTTCCGAAAAAGAAAGTGCTAGGTTTTAGTGTGTGTTCTGCGATTGGTTGTTATCTGTTGTTTGTTGATTGGGTGCAGCTTGACTAGGCTAGCTTCCTTGCTTGCATGCCTTGTGGTGAACTAGACTGAAAACTGTGTCAAAAAAGAAGAGTCACGATCACTAAAGGGCAAGTAGCTTGATTGGTTCGAATCCAATTCGTGAGATCGTTTTTCAAGAAAAGGTCCTATCATTCAATATCATGCACTAAAAGAAAGGGCCAGGTATTTTCGGGATTAAATGTTAGAGCCAAACTATAGTAGCTACTGCAGGTTTTGCAGTAACATGGATTACATAGAAGCAACGATTACTGCTAGCAAGCATTGTAATAATAATCAGTCAGTTTATAATAAACATGTAATGTAATATTCATTATCGTAGTCAAGGGTTCGATCTGGTCGGGCTACCAAGCCTCTTATCTCTTCATACATTTAATAAATTGATAATGGTCCCTCTCTTGGACTTTCCTCATTCTCTCAAATCCCTCCTCAATCCTCTTTGACTTGATTGAATTTCGGGCTCGCCCGAAACCCGGCCCAGAATTGGTCCGGTCCAATTCAATTCGGGCCGACATATCTTGCTTTTTGTTCGGGCTAGCCATTCGTGCAGAGAGACACGAGTCCGATATGGTCAAAGCCAGGCTTGAATTTTACTGGGAGCCCAGTTTTTCTTTAACAAAATAACTTTGCTGACAGTGGCTGAGGACGGAAACGCCTAAAGGATGTGTTGATTAATCCTAAGATGACATTGAGTTATAAGCTAAACTAACGAGAGGAGGAGCCCCCATTGGAAGCCCAACTTAATCGGCGCGATGTCATCCCTAATGGCAAATTCGAGAGACTCTCTAGAGTTTCAAAGGCATTTCAAATCGAACGATAGATGGAGTAGAGAGAGCTTCGGGATTTAAATGCAATCAGGTGAATAGATTCGGTTAGACATGTTGGGGTGAATGAAAATCTGAATTGAAGGGAAGTAGGGCTAGTAGATCGGTCCACAAAGTGAGGGGATTTGTTGTCATGTGTTCGCGAGTGTGTTGGTGGCACAAGAAATCCCTTATCGCATTGAGGGGAAATGGATCGCTTAATATATCTATTTGTCTTATGACTTATTGATTTAATAGTTTCAATAAACATAAGTATGATCGGATGCGTGGACAAGCTCGGATTCAATCTCACTCTTCAACTTCTCTTGGAATAAGGGTGGCTCCTTTATTGCTAGTCCCATCACATTTCTTGGACGAGTTGTGGAGCTTGCACAAGTTTCTATTTGGGTCTGATTTAATCTGGTATGTTATGTTAGATGATAATTTTTTTTTTTTTTTTTTTGGATTGAAGATGATGATAATTTTTTTTTGAGCGCTTCTTTGAAAGGATGCTGGTCATGAGTTGTCCTCCAGCCAATTTTGCAAAAGGAACCAACGTGGATGCAAATTGTGCTACGTGGTATGGCTAGCGGAAGTCACCGACCTCAAACTAGGTTGGTGAGAGTTGCCCTTGCTTAGGCGAGCGTGGGCCACCCTTGCCAAAGCAAGTGAGGGCAACCCTTGCCAGCTCACCCAATCTAGCGTGGGCGGCCCTCCCTTGAGGCTAGCGACCTCCACTAGCCATCAACGAGGCCCTGTAGTAGCCGGTGAAGGGGAAAAGGGAAAAAGAAGAGAAAAGAAAAGGGGAAATGCGAAAAAAGAAAGGAAGGAAAAGAAAAGAAAAGAAAAGAAATAATTCAAAAATATTTAAATATTTTAAAAAATGTTTACGTCGGTATCGCCATGCCACGTAAGATGGTGGCGTCTACATCAATGATTTCCAGTTGAAATTGATGAATGAACTTAATTGGCAAAATATAAAAAAGTTTAAAATTTAATTGGTAAATTTAAAAAATTTAAGACTAAATTGGCAAAAGTACAATAAATTTTTAACTTTTTGGATGATTTTCTTATTTAACCATATGACTCAAATGATGGTAAAAGATATCCATAAGATTCACAGATTGATGGTTTTCTTAGTTCAATTAAATTTCCGGATGTGATAATGTCACCTCTAAAATATATTGAGGCTGGTTTTATTAGACAAACCCATAAGTCGACATATGTTGTTACATAAATTTTTTATTTTTATTATGTTTCGATGCTAGTAGAAAAACAGATGAATGGATATATCTCAAATTTAAGGGATGTCATAGTTTTCGGAGCCGCGGGTGGTAGATACAAGCACAAATAAATTTTGGCGAGGTCCCGTCGATGGGCACTATGCAAAAGCCAAGGTTAATTAAAGTCAAGAATGAAACAATATGACGGCCAGAATTATTTTCTAAGTGAATGGATATCAATTCACTATTTATTTAATGGAAAAAAAAGAAAAAAGAAAAAAACTACGTATTTGGCTAACTACGCGTCTGAAAGAAAAAAAAATGCTAACTTTGCACGAGAACAAAATTGGGCCTTTTAGAGTGATAAGCCCATGAAACCAGGCCTGGTCTGGAGGTGTATCCTGGCACGGCCGGCCATAACTTGCAGCGGCTCATGCAGGTTGAGGACGACAACTTGGCAGCCATGGCGAGGCCGCGACGGTGGACAATGGTGGCTCCCTGGTTGGTCCTTGGCCTGCAACACCGGTCGTGCTCATGAGAAATTGGAGGAGGGCAGTCCGGGATGAATAGAGAAAGGGAAAAGAAAAAGAAAAGAAAAGAAGAGGACAAGAAAGATCAAATTTTAGGGAGAATTGATGTGGCTATGCAAATGTGGTTGTGCTGCTATGTCGATCTCTTAGGAGGTGATTTTCACACGAAAAAATTTCCCCATTAATTTAGAGGATCCCCGCGTGCTCGAGCATAGCTTTTCATAATTTGTGAAAAATTTGAGTAATATAAAAATTTTGCCAGGAATGTATGTTTTGACCATTTCTTTTTTTCAAAAAAAGTTTGCAACAAACAAACCATTCATAATTCAAGTTCAAACATCCAATCATAACATGATCAACAGTCCATTAATTTAAAAATCTCACTCCCCTCAACTTTAACGAGGAACGATTTTTTAATCCGACGAGAATCGTGAGACCCATAATCACCACCACATGGGAAAGCTTATCGAAAGCAATGAGATTGGACTTTTCCAACGCGTTTTCCATCCCTACCATTCCCGTTATTTTTCACTTATTTAATGTTTAAATTTTTTATTGAACTTATCTTTTTCCCCTTTCCTCATACCGTTTCTATATATATGTGTGTGTGTTTTATTTATAATGAATAATTTTGCTCGCTTTTCCAAGGCTGAATTTCTCAAGCCCGAAGACTTGGATCGTTCCCAAAGAAAAAAAAAAAAAACCAATAGGCGGGCTCAAGCCTATCAAGGCTCAGAAACAGTCTATTCGGATCGAGCAGGCCGGACTGGGATTTTGGGTTTCCAACCTTTTTGCATAAATCGCACGAATAGTTGATGAACCTTGGCCTAATATGATTTAGCTTTTGAACTTCAAATTTATTCAATATGGTCAATGAATTTTAGTCCAATCTACATTGTCGTCCTTGAATTTTTAATTTACTCAATGTCATCATTGGACTTTGGGTATAAGTTCAATTTAGTCTCCGAATTATATGAAAATGTTCAATATTGTTCCTGAACTTGAATTTATAAATGACGGTATTGAACATTGACTAAATTGAACATGTAGGACAATTTCAAGGACCACATGAAACAAATTAAAAAAGTTAAGGGACGACATTATACATTAGGTTAAAGTTCATGAGTCACATCGAACAAATTTGGAGTTCAAAGACCATATTACATATCATATCAAAATTCACGGACCGTTTGCATCAAAATCCCCTTGTCTTTTTTAGCACACCCTTAGCAGGGAAAGGTCTCTAGAAACTAGTTTTCTTAAATATCTGGTCCTCTCCTATTTACCTCCATGAGTGCATATTGTCCTATGCATCCGAGGGTCCCCACGTGCAAAAAAATAAAATAAAAATGGGAGGCTTCCTCGCACGTCCAGGGCACTTGCGTCCAGGGAACGATCATCGATGGAGAGCCCACCGGTGCTTGCACGGATCAATTTAGCAAAATGCACGCTTTCCCTCCTTTTCACATTTGGCAAGATACTATGTAACCTCGGTGGATCACGACGGCGAGACTTGAATATACGGGCGATTTTCTTTTTCGCTATCATGAGCGTTGGAAGCATTTAGTTTCCAAGCGGAAACTACCCAAGTTGTCGTGTGCACATAAGGGAAAATGGTTAAGAGCAACTTATCTGAGCAACTCCCCGCAGATAAAGGTGCACGAACAGATAGTGGTGTCGCCACTTATTACTTGTCCTCACTTCTCACCTATTTTCATGGCTTGTCACAAGAAAGAAGAACAGAAAAAGAAGCAGAGTAGCTGCGCTTGCTCAAAATCAAATTGAGTGCATCATCTCGATACATGAAGGGGATCGAGCTAACGATGGGAGTTACTGTAAAAGTTTTCATAATGTGGACTACATTAATTGATATTGTAATCCACCGTTTAACGGTTACTGTTTTACGGGGATTGGTCTAAGGTGAGATAGAAGGTTTTTTAATTAGTCTAATATGGGGTTGGCTAGTGTGAGCTGAGTTGAGCCTGGCCCGTAATGAGGGGGCCTAGCTGGAAACTCTATAAATAGTGCTCAAGTCTCTCTTCTAATCCTAATTTTTCACACATATCCTCACATAAGGGGCGTTAACCTAACGCTAAGGGGCGAGGGAGCCGTCTCATTGAGCTAGTGATACGGAGGGCAATAGAGAAAAATGATTTACGCGTGAAACATTGTGTTTCTGCTTCCATTTCAAGAATGATGGATCCCAAAATAGGTGCGTTAATCTTTCTACTCAATTATGCATGTTTTTGTTGTGGTTATGGTGATATAGGGATTGATAAATTTGCATCCAACATGTGGTATTAGAGCCTCCATAACCCTAGAACTTGAACGCATAATATTTTGCCCTAATTTTGTGATTTTCGAGATTTTTAAGTACAGTAAAAATAAAATTAAATCACAAATTCGAACTGGGTTCGACGAGGTGAGCAAAACCATGGGTGGCGCGTCGCCGGGGGAGGCCCCATGCGCCCCCATGCGTGGCCACGCGCCCTCACGCTCTCCCACGCTTGGGGCGCTGCTTGCGCGTGTGGTGCACGCGGGCGCTAACGTCACGATGACGTCAGCGACCCGGACTTGGATTCGATCCGATTGGCATCGACCCGACCTGCTAACGTCACGCTGACGTCAGTGATGGGACCCGACCCGAACCAACCCGAATGGCAACCGACTCGACTCGACCCGACCTGACCCGATCGGACCGGGTTGTTGGACCGGAAGGTCGGATTGGGAACCGGTTAGACCGCCACCGGTCGGACCGGTTTGACTGGCCTTTTGACGCTCGCGTGTGGGCTCCACATGCTGCGCACTCAGGCGGCGCGTGCGGGCACATGGATGCTCCAATTCGCGCGTGGCTAGCGGCGATGGACTCATATGGTTATTTCCTATGTCATGGTGTATTTATTTTACATTTTTGATGATTATATGGATGTGAAAATACATACGAAACCATAAATAAGTGCTTTTTTAGTGTATTTTTTGCATATTTTTCTTGTATTTTTCTGTGATTTTGGAAATACAAGTGCTGGGTTACTAATATGTTATCACATGAACTTTATGAGTGTTATTCATCAATAATTTACAATAAATTTTATTTTTTATTAATGAATGAAGCAATGTAATTAACATGATATGTGATTTTAGTAATTTACTGCCCCTGTCACTAAAATTAAAATCACATATGTATGGTTTATGTGAGATGTAAATTTTATATCCCTGGTATGAGAGAATTTCAATAATTCAATTGAGTCGTGACCGCCAAAGTGGCACACTTAATGGGTTTGAGAAATTTCAGTCTCGTATAATGATTGAGATGTCTCCTGGTCTAATATGTAGTCATACTCCAAAAGGGGGTAATTATGTATTAGTTCATGGAGGGATACATGATGATGTGGTGTAGGAGTGACTGATCCTAGTGGTTCATATGCCCAAAGGTGATGAATTTACGAAGATTGGAATATATTCTCATAATTGCTATTATGTGGGGAGTGTACAACTGCTTATCATGTATTCTGCTCATAAGTGATTATGTGATTTTGCATGTAACTCTCTAGATGTGTACTTGTGCATTAAGTTACACATTGCTCACATAATGCTAATTATATACATTGCTTGTTTTTTCAGTCACATTTTCTGTAAATGATAACTCCATCGCTATTGAGGTTTTTGCTGGTTCGAATTTTAAGAGATGGAGAGAGGATTTTCTATTTGCTATGGAGATGGTAGATGTTTATATGGCTCTTACTGTTGATCGGCCGGCAGATCTGACTGCCGAGAGCATAAAGGCTCAGAAAGCAAATTTTGCTGCATGGGAAAAGAGCAATAGAATTTGCTTGCTGTCCATGAAGCGTTCCATTCAGGAACACTTGAAAAGTGGTTTGCCTACAGACTGCAATGCTAGGCAAATGATGGAAGCTTTGATGGCTAGAAACCGTGTGTCGCCTAATGCTGAGATAGGGACACATCTGCAAACACTTTTTACTATGAAGTATGATGGTTCTGGTGGAGTTAGAGATTATGTTCTGAGGATGGTTGATTTGTAGACAAAGCTTCAGGCTCTCAATGTTGAAATTCCTACTGCTTGCATCGTCCATCAAGCTCTAAATACTCTTCCTCCTGACTTTGGGATTATCAAGACCAATTACAGTTCCCAAGATGAAACCTGGTCTATTAATGACCTGATTGCAAGGTTGGTGGTAGAGGAAGAGAAATTGAAGAAAGATAAAGGGCACATTGCTCTTTATGCTTCTAGTTCTGCTAGCGACAAGGGTAAGAAGTTGAATAATTATACCCACAAAGGCAATTCTGAAGCCGCTGGTCCTTCCAACAACAAAGAAAATTCTGAAGGTGCAGGTCCTTCTAACACTTTGGGTCCTAAGAAAGCATTCACCAAGAAGGATGGTGTTCTTTGCTACTTTTGTAGGGAGAGAGGACACATGAAGAAATGTTGCAATAAGTTTAAGGCTTGGTTATCCAAGAGAACTAAGAATGAGCCTAAAGGTAATAATTCTCTGACGTTTGTTTATGAATCCAATCTATCTGAAACCCCAACTAATTCTTGGTGGCTAGATAGTGGTGCAACTAATCATATTGCGTTTACCATATAGGGTTTCATAAACCGAAGGATGCCAAATCATGATGAATTAAAGCTCACTGTGGGAAACAACATTGAAGTTGACGTCAAGTTCGTGGGAGATGTCATTTTGATTTTAGATTCTGGTTTTAGGATGATGTTGAGAAACACCTATTATGTACCTTCTTTTAGGCGGAATTTAGTTTTCGTGTCTTGTTTGGACATGTATGGATACTTTTTTGAGATAAAGAGTAATACTATTTCCGTGTTTTATGATTCAAATAAGATTGGGTGTTGCAATTTATCTAATGGATTGTATCGATTGAGCTTATCTCCCAATGACATGTACGTTGCTTATTCAGCTGAAAATGTTATTTCCAAAAGGCATCTACCTAAGGAACAGTCTTATGCATTATGACATAAACGTCTTGGTCACATCTCCAAAGAAAGAGTAGAAAGGCTTATAAAGGCTGATATCCTGCCTACTCTTAAAAGTGATCTAGAGACTTGTGTGGACTGTTGTAGAGGTAAGATGACTAAGATAAAGAAGAAATCCGTCGTATGAAGTTCTGACTTATTGGAGGTTATTCACACCGATATTAGTGGATCGTACACAGCTACCTTATGTAGAAATTTTTATTTCTTCAAATTTATTGACGATTTTTCCCAATATGGATACTTATACTTGATTAAAGAAAAGTTTGAGTCTCTTGACAAATTCAAGATTTTTCGGACTGAAGTGGAGAAACAATTGGGAAAAGTTATAAAGATTGTTAGATCTAATCGTGGTGGTGATTATTTTGGTAAGCACGGTGATACTGGACAACTTAAAGGGCCGTTTGCGTAATACTTAGAAGATTCTGGGATAATAAGTCAGTTTACTATGCCCGGAAGTCCTGAACAAAATGGTGTGGCTGAAAGGCAAAATCGCACTCTTATGGACATGATGAGAAGTATGATTAGTAGGACTAATTTACCTGATTTTGTATGGGGTGAAGCTTTGAAAACAACCATTTATATTCTAAATCGTGCTCCTACTAAATCGGTTCCATTGACTCTTTTTGAGTTATGGATTGGACGTAAGCCTAGCTTGAATCACTTTAGAGTTTAGGGATGTCTTGCAGAGGTGAAATTATACAATCCGACATTGAGTAAGTTGGATTCCAAAACTACTCGATATTACTTTGTATCTTATCCAGATCATTCAAAGGGGTATTGGTTTTATAACCCTAATGGAGGTACAAGAATTGTGGAGTCTCAGACTACAAAATTTTTGGAATTTGATGTAGCTGAACATGGGAGTTGCTCACGAACTATTGAAGATGATAGTATGGTAGGGATTACTGGATCACTGTCTCATCATGTGCAGACAATTATGGAGCCTCCTGCGCCACAAATTGAGCCTATTATGGCTTAGGATCCTACTGTTAAGACAGTTCCTGATGAAATTCCACAAGCTCCTTAGATTCAGAATAAGGATGAAGTAGCTCCACTCAGAAGATCAATTAGGGAAAGACGTTCAGCTATACCACCAAATTATCTAGTCTACCTAGGAGAGCATGATTATAATATTGGTTGTGTTGTTGATTTGGTGACTTATACGGACGCCATCTCATGTCCTCAATTAGATTTGTGGCAAGATGCAATGAAAGATGAGATACAATCTATGAAACACAATGGTGTTTGGGAGCTGTTGAATTGCCTGAAGGTTGTAAACCTATTGGCTGCAAATGGGTATACAAGACTAAAAGGGATTCCAAAGGGAAGATTGAAAAATTTAAAGCCAGATTGGTAGCTAAGGGTTTCACTCAAAGAGAATGAATAGATTATGAAGCAACATTTTCTCCATTTTCTTCTAAAGATTCCTTTAGAGTGATATTGGCATTGGTAGCTCATTTTGATATAGAGTTACACCAGATAGATGTTAAGACTGCTTTTCTAAATGGAGACCTTAATGAGGAGGTTTACATGGTGCAGCCTGAAGGTTTTGCAGCAGATGACTCAGGTAAGCTTGTTTGTAGATTGAAAAAGTCTATTTATAACCTCAAACAAGCTTCTAGATAGTGGTATTTGAAGTTTCATAGCATTGTCACTTCATTCGGATTTATTAAGAACAAAATAGATCAGTGTATATACACCAAGGTCAGTGGGAGGAAACATATTTTTCTCATACTTTATGTGGATGATATCTTGCTTGCTAGTAGTGACATTGGTTTATTGCATGAGACAAAGCGGATGTTATCGAAAAATTTTGACATGAAAGACCTTGGTGAGGTGTCTTTTGTTCTTGGCGTTGAGATCCATAAGGGTCGCTCTCGCCGTTTATTGGGTTTGTCTTAAAGGGCATATATTGATCACATTTTAGAAAGATTCAATATGCAGTATTGCAAATCAGGAATTGCTCCTGTTATTAAGGGTGATAAATTAAGTCTTTCACAATGCCCTAATTCAGATTTTGAGAAAGCTCAAATGAAGAATGTACCTTATGCTAGTGCACTTGGAAGTATTATATATGCTCAAGTTTGCACTAGGCCAGACATTGCTTTTGCAACAAGGCTTCTAGGCAGATATCAATCAAATCCAGGACACGATCACTAGGTTGCTGCCAAGAAGGTTTTAAGGTACTTAAAGAGAACAAGAGATTATATATTGATTTACAGACACGTTTCAAACTTGCAGCTAGTAGGTATTCAGATGTAGATTTTGCTGGCTGTCAAGATGATAAGAAGTCAACGGCTGGATATATATTTATGTTGGCAGGAGGTGCAGTATCATGGAAGAGCGAGAAACAAAAGTCCATATCTTTTTCTATCATGCAAGCGGAGTTTGTAGAATGCTTTACAGCTGCTATTCAAGCTATTTGGCTCCGGAACCTCATTAGGGAGTTATCAGTTTATGATTTTGTGGATAGGCCCATACAGCTATATTGTGACAATAACTCTGCAGTGTTGTTTATTAATAATAACAGAAGTCTTAAGGGGTCTAAACACATGGAGGTCAAGTTTTTTACTATAAAGGAATCTGTCGCGACCCAATTTTCCGGGTTTGCCACCTAAAACTAGGTTGATGGACTACTAAGTCTTGAAGCTTAGCTCGGGCTCTCCCAAGCCCATACCAAATCGCGACTTAGGGTTTTAACATGCAAAAGATTATTATCTAGGAGTCGCCACTAATCGGTTTAGGGTAGGTCGATTAGACACCTAAGTAAAATAATGGGAGTATTATTTTACTCCTACGAACCAGAGATTTTGGGTATGGGGACTTGGTTACACTAGACTATCCTAGTGCCCTTTCGGTACCATTTCTTTTTAATTTTAAAAATATTTGGCAATTGATTTAATTTTAATTTAGCTTCCTAACGTGTGAGGTGATCATACATATGCGCATACCACCAATTTAACACATCAAGAAAGCAATAAAATAATGGAAAACATACCTTAAAGCAACGAAAGCATTTGCGTTGTTAGATCAGAATTCATATAGACAATCCTAGATATGATTTCTAATTAACACGCAATTTCAATTTTTTTGCTTTCACTTAATTTAACGAAAATCATGACTTATGCAATGCATGCCATTATACTAACATGAGATGATATGATAACATGCCCAAAATTGTATGACATAAATAAGCATGCAATCTATCCTAAAGCATGAAATAAATTCATTCAAATTCTTTTATATTTTCCATGAAATTAGAAATTAAAGAGATGCAATAATTAAATATGCAATGTAAATTACCTAAATCTAATTACATGTAATGCAATGCAATGACATACAAAATTATTTAAACTAAAATGACATGCCTCATGCAATTTAATATGCGAATTATATGTCACGTGACATTTATTAAATGACTTAATCTAATGACATGAAAGTTCTAATTAAATGAACTAAATAAAAACTAAATGACGTGCATTTGATGTTTTTATTTTTTAAAAATGTAATCTATTCTAGATAATGATATTAACTTATGCAAAGATGAATTTTGAATTTTCTTTCATGAAATTCGAATGCAAAAATGATATAGCTAGATTAAAATTCTATCTAATTTAAAATAAGGATTAGGTCATATTAAATCCTAATTTAAATTAAGACATTATCTTAACCTAACATGCAATCTATTTAATATGCAATGACGTGCGGAGCATGCCCTAATTCTACATGACATATGCATGATATTTTTATTTTTTAACAAAGTTTGAAATTTAAAATTGCCACGTAATTAAACATGCAACTTAAATAAAAAACTAACAACCTAAATGAATGCACCTTTTTTGTTTTTATATTTTTAAATCTAAAATAAAATCTATATTCTATATATGCAAAATAACAAGAAATATTCTAAAATCAATTGAAATCCTAATTCGAATATCTTTTTGATTTTTCTTAGTGATTTTCTAAAACAAGTACTGAATCTAAACAAACAAGATATTCAACAAAATAAAGGATTAAAATAAACGAAAAAATAAACTGTTATCTCACAGGTCAAATTAACGATTACTTTTAACCCTGAATATTACGTCAAGAAATCAAAATAATTAAAAATCTGATCCGAAATCTTACGGATCAAATTAATAATTAAATTAATTCAACAATTAATATACCACAAACAAATCCCCAAAAATTAACATAATTAAAAAAATGACCCGACGTCTTACTGGTCAAATTAAATAATTACCATAATTTTAGGGACAAACTCCTATGGATAATGCCTCTCAATTACCAATATTCCAATTGGTACAATAATAGCAAAGCTTAAAAAAGTAAATAAAATAAATAACAGTTAAAAATAAAAATAAACAAATAGTAAAAAATAACAAATAAACAACCTAAGGAAGAGAGGGGGCAGCGGATTGTCGGTCCGGCGAGGGGGGTCGCCGGCGTTCGAGCTCCGGCACAGGCACTCTGGCGAGGGGCAGCAACGCGCGGCGAAGGGGCTTCGGGTACTCTCGGAGGCAGTAGGCGAGGTGTTCGGCGGGCCAAGCATCGCGAGGAGGCTCGAGTGACTGCTAAGGGCTCCGGTGGCTTCGCAAACAGGGGCGGATCTGGGCGGTGGGGTGTGGGCATGGCGCGGTTGCGGACGGAGGTACTGCAGGGGCTGCGCGATGGTCTCCTGGCTGTCTTCGGGGCTCCTGGGCACGAGAGCAGCAGCAGCGGGCTGAATGTCGGGGCGGATCGCAGGCGTTGCTCGGGCGGAGCTGGGGCTCGGGTCTGGACGCGGGAGGCTTTCCGGTGTCGGATTGCTCAGAGCGGCGTGGGTCGGAGCGGCACATCAGGGGGGTGGATCGCGGAGATCTCTGGCGCGGTGGCGAGGCGCGGCGGCTCCGACGTCGCAGTGGTGCGACGGTGGTCAGCACGGCTCGGGCTGGAGTGGCCGATCTCTTGGATGCAGCAGGCGGTCCTCGGGTCTTCGTGGCAGAGGCAAAGGCTGTGGAGCGGGGCAATCGGACGTCGTAGAGGCGCGGAGTGTTAGGACTAGAATTAGCACCTAGAGGTGGGTGAATAGGTGTTTAAAACAATTTTAATAAATTAAATCAGAATGAGATATTAATAATTTAAAACCAACAATTGTAGTAAATGAAAACAGTTAACGATATAAAGGATTAAGGATAGAGAATCAAGACTCCAGATTTATAGTCGTTCGGCTTAGATCAAGCCTACGTCCACTCTCCCGCACGGACAGCCCTTACTGGGGCCGGATTTCACTAAGAATCAATAAGAGTGATTACAGTCTCATGCTCTTGAGTCCACAGTGTAGAAAACTCTACTACACTTCCTCAAGGTCTCACTACAATATGATCTTTCTTTTGATTACAAATATCGCTCGAAGAATGATATCGCAAAATAGAAAAAGGAGATTCAAACTTTGGAATTCTTCTATCCGCACCCTTCAACAACTAGAGCATCTCTCTTATATACTTCTTTATGCCTTCAATACCGTTGGCACCTTCCAAAGAAGTTCTTCCAATCAACCCGTTGGACAGAATCAATGAGAGAGATCTCGAGCTCTTTAAGGTAAGTGTTGATAGCCCATCAATCATGCTCGCCCATACAATCAGGATTTCGGTTTCCATAAGTAGATACTTCCAAATATAAGTTGCGAAATCTTTAGAGAATCTAAACATATTCCATATGAAAGTAAGATCGTTTAGTGCTGAATCCAAGAGAAAGATATCCACTAGTCGTTAAAATAAAGATCATATAAGATCGAATAAACGTCGTCCCGGAAACTGTCCATGTGAGTAGACTTTGAAATATAAGTCTTGAGTCTTGCTAGCTTCGTACTTTGATCTTCGACTTTGATCTTCGGACTTTGTCAATAGAGTCTGTAAGTCTTCAGACTAGACTGATAAAAATGTTTTGTCAACTTCAAAATACTTTAAGAGAATTCATCCAACACGGAGCGGGGCGAGGAGTGGCGGTGGACGATGGGCTCGCTGCTTCGGCTTCTGGGCGGTGTGGCATGGCGAGTTGGTAGTGGGCGTTCCGGCGTTGGTGAGCAGCGGGGTTGGTGCTCCACGAAGGAGAAGTACAGTGCTTCCCTCTCCCTTTTTACTATTTCACCTGCCCTTTTTACTTTTGCTTTTTGTTGCTCCTTCTCCACGCACGGATGGCTTCCATCTCCTCTCCTGATTTTTGACTTTTTTTTTCTTTTTCCTTCTTTCAAGAAAACCAAAAGAAGCCCCCTTTTCACAAACCCCACGTACACCTTTTATAAGCAAAAATCAAAATGTGATCTTAACAAAATATTTCGAAAATTCCCTATAACCCCGAATCACAAAAAATCTTATCTCCTTAATATTTTCAACAATTTTCTCACCTAAAGACTAAAGATAAGATTTTAACCCGATTCTCTTAAATTTCAAAAACCACCGCAATATCATATCAAATCTCGATTTAGGTAATTTTTGTCATTAAAAGAAAACGGGCTCGGGCCAATTTTGCTCGTTTCATGGGCTTAGCCCAACCTCGCCAAACTAAAGCTCAAAAATATTAATCCAAACCCATTCACCACCGGTCCTAAAAAAAAAACATAAAAACGCAAACGATGTAAATTAAAAATAAACGCACCTAAAATTAATGCTATGCAAATGAATTATAATATTTAAAATTAACCCCTAATGACTAAATGGGCCGCCAAAATTTAGGTGTCAACAGAATCAGTGCAGAAAAAAAAATGGGAGGCTTCCTTGCACGTCCAGGGCACTTGCGTCCAGGGAACGGTCATCGATGGAGAGCCCACCGGTGCTTACACGGATCAATGTAGCAAAATGCACGCTTTCCCTCCTTTTCTCATTTGGCAAGATACTATGTAACCTCGGTCGATCACGACGTTGAGACTTGAATATACGGGCGATTTTCTTTTTCGCTATCATGAGCGTTGGAAGCATTTAGTTTCCAAGCGGAAACTACCCAAGTTGTCGTGTGCAAATAAGGGAAAGTGGTTAAGAGCAACTTATCTGAGCAACTCCCCGCAGATAAAGGTGCACGAACAGATAGTGGTGTCGCCACTTATTACTTGTCCTCACTTCTCACCTATTTTCATGGCTTGTCACAAGAAAGAAGAATAGAAAAAGAAGCAGAGTAGCTGCGCTTGTTCAAAACCAAATTGAGTGCATCATCTCGATACATGAAGGGGATCGAGCGAACGATGGGAGTTACATGTGTCTGGATGTATGAAATTTGTTAGAAAAGAAGCAGATTCCCCTAGGCCCATATCATGTGGTTGTTTGTTGAGAGAAAAGTTATACAAGAAAGTCGGAATTAGTTGATATCGATGCATATGAGGAGGATGACAATTTGATGTATACACAAGTATTGTGTTTCTTGAGAACAGTTGTCGAAAAAGTCTTCATAGATTCAATTTTAAACTTTTTAATTTGACTAATATAATGTCAAATCTTTTTGACAATTTTTTGATATAATTATTCTGATCAATTTTAGCAAAAAATTGTTGATATGAACATTAACCATTCTATGTGGTAGAGATGGTGTTGATATGGATTTGCAATTCTTTTAAATTTTTAGAATTTTTTTTTTCCTTTCATTTTTCTTTTTTTATTTTCTTCATTTTTCCCTCCACAAGTTGCCAAGCCCTCAATGATGGCTAGCAGGAGGTCATCACCCACAGTTGAAGGCGGGGATGCTCTTGTCGGATTTTGGTGAGGGCCATGACGTCCTCACCACCCACAACGAGGATCTCCAGGATAATGCACAATTCCAAATATCAAAGAGTACTCTAGAATACAAGTATGAATGATTCCAAAATTATCTTCAAGAATGTTTGAGAGTTTGTTAATTAACCATAGATATAAGGAGAATCCTAGACATTCGTGGGTTATCCTGTAGCCTCTCCGGTCAGTTGCGCTCCATCATCACGAACATCTCTCCCCGCCACCCCCCCCCGTGCCCCCCCCAACAATGGCAAATGCACCTTCTGATCAGTCTTTTTTTTAGGTATGTTTCCTCTACGTCTTGTGCTGCATCCAGAAGCATTCGCTCCCGGTACTATACGTGTAAGAGACATGTCGATCACCCCATCGCATTCTCTCCAATCTTCTTCCGGTCCCTTACCAAAAACATGGCCTGCAATTTCATACTTTCAATGCGAAAATCCAGAGAGAGAGAGAGAGAGAGTACAGTTCCTCTACTGTTGGAATCTGGTTGATGACTGTGAATCAACTAGATTTGGACACGACATGAATGGGGCCAGAAGAAAAGCTGCTTTCCCCAGACAGAATTAAGAGCTCATAAATTTACAATAAAAAGGCGTACGGACGATGAAATTTCCGTGCCACGGACTCCGAAAAGTCAAAAACTGGTCGGGTCTCGTGATGGTTCGTACGCGGAATCATCCGAGTGCGCCTTCACGCCGGCGTGACGTCGCCAGTGAAAGCAAGGGAAGGGCAAAATGAATTTGTCTTTGTATTTTATAGGACTTTTAAAATGGAAGGGTATTTTTTTTCTTTTTTTTTTATGCGGCAACCATTATTATCTTATTGGCTTTTTGGTTATTAGTTAGATTCTAAAAAGTGGCATCACCCATGGTTACATAAAAATAGGATGCAATCAGTGCACTTGAAAATTATTTTACAAGACAAAATGAATTCACATAATTAAACTTAATGATTGTGATAAATGCTAGATGAAATACAATTTTGATCTCGTTCTAAATATGAGAAAGCTCCGGCTTTTTGTAGTAAACAATCGACACATACTAGGGGTGAATTTGGTTACAGGATAGGATTTGGCACTTGAAAATTGACTCAGTGAAAACCTATAAGTTTCAGGTTCCAAAAAATGAAGAACCTATTTTGATGGGTAAATTCCAGATTTTTAATTGGAGGAATCTAAAATCAAACTCAAGCGGCAGATCCAGATCCTTGAAGAAGGAAGGTTCAATCAGTTCAATTCATACCCAATTCCAGTACGGATAGAGTATCCACCTCCACCACCTCAAACGTCCATCTTTGCCAAACTTATAACTTAGAATTTGGAACAATTTTTAATGTTTTTCTTGATTTATATCTTTGCGTGATCTTGCAATATTTCATGCCGTTCGATGATGAATATACAATTTGAAAGCACTGGTATGAACTTCCATTTTATGATAAGACTTTTACTTTATAAATGGTCATGTTTTTCGTGTGTCTTTATGATGAGCAAATTGTAGCAGCAAATAGTGGTTATTAAATATTTTAATTCACTATAATTGTTCAATTAGTAATATATATGGAATCTGGATAGACCCTGAAATCAATTATGGAATCTGTGACAAGATAGATTCTAGATTTTAGGATATGAAGGGTAGATTTCAAGTTCCAAAAAATGAGGAACTTGTTCCAATGGGTAGATTCTAAATTCTAGATAGAATTTATATGGAACTTGGAACCGTTTACCTTTGATGTATGCATTACTCTTGGACCTTATAAACTAAGCAAGACGTGTTTTGAAGCTTAAGTAGAGATGACAACAACACGTGAATGTTTACACTTGGTAGTGTGAGAACACTAACTTGTATAGTCGACGGATTGACACACATATCGATGTCACGACATGTGATGGAATGAAATTTTAGAACTACTGCAAGACTGAAATAAACAACAATGCAATGCATTAGCATTATATAGCATCAACTGGTGCTATTTTAGAGATATCAATGCTATTGTAAGCCAATTTGCAGTATATGATCAGTTAAGAGATAATAAATATTGAATCGAGTAGATCATGAGTTAGAAAAGTTTCCATACGCTAGGATTAATAGTCTTCTAATTCGAATCCGAATTGAAAAGTTCTCCATTGCCGAATCTTCTTTTCCACTTAGAAATTCGATGGAGTGAAAACATTCCATAAAGAGCTTGCTTGAAATTAAATTCAAGCCCATATGATGCTGTGAATTAAAATGCAGATGATGCTATAACCTACTTTCGAAACACTTAGATTGCATCTAAAAGTTAGGACAAAATTTAAGATGGGATAAAATCTATCATATCCCACATGGGGAAATTGTTTAAAAAGTCCTGAATCTATTGTACTTTTACCAATTCAGTTATAAATCTTTCAATGTTGTCAATTGAGTCACAAATCTTTTTACTTCTTGCTAATTGAGTTCATATAGTCAATTATGGCCAGAATTCGCTAATGTAGACGGCAGCTACACCACATGGCACGTCCGATGTTAATGTAGACATTTTAAAATAATTGTTAATATATTTTATTTAAATTTTTATGTTTTTTTTTTTTTTTTTTTTTTTTTTTTTTTTTTTGGGTTTTGGAGAAGGTTGGCAAGGTGACCTAGCCACCCTCACTAGCTCTAGGTGAGGGCGTCGCAGCCCTCACCGATTTTGGGTGAGGGCTTGCATGCCCTTGCCTTGGCTTGGTGAGGGCTTGGTAGCACTCGCTGGCCCCAAGCCATGGCCATGATCTTGCTTGGGATCGGTAAGGGTCACCAAGCCCTCGTTAGGTCAAATATGGCAAGGGTGTCACGCAAAGGCTCGTGTGCCCTTGCTTTAGCCAACGATGGCGTCGTGACCCTCACCCATAGCAGGCAAGTGGCTCCAAGCCATGGCCGCGATCCTAAACCCCCCTTCCCAAAAAAAAAAAAAAAACTGCAAAGAAAAGGAAAAAAAGAAAAAAAAAACCATAAAAATTTTAAAAATTATTTAAAAATATCCACATATTGAGCCACGTCAGGTAGTTCCACATCAGCGAATTCTCGTTAAAATTGGTAGGATGGACCTAATTGGTAAGAAGTGAAAATATTTATAACTCAATTGACAAAATTGAAAAATTTATGAGTGAATTGGCAAAAATACAATAAGTTTAGGATTTTTTTGGCAATTTTCCCTATCTGTGTTTAGGTCTTACTCAAGATAGGATAAAGTCGGATATAAGAAAGATATAACCCTAGAAAAAAATTATCCAATGAGAAATGTAGGATAAAGATAGATAGGACTTCTAATATCCATAATTGAAAAGTTATTTTTCTTGAATAAAAAATTCTTAGATTAATAAAATTAAAAAGATATTTCAACATAAATAATATTTGAATTCTAATCAAAATTCAAAATAACAAAAAAAAAAAATAGTTTTAAAATTTAAAATTATTTTTATTTATATATTCGAATTTAATTTTATCTTATAATATAAATTTAAAATATAAATATATATTTATATTATGTCTATTACATATTTTAGGTATTTGAGTATTTTAGGTATACTATTACGGGTTATTATTTAATATAATTTTATTAGAAAGTGATGGAAGGGAAAAAGAAATTTAAAAATAATTAAAAAAGAGAGGGGAAAAAAAAAAGAAAATAAAAATGAAGTAGGCAAGAGTGTCATGAAAGATTTTTATCATCTCTATTTGTATAACTTTTAGGTTCATTTCAGGGATATGCCATTTATACTAAATTCTATATATGATATGATATAAATATATTCAAATTTATTATTACGATTCACCAAACAATGAATAACATAAAGAAAAATTCATGGATTTCTATTATATCATATCTAGTTCCAATCAGATTAGAAATCTAGACGACCGAACTTAGCCTAGAATAATAACATCAAACACCACGAACTATTTTCTTATATTAAGTCTTTGTTTGTTTCATGAAAAATAAATGAGTTGAAAAATATTTTTCTAAAAATGATTACTTATAAAAATGAGTGAAAGAATAATACTTTATCATCTAAGAAAAAGTTTAAAAATAAAATGTTGTTGATAGTGAAAATATTTTCTATTGACGAGGATTAAAAAAAAAATAAAAATTCTCAACATAGAGAGGAGATTTGTCAACACTATGGATGAACGAAACCTCTAGACACCCGAGACATGGTTGATGAGGGCATTTTTTTCTTTGGGGCCTCTAAACAGAAAACAATCCAGTACATTTTAGCTGCATAGAGAATCAATGGGAAGCATGCATGGTTGAAAAAAGAAGAAGAGAAAACCATCGAAGTTTTAAATTTATTGTAATTTTGTTAATTCAGTCCCCAATTTTTTTTTTCCTTTTTACCGATTGAGTATTAAACATTTTGCATTTATGCCAATTTAGTACATTCAACAAATTTTAGTTGGAATTCACTAACATAGATGCCAACCATTCTACGTAATGCAGTAGGCACTAATGTTAATAATTTTTAATAATATTTCAATATTTTTTCAATTTTTATATTTTTGTATTTTTTTCTCTTTTTGTTCTCTTTCCTTCTTTCTTTAGCTTGTCGATAGACCTTGGTGACCAGTTGAGGTGAGGGTGAGCTAGGTCGACCTCACTAGCCTCCGACAATGCTCACTTGCCCCTAGCGAGATCACCCTCACCATGGCTAGGTGAGGCCTGACTCGTTGGCCATTAGTGAGGTTCACCATTGCTAGCCCTTGCCTTTGATTGCTCATCGAGGTCCGACAACCGACTAAAGGAAGAAGGGGAAAAAAGAAATAGAAAGAAAAGAAAAGAAAAGAAAAGAAAAGAAAAGAATAAATAAATTCAAAAAAATTATTAAAAATTATCCACATCAGCATTAACTAAATTAAATACTTATGTGATTAATGATCCCATGAATGAGTTTTGTATGGTAATAACAAATCATTTGTTGATTTAGTGATGCATTATTAAAAAATATTGTCTCTCTCAAGGTATGATAGTGCAAAATTGCAATGTAAGAGATGTTGACTTAATATCTTAATGAATTTCATATCCATTATTGGTAGTGTATTAAATTGTAGTATATGTTGACACCCGCATGATCACCCTTTATATATTGGTGGCAGAAGACAAAACCAACAAAGATTGCATAGAAAAAGGTTCTCAAAATAAAAAGAGAGGTATCGAACGTAATATTAATCCAGCATAACTAATTTTCGTATTTAGAATCTCCGATTTGTAGAACATAGAATTTGGTGCTTTATTTGGGTGTTTAATCGACCCATAATTGATTAATGGTGACTTCGAAAGGTAAGTTTAATTATGAGATTGGATAGAGATCCCAAGTTACGATTGCTATGGATTTGGGATAGCCCATTCTAGGCAAGAACACCATCTCTTTAATGAACAACCATTGTGTTTGTCTACTAATCCATTAGCTTTCCCTTGGTAGTTTACCTCGAGGAAGGTTGTGACAATATGGACTTGATGCAATCACTATATAAGTCTGAAGTAAGACCACTCCCATAAGAATTTTGGCAAAATCCTTGAAGCACATATGATTAAACTAGGCACATGCATGGCTTACTAGTGCCAAACTGCGTTGAATGACAAAAAATTATGGGGGTGTAATGTGATTGGTGAAAATTATAATTCACTAAAAAATTCTTAATTCATAAAGGTGTCAAACTTCACAAATAATTCTGTGAATTATATTTTATTCTTTCTGGATCCAGTTCATAGAAAGACATTAGTTTTGATGCATTACATTCAATTGAGTTTAATCCATCATAATTATTTTCTTTTCTTTAAAAAACTTATGAAATATGCGGCGGGTTATTAAATATTTCCACAATCATGAAATTTTGAAATCCATTGTTTTTGTTACACTCCGATCCTCAAATGTGTGCCCATCCCTTATCTAGTCGATTAATAGTGACATCCTAGGAAGCATCACCAACCCTTTCATTTAAAATACGCATGCATAAGCTCATATAAAATTCCCAGACAATAAAACAATGTGATAGGAAAGTAGGGCCGCAAATTTCGACACCAACACAATCCTTTTTCTAAACAAACAAGTACATATACACCGTCAGGTTGTTTACACAACTATCGGCTTAACAAAAAGGAATTGTCCTATGACCCCCTGGTTAGATATGTTCGTCGATTCTTCGATCTCCACCTTTCCAAACTTCGGGGCTTCTGGTCCTCTACCAACACCATCTAAGGGCCTGAAAATGGTTATTCAATAACCAGTGAAACAATGTCTCAGCAAGTTCAACCCCCTAAGATTCGATTAATAAACCAATACGCCATAAGGGTTGCTTAAGCACAACATAGGTAAGAGGGCTTACCTTGGCCTCAGATCCCACTTGCACATCAGCATAGTTGGAATAGGCACCCAAATCAATCAAGTCATTACAACAGATCAAATCATTGATCAATCGACCTAGTCGATTACATGTCACCACAACTCTTTCTTAGTCGGCTCATCTCATACTATATATTAAGTTCGCGGTATTAGGACTGCTCATTGCTAAGCCGATAATTAGATAGTATAGCTCCCTTATGAGATGCTCGGGTATACCGCTCTCTGCTAAGCTACCATATTGTCCTTAGGCTGATATAGTATACCGACAGTGCTCAATCTAAGTTGATAAGGTATACTGCTCTCTGCTAAGTTACCATAATAGAGCCCGTAGGATGATATAGTATATCGACATATTCAATATAAACTAATAAGGTATACTGCTCTCTGCTAAGCTGCCATATTAGAGCCCGTAGAATGATATAGTATACCGACATATTCAATATAAATTGATAAGGTATACTGCTCTTTGCTAAGTTGCCATATCAGAGCCCGTAGGATAATATAATATACCGACATATTCAATATAAACTGATAAGGTATACTACTCTCTGCTAAGCTGCCATATCAGAGCCCGTATGATAATATAGTATACCGACATAATCCATCAAAACTAACAAGGTATACTGTTCTCTACTAAGCTGACATATCGCTTGTAGGCTGATATAATATACCGATATACTGCTCTCTACTAAGCTAACATATCGCCCGTATGTCGATATAGTATACCATCCCAATCATACAATCAATTCCATCTTTTTATCATTCTCGATAAAATAGCCGTGTGTGGGTACACGGTCGCCCTTAGCCAAAATATAATAATTTCACCTTTTTAAACATCTCACTAGTTTCAATAGCCCATTACATATGTTTGGCGTTGTAAATCGACACCTAGTAATTACCAAAATTAGTTAATTTAGGAAATAAATCATAAAATCACCAATAAATCAATTCAGCACAATCTAGCACTCAATAAAATTAAACAGACTGCACCATGATAATCAGCATAAAATTCCAATCGTCGACCATCCCAATCTAATTTTTGGAAAATAAATAAATAAATAAATAAATAATTAATTAAATAATTACAAAAATTAATAAATAAATGCAATAAATCCAACTTAGGCCCGTAATGCCTAATTGGACTCCGAAACTGACCCAGAAAAATTCCGAGACTCGTTCAATAATTACGCGAGCCTATCTACTCGCTAATTACACTAACCATTTGCCTAACATGTATAGGTAAATCCCTAATTTAATTATTCTAATATAATCATCCACCTAATTGCACTTAATTAAATATAATCAACCACTAAGCATCATTAGTAAAATAAGTAGGGATTAGTGAGTTAAACTCACTTGATAAGCGAGCCGAGCGGTTCCAAACGTCAGGAACGTTGCGGGGGTCACTTTTCTCCAAAGTGGGCCTAGGTTTCAGGGTCGGGATCGACCTCAAAACGGGCCTTGAAGTTGCTGCGATACCCACAAATTCCCTCTCTGTTTTGAGCTGTAAAACAGGGAAAACAAAGCTAGTTTGGCGAGGTATTGGTGATGGTGGACTGGTGGACGGCTTGGCGAGGTAATCGGCGGCCGAATGGGGGTTTACGGCAGCCAAATGACCTTCGGCTTGGCTCGACTAGCAGCTGAGATGTCGGAATAGGTTGCTGGAATGGCGTGAGGATGACAAGCTTGGGCGGATGTGTGCGGGACAGCTCGAAGCGGAGGACGGCGGCGTGTAGCGGCAATGGCATGGACGGCTCTCGATGACTTGTTGGCTGTCTCGGCTGGTTGCTGGTGTGTCGAGCAAGGCAAGGAGGAGAAGGAGAAGTGGGGTGGACGGCAAGGAGAAAAAGAGAGAGGAGTGATGGGCAAGTTTTGCTTGGTGGGGTCTCCTTGGCCAATTTTTCCACAACTTGTTCCTCAAGACTCCTCATTGGCCAAGCATCTTCCTTGGATGCCGTTCCTCCACCCATGCACTCCTCACAACCCTTGAAATGGTCCAATTTGGCTAGGCATGGGGAAGCTATGATTTCAACAATCTTGGCTTCAATTGGACACTTAATCTTGATCGATTCAATCTCAATTGGCCTTAATAAATTCCATTATTGAGTCAATACTCAAATTGATATTTTTCCTCACCAATGGATCCATCTTGCATCCCAATTTTGCGACAAAAAATAATCCCCGGCATTTTCTGAACAAAAACGACCTTATGACGACTTTTTTCCAAAAAATTTCGGGTTGCAGAAAAATCTTCTGAGATTGAGTCGATGCTCCTAGAATTTATTATGACATGACAGAATCTTCAATTTCTGAAATTTGACTTGAATTTGCGGTTAATTTCCATTCGGTGTGTTGTTAGCGTGACCTAAGCTACCGAGTAACTTTCAGAAATTTTCAGTGCAAATGACCCATGGTCGATTTTTTTTTTAGTCATAATGAACCCACTTGACTCATTGGCGACTCTCAGTTGTCGTGAAAATCTCGAGGATTCAAATACGGACATAGGGTACCAAAACGATAGAGAAATCAATCTAGTACCGGTTGACGAGAATTTTTCCAATTTAGTGGTGTCACTCACGATTAGCCACACATCTCAGTCGAATCGACCTATCTCTGATCTCAAATCGATTTTATACTATACCGTAATGACCTCTAAAGATGGACATGGTCGAGAAGTCGATTTCTGGTCGAATTCTCAAGTCTATTGCATTAAAATTCTTTAATGGTTTCCCTGGATAGTTTAATCATCTCGAGAATGATTAGTTCTAAGAACAGCCCTATAGGCGCGTTAATAAAATGCCTGATTTATTCAATAGAAAACATGATTGAAAACCTGGGATGTCACAGTTTTGACATCGTTTAATTGGGAAAATTCCAAATAAGGGCATGGAGTACTCTCATTTTCTCAAATAAGGGCTCGAAATAAATTTTGTTTCAAATAATAACTTGAAGTGGTCAAATCGTCTCAAATAAGAGCCTGAAGTGGAACTTATTTCAAATGAGGGCTTGAAGTGGCTATATCAATTTCAAAAAAGCACTTAACCTCTCTCAGATTGAAGGGCATTTTCATCTTTTAATTTATGTTTCTTTCCTTTTCCTTTTTTTTTTTTTCTTCTTTTCCCCCTTCCCTCCGTTGGCCATGGTAGAGGTCACTAGACTCAGGTGAGGGCCACCCTCATCGACATTGGGCAAAGGTCGCCCTTGTCGGTGTCTTGTGAGGGTCGTAAACGAGGTTGACCTCACTCGACATCGGAGAGGGCGAGGGTTGCCCTCACCAAATCTGGCTTGGGCGCCCCTTACCCCACCCGGCCCAGTCGAGGCAACCCTCGCCAGACGTCGACCAGGGTAGCCTTTGCCAAATTTGGCGACCCTCATCTGAGGTGGGCGACCTTTGTGTGCTATCAATAGCGATGGCTAGGGGAAGGAAGAGGAAAAAAGAAAAAAGAAAAGAAAAGGAAAAAAAAAAGAAAAAAAAAGGAAAAGATTTTTATATAAAATATGGTTACAATTTTTTTTTTTATATAACAAAATACCCTTTCTCCAATGACCGAATGGTCCCGGGCTGGCCAAAGATTCTTATTTGAGACGATTTGGCTATTTCAGGTTCTTATTCGAAACAAAATCCACTTCAGGCCCTTATTTAAGAAAATGAGGGTACTTTAGGTTCTTATTTGGAAATTTTCCCTCTTTACTTTGATGACTATAAATTTTTTTATGACAATTTTGACAGCCATCAATTTGATGAAAAATGGCTTGATTTTTTAACTTAGTGAATGATGGATGATGCAAGAATTGGTGAAGGATAAATGGCTTGATTTTTAAATATCACATCCGATAGGATTTAATTTGTTTCTTAACAACCCTCTCTTCTTTGCCTATAAGTAAAATCTCCAAACCACAATCCAAATAAAACACACGTCAAAAAGAAAATTCTCTCTTCTCCTTTCTTTTCCTTTTTTCTTTGTTGGATCTACATATAATTTTATTTTATTTATTATTCTATGTAGAATAGTGTGGAAGGTCTATTATATCCTAAGAGATAGTCGATAGAGCCTATTGCATCGAGTTTCATATTTTAAGGGGTGAAATTATCCTTAAGGATAATTCTTGCACGCCTTAGACAATTGATCTTATTTTCATTTACTTTAAAATTTGCCAAAAAAAGTCTGACCTAGAGAGAGAAAGAGGATTTAAAGTTTGGATGTATTCGAGGGGCAGTTTGGTCGTTTTAGCTAGTGGATTTTGTCTTCGCATGCAAATCGAAGAGTTTTAAAATTGAGAATGTAAATAGATGTGGAAGATGTATTTGAGGGGTAGTTTGGTCTTTTTAGGTTGTGGATTTTGTCTCCACATGCAAATTGAAGAGTTTTAAAATTGATAATGTAAATAGATGGGGAAAGTAAAATCAACGATGGTTCTTGATTTTTTTTTTTTCCTAAAAGAAAAGTGCTCAACCTTTTGTCTAATTCCCAAAAGAAATATCATTATACTTTTCAAAAAACAGGTTTCTGTCGATATCAAAACGATAAGCTCTCCCAAAGTCGCACGTTCGAATAGGCCAAGCACTTTAGAGCCATTCACACATGGTCACTCGCCAAATTAGGACGTATCGACGAGCTGATTTGATCGTGAAATAAAGATGTGAATGCTTTACCTAATAAATTTGACTCTTCTCCAATCTCCTCCGGCGAAGTGGGTGGTTTGAGCACCCCATCAGTTCGTACTTTTTTCGTACACAACAAAATTACTCATGATGAATCATGCTTGAATAAAATATGGAACTATGTGGAGAATTTGCATTCCACTTGCCCCGTTTACACTTGACGGCTGGAATAACCCTGAAATTTTCAATGAGATGAAGTTTCGAAGATCGTGCGAAGTGGAGAGTACACTTCGATGAAAAATGGGTTTTTCTTTTCTTTTATGATTATATCAGATTCACTGCAAGAAGCTTTTGCAATAATCTAGGAGGAACTTTAGTGGGTTACGTATCATTTTCATAGATTAACAGTGCTTAGTTGGAAGTCGGCAAGGAACTTGCAAAACTACTAATCTTGGTGGACCAACATGACTAGATAAGTTCAAAATATGAGTGTAAAAAGTGCATTTAAATCTTAATTTGAGTAAGAAGGAAATTAATGTCCAGATCGAGCTTCATTGACTCACATTTTGAGATTGCTTCAAACTGAATTAATTGAATCGACACAATCTGCCGTCCATCAAGGGCACATAGTTTTGGGAGAAAAAGAAGGTCGATTGTATATGTGCACGGGGTGTGTAGTAAGTCAAAGAGAGCGAGAGCATGTGGTGATGATCTCGGTTGTGGCGGAGGGTTGGTGAAGGAGAAGTATGGAAATGGTAATAGGCTAACAGAAGCGGCGACGCCATGGTCTAGAGGAAGAAAAAGGAGAGAAAAAAAAAGAGAAAATATAATAATAAAAAAATTCATCTCCATTTAAAAATTTGATTTGCCTAGAACATGTCACTTAGTACTTGTCCTATTGCAAGAAGTTTAAGAGAGAACCATTTTTGGGAGAGATTATCTCATCGCTTAGACATCTTTTTTCGGATGGTCTTATATAGGATTTTTTTTTTCTTTTACACAATTCACACATGTATCTCAGCATCACTCTATTTACAGGAGCAATCAGATTTCTCTAGAAATGGAATGATATTTTAGCGGGCAATTTGTCTGCCAATAATAATTGAATAGATGATATTTACCATTGTGTTTATGCAAAGAGAGCACACCACTAAAGACGTTCCATGCGCAACAAAGGAGCAGCAGACATGATCACGTAAGAACAATAGCGAGTGGCCCATCTGGAGATAGCGTTAGCCCACTAAAGATTTGCAAGTGCTGTCACTGACTCGTTATCGGCCTCACTATTTTAACTTCACTAATTAATGATTATAATTCATCAGTATTCTTCATCTTAAAGATGATGGTTCAGCAACTTGGTGACTTCTGTCCCTTTACTTGCTTCCAGGCACTTTCCAGGTTAGATATCATAAATGATTAAAGCATAAGGAACATAATCTTTACCTTTTGACTCATGAAATTTCTTTTTTGATATATCATGATCGTAATGAGATAAATTAAGGTGAAATCTTTCTTTCTTTCCCACGTGGATCGACAGAGGTCAATAGTCAATTCACTTTCGCCAGAAGATGAATTAATTTAGATCTGCAGGAAGAGTTAGAAAACCTAGATTGATAAGTAATGCTAGAGATATTTGAGATAATTCGTCGCAATTGGTTCACTAAGCCGCAGCTACTCATTAAAATTTGAAAACAAAGATTCATTGCACGAGTTCGCTGTTTAACCTACTAACGAGATGATGCACATCACTTAGATAATTTAAACACTATTAAAAGTTTTGGATATTTAGATAAATAGTGTAATTACGTCTGCTTCACAAGCTGCATTTCCTTTTCCTATAATTAACTATTAAGCTTTTCATACTGGGGAAAAATTCTAGACCTATCCCGTTTCTTCATATTAGACCGACTCAATTTTCCGAATTGTTCGTGGCAAGGGAGCATCACCCCAGAAGCATTCTGGGCATATTTTTGTAATTACAAAAGTATGATGGACATGCGTGAACTGTTGTAAGCTAGGCGCCACATTGGACACTAGATCATATAGGTTTTCTAGTCCAGTCAAATCGGCGACTCTAATGCCTATCTCCTTTTATCTTTTGTGAAATGGATAACATCAAGTTTTGCATTTTCTTGTGGTCATCATGACATTAGAAGGGCAAGATCAGAGCCTTTAGTGGTCAAGACAAGTGGAAGAGGACAAAAGTTAAAGGAATGGTAAATCCCAGCCCAAAGAAAGCACAAGTAGAAGAAACTAAAAAGAATAAACCTTCAACTAATATGCATAGCAACTAATAAGTTACTAGGCAATCGGTTCTAGGATTGATAGATTCCGATCTGTCAAGGTTGGTTCCTTTTCGAACCCGACTTGCTAGTTCCAAGGTTGACCTTTTGAACTAGACCTACATTTTCAGAGAACCACTTTAAATAATATAACTATTGGTTTAGGAATATAGACCATGTGAATAAGGCATAATGGTTAAGGCATTGATGAATTTTAGGCTTCACACGTACGAAACCCATCTCCATCATATTTATACTTTTCTTAAAAAAATAATAAAAAAAAGCTGCTAAAAAACGGTTCAAAGCTAGTTCCCCAATTTAAGCTAGTTTTATTATTAATAGTATCTGATGAATTACATTACAATGGACTAGGTTGGAAAGTGACTAATGAGATCGTTGAGGCATATTCACATTGTCAATAACAAAACCGCAAGTGTAAAATTCGCTTAATTTGGTAGATTCTTACAGGAATGAGGTATAATTTGGTAAGGTTGCAATTCATATTGCTATACCTTTCGCTACATAACCTCAAGGATTTATGCAATGAAGATTGTACAAGAACCTCAAAGAAAAAGAAGCAATTGACAAATCTAGTGGACTCATGATTCCACATTTCGATATCGAATACCGCAAAAAATCTGTGCACATACGTACTCTCCGATGTTGCTCTCTCCTCGATCCTCCGTACTAGCGCCAAGCCACATAATCACGCACATACTGAGACGTCCCACATGATGCGACATCGTGTACCACTCATGCAACCCTTAGCACACACAAGTCAATTACAACTTAGACTTGGCTCATTTTGCAGAACACCTTAGTGTAGTTGCGTCAGTCGGGTAATGGTTCCTGTTTGTGAGACCAAAATCATAGCTCAATGGACCGAAATGCGTGCGGGGTCTATCTTGAAAACCCTACTTGCAGAAGTTCGGCAAACGTGAAATCCAACTCTCGAACCAAAAGCTCGATGGTGATTCGATGCCATTCGAGCAATTAAAACATTTCGTGCGCGGGCGAGCGATGGATGCGAGTGCTGTGACAAGACCATCGTCCACATAACTGTACTGAGGAAGGTACAATTCGTGTCACGCGATCGTGTTCCACTACGTTTCTGTCACTAAAAGCTTTCGCGAATAATCAGATGAATATATGGGGCACGAAAAATTTGCTCCCATGTTTCACGTTATTGGGCTATTTTTTTGTGGAGAGAAGTGCAATATAGGGATGCGTCCACTACGGAGTTTCGAGATATAAAGTTATATTTTTATCTGTCTTGATTTTTTCCTTTTAATTAATCGGTGGGAGCTCCAGCTTTGTGCATATATAAATGGACGATCACCAACTCAGATTCTCATCACCATCAACCAAGTGAGCATCAGAGGACAAAAGTAAAGAAAGTTAGGAGAGGGTATTGCTCCGCGATGAGTTCTTCCGTGGTGATCCCGATTCAAGATGGAGAAGAAGGGGCTGCTCCGAAGACGGTGGAAAAGGAGAGCCTTGAGAAAAATCTCTCGGCCGTCGCGTGTTTACTGAGAGGAATGAAGCGCGAGCATGATGTGAGAAGAGTGGTACATAGTATCAAGGTCGGGGTCGCGCTTGTTTTGGTCTCACTTCTCTACCTCCTTGATCCGCTCTACAATCAAGTCGGGGAAAATGCCATGTGGGCTATCATGACCGTCGTCGTCATCTTCGAGTTCTATGCAGGTTGGTACCAATTAGTTTGCTATAAATTAATGAACTCCTGTGCTCATGATGCTGTTTGATGCAAGTTCTAATGAGATTGATTGTACAATATATCAGGGGCGACATTGAGCAAAGGATTGAATCGCGGTATAGGGACTATATTGGGTGGCGGGTTGGGGTGCATAGCGGCGGTGTTGGCTCAAGAGATTGGCGGGGTCGGGAATCCCATTGTCATTGGCACGGCGGTATTCATCTTTGGTAAGTCATCTTTGGTAAGACATTCAGAATACTGAAATAAACGCGACTATGCATTCTGATCATGGTTCAATAAAATGCTAATCTCAGGTGCTGCGGCTACATATGCTCGGTCGGTTCCTAGAATAAAGAAGAAGTATGACTACGGTGCCATGATCTTCATCCTCACCTTCAGTCTGGTGGTTGTGTCCGGCTTACGAGCTGGAGAGGTCATGAGAATCGCCCGCGAACGCCTCTCAACGATCGTGATGGGGTTCTCGATCTGCATTTTCACGAGCTTGCTCGTCTTCCCTAATTGGGCTAGTGACGAACTTCACATATCTATTGCCTCCAAATTTGAACACCTTGCTTTTTCGATTGAAGGTAATCAAATCGTGACTCCATTAGCAATACGAGTTTGAAATATCTCATGACATGAGGCTTGTAATGTCACATATGATTGACTTTTATCTGTCGACTTTAATGGCAGGACTACTGGATAAGTACTTTGAGGTGGTGGCCGATAAGGAAAGCAAGGCCGACGGAAGCTTCAAAGTCTGCAAATCGGTTCTACATTCGAAAGCAAAGGATGAGTCCCTGGTAAGTATTCTTTCCCCTCTTTAATTTCCCAATCTGCTGTGGCTGGGTCGATTCATCTCAAGCTTACTCTAGCATGCTCTTTCGAACTTGAGGATTTACTGAATTGGTGATGCTATTGCAGGCGAATTTTGCGAAATGGGAACCGTGGCATGGGAAGTTTGGACTATCTTATCCATGGGACAAGTATCTACAGATTGGAGGGCTTCTTAGGGAATTAGCAGCCATCATTGTTTCACTTGAAGTTTGTATTCAGTCTTCTAGACAGGTACTTCACCTGACCCTCAACTATCTTCTTCTTCTTCTTCCTACAATTCTCCCCCTAATTTCAACCGGAAAAAAGGAAGAGAGATGAGGAGCGTCAAGATTTGAATTCATCACGTGGCTCTAATACCATTTTAGTCTACTAGCAGTTTTTTCAAAAAGTTTAAACCGTTAGAATATATATATGAATGAGAGGATACTAATATTTTTCCATTAGAAAGCAATTAAAACATGGTATATAAACTTGCAGTAATTTAACTGAAAATGCAGTGATCCATATTTCTCAATGCTATAAATTTGGTGTGGAGTCAATTTCATCATCTGCTGACATTGAGACGCGCAAAGTGGACTCATTGTCATTCGGTTTCAAATTCCAATACACAGAAGTCCTTCCTTTGATTTCGAAAGTTTCTCGTCTTACTGAACCAATTATTCATGTTATCAGCCGACCGCCGATCTAAGACAGTCAATCAAGGAACCCTGTGAATCAGTCGCGTCATCCATAACGTGGACTCTCCGGGAGCTTGGAGAGAGCGTCATGAAGATGAGAAGATGCCAATCACAAGAACTGCTCTTGCCAAAGCTCAAGTCAACAAGGCTTGAACTGAGGCACTTCATGTCTCCCTCCAAGCTCGAGCATGCGTGCGACTCTGGCGAGGATCTCGCTGTCTCGACCTTCGTGTTTTTACTCACAGAGATGGTGGAGAAGCTGGAGGGGCTGGCGAAGGAGGTGGAAGAGCTCGAAAAGCTCGCTGAATTCAAGACTAATGATCTGTAGTCGGAAATATTTTATAAGGATCGACTACCCAATTAATTATATCGACTCAAATGACCATTTTGCCGATTGTTCGCGCCGTGTTTCTCTATGTGTATGCATACATACAAGGAAGATGGTTAAAAGAAGAAAAAACCGGTGTATGGTGCTACGATATGAACATGAAAATGGTCGCGAACGTGGAACCTCTTTGTAGTTTTCGTGAGTGCGCGAAGACGTCTGATTAGAAATTCTAACCTTGTAACCTCACCAATGATGAAGTGATACTATTTGTTAATATATATACTCTTGGACTGCAGCCAAACAATTTATAGTTTTCGCTACGAACTTGAGCCTATTCGAAAATCGTTTTTAGTGCTGAAAATGAAAAATTCAGCAATAACCTCACCTACCCTCGAGTTAGCATATTTAGTTGGAGTTTCGGTAAAAAAAATCAGGTGAAGAATTGGAGGGCATCCGTTAAAATCCCCATTAACTACGTGAAAACTGCTTAAAGTCATAATTACTTGCATATGTAAAATGTCTAAACTTAATTAGTTCATGTGACCTTGAGGGTTTTCATAAGCCTTTGGATGAATGGGTTTCTAAGCTTGTATCTCTAGATTAACAAAGAAAAGTTCCGTGGTTAATGAATTTAAGTTTCGTTGACAACCTATTTATCATATTCGCTTAAAAGATTAAAATAAGAGAGAAATGCATTTTTTTTTGTCAGTAAATGCATTTAATGTGTTAAGTAAGTAAGAAAATGGTCACTTAATTCGTTCACTTAAAAGAACTAGTTATATTGCCAAAACCTATCAAAAGGTATCACAGTTCCATGTTCGGTAGTAAATGAATAACATCCAATGATAAATTTTCAATTACAAAAAAGAAATTAATTTTATTCACGCACTTCAGATTGTCAATATTTAAAATTCAGTCCGTAATTTTTTAGCTTTTATGTTTCAATTGGATTTTCTTAAATAGCGTTCAAGATCACTAGTTAATAAACTAATTAAGGAAATTTTGACAGTTGTCAATGTACTAATCACTATTACGTGATATAAAATCAATGCTTTTAAAAGTGAATTATTCCAAATTGAATATTTAGCAAGTTCCTTGAGAGCACTCCATAATCCTTTTTAAAATTTATCAAAGAAGTCGTTAATTTGGCTTCTTATAAAGTTTCCTTAAGGTATTGACATAAAAAAAAAAAAAAAATGCAAAATTTTGGGATGCTTGCTAATTCATTTGCCTAGCTCATTTTTGCAAGTTTTTAGGTCATTGCACTTAGGTAGTCTAAGGCGACAAAACTTTAATTTTGTAGCCTTTCGAAGGATTTGCCAAAGTGGATGACAAATATTGGATTTTATTCGACATTTGAATGTGCTATATGATAAGGAGAAAGAGATGGATTACTATAGATGCATATATGGCGCACTTGTAAGGTGATGGGCACTATTTACCAATCTTATAGTCAAAAGGAGAAAACAACAGCAAAGTAGGTATCTCCAAGAATTCAGCTTAGGAAAGGAACACGTTAAGCAAATTGAACTATGACTTTTGAATCGTCACTTTCGAGCCTCGATAGTTCTGGACTGAACATCATCGAACCATCTCAAAACCCATCATGACGTCCATTTAGAAGCAGGAAATAATTCTACCACGTATGACCATTCGAAGCATGTCGCGGCAGCCAGCTAGTCCCGTTGAATCATCAGTTCTAGAGAAAACAGCACGAACTGAACTGCCCATTGGAATAACGTGATCTCTTATATTCACTAGTTCATGCTAGAAGGAAAACTCAAATAAAGAAATAAATAAACGATTGAGTGATTCACTTGGTATTTTAGGGAGATGTGTAAGCCTTTGTCTTTCATTCACGGTTGATTAACTGCTATTCTAACAGCAACCTTAGGATAAATTAATTTCTCAATAATTCACCGTCGGTGTAAACGTTTATGTTTTCACATATTCGCTATCGATAGGGACGTCAAAAATTATCTGGCTCACCTGGTCTGAACCAAGACCCAAAAATTTCAGGTATTTTCGATTCGGGTGATTAGCAAAGAATTTTGCCCTCGCGCAGCCCTCTCCTTCCATCCACTTTGCCCTCGACAGCCCGACATCACCGAGTTGGTCGGTCTCCATCTCGCGGCGCAGCAGCAGCCAGTTCGTCATCTCGAGCAGACAAAAGCCGGTGCCGCAGAGGACCTGCATGCGACACATCCCGGCTCGTCGTGGTGCTTGCTTGCATAAGAGTTGTGGATCCTCGAGCGTGGCTGTCGGTGCCCTTGAGCAATGTCAAGACCGAGTAAAATGAAGATAGAAAATGAATTGTTTATATGGGTTGGAGCTAGTGAACTAAACGGGTTGAATATGGGTCTTGCGTGAACCCACATAGAGCCATATAAAGTTAGGCTCAAATAGTCAAATGTCAAACCCATTTCCACCCGTTTGCAAAATGTTGAGTCACCCACTAGCAACTTGGCCCACTGAAAGTGAGTTGAAATATGGGTTTCTGTCTCATATTGACACCACTAAATGGATGGAAAGCATGGGATACTGCCCTCGAGTGCCCTCCATTTTAATGGCATTATCAAAATATATTAGAAAATAATTCAAAGATTCTCAAGTTGCGAGGGTCCCACCGTTGGCTTTTCGTCCTCATCAGAATTTTCAATGTCAATAAATACTTCACAAATAGCAATAAATAAATACCATGAGTATCGTATAATTTAAATTAACATTCAATTTTTCCTGTGCCCGCTTCCTCAATACAGCGTGTCGAAAAAGACAGAGGCTCATAAATACAAAGTGAAAATTTCCCAAACTTTTCCTCGTCTGTTTTCATGTAGCCTTGATAATTACTTTCCCACACTTTTTCATCCATCTCTCTATCTCTCTCTCGCTGTTTCGAGAGAACATGAACGGCTGCGGCTGCTGTAGAGTTTCTCGATCCTGGATGTCATGAGGAAGATGATCCAGAAATCTTGCCTAGTCCAATTGAGTTAAATATGTAGTCGGATTAAACATGAAACTTAAAAGCAGTTGTTTTATTTTGTTTACCTTTCTTAGATAGTTGTTTCCATGTAAACAACACTAAATCGATTACAACAGAAAATATAAACAAACTACAGTACACGTTACATTACGCATTAAAGTAATTCAAGAAGTTAGAAAGTCCAACGTGTCAAGTTTAATGATAAGGAGATCACTTTCTGAAGTTGGAATTGTATTTAGCAACATTTTTTTTTTTTTTTAAATTTGATATAAATTCTTATTGTTCTCGCCGGATGGCCACTTGTTCCGGGTGGAGTACACCGTCGAAGCCATTCACAAGGGCATTCCACGGCTCCAACATAGCCGTTCTCTTTGGCTCAAGAAGAAATCCACCACTAAGCTCCAGGACTCCGATTTTGTATAAGTTTGAGTAATATTCACCTTCACCTTGGCTTTGATAACACGAATTTGCGCCGCTTCTGCTTATTCTCCTCTCCATTACAAGATTCAGCCCTTAATTTTGCCCCGAAATGGTAGGTTTGAATTGGGGTTTTAAGGAGAAGTGAATTTGGGGCAAATCGGCAATTAGGGTTTGAAGAAGAGGGGAAATTTGGGGCTTTTCCGTACATAGCAATGCCATTTAAGGGCTTTTTCTTTGAATTTTGCCATGTTGGATATCTAACAAGCCATGTCAACTAGATGAAATGTTAAAATATTGTTATGTTGAATTTTTTGCATTTCAAATTGAAATTGACACTCAAGTAGTCTTTTTTTAAAAGTGAAATTTAGGTGATCCAATAAAAAGTTTTGGTGCTAAAATGAGCACCGTATCAAAATTATGACACTTATAGTATTCTTTCTTTCCTTTTCTATCAACTCTCTCTCCACACTTCAGAAGAACTTGAGCGGCAACGGCTCTAGAGTTTCAATGGAGCTGACCTGAGGAAAACGTCCAGAAATCTCGCGTAGTCCAAACGGATTAAATATGTTGTTGGATTAAACATGAAACGAAGAAGCAATTCTTTTATTAGGTCTACATTTTTTAGATAAATATTTAAAGGTAAACAACACTAAATCGATTACAAAAAATGAAATAATAAACAACACTACATCACATGTTACATTACACATTAATGTAATTGAGGAGGTCACAAAGTCCGACACGTCTAATTTAATGAAAAGAAGATTATCCGGTGAAGTCGGAATTATACTTGACAACTTTTTGTTTTTTTAATGTGATATAAATTTTTGTCAAAATAACATGTTTAAATGAAAAGCTCAAAATAGGTTAAATCGATGGGTTAGAGGTTTTTAAAATGAGTTAGATATGGATGTATTTTAGTAACGTGGGCCCAAACTGGTATATTTGGGTTAAGATTGAGTCACGTACGAATGGCTAAATTTATATATATATATATATATATATATATATATATATATATATATAAAGGGTGATTATAGGTTAATTAGGTTAATTTTTAAGACCATTTTTCACTCGACCCAACCCACCCATGACGGGCCTCCTATCAGTGCATGTGATTCCTAAATTTTTCGAATTCATGAATGATCTTTTAGTTGAAAATTTAGAAGTCAATGGCAACCATTTGAAGATGGTTCTTATTTGTAAATTACTTCCCAAGACCTTCAATCTGTCTGAATGTTATACACTTAATTTATAATAGTCTTTAGGGAATCCAAATTGCATTATGTGGAGCAAAGAAATGATGATGATGGCAGCTTGGAACTACAAGAACAACAAGCACAATTGATCAATTTGTTACATCTTATTTAAGTTGCACAATTACCACGTCCAGCTTTCATTACGAAAAAGCACTCGTTTATTTAAAAGGGGAGACGCGGTCATTTACACATGTGAAGGATGAAGATTGGTGGAAGAGGGGCGCCAATTTCCTTATAAGGGATTAAACGTATCTACTCACCAAATGGATAATTTTGGGATTCTGTAATCTTAAAATTGAAATTGAAGCACCACCGCTCTCAGCGGTGCAGTTGGCTCAGGCTCTCTCTCCCTTACGAAGGGGAGAAGTTCGAATCCCAGAGGCAGCGTTAGGAATTCTTACCTGGAGTATTGTGATGATGGGTCCTGCAGTAGCTCCCCAGGGTTTGCTTATTGGTTGTCGGCTTATGGGATTCCTTGGGATATAAAAAAAAAAAAAAAAAAAATTCAAACTGAAGCCTGATGCTGTAATGACAATCTTTATATATCCTTTTTAAATTGCATCCAAACATGAGGTGCAACCTGCATGAGAAAGCGTCCCGTTACATGCCACATGGCCGCAACATCCTTTCTGACCTTATGTAAACCGGCGATGACAGCGGTAACTTGTTTCCGCCATAAAATCATGCAAACACTGGAGAACACTCTCTACAAAATACTTATAGCTGCTGAATGGGGAATATGTTCCTCCATTGCATATTTTGCTGGCCAGAGTCGTGTCAGGATTGCTTCTAGCAACACTGCAAATGAAAAGAACACTGCTTATTGTTGAATCAATCCTTCGAATAGAGGCCATTTGTCGCCATTTGATTTTGTATCTATAGCTAATTAGCTTGGCTATATAGACGGTTTGTTCTTAAATTCAACTCCTGAAATTTTGGTCTTGCCAATCACTAGCTTTTACCAGTTGTGAAGTGCTTCCTTAAACTTCATCGAAGTTCATCTTCTTGTGTAGGACTCATTGTTGATCATTCGGCTGGGAATTTTTAATTGACTGTGAAACTTAGATACCCTGTCCGACAAGAGCACATATGCGAGAGTACCTCGTTGATGTCGCTTGACTTCAACGAATCGGAAACTTCAGCGCCAACTGTTCTTCTTTGTTAAACAGACCATGACGATCGAGAGAGGAACATGGACTCGAGACCCCAAAATCGATAGGATATGAATAGAGAATATACTTTCAGACACCGAAATTGATAGCACCTCTCACCTTAAGCACAATGCACTTTCTTGCCCTCTTAACTTGCTTATCACCACTCATTCAATTATAACACAAGCAACCAAATATTCCAAAAGATAAAATAATTAACAACTTGATCTGACCATACTTCTTCAGGTGTCAAACATCCGGTTGCTATAAATGGGGATCTTATCACTAGATAGCTCACTGTACTAAGCGCATCTATTAGGACTCTTAGTCATTCTAGCACTAGTGCATCTAATGGGCTATCTCTAGTGCTCATCAGCTTTGTGGCTTGTGGTGGTTTACTGACTCTAATGCAATGTCTCACTATGCCTTCTTCCTTGCAAGATTCATTGAATAGCTTTGAGCAAATCTTATGTTATTGTCAATGGCACATGCTTGATCATCTTGTTGGGGTTCACACCCATCAATGTCTTTATGATACTATCATACATTTTGAAGTTTGTGATTGCCAACACCCACAACATCACACTCAATATTACTCCCCAAGTGTATTTTACTACCGTCATTGCATTGATGAGTGTTAAACCAATTTCTCTTTGGTGGAATGTGAAATGACAACCACAATCCAAGAACCATATGTTAGACAATAAATCCTTGGTGACGAACAAGACATAAATAGCACCATTTGAGTTAATATATACTACAACTACATCATCATCTATCGACTTAGCTCTAATTCCCTTACCCTTCCTATTTCTAAACTTTGGGTGATCACTTCTAAGATGCTCCATTTTGCCACAGTTCCAATAGAGAACACCATCGGTCTTAGACTAATTACATGTGTTCATATTTTTACAACTCTTGCTAACACAAGTACTAACTCCTACTTTACCTTCACATGATAAACTAGTTGGCATGGGTTCATCTAAATCTATCATAAGGATTTCCTCACTCATGATCAAATTGTAAACCTCATTAAACGTCAATTTCCTAGCCCTCAAAAAACTACTAATGGTAGTAATAGTAGCACTCTAACTTTCATGCAATGAAAATATTAAAGTGAAAGCACATACCTTATTATCAAAATTAATCTCAACTAAAATCAATTAGCTTATGACCGCATTGAATTCGTTGATACGATTTACAACCACGCATCTTTTGCCATCTTTAAGTAAGTGGACGTCGTATTGAATAGACCATAATAAAAAGGGGTTTCCTGTACATGTTCGACAGCATAAGACGCTATAGGACAATATTAGGAAAATAATACCCAACGCTCGTTTATTTACTAAATCGCAATAAACTTGCTTTCGACTCTTGCTTCTCTTAGACATGGTAAATGCAAGTTACTATAATGTATATAATCTCAATTTACAAATCAAAAACCAAAATCTTTCTCATCATTGGTCAAATTAAACTTTTTGTCTTCTATCGCCATTGATTCACTTAAAGTCAACCGAGTATGGCTTTGATATCAATTGTTATGCAAGCAACCGACGGAACATAATGATAGATAGGAAAATAAATCGAATTCTAAATTTGTGTGCTTCCAACCTCAGTTACATCTATAAAGTCCCTCAGTGTTTCCGTCAGTCTCTCCTTAAAGAACACAAGTGGAGATGCGCTAAATACTAGCTTTGATCTTAGATTGTAACTTCAGTTGTCGTGCCGACAACATCTACCTGCGAGACCTCGAGGTTGAACCGTTTCAAGCGACAAAACCAGGTTTTGGCTTCTTCTCGATGCAAGGCCCCAAAACCAATGAAAAGTATCTTCTGCACCCCAGTAATTGCTTGAAGACAAAACACCCAAGAATATACTTAATAAATTTGAAGCCATGCAGTCGAATCCAACAAGGAATTAGATTCCTCGTTTCGCCTATTTTGCATCAAATCACCGACTTGTACATGGTTGGACACAATGATCTCATGATAATGAACACAATAATGTCGAATCAGAACCTTCTGTTTATAAAGTTTTACATTTTTCTTGTTCCAAACGATGAACAAATATTTTATTCTCATTTCTATGAGTTCGGCCAGAACGCTGAAAAATGCAATCTTTTTCCTCAAAAGTGACCTCTTGAAGACCAACTTTCAAACACATCAAGTTTTTCACAACATTAATGAATACGTTTGTTTTGTGAAAAAAAAAATTTATTCTGTTGTTTAGTAATGTACCTCAAAAGAAGAAGTAAGCAATTTCTGGATATCGGGTTTCAATTTTTAAAAAGTCATCTGTTGCGTTGTAAAAGTTATACATGTTTTAGGCCAAATTATTCAATAGATCTTTAAAACGATGTGGGTAAGAGGGAGAGAGATTGGTCAATCAGATTAGTTTAGTATAGTCGCTCTTCAATTGCAAAACGCCTTCCTCTTACATAATTGTCGAGTCACTTTCCACTTTTGTGCTGTGGTAATTTCCTTAGATCGAAAATGGTTTCAAGTTGGCCATTTATTTTCCATATACCAAACATTTGAAATCAACGAAGAAATTTTCCAAGAAAATACTTTCGGTGAAACAAACGTATCCTAATTATAACACTTGATTCTCCGTGAAGAAGTTTTGTGATTTGTTACTATAACGACTAGGCTGGATTCACGTGGCCCAATCAATCAAAAGGAGTATTCGAGTGTCATCAATTAATATGAAGACCATTTGAGTTGACTAGTTAAAAATCACTTTCCTGAGCCATTTTCCAATTATAATGTGATTTGGAGCTATAAAATTTTATTGATAATATTCTTCGCCACCGGGAATTTCAAATTCCATCATATACAGCGCAAAAATAATAACGCTTTGCTTTGGAACTCCAAGAGTAAGAACCACAACAACCGTTTGTCTTATATCTTTATTTGTATCATAACATTTACCAAGCCCTACCTTCACTATAAAATTACAGTAAAGTGTTTATCACTCGATTCAAAGGGAAAACACAGCCGTGCACACACACGCATGAGAATGAAAACTTGGTAAAAGGAGCTCCAAGCTCCTTATGAAGAAGTAAATACGGCTACTCGGTAAATGGATAACGTTCATATCGGAATCTGCAATCTTTTAATTGAACTTGAGCCCCGATACTGTACGTACAGTCATCAAATATGTATTTCCAAGCTTCACTCAGGCAAGTGGTGCAATCCGGATGAGAAATCGCTCCATTGCATACCGCATGGCCGTAACATTTGTTGTCATCCCCCGTGGATTGGCAGTACTTGTTATAACCCGAATCTGCCGTAGAATCCATCAAACATTGGAGAACTTCATTGACGTTATAATCGTAGGTACTCCATGGCGAATATGTTGCTACGTTACATATTTTGGTCACAAGAGTGGTGTCGGGATTACCCCTGGCAACATGAAGAGTGAAGAAAATCGCACTAGCGATTGCTGCAATCCTTCGAAAAGTGGCCATTTTGCTGAATCTTAGTTTTGCATCTATGGCTAATCAGTTTCGCTATATATAAAGGGGTTGTTCTTGAATTTATCTCCACAAGATTCCAGATGAGGTGCGTCTGAAGAATCCTGGCAGCCATTGTTCTACCTTTTTCCGTTGTTTTGTGTGATTCATTCTAAGCATTGGCGCTTCCAACTGCGATGACGTCAGAAATGCTGCCTTAAATTTTATCGAGGTTCGCCTTCTTATGCTGAACTTATTGTCGACCATTCGGCTGGGAAATTTAATGGGTTAACTAGCATTCATCGTATGCCTTTGTCACAACGACAACCGCAGTGGTAATACATAAAATTGTTTCTACAAAACGTTTCTCAAGACAAGTAAAGTTCTATAATTTTTGTCCGAAAATACTTCGTATTTTGCAGCAATTAACACTGAAAGTGTACTTCCTGTCAGCAGAGAGGACGAGGGAGTTTGAGTTAGGGGGGACAAACGTAAATGGTCCTAAAATCATTACATATCAAATGTTGCTATGACAAGATGCATGCAAATCGCCATATCCATATACGCTTGGTAAAGGTCCACCCACACTGCTGCAGATTTCCCCTCTCTAGTTACTATGATTGTGTTTTCCCTAAATTCGCAGGACAAAGACCAAATTCCGAATTGACAAATGTGAAAAACACATAGTCCTGATATTATTGATGAGATGATTACAATCTAGAAAGGAACATGAACTAGACTCGAGGATGAATCAGAACTGAACCCAATAACACAAACTAAAATTGAACTCACAAGAACGAGAGATCGGCATAATGAAAGAAATGAAACAAGATCTTGCAGTTTTATTGAGTGCACGTATCGTTATCTCTTCAATGACGCCCTTCTTATAGTCATGAAATTTTAGGATCTCACTCACACTTTTTAAGACTCGTTCCAATGTTCTGGATGTGTTTCCATGGTTTTAGACGTGTCCCCTACATTGAGATGTGGACCTCATTTACTCGTCAATTTCGGCTCACAGGTTTGGTACCCATACCACCACTTCTCCACGCATGCTAATTTGCATATGCCATGTGTCTGGTCACACAGTCTCCACCACTCCTATATTTTAGAGATAACATTTAACTAGAAAGTAACTGTTCTCGCAGTCTTTCTCAAACTTTAATAGGTTTGGCATCATGCCATCCATTTCTTCATCTATCCCAATTCGCTTCGCCACTTGCCCGTCCACAGTCTGCATCGCTATTGTATTTTAAGGATGTCATTTGACTAGAAAATAACCATTCCCACGATGTTCTTGGACTTTTCATCGATTGGGAATCATGCATGTATGCCACCCACCTATCGCATATATCTAGCCATGATCCATGATCTGCGCATTCCAAGATTCCAGAGTTGAAACCGAATTGCCTTGTATTCCTCTCTTTCCATCTTCATCGTCACAGCTGGTTAATGTCGATCTCGCAAATTTCGTCAAATCTCCTGCTAGTCAAATCGATGCAAGTCACAGACTAGTTAGCATAATTATATGCCAAGGCGACAATGACCGCTTGTCGCATTTCTTTATTGAAATAATACATTTACCAAGTCCTACTTTCATGGGAGAATTACCAAAACATTCCTAAATTTATTACAATTTTTCCATTTTATTCCTATACCTTTTTTTGGGCCAATTTTGTCTAAATCTTTTGCATTTTTGCTAATTTATTCTACCCCACCAATTTTGGTCGATTAGCGATGACGTGTCAATTTTTAATAGCTTCTATTTTTTTTTCGATTTTTTTTTTTCTCTTTTCTTCTTCCTTTAGCTAACGAGGTCAACCTTGCCCAACAAGTGAGGCTAAACTCATTGTTGTTGGGCAAGGGAGAGCCTCCCCAATGGCCAGCACGGTTGACTTCATTAGCCCTAGCCTTTGGCTGGTCTAGTGACCAGCCATAGGAAGAAGAAAAGAGAAAACAAACAAAGAGAGAAAAATATTTTAAAATATTTTTAAAAAATGGCACGTCGACGTTAACCGGCCAAAATTATCAAGATGGACTGAATTGATATAAATGCAAAAAATTTATGACCGAGTTAGAAAAATTATAATAAGTTTATGATTGGTTTGATAATTTTCTCCGACTTTCACTCTAAAACTATAGTAAAGTGCTCATCACTTATTTCAAAGGGAAAACACAGTCGCCCACACAAACGTGAGAATAAAAACTTGGTAAGAGGAGCTCCAAGCTCTTACTAAGAAGTCCATGTGGTACTCGGTAATTGGATCATGTTTGTATCGGATTCTGCAATCTTTTAACTAAATTTGATCCTCGATATTGTGCGTATAATCATCAAATATGTTTTTCCAAGCTTCATGTAGGCATGTGGTGCAATCTAGATGAGAAATCATCCCATTTAATGCCGCATGGCCATAACAATTTTCGTTATCCCCTGTGGACTGGTAGTACTTATTAAAACCCGAATCTGTCGTAGAATTAAATGAACGCTAGAGAACTTGATTGCTCGAATACATACTTTGGTCACAAGAGCTGTGCTGGGTATACCCCTCGCAACATGAAAAGTGAAAAAAAAATCGCACTGAGGATTGCTGCAACCCTTTGAAAAGTAGCCATTTTGCTGAAGCTTAATTTTGCATCTATAGCTAACCAGTTTCGCTCTATATAGGGGCTGTCCTTGAAATTATCTCACAAAATTCCAGATGAGGTTAGTCAGCAGAATCGTAACGCGCATTATTCTGCCTTTTTCTGTTGTTCTATGCTATGGATCCTAAGCGCTGGCACTTCCAACTTCCATGACGTGAGAAACGCTGCCTTAAACTTCGTCGAGGTTCACCTTCTTATGCTGAACTTATTGTCGGACATTCGGCTGGGAAATTTAATGTATTAACTGGCAGTCTAAGCATGCCTTTGTCACACCAACAACCAAAATACTAATCCATACAATAATTTCAGCAAAACTTTTCTTAGGACGAGTAAAGTTCTATCATTTTTGTCCGAAGATATCTGTTAATTTGCAACAACCAACATTGGAAATGTACTTCCTGGCAGCAGCGGACGGAGGAGTTCCAGTTGGGGGGGACGAACATAAATGTTCCTAAGATCACGAAATATTTAATGTCGCTTTGACAACATGGCATATGGACAAATTCTTAGGATGAATGCAAATCACCATGTCCATGTACTTTGGGTAAAGGTCCATCCACAATATTGCACATTGCACCTCTCAAGTTACTATGATTGTGTTTTCCCTAAATTCGCCAAATGAATGTTAGCTCCCTCGATAAAGACTTTTAAATGAAGACCAAACTCGGAATTGGCAAATGTGAAAACACATGAAGTTCTTGTATCATTGACGAGACTATAACGGTCTAGAAAGGAACAAGAACTAGACTTAAGTATAAATTGGAGCTAAAACAACAACACGATCAAACTCACAAGAGCAAGAGCTTGGTAAAATAGAATAAAAGAAACAAGAAGTCAAATTACAATAACTAAATTTTGCGATTTGATTGAGTGTGTCATTCTTCTCCTAATACTTCCTTTCTAAAATTATGAATTTTTAGAATTTCATTCCACTTTCTAAGACTTTTTCCAATGTTCTAGACATGTCCCCCATATTTGGGACATGGCCCAATGGACTGGTATTGATTACAAGTAGTTATCTATGCTATCGTTTCTTCACGCATGCTCATTTCTATCTATCAGGTATCTGGCCACACTCTCCATCACTCCTATATTTTAGGGATGACTTCGACCAAAAAATAATCGTTCTCACCATTTTCTTGGACTTTAATCAGTTTGGCATCATGGCAACCATCTATCCATACATACTAATTCGCTTTGCCCCTCGCCCGACCGTGATCTCTATCGCTCTTTTATTCGAGGGATGTTATTGACAAGAAAACGTATATCCTCGCACTTTTCTTTTTCCTACTTTTAATCGGCTTGACATCATGTTCACCACTTTAACCACATGTATGCCAGTCACCGATGGCATGTGTCTGGCTGTGATCCGCGCATCGCAAGATTTCAGAGTTGCAGCCCAATTGTCTCTCCTTCTCTTTTCCCATTTTGGCATCGTCGTAACTGGTGAATGTCGATCTCGCGCACATCAAACCTCCTCCTGATCAAACCTATTGAAAATCACGACCGACTTGCCATAATTATTTGTCTAATGATATATGTGGCATTAAATTCATAAATTATGATTGACTATTAAAGTGTGATTATTATGTTCAATCTCATTCTTATTTTAAGGGTTACTTTGAATATTCTGTTGCCATTTCCCCATCCCTACACGTCATTCATGAAACAAAACATGATAGTAGTTATAACAGCTCTACTACATTACAATGTTGTAGCATTTTACATCACGACTTTATTCCAATCCTGTAACCAAACAATCTGCCGAGTACATTTCCTATTACTTATCATTTTTCCGTTTTGTTTTCAAATATCATATAGCCAATTAAATAACCGACCGACCAAGGATCGGTGGATCAGTCCCTAACTTGATACACAAGTCGAAGTTACAAGTCCGGTTCCCTAATTTATCACCGGTCTCGAAAAAACCCTGGTTAGTCCGAGAAGGACGAGGCTGGATTTATGTACATCGTCGATCTTGGGCTTCCCCATTTGCGCTCGGTGAGCCTGTATCGGGCATTCCAGCGACGGGTGAGGTAGGCTTTGATCCTTTTTACTCTAATTTTGTTGCTTCGGGTCAACGTGCGGGAAACGGCTAGTTCTAAATCTAGAAGAAAAACCCTAGCGGCCCAGGCCCAAGCCCATTTAAATTCTCTTTGCTTCTTCTCCTTCTTCTCTCTTCCACTTCAGAGACCCGCTCGGCTAAGCTCGCAGCTCACCGCCGCACCGCCGCGGCCCCGCAGCCCTTATCGCCGCCGCCGTCGTCGCCGGAACTCAGGTACCCCAGCAGTCCAACCGTCTCTCTCTCTCTCTCTCTCTCTCTCTCTCTTTCTTGTGCCCCATCTCGTCCTCCTCTCTCTTGATGTCTAGCGTGGGTGAAGGGGCGGGTTCTCTCTGTTTTCGTAGTGTGTGTGTGGGTGTGTTGAAACTTTAGGAATTCGAATTTGCGGCAAAGTTCGAAGCTTGGCATGCGGGTATGTGATTTGTCTTTCTGAAGTTCGAGAGAGATTGTGAATGTGGAACCATGCTTTTTCGGGTGGGTCGTTTGTATATTTTGGTTTCGGAGTCTCCGTGATTGAGTGAAAGTAAAGGCGACAAATGATGTGAGAGGCATCAATGAAGCGAAGGAGCTTCCATGGCCGAATGGAAATTTATGGCTGGAATTTCCCATCCCTTGGTAGGGAGGTGATTTTCTAGAACAATTCATTATCCATCCTTCGCGGAGATTGGATGTTACTAATGTCCATCTATTTCAGTTTGTGCATAAGTGGTCATCAGTTAGATGACTAACCCGGAAACTTAGATCTAAATAGTTATATCCTCGCTTTATAATTTGTAGTTCAACCCCATTATTCCTACGAAGACAATTCAATGTTACGCCGTGAGCTAAATTATCATGTGTATGTTATAGCGTTTTGAGCTACTTATGAGTTCCTTAATGTGATACGTGTTAATCTGACGGACTGTAAGTTTGTTTCCGGCTGGAAAAAGGTGGTTTTGGAGAGACCATAAAATGTCTTCTATACAATGTGGAAGAAATGCCATTCGGCAGATTGTCCGAGGCGCTTCCGTCCGGAGTTCTGATGGTGCAGTGCATCCACTCTTCCATGCCTGTCAAGGAGTCAGATACAGGAAGTTGGAAGTTATACTCACCACGGTGAGAGGATTGAAAAACGGAGTTATTGCCTTTTCTGTTGAATTCTTGGCATCTATATAGGAACTCCTTTTGTATTTTTTCAGAGCATAGAAAAGCTTGGAAAAGCAGGTGAAACTGTGAAGGTTGCTCCAGGATATTTCAGAAACCATCTCATGCCCAAGTTGTTGGCTGTCCCGAACATTGAGAAGTTTGCGTATCTCATTAGGGAGCAGCGCAAGGTTCGTTCCAGTCTACACTAGTGAAATTGATAATTTAGCTAGTTGCAAATGTGCACCCCCATTATCTGCATTAAAAAAAAAAAAAAGACTTCGTTGAGAATAGATCATGGTTCTGTCATTGTTCCTTTGTATCTGAATAATTAGCAGATTACTAATAATTTCTTTAAATGAAACTTATCTAAATCTGAATAGTTAGTAGAATATACTTTTCGTATATTTGACAATGAGCTAATGATGTTTCTCTTTTAATAATTGGCAGATTTACCAGCCTCAGGAAGTAGAGGAGGTCAAAGTAGTCACTGAGACCGCAGAAGATAAGATGAAAGAATATGAGGCAGCTGCAAAACGTCTAGACAATGCACGGCTGGTTTGTAACCGATCTTTGATGTTCTTAATTGTGGTGATAAACGACACTCAGTATAAATCAGAATTTCAGATTCTCCATTTACGCAAATAAACTTTTATCCAAATGCTCAGCTTACATTTTAGATAAATCAAGTATGAAGAAGCCTTGAGAATCTTGAGGGAGCGTTGTTTAATGCGTAGGTCTAAGCTCTTACAAATCTTGGATGATGGTCAAATATAGATCAGATTCGACAAGAAAATAGATTGTGTTTGGTTGACTTTCTGTTATGTATGGAAGACACACAATTATTACCTGTGGATAAGTTTGGGATCTCTTTTGATATTTGATATTACATTAGGATTATTTGCTTTTGACTTTCGTTTCCCAGATGGCTTATTTATATGGCTTTGTGTAGGTACTGAGGAGGTTCATTAATGTTGAGAAATTACGTGCGCGTGCTACGAAAGATGAGCCAATAGAATTGAGGTCATCTATAATGAAAGAAGAGATTGTCTCTGAGGTATGTCACAGGCTCCTCTGTCCTGTCTACAAAAGTTTCTTTGTCATATGAAAAAGTAGTTTGCATCTTGTTGTTCACTTGGCATAACCATTAGCTAAATTATGTGTATTGAAGGGATGTTTGGAGCAATTTATAGTATTCTATCAAAGAATATTTGATTTGGAAATGCAGCTTTCAGTGTTCTTAGCTTGTTTGAACCATGTGAGAAAGCCTGTCGAGTTATGAGCCCCTTGTGCCATTAGATTAATTGTTTCAAACCAATGCTAGGCGTACTAATACTGGTATTCAAAATTGGTCTACTAAGTAATGTACTAGATTTGCAAGTTTTCATCGAACTAAGTCAGCCATACTCAAAACTCAATAGGAGTCTGTCACCTGCATCGCTTAATATACTAGTTTTGCAAATCAGTCTTGGTGTACCTAGTATTGTTCAAATGTTTCAAGGTGTACACTGGTTTATCAAGCAAAACGGGGGGAAAAAAGGAGGACGCAATGGAAGAGGTTGTCGGTTTTCATTCACTATGCATACTGATGATTATGTGTGGAACGGAGATTATATTGCAACTTTAATTTTAGGAATCCATTATACATTATCGATCATAAAGACACGAGCTTTTTCATCTCAAATCTATTGGTATGATGAAGAGTTAGGAGAACTATTGCTAATTACTCTAGCCAGGATAGAGAACATTGCAGTTATGTTTATTAGTCGAGTAAGCAAAGAAATGCTGAGATGACCTTGGAGCCCATTCTTTTGATGCTCTTTGATCATATACTTCGCTGCCAAGTCCAATGAATTTCATTCGCCATTATCTACCTACCCATTTGTTTGTGATTGGAATATCACCATGAATGAGAGGCTTGAAAATTAAATTATATTTTTATGGTTAGCCTCTGTCCTCTCACTTGATGCAACCATCTGTACTCTCAGGTGGCAAGGCAACTTTGCGTGCAAATTGACCCTGAACACCTTCATTTGCTGAATCCACTAACAAATGTGGGAGAATATGAGGTGCCCCTACGTCTGCCGAAATCCATCCCTCTCCCAGAGGGTAAGATCCAGTGGACCCTTAATGTCAAAGTACGGTGCAAATGAAGCCGACACTTTCAATTTGATGACATCCTCAGGCATGTTATTTCGTGCCCCAGAATTTGTATTTTGGACGAGCACTATTGGGAAACAGGTTACTCTGTATCATTTGTCTATTTGCTGCTGGCTGCACATGAATGTCTCTGTGATCATCAATGGATTATTACTCCCTCAGTATTCTGGTTCCCTTCTGAGAGCCCATTTCTTTACATTTCGAGGAAGAAGGTCTTATATATATATATAAATGCTTTCCCGTCAAATTTAGATATTCTTGTAATTTCAGGAGATTATGAAGAAATCATATATGAACAGAGTATCAACATTTGAGAATTCTTAATGTTTCGAGAGTTACAGATTTAGAAAAGGACAGTGTATGCTTTGCAAAGTTTAGATTAAGTTGAAAGTAAAAGTTATGTGAGTTTAGTTTTCTATTTCATCTCCTCTTCAATCATGTTAGGGCAGGTTTTTCTCATTAGATTTTACTGAACTATGTGAGAAAAGTTAACGGAATTTATGAATATGGAAATTTCAGTTCGACCATCTAAATTGCAGCTTGAAATAATCATTCGTATAGAGTTTCTATAGATTAATTCAGTCAAGAATTTACTTATATGTTCCACCATTCTATATTCTTCTTATATGGTCGTAACAATTACTTTTCACGAGAGCAATTCATTTTCTGTCCTCGAAAGGAGAACTCAAAATTCTCTCGGATAGGTTTCAACGTTCAACAGTACTTACCACAAAATTCTTGAAGACTAAATCGCATAGCACTTGAAGCTTCACAAATTAGACCAAGGCATGCTAAGTTGCCAAGATGAAATACAGGGCCGTCGAAATATTTGAAGAAAGTTTCCATGAAATCACTTGGACTTCTAGATAATGTATTTTCCATTAGGACATCGACTAATTGAACCTAAGGAACCCTTCCTTCTTCTCGGGAAAAGTTTCATTATTTGGTGTTATAACGATTGACCAAATGGCCCGATCTCAAAAAAACTAAACACAAGTACTTCTCACTTATTTCAAAGAAGAGATATAGCAGTCTCCATGTGAGTATACATTTATGGAAAGGATAGCTTGGAGCTCTTTACAAAGAAGTAAATATGGCTATTCAGTGAATGGATAATGTTCGTATCGGACTCTTCAGTCTATAAGCTGAAGTTGAGCCCCAGTTCTCCAGTGACACATCCTCTATCCTATCCAACGCCGCATACAGGCATGCGCTACAATCTAAAGGAGAGAGCGCCCCATTGCATGCCTTATGGCCATAAGCATCGTCGTCATAGTCCATGCATTGGCAGTACTTACTGAAACCTGAATCTGCGGTATTCTGATATAAGCACCGGAAAACATTCGCGACGTTGAATTTCTATTGACTGAATTGTGAATATGTTTGTCCGTTGTATATTTTGTCCACCAGAGTTATGTCTGGTTCACTCCTTGCAACACTAAGAATGAAGAAAATCATACTTCTGACTGCAGCAATCCTATGAAAGGTGGCCAATTTGCTGAGTTTTGATTTCGTGTCTATGGGTAATCAGCTTGGCTAGATAAAGGTGCTGTTCTTGAAATTATCTCCACGAATTTCCAAATTACTTTAATCAGCAGATACGAGGGATGCTTCCTTGACTTCTATGGAAGTTTAACTTCTCATGCTGAACTTATTGTCGCTCATTCGGCTGCGGAATTCAGTTGATAAACTAGCGGTGCACGTGGGTCGTCCACCCAATGAGAATAATAGTAATATATACTACAATTTCAGCCAAATATTTTTCTCAGTACTGAAGTTTTATCGAATAAGGCTTTCATTGTTGATACCTAAATTTTAGTTAAAATTAGGGATTAATCCGACTCCTAAACAAAAAATATCGTTTACATGGTTTGCATTCGCGTTTTATCTAGGTCATGCATCGCACATGATTCTCATATGGCCATCCCGTCGCATCTGTGTGCACAAGCACACACGGAATTACCTCCAGTGGATAACCCGCAATTACATCCTCTTAATCTCTATCTCAAATTTCAAAGGAAGAAAAAGAGATAACTCTCACGGCTGAACGTTGGTGGGATAAAATCAGATCTTGAATGGGAAAAGTCTTGATGGTGAATCTTTCTTTGATTCAAATTTTCACGAGAATCGCCATCGCACTCTTAGCTTATTTTACGGTTATTTAATTGAAGATTACGGCCCTATTTAATTGAAGAAGAGCTTGTCTCTGAGGTACGTCACAGGCTTCAGTTTCCTGTCTACAATACTTTCTTTGTCATATGAAAATTTGTTTGCATCTTCTTGTTCACTTGGCATAACCGTTAGCTAAAAATTATGTGGATTGAAGTGATGTGTATTCTATCAAAGAATATTGGATTTGGAAATGCAGCTTTTAGTGCTCTTTGCTTGTCTGTATCATGCGAGAAAGCCTGTTGAGTTAGGAGCCTCTTTTGCCATTAGATTAATTGTGTCAAACCAATGCTAGGCTTACTAACACTGGTATTCAAAATCGGTATGCTAAGTTGGCCATAATCGAGACTCAATAGGAGTCCTTCACCTGCACCACTTAATATACTAGTTTTGCAAATTAGTCCTGGTGTACCTAGTATTATTCAAATGTTTCGACGTTTACACAGGTTTGTCAAGCAAAACACCAAAAAAAAGGACACAGTGGAAAAGGTTGTCTGTTTTCATTCACTATGGATATTAATGATTACATGTGCAGCAGTGATCTTCGTGCAACTTTAATTCTAGAAATCCATTATACATGATCGTACATAAAGTCACGAGCTATTTCATCTCATTCCTGTTAGCATGATGAAGAGTTGGAAGAACCATTGTTCTGTTACTCTAGCCAGGATAGAAAATTGCAGCTATGTTACCAGTTAGTTCATTGTGCAGATAAATTTTCTTGCCAGAGAAGTGGAAACCATTCGCTGCACTAATCACCCCGGCCCTACTCATTAGGGACGGGTACAAGTCAGAGAGAATCTGTGTCCTGTGAATCAACCTATCTGCACCTTTAGAAATTTTTTATTTATTTCTTTTGTTCCATTTCATGTATAAATATGTAATAATAATAATAACAACAACAACATAACTTAAGAACAATTTCTTCTCCTTACAAGCTTTGATTTTTATTGAAGATGCAAGCTTGGAAAGACCGGTATTTCTTTTTCATATTATCATCCGTTGACTAATTCATGGAGCTTGGAGCTTGTTTGGCTTTGTACAATCAACCAATAAGGCTAATCTTTTTGACCAGATCCACTCATTAGGTCCTTCTTCTTCCTCATAAAAAATGAAAAATTAAAGAAAAATGTCAAAGAACTGATGGTTTTTTATTTATGTGTTGATGGGCCTAAGTGGGCTCATCCGCCCATGTTGGGCCTAAAAGCCTGGCCCGCAAGATAATGGCCCATAAATGAATGGTTGTGATGTGAAGGGCTACATTGTTTAGATACGAGGGATTGCGTCTTTTGGAAGGGGTGTTACGTTGAAAAGTTACATCTTTTGGATAAGACGTTTTTAAGGGGAGAAGAGAAATAGAGTATGTACCTTTTGGAAGTACGTACGTTCTCCAGAAAATAGATTCTCTCCCTCTCCAAAGAACGTAAGAAAAGTTCTTCCAAAAACGTCTCTTTCTCCCCCTAATAGCGACAACACGCTCCTCGGTAGAATAGGATCGGGATTCTTCCTCGAATTGCAGCATTGGTGTTTAATCTGTGGACAATAAGATACGCTCGATTCTGTAGTGTATTTTTTATCGGTGATACATGTGATTCTTGGGCTCGTCTTTTGCATTTGTTTTAGGGGTTCGATTTAGTGTCAAATCCGGTTTAGGGAATCCGCTATTCCCAACATTGGTATCAGAGCCATCGTTTATGTTTCCCGATCCCTTTTCATGTTTGTGAATTTCTTTTGATTAAATTTTGGTCGAATTTCGAGAAAAGCTGCCGCTGGTCAATTGGGGACGAAAAAATCCCGACACCCGCGTACTGTTCGCCTCTGTTCGTGATTTTCTGTAAATCAAAATTCATTTCTGATAGCGTAAGGTTGAAGGTCTCGTCGATACGAGAAAAACGAGTGGCGGATTGTCGCCGAGGGACGCCGGACGCACCGCCACGCGCGGCCAGAACGAAGAGGGGTTGTCGGCGCATGCGTTGCATGCATTGACACGATTCCCCTTAGGTGCGCGCATCGAACGCGCCGTTTCGGCCTTAGCGCGTGCGACGCACGCGCCAGCTGACGTCATCGTGACGTCAGCCGCGCACGCGCGTGGCACGCGCCGGTTGGTTCGTCCGACCCGGCCAGACCGGCCCGACCGGCCGTCCGACCTGACCCGGTTGACTCGACCCGTTGACTTTGACTGTTGACCGTTGACTTTGACCGTTGACTGTTGACCGTTGAAAAAAAAAATTGTTTCTTTTTTCCCAATTAAGTCAATGTGGATTATATGTAATCCCTAATTTGTTCTGCATTTGTTGCAGGAACAATGCATCCCCTTCAGTTGTACACCCCTATTCGTGTAATTACCGATGAACAAAAGGAAAGGCTTTCTAGGTTGATAGCTGAGCTGACTGATTATCGATGGGAGAGTGGCGACTTAATTGATCATGTTTTTGAAGTCAACAAGAAAATACAAAAGGTTATATGGAATGGTCGTCCCATGCCACAATCTGAGATAGTGCGATTTTTCATGAACACTCTTCCACCAGAATGGCAAGGAGTGTTGAATCGCTTATGGGAAGTCAATAGAGATACTTCATATAGGAGACTTGTGATGGCTTTTATAGATGAATATTACTGGATTGTTACAAAAGAAAAGATCAAGAAATTGAACAAAAAATGATCTTTCCCAGTTCATATATTGACTTGGTGTTAGATGTTTTGACTGGTCTTTATTTAGTATGCTTAATGGACATATTATGTAAATGTTTTCTACCTAGTTGTTGTTGGTGTAGCAACTGATATGTTAGTTGTATTATGTGAAAGAATTATTATTATATCATTGTTTGATATCAAATATTATTTGCTTTTGTTATTATTAACTATTGTGGGTAGGTCTTAGAATTTTTTTTGTAATTTCAAAGAATTTATTTTGCATAGAATATTATATTAATAATAATTACAAGTTAGGATTTTGGATGATGATTGGAAACATAGTGACATTTTGATTCTAAAACCTTACTTGAAATTATTCATTAATATGATGGTTTTGTGCAAATGGATGCATAAATGATAGGCATTAATAATTTGTGCATATATGTCTGATGTGTTTAGATCAATGGCTTTAGCCACAAAGAGCATAGTCGCTGAGCTGAACAAAGGTGAGAAGCTTAATGGCGATAACTATGAAATATGGCACATGAAAATCGAATATATGCTGGAAGAGCAAGAGGCACTAGAAGCTCTTAACCTAACCATGGAAGTACCTGAAGATGGAAACACTGCACAATACAAGAGAGATAAAGATGCATTTGCTGCTTGGAAAAGAAAGAACTCTCTTGTTTGCATTACGTTGCTGAGTAGCATGGAAAATGACGTCATGCGAGAGTTTAGGCATTTTGAGAATGCCAAGGAAATGTGGGAAGTGTTGGCAGCAAGATTTGGTCATACTTCGGTGACCAGACTGAGACAGCTCACTATTAGGTTTGACTCTTACAAGAAGCCTCATGGTCAGACCATGAAGCAACACCTTAGAAAGATGTCAAACATGATCAATGAGCTGAAAGATGCTGGCCATGTCCTGACTGATGAGCAGCAAGTGCAAGCAGTGATTCGTTCCTTGCCTCAGAGTTGGGAGCATATGAAGGTGCACCTGACTCATAATGAGAATATCAAAACCTTTGAGGATGCAGTGCGTCATCTTGAGTTGGAAGAGGACCGCCTCTTAGCGGCTAAGCCGGAGACTGAAATTTATCATGCTGGTTTCAGCTCACATGGAGCTTCGAGCTCCAAGCGCAAACGTCCTGACTGGTTCAATAAAAGGACAGGCAAGGGAGTAAGTGCTTTAGGGAAGAAACCAAAGGTTGACCAACATGAAAGAGGAAAGCGTTCTCGAATGAAGAAGCTAACACAGGTGAAGTGTTACAATTGTGATAAGAAGGGTCACTATGCTCGTGATTGTCGCGAGCCAAAGAAGGTACACATCCCCTACACATTTCAGAACTTTGCTTATGTGTCAAGTTCTGTATTCTTAACTGAGTCTAATCCTTTGTGGACTGTAGATTCAGGAGCAACAGACCATGTAGCGAAGGATAGAGAATCATTCGTGGAATTTCGACGAATACCAACTGGAACTAAGTGGATCTATGTAGGAAACAACTCCAGAGCCGAAGTAAAAAGAATTGGTATATGTCAATTGAACATGCATGGTGGATGCACTTTGTTCCTATATGATGTGTTGTATGCTCCGGAGATTTATCGGAATTTAGTGTCTGTTTTAGTGTTGGTTAAGCTTGGTTTTAATATGAACTTCCATAATAGTGGTGTGGATTTGTATTTGGATACAAATTACTATGGTTGTGGTTATTTTCTAGATGGTTTTATTGTATTAAATGTTAACTATAGTAATGCCAATGTTTGTTATTCCCTTTTCACGTTTCCTAGTTCATATGATAGTGATGTGAGTGTGTGTCATGCTAGACTTGATCATATTGGCCAACAACGTATGAATAGACTAGCCAAAGAGAGCTTGTTGGGCAATATTGAAAAAGTCGATTTGCCTATATGTGAGCATTGCCTAGTAGGGAAAACGACAAGGAAACCATTTGGAAAAGGTAAAATAACTGAATTTCCTTTGCAATTAATCCATTATGACGTCTGTGGTGCGATGAATGTGAGAGGAAGGCGTGGGGCTGTTTATTTCATCACATTTATAGATGATTATACTCGATTCGGATATGTCTATTTGATTTCTCATAAATTTAAAGCATTGAGTTGTTTCAAGAGGTTTATGAACTTGGTAGAAAATCAATTAGATAAGAAAATAAAAGTATTGAGATTCGATCGAGGTCGAGAATATTTATCTGATGAGTTCAGAAAATTATGTGATGAAAAAAGAATAGAAAGGTAGTTGTCTATTCCATATACTTCTTAACAAAATGGTGTTGCAGAAAGAAGAAACAGAACCCTACTGGAAATGGTTAGGTCCATGATGGCGCATGCTAACTTACCTATCACTTTTTGGAGTGATGCATTATTAACTGTTGCCTATATACTTAACCGGGTGCCTTCCAAATCAGTTACTTCCACTCCATATGAGTTATGGACAGGTAGAAAACCGGACTTAAGTTTTCTTAAGCCATGGGGTTGTGCTGCCTATACTCATCAACCCTCTCACAAGTTTGGGACATTGAGCAGAAGAGTATTTTCATAAGATACTCTGAACACTCGAAATGGTATGTGTTCATAGGTGAGCAGGAAAGTGGAAGTATAACTGAATTCGAATCACGGGATGTCACATTCTTAGAGAATGAATTTCCTAAGAAGGGCGAAATAGGTGAGGATTACTCCCTATTTGAAATCTTGGATTCAGATAATGACTTTAGTGGAGTTTGTCCAAGTGAGAGTAACATGAGAAGTGATAAATTTAATTCAACTCACTCTCAATTACAACCACATGATGAGATGATATCGTCATTATCTAATTCGAGTGAGAGCATGATGGGGAATGATGTACAAAGTGTACAATCTCTCATACGGCGAACAAGTTGCAAAAGTATTCCCTGTCGACACTTTGACATTGAAGGGGAAACTTTTATGGTTGCTCCATAAGATGAGGATGAGCCAAGAAATGTTAATGAAGCTCTAAATTGCCTTAATAAGGAAAAATAGATGCATGCAATGGAAGAGGAGATGGAGTCAATGAAGTCAAACCATGTTTGGGAACTGGTTGATCTTCTAGAAGGACGCAAAGCTATTAGGAACAAGTGGGTTCTCAAAATAAAGCATAAAGCTGATAGCTCAATAGAAATGCATAAAGCTCGCCTTGTGGCGAAGGGGTATAATTAACAGGAAGGAATTGATTATGAAGAAACATTTTCTCTTGTAGTGAGATTTATCTCGATTCGCATTATTCTGGCAATAGTGGCAAGTATGGATCTTGAGTTACATCAAATGGATGTAAATACTGCTTTCCTTAATAGAGAATTAGAGGAAGAAATATATATGGAACAACCTGCTGGTTTCATTATGGAAGGCCAAGAAGAAAAGGTATGTCGACTTTTGAGATCGATATATGGCTTTAAGTAGTCGTCAAGACAATGGTATATACGTTTTCATAATGCCATAATGGCATATGATTTTACAATGATTGATGAGTATCATTTATATATATCAAAAGATCTAAAGATTAATTTGTGATCATATCATTATATGTTGATGATATACTAATTGCCGGAAGCAATATGGAGTTTGTTAACACTGTCAAGAATTGGTTGTCTTCTAACTTTGAGATGAAAGATATGGGTGAGGCTGCATACATTCTTGGAGTTAAGATTTTAAGAGATCGTTTGAAGAGGTCATTATCTCTTTCGCAAGAAACATACATAAATAAGGTTCTTGAATGATTTCGTATGCGAGATTGTAAACCCATAGATACTCCTATTACAAAAGGTGAAGGATTGAGCTATAGACTGTGTCCAAGGACTCCACAAGAGAAGGAACAAATGAAACATGTTCCTTATGCTAGTGCTGTTGGGAGCTTGATGTACGCTATGATGTGTACAAGACCTAACATATGTTTTGCAGTTGGAATGGTAAGTAGATACCAATCCAATCTAGGTCAAGCACATTGGAAAGCCGTTAAAAGAATATTGAGGTATTTGAAGGGAACTGCTGATTACAACCTGAATTATCAAGGAAATTATCTGCGACTTGAAGGCTATTTAGATGCTGATTGGGGAGGAGATTTAGATGAAATGAAGTCTACCTTTGGGTTTGCTTTCTTACTGAATAATGGCGCCATATCATGGAGCAGTAAGAAACAAATGTGTATAACTTTGTCCACGATGGAAGCTGAGTTCGTGGCATTATCAGCAGCAATACAAGAAGGTGTTTGGCTTAAGAGATTTTTGGATCATTTAGGTGTTATTGGGTATGCTGCAAATCCATTATTGGTTAACTGTTATAGCCAAGCAGCAATAACATACACCAAAGATCCAAAATATCATGGCAAGACTAAACATATAGATACCAAGTATAATTTTGTCAAAGATATGGTTGCACGAAAAGATGTGAACTTACAGTACATACCTACGCATAGAATGGTAGCAGACCCTATGACAAAGATAATACCTAGAGATGTGTTTTGTGGTCATGTAAAATCTATAGGGCTGCGTAGAGGTTGATGTACTGAATATTGTAATTTCCCTGAAGTGTTCACATTTAATGAATTTGTGTTTTTTCATCATTAATGCCTATGAATCTTTGTTTGACATTTATGGATCTTAATGCTCAGTGCATTATATAAATTTGAGAAAGTATGTCGGACAGATAAAAGATTAGCCCACTCACACGGGTAATCGCATCTATTTACTATGTGATAAATAAAAATGAGACAGTTTTAAGCATATTATCTAGGTGATTGTTGACACCTAAAATTTTGAGATTTGATTTTGCTAAATAAAAAAAAAAAAAAAAAGTCACGTGGCATATAGTTTAGGAAAATTTTATTTCTGATTGCTCACATATTTATGTAATATACATTGAGAAATACTATTTTGTGTAAAAGGGAATTTTTTGGATAGAACATGTGAAAAAAAAAAAAAAAGGGAATATCGCGCGAGGTGAGTATATTTCAACGATATATTTAGGGGTATCGTGCGCGAACAAAAAAGAAATGTTATATACCGCGAAGATATGTTTTTTTAGACTTATAAAATACCTCGCGTGCAATTGAGTTAAAAAGGGGGCTACACATTGAATACATGGCCGGGTGAGAGGGGGTTCTATTTTTCAGTGTCTTTGAAGTTCAAAATCCAATACGGAAGAGAGATTCTCGGTGGATGCTTTCGCTTTTCTTTCGTCCCTTCTGGAGAGAGCAAGACAAAAGAAAAAGCTTTAGAGGGGAAAAAGAAAAAAGTCAGCAGACTTTCTGCTAAAAAAGGGAAAAGAAAAGTCAGGGAGAACAGTAGAGAGCAGAGAGAGATAGACAAGTGAGGGACGTGCAGCAGGGTGCGGTAGAAAAAAAATAATAAAAAAAGAAAAAGAAAGAAAAGGCAAAAGGGTTGTCTTCTCCGCGAGCACCCTCGCCCTTCGCTCCTGCTCCGCCCTCAGCAGTTGCCGCAGCAACCGCCACTGCTTCTCCTCTGTCGTGCCGGACGCCGCGCCATCACCCCCGCTCTCGTCACCGCCGCTGGTCCACCCTCCGGTCGCCGCCGCTTGCAGCACTTCCGAGCGACACCCGCAGCAGCTCGCCTTTTGCCACGAGATTTGCAACACCCACCGTAGCGGCTGCTGGTCACCACCGCTCTGAGCCTCCTTACCCGAGCGACCACCTGAGCCGCCTCCGCCATGAGCAGCCCGCGACACCAGCAGATCCCGAGCGGTTGCCGCACCTCCGCCTCCGCTCCGCCGCGTCTCCGCTTGTCCCCGAAGCCCAGTTCGATGCCGTCCTTGACGATGTTGCAATCCACCGCCCATGGACGTGGCTGCTCCTGTTGTCCATTGCATTGATGAGGGCTGACCTGATTGGGATCCACAACGACGGCGAAGGAGATCAGCCACCCCGTTGCCTCCCAGTCGTTCCTATTTCGAGCCACTCCCAACGGCGTTCGAATTCTTCAAGGAGTCTCAGGCTTTCACCTGTTCATGTGATTCCACGTGCTTGACCAACATCCGAGGAACCAAGAACTAAAAAAATGGATTAAGTGGAGACCAATTCTTCATCTCTATATGATATCTGTATTCCATTTTGCTTTGACTATCTTCCTAGGATCCATTTATGTTGGTCATGTGCAGAACGAAGAAGAAATAATGAAAGAGATTTTGGAGTCCTCACCTTCAGCGAGATTCGAACCAATCAAAGCTTTCCGGTGAAACCCACCACCACGGAACCGTCGAGCACCTGCTGATTCCTGCACCACTATTGAGCTCGTCCCCAGATCGAGCCAGACGAATGAGTTTTTGTTTTGTTTTGTAGGTAATTGGTCAGCCCCTTGCTGTGCCGAATTCGCTGACCTGTTTGGCGAGCCTAAAGTTCATGGTCAAAAGAATTACTAGAATCTTGATTGAATAATTCCAAGTGGTGAATTTATCTTCTTTTTGCATGTTGTCCAGATTGGACAATAACACGTGTGATTCTTTGAAATTTTACTTCATGCATGCAAAAGAATCTTCTTTGGCCAGATGAGCGTGAGCAGCTTGGGCGCGTGGCGATGTGCGAATCTCAGTGAAGAAAAATAGCCATACTATCTTTGTCCGCCATCCTCGCAACGTCATAATAAGCCATCGCCAATGCCACCATCATCCGTCCGAATTTAGAAGCGTCACTCGCGTGACTTCGTGAATTAGGTAAGACTCTCGATTAATCTAATTTTCATATATGTCGCTGCTTAATTCGTAATATCGCAATATTTCTTTGAATATTTGATCGATATTGCCATATCCAAGAGATCTCTTGATCTCTCATGAATTAGGGAAATCTTCCTAATTTCGCAACGTGCATATGATTGACAATCCGATTTCACGCTCGAAATACGACTCGCAATCGCACAGAGAAATCACCAATCCGATCTCACGCTCGAGATATGATTCGTGATTTTGTTTAAAATTGGCCAATCCGATCTCACGCGCGAGATACCATTCGTCAATTTATTTCCAGAATTAAATGGACATGGATGATATTTTTGTTGGATTTGTTGCTCTGCTGGTCTTGATGCTTTTATTTGTTTGCTCCCATAAAAGAAAAATAAAAAATATTTGAGTTAGATTAGATGCATGATAGATATTACTTGTTTTAGGGCTATTTTGCATGTCTAGAATAGGAAATTTATTTATTTCAAATTTCTTAAATAAAAACACCAAAAACATAAATTTAGGATGTTAGATTTTCATTAATTTAAATTGCACTTTTAATTATGTGTCAATTTTAATTTCGAATTTTATATTAAAAAAAAAACAAAAATCATCATGCATAAATCATATAGGATTAGAGCATCTTTTGCACGTTATTGCATATTAAGGTAAGATTGCATGTTTAATTTTACTTCCTAATTAATTTTAAGTTTAGATAGATTTTTTTAGAAAAATTGCATTCTAGGATTATTTGGGTTAACATAAGATTTTAGTTTAAATTAAGATTTAGTTTAACCTAATTCTTAATATAAATTGAGTAGGATCTTAATCTAGCTAGATAATTCTCACATTTTTTATTCCGAATTTCATAAAAAAATACCAAAAAATGTCTTAGAATAAATTAGTTTCAATCTTTAGGATATGTTGCATTCTTTCAAGGAAAAAGAAAAGAAAAAATGTCATGTGCACGTCATTAGGGTTAGATTTATTGAGATGCATGCCATTTAATATTTTTGTTAGGTCCATTTAATTAGAAATTGCCTGTCAATAAAATTAGGTCATTTAGATTGCATCTAATTATTGTATTTCTTTATGATTTACTCTATTCATGTCATATAATTTAGATCATATTGCCATGTCATGTAATTTAGGTCATGTTGTCATGTCATATTAGATTACTAGCATGCATTGCATATAGATTAAGTTCCCATTAAATAAAGTGAAAACAAAAAAAGAAAAAGAAATTTTGTGTTAATTAGAAATCATATCTAGGGTTGATGATGTGAATTTTGATCTAACAACGCAGATGCTTTCGTTACTTCGAGGTAAGTTTACAATTTATTTATTGCTTTGCTTGGGTGTTTAATTGGTGGTTTGTGCACTCGCATGATGACATCACATGTTAGGGAGATAAATTAAAATCAATTCAAGCTGTTTGCCAAACATTTTTTCAAAAATAAAAAGAAAGGTACCGAAAGGGCATTAGAGAAATCTAGTGTAATCAAGTCCCCGTATCCATAGTCTCTGGTTCGTAGGAGTAAAGTAAACCTCCCGTTGCTTTACTTGGGTTTCTAATCGACCCACCAAAAATAGATTAGTGGCGACTCCTAATTGAAAATCATTTGCATGTTAAAAACTCAAACCTAAGTCACGAATTGGTATGGGCTTGGGAGAGTCTGAGTTAAGTTTAGGCTTAACAATCCATTAGCCAAACCCTAGGTGGTACACCGAAAAAAATTGGTCGCGACAGTGATAATCGAGAGCTCAAGCTTAAAATATATGTATGTCACCTTAACTGAGTGTTAAGATGATGACATGATATTGACTATGTCCAAAGGTAAAATAACCCACATATTTTACTTTATCTGTTTATGATGCTAGATGTGAGTTCTGATGAATTCTGTGTATGAGTAGATATGTAAACTCAAGTTAGACATTAGATATGTCTGAACTATCATCTGTACGGTATTGAAGGTGTAGACATATGCTCCATGGGAAAGGAGTTAATACCGTAATACGTATTTCATACTACGTATGCATGAGGTGACCAATGATAGTGGCAAAAGTTTGATCTCAACTTTTTTGTACCGTGTGAGACTCATGAGGAAAAGAGTTCCTTAATTTAGTGCCTTCATGACTCTTACTTATTTTCAAGATTTCTATTTAGTGTTTGCTATCTTAGGATGTTGCCAATGATCATGAATTGATTCGAGCTAATGGGACATTTCTAGAAAAGCAAGTTGAATTGAAATTGAGAGTTTCAAGGAAAGAGGAAGATCGAATTTGGAGAATCACATTCTAGTTTTGTATTAACTGGTCGACCAATTATAATTATTTATGGGATAATCATAATTGTGAATACAATATATCATTATTTAAAAGAGATCAAGAGATATATAAATGTGATCGATCGATCTAGGGTACTGCATATTAAATCTACTCGGAATGTGATGCTCATTATGAGCTTCTATATATTCCTAACAGATGTATGGTAACGAGCTCTCAAAGTATGCTGGTCGCACGAATTATTCATTAGTATGAATGTTGCAAAGAGGTAAAGAGGATCCTATTTGGCCCACCATGTGCGAGTGGGAGATGATGGTTTTTTATTTATGTGTTGATGGGCCTAAGTGGGCCCGTCTGCCCATGTTGAGCCTAAAAGCCTGGTCCGCAAGATAAGGGCCCATAAATGAATGGTTGCGATGTGAAGGGCTACATTGTTTAGATACGAGGGGTTGCGTCTTTTGGAAGGGGTGTTACGTTGAAAAGTTACATCTTTTGGATAAGACGTTTTTAAGGGGAGAAAAGAAATAGAGTACGCACCTTTTGGAAGTACGTATGTTCTCCATAAAATATATTCTCTCCCTCTCCAAAGAACTTAAGAAAAGTTCCTCCAAAAACAACGTCTCTTTCTCCCCCTAATAGCGATAGCATGCTCCTCGGTAGAACGTGATCAGGATTCTTCCTCGAATTGCAGCATTGGTGTTTAATCCGTGGACAATAAGGTACGCTCGATTCCGTATTGTATTTTTGATCGGTGATACATGTGATTCTTGAGCTCGTCTTCCGCATTCGTTTTAGGGGTTCGATTTAGTGTCGAATCCGGTTTAGGAAATCCGCTATTCCCAACAAGCAGCATTGGTGTTTAATCCGTGGACAATAAGGTACGCTCGATTCCGTATTGTATTTTTGATCGGTGATACATGTGATTCTTGGGCTCGTCTTCCGCATTCGTTTTAGGGGTTCAATTTAGTGTCGAATCCGGTTTAGGAAATCCGCTATTCCCAACAAGAACCATCGTGGTATTAGTGGTTTTTTGGGAGAAACAATTAATTCTTCGGCGGTGCGCCGCCAAGCCTTGTTGCCTTGTGAAGGCAAAACCATCCCGACATGCCTGCCCCTAAATTTAAGTAAGAAACTTTCCTACCCTTGTCCTTTAATGAACCCTAAACAAAAATGTGCATTCATCTTCTAATTCTTAATATTTTATATCGAGGATAATGATACAACTAATCTGTAATTTCTCAATCTATGACTACCGCTGCAGTCCTTTGAAAAGTGGCCATTTTGCTGAGTTTTGATTTTGTGTCTATAGATAAATTAGCTTGGCTTTTTCAAGGGGTTGTTCTTGAAATTATCTCTACAAATTTCCAAATTACTATAACCAGCAGATACGAGGAATGCTTCCTTGACTTTATCGAAGTATTACTTCTTATGCTGAACTTATTGCCAACATTCGGCTTTGGAATTTAGTTGATAAACTAGCGGTGCACAAGTGTCATCGACCCAATGAGAATAATAGTAATATATACTACCATTTCAGCCAAATATATTTCTCAGGTTACTGAAGTTCTATCACGAATAAGGTTTTCATGAATAATATATGTACTATTTTATCATATTGAGGGGGTACAACTGGAAGTATAATAGTTAAGTGAGGACAAGATTGAAGGCGGAATTTTTTTTTTGTTAATCACCTTTATTCGCCTTTTGGAATTGTTGACAGTCTAAGACAAATGGGCACTTGCCATGAGCTTTGGGCTCTATGAAGGCAGCGTTCTGTCCAAATTGTTTAAAAAAAATAAAATTACCAAACATAATATTTGACTCCAGAAGTACGTTGGTGTTGGGAAGAACCCAGGGACAACAATTCACCACAAACTAAATCCAATCGAGGATCAATTTCTCCCTCGAAGCCAAACTGACCAAAATCAACTTAGCCCTATTAACTAGTCATGTATATCCCCACAATATGCAAATATAATGCCAAATTGATTAGTCGATAAAGCCAACAATACCACCAAGGTTTAATGTGGAAATCCAATGCAAGAAAAACCGTGGACCACCCAAAAAAAGATACACAAAGTAGTTTTCTCTACTCACACACTAGAGGTTTTATGTAAGTATCACAAGCTCATTTTCTCACTATAAAGGTGGATAAACATAAATGGAGTTATAAAACCCTAACCGCAATAAGAGAATTTAGAGGTAGTCCTCGACAAATGAAAATCATCAACTTATAGCCTTCGGTCTCACGAACAACAAACTCAAATTTGAGCCAATTCCGTCAATATTTGGGCTTGGGAATCACAAATTTGTAACCCTCTTCTTGGTTTTCTCCTCCCTCGTTCTTCGGTGCTCTCAGGTAAGGGGCTCACATTTTCTTTCTCTCTCCTCACGTGCTTGGGCATGCATGAAGTAGCCCCTTCTTTTTGTTCTTTTTACTTTTGAACTTTTCTCCTTTTTTGGTTTTTTGTTTGATGTGTTAGCTAAGCCCCACATGGACGTGGATCCAACCAACAAATCTCGCCCTTCACCTCATGTGGGAAGATCCATAATGCCTGCTTTCCTTCTACAAGAATCAAGTTTCATCACGGGCAATGCCTTATTCATTATATCAGATCCATTATCATCGGGGTGGACTTTCTCAAGTAGGAAGTGCTTCTTTTATAACTTTTCTCAGGTCCAATGATACCTGACATCAGATGATAGTGGATCCGATATAGTAGGTAAAGTCCGATGTTGAATCTTAACTTGAAATAGCCTATGAATGGAGTACTTACCAATTTACATGTGCTCATGTTAAATCTTTCAAGAACTTTTTCAATGTATCTCTCTTGAGATAGTCAAAGTTTCTTCTTCTTTCTATCACGAGTAATTCTCATCCCTAGGATTTGTTTAGCTGGGCCTAGGTCATCATTGCAAAAGCTTTACTTAACTCATTTTTCAAGCTCTTGATTTTCTTAGCATCATGCCCAACAATCAACATATCATCCACATAGAGTAAGAGAATGAGAAAATCATTGTCGCCACCTAAATTTCGGGTGCACCATCTATGGTTTAGGCTAATAGACTACTAATTCTTTAAATTTAGCTTGGGCTCTCCCAAGCCCATACCAATTCGTGACTTAGGTTTATGTTTTTTAACATACAAAAGATTATTATCTAGGAGTCGCCACTAATCAGTTTATGGTAGGTCGATTAGACATCTAAGTAAAATAATGGGAGAACTATTTTACTCCTATGAACCAGAGACTATGGGTACGGGGACTTGGTTACATTAGAGAAACCTTTCGGTACCATTCTTTTTATTTTCAAAAATGTTTTTGCAGGCAGCTTAGATTTATTTTAATCTAAATCCCTATCATGTAGAAGGGTGATCACACGGGTGCTTAATCATTATTAAACATTCAATAAATAGAATAAATTGCATCAAAAGAAATAAACACACAAAGCAAGCAATTATTTTTTGGGTTTTCTTGAAATTAGAATTTTATCATAAAACATGCATTTTAACTACATGACCTAATTTATCTAACAAAAAAATTCTAATTAAATGAACCTATTATGCAAACTAATTATCATGCACCTGATATTTTTTGTATTTTTTTTAATTGAAATTCGGAATTAATAAAAACCCTAATTAAACTATCTAAAAAGGACTAATTTTCTAATTTATTTTAGGGATTAATTTGACTTAAACCCTATCCTATCTTAGAAAACTATTTTTAAAAAAATGAGATTATTAAAAAATTTGCAAACATTATTTAAGAGTCTATCTATATAAAAAAAAATTAATTCTAATCTATTCCAAAAAATTACCTAAAAGTGCAACCCTAAAAATGCAGTCCTAATTTACTAAACTAACACATCCGATGCAAGATTTAATTTTTGATTTTTATATTTTTTAGTGTTTTTCCAAGACAAGTAATTATCAAATAAACCTCACATCACACAATCAAGATATTCAATAAATAAAGAATTAAAATAATTGAAAAAATAACCTGTTGTCTCATAGGTTAAATTAACGATTACTCTAACCCTAAACATCACGACATATAAAAAGGGGTCAAAATAACTAAAAATCTGATCTGAAGTCTTACAGACCAAATTAATAATTATAATGATTTAACAATTAAAATACTATCAAAATGCCCAAAAATTAATGTAATCAAAAAAATGATCCGACGTCTTACAGATCAAATTAATAACTACAATAATTTTGGACAAAAACCCTGTGGTTAATGCCTACAAGATTTATGAAATGAATAGTAATATCCAATGCTACAATTTAAGTAACTAAACTATAAGATAAATAAAATAAAATAAAATAAATGAAAAGAGTAAAAAAACTACCTAAAAGGGACTTCATGAGCCTACACGATGGAAGAAGGCATGGCGAAGGACGGATCGCTACAGTGGCGTAGCCACGGGTGGAGGAGCACGATTGTTGGAGCGAAGTTTGGTGGGCAACGATGGTGCCGGGGCTCGGAGGGCAACGGTGGCAGGCGAACGACGACGGCAGCGTGTGGTCGCAGGTCGTCAGGTGGAGGTTGGCGACGGACGGAGACGCTCAGGTGTGGGGTGCACGAGTAGGGGCGTTGTGGCGTCTAGCTCTGGTGGTGTTGCTGGGCGTTGGCGTTGGGTCCAAGTTCGGCTCGGGTGGAGGCGGAGTTGCTGCGAGGGCTCGGCGAGGGGGGCTTGCGGGTTGCAGAGGCGCAGCGGCGTCGGTTGTTGCAGAGGCGGAGACGGATGGGCTAAATGCAAAGCAGGTGCAGAGGCAGTGTCGCGGTGGCTGATGGAGACGAGTGGGCACAGCGGCGTCGGGCTTCGGGCAGAAGGGTTGCAACCCGGGATGTAGCTGTGGAGCTGCAGACGTCGGCGTCGGTGTAGCAATGGTAGGGTGTGGTGCTGGCTACAGGTGCTGGGCAGTGGCCAGCGACAGGCGAGTAGAGAGGGAGGGGCGGTGCGGAGGTGCGATGCGAAGGTGCGGTGGCCGGCGTGAGGCGGTGCTAGTGCAGCGGCCGGTGTAGCCTGGTGGATGGTGCGGACGGGCGGCCATCACAGAGGAGAAGATTGAATAGTTGTTGTGTTTTGCTTTTCTTTTTTTCTTTTTTTTTTTTCTGCTCCCTCACGTCACTTACCGTCTCCCTCACTGTACCACTCTCTATCTTTTCTTCAACAAAAGGTTGACTTTGACAAGAGAGAAGAATATTTCATTTGTATTTTCTCTTGCTTTTCTTCTACATGAATTCTCCCTTTGTGGACCTTGCACGAAGTTTTTTTGAATTTTTCTCTCGTCGCCCGAATTCACTCTCCCTTGTCATGAAAATTATGGCTCTTTTTATAGTGATTCCAGACGGTCGTTTTTATAGCAACTTTCGAGTTTTCATCTTCTGTTGCATTAAATCAAGGCTGCAAATCGGAGCGTGATTTCGCAATTAGCTCGATTTTGCTTGATTCCTTCCATTTTATCGAAATCCTTCACCTTAATTCACCTGATTTTTTAATTGCTTCTACATTGATTAAAATCTGAATATTCATCAGAATTTCAAACTTCCATGCATAATCAATCAAATCGATTTCTCCCCTCTTTTTTTTTCATTTTTTCCTTTTATTTGTTTTGATACAATTTTTATTTTTTTATTTTCCTAGATTTGCCAAAATTAGGTGTCAACAATCATTATCTGATAATCTTTTCATAAAGACACAAGAATTGGAATTAGTCTTACCGTATCTGTGTTCTTCCATGAATGATTCAAACTTCATATACCATTGCCTTGGCGCTTGCTTGAGACCATATAAGCTTTTTCTCAATCTACATACAAAGTATTCCCTGCCTTCATTTCAAAACCCTCCAGTTGCTCCATATATATTTATTCTTCTAGGTCTTCATGAAGAAAAACTGTCTTTATACCAAGTTGTTCAATTTCTAAATTCAAACTGATGGCCAACCTAAGAACAACTTGAATAAAAGATATCTTTACAACTAGGGAAAAAATTTCTTCAAAGTCAATGCCCTTTTTTTTTGGCGAAAGCCTTTCACAACGAGCTTAACCTTGTATCATGATTGCAAACTAGTCTCTTCCTACTTATTTGTGAGTGTTCTTTTACCCCTAAGCAATTTCACTAATTCTTTTGTTCACATGACATAGTCTTTTCATAAGTTTCTAACTCTCTTGCATCAGTGAGTAATACATACGTGCGGCAAATATTTTTGAGAAAGTCTATGTTCTCTTAAATCTCCTAACTAGAAATAGGATAGGTTGCTCTTGTTTAATTGGCTCAACTAGCTCAACTGGTTCAACGGGCTGCTCTTGCTCAACTATTTCACTTGTCTTAGCTGAAGAATCAACATTATGTGAGGGTTCACAATCTTCATGATTTTTATGTACTTCTCCCCCATAATTTTTACCCACGGTAGGAGGATTTGGGTTGAAACTAACTGAACGTTGAGCTATATTCTTTGGTTTCTTTGCCTTGTCGATGTCTTCAATAGTTTGATGCTTAAAGAATGCTACATCTCGATTTCTAATGATTTCCTTTGTAATTGGATCCCATAACTTGTAGCCAAACTCTTCATGTCTATAACCCAAGAAGATACATTATTTAGACTTGTCATTAAGCTTCGATATTTCATCTCTTGGAACATGCATAAATGCTCGGCAACTGAATACTTTTAGATGATTGTAGGAAACATCTTTCCCACTCCAATCTCTTCACGAGGCATCCCCCTTACGAGGAACCGATAGAGAAAAATTTATCAAATCTATTGTTGTTCTCATCTTTTCGCCCCAAAATGGCTTAAGCAGCCTTGCATGAGAAAGCATACATCGATTCCAATCATTAATTGTTCGGTTCATTCTCTCTGTTACTCCATTTTGTTGTGGTGTCTTCGGAATATTCTGCTCAAGTTTCATGCCGTAATCCTTGCAATTATATTCGAATGGGCCTATATTGTGACATCTTGAATTTTCAACCCTGTCTCGATAAAATGAAATAGGCTTTTCATCGACGCGCCTATGGTCCTTTTTCTCTGAGCTGATCACTCACGAGTTAACTAACCTATTGGGTGAAGCCGTTAAGGGATACAATTGTGATAAAATTCCTAAAAGCTACCCGGTAGATTGAATTGTACTAAAATCGCGTTTGGTTGATTTTAACCACAAAATTGAATTCGATTTTGGGAATCGAACGTTCGAGCATGTCATGATTTATTTTTAGGATCTCGTCTCATCTTTTGGGAAAATTCCATTGAGCCCGGAATTTTTGCGGAAAATCAAAATCGGCAAAAGAATTAAGAGGAAATTTGGATGGGAGAGGAATTTAGCTATTTTGTTGCCCAAAAATAGTTAATTGTGAGAATTAGATGCAAGAAAGTAATTGGGGACCAAGAAGATTGGCATGAAGATTTTGGGGACTAAGAAATGATGATTTTGGATATTTTTCTTGATTTCTTTGGCTTCTCCTCTCTCTTTCCTCCCTCTCTCTCTTCAATCCCCCCATCTCACACATGAAGACCCCCTTGCCGCCCCTCTTCTTCTTCTGCACTTTTTCTTCCCTTCCTCTTTCATTCCCCCTTCACGCCCTTTCTTTTCCCCCCACCACCAGCGAACTCATCCCACTCTCCACCCACACACCCCTCATCCCAATACCAGCCCATCACTCCCTCATTGCCACAGCATCCCCCATACACCACCTCACGTTCAACAAACCTCCCCTCAACCCCAACTGCATCCAGCAACCTCGACCGCAGCCGCACGCCTCTATCTAGCAGCCTAGTCATCGGCGTTTAGCCCAGCAGCTTCGTGTCCAGCACCACCCCACATTCGCCTCACCATCACACAATGACTAGCCTCTGCAACCAGCCACCCAGCTCCTCCTCAGCCAGCAATCGTGATTGACCAGTAAGCTCAACCAAGCAGAACCGAGTCCAGCCCCTTGGCCATGACTTGCGAGGCCGTTTTCAGCCTCGGTTTGGCCTCCGTTGGAGACGCCGTAGGCTCAGGATCTCACCGCCGTCGTGCCGCCATCACCGTGAACCCATTTCCTCGCTAATCCGATGAGTTAATGTCCTAATCTTGGATTAGGAAGTTAATTGCACTTAGTTAGGTGGATTAATGTTAATTAGCTTAGTTAAATTAGTATTAAGTTAGATTATCCTTAAGATGTATTAGTGTTAATCTAGCTTGGTTAGATCAGCCTTCAGATGGATTAGCATCGATCTAATTGATTGGATTAGCAGTAATGAGGGTGGATTAGTCTAATTTAGTGGATCTCCCTCGAATCCAGTTGTTGGATCCTCACCGTTTGCCATTTTTGTGGACTCAAATGTGCTTCGATTTTGGGGTCACCTCCTTCTTGAGAAATGTTTTAGACATCTTCAGGTATGATATATATTTTACTCAAGATTTTAGAGATTTAAAAGAATGATATTTCAGCTTTGTCATTTCAAAATAGAATCTTGGATTGTGCTGGAATCCGTGACCTTTTGGTATTGCAAGGATTTTTATCAACTCTTAGGGTTCAATTTTCAAAAGAGTTTCTTCACAAAAGTTGTTTTTTCACATCTTTTAGTTTAACATACTCAAATTTCAGATCAAACGGACATTTTTTGGACTTTGAACCAAACTGATTTTGGAAAACAAAATTTCTGAAAACAGACACAGTTTTTGTAACGGTTTGAGCGAATTAATGCTCTTAATCTAGAAGGATATGGGTCAATGTGTCTCCATGAAAAATGTTATTTTAAGTATCCTTTAGAAGATATTCCAATTTGAGAATTTTATTAGCTCGTTTGATTAGAGTTTTGGATTTAAACTTGGAGACGCGAGAGTGGCCCGGTTACTGCCGGTTAGGATCGGTAGTGGTTTTGTGATTGTTCTTGATATTGTGCTTTCTGGATAGTGTATATTTGGTGATGTGGTTGACTTGTGGCATGCTCAGAACTTATGTGTGATCTCATGAGGTCGATTGTTCTAGGTGCGTTGTTTAGTATTATTGCAAAATGTGACCTTATGGACTATTAAATAGAAAATAAATGAGGTGTTGGGTCCGGACACCAAAAATTATTTGCCCAATAAAATAATGAGGTTTTAAATTAGGTGCGTGCAAAGTTTGACGGATTAAATTTGAGTACGTGAGCAGCTATGAATTTATTTCTAAACGTTTTGAACAAAAAAAAAAGGGGATTAATAAGGTTAGTTTTCAAAAGAGGGTGGTTGGAAAAGAAATTAGAAAAGAATATGGTGTCAGGTTTGGATGCTAAGTTTTATGGGCTCAATAAAATCGTGAGGTTTCAATCTAGAAGCGTGCAAAGTTTGGCGGGTTAATTTCAAATACGGGATCTAGTATGAATTTATTTTGGAAGGTTTGAACAAAAAAAAAAAAAAAGAGTTGCTAAGTTTATTTTTAAAAGGGGATTTTGGTGTTTTGGCTATATGATGGAAGCTAAGAGTTAATTTGGTGGATAATGTGCCTACATGGTCAGGTTAATTAGGTAGTTCAGTTTAATTAAACACAATTTATTTATTTAATTACAATTTATTTAATTATAATTAGCGTCAATTGTACTGGGATAGTCGGTTAGTGAAATTTTCGTTGGTGTGTTTACATGTGAAATTGATTGCTGATTTGTGCAATTGGGTGCTGGATTGTTGTTTTGAATTATTATTGCAAAAATTGATTTTGGGTATTTAATTAGAAAAATACTGGGTGTCGGGTTTTGACGCCAAAAATATCTTATGTACTATATAAAATCGTGGAATTTTGAAATGGGAGAGTACCACGTTTATTGGTTCGATTTGATCGTGTGACCACGCACAATTATTTTACCGAGTATTTTTAATACAAAAAAAATTGGCCAAGTCCATCATTTGAAATGGAAGTATTTGAGTCCAAAGCACGATATCCTTGGCCGAGTATGAATGTGCGTGTGGTCACCTAAGTACACTGATGTGTTTACGTGGGGTAGTGAACGAGTAAAGGGCCTTGTAGTCAAGGGATAAGTGCTACATGGCGACTTGAGTCACATGGGAGCTACCTTTAGAGCCTTGCACTACTGTCATGCGAAGTCAAGGGCTAAGTGCTACACGATAACGTAATTTCATTAAAGCCACCTTTAGAGCCTTGTACTATTGCTATCTGTGGTCAAGGGCTAAGTGCTACATGATAACGTAACTTCGTGGGAACCACCTTTAGAGCCTTGTACTATTGCTATATGTGCTCAAGGGCTAAGTGCTACACGATAAAGTAATTTCATGGGAGCCACCTCTAGAGTCTTGAGTTTAATTATTGAGCGTGAATGAACGATCGATATGAGATAGCCGCGCTTGATTATGAGACAAAATTGTGTGGCACGGAATGGGACGTGTCATAATGGTTTGGCCTTATAATCGGGACCCCCGTAATTGTTTGAGAATGAATTGACGTGTTCTAGTTATTGATTATGTTTGCTGTGTACATGTGATATATGAGATGTACTAATTGCATGGAGGTGCCGAGGCGAGGTAAGTTGTGAGTGATGCATGTTTAGGCTGCCTCTAGGTGAATTTTCGTCCTAATCGGGATTTAGGGTGTGGACTTGCTGAGATTTATTCTCACCCCATTGTGGTTAACCCTTTTTCAGGTCCCTGGGATGGAGAATCCGAAGCCCAAGGTGAAAGGGTTTTTGGGGTGTAGATTGTCTGGTAGTTTCTTTTTGAAACAGACCTTTATATATAAAGTGTGTTTTGTGAAAATTGGTTGTCCTGCTTTTCTATCCCATGTTTGATTGCTGTCTGGGGTTTATTAGTTCGCTTCTGCATGTGCATAAAATGAAAGGGTCAGCGATGTGTCTTGGGAACGTCACAAATTTGATCGACTGCCGAGGGATGTTAGCGAGCTCGAGGTTCGGGGCGTGACATCTATATTCACCATTGTTATAAGCTTGAACACATTTAAGCTTCTTCATGGTTTCTCTTTCCATGTTGACATGAAATTGTTTGAAAGCTGAAAGCACTTGATCTTTAGATTTCAAAGCAACAGCCCACACTTCTCTAGAGCAGTCATAAATAAATATCACAAAGTACAATGTACCTCCAAGGGTTCTAGCATCCATGCAACAAACATCAATGTGAACTAGATCAAATATGTTAAATTTCATGAGTGGAGAGGGACTATGAAATGAGAATTTATGTTGCTTACCCGTAATACAATGAGTGCATTCCTTTAGATTTTTCTTCTTCAAAGGTAGAAGGTTCTTCCTTGTAAAAATGTCAAGCCCTTTTTCACTAAGACGACCAAGTTTCATATTTCATAAATCAACTGAGGAATCCTTCACTGCATTTACCTCTTTTCTAATCAAGTTAGCTTACATGGTATAGAGAAAACTTGTCTTCTTACCCTTTGCCACTACCATAAAATCTTTAGTCAACTTTCATTTGCCATCAAAAGAGGAATTGTAATAACCATCATCATCTAAGACACCTGTGGAGATCAAGTGAACTCGAATATCCAAAACGTGTCTCACATTTCTTTAAAGATAAAGTCAATTACATCTAATCTCAATTTCCAAATAAACATCTTATATGCCAATAACCTTGGAAATACCACTTTTTCCCATCCTAACACAACCAAAATCACCGCCGCAATAAGAAGCAAAGTAGTCATGCTATGAGGTGACATGAAAAGAAGCTACAGAATCAACAACCCATATATAGTCTTGGTGGAATCAACAACCCATAAGGTTCACACATTCGTCGTTACATACAAACACAATATCGCTATCGAATGCAACTGCCATTGTAACTTGTCTCTCTCCTTTCTTTCGATCTCCATTTCTATCATGGGATTTATCTCTCTTTGGCAACCGCCACTCTTTTGTATGATGTTCTATCTTGCCAAAATTGTAATACTTTACACTCTTCCTCAGTCTTGATTTTGACCTTTCACTTGACTTGCCCTGGTTATCATCATTATGAAACTTTCTTGATTGGCTTGTCGCCCTAATTTCTATTACCAAAGCCTTTGATTTAGAAACATAATTCAAACATTTTCTTTTTGTTTATTCATTAAACAAGCTTTGTTTAATCATGCTCATGGAAAGTATACCGAAAGGAGCTGAAATATTTCATGCTACAACCAATGTGTCACAACTACGGAGAAGAGTACCAAGTAATAAGCATGCTTGCAATTCATCCCCAAGGTCAATCTCAAGATTTGTCAATTGATTTACAACATCTTGAAATTAATTCAAGTGTTTCGACATGCTATCCCTTTCTTGTATCTCAAATTCATAAGTCGTTGAACTAGAAGAGCTTCATTTTATAGAGTTTTCCTCTCATAGAAATCTTATAATTTCTTCCACAAAGTGTCCACCTTCGTTTTTTGAGCAATATGCTGAAACACACTTTTGTCAATTCATTGCCGGATAAATCCAACCGTTTTCCAATTCATTTTCTCCCACTCTTTGTCTTCCTTATCTCTTTTAGCTTTATCACCCCCAATGTATTTAACTTAAACATGGTGCAGCTAATTTCTTCCATCAATAACTAGAATGTCAACTCTACCTCTAGTACCACTTTGTTGGGAAGAACTCTGGGACAAAATTTCACCACACAATTTAAATCCAATCGAGGATCAATTTCTCCCTCAAAATTAGACCGATCAAAATCAACTTAGTCCCATCAACAACCAGCTATATATATCCCCACAATATGCAAATATAATGTCGAAATGATGAGTCAACAAAGTCAACAGCAACACCAAGGTTTAATGTGGAAATTCAATGCGAGAAAAAGCATGGATCGCCCAAAAAAATTCTACTAATCGCTAAGAATATTAGGATGCACAAAGTAGTTTTCTCTAGTCACACAGTAGAGCCTTCACATAAGCATCACAAGCTCATTTCCTCACCACAAAGGTGGATAAACATAAATGAGATTAGAAAACCCTAATCATAATAAAAGAATTTGGAGGTGGTTATCGATGAATGAAAACCATCAACTCATAGCCCTCGGTCTCACGAACAACATATCAAATTTGAACCACAAAGTTGTAGCCCTCTTCTTGGCTTTCTCCTCCCCTTTTTCTTTAGTGCTCTCGGGTGAGGGGGCTTCACTTTTTCTCTCTCTCCTCACTTTGCTAGGCATGCACAAAGTAGCCCATTCTTTTTATACATGTTACTTTCTGACTTTTCTCATTTTTTTTTCCTTTTGTTCCATGTGCTAGCTAGGCCTCACATGAAGGTGGACCCAGCCAACAAATGGAGACCTAAAATTGCTTTTAAAAACTCTCTCAAACGCATCATAAAAGTCAAATTATCTCCATGCAATCCATTTGCACGAACAAAGTCTATCATAGGACTACCTGAGAGATACATAAAAGCAATGGCATGCTTTTGATACCAATTGAAGTCGGTCTATCAATTTACCTTTCCTACACACCAATTAGTTCACTGTGCGGATAATTTTTCTTGCTAGAGAAGTGGAAACCATTCATCGCACTAATCACCCTAGCCCTACTCATTAGGGATGAGCACGAGTTATAGGGAATCCGTGTCCCGTGAATCAATCCTATCTACGTCTTCAGGGAAAAAAAAAGATTTTAGTTCCTTAATTTCATTTCATTTTTAAATATGAAATAACAACAACAACAACATAACTTAAGTTCTTTGCTTTTTATTGATGATGTAAGCTTGGAGGGACTGGTATTTCTTTTTCATATTATCACCCGTTGACAAATTTGTGGAGGTTAGAGCTTGTTTGGCTTCATACAATCAACCAATAAGGCTAATCTTTTTGACCAGATCCACTCAATAGGTCTTTCTTCTTCTTCATAAAAAAAAGAAAAAAAGAAAAATGTCAAAGCGCCATCATGGTATTAGTGGTTTTTGAGAGAAACAATTAATTCTATAGCGGTGCCTTGCAACCTTTGTGACATCCTGATTTTCAGGCTCTGATTTCGATTGGATAAGTTGGGCCTTTGATTGATGCGCCTATAGTGCTTTTCTCTAAGATAGCCACTCATGAGATAACTGACCTATCATGTGAAGCCATTAAGGGATTTTAATGCAATAGACTTGAGAATTCGACTAGGAATTGACTACTCGACCATGCTAGTCTGTGAGGCTCATTACGGCATAATTAAAAATCGATCAGAGACCGGAAATAGGTCGATTCGACTGAGATGTGTGATCCAAGTGTGGGTGATTCTACCTGATTGCAAAATTCTCGTCGATCGGCACTAAACAGATTTTCTGTCGTTTTGGGTATCTTGTGTCTGTATTTCAAATCTCGAGATTTTCATGACCACCGAGAGTCGTCAGTGTGTCGAAGAGGTATGTTGTGGCTCGAAGAAAATTGATCACCGATCAATTGCACCAAAAATTCCTAAAAGCTACATGGTAGGCTAGGTCACGCTAAAATTGCGCCAGATTGAAATTAACTGAAAATTTGAATTTGATTTCAGAAATTGAAAGTTTTGTTGTGTCACGAATCATTTTAGGAACGTTGACTTACATTTTGAGGAATTTCCGGCGAGTTCGGGATTTTTACGAAAAATTGATTTGGACGATTTGGAAAATGAATGGAAATTCGGATTGGCCAATTTGAAGGGATTTTGGCCTTCGATATGAGCTACTTGGTGAAACGTAATGGTGTGGGCTTTTTCTTCAACAAAATTGGGCCTCTATCGGAGAAGTTTGTTAAGAAATCGGATTCCAAGAAAAATGAAATAGAATTCAGAATTGAGGGAAATTCGTATGTTGGAGGGACTATCTTATTTTGGTCTTCAATTGGACTTCAAATTGTGCAAGTTGATGTTAAAATTGGCCTTGGATGACCAATTGTTCTTATTATGAAGTTGAGCAAAAGTATAGTTGTGTTTTATTTAAATTGTTCCTTCCTCTTCTTTGGTCCTCCAATCTGCACGTCGCCCTCCCCTTTATTTTTCTTATTTTTGCACATTTTCCATTTTAACTGACAAGCCCCCCTCCTCATCCATTCATTTGGCACACGTTTCTCTCTCTCTCTCTCTCTCTCGCATATTCTCTTTTTCCTTTCTCCCTCTCAGCCGACTACCTGTGCACTCTTATCTTTTAATTTTTGTTTTGTTTCTTCTTTGGGCTTCTCTCTAGCCCCACTGGCTTCGACGACCCCCCCTTGTCTCATTCGGTCAAATTTCCCCTGCCAGCTGCCCTCGACTCATCTATCCTTGTTTGTTTATTTTTCTCTTCTGCTGGTTCGGTCGAAGACACCATTGACCCATCCACTTCATCTATTTCTTCTTCACCTAACATCATCGATTCTCCATCTCACGTGCAGCTCACCCACTGCTTCTTCATCAGGCCCATCGAGTCAACAGCAGCATCCATCAAGCTCGAAGTTGACCCCCCCTCCCCTGTGGCCCATCATCACTGCACAAAGCTACTCCATCCCTCTCTTCCGCTCCAGCCCATCCGAAGCCCAACAGTGGCTCCGTTTCAGCAAGTCCAATAGCCACAACTCGGCCTGGTTCATGGCCGTTCCAGTCATGGTCCACGCCACCATCCGCGGCCGCCGAGACTAGCCTCAAACTGTGCCCAAACTAGCCACCGTTGCAGCTCCTTGGGCCCAAATCTGAAGCCAAAATCAGCAAGGGTTTGTGGGCATCAAGGCTCGTTTTCGAGGCCGTCTCGGCCCCGCTTGGCGGTCTCACTTTGGAGGTTGTCATTCTTCGTCGTGTCCCCGTCGTTTTGATTCGAGCGAATCATTAATCAAGTGAGTTTAACTCACTAATTCCCACTTAGTAAGTTAATGACGTTTAAGGGTTAATTAGTTTAGACTAAGTATGGATTATGTGGTTAGTTAGAATGGATTAGTGAATTAGTTAATTATCGATGCATGTTAAGTAGTTAGTTTAGTGCAATTAGGGCCTAGACAAGCTCTAGTATTTATCTAGAGTGGTTTGAAAATATTTCGGGCTTGTCTCGGCATTTAATTAGGCTTTACGGGCCTAAGTTGCTACTTTTGGCATTTATTTATTATTTTCCGTAATTATTTAATTAATTAATTATTTTCCATAAATTAGATCGAGATAGCCAGTGACTAGAATTTTATGCTGATTGTAATGGTGTGATCTATTTATTTAATTGAGTTATAATTTGTGCTGATTTGATGTGATTTGTATTTTGGGATTTATTCCAAAAATTAGTTAATTTCAGTAATTAATTGGAAAATCGCCGGGCGTCGGTTTACAACGCCAAAAATGAGTTTATGGATCAGTGAAATTAGTGGGATTTTCAAGCGTGAAAATATTATATTTTGGCTAAGGCCGACTGTGTACCCACACACGAGTATTTTTATCGGGTATTATAAAAATGGTAAAATGATCAGATGATTATATCAATGTAATTGAGGTAGCTTCTGGCGAGCATAATAGTGTACTATATCAGTGTAATTGAGGCAGCTTCTAGCGAGCATAATAGTATACTATATTAGTATTTGAGGCAGCTTCTAGTGAGCATGAATAGTATATTGTACGAGTATTTGAGGCAGCTTCTGGTGAGCTATACTATCTATATATCAGCTTAGAGTGAGCAGTCTTGGATTATGGTCGGAATTATAGATATTATTGATTGAGATAACCGGGGAATGATCTTGATGACATGGAATCGACTGAGTCGCTTGATCGATTATTTGATTTGATGTGATTCGATGAATTATAATTGTATTAACTTGCAGGAAAGAAATCAAGGCTAAGGTAAGTCCTCCGACTCGTGATTGTGCCTAGGCAGCCCTCAAGGCGTATTTTCTTCTTAGTCGGGTCTTAGGGAGTTGAACTTGCTGAGACGTCGTCTCATCTTGTTGTGGGATAACATTTTCAGGTTCGCAGATGTCGATTCCCCCTGGGCGTCATGGTCATCCCATGAGGGTTATTGAGCAGTTCTCTGTTTTCCCTGATCCCAGAAGTGTTTGGATTTACGAGCTGGTTGTAACCATGGTCTAGGTCGAAGAGGTTCCGCACCACTCCATATGGTGTTAGGCTGGGTCCCCTTAGGGGTTTTGATATCCCTGTTGCGGTGATTGATGCTGCTCTGGACGAGAATCCAGCTAACCCTCCTGATGGTGTAGTGGAAGAACCACTGTCTCGCCCGGATCCCGTGGACACTGAATAGTCGGCAAACGAGTCGGATTAGCTAGTCATAGGACAGCTAGTTTTGAGAATCAACCATTTTGTAGACTTTGTAAATGTCGGCTAGTAATGTATATAAATTAATCTGATATGTATAAAGGTATGTTGTGGTTTTAAAAATGGTGGCCTTACCTTTCTATCCCATTGAATTGTTGTTTGGGGATTATTTATCTGCTTCCACATGTGCATTAAAATGAATGGGTCGGTTATGCGTCCTGGGACGTCGCTATTTAATCAACCATTGAGGGATGGGCACGCGCTCGGAGGATCGGGGCGTGACAGCCCCATTACCCTATGAAGGCACAAACATCTTGACTTGCCCCCACCCCTAAATTTAAGTAAGAAACTTACCTTGCCTTGTCCTTTAATGAACCCTAAACGAAAAAGTGTATTCATCTTCTGATTCTTAGTATATTATATGAGGGATAATGACATAATGGCTCATAAATTTTGACCCAATATATAATATAGTCCTTGAATTTTCAATTTGTGCACTTTGGTTCCATGAACTTTTCATATAAGTTACATGTAGCCATTCAACTATATAAAAACATTTAATGTAATCATTCCATTAATTCAAGATCAAGGACAACATTGAGCATGTATCAAAATTTCAAAGATTACATTGCGTATTGGGTTAAAGTTCATGGATCATATCGAACAAATTAAAAGTTCAAAGACCACATTATTTATGGGCCAAAATTCAAGGACCATTTTGTATGATTTTCTCATTTGCCATCCTTAACTTTGAGGCCATGTTAATCTATCTATTCGGTTTTCAGGGGGAGGCATTGGTCATAAGCATAATGTCCCATAAGAAAGCTTACTGTTCACTTTCTTTGAGCTAGTCAAACTCGAAGAGAATATGTTAAAACATCATAAATCAAGCGACCAAAGAATTGATAAGGTTACATGCACGTACACTGCACCTTGATTATAACTCCCATGCATCAAGAAAATTCTACCCTCCATCGCACGACTTTTCTCTTTTCTTCTTCTCTTTATACGGTTGTTTCCTTCCTCCACCTCTTCACCTCCCTTCTTGATCTGCACCTTGAGAATGTTGTAATTTATTAGTACGTCCATCATAGAGTGCGATTAAGATGCACCGTTTTGTCTCCATATGTTATGATGGAGAGACACCATTTGAAAGGGTATTAGGAAGTCATATAAATAACTTTAGAAGATAACCGTCGAGTTGGTTGGTAGAAAGAACATTCAAAAAGAAACTGTTCTTCATTTTTCTCCTTTTTCCATCAAAGAAAAAAAAGGCATTCCATTACTCATTTACGAAGACAATCAGCATTTATTCTGTGGAAATTGGTTGTTTTCCTCGCGATTGCATTCAGACCATCGTGAAGTTATATTGTTCGTTGTTCACCTGTAATTCAACGTTCGTTCCGGGGTAAATTGTTTATTGCGCATCAAAGATATTAGTTGTATTTCGCCGACTTTCTTTCGACATTGGTATCAGAGCTAGGTTATGATTTCTACCTTATTTTTCGTCGAATTTTCTTGTTTGCTGTTTGATATGGGGATCAAGAGGATGAACTTCACATCATCTGGATGTTCATTACTAAAAAATTGCAACTTGAATTGTTGAAAACAAACGAAAGCGAAAAACATGTTTGGAGGTTGCGTAGACCCATACGGTTTTGGCCATTTTTCGAAGTATTTTTCTGCCAAAATCAATTTTTAAATATCCGAGGTGAAAATACTCGTCGAGATGAGTCAAACGGTGTGTCAAGCGTCACTGGAAGACGCTGGATATGCCCACACACGTGGCTTGAAGTCGTGGCGTGTGGGTGCCACGTGCTTGATGGGTTGGGCATGCCCAATGCGTGGGCGCCACATGTGCGTCGGCGAACTGACGCGTGCTGATGTCATTGATGACGTTAGCCAATGGTGGGTAACTATTGGATGACGTCACCACTGCCATTAGTTGACCGGTCGACGACTGACTGATGATCCGACCCTACTTGATACCCGACCCGACTGGACGCCCAAATCGGTTGACCGGTCAACCGGTCTGGCTATTGGACCGGCCAGGAGCCGTATTGGCTTGCTGGTGTGTGCACCATACGTGTTGCACACTCAGGTGGCGCGTGTAGGTGCATGGGAGCTCTGATTGACGCGCAGTCAGCGACGTTTGGTTCATATGGATATCCTCTACATTGTGGTATAGTTATTTTACATGTTTGAGATTTTTAAAGGTATAAAAATGTGTACAGAACCTCAAGTATGTGTATTTTTGGGATATACGTACATTGTTTATTCCTTTTAACTTGTATTTTCTTGTATTTTTGGAAATATAGAAGCTAGCTTATATGAAAATGATCATATATATGTTGTGTAGAGCTTGGTTCGATGATATCAAGTATAAATTTAATATACTTACAATTTTTTGATTCCAAATAAACTCAAACAATGGTTGGAATTCTTTGATTTTTTCATTACGTGTCGAATTACGATTTTAATTATAGTTGCTACATGATTTTTTCTTGTACGTTGGTTCACATCATGCTATGCCTTTTGTGTTAATAGAAAAGTGTGCAAATTACATGAGGTCATGTAATTATTTTTCTAGTGGGAGTTTGTAGGTTGGTAGAATTCAAAGGAGTTCTCACCTATAACTTAAAATTTGTGCAAATTAAACTAGTAAATGATAGTAGAATAATCGTACATAGAAGCTGATTGGGACTATAGTGAACTTTCGTTTCTGTGTCTTTTGTTGAAATATCATTAATTTTTTTTTCTTTGCTACAAATTAAATATGTGTCTTACTCTGAAAATGTGCTAGTATTGATTATGTGTTTATTATATCAATACGTTATAGCAATTGATTATGGCTTTGGCATACAAGACCATTGTGGCTTACTTCAATAAGGGAGAGAAACTGAACGGTAATAATTATGATATTTGGCATCGAAAAGTTCATTACATCCTTGAGGAGCAAGAGGTTTTGGAAACTCTCAACCACACCATGGATGAGCCTGAGCATGGAACTTTAACTCAGCACATGAGAGATTAGAAGTTTATCAAGCTTGGAAAAAGAAAAATAGCATTGCTCACATCACATTGCTGAGTTGTATGCAAGATGATCTCATGTGTGAGTTTGAAAGTTATGATAAATCTGAAGCAATATGGGTTGTCTTGAAAGATAAGTTTGGGGGTACGTTTGCCACTAAGTTGAGGAGACTCACCATCAAATTTGACACATACCGAAAGTGCCCTAATGTAATAATGAGGCAGCATCTTCGGGAGATCTCAAATATGATTCATGAGCTAAAGTCGGCAGGTCACTCCCTTACCAATGAACAACAAGTTCAGGCTGTCATAAGCTTTCTTTCAGACAATTGAGAGCATTTGAAGATCAACATGATGCATAATGAGAATATTGTCACTTTTGACAATATAGCGCGTCATTTGAAATTAGAGGATGAACGTCTAGAGGCTGCGAGATTCTCTACCCATGCTTATGTTGTTGAATCGAGTTCGCGCAAAGTTTCGGATTTCAAGCGCAAAAGGAATCATTAATTCAATAACAAAGGGAAGAAGACTGATCATGCACCTAAGAGAGCTAAGACCTTTCGATGTAATAAGCATGGTGGGAAGAAGGACAAGGTCAAGATGAAGTATTATAATTGTGGCAAGATGGGTCACTTTAATCGTGAATACACTTAGTTGAAATATGTACCCTATTATTCCATTATTTTAAGTAATGCTTTTGTTTCTAGCACTGTAATGCTTGCTGAATCTCATCCAATATGGACTACAGACTCAGGAGTAACAAACCACGTAGTTAGAGACCGAGGAGCATTTGTGGAGTATCATTGGGTACAACCTAGAATAAGATGAATATATGTTGGGAATAACTCAAGAGTTGAAGTGAATGATATCAGCACATGTAAATTAATTTTATGTAGTGGTCGAAGCCTATTCCTATATGCTGTCCTCTATGCTTCAGATATTCGACGGAACTTGGTCTCCGTAGTTGTTCTTCTTAGCTTAGGTTATGTATTGAATTTCCATAGTGCTTGTGTTGACATTTTGTTTGGAACAATTTGTTATGGTTCTGGTTATGTATTGAATGATTTTATGGTGTTAGACATTGACTATGATATGTACAATGTTAATGTTGACAGTTGTTTTTCTTTAATTGCATCTTCTAGTAATATTGAGATTGATTCAAGTACTTGGCATGCTAGATTATCTCATATTGAGTTACAAAGAATGCAAATGTTAACTAGAGAAGACCTTTTAGGGTCACTTGCTTATGTTGATCAACCCGTATGTGAACATTGTCTAATGGGAAAAGTAACTAGAAAACCATTCGGTAAAGGAACTAGAGCCGAACTTCTATTGCAACTCATACATTCTGACATTTGTTGTCCTTTGAACGTGAGAACAAAGCATGGAGCCTCATATTTCTCACTTTCATAGATGATTTCACGCGTTTCGGTTATGTCTTTCTAATCTCCCACAAGTTAGAAGTATTAGACTGCTTTAGACAATATATAGCATTGGTAAAGAATTAACTGAACAAAATAATAAAGCTATTGAGAATCGATCGCGGACGTGAGTATCTATCTAAGTAATTCAAGATTCTTTGTGATGAAAATGGAATTGTACGACAATTGACTATTTCTGGTACTCCGCAACAAAATGGGGTTGTTGAGAGAAGGAAAAAAACTCTATTAGAAATGGTTAGGTCTATGATGACGCAATCAAATTTACCTATTTTGTATTGGGGAGATGTGTTATTGACTGCAGCCTTTGTACTTAACCGTGTGCCATCAAAATTAGTCACTTCTATCCCTTATGAATTATGAATTGGTAGGAAACTAGACTTAAGTAATCTACGTCCTCGGGGGTGTGCAGCTTATATTCATGATTCTTCCCATAAATATGGCAAATTAGGCCATAAATGGAAGAAATGTATCTTTATAAGATATTTTGAACACTCCAATGGGTACGTGTTCATAGGTGAACAAGCTGATGGAAGTGTGTCTGAAATAAAGTCACAAGATGCCACGTTCTTAGAGAACGATTTTCCTAGTAGATGTGAGATTGGTAAGGACTTCTAATTATATGAGATGAAAGATCATAATGACACATTCACTAATGTTGTAGAGGGAAATGAAGATTTACCTCAACATATAAGACCTAGTGGGAGTGTTGTATTGCTTGGCGAATTGAATTCAAGAGAAGTTCAGTTAAGTGAAAGTAATCATAAAAGTATTCCTGTCGTCGTTTTGAGATTGAATGGGAAGCATTTATGATTGCTTCGCAAAACGATGCTGAGCCTAAGATTGTTCAAGAGGCTCTCTCATTCTCTGATTAGGAAGAATAGAGAAAAGTTTTGGAAGATGAGATGGAGTCAATGATGGCAAATCACATCTGGGATTTGGTTGATCTACAACCCAATTGCAAGGCTATTGGAAATAAATGGGTTTCTAAGATTAAGCAAAAGGCGGATGGATCAATTGAAAAGTATAAGGCTCGTCTTGTGGTGAAATGTTATACTTAACAAGAGGGTATAGATTATAAGGAAACTTTTTCACCAGTTGTAAGGTTTGCCTCAATACGCCTTATCCTAGCCATCGTTGCATATTTAGACCTTGAATTACATTAAATGGATGTAAAGACAGCATTTCTAAATGGAGAACTAAATGAGGAAATCTATATGAAGCAGCCAATAGGTTTCATAGCTAAATGTTAAGAGTATAAAGTTTGCAAGCTTCATCACTTAATATATGGCCTTAAGCAATCATCTAGACAGTGGTATCTTCGCTTTCATCGAGCCATAACGACTTTTAGATTCACGATAATCAAAGAAGATCACTATGTATATGTCAAATAGTCTGAAGAAAAATTTGTGATATTATCATTTTATGTGGACGATATTCTATTAACTGGAAATGACAAGATTTTGGTTATCACCATAAAATAATGGTTGTCCTCCAATTTTGAAATGAATGACATGAGAGAAGCTGCTTATATATTAGGAATTAATATCGAAATAGATCGATCAAGGAAACTTCTTACTTTATCACAAGAGTCTTATATAATGAAGATTCTTGAGTGTTTCAATATGTAGTATTGTAATCTCATTGATACCCCTATCATGCAAGGTAAATGCCTAAATACTAATATGTGTCCTAAGACTCCAAAAGAAAATAAAGAAATGGAAATTGTTCTTTACACTAGTGCGGTCGGAAGTTTGATGTATACTATGATGTGTACTCAACTCGACATATGTTATGCTGTGGGGTTAGTGAGCCGATATCAATCAAATTCTGGTCAAGCACACTTGAAAGCAGTGAAGAGGATCCTGAGATATTTAAAAAATACCATGGACTATCGACTTTGTTACCAAGGGAATGATTTACGCCTATTAAGCTATTTAGATGCTGATTGGGGAGGAGACCTGGATGAGCGTAAATCGACTTCTGGATATGCTAAATGAAGATGTAACTTCTTGAAATAGCAGGAAATAGACATGCGCAGCCTTGTCTACGATAGAGGTAGAATTTATTGCATGTTTTGCCGTAGTGCAAGAAGCAGTATGGCTAAAACGTTTCTTGGAAAATTTAGCCATTATCACTAAGGTTTCAAGACCATGGATAGGTTATTGTGATAGTCAAGTAGCCATTGTCTATGTGAAAGATCCCAAGTATCATGAAAGGACGAAGCACATTGATATAAATAATAACTTCATCAGAGATATAATAGCATAGAAGAAGTGATCATTCAATACATTTCATCTAATAGAATGATTACTAATCCATTTACAAAGACTATTCCTAGAGACGTATTCTTGACCCATAAGATGTTTTTAGGGTTACGTAGAATGTGATATGTAATATTGCAGAGGATCATTAGTTTATGTATATGTAAACATATGTATTGTACTTGTTTGTTTTTAGTGACTTGATGTTTTATCAATAAATACAAATCCATTATGAGACTAGCACAAACACACATATATTGTTGAAAAATATGTCAACAGGCAATGGTTGGATCACTCACACGAGCAATCACTTCAAGTGTAATAGTTAGCATGTTGAGATGAAACGTTATGTATAAATAAATGCTGAAGAGCAAGTGTTGACACCTAATTTGTGTTTTCAAGTACATATGAAAAAAATAAAAAGTTTTAATTAAAAAATTAATTAATTAATTTTGAAAAAAAAAACCTGGAAAGGGTTGGGTCAGGCCGGATCCCGCCTTGGCTCGGCCCTTGCCTAGCTGTCTTCCTCCTCCTGCCTGTCTCTGCGCGGGACTTGCAGCAAAAGCAAAAAGCATAGCAACAGAAGGGATGTGGGGGCAGGAGTAGAGCAAGGGGAAAAGAAAGGAGCAGAGCAGAAGAAGGAGGGGACGACACATAATAGAGGGAAAGGAGGGAGAACTAGGGGCAGGCAACGGATGGGGAAGGACCTGAGGAAAATAGGGACCGGGTGGAGAGTAACAAAGAACAGGACACACGGGAGAATCGAGAGGGGGAGAATGGAGAAGAGAAGAAGAGAGCAAAGGCTCGTGGAGGCCAGCCAAGGAGCCAAGAGCTCCCGGGATGCCTTGCCACCGTCAGAGAGCTACCCATCAGTCGCTGACTGCTGCCGTCTCCTTGGAACTAGGTAGGCATTTTGCCAAACACTTGGCATGCGTGTGTGGTATTAAGTTGGTCGGAGCTCCCTCGACCGTTTCGAGCGAGCTCCGGCCCCTTGTCTATCCCCCAGCAGGAGCTGAGCTTCAGAGCTTTCTAGGGTTCAGGTTTGAATCGGCGGAGCTCTGCGGCTGTGCATTGGCATGGGGGGGACTGCGGAGAGAACCAAGCAAGGGAGAATCGATAGAGAATGGAAGGAGCAAGAGAGAAATTGAAGAGGGAGTTCAGATCTGGTGAAGTTCGACGACCGCATGCCAGCAAGCCTATCGGCATTTCACTAACGTGTTCCTGTCCATCCTGATGTTGTCGAGCTTCTGTTCGGCCCCCCACCTTTCAAGGATCGTGGCCAAGACGATGTCGTACCACGCTGAGCCGCTGCTATTTGCCTCGCCGTCGCGATCCAGCCGCCTCGTCAACCACCCACTAGCCTGCTGGCCTTGATTGAGCTTCGTGCCATTGAGCGTTGCCATCCCTTGCCGTTGCACACTCCCGTCACTGCTGTATCTGGTGGGAACCTCTCTGTCGCCGTCTCTTTTTCCGAGAAGCCAGCAGCCACTAGACGAGTCGTCACCACCGCTTTCCTCCCTTAGAACCTTAACCGCTGTCCGCCGCGACACCACCATCGAATCACTACTCGGCGACGTTCCAGCCAACCCCCCCGGCATCGCGAATCGCCGGACTCAAGGGTTCCAGAATCTAGGTCCGCGAAGAAGAAGTCGGGTTGGAGTTGGGTTAGATCCAAGTAGGGTTTTTTTTCTCTTAAGAATCGGGTCACAGTTTAGGAGTTGGGTCAGGCGCGGGTTGCAAGCCGAGTATGGCTTTGAATAATCTGGGTCGGGTATCAGGGCCGAGTTTGGGCTGTTTTAGCACGCGGGCTTGAGGGTTGTTCTTCTTTAAAAAAGAGAAGGATGCCTAGACTAAGCCTGCGTTCCAGGCCCATACGGGCTAGCCACTCATGACCTGGGTCGGACCTAACCCGGGGATTCGACCTAGTTTGCCAAAAAAAAATTAAAATTTTTCTTTTTAAAAAACAAAATTAATTAGAAAAATTTCGAAAATGTAAAAATGCAGGGTTTGGTTCAGAATTGCCATGTCATACTTTCTTAGTGTAATTAGGCCTTTATTTGCTCGCTTATATCGCATGTTTAATTTGCATATTTAATTATGTTTGTGAATGTTTAATTGCACATGCTAAAGTTTACTGCAATTAGGATTTTGGTGGCTATAATTAGTAATTTAATGATTGCGCACCCGCATGATCACCTCACATGTTAGTTGATAGGTTTAAAATCAATCCAAACTGCCTGACAAAAATCCTTTCTCTTAAAATGAACAAGATTAGGTACCGAAATGGCACTAATTGGTCAATTAGTATAATCAAGTCCTCGACCTAGATTCTCTGGTTGCGTAGGAAGTGAGGTACACTCTCATATCTCACTTGGTTTCTAGCTAACCCCAATAGGCTAGTGGCGACTCCTTATTGCGAAATTCTTAAAAATACCCAAATGTCACGTGACGTATGAGCTTGGGAGAGCCCATGCCTAATCATGGGCCTTAGGTCTGTCCTTTAGGCAATACCCTTAAACATGTTCCCTCCCCCCCAAGGGTAGGTTGTGAGAGCAAGTTTAGTACATAAAACAATATGTCGCCTTGATTGGAATCAAGATGAGGTTTGTGATTTGTATATGATAAGACCGAACATGATAGTCCCACAGTCATGTATGCTTGAAAGATGCCAGATGCGAGTACTTAATTGGGCTCTATAGAAAGTGAGCTAATATAGCACTTGAGTTAAACTGGAGTACGTGAGAAGCATGTGACTATGCTTAAGCAAAGATTCGTATAGTGGATATATTTAATAAATGACATACACTCTTATAGAAAGAGAAATCCATTATAGTATGTAATTCATACTGCATGTGTATTGTACGATCAACAAGGGAAGGTGAGTGAAATTATCCATATTTACTCATCGTGTGAGCCCTTGAAGTAATTTATAATTTACCTCATTTTTGTGCCATTTATTATTTCTGACTATGTTCTCAAAGTGAAAGATCAATGTTGCTACTTTAGCATGTTACTGGCGGTCATGAATAGATATAGCTTTATGGGATGCGTCTAGAAAAGCAATTGTTCTGAAATGGAGAGAGATATGAGTGCGAATGAAGACTATTGTTGTTTTATATCTATCACATGTATTTACTAGTTGACTAATTATATCACCTTCTGTGGTTTTGGATATAATTGTAAATACACAGTGTTATGAGAATAGTTAATTATAGCCTTTAAGGAATATGTATACTTGGATTGATGTAGTAAAATAAGTCTAGGGTACTGTGAGACATAAATTGTTTATTTCTTTTTTGGGTTGTAGCCATTATGTCATCCTTAACAGGTGCATAATTTGAGCTCCCAAATATAGGTGTATTCATTGGTTTCACGGTTTTCTTGCCAGTTTGAATTGATTTTAAAGTTGATGAATGTTGAATGCCTTATATTGTTGATAGAGCACTATCAAGCTCATCATGTCCGAGTGGGAGATGTTGTACTTTATTAGTACGTCCATGATAGGGTACGATTAAGATGCACCGTTTCGTTTCGATATGTTATAATGGAGAGACACTCTTTGAAAGGGTATGAGGGAGTCATATAAATAATTTTAGAAGATAATCGTTGGGTTGGTTGGTAGAAAGAACATTCAGAAAGAAACTGTTCTCCCTTATTCTCCTTTTTCTATCAAAGAAAGAAAGGCATTCCATTACTCCTTTATGAAGACAATCAACATTTACGCTGTGGAAATTAGATGTTTTCCTCGTGACTGCATTTAGACCATTGTGAAGTCATATTGTTCATCATTCACCCGTAATTCAACGTTCGTTTTGAGATAAATTGTTCATTGCGCGTCAAAGAGGTTAGTCGTCTTCTGCCGGCTTTCTTCCAATAGAGACCATGGCCACCACCCTACACACAATCTCTCTCTCCCCGCCAAAAGAATGGAGAAATTGAGAGGGAGTAAAGGAAAAACAGAGGGGGAGGAAGGAAAAATGATTTTCTTTTTCCATGTGTGATCAGGTCTATAGAGGAATAATAGGGGACACCACTCGGTGAACTAAGTCTCGAGAGTAGCAGCCGAATGAGGCTGCCGTGCAAGCAGCTAATCTGAGCCATACTAAAATTGAGAACGTGCGGTAGGTGATACTTACAATGACTAGGACCGGAATGACTTGTGGAGCCTGCAAATTTTAGATCTGCACATTGTCTCGGTTTACCGGGAGGGAAGGAAGAAAATCAGAAACTACATCAGAAGGCTCATCGCCCACCTGAGAGAAGCGATTCTGCGACAGAAGATGAGGCGGCCGAATTGTCGGAAGCTTGGTGATGAGCAAATGTTAACTTGGCAGACGAGATTCCAATGGACGACAATTCAGGCATCGGAAGATCGCCCTCCAAGTACTGCAATACTTGACGCATGCTTGGCCTCATCAACGGATTGGAGTGGGAACACATCAACCCGAGTTTCAGCACCAACTCCATCTCTTCTTCCACAAACTCCAACCCCAATTTCGGATCTCTTGCCTCGAGAATTGCACCTCTGTCCCAGCAAGAAAATACCCAGTCCACTAAGATCACGTCCTCCGTGTCCCCATGCTCTATCGGCCTTCTCCTGCACGCGACCTCGAGTAAAAACACTCCGAACGCAAACACGTCGGTGCTCGTAGTGGCCTTACCGGTTCGCATATGCTCAGGGGCGAGATAACCGACCGTTCCCGCAACTTGAGTCGTTTGAGGGTCGGTTCCATGATGGTGTAGTCTTGCGAGCCCAAAATCTCCAAGTCTTCCATTAAATTCAGTGTCTAGCAAGATGTTGCTTGCCTTTATATCCCTGTGGATCACCACTTGCTCCCACCCTTCATGCAGATAAAGCAGCCCAGATGCCACTCCTTTGATCACCCTTAATCTTTGCATCCAATTCAGGGTGACCTTCGGTTGGTTATAGAGGTACTTGTCGAGGCTCCCATTGGGCATGAAGTCATAAACCAGGAGCAACTCCTTTTTCCGGCGGCAGTAACCATGGAGCATCACTAAGTTGCGGTGACGGAGCCGACCGATGCTCACGATCTCTGCCACAAATTCTCTCATGCCTTGTCTCGATTCATGGGAGACCCTTTTCACTGCAATCTCTGTTTTCGATGTGGGTAAGATTCCTCTATATACCTGGCCGAACCCACCAGCCCCTAATAACTGTTGGTCCCGGAATCCTTTTGTCGCAGTGTAAAGATCTTTGTACTTGAACCGGTGCGGGCCGTAGTCCCTCTCCCAATCTTCAAGGACCTCCGCCAATTTCCTTTTCCTTCTTATCACGTAAACTACGCCCAAGATCAGCACCGATACAACGAAAGGAACCAACAGCGGTAACCCGATAGTCATTACTTTCGATGTCTCCTTCTTACCGACCTGAGAAAGCTTAGGAAGTTGGGACAGGGCAAGTGCCTGAGCCTCTCCATTCACACTGAAGCTCCAACCCAGAACATATTGAGAAGTTAGGAGCGAACCAATCATTGATGAGAAGCCCACATACATGTTCTCGTTGATGATCGGTGAGAGATCCCGTGGAAGAGACAGAAGGGGAGTCTTCGGATTTTGCCCATTGATCGGAGCCAATGTGACGTGGATCAGTTTGTCCGTGCCATCATAGTCCACCCAAACTTGCATTGCTTGACCGCTGATTAGAGACAAGTTGTTGAACTCCCCATTATCTTCATAATACCCCGCCGGAGTTGCCATTACTGACGTCAGCCCGTTCAAGTTGATGCCGATGTAATTATCGTTGATGTCCTGAAACTCGCTGCTCTGCATTGTGCCGAGTTCTACACTGAACACATGATTGGTAGAGCTGCCGTTGTTGGTGTAGTTGAACATGCCGAGATTTTCGCCTGGCGGGGACTTGGGGAGGCCTCTCTGTGGCGTGACCACAAAGGCAAAGCCGTTGCCTCTCAGACTTGCATACAGAGGTCGAATCGCGAAGACGAACGTGGTGGAGAAGGAAAAGACGGAGCCGTTCGGTGAGTTCTTGAACTGGACTGGGTCGGGATGGAAGGTGTGGCCCTCCTGCTGTCTGGCGTCGTTGCTCAGCTTCAGGAGGCCACTGGAGGTGATCTCAGCGATCCCGTCGAGGCTCAGATTGGCCGATCTGAAACCGTTGTACACGAAACTGGTCTCTTGTGCGTAAGTCAAAACTGCCAGCAGAGAGACCGCAAAAAGAATCTCGACGGACATGGCTCAAACTCAAAGTCCGCTTCGCAATTAGCTGAAGAACGATGCGGTTTACCAAGGCTATAAAGAATCCAAAAGAATCTTCATCTCACGGCATCAAACGAATGTCGCAAATCTTCATCCTACGTGAGATGAATTGTTCAATGTGTTGGACTTTTTCAATGGGCGTATGCAACAGTCCCCTGTTCATAAGGCAATTAGGAATTTGCGGTCACGATGACTCTGAAGAAACCAATCCGAGTCCAATCCGAGTCGGAGAGTGACTTTTTTGTAGAAAGCGCGTGATTTTTCTTCCGATGAGAAAACCGAATGGTAATCGTGACACTCGTAACACGAAGTGTCCACGAAATTATTGGAGGAAAGACTAAAGGTCACGAGTCTACGACAAAACGGTACAAAAAGAGAGAGAGAGAGAGAGAGAGAGAGAGATTTGGATAACCACGATTGAGGAAAGAGAGAGAGAGAGAGAGAGAAGAAAAGAAGGGCTGTGACTTGAAAAGGTATAATATAAGAACTTCCATAAAAGAACCGGTCATACTATTTAAATAAGAGAAAATAACACAAATGATCTCTAAATTTTAGCTCAATGTGCAATGTGATTCTTGAACTTTTAATTTATTCAATGTGATGGATGAACTTTAGCCTAATGATCAATGTGGTCCTTGAATTTTTAATTAATTTAATTTGATCCATAAACATTTGGTACATGCTCAAAATATTCCCCCAATCTCTATGAAAATGTTCATTTATAAACATTTTCATATAATCTAGGGACTAAATTGAGCATGTACCAAACGTTCAAGGATTACATTGAACAAATTAAAAGTTCATGAATCACATTACATATTGAACCAAAGTTCAAAGATCATTTGTATCATTTTCTCATTAAATAACTTTAAAAAAATAGATTCCGAAAAATTATAGAAAAAAACTGATACGGTCTTAAATGACTTTACGTAAATTGTTAGAGATATCAGATATTTAGTAGTAAATAAAACCTAAAAGTGAAAGTAAAGGCCAAAATGTTAAGACTAGTTGGAGGACTCGGCATTCAGGTTTATAGATTGCCATGCAGCAATGAGCCACCGGAGTACCATCTCTTTCTTGATGAAGTACTGAAGTTAAGATAGAAGTCACAACTTAAATTGGATGGACTCAACAAGAAGAAAACTCGTACCTCTTTCGGATAAGTTTGACTTGTCAATGGTACTATTCACCACAAATTTATTGGAGATTAAATTGTGGAGCACTTTAGACCAAAAAATAAAATAAAATTGTGGAGCACTTGAAGTTTCAGAAATTAGACTTAAGACATACTAAGTCGATAAATTGAAAAAAAGGCCGTCCAAACATTTGGAGGAAGTCTCCATGAAATTACTTGGACATTAAGATAGTGGATTTTCCATTCAAGGCATCGACTAACTGAGCCTAAGCAACACTTGATTCCTCTAAGAAAGTTCCACTGCTTGGCACTGTAATGGCTTGGCCCGATTCAATTGATCCAGTCCTCTAAATATAGTATTCGAGTGTGATCATTCAATAAGATGACCATTTAGAGTAGGATCTCACCCCATGAATCTCTTCATGGCACATTTCTTAATCGAAGTAGGATTTGGAGCTATACAAATATAATTTCATTCACGACGGGATTTGACATTCCCTTATGTTGGAGTGAAGAATTAATAAAGATTTGGAACTCCAAGCGAGAAAAAAAATCCGAATTTGCGAGGATAAATACTTATAACTTATTTCAAAGAGGATACAAAGCAATCCACATGCGAGGCTGAATAATTTGGTAGGAGGAGAGTCCGTTTTCACTTATTTCAAAGGAGAAGACAGCTCTTTACAAAGAAGCAAATATAGCTATTCTGTCATGCCCCGATCCTCCGAGCGCGTGCCCATCCCTCGATAGTCGATTAAATAGCGACATCCTAGGACATATCGCTGACCCATTCAATTTTATGCACATGCGGAAGTGAATAAAAAAAATCCCTAGACAACAACTGTCACGCCCTGATCCTCTGAGCGCTTGCCCATCCCTCCTTGGTCAATTTAATAGCAACATCCCAAGACGCGTCACCGACCCATTCATTTTAATGTGCATGCGGAAACGACAATATAAATCCCCGGATAACAATCAGATGCGATAGAAAAGTATGACCAATTTTTCAAACAAAAACAAACTTTTTATAAACAACCAGGTTTATTTACAATACCAAACTATTTACAAAAAGGTCGGCTCATTCCAAAAGGGACTGTCCTATGACCTACTAGTCAGACCTGTTCACCGATTTTGGTCTCTCCACCTTTCTAACTTCGGGGCTTCAAATCTTCCACGACCACCTTATAGGGACCTGAAAATGGTTATACAATAACCAATGAGATGATGTCTCAGCAAGTTCAACCCCCTAAGACTCGACTAGAAAGAAAATATGCCCCGAGGGTTGCCTAAGCACAAACATAGGTCGGAGGACTTACCTTTGCCTCTATTCCTTCCTGCAAGTTAGTATATCTCATAGATACACAAATCACATCAACCAATCAATTCAATCAATCGGATTGCATCATCGACCAATCGACTCAGTCGATTACATGTCAACGAGACCTTTCCCTGGTCATCTCAATTACTCAACCTCAACGCTGAATTACGGCTCAATGAGCACGGCCTACTAAAACTTTAATGCTGACTTACGGCTCAGTGGGCACGGCTTACTAAATCTTCAACGCTTAATGCTGAATTACGGCTTTGTGGGCACGGCTTACTTAATCTTCGGCGGTTAATGCTGAATTACGGCTCGGTGGGCACAACCAATTCCAAATTTGGTGGTAATGCTGAATTACGACTTAGCAAAGACAATCGATTCTAAGTTCGGTGGTAATGTTGAATTACGGCTCAGTGAGCACAACCTCTATGAGGTGGTTTCCTTGATTTAACCCAACAACAACATGCACAACATGCGTCATCTCAACTTTCGATAGTCATTCTCTTACGACTATAAACCATCACATGATTAATTACTTATGGCCAAGGACATGGCCACTCTTGAATCCCTCAATTAACAAAGTATCTTGGCCTAATTCCCTCATATTAAGGGTATCCGATAAAATAATCGTGTGTGGGTACACTATCGGCCTTAGCCAAAATATAATATTTTCCTTTCCATAAATCCCACCATTTTATATGGTCCACCAAAATATTTTTGGCGTTGTAAACCGACGCTCGGTTATTTTCCAATTAAATACTGAAATTAAATAAATTTAGGAATAAATTCCTAAAATACCAATCATGCACAATCAGGACAAATTAAAGCTCAATTAAATAAACAGATCACACAATTGCAATCAGCATAAAATTCCGGTCATCGGCTATCTCAGTCTAATTTCCGGAAAATAAATAAGTAATTAAATAATTATGGAAATTAATAAAATAATGCCAATAATTACCAAAAATGCATACTTAGGCCTGTAAAGCCTAATTTTATGCCGGAATGGGCCTGGAAAAATTTTGAGACTTGTTAAATAAATATTAGAGCCTATCTACTCGCTAATTATACAAAACTAACCACCTAACATGCATCGGTAATTAACTAATTTACTAAACCGTTCTAATTATCCACTAAACTAATCTTAGTCTAAACTAAACAATCCTTAAGCTTCATTAACCTACTAAGTGAGGATTAGTGAGTTAAACTCACTTGTTTATTGAACCGCTCAGTTCAAATCGACAAGGACGCGACAGGGCTCGATCTTCTCCAAAGTGGCGACGGCTTTCGAGCACGGATCGAGCCCAGAAATTGGCCTGCAAAGCCTCACAGTGCTACTGGATTTCCACGGCTGCTGCGGTTGCTTCGAGCAGCTGATTCGGTGGAAAAAAAAAAAAAAGACAGCAAGGAGCTCAACTTCTAACGGGCTACTTCGGTGAAACAAAAAGGCAGCAAGGGAGGAGGAATCGGTGCTGGTGGGGGCTGAACACTCGTGCAGGTGAGTGAAATGAAAAGAAAAACCAAAGGAACAAGGAAAATTGAAAGCAAAACAGAAGCGGTCAGAGGGGTCATCGTTGGCTAGAGAAAAAGAATTAAAGAGAGAGAGGATAAGAAGAGATAAAAGTCAAGAGAGAAAGACAAGGAGGAGGCCAGCTGGGAGGAATGTCGGCCAAGAAAGAAAAAGGGGGAAGGTGTGCGCAAATGGTGGGACCAAGGAGGGAAGGGAAAAGAAAATAAAAATAAAACACTAATATAATTTTAATCAACTTTACAACTTCGTCAATTGGTCATCCGAGGGCCAATTTCTTCACCAACTTGAACAATTGAAGTCCAAAAGAAGACCAAAATAAGACGGTCCCTCAATCCCACGAATTTCCTTCGAATCCGAATTCTATTTTCTTTTTATCGGAATCCCATTTTCTGAACAAATTTCTCCGATTGAGGTCCGATTTGTTGTGAAAAAAGCCCACGAAATTTCCTTTCACCAATTCACTCACAGTAGATGCCAAAAATTCCTTCAAATTGACCAATCCGAATTTCCGTTCGTTTTCCGAATCGTCCTAGTTGATTTTCCATAAAGATCCCGAACTCACTGGAAATTCCTCGAAAGGCGAGTCAACGTTCTTAGAATGACTCATGACATGACAGAACTTTCAATTTCTGAAATCGAATTTAAATTCGCAGTTGATTTCAATCATAAGCGGTTTTAGCGTGACCTAGCCTACCGGGTAACTTTTTGAAATTTTTGGTGCAATTGACTTGTGGTCGATTTTTTTCGAGCCACACGTACCTCTTTGACACATTGGCGACTCTCGGTTGTCGTGAAAATCTCGAGGATTCAAATGCGGACATAGGGTACCAAAACGGTAGAAAAATCAGTCTAGTGCTGGTCGACGAGAATTTTCCAATTTAGTGGAGTCATCCACGTTTAGCCACACATCTCAGTTGAACTGACCTATCTCTGATCTCTAATCGATTTTTAACTGTGCCCTAATGACCTTTAAAGATGAGCACAGTCGAGTAACCGATTCCTAGTCTAATTCCCAAGTCTATTGCGTTAAAATTCCTTAATAGCTTAATCAGATAGGCCAGTTACCTCATGAGTGGCCAACTCAGAGAAAAACATTATAAGCGCATTGATGAAAGGCCCAACTTATCCAATCAAAATCGGAACCTAAAAATCAGGATGTCACAACTCTTCCCCTCTGATAAAAATTTCGTCCTCGAAATTTAAACCTTTACCAATCCTTAAACAGAAAGGTGGGGTTATCGTCGTCTCATCGAGTCTCACTTTTCCCGATTGCCTCTTCAGTCCCATACTGTTGTCAGACCACTTTCACCAAGGGGACCATCTTGGTACACAAGATCTAATCCTTCTGGTTCACCACCTGAACCAGGCTTCCTACGTACGACACTCTGCTGTCCACATCTAATTCTTCAAGACTTAGCACGTGGGTCATGTTAGGCTTATATGTCCTCAACATCGATATGTGAAAGATGTCATGCACTTGTGCCAACCTCGATAGTAATGCAAGACAATACATTTGGATCCTGATTTTCTCTCTAGAATCTCAAAGGGACCTACGTACCTCGGTTTCAGTTTTCCCTCCTTGCCGAAATGCAAGGTATTCCTTTTTGGCGACACATTCAGAAAGATGCAATCACCAATTTAGAGCTCTAAGAGCCTTCAATGCTCAACGATTCAACTTTTCTAGCGATTCTGATGTCAAGTCCCGATCCTCGAGCAAGTGCCCATCCCTTACCTGGTCTATTAATAGCGACGTCCTAGGACGTATCGCCGACCCATTCTTTTTATATATGCATGCAGAAGCATATAGAAAATCCTCAGACAATAAAATAATGGGATAGAAAAGTAGAGCCATATCTTTCACAACTGAAAAACCACAGCCACACTTTTATACAAAGCAAACCTCATAATATATAATACAATACTATTAACAAAAGTCGGATCTATCACACATAGGTTCACAACTTAGGGTTTGCAAAACAGGGTGAGGGTCTCAATCCTCATCCAAGTCATACTCCGAATCCTCTTCTAGATCATCCTCTGAATCCTCTTCAGGATCTTCTTTCGGTTCTTCCTCTTCAAGCTCCTCCTCTTCAGGCTCCTCCTCGAGTTCCTCATCCTCTAACTCGACTACTCCTTCTTCGACACTCCAGTCGGAACTCATGTCAGAGTATGCAAGAGAGTCAGGATCGCCTTCCAGCTTGGGATCCTTAGCATCCACCACCGCTCCATCCTTGGGATCTGCTGTCCCCTTCCCGAATGCTTCTTCTAAAACAAAGAGAGGTACAACACCTTCCGGCATGGGACCCTCCCTTCGCCCATTGTGATAGTCCCGGTACCACGACCGGTACTCATGGGGTACATTATTGGATCCACCCATGTCAACCCAAACGGTGAATTTCACCAGTACATATTCTAGTCCTTCCGAGTGGGGATGTATCGGGAAATGGTATTCTATCTCGGTGATCTCCTTGGGTATAACAGGATGCATGGGAGAACGAGGAGGTGGAGGTGCTACCATCTAGGAGCCAGAAATGTTGTCCCACAACCGGGTCAGACTACATCTTAGCAAGTTCTACCCCCTAAGACCCGATTAGGAAACCAATATGTCATAAGGGTTGCCTATGCACATCACGAGTCAAAGGACTTACCTTGGCCTCAGTTTCCACCTGCAATTCAGCACAGTTCAAATAGGCACCCAATCAATCACCACGGATCAAAACATCGATCAATCGACCTAGTCGATTACATGTCACCATGACCTTTTCTTGGTCGGTTCATCTCATACTATCTATAAAGTCCGCTTATATCAGGACTGCTCACTACTAAGCTGATAAATAAATAGTATAGCTTGCTTTTAAGATGATTGGGTATACTACTCTCTGTTAAGCTGCCATATCGCCTTTAGGCTGATATAGTATACCGACAATGCTCAATCTAAGCTGATAATGTATACTGCTCTCTGCTAAGCTGCCATATCAGAGCTCGCAGGCTGATATAGTATATCGACATATTCAATTTAAACTGATAAGGTATACTACTCTCTACTAAGCTGCCATATCAGAGCCCGTAGGCTGATATAGTATACCCTTCCAAACATACATGCAAATCAATCTTTTTATTATTCTTGATAAAAATAGCCATGTGTGGGTACACAGTTGGCCTTAGCCAAAATACCAGTTTCAACAGCCCATAAAAATATTTTTGGCGCTATAAACCGGCGTCCGGTGATTTTCCAATTAATTACTGAAATTAATTAATTTTGGGATAAAATACCCCCAACCACAATCACCTTTAATTCTCACAAACCATTAGTCAATTAAATAAATGGAATGCACCATTGCAATCAGCACGAAATTTCAGTCACCGATTATCCCGGTCTAATTTTCAGAAAATAATTAATTAATTAAATAATTACGAAAATTATTAAGTAAATGCCAATAATTCCAACTTAGGCCCGTAATGCCTAATTGGACACCGAAACAGACCTGGAAAATTTCTGAATCACTCTAGTTAAATACTATAGCTCGTCTAGGCCCTAATTGCACTATCTATCCACCTAACATGCATCGGTAAAGTACTAAATTAATTCACCTAATCTAATATATCCATCTAAGTAAGCTTAATTAAATATAATCAACCCCTAATCATCATTAGTCTATTAAGCGAGGATTAGTGAGTTAAACTCACTTGTTTTGTGGGCCGAGCGGTTCAAAACGTCGGGAACGCAACGAGAGCCGATTGTCTCCAAAACGGGCCTAGGTTTTGAGGTTCGGAACCACCTCAAAATGGGCCAAACAGTACCTCTGAAACCCACTATTTTCCTGTTCTGTCCTTGCTGAAACAGAAGACCACGAGTTTGGTTTAAAGCGGGGATTGATCGAGGAAGAGTGTAAGGGCCAAACTGGGCCTTGGCGGGCACTCATGGCGGTCAGAGGCGGGCTGGGCAGCTCCTGTTGAGTTCCACAACGCATAAAATGATGGCTGGGACGGCGTGAGATGCGGAGGAGGGGTCGGGGTCGCGCAAGCTCGTGCGGGGCACGGCAGCGCTACTTGGGCGGTCCGATGGTCATGGCGGCGTCGTGCGGCTCACGGCGGCTGGTTGGCTTCCACTAGGTTCCTTGCTTCTGTTGGACGTCGAATAGTAGTTACAGGAGGAGGCGATGAGCAGACGCAACTTGGGGGGAAAGGGTGAGGCAAGAAGGGGCCACATGCCTTGATCTTCCACCATTTTGTCCCTTTTGACTCATCCTCAGCCAAGTCTGGTCCCTTGGCCCTCCTTCAGCCAACAAGGCCTTTATCTAGAAGCTTAAAATGGTCCAAATGTGGTGATGGATGGGGGGTCACGAAATTGCATACATTCTTCACCAATTGGACACTTATCGGTTCTTAAATCAATTCAATTCGACCTCAATAAATCCTGTTGTCGAGTCCTCGATCAAATCGATATTTTTTCTCACCAATATAACCCATCTTGCATCCCAATTGCGCAATAAAAAATGGCCCTAAGATGACTTTTTTTCAAAAAGTCTCGGATTGTAAAAAAATCTTCTGAGATTGAGTCGACGCTCCTAGAATTATTGTGACATAATAGAATCTTCAATTTCTGGAATCAGACTTAAATTCACAGTTAATTTCGATTCGGCGCATTTTTAGCGTGACCTAGGCTATTAGGTAACTTTCAGAAATTTTTAATGCAAATGACCCATGGTCGATTTTCTTTGAGCCACAATGAACCCACTTGACACATTGGTGACTCTCGGTTGTCGTGAAAATCTCGAGGATTCAAATACGGACATAGGGTACCAAAACGATAGAGAAATCAGTCTAGTGCCGGCCAACGAGAATTTTCCAATTTATTGATGTTACCCACGATTAGCCACACATCTTAGTCGAACCAACCTATCTCTGATCTCAATTCGATGTTTAACTGTGCCGTAATGACCTCTAAAGATGAGCATGGTCGAGAAGCCGATTCCTAGTCAAATTCTCAAGTCAATTGCCTTAAAATTCCTTAATGGCTTCCCCAAATAGTCTAGTTATCTCGAGAGTGATCAGCTCTAAGAACAATCCTATAGGCGCCTCAATGAAATGCCCGATTTATTCAATAGAAAACATGATTGAAAATTTGGGATGTCACATCTGAGCAGTCTTTACTCTGGCACTGATCACGGCAACTACAATCATCGACTACTGAACTGACTCTAGGTCTGTGATCTTTCTTCATCTAACTTCCTTCCCACAACTGAAATTCTGTACACTCTGCTATGCAAGCTTCAATAGAAATCATCCGACAGCTCTACTGAAACTGAAAACCTCTTATCTAGATTTGATATAGATCCATCACTAGCACTCCATGTAAACAAATTATTTGTAGCACATACGCTTCTGCATGCCTATTCAAATCAAGATCCTTCCGTACCACGATAAAGTGAGCTGACTTCATCAGCCTATCGACCACAACCTCAAATGGAATCAGTACTCCTCCGACTCCTTGGTAAGCCTTACACAACGTTCTATCATGATATACTTCCATTCCCACTTAGGACTCTCGAATGATTGTAAAAGTCCTCCTAATTTGCATTACTGAACTCCCACTTACTGACACATCTGACACTTGCAACCTGCTTGACGATATCTATCTTTATATCGATCTACCAATCGAACTGATGTCGATTCTGACCTACTTTATACCGTCTGGTCAAATACTGCAACTACTACAATGAATTCCTAACAAGGTCTCCTCCTCAAGTTCCGTACTATCTAACAGCGATCATCACCCACAATACTTCGGCATTCAATCTTCCGAAATCTAAAAGTCAACATTTCCTTTATCGGTATCCTCTCGTAGGATTTTCTGAACATCTGGGTCCATCAACTTAAACATCTTGATCCTAAACTGGACCTTCGGTTCACTTCTAAGGGTGGGCATAAGATTCGAAAGGTGGCCAACCTCAAACTTGAAAACCGAATCTTGAGCTCTCTCGAGTAAATTCCACTCCTTGATCACCATCTGTGCAACTAAAGACTTCCGACTCAATGCATCTGCGGCTTAATTCGCCCTTCCAAGGTGATATAGGACATCACAACCATAGTTCTTCCAAAATTCTATCTCACATGTTGTCTCATATTCAACTCCTTCTGAGAGAATAAATACTTGAGACTTTTGATGGTCAACAAAGATCTGGAATCTTTCTCCAGACAAATAATATCTCCAAATCTTCATAACGAAATTTATTACTACAAGTTCCAAGCCATGCGCTCGGTAATTCAACTCATGAGGTCTCAATTGATGGGATGCATGTGTAACACTTTACCATGTTATATCAACACGCAACTCAATCTTCTAAACGATGCATCACTATAGATCTTGCATCCTCCAGGGCCAGATGAAATGGTCAGCATAGGTGCGGTAGTCAGCTTCTACTTAAGCTCTTTGAAACTGAGCTCGCACTTGTCTACCCATATAAATTTCTCTCTTTCTTTAGGAGTCATGTCAATGGTGACGCCAATGCTGAAAATCCTATTGCGAATCTTCTATAGTGCCTTGTTCGACCCAAATGGCTTCTGATCTCTAATACTTTTGTCGGTCTTGGTCCACTGATAACTACCTCGATCTTGATTGGGTCCACGGAAATTCCTTCACCATTCTCAGATGTCTCTCGTACTCCTTGGCATTCCTCGAATACACTAGAATATCATTGAAAGACACGATCGCAACTAATCTAGATATTCTTTGAACACTCGGTTTGCCAAATCCATGACAGCAGTTGGAACGTTCGCCAGACCTAATGGCATTACATTACTCTCGTAATAGTTGACTCGAGTATCAAACATTGACTTTGATATGTCTTTAACCTCTGGTCCTCAGCTAATGACATCGTGTTCTCGAGTCGATCTTGAAAAGTATTGACACTCTTTATAACTGGTCACACAATTCGTTGATCTTCAACAATGAACACTTGCTCATGATCATCACCTGATTGAGTTGATGATAGTTGACGCATAATTGCAACAAACCATCTTTCTTTTTCTAACGATCGGTCCTGACAATTCCTATGACAACACATCTAGAAATTCTTGGACTACTGAGATGTCCTCAATCTTCAGTTCTCCAATCTTTCCTATCCATGACAATTGCCAAGTAACCTTGGCAACCTCCGTCTAATAAACGGGTTGCCTTCTAGCAACGAGATTAAGGTAATCAGGGGTCCTTCTCGACTCCCAATAAACTCGACACTTCCACATGCTAATGGATTAAGCTGGATTACTCCACGACAATGATTCATTACCACAAGATGCTCCATGAGCCCACTCTATTCATGTGTGACGTCAAAGTTATACCTCAGCAACTAGTTGAGCACAACCATAGCCGATGATTCTTCTCTTACAACCTTAACACAACGAATTGAAATTCCACAAACTTAACCCCAAAAATCTGTTGCGCTACTCTGATAAAATCATCCCAAAAACATTATTCCTCCGATCAGTGCATGGTCAGTTCAATTCCTGTCCCTTTTTGCCATCCTAATGGCATTCTAACTTCGGTAACAATACTTATGCTCCCTTGGACTTACACTGACAGTCCCTCACTTGATGGCCGTGTTGGTCACAACTATAGCATGCTACTATTTTATTAGGACATTGGATTGATCCATGTTTCCTTCAAAAAACTCGACACACAACTGGTGAGTCCTCTATCTCCTGTCGGTTGACAAGATGCACTCTTACTTGCACCGGGGTCTATCCTAAATACCCCTATGTGCTTTCTGCGGTGCATTCACTCTGGTCTATCCCATCAGCGGTGACGGCAACCGCTGTTGTGGTCCCATCGACCTTCTGAAACAGTTTCTAGCCAGGTGACCCTATTGGTCGCACTCAAAACAAGCACTCGTCCTAAAATGGCACGGGGCCGACCCATGTTGCCTTCCCCAGAAGCGACACCAGACATTTTGGTTCGGTGTTGACTTGTCTATTTCACCCTTCCTGATGGGCGGAATAAAATACTTGTCTCCGTCATGAGCTCCTTCTCAAACTGGTTTCTATCTCTACTAGATCTGAACCTCGACTTACACGCGATGGCTCGCTCCCATATCACATCTTCATGTTGGATCTTAGAAGGTACGGCAACAACAGCAGTGGCTTAGTCTTGAGCTTGTTGGCTCAACAAATTCCCAAGGAACACTAGCGCTTGAATGATCCTGCCGAACCTAGGATTGTTTGATGCTACTACACTAGTAGCAACCTACCGTGGTACTCTTACACTCACGCTGGCTTAAGTTGGCGCTTTGCCACAACAACCTCGAACACCGATTGTTGTTTGCGTTCTACCCCAAGTAACAGAGGCTACTGCCCTCTTAGTAGGAGTTCTCAGCTCCTAATCACTCATGCTATAGGATCTTCATAGAAACCTGTTTACTAATTCCAATACTAGATTAGAATTCGAGTGATCCACACCAAACAAACAACTCTACCAATCAACTATCAGTCACATGCACCAGCATGAAATAAAGGTCATTCCTACTAACTATCCCATGACTCATCGCACCTTATCACTCTAAACACAGACCTTGCTCTGATACCACTTAAATGAGGATGTCACGCCCCGATCCTCCAAGTGCGTGCCCATTATAACTAATAGTTACACTAACTAGGATTAACACTAATCCTAATTAACCCTAAACTAACCACTAAGTGTAATTAACCACCTAATCCGAGATTAGGGAGCTAACTCACCATAATTCAACCATGGCGGACTCATGGTGACGACGGCGCAACGGTGACCAAGACTCAAGGCAACTGCGTCTCCAACGAATGACCGACCGGGGCTAAAAGCGGCCCAACAAGGCTCGAGCAAGGGGCTGTTCTCGGTTTTAAGCTGAGCTGGTCGGGCTGGATGGGGCTGGCTGGAAGGTGGCGGACAACTAAGTTGGGCGGACAGGGACAGCGGACGGCTAGTGGCAGTGACAGGCGGAGTTGGCTAGTTGTTGGCCGTGGCTGCTGGCTGGAATGGACCAGTTGGACAGGCGGTGAGGAAGTTGGACAACAGTTGAGGGCGTGAGGGCGGTGGTTGGTGAAGGAAGCTGCTGGCTTGCGGCACCAAGGAAATGAAAGAAGCAAAACCAGGGAGGGAAAAAGAGGTGGATATGTGATGAAGAAGAAGAAGAAGAAGCAGCTGCTGGGGGTTCGGTTGGGGTTGAAGGCATGCATGCATGCATGGGGGGACAACTTGGAGAGAAAGAGAGGGGGTTTGGAAGTCAACAAGGTAGCCAATGAGAAGCCTAAGCAAAATATCTTGGCACTCAAGTGGTTTGCCCCTAAAGTCTTCAACCCAGAAGTCTTGGCATCCTCCAATGGCCATTTTGACATTTTATTCTTCACAAACAAACTCAATTTGGTGGTCAAATTAAGCATTGGAGCTGCCCATCCAAATTTCTTCTTCTTTTCCGAATTGTTCGAAATTGATTTTCCGCAAAAATCTCGGACTCGACGGAATTTGTCCGAAAGATGAGACGATGTCCTAAAAATAAATCGTGATATGTTCAAATATCTGATTTCCGAAACCGAATTCAATTTCGTGGTTAAAATCGATCGGACCCGATTTGAGTACAACCTAACCTACATGGTAGCTTTTAGGGATTTTAGCGCGTTTGACCCGTGGTCGATAATTTTCGATCCACGTTTATGCATCTCTGACTCGTAGGTGACTCTCGATTGTCGTAAAAAATCGCAAGGTTTCAATTACGTGTACCGAGTATAAAATTGATAGAAAATTGAGTTAGTGCCTTTCGACGCAAATTTCGCAATCACGCGGAATTGCCCGCAATTCAATTACGTCTTTACATTGAATTAACTTATATCCGATCACAATTTGATTATAACGGTGTCGTATTGACCCTTGCCGATTATTATGTCGAGCAGTCGATTTCCGATCGAATTCTCTAGTTTGTCGCGTTTATATCCCTTAACGGCTTTACCTAATAAATTAGTTAACTCGTGAGCGGCCAACTCAAAGTAAAATGACCATAGGCACGTCGATGAAATGCCTATTTCATATTATCGAGACGGGGTCGAATTTCAAGATGTTACAGCTTTGATGAGTCCACACCTAGATGAACTCTTCAAAGGCGGTTTGTAGAGGCCATTTAATGAAGCTGGTATAAGGAGAAACAACTCCACTACGACCCCCCCCCTATTTTCTTGATCAACACGTGGCTTCTTGAAGACTACTTTTCTTTGGCGGTTTGCAAACTACCATACTTTTACCTTTCATACACTCAACAAAACAAACTAATGAAATTAAAATCAAATATCCCTTTTCTTAAAAAAACAAAATCAATTTTACTATTTTCTAACAACCTCCTTTAAAGTTGATTTTGAAAATCAATGACACCAAGCATTGTCTTCAATTTCTCGAACAAATCTATCTTCAATGGTTTTGTCAAAATATCTGCAATATGATCTTCAGATCTACAGAAATCAAATTCAATCTCACCTTCTTTAACTAGGCCATGAATATAGTGATATTTGATGTCAATGTGTTTGCTCCTACCATGAAATATAGGATTCTTGGCTAATGCAATTGCTGACTTGTTATCATATATCAATTTAATAAGACATTTTTTGTCCATGCATCAATTCAAAAAGCATCCTATGAAGCCATATCCCTTGACATGTTGCCGAAGCTACTACTATGTATTCTGCTTCAGCTGTTGAGAGTGCAATAACTTGTTGTTTCTTTGAGGACCAAGAAATTACCCCTAATCCAAGAAAGAATGCATATCTAGAAGTACTCTTTGCATTTCAGTATCACTTGCCAATCACCATCTATATACCCCACTCAACTAAAGTTGCTAGTGTAAGAATATAAATTCCATGATCATGAGTTACATTGATATACCACAGAATTCTTTTTGCTACTTGTAAATGTGATTGGTATGGTTTCTCCATGAACCAACTAATATTTTCACACCATAAGTAATATCTAGCCTAGTGGAAGCCATATATCTTAAAATGCCAATAATACTTTTAAAATAAGTGGGATTTACCGGTTCACCAGTTCCTTCTTTCTTCAGCTCCAACTGTTCTGCTACAGGAGTTGAAATTGATTTAAGCGATTCCATATTAAGTCGCTCCAAAATATCATTAGCATATTTTTGTTGTGAGACAAATATGCCTTCATTTGTCTACTTCATTTAAAGGCCTTAGAAAAAATAGGACATCAATCTCAAATTTGTCATCTCGAACTAACTAGTCATGGCCTACCTGAATTCAACAAACATCTTCTCACAACTTCCTATAAATATCGTCATCAACATAAAGGCAAACAATTATAATATCATTGTTATTACTTGAATTGATATACAATGTATGCTCATAAGGGAACTTTTGAAAGCCATGCTCCAACAACTAAGTGTTGATCCTCGTGTACCAAGCTTGAGTTGCCTATTTTAGCCCATACAACGCTTTCTTCAGTTTGTAAACTTGATTTTCATGCCCTTTCTTCTCATAACCTTGTGGTTGCTCCACATATAGTTCCTCATCGAGAAAACCATTAAGAAATGCTAATTTCACATCCATTTGATGGATTTTCCAATGATTCTAAGGTGCAAGTGCTAAGATCATTCGAATGGTATCCATCCGTGCCATTGGTGCATATAATTCAAAATAATCAATACCTAGCTTTTGCTTGTACTCTTTCATAACCAATCTGGTTTTGTAATGATCCACTGATCGTTGGGTTTGTACTTTGTCTTGTACACTCACTTGGCACCTATGGGCTTCTTACTAGGTGGTAAAGAAGTTGGTACCCATGTGTCATTCTTTTCAATGGAGTGGATTTTCTTCATCCATTACTTGGATCCACTTCTCATCTGCAGCTGCATCATCATAGGATACGAGGTCACATTCTCCAAATAAACAAAAGTTTACCATTGTTTCATTAGTGATTTCGTCACAATCATTATTATCAACTCTTGTGACCACATAATTCTTGAATTTTATTGGCGTCTTTCGCAGTCATTTTGAATGACGAATCAACGGTACTTCAGTCATTGCTGGTGAAGAGGATAAACTATCGAGCGAAAGTGATGGATCTGTTGAAGATTTTTTTGTCTCTTCCGCCAATGGTTCATCTTCAATAGGGATATCTTTCTAGTCAATCTTTTGGTTCCACTCCTAGGCTTCATCTTCAAAAAATTGGACATCCCTACTGATAATTACCTTCTCCGTGACTGGATTATATAGCCTGTAACCCTTGGTCACATCGCTATAGCCGATGAAAATGCACTTATGTCTTTTATCATCCACTTTTTCCTCTGTTCATCTGGTATATGGGAATATGCCGCACACCTAAATACTCATAGGAACGAAACATCTGGTTTGTTGCTGCTTCAAGCCTCTTCTGGGGTCTTCCAAGAACACTCCTTATTAGACATCTGTTTAGCACAAACACAGCACAAGCAACGGCTTATGCCCAAAACTTTTTTCAAGCATATGTATGATCACAACAATGGGAACACAGCTTTAAAAGAAATCATTTATCAATTTACCTGTGGCCACATACTCTAGCGCAACATACTCGTATGTTCCCATGACACGTCTAGTTACATTCTTTATGCTATACCATTTTGCTGAGGAGTATAGCTAGCAATCAACTGATGTTTCCTTCCATGAATTTTATAGTAATTGTCAAATTCATTGGAAGTAAATTTTCCACCTCTATCCGATCTCAACATCTTTAATTTAAAGCTACTATGTTTCTCAACATAGACTTTGAATTCTTTAAATTTACCAAAAGCTTTGGATTTTTGTCTCAAAAAATATGCCCATGTTTTTTTGGTAAAATTATCGACAAAAATTAGCATGTTCCTTTTTTGTCCAATTGATTCCACCTCAACAAGGCTATAGATGTTTGTATGAACCAACTCCAAAGGTTGCTTGGCTCCTCTAGCTTTTCCAACTAGAAAAGATTCTCCATGTTGTTTTCCAACAAGACATCCTTTACATGAGCGGTCTGGACTATCAATCAAAGGCATGCTGGTCACCACCCTTTTTCGGACTAGTATATTTAGTACATGAAAATTTAGATGACTGAATAGAAGATACCAAAGCCACTTGCTATCTTCTGTCATCGCTAGGAAACTCAATAGAGTCTTCATCAGAAGGGATGGAGGGAACATCTGGTTCTTCGTCATTTGCATGGTATTGATCAACTTATTGTTTATACCTCTAAAGGTGCAAACTCCATTTTCAATGTTAACTCTGTGGCCTTTTTCAGAAAGTTGCCATTACTTAGCAAATTCCAGAAAAGTCTAGGCACAAAGTAAACGTCTGCAATAGTAACATTAGTGCTATCTTTTGATTTGATATCAATGTTACCTTTGCCCATCATAGGAATTTTGGATTTATTCTTGAAGTTGACTTCATCATGAATTGTCTCATCTAACTCTGAGAATAACTCCTTTCGACCACACAAGTGATTACTACATCCCATATCAAGGTATCGGATTTTTGCATCCACGGTACTCAAGTCATCCATTTTGCATGCTAATACCACATTTTCATTGAAATTGATGACATGTACATGTTTTGGCTGCTCATGCCCCCATGTTTGCTTGGCATTTGGATTTGTAATGTCCGAATTTGTTGCACATAAAACACTTGACTTTTAATTTGTCATGTGTTTTATATCTTCCAATGGAATTTGAATTTCCACCTTTACCTCGGGCACCTCCATGACCTTAGCCACCATGACAACCTCCTCAATTTGAGTGAGTGACCCGACTTTGCAGTGCTTGCTCGGGATTTGAACCGATGGACTTCTAATTCATTCTTTGCTCATGTGAGCATAATGAACCCATCAACTGCTCCAACGTCATGGTTGATACATCTTGGCCCTCTTCAATCACCGTAACAACGCAGTCAAACCATTTGGTCAAAGACCTCAAGATATTTTCTACAACTCATACATCTTGGAATTTTTCACCATTAATCCTCAGTTGGTTAACAATGGTTTGCACACGATCAAAGCACGCCGAGATAGATTCAAAATCATTCATGTGTAAAGACTCAAAATTTCCTCGAAGTGTTTGGAGCCGTACTCGCCTGACTCGATCATTGCCTTTATAGGATTTTTGCAATATATCCCATGCTGCTTTCGCGATCCCTACACTCGATATTTTCTCAAATATTGATTCCTCTACGACTTGAAAGATCGCATACAATTCTTTTTTATCTTTCTTTTAGGACTCCACCAATGGTTCTTTCTCCTCCTTTCTCAAAGCATTGAATTGTTCAGCATTAGCCACTTCAGTGTAGCCGCTCTCCTCTAGTTTCCACAAATCTTGGGATTTGAAAAGAACCTTCATTTGGACGGACCCATTGTTGAAATTTTTTCCATTCAACTTTGGAAGTTGCAATTGAACGGAACTGATGGATGCTATTGCTAGCTCTAATACAATTGTTAGAACCAGTTTTAGTTTTGCCGAAACTCGTGTCTAAAACATAACAAGAAAGGAGATGAATGAAAAGACCAACAACGACACAAGACAAGAAAGTGTTTAATTAACCACCAGTGGCCACCCTTCCAACTTGAAAGGAGGAGGTGGGGGGTTCGAATCCCCACTTTATCAGGGGAGGTTGGGGGTGGGGATGCATTAGTTTTAGGAGTGGGTTTCAACTCCCACGCCCTGCAAGGAGGCAGGGCAAAAAGTCTGAGAGTGAGCGTTAGAATAGGAGTAGAGTAGGATCAACCAAAAAAAAAAGAGAAAGTGTTCAGTTAATAGTTAGGTGCATTACAAAGCGAAGGAAAGCTTTTTGCTACATGTGAGAAAAGATCACTCAAAAAAATTCATGACTACTATATTTATATGTATAACCACCTCAACTACACCGCCTAGAATTAAGTAGGCTTCATGTACAAAACAAAGTTGAACTTTTAGTCTGCCAATTTCAATGTGAATGGGAATTGCCAAATTCAAGAAAGAAACAAACAAAATTGCTTTGATGAGTCCACACCTAGATCAACCAAAGGCAGTTTGTAGAGGCCATTTAATGAAGTCGGTTTTAGGAGCAGCAACTCCACTGCAGCCCCCCCTTTTCTTGATCAATGTGTGGCTTCTTAAAGAATAATTTTCTTTGGTGGTTTGCAAACCGCCATACTTCTAGCTTTCACACACTCGACCAAAAAACCTAATGAAATTAAAATCAAATATCCCTTTTCTTCAAAAAAAAAAACAAAAACAAAAACAAAATCAATTTTACTATTTTCAAATAGCAGCATGCTGGGTATTTCCATTAACAACAAGTGATTCATCTTGACGAGGTTGTTGCCCAACTATGCCATTAAGATCAAAGCCTCCTTGAGGATTGGACCCACTGATTAGGTTGTCAAAACCATTTCTCACCTTTCCAAAATCCTTATAGTTTCTAAGGGCAGTACACTTTGCCTTGCAATACCAAAACTTATCGTAGGAGGTAATGGCAAGGAGGCATACCTTTTTCTTATGGGAGCATGAGGCTGGGCTGATCCTATTTGGATTCCAGGTTGCCCTTGAGCACATTCTTGATACATGCTGATTATTACGGCCTAACGACATCAGTTATCCATCTCATCATATAATCAGCAAAGTCATTATGAGTTTCCTCTATAGCTCATCTCATTGATAAAAGCATGACAAGTTTGATTTCTGTTGATCTTGTCACATCCCGAATCTCGGGCACGTGCACATCCCTCAACGGTCGATTAAATTACGACGTTCCCAAAACTTGTCGCCCACCCATTCATTTTATGCACATGCGGAAGCGAACTCATAATTACCCAACTAACAGACAAACACATGAGATAGTGAAAGCATGACAACAATTTTCACGAACCACACTTTGTAAACAAACCAAGTTAAACCTATAGGTTCATATATAAAGGTCTATCTCCCAAAAAGAAGTCCTAATCGACCTATATCCGGATCCTTTCGACTCCGGCTCTGAATTCTCCATCCTAGGGACTTGAAAAAGGGGTAACCACAATGGGGTGAGATAAGGTCTTAGCGAGTCAACACCCTAAATCCCGATTAGGATGAGAATTCACTCAGAGGCACCCTAATATGCACCATATAGGACTTACCTCACCTTAGCACGTCCCTACACATTAGTACATCACATATGCACTTATAAACGCAACAAGCATAAATCAATAATTGGAACACCTCATATCATTCATCAAATATTCACAGGGGTCCCGATTATAAGGCCAAACCATTATGACACGTCCCATTCTGTGGCACACAATTTTGCCCCATAATTAGGCGTGGCTATCTCAATCACTCAGGCATGTTCCAATTACTTATGATCCAACAACCACGGCTAACTCATCAGTCAGCAGTCATCCGGCATAACCGAGCGTCATCTCGCTTCGTCGAGCACGGTAATGTCTACATTTAGACGGCATTCCACACGGGAGCATCGGTCCAGCCTCCACTGTGATCGACATCCGTTGTCAAGGGCATTCCACATAGGAGCATCAGCCCAGCCTCTACTACGACCAGCATCCATTGTCAAGGGCATTCCACACAAAAGCATCGCCTCCCCGACTTTCATTGGGTGACGGGTTCTGATAGTGATCACACGTATACCCAAACTCAGCCAAGAACATCATGCTTTGCACTCAAATACTTCCATTTCAAATAATGGATTTGGCCAATTTTCTTCATATTAGAAATTCCCGGTAAAATAATTGTGTATGGTCACACCTTTAAATTGAACCATAAAACATGATACTTTCTCATTTCAAAATCCCACGATTTTATATAGTACATAAAATACTTTTGGTGTCAAAAACCGACACCCGGTATTTTTCTATTTAAATACCAGAATCCAATTTTTGCAATAATAGTCCATAACAACAACCAAGCACCCAATTGCACAATTAAGCAATCAATTTCACATATTATCAAGCATAAGCTCTAAGCATGCCAAATATCAACCACATCACCAAATATGCATTACCCAGCAACCACAACATCAAGAACAATCCCAAAACCACTACCAGTCCTAACCGGCAGAAACCGGTCCACTCGCGCGTCTCCAAGTTTAAATCCATAAACCTAATCAAACGAGTTTGGATAATTTTAAAATTTAAATATGTTGTAAAGGACACATAAACGAACATTTTTCATGAAGACATCTTAACCCAGATCTTTTTATATTGAGAGAAGTAAATCGTCCAAACCATTACAAAAACTGTGTCCGTGTCCAGAAAGTTTGTTTTCCGAAATTAGTTTGGTTCGAGGTCCAAAACTTGTCCGTTTGATCTCAAATTTGACTATGTTAAATTAAAATATGTGATGAACAACTTTTGTGAAGAAACTCTTATGAAAATTGAACCTTAAGAGTTGATAAAAATCCCTTGAACACCAAAAGATTACAGTTTTCAGCACAAACAGAGGTTCTATTTTGTTTTTAACGAAGTTGAAATCTTATCCTTTTAAATCCATAAAATCTTAAGTAAAATATATGTAATAGCTGAAGATATCTAGAGCATTTCTCAAGAAGGAATCAACCTCAAAATCGTAGCATATTTCGATCCACAAAAATGGCAAATGGCGAGCATCCAATAAACTGATTCGGGAGAAATCCACTAAATTAGACTAAACCACCCTCATTAGTGCTAATCTAACCAATTAGATTAATACTAATCCATATTAAGGATAATCTAACTAAATTATATTAACATTAATCCATCTTAAGGATAATCTCACTTAATACTAATTTAACTAAGCTAATTAACACTAATCTAACCCCAAAGTGCAATTAACAATCTAATAAAGGATTATGGAGTTAACTCACTGGATTAGCGAGGAAACGGGTTCAATTAGGGAGTTAAATTACCAGATTAGCGAGGAAACGGGTTCGCGGCGACGGCGACGCGACAGCGGTGAGATCCCGTGCCTACGGTGACTCCAAATGAGGCCCGAAAGAGGCTGAAAAAGGCCAACAAGCCTCACAGCTTGCTGCTGGAAATCCGATTTTGTTCTATGGTTGTTGGTGGTGCGCTGGCAGCTGAGGTGCGATGGTTGTTCGGTGGTGATGGCGCGGCTGTTGGACGGAGCTAGCGGCGGGTACAGGTGTTGCTGGGGTGACGTTGGGACGAGTGGTAGCTGCTGGTCGTTGGGTGGTGATGGGAGCTGAAAACGCTGGTGGAGTTGCGGCTGTGGTGTGATGGTGAGCTGATGGGGCTGTTGGGGTGGTGCTGGACGTGAAGTGGTGAAGACGTTGCTGGATGATGAAGATGAGGAGATGGTGGGCGTGAAATGAAGGAGAGGGCGTTGGCGTTGGATGGGGGAAGATGGTGTGGGCGTAAGGCAACCCCAAAAAGAAAGGAAATGAAGAATTGCAGAAGGAGGGATGGGTTGCTTCGGCTGAGGAGGTTCTGCATGTAGGGGGGTAAGGGAGGGAAAAGAAAGGGAACAAGAGGGAGAGAAAGTCCAAGTGAGGGCTAATGTGAATCACAGCCCACATGTGGCGGCGAGGGTGATTTTAAAGGTTTCTGTCGCTTGTGACCCGCACGAGATTGCATGGGTATTTTGGGTGTCAACAATGTAAAAAAAAAGAGGAAAACCGAACCGAATTGCATTTTTGGTTTAGGTCATATCTGGTTCTTGTCGCGTTTAGGTTCGGAGCAAGCGCACATCCAAATGGTTCGGGTATCCTAAAAACCCGAGTCAAACTAAACTGTAGACACCCCTAAATCTATATATTCAGTTTTTGGGGGAGGAAGTGTGTAAGAAAGAAAGAACTCTTCTGTTCCTTCCGTCCTAGGATGATTGCTTCTGTCCAACTCATACAGAAAGAGCTTACGCGCGCGTTATCCCTGGCTAGAACTATTGCACAAAAAATGAAGACCATGTTTTCTAGCTGAGCTTTCTGAACCAAAATGACTACTTTGTCTGATCGGCCTAAGGAAGGATCAAACCCCTCCCAAACGTTTCGCTCGAGTTACTCCCGCCAGACTCTCCTTAACAGTGGAGTCCCATTCCTCTTGCAAACTCAAGCCATTCTTGAAGCAAGAGCTTTAGCTGAGATTTGCTGGAACGTCTTAAAGGCATTCATATCTTATCCCCTTAGCGAGTAAGAAAGCTGCTTTCGAAAGGTATGAAGATGATAATGTTGAGGTGTTCTCCTCTACCGGGTTAGAACTCAGAAGTAGGGGTGAGTGGAGCAGACTGCTTTGCTTATACCGGATTTTAGGCTAGGGGACCGCGTAGGATTGACTTAAAGCTCTCCTAAGAAATCTGTCTTCTTCCTGACGCACTGGACCGAACCGCTAAGATCTCATCATATGCATAATGTGCCACGAGAATTTTATTGTTCAATTTTCTTCAAGTTAGTCAAATTTGAAAGGCCACGAAGTACATTGCGTCCATGACTCGCGAAGAGAATATGTAATTTACCAGAACTCATGCCATCACTGAACTAATAAGGAAACATGCACCTACACTAGGCTTTGATTATAACCCAAAATTTGGTTGCCCTCCTATCCTCCATCACGCGTCTAACCTTTTCTTCTTATCTCTATATGGTCATTTATCCCCTCTTATTGATGTTCTCCACATACGGAGGATGGAATAAAATCAGAAATTAAACCGGAGGCTATCGACCACCTGAGAGGAGCGATTCAGCGACAGAAGACAAGTGCGTAAATACCTTGCCCGTGGAGGACGGACAAGACACGGTCAAATCATCCAAACCTTCGGGATGAGCGAATGTTAAACTGCGGGAAGAAATGCCGGTGGATGACAATTCTGGCATCAGAAGATCGCCTTCCAAGTACTGCAATACTTGACGCATGCTTGGCCTCATCGACGGATTGGGGTGGGAACACATCAACCCGAGTTTCAGCACGAACTCCATTTCTTCTTCCACAAACTCCGCCCTCAATTTCGGATCACTTGCCTCAAGAATGTCGCCTCTGTCCCAGCAAGAATATACCCAGTCCACTAAGATCACATCCTCCGTGTCCCCTTGCTTTATTGGCCTTCTCCCGCAGGCGACCTCGAGCAAAAACACTCCGAATGCAAACACGTCGGTGCTCGTAGTGGCCTTGCCAGTTCGCATGTGCTCAGGGGCCAGATAACCGAACGTTCCCACGACACGAGACGTTTGAGGGTCGGTTCCATGATCGTGTAGTCTCGCAAGCCCAAAGTCTCCAAGTCTTCCATTAAATTCAGCGTCTAGCAAGATGTTACTCGCCTTTATATCCCTGTGGATCACCACTTGCTCCCATCCTTCATGCAGATAAAGCAGCCCAGACGCCACTCCTTTGATCACCCGTAATCTTTGCATCCAATTGAGGGTGATCTTTGGTTGGTTATAGAGGTACTTGTCGAGGCTCCCATTGGGCATGTAGTCGTAAACCAAGAGCAATTCCCTTTTCCGGCGGCAGTAACCAAGGAGTGCCACTAAGTTGCGGTGACGGAGCCGACCGATGCTGATGATCTCTGCTACAAATTCTCTCATGCCTTGTGTCGATTCATGGGAGACCCTCTTCACCGCAATCTCTATATTCGATGCAGGTAAGATTCCTCTGTAGACCTGACCAAACCCACCAGTCCCTAATAACTCTTGGTCCCGGAATCCTTTTGTCGCAATGTAAAGATCTTTGTACTTGAATCGGTGCGGGCCGTATTCCCTCTCCCAATCTTCGAGGACCTCGGCCAATTTCCTTTTCCTTCTTATCACGTAAACTACACTCAAGATCAGCATCAATACCACGAAAAGAACCATCAGTGGTAATCCGATAGTCAGTACTTTCGACGTTTCCTTCTTACGGATCTGAGAAAGCTTAGGAAGTTGGGACAAGTCAAGTGCCTGAGCCTCTCCATTCACACTGAAGCTCCAACCCAGAACATAGTGAGAAGTTAGGCGCCAATTAGTCGATGATGAGAAGCCCACATACATGTTCTCGTTGATGATTGGTGAGAGATCCTGTATAAGAGACAGAAGGGGAGTCTTCGGTTTTTGCACATTGATCGGAGCCAATGTGATTTTAATCAGTTTGTCTGTGCCATCATTGTCCACCCAAACTTGCATTGCTTGACCGCTGATTAGAGACAAGTTGTTGAACTCCCCATTATCTTGATAATAGCCCGCCGGAGCTGCCTTTACTGACGTCAGCCCGTTCAAGTCGATCCCGATGTGATTATCGTTAATGTCCTGAAACTCAACGCTGAGGAATGTGTCGAGTTCTACCCCAAACACATGATTGCTGAAGTTGCCATTGTTGGTTTCATTGAACATGCCGAGATATCGGCCCGGCAGGGACCTGGGGAGGCCACTGTGGGGTGTGACGACAAAGGCAAAGCCGCTGCCTCTCATACTCGCATACGGAGGTTGAATCGCGAAGACGAATGTGGTGGAGAAGAATTTGACGGAGCCATTCGGCAAGTTCTTGAACTGGACCGGGTAGGGATGAAAGGCGTGGCCCTTCTGCTGATTGGTGTCGTTGTTCAGCTTCAGAAGGCCATTGGAGGTGATCTCGGCGATCCCGTCGAGGCTCAGATTGGCCGATCTGAAACCGTTGTACACGAAACCAGTCTCTTGGGCGTAAGTCAAAACTGCTAGCAGAGAGACCAGAAAAAGAATCTCGACGGACATGGCTCAAACTCACAGTCCGCTTGGCAATTGGCTGAAGAATGATGCGGTTTACCAAGGCTATAAAGAATTCCATAGTCAAGTCCCCCGCTCATACGGCAATTGGGAATTTGCGTTAACGATGACTGAATAAACCAATCCGAGTCGGAGAATGACTTTTTTGTGGAAATTAAGTCTGGTGAGAGAGATTGAAGGAAGGTGGGTGGACTAAACTCAAAAGCTCGTCAATTTTCTTCCGATGAGAAAATTGTAACACGACGTGTCCACGAAATTCTTTGAGGAAGCCCGTCAATTGTCTTCCGATGAGAAAATTGTAACATGAAGTGTCCACGAAGTTCTTTGATGAAGGACAAAAGGCTAGCATGACGGCCACTGTCATTAGCAGGAACAACGGTGGCCTCTCGACCACAATTATCTCACGCCAAGATAAGGCCACAATCTTAGTAAGTTAAGGTCACCGTTGACTAAGAACGAAAAAAAAAGCCAAATAAAGAAATAAATGATCCGTCCATTACTAAACAAGAGAAGGAGGAAAGATACAAAATAGCGAGATATTTAATTTGTCTATTTGTAGATGACTTATTTAGAGTTATTTAGAATTAGACCACATCGAAAATTTTCTCATTAATTGTCCGTTTGTATATAACTTATTTCTTACTGAATTGAGATAGAAAATTTGTATTCTGCTACATGGAAATCATGTTAGATATCATTTTTTTTTTTGTAACAATAGGAAAAAAAAATTAAAGTGTGACATGAAGTTGGTAAAGCAAAGAGAGAATAATAAGGACAATGCCAGCCTAATAATGCCTTAAATACTTCAAAAATAATGGTGCATTTTGAGCCTTTAGTATCACTTCAAAAGCAACGTGCTATCAAATATTTGATTAATTAATAATTCGGCTTCACTTGTAGAAGATTGCAGGCATTTTATGGAAGAGAGAAATGAACAATTTTTTTTTTTTAATTTAATAACTTAACATTGATATAAAATCTATTTCATATAAGACAAATCCACCTAGCAAATTTGAAAAACAGATTTTAATTCTTATTCAAAAAACTAATAAAATCCAGGGCAATAAGATCTGAAAAATTCCACTCAGAATCCCAGATTTCTCAAAGAAACCGGACAAACAAGTCTTCCGGTTTCATTGGGAAAATATGGGGTCAAGACTGCATTGTTACTCTTTGCAGAGTAATAATGCAATCATCTAAGCTTTTTCCAATCACGATTGAGAAAGAAAGAAAAGAGAGATAGAGAAGAAAAGAAGGATTGTCACTATCTAACACTATTTTTGAAAAGGTATAACGAAAGAACTTTCGTAAAGGAACCTAGTCCTACTATTTAAATAAGGAAAAATAACATAAAATAGTCCCTTAATTTTAGTCAAATGTGCAATATGATCCATGAACTTTTAATTTATTCAATGTGATCCATAAACTTTGGCCTAATGATCAATATGAACTTTTAATTTGTTTAATATGATCCTTAGATTTTTAGTACATATTCATTTTAGTCTCTTAAACTTTATGAAATGTTCACAATCAAGGACTATTAAACAAATTAAAAGTTCATGGACCACGTTACATATTAGGTCAACATTCATGGACTATTTGTGTCATTTTTTCAATAAATAACTCTTGACCTTGCATAATTTTTTGCAGATTTAAGATATTTAGTAGTAAATAAAAGCTAAAAGTAAAATAAAGGCCAAATGTTAAAGACCAGTTGAAGGAGTCGGCATTCAGGTTCGTAGATTGCCATGCAGCAGTGAGCCACCGGAGTACCAACTCTTTCTTGATGAAGTACTGAAGTTAAGATAAAAGTCACAACTTAAATTGTATGGACTCAACAAGAAGAAAACTCGTATTTCTTTAGGATAAGTTTGACCTGTCAATGGTACTTTTCACCACAAATTTCATGGAGATTAAATTAGACTAAGACATACCAAGTCGCAGAATTTAAGAACAAGTCCATCCAAACATGTGGAGGAAGTCTCCATGAAATTACTTGGACTTTAGGATAGTGAATTTTCCATTCAAGGCATAGACTAACTAGCCTAAGCAACACTTGATTCCTCATGAGAAAGTTCCATTGGTTGGCACCATAATGGTTTGGCCCGATTCAATCGATCCAGTCCTCTAAATGGAGTACTCGAGTGTGACCATTCAATGAGATGAGCATTTGGAGGTAGATCTCATCCCGTGAATCTCTTCATGGCACGATCCCTAATCGAAGTAGGATTTGGAGCTATACAAATACAATTTCATTCACGACAGGGGATTTGAAATTCCCTTATGTTTGAGTAAAGAATATATTACGATTTGAAACTAGGAGAAAAAAAAAAATCCAAATTTGCAATGACCACATTGCGTGGATAAATACTTATCACTTATTTCAAAGGGAAGACACATCAATCCACATGTGAGGATGAATAATTTGGTAGGAGGAGAGTCCGTTTTCACTCATTTCAAAGGAGAGTCCCTTTCTCCTGCATGGGCCGTTTCCCCTCCCTCTCCCCTGCTAGACCTGCTTATTTCGGATATTATAGCAGCGGAATGTATTTCACACCTCTATCTATAATACGTCTTTCCTGATCAAAAAAAAAAAAAAAAAAAAAAAGATATAGCTTTTTACAAAGAAGTAAATATAGCTATTCAGTAAATGGATAATGTTTTTATCAGATTTTGCAATTCTTTAATTGAACTTGAGGCTCGATGCTGTATGGACAGTCCGTAATTATCCTTCCCCAAAATGCTTCCAAGCATGCGGAGCAGTCTGAATAAGAAAGAACCCCATTACATGCTGCATGACCGTGACAATTGTCGTCATTCTCCGGGGACTAGCAGTACCTATCGAAATCCGAATCTATCATATAATCATATAAACACCTGAGAATATGAGAACATGGTCGACGTTGTAATTGTATGAACTGGATGGTGAATATGTTGCTCTGTTGCATATTTCTCTCACGAGAGTGGTGTCTCGATTCCATCTCGCGACACCGAGAATGGAAAAAATCTTGCTGCGATCCTTTGAAAAGTGGCCATTTCGCTGACCTTTAATTGTCTATCTATAGCTAATCAGCTTGGCTATTTAATAGGGTTATTCTTGAAATTGTCTCCTCGAATTTCCAAATTACTTAAGTCAGCAGATCCGAGGAGTGCTCCCTCGAAATTTATTGAAGTTCAACTTCTTATGCTCATCTTATTGTCGATCATTGGGCTCGGCAATCAGAATGATAATAATATAAACTACTATTGCAGCCGAATCTTTTCTAAGATTAGTAAAGTTCTATCATATATAATTTTTCTAGCATAAGTAAAAAATTCATATCATTATTGTTTTTGTGTACTTCAAGATTCGTGCATTGAGCATATTATTCTTTAATCTTTTGAACAATTTTTTTTTTTTATAAGTAATACATCTTTAAAAAAGATAGAGGAACAACCATATAAGTTGATAAGTTACATATCAAACGTAGACAGTGTCCCCAACTCTCTCGCATGAGTAGAGGTTATCACCGCGCTCTCCAAAATATGGTCAGCGAAAGATTAATGTTACCATCATTTTTCATTGACAGAAAAATGAAAGATCTGGCTGATAGAACAAGCACAAACAGGAATCAAATAGAAAAAATGACAATAGAGAAGAAAGGATTTTTCACTCCAGAAATATAAATATTAGTTATGATAAAAAAAGTTCTCCTACTAAACTATTAGCATCAATAAAAAAATATTTGGCATAAATGAAAAAGAAGAAATGTTTGATTATTATATTGTTTTGCCAAATTTTGAATTGAAAGGATATACATAGATATCCTTCTATGTATCATTAATATCCTAAGGATCTTATCCATTTCTAATTGTACATCATTTCATTACTTATGTTGTTGTATAAATAAAAAGACTGAGAGGGGTGACTAGAGCTAGCCATCCTTTCTAGGCATTACACACCCATTAGGAAATGTCCGTTTCGAGATGTAGTTACTCCGCATCACTTGTGACCTAAATGTCTCATATTAGGGAGCCCGTCATCGCAGCCACACCAAGATACTAGCAGTCAATAAGTCTTTCCACATGAAATATGCCGCACTTAAGCAATGCAGTAGGAGTTGTTAAGAGGTTATGTCACGCCCCGATCCTCGGGCACACGCCCATCCCTCACCTTGGTCGATTAAAAATTTGCGATATCCCAGGACGTATCGCCGACCCTTTCATTTTCATATGCACATGCGGAAGCAATTAAAAATCCCTAGACAATAAAACATTATGATAGAACAGTAGGACCAAATTTCAAACTCTTAAAAACCTTCACTCTTATATACAAGGTGAACTATTAAGTTCAATTCAACTTAAGCCAGTTTAAAAATAAAGTCTACAAGCAGAAGTGGGGTTCTACAAGCTACGGGTCCCCGTCCTCCTCTTCATCATCCTCCACACTCCAACTGGAGCCTTCAGAAGACTGCATCGAACCTTCGAGATCTTCAAAATCCAAGTCTACTGCATCTAGGGACCTCAATAACCAATGAGACAATGTCTCAGCAAGTTCTACCCCCTAAGACCCGATTAGTAAACCAATACACCTTAGGGCTGCCTATGCACAACACGAGTCAGAAGACTTACCTTGACCTCAGATTCCACATGCATATTAGCACAGATCAAATAGGCACCCAAGCAATCACATCACAGATCGAAGTATCGATCAAATCGACCTAGTCAATTACATGTCAATCGAACCATTCAACGGTCCTTTCCATTATTCCAACTCAATTCCCAATTACGAATCACAGTCCTTAGGACACAATTTATCTATAGGTGGTAATCACGGCCCCACCAAGCAACTTTCTTAGATTTAGTGGCTTTACAGTCCCACCCAACCCTTCCAAGATTCAATGGCTTTACGGTCCCACCCGACTCTTTCAAGATCCAATGGCTTTATGGTCTCACCCAACCCTTTCAAGATCCAGTGGCTTTATGGTCCCACCCGACCCTTTCAAGATTCAATGGCTTTACGATCCCACCCGACCCTTTCAAGATTCAATGTAATAAATAAATACTAAAAATCCAATTTAGGCTCGTAATGCCTGATTGGAACCCGAGATGGGTCGGGAAAAATCCCAAGATGCATTCAATAAATAATAGAGCATTTTTACTCCCTAATGGTTATGGCTAACCACCTAACATGCTAATTTAATTGTTCTAAACTAATCTAACCACCTAATTGCACTTAATTAAATCTAACCAACCCTTAAGATAATTAAGAAACTAAGAAAAGATTAGTGAAAGTAAAAACTCACTTAAGAAAAGCGAAGATCGGAACATCGCGACGACGACGCGACGGCGGCCGAACTTGGGCCGACTTGCTTCACGGGCCCAAGATGGGCTGAACTTTCTGGGCCTGGCTAAAATACAAATGATGCTGGGCTTGAAACTAAACTGAACTGGGCTTCAAAAAGCTGGGCCGAGTTATTAAATCTCTGGGCCGAATTTGGACTGAAATGGGCTACTGGACCAACAAATTTCGCTGGGCTTGAAATTCAATGGGCTGAAGACACTTGCTGGACTTGAAGACTTCAACTGGGCTGTTGCAAATTGTTGGGCTGAGCTGCTGCAAAGAAGATGGGCCGAAGTCACTGGAATCTGCTAGCTTTGCTGGGCCCAAAGACTGAATTCTGTTGGGTCAAGGAAATGCATGAACTGCAGGTGACGATGGTGAGTTAGCGGAGAAGAAATCGTGGACCGCTGCTTCGTTCGGTGCTGCCTGCGTGAGAAGGAAGCGCGGGTCAACAGAGGGCTTCGGCTGGTTCGCTTGTTGACCAAGAGGTGGCAGGCCGTGGGCGTGTGGCACTGCAACAGGGAAATTGGTGGCGTCGGTGGCGTTGAAGATGCTGAAGACGCGCGGCCAAGAAGACCGAAGATGCTGTGTCGGCGTGGAGAAGAAGCAAACCGTAGCAGCTGCTGGTTAAACGTCACTTTGCTGGGCTTCAGCGGGTCGTGGGATTTGCTGGAGTTGACCGGCTTGCATACGTGGGGCAGCGGAGTGAAGACCGAAGGAAATGGACGGAGAACAAGAGCTGCGGGGAAATTGACGAAGGAGAGAGAGATCGTGGGGCGCTGCGGTCTTCCACCGGATGAAGGAAAAAGTAGAAAATAAAAGAAATGAGTGGGGGGCGGCTGTACGTGAAGATAAGAGCAAGATGAAAGAGATAAGGTGGAGGGTGTCGGCTACCAAAGAAAAAGGAAAGAAACGTGCCCCTTTTGAATGGATAAGGAGATGGTGGGGGCCACGGTCAACATTCAATGCCAAAAGAAGACCAAAGCCAAAAAGAAAAGAAGACTTGCATGGGTGTTGTCGGCCAAGAGGGGGTACGTGCAAGAGTGCATGGATCCAAGAAGAAGAAGGAGGGACTAGAACAAAATCAATTTAAATTTTTGTTCAACTTCAACATGAAAATAATTGGTCACCCAAGGCCAATTTCGATCTCGGTTTGCACAAATGAAGTCCAGGATAAGACAATCTCTCTAACCCACAAATTTCTCTCAAATCTAGATCCTTTTTCATTTTTCTCGGTATCCGATTTTCTAAACAAACAAATCCGGTTGAGATTCAATTTGAATGCAAAAAAAGCCCAAACAACTTCCATTCAACGATTCACTTACACTATGTGGCATCCTAGGAATCAAGGGCAAGCCCTAAGGTGCCCTATAGCCTTTTAAATAGGTAATGAATTTACCTATTTGTTTGTGTTTTAGCCTTAGTTCTTTCTTAAGGCTTTGTGCTTTGTGCTTTGTGCTTGTGCCTTGTTTGTTTTTAATTTAAATTAAACTATAAGGTTATTACTGAGGATAAATTATGTGTTGCCATGCTTGTTATAGATTAATTTGTTATAGATTAAATGTTATAGGATTTTAATTAGGTGAAATTAATTGATAGTTTTAATTAATTTGGGAAAAGAAGTTGGATTGGGCCTTAGGCCCAAGAGTGGACCCTAATGGGCCAAGTGGCCGGCCCATTAAGGCCCACAAGTGGGCTGTCGCCGGCCCAAGAGGAGAGGAAGAAGTGGCCGGGCCACTTCTTCCAAGGAGGCCCAAGAATGGGCCCAAGCCCAAGCCCATTTGGATTGGTTCTTGCCAAGTGGCAAGAAGGCCATGCATGCATTGGCCATTGAAGAGGCAATGCAATGATGGCCTCTTGGGGAAGTAAAAAGGGATGGCCGGATGGGGGGGGGGCTTGTCGTGCGAGAGAAGGGGAGGGAGAGAGAGAGAGAGAGAGAGAGAGAGAGAAAGAGAGAAAGAGAGAAAAGGAAGAAGAAGGAGGCTCGCGCAAGGGGGAGAGGAGAGCCGTCCGTCCGCCGCACGCCGCCCATCCATCCGCCGTTCGTCGTCGTTTCTCCTTGTGTTTGAGGCGAGTTTAGGGTCCATCATCTCTCTTTGCATGTGTGCTTTGCATGTTGGTTGTGTTTTTGTGGTTTTGGAGTGCACGAAATGGAGTAAGGATGGCTTGTTCTTGAAGGTGCATGCTGTTTTCGCGCGGATCACTGAAGTCAGAAACTTGTGAGGACTTGCATGCATGTTTGGAGTTCGATTTTGGCTTGTATCTCTTCATGAAAGTTGTAGATAACACCTTGAACTATAACATACTGAAATTTAGTGAGAAATGATGGATATTTGAGGGGTCAAAGCCTCATTTTTCGGAGACCCTAGATCTGGAGTTGTTTTCTGACCTTGTGGTGGATTTATGGTTTGCATGTTGGTTTTTACTGAGAATCTCTCTTCGACTTCTTCATGAAACTTGTAGAGAACTTCTTAAGGATGAACATACTAAATTTTGAAGCAAAAAGAACAAGTTTAGACTAGGTAACCAACCTGATCTTGAAGATGATGAAACTGGAGTTGCGATGTGTGATACCCGAGACTTCGTGGAACCATTTGGAGGTCTTCCTTTGGTATTTTGGCCTAAGTTCCTTCATGAAAGTTGTAGGGGATCCTTAGGAGTATAACATATCCAAATTTCAGAGAAAACGAAGAAGTTTAGGTAGGTCAAATATGCATATTTCGGACATAGTGCCCTGGGTATTTCGGTGACTTGACCAGAAGCTTCGTGGATCTGTAATAATTTATCTAAAATGAATTTGGCTTAGGTTCCTTCATGAAAAGTCTATTTTAATGTCTTAACTATAACCTGGTAAAATGTCATAATTTTCTGAGGTCATATGGGCATTTTAATTGACTTACCAAGAAAACTGTGCATTCTGCCCGTGTCCGAAAATGTGCATTGAGATTGTGGAAATGTTGTTTATTATGTGGAAATTGTTTGGCCATGTGTTTTCTGCAGAAATTTCCATTTTATTATATTAGGATATTATATGCTTTAATTTCATGAATTTTGGGATTTATGTAATTATTTAATTAATTGCAAAATAGAATAAATTGGATTTTATATAATTTAAAATGCATATGGTAAGTATAAATCCCACAAGGATTTAATCTCTATGAGTAATTGTACCTATTGCATGTATGTGTAAATGCTTGTTGATGCATGTACAAGTACAAAGATGATCTTGTTTTGCCATGACATTATGTGCATGATAAATTGAGACATAATTGGCAACGTGATCCATGGAAATTGTTGGGGGAGGATGTTAATGGCCGGAATGTATAGAGATACATGGCCGGATGACCCTGGGAGTGTCAGGATGCCCGGAATGAGATGGGTGCCGGAAGCCTCGGAGGTCTTTGCCCGAGGGGATGCCTCGTGATGCCAGTTGGGATGCGAGATGCCCGGAGCGTTGGGGGTGCCGAATGCCCGGTGGCCATGAATGGCATAATTCCGGAGGTTCTTCTCGCAAGGCCCGAATTAGGGTGCGAGTGTAAAGTATGGGATGGATGATCCCAAGGAAGTGAGATGTGATATGTGGTGATCAATTGAGATTTCAAGGTGGAAATTGACATGCATATGTGATATGACATGATGATGATATGCATGTGTGATATGACATGATAATGACATGTATGCATATGTGATATGACGTGATGATGACATGTATACATGATGATGACATGCATGTATGATATGACATGATGATGATATGTATACATGATATGACATGATGATGACATGATGGCATGTACATAAGGTGTAATGATGACATGTATACATGATATGACATGATGATGACATGATGGCATGTACATAAGGTGTAATGATGACATGTATACATGATATGACATGATGATGACATGCATGTATGATATGACATGATGATGATATGTATACATGATATGACATGATGATGACATGATGGCATGTACATAAGGTGTAATGATGACATGTATACATGATATGACATGATGATGACATGATGGCATGTACATAAGGTGTAATGATGACATGTATACATGATATGACATGATGATGACCATCTATGGCATGGTAGTAATATGATGACATGTATGGATCATATGGTGTGATGATGATGATCATTCGAAGTCTATGCTATACATGTATTTTTGATTGTGATGATGATGTATGATGGCATGTACATGGCTCCGAGGTAAGTGTGTTGGAATGTATGTGTGATGTGTATGATGGAATTGTTTATTTAATGCATTGATTGGTGATTGGATTCCTTTACTTGTTGAGTGGTTGTACTCACCCCTTCGGGACCAACATTTCAGATTAGACGATGCCTCTCCCCCGCCGTTACGCGGGAGTGTTTTACAGCCTTCCATCCGACGTGGAGGTCGGCCGATCGAGATAGATCGTCCCACCCCGCCGGGGCCGACTTTCATCCGTGTGCGTGCGATCGTGTCCTACGACGTGGGTCTATCTGGAGGCCCGGTTATCTAGGAGTACGTGTCCGTTCACATCCGCCGTGATGGGGTCATGATGGGGATGCTGCCACCCCCTTCGCCTGACGCGCCGGGATGGGTGTGATGGCCCGAGTATGTGTTGCTGGGGTTGGCAACTTTTTGGATGGCCGACACGAGTAGCTCGAGGGGAGATCGTTATACGTCTTTATTTTGAGGGTCGTGTGTCTCTTTTTGAGGTTTAAGGCCAAGCATATAGTTGAGTTTTGGCCTACCTTTTTGTACCGACCCGTGTTACCCTTCGTAATTTATATATGTAAATAAAAGTGGTTTGGCCTCGTGTTTCTTTCAATCATATAGTTGGTGTGCATTGTGCCGTCGTGAGGGAAGTGAAGTGTTGGTGAGACTCGCCTTTTATTTTCCGCTTTGAGCTGCGCAAATCCTTAAACCCCTTTTCAAAAGAAAAAGAAAAATTTTTATGCCTAAGCCTCGGTCTAATTTCAATTCTTTCGTCTTAACTTGTTTTGCCTTAGTTTCTCTCGTTCAATATCTGTGGCGACTCTATCGGGTTTTGGGGTGCCACGGCGTTGGTATCGAGCATAAGGTTTATGCTTGGAGTGATAAGGAGACCTCATTTAGCAAATGAGGGAAGTTTTGACAATGCACACCATAGGATATAAAACGGAATAATTGAATAACGGGTGATGAGTATTCGCCCGTAGATCCTTGGTAGTTGTTTTAGGTTGCTAGTAACATGTTTATGTTACTTTAGTAGTGGTAGTGGTTGCTAAGAATGGAGGCAGTGAGTCTCAGATTGTTCCTGAGGCAAATGCTTGGAACTGCAGGAAAGCTATGGTACGGTTTGGAAGTCATCGTCCACGGAGAGGGCAAGCCTCGCTTCAAGGGCTGAACCCCGAATGGAGGATATCCTGCAAGCATTGGCCAACATTGGAAATATGATGGAAAGGCAGGCGCAACAACAACCCGGAGCAGAGCGCCGTACTCAGGGACTTGTGGAACAATTTTTGAAGCTGAAGCCACCCAAGTTCAGTGGCATGGGGAGTCCTAAGGAGGCGGAGCATTGGATTGATGTTATGGAACGAATTTTCCGGTTGTTGGACTGCACTGATGCTGAGAAAATAACTTTAGCAGAGTACCAGCTGGAGGGAAATGCAAAGTTTTGGTGGAGAGCTTCAAGGGATACGATCTTTCCACCGGTATTGATATAAACCGGGATGAGTTTGTCGGGGCTTTCAATAGAAAGCATTTCTCTGACTGTGCCAAGGATAAGAAAATCACAGAATTTGTTCAGCTAGAACAAAAGGAGCGGACAGTGGACCAGTATGAGGCTAGATTTTCTGAACTATCTAGATACGCTCCTAGACTGATTGAGGATCGGGAGGAGAAAGCCAAGAGATTTCTGAAAGGGTTGAGAACTGACATTAGAAAGCAACTAGTGCCTTTGAATATGAGGGATTACAATGAAATCTATGAAAGGGCACAGTTGGTGGAGCAGGAGCTGATAAGAGAGCGGTCAGAGTTTAAGAAACCGTGGATTTCCAATGATGTGAGAAGGGGTAAGAGACCCTATCCTGGTCAAGGTCAGACTTGGGATGTGAGGAAGAAGAGTAATTTTGGAAACTCGGGGAGCAAGGAGTGGTCTCGAATATAGGGAAAGCACCCTATCGCCCGGTGTTTGTCGAGGTGCAATGGAAGGCACGGCCCAGACCTTGTAATGGGCAACAGAAGTGCTTTAGTTGTGGACAAGTGGGCCATCTAAGGCGAAATTGCCCACAAGAAAGGTCGCAGGTGAGTGCTGGCTCAGTGCGACAGGGATATCAGAGTGCTATCAAATCAAATTCACAAGGGAATTCTCGGAGGCCACCAGCTCAAGGAAGGGTGTATGCGGTCACTCAAGAGGAAGCGAAAGCTTCCAACAACGTCATCTCAAGTACAATCTACATAAATGGCAAGAAGGCTTATGCATTGTTTGATACGGGTGCTACGCATTCTTTCATGTCTGACAGATATAGATTGTTGAGTGAAATTGAAACGACTTTTCTTGGAATTCCTCTTTGTGTTTCTACGCCTTTAGAGGATGCGGTGCGTCTACGTTGGTGTGTGAGAATTGTAAGATAACCGTAGGAGAAAGGGACACGAAATAGACTTAGTCGTGATGGCCATGTTTGACTTTGATGTTATCCTAGGAATGGATTGGCTTTGTAAGTATCAGGCTAGAATGGATTGTTGTACAAGAGTAATCCAATTCGTTTTATCCGACCAGTCCAGTTGTGAGTTTTTAGGTGGTCTAACCCACCTATCAGTAGCACTTATTTATGCGATAGAGGCAAATGTGTTACTTGGCAAAGGATGTCCAGGGTACCTAGCAATGGTTAAAGATTGTGCCAAGGAAGAGCTAAGACTTGATGAAATTGGTGTAGTAAATGAGTTTTCAGATGTATTTCCCGAGGAATTGCCTGGATTACCCCCGAAAGAGAAGTTGAGTTTGAAATTGAACCGATGCCTGGAACGGGACCAATATCGAAAGCCCCATACAAATGGCCCTAGTGGAATTAAAAGAGTTGAAAGTGCAACTACAGGAGTTGCTTGACAAAGGATTCATTAGGCCAAGTGCTTCACCTTGGGGTGCACCGGTTCTATTTGTGAAAAAGAAGGATGGGTCGATGCGCTTATGCATTGACTATAGGCAATTAAATCAAGTGACCGTTAAAAACAAGTATCCTCTACCTAGAATTGATGATCTGTTTGACCAACTTCAGGGAAGTTCGGTTTTCTCTAAGATTGACTTAAGATCAGGATATCATCAGTTAAGGATTAAGAAGGAAGACATTCCTAAGACTGCCTTTAGGACTCGTTATGGACATTACGAGTTCCTTGTTATGCCTTTTGGATTGACGAATGCACCTGCAACATTCATGGATCTAATGAATAGGGTATTTAAGTCCTATTTGGATCAGTTTGTGATTGTTTTTATCGACGATATCTTGGTATATTCAAAAGGACCAAAAGAACATGAGCAACACTTGAGGTTAGTTTTGCAGACTTTGAGGGACCATCAGTTATATGCCAAATTCAGTAAGTGTGAATTTTGGTTGGACCGGATAACATTTTTAGGACATGTGGTGTCAAGAGGAGGAATTGCAGTGGATCCGGCAAAAGTGGAAATGGTAATAAATTGGTCGAGACCGACCACACCCACCGAGATACGAAGTTTCTTAGGATTGGCCGGTTATTACCGAAGGTTTATTGAAAGGTTTTCCAGATTGGCAGGACCGTTAACTAAGTTAACTCGGAAGAATGCGAAATTTGAATGGAGTGGGGATTGTGAAAGGAGCTTTCAAGAACTTAAAAGGAGGTTAACCACAACTCCAGTTTTAACCATACCCTCTGGACCGGATGGTTTTACAGTGTATAGTGATGCATCTCACAAAGGATTGGGATGTGTTTTGATGCAACATGGCAAGGTCATAGCCTATGCATCTAGGCAACTGAAACCCCATGAATTAAACTACCCCACACATGATCTGGAATTGGCAGCTATAGTGTTTGCCTTAAAGATATGGAGGCATTACCTATATGGGGAAAAGTTTGAAATCTATACGGACCATAAAAGCTTGAAATATCTATTCTCGCAAAAAGAGTTGAACATGAGACAAAGAAGGTGGATGGAATTGTTAAAAGATTATGATTGTGAGATACGATATCATCCAGGGGAAGGCGAATAGGGTAGCGTATGCCCTTAGCCGTAAGTCACCATGGAGATGGCCGGTTTAAGAATAGCGAGTGGAGTTTATTAAAGTCTGTAGCAGATTCGGAGTTTAAGTTGAAGGTGGATAATCTTACTTTGGTATGCTTAAAGCCTTAAGGATCGAGCCGGAAATTATCCAGAGAATCAAGACCCCGCAAAAGTCGATCCGAGATTTTGAAAGTAAAGGAAGCGATGTCCCTAGGAAAGAGACCAGAGTTTCAAATTTCTGAAGATGGGACAATAAGATGCCAAGGACGACTTTGTGTGCCCGACAACGAAGAAGTAAGGAAAGAGATTTTGTCGAAGGCACATAAGAGCAAGTATAGTATCCATCCAGGTAGTACGAAAATGTACAGAAATTTGCGTCAACAGTTTTGGTGGAATGGTATGAAAATGGATACAGCCAAGTATGTTTCTCAATGTTTAACGTGCCAGCAAGTAAAGGCAGAACATCGTAAGCCAGCAGGACTTTTGAGACCATTAGACATACCAGAGTGGAAGTGGGAACATGTGACAATGGATTTTGTGCAAGGATTGCCAAGAACATCAAGTGGTCACGATTCAATTTGGGTAATAGTGGACCATTTAACTAAGTCTGCCCATTTCTTAGCAGTCCGTATGAACTATTCAATGAACAGACTCGCTGAGATCTATGTAAGTCAGATAGTACGCTTGCATGGTATACCTGTAACGATTACTTCGGATCGAGACTCTAGATTTACTTCGAATTTTTGGCGAAGCCTGCAAAATGCTTTGGGGACGAAACTTCAATTCAGTACTGCTTATCACCCTTAGACAGATGGACAAACAGAAAGAGTGATACAAACTCTAGAGGATATGCTGAGAGCCTATATCATCGGCTTTAAAGGAAAATGGGATGAGAACCTGCATTTGGTAGAATTTGCCTATAACAACAGTTTTCATAAAAGTATAGGCATGGCCCCATATGAAGCATTATATGGGAGGAGATGCAGAACCCCTATCTGTTGGGACGAGGTAGGTGAGAGGAAGTTGACAGGACCTGAATTGGTACAAGATACCACTGAGGCTGTTGAGATTATCAGGAAAAGACTTAAGACAGCTCAGAGTAGACAAAAGGACTATGCGGACAGCCGTAGAAGGCCCTTGGAATTCGGAATAGGGGATCATGTATTTCTTAAGGTATCTTCGTTAAAAGGAGTATCTCGTTTTGGAGTGAAAGGAAAGTTGAGTCCTAGATTCGTTGGACCTTTTGAAATACTCGAGAGAATAGGAGATGCGGCTTATCGATTGGCGCTACCTCCAAATTTGGGAAATTTGCATGATGTGTTTCATGTATCAATGCTAAGAAAGTATCAGCCAGATCCCGGTCACATACTCGATCATGAAGCCATCAAAGTGGATGAGAAAGTGAGATATATCGAAGAACCTGTGCAAATACTTGGATCGGAAAGAACAAATTCTCGGAATAAGAAGATTCCCTTGGTTAAAGTATTATGGCAACATCACGATATGGAAGAAGCCACATGGGAAGGTGAAGATCAGATGAAAGAGAAGTACCCCTACCTTTTTGAGGTCGTAAGTAGCATTTAAATTTCGAGGACGAAATTCTCTAAGGAGGGGAGAATTGTGGCATCCTAGGAATCAAGGGCAAGCCCTAAGGTGCACTATAGCCTTTTAAATAGGTAATGAATTTACCTATTTGTTTGTGTTTTAGCCTTAGTTCTTTCTTAAGGCTTTGTGCTTTGTGCTTTGTGCTTGTGCCTTGTTTGTTTTTAATTTAAATTAAACTATAAGGTTATTACTGAGGATAAATTATGTGTTGCCATGCTTGTTATAGATTAATTTGTTATAGATTAAATGTTATAGGATTTTAATTAGGTGAAATTAATTGATAGTTTTAATTAATTTGGGAAAAAGAAGTTGGATTGGGCCTTAGGCCCAAGAGTGGACCCTAATGGGCCAAGTGGCCGGCCCATTAAGGCCCACAAGTGGGCTGTCGCCGGCCCAAGAGGAGAGGAAGAAGTGGCCGGGCCACTTCTTCCAAGGAGGCCCAAGAATGGGCCCAAGCCCAAGCCCATTTGGATTGGTTCTTGCCAAGTGGCAAGAAGGCCATGCATGCATTGGCCATTGAAGAGGCAATGCAATGATGGCCTCTTGGGGAAGTAAAAAGGGATGGCCGGATGGGGGAGGCTTGTCGTGCGAGAGAAGGGAGGGAGGGAGAGAGAGAGAGAGAGAGAGAGAGAGAAAAGGAAGAAGAAGGAGGCTCGCGCAAGGGGGAGAGGAGAGCCGTCCGTCCGCCGCACGCCGCCCATCCATCCGCCGTTCGTCGTCGTTTCTCCTTGTGTTTGAGGCGAGTTTAGGGTCCACCATCTCTCTTTGCATGTGTGCTTTGCATGTTGGTTGTGTTTTTGTGGTTTTGGAGTGCACGAAATGGAGTAAGGATGGCTTGTTCTTGAAGGTGCATGCTGTTTTCGCGCGGATCACTGAAGTCAGAAACTTGTGAGGACTTGCATGCATGTTTGGAGTTCGATTTTGGCTTGGATCTCTTCATACAAGTTGTATCTAACACCTTGAACTATAACATACTGAAATTTCGTCAGAAATGATGGAGATTTGAGGGGTCAAAGCCTCATTTTTCGGAGACCCTAGATCTGGAGTTGTTTTCTGACCTTGTGGTGGATTTGTGGTTTGCATGTTGGTTTTTACTGAGAATCTCTCTTCGACTTCTTCATGAAACTTGTAGAGAACTTCTTAAGGATGAACATACTAAATTTTGAAGCAAAAAGAACAAGTTTAGACTAGGTAACCAACCTGATCTTGAAGATGATGAAACTGGAGTTGCGATGTGTGATACCCGAGACTTCGTGGAACCATTTGGAGGTCTTCCTTTGGTATTTTGGCCTAAGTTCCTTCATGAAAGTTGTAGGGGATCCTTAGGAGTATAACATATCCAAATTTCAGAGAAAAGGAAAAAGCGTAGGTAGGTCAAATATGCATATTTCGGACATAGTGCCCTGGGTATTTCGGTGACTTGACCAGAAGCTTCGTGGATCTGTAATAATTTATCTAAAATGAATTTGGCTTAGTTTCCTTCATGAAAAGTCTAGTTTAATGTCTTAACTATAACCTAGTAAAATTTCATAATTTTCTGAGGTCATATGGGCATTTTAATTGACTTACCAAGAAAACTGTGCATTCTGCCCGTGTCCGAAAATGTGCATTGAGATTGTGGAAATGTTGTTTATTATGTGGAAATTGTTTGGCCATGTGTTTTCTGCAGAAATTTCCATTTTATTATATTAGGATATTATATGCTTTAATTTCATGAATTTTGGGATTTATGTAATTATTTAATTAATTGCAAAATAGAATAAATTGGATTTTGTATAATTTAAAATGCATATGGTAAGTATAAATCCCACAAGGATTTAATCTCTATGAGTAATTGTACCTATTGCATGTATGTGTAAATGCTTGTTGATGCATGTACAAGTACAAAGATGATCTTGTTTTGCCATGACATTATGTGCATGATAAATTGAGACATAATTGGCAACGTGATCCATGGAAATTGTTGGGGGAGGATGTTAATGGCCGGAATGTATAGAGATACATGGCTGGATGACCCTGGGAGTGTCAGGACGCCCGGAATGAGATGGGTGCCGGAAGCCTCGGAGGTCTTTGCCCGAGGGGATGCCTCGTGATGCCAGTTGGGATGCGAGATGCCCGGAGCGTTGGGGGTGCCGGATGCCCGGTGGCCATGAATGGCATAATTCCGGAGGTTCTTCTCGCAAGGCCCGAATTAGGGTGCGAGTGTAAAGTATGGGATGGATGATCCCAAGGAAGTGAGATGTGATATGTGGTGATCAATTGAGATTTCAAGGTGGAAATTGACATGCATATGTGATATGACATGATGATGATATGCATGTGTGATATGACATGATAATGACATGTATGCATATGTGATATGACGTGATGATGACATGTATACATGATGATGACATGCATGTATGATATGACATGATGATGATATGTATACATGATATGACATGATGATGACATGATGGCATGTACATAAGGTGTAATGATGACATGTATACATGATATGACATGATGATGACATGCATGTATGATATGACATGATGATGATATGTTTACATGATATGACATGATGATGACATGATGGCATGTACATAAGGTGTAATGATGACATGTATACATGATATGACATGATGATGACCATCTATGGCATGGTAGTAATATGATGACATGGTAATATGATGACATGTATGGATCATATGGTGTGATGATGATGATCATTCGAAGTCTATGCTATACATGTATTTTTTATTGTGATGATGATGTATGATGGCATGTACATGGCTCCGAGGTAAGTGTGTTGGAATGTATGTGTGATGTGTATGATGGAATTGTTTATTTAATGCATTGATTAGTGATTGGATTCCTTTACTTGTTGAGTGGTTGTACTCACCCCTTCGGGGACCAACATTTCAGATTAGTACGATGCCTCTCCCTGCCATTACACGGGGAGTGTTTTACGGCATTCCATCTTACGTGGAGGTCGAGCTGACCGAGATAGACTGTCCCACCCTGCCGGGACTGACTTTCATCCGTGTGCGTGCGATCGTGTCCTACGACGTGGGTCTATCTGGAGGCCTGGTTATCCAGGAGTACGTGTCTGTTCACATCCGCCGTGATGGGGTCATGATGGGGATGCTGCCACCCCCTTCGCCTGACGCGCCGGGATGGGTGTGATGGCCCGAGTACGTGTTGCTGGGGTTGGCAACTTTTTGGATGGCCGACACGAGTAGCTCGAGGGGAGATCGTTATACGTCTTTATTTTGAGGGTCGTGTGTCTCTTTTTGAGGTTTAAGGCCAAGCATATAGTTGAGTTTTGGCCTACCTTTTTGTACCGACCCGTGTTACCCTTCGCAATTTATATATGTAAATAAAAGTGGTTCGGCCTCGTGTTTCTTTCAATCATATAGTTGGTGTGCATTGTGCCGTCGTGAGGGAAGTGAAGTGTTGGTGAGACTCGCCTTTTATTTTCCGCTATGAGCTGCGCAAATCCTTAAACCCCTTTTCAAAAGAAAAAGAAAATTTTTTACGCCTAAGCCTCGGTCTAATTTCAATTCTTTCGTCTTAACTTGTTTTGCCTTAGTTTCTCTCGTTCAGTATCTGTGGCAACTGTATCGGGTTTTGGGGGTGCCACACACTAGATGCCAAAAGTCTCTTCAAATTGGCCAATCCGAATTTTCGTTCATTTTCCGAATCGTCCGCAACGATTTTCCGTAAAAGTCTCGGAATCTCCCAAAAATCTTTTAAGATTGAGTCGACGTTCCTGGAATTTATTGTGACATGACAGAATCTTCAATTTCTGAAATCGGACTCAAATTCACGGTAATTTCTATTCGACGCGTTTTTAGCGTGACCTAGCTACCAGTTAACTTTCAGGCATTTTTAGTGCAAATGACCCGTGGTCGATTTTCTTCGAGCCACAATGAACCCACTCGACTCATTGGCGACTCTCGGTTGTCGTGAAAATCTCAAGGATTCAAATACGGACACAGGGTACCAAAACAATAAGAAAATCAGTCTAGTGCTAGTCAACAAGAATTTTCCAATTTAGTGGTGTCACCAACGATTGGCCACACATCTCTGTCGAACCAGCCTATCTTTGATCTCAAATCGATTTTATACTATGCCGCAATGGCCTCTAAAAATAGACACGATCAAGAAGCCGATTCCTAGTCGAATTTTTCAAGTCTATTTGCCTTAAAATCCTTATTAGTTTCCCTAGATAGCCTAGTTATCTCAAGAGTGATCAGCTCTGAGAACAGTCCTATAGGCGCGTTAATGAAATGCCCGATTTATTCAGTAGAAGACAGGGTTGAAAATCCAGGATGTCATAGGTTACCTTCTAACGTGCATTGAACTTGTGACCTTGTGAAAAATAGCTAATCCTTTTACTATCGAACCAATGAGGACAAATCCATATGCTCAATATTTAATGAAGAGAATAAGTTCTTGGAAAAATTCCAAATAGGGGTTTGAAGTGTTCTTACTTTCTCAAATAAGGGCTCGAAATGGACTATGTATCAAATAAGGACCTAAATAACTATGGTTCTTTCAAATAAAGGCCTAAAATGGCCATGGTTATTTCAAATAAGAGTCTAACATTGCCAGCTATCGACTAACTAAATATTTCAACCGATCAAGGACATTTTCTCCAATTACAATTTTAATTTTAAATTATTTTTATTCTTTTCCTTTTCTTTTTCACTTTTCTTTTATTTTTCTGGCAAGGGAGGCTTGGCCACCCTTACTAGATTTGGCGAGGGCCAGCCTCACTTGGGGTTGATGAGGGCTCGACAACCCCCACTAGCCACTAGTGAGGGCTTGCAAACCCTCGCCTAGGGCTGACAAGGGCAGCCTCACCCAAGGCGAGGGTCATCGCACCAACTGCCAGCAAGGCAACCCTTACCTAGATTTGGTTAGGGCCGACCTTGCTAATGGCCGCAAGGGGTGGCCTCCCCCAGGGCAGGGCCACCCCTCCCTAGTGGCCGATTGACCACCGGCGAAGAAGAAAGAAAAACTAGAAAATGGAAAAAATTCAAAAAAAAAAAAAAAAAAAAAGACAAATGACAAAAATGCCCTTAATTAGATGAAAAGAGGCCCTTATTTGAAATATATATAGTCACTCTAGGCTCTTATTTAAAACGAGATATAAACTCTTATTTGAGAAAATGATAACACTTTCATTCCTTGTTTGAAATAAAGTTCACTTTAGGTCTTAATTTGAGAAAATAGTCACTCCAGACTCTTATTCATAATTTTCCCTAAGTTCTTTTCTTTGTATTTTGTTTCTTCCCTTCTTTTTTTCTTTTTACCCCTCTCTTCCTACTATCTTCTTCTTTTTCCAAGACAATCGAAGAGCGCTTGTGCGCCGCTGCCTGCCCATTGCCATCACAAGTCGATGCCAACGTGCCTGAAACTATCGCAGCTGCCACTGCTGACCAGCTCGCCGCATGCAAGTGTTGCATGTATGCGGAGCTCACGAGCAAACCATCGCCACACGTCCGTAGACATTTTTGTTGGAAATTTAAATGAGTCTGTTATTGAACAGGATGGTTTCTTATGATAGTTCTTGAAAGTTTAGCTACTAAAATGTCATATATAATTTTTTATGTGAATAGCAATATGTGTAGGTTTCATTTATTTCACAAAAAATGAATATTTTGAAAAATATTTTTCTAAAATTAATCACTTGTATCGCTTAACTAATTAGTCGATGAAAAAATATTTTCATTTATTGACAACAATTGATGTCTAAATATTTTCGTGAAAGATGGAAATATTTTTTATGCATTCATTTTTAAAAGTGATGTTTGTTTTTATTATTAAAAAAAAAAAACCGTTTCCAAATCATTCATTTTTCACAAAATAAACAGAGCTGTAATGATTAATTGTCTTAGCTTGACCTATTTGCATCAAAATGATATTTTAGTCAAAAACCTGAAAGCAAATATACAATTTAAAATAGTTAATTGATCATTTTCGTCCACAAATTGCTAATAAGCGGAAGTCATATTGAGTGAGTTTTCTTCACTAATGTAACTATGATTCCGTTCTTTTGTTATCATAAAAGAAAAATATGTGTAGACTGACTTTTTTTTATTTTTTTTTACTGGGATGTTGACCAAAAAATTAACCGTGCAAAAAAATATGATCGAAGGGTAAAATTGGGTCGTGACCTATGAGAGCTCTCCAACAATTCCCATTTTGATTCGATCAGACTGCTGGGTAATTGTATATTGCGACTTATAAGCGGGACCTGCCTTTTAAGTAAACTCACGGTTTTCCCAAATCATGTGATGAAATCAGGTAGATTTGGCCATAACTCTCCAACGTCTCAAGAATCACTTCAATCGCAATTTTCTCAAGAGAAATATTGTAACATTTTACCATGGCTGTTCACTCGGTCAGATTCACAGAAATTCATAACCTTGACATTTTGCCGAAGGTCGAGTAAAATTTCTGGGAAGTTCTGGTCGCGAGCTTTCTAACTAAGTTATTTTTTGGTAGTGACTGCCGAGCGACACCTGCAACTCTAATGCCTTGATATTCTTGCTCTATTTTTCACTTGATTTGATCAAATCCCATTTGATGGCGGTAATGCAGAACGGTGAAAGCACAGACAAAACGAAACAACAAATGCGAGAAATAAATGCAGAAAATAAATCTGACTAGGTGGATTTATGTGGCTCGGTCTGCTTATTTCAAAGGAGAGATCGATGAAATATTCCACTTAGTCAATAAGAAGAGATCACAACTACACGAAACATACAATTCTCAAAAACTTCCCAGATTCCCCTTACACTCGGAAAATCTCACAAACTCAAATTCAAGTGATACAACATGTTTTTCTCACATGCTCAGACTTCTTGACGGCTCTCCAAGCTCACTAGGCTTTCGTTTTATGCGGAATTAGGTTGACAACGTCTTTAGGAAACATTCCCTTTCGTGTCCAGCCTCAGAAATAGTACTTGAAGCTTGTACAAGTCTCATTTAAATGAATTATTCGATTTGGAGGAGCCAGTGCGTCAGCGCACGGCCGCTTGCTGGATAAAAATGAATGTGCTTTCTTATATATGACAAAAACGAATTCCTAATAAAACGGATACTCAAACTGTTGAGTTAACACTAAAACACAAATGTAGAAACATGCTCGAGGATTCTTGTAACACCGATTGTAAAGTACATCATCAAGACAAACATATCTTGGTTTCTATGGATTAAATGCTATCGCAGTCTCGAGAGGAATCGATCCATCGATCGTCAATTGAAGAACTTAAACTGCATTTAATTGAGGAACTATTTTCCTTAAGAGTCTCACACGGCATAAAAATTTAGATCAAAGCTTTTGCCACTTTTGTTGATCATCTCATGCATACATAGTATGAAATACGTATTACAGCATTAATTCATTTCCCATGGAGCGAATGTCTTCACCCTTAATACCGTACAAATGATAGTTCAAACATAACTAATATCTAACTTAAGTTCACGTATTTACTCTTTCAAAGAATCCATCAGAACTCACATCTGGCATCAAAGACAGATAAAGTAAAATATGTGAGTTATTAAGACAATATCTATATTTTAAACTTGAGCTCTCGATTATCACCAAGATAATAACCTTAAAAAATTATTTTATTCACTATTTATCACACAGTAAGTAGAGATAATTATCCGTGTAAGTAAGCTAATCACTAATCTATTCAACATACTTTCTCAATTTTATAATGCACCAAGCATTAAGATGCATAAACGTCAAAAAAAAAAAAATTCATAGGCATTAATAATGGAAGATAACTTTATTAAATGTGAACACTTTGAGAAATTACAATATTCAATATGTTAACCTCTACGTGATCCTAGATATTTTACATGACCACAAAAAATATCTCTAGATATTGGCCGGGTCATAGGATATGTTATTATTCTATGCATAAATTCACATCTTTTCATGTAATCATATCCTTGACAAAGTTATACTTGGTATCTATATATTTAGTTGTGTCATGATATTTCAGATTATTGGTGTACGCTATCGCTACTTGACTGTTGCACTTAACCAACAATGATTTTGTAGCATTCTTAGCAACATCTAAATAATCCAAAAATCATTTAAGCCAAACATCCTCTTGTATAGCTACCGATAATGTCATGAACTTGGCTTCTATCTTAGACAAGGCTATACGCATTTTTTTTTTTATTACTGCTACAAGATATGCTGCCATTATTCAGTAAGAAAATGAATCCAGAGGTAGATTTCTTTTCATCTAAATCTCCTCTCCAATCAACACCTGAGTAGCCACAAATCATTTTCTTGATAACTTAGTGAATAATCAGTAGTATACTTCAAATACCTCAGTATTCTTTTGACGACTATCTAATGTGCTTAACCTGGCTTAGATTAGTATCCACTTACCATTCCAACTGTAAAACATATGTTAGGTTTTATACACATTATAGTGTACATTAAACTTTCAACAGCACCTCTCGTACTAGGGAAATGTCCTCTCAATGCTCTAATGCCTACACCGGATGTGGACTAAACTGACTCACGACATTCTAGCATAAGGGACACATTGCATTGTTCCTTCTCTTGTGGAGTCTTTGAACACGGTCTATAACTCAATCTTTCACCATTTGCAATTGGAGCATTTATGGATTTGCGGTCTTACATTCTAAATCATTCAGAAACCTTATTTATATACGTTTCTTGTGAAAGAGATAATGATCTCTTCGAATGATCTCTTGAAACTTTAAATCCAAGGAATATATGCAACCTTACTCATGTCTTTCATTTCAAAGTTCGAAGATAACCAACTTTTAACAGTATTAAAAAATGCCATAATGCTTCCGACAATTAGTAGATAATCAACATTTAATGATATGATCACAAATTGATTTTTGGATCTTTTGATATATACACAATGATCCTCATCAATTATTGTAAAATTATATGCTATTATGGCATTATGAAAATGTATATACTATTATCTCGATAATTGCCTAAGGCCACATATTAATCTCAAAAGTTGACATACCTTTTGTTCTTGGCCTTTTGAAATGAAACCAACGGTTTGTTCCGTATAAATTTCTTCTTCTAGTTTTTCATTGAGAAAATCAATATTTACATCCATTTGATGTAATTCAAGATCCATACTAGCCACTATCGTCAAAATAAGGTGAATTGAGATAAATCTCATTACAGGAGAAAATGTTTTATCATAATCAATTCTTTCATGTTGATTATATCCCTTCGCCACAAGGCGAGGGTTATATCTCTCTATTAAACTATCAGCTTTACACTTTATATTGGAAACTTACTTGTTCCCAATAGCTTTGCGTCGTTTTGGAAGATCTACCAATTCCCAAACATGATTTGACTTCATTTCATAGTTCAATGCACGTGTCAACTTTTCCTTATTAGGGCAATTTATATCATCGTTTGCATTACTTGGCTCATTTTCATCTTATGAAGCGACTATGAAAGTTTCCCCTTCAATATCAAAACGTTCACGTGGAAAAATTTTGCGACTTGTTCATCGTACGAGAAAGTGTGCACTTTGCATATTATTCTCCATTACACTTTCACTCGAATTAGATAATGACGATATCATCTCATCAAATGGTTGTAATTGAGACTGAGTCGAATTTAATTCCCCACTTCTCATATTGCTCCCACTTGGACGAATTCTATTAAGTTCATTAGCTTGACCTAAAGTTTCAAATAAGGAGTGGTCATCACCTATTTTGCCATTTTTTAGGAAATTCATTCTCTAAGAATATATCTTGTGATTCAAATTCAGTTATACTCTCATTTTCTTGCTCACTTATAAATACATACCCTTTTGAGTACTCTAAATATCTTATGAAAACATCTTCTTGCTTTTGAGACCCAATTTTCCATACTTGTGAAAGGGTTAGTGAGTATAGGCTGTACAACCCCACAGTTTAAGAAAACTTAAGTCGGATTTTTTACCTGTCTATAACTTATATGGAGTGGAAGTAACTAATTGGAAGGCATATGATTAAGTATATAAGCATTAGTTAACAAAGCATCACCCCCAAAAAGTGATAGATAAGATAGCATGCGCTATCATGGACCTAACAATTTTTAGTAGAATTATGTTTTTGTTTTTCGTTTTCGCAACACCATTTTGTTGAAAAATTTAGGAAATAGACAACTATCTTTCTATTTCTTTTTCATCACATAAATTTCTAAACCCATCAGATAAATATTATCGATATCGAGCGGATCTTAATGCTTTTATTTTCTTATCTAGTTGATTTTCTATCAAGCTCATAAACTCCATAAAAAAAAAAAAAAAAAAAATTATACCTTAGACTTATGAGAAATCAAATAGACATGTTCGAATATAGTAGAATCATTTATAAACATGATGAAATATACAGCCATATGCCTTACTCTCACATTCATTAGATCAATGATGTCAAAATGGATTAAATGCAAATGAAATTCAACTCTTGTTCCCTTTCCAAATAGTTTCCTTGTTGTTTTCCCTACTAGGCAATGCTTACATATGGGCAAATCAACATTTTCAATAATGCCCAATAAGTCTTATTTGGCTAATCTATTAATTCTTTGTTGGCCAATATGATCATGTCTAGCATGCCATACATTCACATTATTATCATATAAATTAGAAGACATGAAGAAAGAATAACAAACATTAATATTACCATAGTCAACATCCAACATAATAAAATCATTTAGAAAGTAACCACAACCAAAGTAATTTGTACTCAAATTGAAATCCACACCACTATTATGGAAGTTTAAACTAAAATCAAGTTTAACCAACATTAACATAGACACTAAATTCCGACAAATCTCCGGAGCATATAGTATATCATATGAGAATAAGATAAGTCCACCACATATATTTAATTGGCATGTGCTAATCCTTTTTACTTCAGCTCTAGAATTGTTCCTTACATAGATCCATTTTGTTCTAGTCAGAACTTGTCAAAACTCCACGAAGCCACTATGTTCTTAGAAACTGAAGCCATTGTATCCGAACATTTCAAGTATATTTGCACGAATTATTAATGCCTAACATTTATGTATCTATTTTGCATAAACTAATCATATTAATGAATAAGATCATATAAGACTTTAGAGTTGATACATCACTTTGTTTCCAATCATCATCCAAAATTTGTAACTTGAAATTATCATTAATATAATCATTTATGCAAAAAGAAGTTCATCAAAGTCACTAAAATTTTCTTGAACTTCCCACAATCAATTGTAAATTAAAATAATAATTTACAACAATAATTAACATTGAACTTTCATTAACTAAACATGTCATTTATATGAAATAATATATCCAGTAAAAAGATATCAACATCAACATGGAAATAAATATTTACACATTAGATATCTCAAGCCAACCTAAGAAAAATAATAAATAAATAAATTCAATGATACTTAACTATCTCATAAATGGGGAAGAATTTTTCAAATTTCTTAGGAAATTCCTCTGAGAATTCTAAAGGTACATTGGTCAACAACGAAAAGGCCCTCGGAAATCTATTATGGCTCTCCAAGGCGCATTCATTCTACGCCAAGTTACATTCAACCTAAGGGTTAAAGTCTTCATTGTCTCAATCCTATAGTATTCTCTCATAAAAGCCATTGCAAGCTTCTTATAGGTCGGAATCACGTTGACCTCCCATAGGTTATCTAACACTACTTGCCATTTAGATGGAAGAGTATTCATTATGACCGATACCTTCTCAAAATTCGGTAAGGTAACCATTCCAAATGGTTCATTGTATCATTTCGCTAACCCTGACTACATGTGCATTATATCGCCGTCATTCCATCGATAATTAGCTAATTCCACTTTTAGCCTTTCAAGTCTCGTCTTCTTTTCATCTGTTCTCATGAATATAGGCATGTGTATGAAACGCATCATTGTTCTTGCAACAAATGCAGAACAAAAAAGGGGATTACACATAATCCATAATGTAATTAATGAGCATTCCAATTTTTTTTTGTCAATGCCGATTGACGGTCGGCCAATGCCAATCAATGGACGGTCAATGCTTGTCAACGGAAGTCAATGCTGGTCAATGGTCAACGAATGATCAGGTCGGGTCAATCAGGTCAACCGGATCGGGTCGATTTAGGGCCAAAACAATAACATCAGCAAAAAGTGAAGGACATAATTATAAAATCATTTTAGGGGCAAAATTATAATTATAGAGGTAGGCCAAGACACACAGCGGCTTGCATGCCGAGCACCTGCTTGGGGAGCCCCTCACACATACCCTACACGCGCTGACAAACCCCAATCCCTTCCAGCTACGCTTGGAGGCGCGTTTGCTCCCCCCCCCCAGCGACGTGCCTCCCATCGATTTTCTCGTCTCAATGAGAACTTCAACCCTGCACTTTCAAAAATAAATTTTGACGTACATAACTTCAAGAAAGGGTGACGTACAGAACAGTTGGGTGTCGGGTTTTTTGCCCCCGAGCATTCGTTGGTGTTGTTTCACGAATTCTAGCCATTAATCCATTTATAAACAACAACAACATGCTCTGATACTAATGACAGAAACGAGTTCCTAATAAAACGGATATTTGCACTATCGAGCAACACAAAACACAAATGCAGAAATGTGCCCGAGGATCCTTGTAACACCGATCGTAAAGCACATCACCAAGACAGATGTACCTTATTTTCCATGGATTAAATGCTATTGCAGTCTCGAGAGGGATAGATCTTTTGATCGTCGATTGAAGCCTCTAAGATTATGTTTGGTCGTGCGGATTTTTAACCAGAATAGGATCGGATAGGATAGGATACAAAATCCTAAGGATTTTACAATATCATATCCATTATTTGGTGATTGCAATAATATAATCGGATAGATTAATACCATATTATATATATATATATATTTGTTTGGTATAAACACATATATGAATCACAAATTTTACAAATGGATATGGCAAAATCTCTTGTGACACTCTTGTCTACTTTATTTTTATTTTATTTTCCACTATTTTTTAATTAATTTCTTTTTATTTCTCTATTCCCTTCCATCATTCTCTAATAAAATTTTATTAAATAGAAAATTGTTTTTTTTTTTTTTTTTTTGGTAAAGAAAAGAAAATTTGTATTAATATACCTAAAATACTAAAACACCTCAAATATGTAATAAATATGTATTTATATATTGAATATATATTATAAGATATAATTAAATTCGAATATATAAATAAAAATAAGATTAAATTAAAAATAAATTTTTATTTTTGTTTATTTTGAATTTCTTATGTTAGAATTCAAATATTATTTATATTAAAATATAATTTTAATTTGTTAATTTAAGAAATTTGTTTTTTGGGAAAAAACTTTCCTTTTATGGATATTAGAATTCCTATCTACCTTTATTCCACCTCCCTCATGAGATAATTTTTTCCAGTCTATATTTCTTTATATCCGACTTTATCTTATCTTGAGTAGGCACCAAATACAGGATAAGACAAATTTTATCATATCCTAAATTTTATCATGATTGCCAAACATAGCCTAAGTACTTTTTCTACAGGGAAAGAATCCACCCAAAAACAAAAACTTTCATAACGTACTTAACATTTCTTTCTCTTTCAGCTTTCTTTTTATATTGTAGTTTATTTTACACAAAAATAACTGTCTTCTCTTATGGGCCATTTTTTGAGTTACGGGCTGGGTTTAGCCCAACATCGGTGGCCTAATACCTTTTATAAAACCCATCAATATCCAAAGAGAGGATTATGCTAAAGAAATATGCTTTTCTACTACAAAACAACACCACATTTGGGGAGAGTTAAACACATTAAAGCGTAATCAATTTCCATTAACCCTCTTAGCATTTTACAATATTGAATACAAGTGTCTTGATAAGTGTGAAAACTAGGCTCATCAAATGGGTAGGACGATCCTACCCAAAAAAGGGGTGGGACAAATCTAGTTCAAGTGAAGTCGAAAATGATCCGATCCCCCAAATCAACCCATTTAATCCACAACGATAGCACAATTTTAACTACCAATACCCAATCTGACCTAGACTTAAGCCATTTCAGACCAAACCTGAGTTCCAATTATTAGTAATTTTTCTCAGCAGAAGTATACCTCAAGTGCCATAACTTGGCACAAAAAGACACTTAAGTGCCATAACTTACGAAAGGTACACTTAAGTGCCACATTCGAAGAAAAACGGATCACTTAAGTGTCACTCCGGCCAAAACGCTGACGTGGCCAAATAATGCAAAAACGGCGTCGTTTTGGGCTGACGTGGTAAAAAAAATAATAATAAATTAATTTATTTAAATTTATTTAAAATATTAAAAAATAATGATTTTAAAATTAAATTTAGTTAAACTATTAAAAAATAATAATTTTAAAATTAAAAAGGGGGTGGCCGAGGGCACCGCCACCGCCCCCCACCGTCGCCGGGAAGGGCTGGCGACGAGAGGGGGAGGGTCGGCCGAGGGCCCGGCGACCCCGGCCGACTAGCGGCGAGGGCTCGCGAGCCCTCGCCCGCATCCGGCGAGGATGGCGACCCTCGCCCGGATCTATGGCGAGTGGCGAGGGGTCGTGGCCCTTGCTGAGATTCGGCGAGGGTTGGCGGCCCTCGCCGGGCCGAGCCAAGGGCCGCCACCTGTTGGGGGTCACTCCGGCGGCGGCGACCCTTGGCCCATCCGGGTGAGGGCCGCCGACCCTCGCCGGATCCGGGAGAGGGCTGCAACCCTCGCCTCGATCTAGGCGAGCGCTCGTGAGCCCTCGCCGCCGCCGGCCGAGGTTGCCGGCCCGGCCGGGCCTAGCAACCCCGACCGAACTCCCCTTCCACCGCCCCCCTTTTTTTTTTTTTTTTTTTTTTTTAAAATTATTATTTTTAATATTTTAACTAAATTTAATTTTAAATTTAATTTAATTAATTTTTATATTATTTTTTTACCACATCAGCCCAAAACGACGCCGTTTTTGCATTTTTTGGCCACATCATCGTGCAAAATAACGTCGTTTTGCACTCGCTTCACCGGAAAAATGCCACGTATGCAATTTGGCTAGATTTTGGCCAGATTGGCACTCAAGTGATTTATTTTGCTCTGATTTTGGCACTTAAGTGTACCTTTCGTAAGTTATGGCACTTAAGTGGCCATTTCTACCAAGTTATAGCACTCCAGGGGTCCACGTCTCAATTTTTCTCCTTTCATTGTCACCTCTAAAGAATGGGCAACTCCATGAATCGACTCCTTCGTTGGTGAGAGAGCTCAGGTGCCTGGGTTGGGTCATATTTTAGAACTTCGTGTGGCGCATTAGCAACGTGGAGACGTAAGTGACCACTATACTATCGAACAACGATATCTACGTGGACGGGCTAAAAAAATTGGTTGCACTAATTTGACAAGTTTTAGAACTTGATCGAGTTTTTTTAAAGTTTTATAACTTAATTGCACTTTCGTAACAAATTATAACACTTTTAGTACACTTATCCTAATTATAAACTACTTCAAAAGCCTGGAAATCATACATAAGAGATCCCCTAGTTTGGACTAGGCCAATGCAAAAATTACTGACTAATGATGTATGACGGCAATCTATTTGTACAATAAACATTACTCATAAGAACTCTTTGTTTTGCCCAAGCTGAATTTCCTTTTTCCTGTTGAGAAAAAATAAATTGAAACGCTTCTTGTGCTGTCCTCCCATGCTTGTTTGCATCGGGCTAGGGTGGCCCAAGGTTGTGCGACTATAGGGACAAACTAGGCTAGGGTCGTGCAACTACAGCCCATATTTTCTCTGGATCTCCTTATACCATGATAGATCTCACCGATGTCACCTTAACCCAAGTAAAGTTTTTCTGCTTGGTAGTTTTTGCAAACATCAATATAATTCCTCTCTTCCCGTCTTAAGGTTGTGTAACCGATCTGGTTTTACTTGAGAATCGAACTGAAGCGGCCATGAAAACAGGTTAGTTCCTAGTTGCAGTGAAAATAGATATGATTCCTAACTCCAAAAATTTGAAGTCGGTACTAGGCAGGTAGATTCTAGATTTTGGATGCTGAATTCACCTACCCACTTGGAAACCGGTAGTTAGAACGTGTTTTATAAAGTTCAAATAAGATGATTTATCTATCTTAAATGAACTTAAGTTTCCTATTGCTTTACATTTTTGTTTGTTTTGTATTGATATTTTACTTTAAGCAGTTTTATTGATTACATTATTTTGCTGTAACTACTATTTATCTCATTTTAAAAAAATAAAGCAAAAAAAAGAAAATGAACCCGTTCTAGGGCAGGTACCGAACAAAAAAAAGGATAAGATTCTAGGGTTGGTCCCATGGTAAATAGAGAAGGTTTCTACTTTGAAGTATTGGGAATCGGTTCTAACATGGGAGGTTCTAAATCGGGAGAATTACCCAAAAAATCCTAGACTTATTGCAATTATGCCAATTTAGTTATATACTTTTTTCATTTGTCAATTCAGTCATAAATATTTTATAATTGTACCAATTCAGTCCATCTAGCCAAATTTGACTAGCCGACATTAACGTGGATGTCAGCCGGCACCAGCTATCTAGCGAATGTTAACTTGGCAATTTATTACTAATATTTTATATTTTTTCGAATTTATTTATTAATCTTTTATTTTCCTTTTTTCCTTTTTATTTTCTCTTCTTCTTATTCGACTTCTTCTCCCCCGCAATGGCCAGCAAGGCTCTAGTGGGGCTTGCCGTCCACTGGGCAAGGGTCGTGAAGCCCTCGTCGGCTATCCATAAGGGTCAGGCCCTCGCTAGACCTCACCCACCCTCGCCGACGGCCTCTCCTAGAAGAGGCTAGCATTGTCACGGGTGAAGGAACCCACAGCTAGCAAGGCCATGGTGACCTTCGCCTAAGCCATGGCAAGTCACGGGCAAGGCCGCCTTCGCCCGGGGCCAGGCCGCCCTCGCTTACATTTAGGCGAAGTCGCCTTGCTTGTGGCCACAAGCCTTGCCTAGATCTAGGTGAGGCCACCAGCCAAGGTTTTGCAGCCCTTGCCAAATGGCTAGCGAGTCCCACTAAAGCCTTACCGGCCACTACATGTAGGAAGCCAAAGAGGAAGAAAAGAAATAAAAAAGAAATAAAAAAAATTTTAAAAAAAAATTCGAAAAAATATAAAATACCATTAAAAAATTGTCACGTCAGCGTTCGCCAAATGGCCAGCACTAGTCAACATCCATGTCAGCATCGGCCGGTCAAATTTGGTCAAATGGACTAAATTGGCACAATTGGAAAATGTTTATGACTAAATTGGCTAAAAAAAAAGTTTTAGGACTGAATTGATATAATTATAATAGGTTTAGGATTTTTGTAGTAATTCTCCCGTTCCAAGTCTAGAATTTACCTTCCCATTCCTCTTTCTCTATATGTGTGGGTGTGTGTGAATGGTTTAGTGAGGATAAGATTGAAGGTGAAAAAAATTGTTAATCCCCTCTATTAGCAATTCGCAATTGTTGGAAGAAGACAAATAGGCACTTGCCATGAGCTTTGGACTCTTTCAAGGTTGCATTCGGTCCAAATTGTTTTAAAAATAGTTTACCAAACATAAAATTCGTCTCCAAAAGTACATTAGAGACCCAAAGTTGCTATAAAGATTCTCCCAAACGCATCATCATAGTTGAATTATATCCATGCAGTCCATCCATGCAAACAAAGTCTATAATGGGACTCCCTAAGAGATACAGAAAATGCAATGGTGAAGGAAGATTGTCGAAAGAGATGTATGCGCATGTTATTTAGATGTGTCTACCTTCTTCACCTTCATGAATTCAATATATGTCTCGCCCTTATTTTCTTTTTCTTGCTTGCTTTTCTGACAAGATAGCATATCTCAGAAGGGAAAAAGATTCAAGACAGAAGCATTACTGTAGGTAGGGGTGTGCAAAAGAACCAGGATCCGCCCGAACCGCTTGGAACCGGACCAGAACCGCCCAGAGCCAGTAGTTCTTGACGGAACCGATTCGGTTCCCGGTTCCAATTTATGGGAACCGGTGGGTATCGGTGTGACATCCTGAAATTCAAGTCCTCTAAGGGATGAATGAATGTGAATTTCGTCAATGCATTGTTGGTTGATCTCACTCGGAATTGATCACTCCTGAGATACTGACCTTGAGGGGAAAGGTTAATGAGGACAGAACTCGTGTGACTAAAGGACTCGATATGGGAAAACGACTTGACCGTGAGACTTGCGAGAGGACGATCCTGTAGATAGGCAGGCCGATTCTAAGGATGACTAGAAGTCGATTTGCAGACAGAACATAATAGAACGACGGGTGATTCTGTTTACTATTATCGAACCCACGAACGACCCTATGTCGATCCTCAGTAATCGTGTACTTTGAAATAAGAATCTATCCTTCGTAATTTCATGCAATCAATGACGTCCATGTGTCGAGATGTCTTGAACGTGGTTTGACACGAGTCGATTACACGGGAATTCTCAAAGCCACCTGTCAGTCTGAGTTGTACCCAAAATGGCATTATGGCGAAATTGACATGGCATGAGAACTAAAGATTAGACTTCGAATTATCGGGAATGTCTGAGACGGACTTTGGATGAAGCTACTTCAAACAGTCGACAGCGCCAGTTAAGCCGAGCAGTTGAAAAAGGGATTTTCGGACAGAGGAAATGAGTCCGTGAGGACGTGGGCCGGGCCAAGCTAGTGTGGGCCTAGGCCCAAGGTGGGAAAGCCACCATGGTGGGCCTAAGAAAATCAAATGAGCCCATTGGGCCTAAATCAACTATTCATCTTCTAAGCCCATTGGGCCAATTCTTATTCATTTCAAACCCAAAAAATTTCCAAGCCCACTCCTATTCTTGGCCAAGCCCAATCCTTAGGCTCATCCACCAATTTCAGCCCAAGGTCATATTTGTAATTTGTGCGAGGTGAAATGACCAAAATGCCCCTAGAGCTTGTGGATAAGGGCAAAAGAGAAGAGAGAGAAGATGATGTCATGCATGGGGAATTGAAGTAGCCATTTAATAACCTTAATGAGGAGTGCTTTCAGCCTTCACTTCACTCTCTCTCCCCCTCCTTCAGCCTCCAAGTCGACGGAGCTCTTTCTCCCTCGTTCTCCCTCTCTTCCAGTTTCTGCTCCAGCTGACTCTTCAGTGAAGAATAGAGTCAAAAGTGGTCTTCCCGGTTGAATCACAGAACGAGCCACCTATCACCGTGACCGGGAGAGACAGACCGTTCTAACGAACTAGATTTCGTCTCGAACGGAGCCGCCGTCCGTCCTGTACGGCCATCACAAGCCGCCGGTCGCCAGTCCGTCGGTCCGCCTGCAACCTGCACTGTTTCGAGTTTTCGGCCATTTTTCTTCCATTCCAGCCATTCCTCCGCCCATCCCAACCTCCAGCAAGACCCCCAAGACCTCCTGGTGCCGCCGGTTGTTGGCCACCCTCTTCGCCGGAGCTCCGGCCAAGCCATTCAACTTGTTTTCTTCTCTGGCAGGGCTATTTTTCAGAAGTTTCAATGGGAGTTCGAGCTTTGGTTGCTGTGTTGAGCTTGGGACCACCTTGGATCGTCGTGGTAGAGGTCCCAGGGCGTCACCTTCGTCGTCGCCGCCGCGTCGGTGCCTCCAGCCCGCTTAACGAGTGAGTTTAGCTCCTAATCCTTCGATTAGTGCCTAAACTTACTTAGGGTTGGTTTAGTTAGATTTAATTCTAATTTAAGTAATTTAATTAAGTTGTATTAGTCCTAAGATAGGTGGTTAGATTGATGGATCGATTAGTTTAGCTTAATCTTGTTTTATTTGCTTAATGTGGTTTATGTGGTTAATTAAGCATGTTTATTTTAATTGATTGGTTTCCTTAATTTAATGATTTTTTAATATAATTTATTGTTTATTGAATTCTGGAAATTTCTTGTTCACGCGACACTATTCACAAAAATACTATTCACGTGCACTGTTCACGAGTACTGTTCATGTGCACTGTTCACGTGCACTGTTCATCCAGAATGCGAAAAGTTGTCTAAATTCATGTGTATTGATTTTATGAAGTGAATGGATGTGTAAATATATGGGCATCCGCATGAATTGATTGTTGAATGGTGTAATTGTGTGACGATTGTGAAATATATAGGTATTTTTAATTAGAAAATACCGAGCGTCGGTTTACAACGCCAAAGTGGATTTGTGGGCTGTTAAAGTTAGTGGGGCCATGATGACCACTTAACCTAAATTATGCCAGTGGGACCGAGTTCTGCCACCGAATTTGGAATCGGTCACGCCCGTTGGGCCGTAATTTGCCACCTATTAAAGGTCGCGCCTTTGAGGCCGTAAATTGCCACCTGATAGAGGTCGCGCCCATTGGGCCGTAAATTGCCACCCGATAAGGGTCGCACCTGATAAGGCCGTAACCTGCCACCTATTAAAGGTCGCGCCCACTGGGCCGTAATTTGCCACCTAAAGATAGGTCGTGTCCTTTCGACCGTAAATTGTTGCCAAGAAATTTGGTAGACTGTGCTTGTGGAGCCATGAGTAAGATTTGAGACTGAATAAGGGAGACGACCGAGGAATGGTCGGATTGACATGGAATCGACTGAGTCGATTGATCGATGACTCAATCTGAATTGATGCATTGATGTGTGAAATTGTTATATGCATTAATTATATGCATGAGTGAATCACATCGTTTATGGTATGCACACATGAATCGATAATGTGCAGGGTGTGGCAATGGCTAGGTGAGATCGCTTATGATGCGACTCGTGTATGATTGATGAATTGCATCATCTAATGGCCATGTGCATTGCGTGTATCATGCTGAATTATAACTTGCAGGGTATGGCATACCAGGTAAGGTTGTATGCGAATCGACTGTTGGTTGTTGCTTGTGGTGGGGTAGTTCTAGATAGATACCCTGGGTTGAGTTGGTGTACTAACCGGGGCTTAGGGGTGTAACTCGCTGAGATTTATATCTCACTGGTTATTGAATAACCATTTTCAGGTCCCTTGTGTGAAGAACCCGGAGCTTGAAGCGGAAGGGTCAGGAGCATAGGTGGCTCAGTAGTTCTTTATGACATAGACCTTCTGTATAAGCTTGAAGTGTTTATAAAAGTGTATTTGATTTGAAATTGGTTGTCCTGCTTTTCTATCCTATATATGTTGTTGTTAGGGGATTAGTAAATTCGCTTCCACATGTGCAATAAATTGAAAAGGGTCGGCGACAAGTCCTGGGTATGTCGCAAAATTCTATCGACCACCGAGGGATGTGCGCGTGCTCGAGGTTTGGGGCGTGACAATCGGTCCAGTTCCCGGTTCCATGGGCGGATCCGTCCACCCGCCCACCTGGACCAGACCGGTTAATTTTTAATATTAAAAAAATTGAAATTACTAATTAACAAACCCAGCATCAAAAAGCAAGCAGTGCACAAACCAAAATTAGTCCCGATCTTTGCGCACAGAAGAAAGTCCCGATCCTCCTGAGGCGCCGCTCAACCCCTGACCTTCCGAGACTGCCAAAGGGACGGTACGCCTGAACCCGACTCTCGTTTTTGGACTGTTCTTGAAACAATTGATGAGGCGATATATCTTATTTAGCGAAATCATTGTCCTCTGCATGGAAGAGATCACAACAAGCTGAATCTGCACATCGTCGCAGAGCTCTGCATCACTAGTGCATGCAAGTTGCTCTTGCTGTTGATATGGATATAATAAAGTGGAAGTAGTTTATCTTAGCCTCTGCCAAATGTGCGTGTTGTTGCGGAGTTATCTGAGTATCATGCATAATAATTCGTTTTTCGGGGAAGTTGTAATTCTACAAAAAGAGAAGATCCTGTCATGTTGCTGGTTATAGACTTGGAAAATCTTATCTATGGTTATTGTGCAAATGTAGTAATTTTGAATGATGTTCTGCAGGAAAAGAGCTCATGCTTCGTGTTGCAGAGTTGGTTCCGAGGCAACCTAGATGGACCAAGAAGCAAGAGCCTGTGTCCACCGCGAGTACTGGAGCTTCGAAATCCAGCAAAGGCCGGAAAAAGAAGAGATAGTCGAACATAGTTGCAAATGCATCACCGTAGTTATATTATTATTATTGTGAGATCAGTTCCATGGATCCACCCGAGAACCGGACCGGACCGGCGGTCCGGTTCCTGGGTGGATCCATGCAACAAATGGGTGGATCCCAGTTCCAATTTTTCGGAACCAGTCCTTAGCGGGCAGTTCCTGGTTCTAGATCGGGAACCGCCCGCCCAGACCTTGCACACCCCTAACTGTGGGGGATGATTCATAAAGAGAGGTGAGAGTTTAGCCTCTTGATTATGGAGTTCATGCGAGAGTGCTATTAGACTTCCAGAAAGTCGTCTTGCCAGTAAGAAAGATAAATGTCGAAGAATCAAGAGAAGTCTGATTGAAGGAATAAGGTAGGAAAGATGGAAAGAAAGCAAGTGAAGTGCATGATTCGAAATCAAGTTCATATGAATTGTGAGTTTCGATCAATGAAGGAGTCAGAGTCGGCTTTGGCTTTCACCTTTTGTCAATGGCTGGATTCTATCCCTTGAGATAGCACTACTTTAAATGATCGGATAGAATAAATCAGTAAGCAATGGAGGAAGCTTGGTTTTGGCATAAAGCTTATGTATCGAAGTCAAAGTCAAGGTTCAAGTTGAGTTCATTGATCATAAGGAATGAAAGAAATCAGTAGTTCAGTTCTAGGCTTCAAACAAGGTTTTGTCATTCTTTCTCACTATCATTTAGAAAGAATCAATCTCTTCGTACCGCCGTCTAGCATCAAGGTAATCTGCTTGCTCATGGTAGAGGGGCGTTATTGGCTTGGTCTTCTTTCAAGGTGGAAAGGATAAAATGAAGCTTGACTCAGGAAAGGGACATCCTTAATGTTTGGCCTAAATTTATGAGCTAAAGAGGTTAGCAAAGACTTAAACAGGGAATTGGGCTTGAACACAAGAATTGTCATCAAGTGCTACTCTATACTCGATTATGAAGAACCCCAGAATTCACATTTGCGACTACACTAATTAAGACACGTATAACCCATTCCCTCATAAGCAAGTTTCTTGAGCCAGTCTTTTCGAGGGGAAAAGGATGGAGTTTCCCAGCCTAACTAACAATGGTTGCCTTCTAGTTCAAGTTGAATCTAGAGGAAGGCTAGTTAAGCCACACTGCAAGAGTTCATTCATCTCTTGGCTTTCAAACACACATCCAAGCAATTGGTAATGCTATTTGGGGACTCGATTCTATTCCTATTATATGTGAAATCTTCCTTATGTGTAAACATTGTACCACATTCCTTTCGTAAAGAAGGTACATTTTCACTAAGTGAACTTATAAGAGACAAAGTAAGCAAAGAGGAGAATGAAGTAGGATTTTGAATAGGAAGAACTTCCCTTATGCCATACCAGCTTGACCGAAATGGAAAGGAGTAACTAAGAAAGGGGTTGGCTTTAGTACTATGCAACCATCTTATTGATAAAGAAAGGTAGGCCTACGAGTAAAGGAAGAAGGTAAGGAAGAGAGAACGAATAGACTAAATGAGTTAGAAAAGTCCTCCCCCTCACCTTTCTGCCATAGAAGTGTCAGGTTTTTAGCATATGGCTATCTGGGAGGTTCAATCAATAGCCTATCTAATCTCAGTCAAGGCTTTTCATGTTTCCAATCCCTCTCTTCCAATAGAAGGAATCTATCTGACAATGGCTGCTCTCAGTTGCACACCTTGCTTGGTTTTCTTGCTTGTAAGCGCCTAATGCCTTGAAAGGTAGCCCACACTTCTTGTTTTTTCTCATCTCGGCCTAAGGAAAAATCGGCAACAATCTTAGTGAAGCTATCTACCTAAGAGCTCACGTAAACAAAGAAATATCCTCCTGGAGGGCCGCTTTGTGAATGCTTGAACTGATTGAGAAAGGATCTTCACCCAGTGTACTCCCTATTCTGTCTCGCCTTTTTCAGGGTACTCCCCTTTCGCTTAGATTGCTTCTTTTTCATACAACTAAAGACTTGGCACTTCCTTTTTTAAGAAAAGGGAACTGTCTAGATTTAGTTGGTCTTCTATCTCCTAATGACCATGTATTCTATCGGCCATCTATCTTCCTTCGATTGGCGACATTTTTGCTTGCCTATCATTATGTGTGGGCTACTCCTCTTCCGATGAGTTCCATTTCTAGGGCGGGACAATTCTTCTAGCACATCACTCTTCCACTTACCATCGAAAGTCACAAATATAAGGAAATGCCATGCTTCCAGCTAAGAAATGAAAGTCATCGAGACCCAACGACATCCATGCCTCTTGCAATAGATGAAAGGTATTCGAATCAAAATGGAATTCAAAATACATGGGTTTCTCCAATTCATATCTTTTTGTTTTAATCTCTAGGAAAACCTTCCAAAAAATGAAAGATCAATTACATTCTAGCTTGTTCTATTAAAGAAAGATCGGTGACATCCGGAAAGTTCCTCTTATCTTGATTCTTTCTCTTTTATTTAAGGGCAATAAAGCTGACTCTAACTATTGATGGTGAAAGACATTTCATATAAAGAGGGAAAAGAGTTCCATTCCATTATCAATTCCAGACCGATAGCATCTCTGCCAACTCCTATTCTCTAGGCCAATGCTTGACTATTATCTTATATTTAGGCTTATGATAGCATCTATTTGGGGAAGGGAAGGCCATCAAGAAACATACAATGAAGCTACATCAATCAATAATTACTGCAGCGTCTGAGTCAGCGGCATGAGTTTTCTCCTCTGCTGGGCAAGAAGAAGGGGTTGAACATCGAAAACCAGTTCTGCGACTAAAGTAGCATATACTCCAGCATAAGCAACAGGAGTTTTCTCATCTACTGACTCAACGGCAGTAGATCCTTCGACAGCAGAAGAAAGCATAAGATGAAGATTACACAATAGAAGATGCCGATCAGGAGACAAATCCACCCTATTCATCAATGGGGGTATTCTTTGAGTAAGGGTCTTCCCCGGCTAAAGAGGTCTTCTCTGTCTTATTTGCAAACGTGTACAACTCGATTCATTGATTACTTAATGTCTTGACTACCCAAAGACTGAGTTTGTATTTGCAAATCTTTTGATCCTTTGATCCCAAGAATTGAAGTCTGTCCATCAATTTACCTTTCCTACATGCATTAGTTACTTTATTGTGCATATAAATTTTCTTGCCAAAGTTGAAATCATTCACTGTATAATCACCTCAGCCCTACTTAGGGATGGGCACGGGTCGCAAGGAATCTATGTCCTGTGAATCAATCCCATCTGCACCTTCAGGAAAAAAAAAACATAAAATTCTATTTTTATTCTATTTTATTTATAAATATGAAATAATTAAAGAACAATTTCTTCTCCTTACAGCTTTGCTTTTTATTGAAGATGCAAGCTCGGAAAAATCAATATTCCATTTTTATATTGTCCCCCAGTGACTAATTTGTGAAGGTTGGAGCTTGTTTCGCATTGTACAATTAACGAATAAGGCTATTCTTTTTTACCAAATCCATTCATTAGGCCCTTCTTCTTCTTCATAAAAAATAAAAAATATAAAAAGAATGTCAATGAGCCATCATGATATTAGTGGTTTTTGAGAGAAACAATTAAGTCTATGGCAGTGCCTCGTAGCCCTATTGCCTTGGGAAGGCAAAACCATCCGGGCACCCACCCCTAAATTTTATTAATAAACTTTACTACCCTTGTCCTTAATAAACCCTAAACCAAAATACGCATTCATCTTCTAATTCTTGATAGTTTATATCGGATTTATTGACACATATAGTTCATAAATTTTGATTCAATGTACAATTTAGCGTGGTTTCTAAATCTTTAATTTATTCAATTTGATTCACGAACTTTTCATACAAGTTAAATGTAGTCTCTAAACTATATGAAAACAATCAATATAGTCATTCCATTAATTCAACATCCTGAACAACATTGAACATTTTTATATACCAATAGTTTGAAGACTATATTGAACAAATTAAAATTTCAAAGACTACATTGTATATTGAGCTAAATTTCACAAATTATATTGAACAAATTAAAAGTTCAAAGACCATATTGCACATTACACTAAAGTTTAGAAATCAATTATATCATTTTCAAATTTATGTCGCGAATTTGATTTATTCATTTTAAAATCGCTAAGACTTCTGTTGCATGCCATTCTTGACTCTGAGGCCATGTTAATCTATCTATTCAGCTTTCAGGGACAAGAAGAGGGTCATAAGCATAATGTGCCATGAGAAAGTTTACTGTTCACTTGCTTCGAGCGAGTCAAATTCGAGAGAATATGTAAAAACATCAGAAATGAGGCTGCCACCGAACTGATTAAGGTACCTGCAGTGTAGACCTGCACCTACACTGCACCTTTATTATAACCCACGTGCACCTAGAAAATTCTACCCTCCATCACATGTCTTTTCCTTTTTCTTCTTCTCTCCATCCGGTCGTTTCCTTCCCCACGAAGAGCAGCAGTCGAACAAGGCTAATAAGAACACCTAGAGGGGGTGAATAGGTGTTAAAGAAGTTTTTGCAAAACTTAACAGCTTAATTCGTCTTTTGAGAATAATAGACTTAAGATATAAAAGACTGTAAATTAAAGTAAAGAGTTTATGGAAAAAGAATTGAAACACAGAGTTTATAGTGGTTCGGCTTAGACCAAGCCTACATCCACTCTCCTACACTGACAGCCTACCGGCTGGATTTCACTAAGAACCAAAAGAGATATTACAATCTTATGTCCTTGATTCCATAGTGTAGAGACTCTACTACACTTCCTCAAGATCTCACAAGTATTTATCTCTGTTTTGAAAATAGTATAAGCTCAACAAATGAAATAACAGAGAACTCGGAGCTTCAGACTTTAGAATTCTTCTATCACACACACACTCGAATAACTTGAGCATCTTCCTTAAATACTCCTCCATGCCTTCATATCTGTTGGCACCTTCCAAATGAGTTCTTCCAATCTACCCATTGGACAGAATCAATCTAGGAAGATCTTGAGTTATAAAATGAATGTGATGATAGCCCACCAATCCTGCTCGCCCATAAAATCAGGATCTAGGTTTCCATAAGTAGAACCTTCCAAGTATACTTTGTCAATCAACAGATCTAATTATCCAAATTGATTTTCAATGAGAATAATTAATCACGATGTGCTATCTCCAGATGTGAGATCTTTTTCAACCGTATGAATCAAATCCTTAAGGATATACTTGCATCTGGATAAGTCTTTTCTTCATCGATCTGGAAACTATCAGTGAGGGTAAACTTTGAATCTTGAGTCTGAAGGTCTTCAGACTTTGACGATAGAGTCTATAAGTCTTCAAACCAGACTGATGGAAACATTTTGTCAACTTCAAAACAAATAAGGAAGTTTTCTTCAACAATCTCCCCATTTTTTATGGTAACAAAACTTTCCTGCAGATTTGAACACTTTTGTCCTGCAAAACAACACTTAAGCAAAACAAGATATCTCATAGAAGATAAGTGGATTAGGATATGATTAGCAATGATTCTGCAACCACAGAGAACATGTTAGTCCTGCAAATCAACTATTCTTCCATAATCATTAACAGCCTAAATTATTGCAAGCATCAAAAGATCAAATCAAGCAGTCCACAATAAATAAGTCTAGAAATCCAAAGTCAAAAACAAATATCAAATCTATAACAAACTTCTCCCTCTTTTTGTCAACAGCAAAAAGTGGAGAACAAATAGAAAGAGTTGTTTAAAAGTGAAGAGAGTCAAAGCTATTTGGGCAGGTGAACAAGTTGAAATTCTCCCATTGAATTCACTATCTTCTCAAGCTTTTCGATAGTCTCCTTCAGCGACTGTTAATCTTCACCCTTCATATGACCTTGCACTTGAGTCTTCAGGGCGTTTAACTGATTGTGTAGAGACACTGAAGTGGACATGAAAGCATTCTTGAGATCTTGCATTTCATAACTCATAGCATATTGCTCTTTTCTAACATCCAGTAGAATTTCTAGCAGTCACGAAAAGTTTGTTGTATGTGCTGTGGCAGAGCTTGGTCCAGTTGAGTCGAGTCTAGGAGTTTTGAAAATTGATGGATCTCCAGCAGAGTGTCCACCATGACTATGAATGGATGCATCTTGTTTATCCGCAGCTCCCCCTGAATGTGTGCCTTTGGGAGGAGAGATGGATTCTACTTCTTATTCTGCGTCAGCAGGAGTGTAATGTTTTTTCTTGAGCTTGCTCACCAACAATTCCACTCTTCGACTTTCCAGAGTTGCTCGACAAGGATACAGCCAATGTAGGCTCAAGAGATTCATCCCGAGCCACGTCTTCCTCTCTTCTTTCGTCTTCCTCCTATTCTTTGTCCTCTACTTCTTCTCTTCCTTCTTCTTCTTCTCTTTTGTCTTCACTTCCTTGTTCTACCTCTTCTTCTTCTCTTCTGTCTTCATCTCTTTTCTCGGTCTCTTCTCCAGTCTCACGAAAGCTAACGAAACTCTTCAAGTTCCTTAAGGCTGAAAGAGTCATCTCATCCTCATCTTCTTCATCCTACAAGATGAGAGTTCTCTTCTTCTTTATTGAAGCACCCATGGGCTCCTTGCCTTTCTTTTTGGCCCCTATAGAAACTGGTTTCGCCTTAATTGGAGACTTCTCCTTCATGCGCTCCAACACCTAGTTAAGCTCTTGCAGACGCATCTTGGTGATCATTTTGAATCCAATCACCATCGAAGTAATGCTAGTCAAACACAGAGGTGCAGGAATGTGAATGTGAAAATGCCTAAAAAGGCGCGTGATAAGAGCAAAATAAGGGAGTTGTCCCTTATCTTTCACCACAGTCCTGTACATGTGAAACAAGATGGTGTGAGGTAGAGAGAATTTGTAACCAACATTGACGGCATCCATCAATTTTGCTTCAAACCGAGACACATCAGTCTTGGATGTCGATTTTGGCCGAATGCAATTGATTACAATCTTGTGCAGCAAGATGTTGGTGGCATTCATCCTAGAGTAGGATATCTTGCCTTCAGCAATCCTGTCTTTCACCAATGACAGTGTGGCGTGAGCAACAGATACATTAATTGGTTGGAAACACGCTTTTTCCACCCCAATTAAGTCAGCCAAAGTATCCATATTCACCAAGAACTCCTTATCCCTTACAGTGAAAGAAAAACTATTTGCATCCAAAAAGGATAAGTTCAAATAGAAGTAGGCTGTGAGTTCTGGATAAGCAGTTGTGGATTCAGAACAAAAGTGCTCCAATTGCAAAAGAGCAAACTTCTCTCGTAGATTTACTTTCACTGAATAAAAAAAATTGAAATCAACACTCCTAGGGTTCATGACCCCTCTCTTCATTAGGTCTAAGTAGACCCTTTTGTGATTCTTCGATTTGAAAAGACTTGAACTATCACCAGCAACATTTGCAGCCACACCTGTCTTAGGCTGAAAATGTGTGAACATCCGCTCATCATCATCTTGTCCTTCGGGTTGATTAGATGTACCAAAGCGCAAGTCACTAGGAAAGTTAGCAAAGGCTTTTTCAGCCGATCCTTTTTTAGCAATCCCCATCTTTTTCATGTCGCGCAAAAACATCGTTTCATTTCTGTAGCCTCTCTCTCTCAGAAATTCATCAATCAAGGACATAGCAGTACCTCCTTTTTCAAGCAAGAGTAAAGCTTCAACCTTAGGAGTTAGAGTTCTTACAGGTTCAACTTCTTCCACAATTTCTTCTTCTGGTTGAGTCAGTGGAGGAGTCTGACGCTCTGAGAAGGTTGTTGCTGACTTGGTTGCTGAGGTGGAGAAGAATCTTCTTCCTCGGTCAAGTCGAAATGGGTAGGACCCTCAGGCATGTGGCGCGGTCCCTTGCTTGTGATTCTTGAAGACTTTCTTGAAGACATTGTTGTTTCAAGGGAGAAATTCACAACTTTACTTGAAAAGGTGTTTGGATTAAACAACAGAGAAAGTGAGAGCAAGTGGGAGTTCGGTGAATTAGGGTTTGCGAGTGAAAAATGAAGAAGACGAATATCAGCAGTATATAAAGCAAGTGAAGCGAGGTAACGAAACGTCAAAAAGGAAAAATTAGAAATGCCTTTTTGAAAAATAATAACTTCCTTTTTCAAAAATGAATAACTACCTCTTTGAAAATAGATAACTGCCTTTTTGAATAGATGCCATTTCAAAAATGAATAAGTACTGTAAATTTAAGAAAGAAACTTGGAAAGATAATTCCAATCAATTAGCGATAAGTAAACGTACCTTTTCAAGAGATTAAATTACTAGTACTTACAGTTGTAACTTTTCGTCTTCTGAGTCTGAGCACCTTCAGACTTTACCTCTGAGTTTAAGCGTCTTCAGACTTTAATAGTTAAATGTTGTGACGTTCAGTCTGGTGCGTATAGACTCAAATAGGCTTTTCTCTAGTGGCTTTGTAAATATGTCCGCCAGTTGATTCTTTGAATCGATGAACTGGATCATAACATCTCCATTTTGAACATGATCTCTAATAAAGTGATGTCGAATTTCTATGTGCTTTGCTCTTGAATGAAGAATGGGATTCTTTGTGAGATTAATTGCACTGGTATTATCACATTTGATCTCAGTGCATGAATCTTCGATTCCAAAGTCTCTCAGTTGTTGTTTTATCCATAAGATTTGAGAATAGCAACTTCCAAAGGCCACATACTCTGCTTCTACTGTTGAAAGAGCCACAGTACTTTGCTTTCTTGAGAACCAAGATACTGTCCTGTTTCCCAGCAATTGACAAGTACCGGATGTACTCTTTCTATCAACTCTGCAACCTGCCATATCTGCGTTTGAATATCTAAGGAGAGTAAAGTCTCCTGCTTTGGGATACCACATACCTAACTTTGAAGTAGTTGCAATGTATTTAATGATGCGTTTCGCAGCACTTAAATGAGATTCTTTGGGATCAGATTGAAATCTAGCACAAATGCAAACACTAAACAGAATGTCAAGTCTAGAAGCAGTAAGATAAAGAAGTAAGCCAATAATACTTCTGTAGAGCTTCTAGTCAACTTTCTTTCCTCTTTCATCTTTGTCCAGCTTTGAAGAACTTGACATTGGCATCTCAGTCTTTTTGCAATTCTCCAACCCGAACTTTTTAACAAGTTCTTTTGCATATTGTTCTTGGTGAATGAAAATTCCTTCCTTCAATTGTTTCACTTGTAATCCGAGAAAGAAAGAGAGTTCACCCATCATGCTCATCTCAAATTCATCCTGCATAGTCTTAGAAAACTTTTTGCACAGGATTTCGTTAGGTGATCCAAATATGATATCATCGACATAGATTTGAACAAGTAGAAAATTTTTACCTTCCCTTTTAATAAACAATGTAGTATCTACTTTCCCTTTGTTAAAACCATTTTGAATTAGAAACTTACTTAACCTGTTATACCATGTTGGAGGTGCTTGCTTTAATCCATATAGGGCATTTTTCAGTCTGAATACTGAGTCTGGTTTCTTTGAATCTTCAAATCCAGGAGGTTGTTCCACATAGACTTCTTCTTGGATAAATCCATTTAAGAATGCACTCTTGACTTCCATTTGGAATAACCTGAAATTTTTATAACGGGCAAAAGCAAGTAATAATCTAATTGCTTCTAACCTGGCTATTGGTGCATAGGTTTCATCATAGTCTATCACTTCTTCTTTCGTATATCCTTTGGCCACGAGTCTTGCTTTGTTCCTTATCACTTTTCCTTTTTTGTTCATCTTGTTCCTGAAAACCCATTTAGCTCCAATAATGAATTTACCTTTTGGTTTAGGCGTTAATTCCCAAACATTGTTAATGCTGAACTGTCTGAGTTCTTCTTGCATTGCTTCAATCTAGCTTTCATCAGCTAAAGCTTCTTCTATGCTTTTGGGTTCTATTTCAAAAATGAGTGCCATGGCGCTAGACTCTTCTTGCTTTTTGGATTTGGTGCGAATCCCTTCATCAATGTCACCAATGATAAGTTTTTTGGAATGACTAGACTTGTGCTTTCATTTGCTAGTTGGTCTGACGATTTGATGATCCTTTACTTCAGTTGATTCTTCCGTTCGTTGATGATCTTCAGGAGTCTGAGCTACTTCAGGGGAAGTAGACTTTGTGAGTTCTTGAGTAGATTCAGATTCTTCAGGTTGAGTCTGAATCAGTTCATTTTTTCATAGAGTCTTGAAATTTGACATTCATAGATTCTTCCACGGTTTGAGTCTTCTTGTTGAGTACTCTATAAGCTTTGCTTGAGGTTGAGTAGCCAAGAAAAATTCCTTCGTCTGATTTTTCTTCAAACTTACCAGTTCAATTATTTGCATTTTTCAAAACAAAACATTTGCAACCAAACACATGAAAGTAAGAAACAATTGGTTTTTTTTTTCTTTTGAATAACTCATAGGGAGTTTTCTCCAAAATAGACCTTAAGAATACTATGTTAATAATGTAGCAAGCTGTAGAAACTGCTTCAGCCTAAAAACGAGAAGAGATATTACTTTCTATTAAAATAGTTCTTGCCTTCTCTTACAGAGATCTATTCTTTCTTTCCACAACTCCATTCTATTCTAGAGTGTATGGAAAGGAGAAAACATGCTGAAAACCTTATTCGTCACAAAATTTTACAAAGTCTTGATTTTCGAATTCACCTCCATGGTCTGTCCGTATGCTTGAAATAGCATATCCTTTCTTATTCTGAACTTTCTTAGCAAACTTTGAAAAGTGAGAGAAGGTTTTAGACTTACTTGCCAGAAAGTAGACCCAAGTAAATCGAGAATAAGCATCCACAATTACTAGGTAATATCTTTTTCCACCAATACTTTGAGTTCTGGTTGGTCTAAAGAGATCCATATGTAGAAGCTGCAAAACATGATTAGTAGAAACTTTATTTATTGGTTTAAAAGAACTTCTAACCTGTTTTCCCAACACACATGGTGTGCATAAATCAAAATTTTGATACTTTAGGTTGGGTAGTCCACGAACAAGATTTTTGAAAGAGATCTTGGCAATTTGCTTCATGTTGACATGGCCAAGCTTTCTATGCCAAAGATTTGCTTCATCTTGAATTGAAATCAGACATTGAGATTTTTTTGGTTTTATATCTAGAAGATAGATGTTCCCATGTCTTCGTTCAGTAAAAGATTGAGAAAAATCCTTACTAGTTCCCGAACATACTCCTTCTTGAAAATTGATTTTGAATCTAGTGTCGCACAGTTGGCTAAAGCTGAGTAGATTGTAATTTAGTCCTTCCACCAAGGAAACATTGTTGATTGCGAGACTTCCAATCTTTACAGTTCCACATCCAACAATTCTTCCTTTGCTATTTCCACCGAAAGAGACTTTTCCACCATTCTTTTAAGCAAGTTTTATAAAACAACCTGAGTCTCCAGTCATATGTCTTAAGCAACCACTATCCAAATACCATTTAACTTTCTTCTTGATAGTGACCTACAATTAAAAAAGAAACTCAAGTTTTCTTTGGTACCCATATTTTCTTGGGTCTAAAAGAGCTAGTGCAATATGCAGTCTTTGCCCATTCCTTCTTAATAGGTTTCCAAACCATAGGACATTCTTTCTCAAAATGTTCAGAGCTGTTGCACTTTGAACATTTGAGTGCACTTCGACCAACAGGTTTTACAAAGACTTTTTGAAAATGATTTCTGTAGAAGGTTTTTGTAGGTCTTTGTTTGATTCGTTCCTTCACTTTTGGAAAATCAATTAGAGGAACAGTTTCTGAAGTCATTCCCAAGCTTGACTTGTTGAAGTAAGGTCTTTGTACTGAAAGAATCTTTTCCAGCTTTTCAGATTCTATTGAAAATCTTTTTGAAATACTTGAGATGTCAATTTTTAAAAGAGTATTTTCTTTTGAAACAGAGTCTGCATTTTCTTTTAAAACAACAAAGCTTTTGTCTAAATTTTCAAACTTTTCTTTTCAAGAATTTTCCTGTTGCTTCAGTGTAGAATTCTCCCTTTTTAGCTCGAAAATCCTCTTAAGAGAGGTTTTGAGACTAAGACAAAGCTCATCAATGTATTTCGAGACTTTAGTAGGAATCTTTAGATTGCTTACCTCGATTTCACTATCTGAGTCTGAGTCTGTATCTATCTCAAAGTCTGAGTCTGATTTTGATTTTGCCATTAGACAAATGTTGGCATAATCTTCATCACTTTCTTCGCATTCAGTATCACTCCATGTCTCTGCTTTGAGAGCCTTCTTGTATTTCTCAGCTTTTTCCTTCTTTTTCTTCAACAGATGACAGTTGGGTCTGATGTGTCTCTTTTTTTTGCATTCAAAACAGATCACATCTTTATTGGCTTCATCATCCTCAGTTGATTTGTTTTGAAACTTTTGAGTGCTTTGTTTCTTCCAATTGAACCTTCTTCCATTTTTGTTCAGTTTCCTGAACCTCTTTATCATAAGAGCTAACTCTTCATCGTCTATATCATCTTTAGAATCTGTAACATCAGAATCATCGTTAGATTTCAAAGCAATTGATTTCTTACCTTTAGGATCTTCCTCCTCATTGATTTTCTCTACTTCATAGGACTGAAGTGTGCCAACTAGTTCGTCTACAGAAAGCAGCATGATCCTTTGTGTTTCCCTTATTGAAGTCTTTATGTGATTCCAGTCTTTAGAGAGTCCATGCAACAATTTGTTGACCTTCATTGGTTCTGAGATTGGCTGTCCCTAATACTCTAGACCATTTACAATTTTAGTAAAACGACTAAACATATCAGTGATGGGTTCTCCTGACTTCATCTTGAAGGCTTCATAATGTCCGAGTAGAATATTAATCCTTGTTTCTTTCACTCGATTAGTTCCTTCATAGGTAATGTGCAGCCTATCCCAAACTTTTTTAGCTGTTTCACAAGAAGATATTCTGTTATACTCAGTAGGAGATAATGCACAATATAAAGAGCAAATTGCTTTAGCATCAAGAGCTTATCTCTTGGTTATTTCTTCTTGAGTCATCTCGCTAGCAACTGCAACTTCTTTTCCTCTTTCTGAAACTGGTGCAGCTTTAGGAATGATTCATTTTTCTACCACATCCCATTCCAGAGGATCTTTCGATCTTAGGAATGCTTTCATCTTGTTTTTCCATATGCTGTATTTCTTTCCATCGAAGTAAGGTGGTCTGGTGTTGCTTTGGCCTTCAACCAAACCTAGAGCCGGTATACTAGCCATAGATCTTTAACATAGAAGTAAAAACAATTAAATTAAATGAGTATACGAGCTCTGATACCAATTGATAGGGCTAGTAAGAACACCTAGAGGGGGGTGAATAGGTGTTAAAGAAGTTTTTGCAAAACTTAACAACTTAATTCGTCTTTTGAGAATAATAGACTTAAGATATAAAAAACTTTAAATTAAAGTAAAGAGTTTAGGGAAAGAGAATTGAAACACAGAGTTTATAATGGTTCGGCTTAGACCAAGCCTACATCCACTCTCCCGCACTGACAGCCCACCGGCTGGATTTCACTAAAAACCAAAAGAGATATTACAGTCTCACATCCTTGATTCCATAGTGTAGAGACTCTACTACACTTCCTCAAGGTCTCACAAGTATTTATCTCTTTTTTGAAAACAGTATAAGCTCAGCAAATGAAATAACAGAGAACTCGGAGTTTCAGACTTTAGAATTCTTTTATCACACACACACACTCAAATAACTTGAGCGTCTTCCTTAAATACTCCTCCATGCCTTCATATCTGTTGGCACCTTCTAAAGGAGTTCTTCCAATCTACCCGTTGAACAAAATCAATCTAGGGAGATCTCGAGTTATAAAAGGAATGTGATGATAGCCCACCAATCCTACTCGCCCATACAATCAGGATCTAGGTTTCCATAAGTAGAACCTTCCAAGTATACTTTGTTAATCAACAAATCTAATTATCCAAATTGATTTTTAATGAGAATAATTGATCACGAGGTGCTATCTCTAGCTATGAGATCTTCTTCAACCATACGAATCAAATCCTTAAGGATATACTTGCATCTGGATAAGTCTTTTCTTCGTCAGTCTGGAAACTATCAGTGAGGGTTGACTTTGAATCTTGAGTTTGGAGGTCTTCAGACTTTGACGGTAGAGTCTATAAGTCTTCAAACTGGACTTATGGAAACGTTTTGTCAACTTCAAAACAAATAAGGAAGTTTTCTCCAACACAGTAGACGATACTTACACCGACTAGGACTAGAATGACTCGCGCAGCCTGCAGATTTTAGATCTGCACATTATCTTGGGTTACCATGAGGGAAGGAAGAAAATCAGAAACTACACCACGAGGCTCATCGCCCACCTGAGAGAAGCGATTCTGCGACAGAAAATGAGTGCGCCAAATTGTCGAATCCTTCACGCTGGGCACAAGTTAACCTGGTAGACGAAATGGGAATGGACGGCGATTCAGGCATGGGAAGATCTTCCTCCAAGTACTGTAATACTTGATGCATGCTTGGCCTCATCAACGGATTGGAGGGGAAACACATAAACCCAAGTTTCAGTACCAACTCCATCTCTTCTTCCACAAACTCCAACCCCAATTTCGGATCTCTTGCCTCGAGAATTGCACCTCTATCCCAGCAAGAAAATACCCAGTCCACTAAGACCACGTCTTCCGTGTGCCCATGCTTTATTGGCCTTCTCCCGCAGGCGACCTCGAGCAAAAACACGTCAAACGCAAACACGTCGGTGCTCCTAGTGGCCTTGCCGGTTCGCATGTGCGGGGGCAAGATAACCAACCGTTCCCACGACATGAGTCGTTTGAGGGTCGGTTTCATGATCATGTAGTCTCGCGAGCCCAAAATCTCGGAGTCTTGCATTAAATTCATGCAGATAAAGCAAGCCCAGATGACACTCCTTTGATCACCCTAAATCTTTGCATCCAATTGAGGGTGACCTTTGGTTGGTTATGAAGGTACTTGTCGAGGCTCCCGTTGGGCATGTAGTTGTAAACCAAGAGCAACTCCCTTTTCCGGCGGCAGTAACCGTGGAACGCCACTAAGTTGCAGTGACGGAGCCGACCGATGCTGATGATCTCCGCTACAAATTCTCTTGTGCCTTGTCTCGATTCATGGGAGATGACCGCAATCTCTATATTCGATGTGGGTAAGATTTCTCTATAGACCCGGCGGAACCCGCAGCCCCTAATAACTCTTGGTCCCATAATCCTTTTGTCGCAATGCAAAGATCTTTGTACTTGAACCGGTGCGGGCCATAGTCCCTCTCCCAATCTTCAAGGACCTCAGCAAATCTCCTTTTCCTTCTTATCACGTAAAGTACGCCCAAGATCAGCGTCGATACGACGAAGAGAACCATCAATGGTATCACGATGGTCAGTAGTTTCAATGCTCCTCTTTCTTTCTCTTTGGCGACGATTTTTCTGTGGAACAAAAAGAGAGAGCGTTCCATCATATGGTGTTTGGTGGACGACGGCGTCTGACGCGGCTGCGAGAGATGGCGGGGACGAGCTACTGTGATGGGACTCGATTTTCTAACAGAGGGGAGAGACGAGATAGCGGCAGTGCGGCCCAAAAGATGAAGAAACAGGGAGGGAGTAAAGGAAAAACAGGTCGTGAGTGGAATTATGTGGTGTCATTAGGTCAAGAGAAAAATAATGAGCACCAATCGGTAACCGGCAACTAATTTGAGCCATATAAAGAATAAGAGCGTGCATTGTAGCGATACTTATACCGATCTCAGCTTGCTAGTACTAATAATTGATTTATAATATGAATTCCTATCATGTCATTTGCATAAAAGAAAATACCAAACTACAAAAGGTGTCGACACATACTTATAAGGAAAGTAATAATTTTGGGCTCACCTGATTAACATAGCGAAAATTCCACTTTATATCTGTATGTGCAATTAACACAACGGTAAGGTAAGACTAGAAGTCGAGTGATTGGGTCATATTCTTAATTGGTCAAAATAGTCGACGATGATAAAAGCCTTCAACTAACCTCTCCGGCAGCCGGTGCCGGCCAAGAACCCGTAACCGTGGAACCCGTCCCTGCACTTGCACCGCAACCCATTTCCGCCAGCGTTGGGAAGCCCTGAGAGCCGAACACAGTCCACATCCTTGGAGCACTCACACTCGTTGCCGTTCACCCACCACGACAGCTGCAACACCGACACATTGTTCAGCTCCTATGCCGATATCGACAGCAGAAAGTACTTGCAGTCAAGGGTGAAGAGCCTCGTGTGGTCGAGAAATTCCGTGCTGTAGTCGTTCGCCTGCTCGGAGTAGCCGCTCATGCTGGTGTTGGTCTTGTCTTTAGTTAAGCATAGGGATTGGAATTTGGCCTGGATGACCTGCGTATTGGGCACATCGCATGGGGAGATCTGCGTGCAATTGTTGAGGAGGACGGAGTTCTTCCCCATCGGGGCATAGTTGCGGCCGTAGAGATGGTCGATGACACCGAACGGGTGGTCGCACTTGGCCTCGATGGTGATGGTGACGGTGTCTGTGGACGCGGACTGCACCCGGAACTCCCCGATGAGGGCGTCTCCATCATCGGTTCAGTTGAGCTGGATTGGGCAGCCAAGTGAGAACCCGAACGGTTACGTCAGGTTCTGCTTCGCAGGCATGCCAGCGCCACAGGTCTGGCTGCAGGGCAGGTCGACAGCTTTGTGCGCTCCAGCCGCGAGGATCGGCAAGACCATGCCAGGCAAGAGGAGGAGCATGGACAGAGCGGTCTTCGGCATCATTGGGCACATCGATCGGACTTCGTCACAGCCTCGAGTGAAGAGAAGTTAATCGAGAGATTGTTGTTATTATCAACGAGAAGCATGAGGAAGGTCCAGTAACTGGCCGAGAGAGCAAGTTTTCCTTCAGCTTCCCCTTTTCGGCGGATTAGGTTTGGCTTTAGTGGGGGATATGTTGGGAAGAGAAGGAGAGTCAGAAGAAGGACACGATGAATCTTTGAGAGAGCGAGAGTGCTTAGAAAATGTCCTGATTGAGCAAGCAAGCAATCGATTCTCTAGTCATTTTTTATCTTTTATCTTTTTTTTTTTTTAATCTTTTTTTGATCTTTTTTTTTTTTTTTTTGGGGGGCGGGGGGAGAGAGATTATGCTAAGAAGCTTCCATGTTCAGGTCCCTAAGCTAGTCGAAATTGACCCTTGACGGCGGGCAAAATGGAACGATGATTTGTCACGGCGGGCGCATCATTCGTCCCTCTCCCGAGGAATTTTAAAAAAGAAATAAAAGGGAAAAAATAGTCCCGAATTTTAATTTTTACTTTTAATTTGTCCAATGTGATTTATGAACTTTAACTTAATATGCAACCTAAAATTTTAATTTGTTCAGTATGATCTCCGAATTTTTTATATATCTTTAACTTAGTTTCTCAGCTATATAAAAATATTCAATATTGTCCTTCCATTAATTCAATTTTAATGATAATATTGAACGTTAGCATGTATGTTGACACCTAATTTAGGATCAAACTTATTTTTTAGAAAATAAAATAGAGGATAATAAATAAAATAAAACATTTGAGTTTGTGGAGGGAGATTTCAAAAAAAATAAAAATTAATGAAGCATTTTTCTTGTTGAACACATATCTTCGTTTCAAAATTAAAAAAAAAAAAATCAATGGTTGTGTGATTTTGGAGCCTTTTTATTGTTGGATGGTTGAGTGAATATTTGCAAATCTTCAACAACTTTGAGCTTTTCCACTATAAAATGCGAGGCTTCAAAACCGAGCAGGGGGGAAGGGAAAAACCAAAAGGGTGAGAAAATGGCCTTCGGCTCTTCTTAGCAAAAAGCAGAAAAAAAGAAGCAAAAAGCAGAAAAGTGAAGAAGAAAAGTCAAACAGCAAAAGGAAGCTTTTGCTTCTGCAGAAAGGAACAGAGAAGACAGAGACGTGCGGGCAGAAAAAAGAAGAAATCCTGTTCATCTTCTTCCCTTTCGGCTCCGTAGTCGCTCCACTTCGCAGCCGCCCGAGCCGCCAGCCAGCGACTCGCGAGCTCGACGCTGCCTGAAGCTGAAGCCCACTGCGGCCCGCGCCCCCACATCGCCGCGGTCCGAGATCTCCACTCCGCCGCACCAGCACTACTGTTCTCGACACCATCCAGTTGCCACTCATCTGCGACCGCGCCACGACGACCCGAGCAACCACCGCTCTACCCTCGCGCCGACCACTGCACCATCAACTCCGCTCGAGCCCTCTTGCTGCTGAACTCGCACCACTGCCCAGCCCGAGCTCCGCCACCGCGTCCTCTGCCCGAGTGACGCCACTCCACTAGCTTGAACCAGATCTGCACTGTTTACGCCCGCCTTTGCAGCGCCAGACCTCCCGCGCTGCTCTGCCTCCGACGTGCCCTCCTGAGCAACACCTGACGCCACCGCCTCGAGCCCCTACCGCCGCTGCTCTTGATCTGAGCCTACTGCCATGCCCACGACCCACCTGCTGCCTCCCCTGTTTTTGTTGCAGGTCCGGTTATCACCCGACCTCACCGAAGTTCCGACGAACAGCCCCTGTTCCAAACGGCGACCCATCACTGAACCACCATCACAGCTCGGTCACCATTGCTTCCTCAACATTCTTCAAGACAGCCGTGAGTTAGACTAGGTAAATTTTTTAGGCTAAATTTAGTTTGAGTATTCGGATCTATAATTTTTTATTCTAACTTGATTTGTTCTGATTTATTTTTATCATTATCCGGTTAGGAAATTTGTCATTTTAAGTTATAATAATCAAAAATATTGAGCCGAGAGACGTCGGGTTAGATTTTTGATTATTTTAACTTTTCATGGCAAGTTTAGGGATTGCTTCGCGTGATTGATTCGCATTTAGATAATATGTCATTGAGTTGAACTAGTGAATTATCAATAGGACATATATGTCGATGCGTCATTACGTACATGTCACATATCATGCATCATATGTTACATTTAGAACTTGGGTCCATAAATAGTTCATGTTTAAAGCAACGCATCTTGATTTTTTTTTTAAGATTAGATTAATTTTCCTTTAATAAATCAGAAAAGAACAAAAATATTATTTAGGTCATATTGATTTCATAATGTGTACGTCATATGTTGCCTTTGCTTAGTGAGTCATAGTTTAATGTTTTAGTATTCCCATCGTATAGTTTTTTTTTTTTTTAAAAAAGCCAAAGATTAGCATTGCATCATTATGTTGTTTTCTTTTTAATAAGAATTATTAAGTCATTTAAAAAAAACATAAAGGTCATTTATTTGGTTAGTTAATAGGTTAGTTCATAATTAATCCCATCTCATGTCATCATTGTTTAGTGTAGGTTGCATATATGTATAAAGAATCATTAAAAAAAATCATAAAAAGAACATGCATATAGAATTATTATGTCATGCATCCCAAATCATGAAACGCATGCATATTTAGGATTATATAAATTAGATTGCATACATATAGTTCAAGTTATGCCATATGAATTGCATCTCACATATCATTAAAGTAAAATTCATGCATATCAAATTTAAATTAAGATTACATCTAATTAGATATCATGTCATTTAGAAAATCATGTTTAGGGCATGCTTTTTATTAGCATTGTTGTAAATGTTTTTTTAGAGGATAGACCTTAATAAAGTTGTAGTTTATGATTTCTTACGAATCTAGCATTTCGGTTTATTGAATATTATTTTTCTTGATTGTGCACCCGCATGACCACCATTTGCATATTAGTAGCTTAGGTTAAAATTAATCAATATTGCCTGCAAAATATTTTTTGAAATTAAAATAAAAATGTACCGAAATGGCGTTAGACTAATCTAGCGTAATCATGTCCCCGGACTTGTTGAATCTCTGGTTCACAAAAATAAAGTATTCTCCCATACTTTATTTGGGTTTCTAATCAACCCTAACTGGTTAGTGGCGGCTCCAAATTGAGTATAATTGCATGTTTAAATAGGTTAATTCATTAGTATCAAGTCGCGATTGGTAGGACTTGGGAGGGTCCACACCGAGTCTTCGAACTTAGTAATCCATTAGCCTTCTTTGAATAATTCACCCTTGGGAAGGTCACGACAATGTAGTTTAGGGATTACATTACACATTGAGGTAACGTTTACAAACCACATTGAATGAATTAAAAGTGTAGGAACCATATTGCAAATTTGGCAAAGATTTAGGAACCATTCATATCATCATCCCTTTGATAAACGACACTCATTATAATTCAAAATTTCAGATTCCCCATTTACGCAAATAAACTTTTATCTCAATGCTCAGATTGCACTTTTAAATGAATAAAGAATGAAAAAGCCTTGAGAAACTTGAGGGAGCATTGTTTAATGCATAGGTCTAAGCTCTTACGAATCTGGGATGATGGTCAAATATAGATCAGATTCAACAAGAAATTTCAGTTTAGATTGTGTCCCGTTGACTTTCTGTGATGTATGGAAGATACACGATCATCACCTATGAATAAGTTTTGGATCTCTTTCCATATTGCATTAGATTATTTACATCCGACTTTTGTTTCCCAGATGGCTTATTTATTTTGCTTTGTGTAGGTACTGAGGAGGTTCATTAATGTCGAGAAATTACGTACGCGTGCTACAAGGGATGAGCCAATAGAATTGAGGTCGCCTGTAATGAAAGAAGAGCTTGTCTTTGAGGTACGTCAGATGCTCCCCTGTCCTGTCTACAAAAGTCTCTTAGTCGCATAAAATGTTTTCACTTGACGTAAACGTTCGCAAAATTACGTGTATCGAAGTGATGTTTGGAGCCATTCTTATAGTACTCTGAATATTTGACTTGGAAATGCAGCTTTCAGTGCTCTTAGCTTGTTCGTATCATGTGAAAGAGCCTGTTGAGTTATGAGCCCCTCGTGCCGTTAAATAAATTGTTTCAAACCAATGCTAGGCGGTACTAATACCGGTATTCAAAATTGGTATGCTAAGTAATGTACTAGATTTGCAAGTTTTCATTGAATTATGCCGGCCATACTCAAGACTCAATAGGAGTCCATCGCCCACATCACTTAATATACTAGTTTGCAAATTACTCCTGGGGTACCTGTTATTATTCAAATGTCTCGACGTTTACACTGGTTTGTCAACAAAAACAGGAGGAAAAAAAAAAGGACGCATTAGACATGGTTGTCTGTTTTCATTCACTATGAATACTGATGATTATATGTGTAACAGTGATCATCGTGCAACTTTAATTTTAGAAATCCATTATACATGATCGATCATAAAGACACAAGCTGTTTCATCTCATATCTGTTGGCATGACGAAGAGCTAGGAGAACTATTGCTCATTATTCTAGCCAGGATAGAAATCATTGCAGTTATGTTCATGAGTCGACTAAGCAGGGAAATTCTGAGATGACCTTGAAGCTCATTTTTTCGGTGCTCTTGATTGTAAACTTTGCTGCCTAGGACGATGAATTTCATTCGCCATTATCTGTCTACCTATTCGTACGTCGATATTGGCGATTGGAATATCACCATGAATTATTGTTAGCCTCCGTCCCCACTTGATGCAACCATCTATACTTCTCTCAGGTGGCCAGGCAGCTTCGCGTGGAAATTGACCCTGAAAACATTCATTTGCCGACTCCACCAACGAATGTGGGAGAACACGAGGTGCCCCTACGTCTCGAAATCAATCCCTTTCCCGGAGGGGAAGATCCAGGGGACCCTTGATGTCAAACTACGATGCAAACGAAGCCGACACATTCAGTTTAATGACATCCTCGGCCGTTTTCTTTTTTGCCCCCAAAATTTTGTATTGTGAACAAGCATTATGAGGAAACAAGTTATTGTGTCATTTGTCTATTTGCTGCTGGCTGCACATGAATTACTCTGTGATCGTCAAGGGGTTATCCCCGTCTTAATATTCTGGTTACTTTGCTCTATTTCCTTTTGTTTCTTGCTGGTGCCTGCTCATATCCTGAGAGTCCTTCATTCTGACTCGTTTTACCAACATCTAGCGGACAAGCAATGCCAATTTTTTCAGCAAAGCGAGAGAAATTGAGAATCGCACACCAAATTCAAAAAATTCAAATTCATGTATGTGGCAATGGCAACATGTTCATTTGTCAGAATCGCGCACAGAAGTCATCGCTCAAGATGTTCGCCAGGAACACCATGTGCTTTGTTATTGGTCCAGCGATGGAGATTCAGGGGCATCATCGTTGTACGTCTAAGCGGAGTCGCTGTTCGTTCTAGTGTGACTGAGTAAAGAACAAGGCAGTGGAGCAATCATCAACTTGAGGAGGTAGGTCTATCTCCTTCTCCTAGGCTGTGATGCTATGTTGATGCCTCAAGATATGGTGAATAGAAACTGTTTTGAGAATGTACAGTTTGGGATTGCTCGAGGCATGATGAATGTGATCATTGATGTCTGAAAAATTTGCAAGAGCTCTCTAGGGATTTCTTGAGAGGCATGCATGTGTTACGGTCTGTGATTCTCTCATACTTGTAACACTTGTAAGTGGATTTTGGGCTTATCGAGTAAAGAGCGAATGATGCAAATGGGATGACTACAACTGGTCCATGGGAGTGGCGTCGAGACGATTGATGCTAAGAGTTCTATGATAGAAATATTATATTAGTTAAGAGCTCTGAAGACAGAGTTAGTCTCTCGTGCACAAGCTGGTCAAGAGATGATACTGCTCTAACTGAAACCAATTATCGAGAGCCTAGAAGGATCTACGGTCTCGCCCAATGGATTAGATATCTGAGCTAAGCTCGGCGTAGTACGATCTCTTATAAAGAAGCTATTTGATGTATGGTTCTTTGGAACAACTAAAGAACGAAGGTTGGCGTGGTGAATTTCACTTGCCAAGCGCCACATGGTTTATTGCCCGATCAAGGAACTGCTGACTCATGAAAGATGGTATCAAAGAAGGATCCCTCCAGTGAGTAAGTTGAGTTGGAGAAAACCCATGATCTACCCAATCCTACGAGGACGAAGAGTGAATCACCAGGGTAAAAGATGCTTGATTAAAGAGTAGCTCTCAACTAGCTTCTAGGATGGCAATGGGGGCACTAGAAAGATCCGATTCCTCACTGATAAGGGAATACATTCCTAGATGGATTGGCGAATCTCAAGAAGAGATTTGTTGCCACATTGTTAACAAGGAAAGAAACCTTCACTGGTCTGTTGGGATGAAGAAGCTTAGTAGGCAAAATATGGTGCTGCCAAGAGGTGTAGTTGGCGAAAAATGCTACATTTGCTAGGAAAGCACAGGTGACTGAAGGGGCCAATTAACTACGATCAAAAGAAGCTACCAATGAAGTGGCTTGTTTTGTTGAGCATTGCCATTAGATGTATAATCGAAAGCGGTGCATCAATGGTTAAGGAAACACAAGGAAGCAATAGAACAACCCGCAATGAAGGTGTTGAGTGGGGTAAAATGTAATGGTCCATGAGTCTCCCATACTCATGACACTTGTTAGTGGAGCTTAGGCTTATCGAGTGAAAAGTGAATGGTGTAGAGGGGATGAATACAACTGGTCCGTGAGAATGGTATCAGGATGATTGGTTCTACGAGTTTTAAAATAGAAAGATTATATTACTTAAGAGTTATGAAGACAGGATTGGCATCTTGTGCACAAAACGATCAGGAGCCGATATTGTTCTTTTGATGAGGCCATGGCAGGCTTGTCGAGCCTAGAAGGATCTACTGTCTCACTCAATGGACTAGATGTCCAAGTTCAATTTGTCATGGTACGATCTCATATAAGGAAGCTATTCGTCGTATGATTGTCTAAACAACTAAATAACAAAGGCTGGCTTAGTGAATTCCGATTGTCGGACATTGCATAGGTTATTATATGGCTAAGGAATTACCGACATGTGACAGATGACTTTGGGACGGGGTTGCAGCGGTTGTTCGAAGAAGTAAAGAATACGATCATCATGGGGAGATGTGATGCCATGAGCCTTCAATCAAACTTGGATGTTGTAAAGGGACAAATCTAGAGGAATAGAAGAAGTTGCTGTCCTTGAAGTCGTAGCCTTAGGGAACATGCACAGTGGAGATATGAAATTGGTTAGAAACTTTACAGGAGATGGTAATCTTGTTTCCATTAAGTACCTGTTCTTTAAACAAAAAGAAAAAATGAAAAAAAAATACCTGTTTTATTGCTTGTTGGCAGGTGGGGTGGGGTGGGGTGGGTTGGGCTGGCATGGGCCGGGGGGGAGAGATCTTTTGTTTGTTCTTAGATAAATAATATTCTTTTCAAAAGTTTAACAACAATATTAACTTATTCTTAACTCAATTATGAAAATGCTAGTATTACCACATAGAATGGGGTGAATAGGTGTAAAAACATATTAAGCAAGTAAATGCAGAATAAATTATTTTGCAAGCAAAGTCTGACTAAAAGTGACACCAAACTTCTGAAGTAAGTTAGGACTTAGTTAAGATGGTTTAGAAATTCGAGGAGTTCAGAAAAAGATTGTGACGAACAAATCAAAAAAGTTAAGGGAAGAGAAAATTGAACACGAGATTTATAGTGGTTCGTCTTAAATCAAGTCTACGTCCACTCTCATATGCTGACAGCCTTTTGGCTAAAATTCACTAAGGTATCAATAGAGAAATACAAAGGTTTGAGTATGAACACTCAATGGAGGATTTCTTTTTCTCTCACTAAATCACTCTTCTTGTGTTTTTCTCTCTTGAATACAATTTGTAAGCATTGTCAATGAAGAACAAGTGATTGGAAATGCCTCAAACTTTGGAATTTCAATTTTCACGCACACTCTCAAATGGACTGAATGACCTCCTTAAATACCCCTCTACGCCTTTCTAACCGTTGGCATTCTCCAAAGGAATTTCTTTCAATCAATCCATTGGACATAATTGATTAAGGAAATCTTATAGCCGTTTGAAGATTGAGATGAAAATCTGATAATTCTAGTTGCCCATATAATCAGAATTTAGGTTTCCATAAGTAGATACTTCCCAAAAAGGAACTTATCTTCAAGATTGAGTTCATCAATTCATGATTGATTTCATCAATATATTTATAAAAGATAAGTGAGATTCTTCGCCAGAAAGCCAGATATTAAGAATAAATCTCGTTCGTACTGAATCTTTATCGAAAGATCAATAATCTTGAGTCTGATTATATCTTTGTTTTGGACTTGGTTTAAATTTGGATCTCGTTAGAGTGGGAAAGACTTCTAAAATAAAATAGACTTTGACAACATTCCATGATATAGCACAGAAGTCTAGTATTCTTCAAAATAAGAATAAGAATAAGAATAGGAAAGTTTTGTCAACTTCAAAACTTGATAGGAGTTTTCTCAACAAATTATATTTTGAATTGTTGAAAAATCTATAGGCCAGTTTGTTTACGTTTCGAGGAAAAAGTTCTTTTTTTCCTTTCCTCGTCAAATTTGGATGTTATTGTAATTTTAGGAAATTATGAAGAAATCATATATGAACAAGGTATCAACATTTGGGAATTCTAAAAGCTTCGAAAGCTATAGCCTAGAAAAGGATAGTGTATGATTTGCAAAATTTAGATTAAGTAAAATGTAAAAAGTAAAAGTCATGTGAGTTTAGTTTTCTATTGGATTAATACCATTAAAAAAAAAAAAAAAAAACCTCAAATCAGTACATCGATAACAAATTTACTCTAAATTAAAGACAAATTTACCATCTGTTAGTTTTAGTTAATTTTTATAGTCAAATTACTGAGTTGGATGACTTCCAATTTGGGGTTTACTCTTCATTTGTCACAACTGTACTAGTTTTAATCCAATTTAACGGAAACTAATGGACGATATATTTATGATAAATATACTAGTTTTGAGTTTTTGGAAGTCAAAAAATTAGTTTTAGATAAATTTGTCAAAGATGTAACAAGTTGGGGTTTTTGGGAGTCAAAAAACTAATATAGATAAAAATTGTCGTAAGAGTAATACTAGTTTGGGGTTTTTCGTGGTATTAATCATTTCTATTTTGTCTCCTCATCCATCATGATAGGGCATTCTCTATTTTCTCGTTAAATTGTTAGAGGTCATTGAACCATGTGAGTAAAGTTAACGTAGTTATTAATATGGAAATTTCAATTCTAACATCTAAATTGTAGCTTAAAATAATCATCCGCATAGAGTTCACATAAATTAATTCCGTCAAGAAATTACTTATATGTTCCACCATTCTATATTGTCTTATATGGTCATTACAATTACTTTCCAAGAGAGCAATTCATTATATGTTCTCAAAATATAGAAGAGATTTACATCAATTTAATGATGTGGCAAATTGCTCTAAGATATTGAATATGATATGCTTGTTCAAATGGCTACTAACAATCTAGTCTCGATACATCTACTATTGCTTGAATACTAATGTCTAAAACAAGCTTCATATGCAGGTTTACCACAATTTTCTTGAGGACTAAATCGTATAACACTAGAAGCTTAAGAAATTAGACCAAGACATGCTAAGTTGCTGAAACAAAATACAGGGCCCATCGAAACATTTGAAGAAGGTCTCCATGAAATCACTTGGACCTTTAGATAATATAATTTCCATTAGGGCATCGACTAGAAACCCTTCACTCTTCATGGGAAAAGTTTCGTTATTTGGTATTATAACGATTGGACACGATGGCGCAGTCTTACAAAAACTACACACAAGTACTTATCACTTATTTCAAAAGGGAGATATAGCGGTCCCCATGTGAGTATAGATAATTGGGATAAAGGAGAGCTTTGGAGCTCTTTACAAAGAAGTACATATGGCTATTCAGTGAATGGATAATGTTTGTACCGGACTCTGCGGTCCATAAGCTCAAGTCGAGCCCCGATGCTCCAGTGACACTCATCCTCTACCCTTTCCAACGCTACTTGCAGGCATAAGGTGCAATCTGAAGGAGAAAGCGCCCCGTTGCATACTGCACGGCCATAACAATCGTCGTCATAGTCCGTGCATTGGCAGTACTTATTAAAACCTGAATCCGCCGTAGTCTGATATAAACACCGGAAAACATTGTTGACATTGAAACTGTATTGGCTGAATGGCGAGAATGTTTGTCCGTTGCATATCTTGCTTACCGGAGTTACGTCTGGATCACCCCTTGCTACACCGAGAATGAAGAAAAACGCATCTATGACTCCTGCAACCCTTTGGAAAGTGGCTATTTTGCTGAGTTTTGATCTCTTGTCCATAGTTAGTTCAGCTTGGCTTTATCAAGGGGATGTTCTTGAATTTATCTCCACAAATTTCCAAATTATTTTAACCAGCACATACGAGGAATGCTTCCTTGACTTTATCGAAGTATTACTTCTTATGCTGTAACTTATTGCCGATCATTCGGCTGCGGAATTTAGTTGATAAACTAGCGGTGCGCGTGTGTCATCGACCCAAAGAGAATAATAGTGATATTTACTATCATTTCAGCCAAACATATTTCTCAGATTACTGAAGTTCTATCATGAATAAGGTTTTCATGAATAACATATATTATGTTATGTTATGTTATGTTATGTTATGTTATGTTATATTGAGGGGTACAACTGGAAGCATAATAATCTAGTGCCGACAAGATTGAAGATGGAATTTTTTTTTGTTAATCCCCTCTATTTGCCTTTTGGAATTGTTGAAATTCTAAGACAAATAGGCACTTGCCATGAGCTTTGGGCTCTATCAAGGCAGCGTTCAGTCCGAATTGTTTGAAAAAAAAAACTTTACCAAACATAATATTCAACTCCGAAAGTACGGTGGAAGTTCCTTTAAAGACTCTCCCAAATGCATCATAAAAGTCGAATTATCTCCATGCAGTCCACCCATATGAATAACATCTATAATGGGACTCTCTAAGGGATACAGAAAATGCAATGGCATGCTTTTGATAACTAGAATTGAAGTCATCTATCAATTTACCTTTTCTATGCACAAATTAGTTTACCGTGCAGATAAATTCTCTTGCTAGAGAAGTCGAAACCATTCACCACATTAATCACCATGGCCCACTCATTAGGGATGGGAACAGGTCGCAGGAAATCTGTGTTCTATGAATCAATCCCATCTACACCTTAAAAAAAAGAAAAAGATTTTATTTCTTTTATTCCATTTCATTTATAAATATGAAATAGTAGTAGTGGTAGTAGTGGTAATGATAGTAGTAGTAATAATAATAATAACATAACTTAAGAACAATTTCTTCTCCTTACAGGCTTTTCTTTTTATTGAAGATGCAAGCTTGAAAAGATAGGTACTTCTTTTTCATGTTATCACCCGTTGACTAATTTGTGGAGGTTGGAGCTTGTTTGGAGTTGTACAATCAACCAATAAGGCTAATTTTCTTGACCAGATCCACCCATTTGGTCCTTCTTCATCACAAAAATAAAAAATAAAGAAAAATATTAAAGAGCCATCGCAGTATTATTGGTTTTCGAGAGACATTGATTCTACGGCAGTGCCCCACCGGGCCCGTGCATGTGAAGGCAAAACCAATCCTTTCCTTCCCTTGTCCTTGAATGAACCCTAAATAAAAATGCGCATTCATCCTCTAATTCTTAGTATTTTATATTGGGGATAATGATACAAATAGTCCATAAATTTTGAACTGATCTATAACATTTTTGTTCTCTAAACTTTTCACACAAGTTAAATATAGCCATTGAACCATATGAAAATGTTTAATGTAGTCTTTTCATTAATTCAAGATCAAGGGCAACAATAAATATTTTTATATAGTCTAAAGATTAAAGTTTACTAAATATGTATCAAAAGTTTGAGAACTACATTGCATATTTGGTTAAAGTTCATGAACCATATTAAACAAATTAAAAGTTCAAAGACCACGTTACATATTGAGCTAAAATTCAGGATCATTTTATATCATTTTCTCATTTGCCATCCTTGACTCTGAGGCCATGTTAATCTATCTATTCAGCTTTCAGGAGGAGGAAGGGGGTCATGAGCATAATGTGCCATGAGAAAGTTTACTGTTCAAAGAGAATATGTAAAATCATCATAAATCAGGCGACTACTGAGCTGATTAGGGTACATGCACCTACACTGCACCTTGCTTATAACCCATGTGCACCTAGAAAATTCTACCCTTTGTCACACGTCTCTCTTTTCTTCTTCTCTCTATACGGTTGTTTCCTTCCGCCAGCTCTTCGCCCCCATTCTTGATCTGCAACTTGAGACCATGGCCATCACCCCCACACACAATCTCTCTCTCTCCCCACCAAAAGAACGAAGAAACTGAGACGGAGTAAAGGAAAAACAGAGGGGGGGAAGAAAAAATGATCTTCTTTTTCCATGTGTGATCAGGTCTATAGAGGAACAATAAGGAACACCGCTCGGTGAACTAGGTCTCAGGAGCAGCAGCCGAATGAGGCTGCCGCACCAGCAGCTAATCTGAGCCATACTAAAATTAAGAGCATGCGGTAGGTGATACTTACAATGACTAGGACCGGAATGACTCTCGGAACCTGCAAATTTTAGATCTGCACATTGTCTCGGTTTACCGGAGGGAAGGAAGAAAATCAGAAACTACACCAGGAGGCTCATCGCCCACCTGAGAGAAGCGATTTTGTGACAGAAGATGAGTGCGCCAAATTGTCGAAAGCTTGGCGATGAGCAAATGTTAACCCCGCAGACGAGATTCCGATGGACGACAATTCAGGCATCGGAAGATCGCCCTCCAAGTACTGCAATACTTGACGCATGCTTGGCCTCATCAACGGATTGGAGTGGGAACACATCAACCCGAGTTTCAGCACCAATTCCATTTCTTCCCCCACAAACTCCAACCACAATTTCGGATCTCTTGCCTCGAGAATTGCACCTCTGTCCCAGCAAGAAAATACCCAGTCCACCAAGATTCCGTCCTCCGTGTCCCCTTTTTTTATTGACCTTCTCCCGCAGGCGACCTCGAGCAAAAACACTCCGAACGCAAACACGTCGGTGCTCCTAGTGGCCTTGCCGGTTCGCATGTGCTCGGGGGCAAGATAACCGAACGTTCCCGCAACGTGAGTTGTTTGAGGGTCGGTTCCATGATCGTGTAGTCTCGCGAGCCCAAAATCTCCGAGTCTTCCATTAAATTCAGCGTCTAGCAAGATGTTACTAGCCTTTATATTCCTGTGGATCACCACTTGCTCCCACCCTTCATGCAGATAAAGCAGCCCGGACGCCACTCCTTTGGTCACCCGTAATCTTTGCATCCAATTGAGTGTGACCTTTGGTTGGTTATAGAGGTATTTGTCGAGGCCCCCATTGGGCATGTAGTCGTAAACCAAGAGCAACTCCCTTTTCCTGCGGCAGTAACCGAGGAGCACCACTAAGTTGCGGTGACGGAGCCAACCGATGCTGATTATCTCCGCTACAAATTCTCTCATGCCTTCTTTCGATTCATGAGAGACCCTCTTCACCGCAATCTCTATATTCGATGTGGGTAAGATTCCTCTATAGACCTGGCTGAACCCAGCAGTCCCTAATAACTGTTGGTCCCGGAATCCTTTTGTTGCAATGTAGAGATCTTTGTACTTGAACCGGTGCAGGCCGTAGTCCCTCTTCCAATCTTCAAGGACCTCGGCCAATTCCCTTTTCCTTCTTATCACGTAAACTGCGCTGGAGATCAGCATCGATACAACGAAAAGAACCATCAGTGGTAATCCGATGGTCAGTACTTTCGACGTTTCCTTCTTACGGATCTGAGAAAGTTTAGGAAGTCGGGAGAGAGCAAGTGCCTGAGCCTCTCCATTCACACTGAAGCTCCAACCCAGAACGTAGTGAGAAGTTAGGAGATTTATAGTCGATGATGAGAAGCCCGCATACATGTTCTCGTTGATGATTGGTGAGAGATCCTGTATAAGAGTCAGAAGGGGAGTCTTCGGTTTTTGCACATTGATCGGAGCCAATGTGACTTTGGTCAGTTTGTCTGTGCCATCATAGTCCACCCAAACTTGCATTGCTTGACCGCTGATTAAAGACAAGTTGTTGAACTCCCCATTATCTTGATAATACCCCGCCGGAGCTGACATTACTGACGTCAGCCCGTTCAAGTCGATCCCGATGTGATCATAGTTAATGTCCTGAAACTGGACGCTGAGGAATGTGTCGAGTTCTACCGCAAACAAATGATTGCTGAAGTTGCCATTGTTCGTTTCATTGAACATGCCGAGATATCGGCCCTGCAGGGACCCAGGGAAGCCACTCTGGGGCGCGACAACAAAGGCAAAGCCGCTGCCTCTCATACTCGCATACAGAGGTCGAATCGCAAAGACGAATGTGGTGGAGAAGGATTTGACGGAGCCGTTCGGCAAGTTCTTGAATTGGACCGGGTAGGGATGGAAGGCGTGGCCCTGCTGATTGGTGTCGTTGTTCAGCTTCAGGAGGCCATTGGAGGTGATCTCGGCGATCCCGTCGAGGCTCAGATTGGCCGATCTGAAACCGTTGTACACGAAACCGGTCCCTTGAGCGTAAGTCAAAACTGCTAGCAGAGAGACCAGAAAAAGAATCTCGACGGACATGGCTCAAACTCACAGTCCGCTTCGCAATTGGCTGAAGAATGATGCGGTTTACCCAGGCTATAAAGAATTCAATAGTCAAGTCCCCTGTTCATACGGCAATTGGGAATTTGCGGTCACCATGACTCTGAATAAACCAATCCGAGTTGCAGAGATTGAAGGAAGGTGGGTGGGCTAGAATCAAAAGCCCGTCAATTTCTTCCAATGAGAAAATTGTAACACGTAGTGTCCACGAAATTGTTTGAGGAAGGACAAAAGGCCCCGAGTCTACGACAAAAGGAAAAAAAGAAAAAGAAAAGAAATTTGGATAATCACGATGAGCAATGCTAGCATGGCGGCCACTCTCATCAGCTGGAATGGCGGTGGCCTCTCGACCACAATTATCTCATGCTAAGATAGGGTCACAAGCGTAGTAAGTTAATGTCACCGTTGACTAAGAAAGGGAAAAAAAAAAAAGCCAAATAAAGAAATAAATGATCCGTCCATTACTAAACAAGAGAAGGAGGAAAGATACTAAATAGCGAGTTATTTAATTTGTCTATTTGTAGATGACTTATTTAGAGTTATTTAGAATTAAACCACATTGCAAATTCTCTCGTTAATTGTCCCTTTGCATATGACTTATTTCTTACTGAATTGAGATAGCAAATTTGTATTCCGCTACATTAAAATCATGTTAGATATCATTTTTGTTGTAACAACGGGAAAAAAAATAAAGTGTGACATGAAATTGGTAAAGGAAAGAGAGAATGATAAGGACAATGCTAGCCTAATGGTGCCATAAATATTTCAAAATAATGGTGCATTTTTAGCCTTTAGTATCACTTCAAAAGCAACGTGCTATCAAAGATTTGATTATTTAATAATTCGGCTTCACTAGTAGAAGATTGCAAGCATTTTATGGAAGAGAGAAATGAACAATTTCATTTAATTTAATAACTTAACATTGATACAAAATCTATTTCATATAAGACAAATCCACCTAGCAAATTTGAGAAACAGATTTTAATTCTCATACGAAAAAACAAATAAAATCCAAGGCAATAAGATCTGAAAAATTCCACTCAAAATCCCAAATTTCCCAAGGAAATCGGACAAACAAGTCTTCCAGTTTCCTTAAGAAAATAAGGGGTCAAGACTGCAAAGAGTAATGGTGCAGTCATCTAAGCTTTTTCCAATCACCATTGAGAAAAAAGAAAAGAAAGAGAAGAAAAGAAGGGTTGTGATTATCTAACACTATTTTTGAAAGATAAATGGCACATTAATGACTTGATTGCAAAGGTGGTGGCAGAGGAAGAAAAATTGAAGAAAGATAAATGGCACATTGCCCTTTATGCTTTTACTTTTGGTAGTGACAAGGGTAGAAGTTGAAAAATTATACTCATAAGGGCAATTCTGAAGTTGTTGTTGTTGTTTTTTTTTTTTTTTTTTTAATGATCCGGGAATTTCCGTACAGCCGGCAGCCGACGAGGTAAACTCAGGGTGACGCTAGCGGAAGACTCACCACTCCAACGTTACACTTAAGACACCAAGCGCCTCTATTGGGTTTCGAACCCCTTACCTTTGGAGAATGATCAACGAAGCTCTTATCCAGCAGAGCCACCACGGCCGGTGGTGTCAATTTTGAAGTTGTTGGTCCTTCCGACAATAAAGGAAATTCTAAAGGTGCTGGTCCTTCTAACAATTTGGGTCCTAAGAAAGCATTCTTCAAGAAGGATTGAGTTATTTGCTACTTTTGCAGGGAGAGAGGACACGTAAAGAAACGCTGCAACAAGTATAAAGTTTGGTTGTCTAAGAGAACCAAGAGTGAGCCTAAAGGTAATGATTCTTTTGGCATTTGTTTGTGAATCCAATCTATCTGAAACCCCGACCAATTCTTGGTGGCTAGATAGTGATGCAACTAATCATGTTGTGTTTACCATATAGTGGTTCATAAACCGAAGGACACCAAATCGAGATGAATCAAAGCTCACTATGAGAAATAACATTGAAGTTGATGTCGAGTTCATGGGAGATGTTATTTTAATTTTACATTATGGTTTTAGGATGATGCTAAGAAACACTTTTTACGTACCTTCTTTTAGGAGGAATTTAGTTTCGGTGTCTTGTTTGGACATGTGTGGATACTCTTTTGAAATAAAGAGCAATAGTATTTATATGTTTTATAATTCAAATAAGATTGGGTGTTGCAATTTGTCCAATGGATTGTATCGATTGAGTTTATCTCCCAACGACATGTACGCTGCTTATTTAGCTGAAAAAGTTGTTTCCAAAAGGCCTCTACCTAAGGAACACAGTCTTATGCATTGTGGCATAAACGTCTTGGTCACATCTCTAAAAAAGAGTAGAAAGGCTTATAAATGTTGACATTTTGCCTACTCTTAAAAGTGATATAGAGACTTGCATAGACTGTTGTAGAGGTAAGACGACTAAGATAAAAAAGAAATCCGCCATACGAAGTTCTGATTTATTGGAGGTTATTAGCACTGATATTAGTGGACCATACACAACTACTTTATGTAGAAATTTTTATTTCATCACATTTATTGATGACTATTCCCGATATGGATACTTATACTTAATTAAAGAAAAGTCCGAGTCTCTTGACAAATTCAAGATTTTTCAGACCGAAGTAGAGAAACAGTTGGGAAAAGTTATAAAGATTGTCAAATTTGATCGTGGTGGTGAGTATTTTGGTAGGTATGGTGATGTTGGACAACTTAAAGCATCGTTTGTTGAATATTTAGAGGATTCTGGGATAATAGGTCAATTTACTATGCCCGGAAGTCTTGAACAAAATGGTGTGGTTGAAAAGCACAATCGCACTCTTGTGGACATAATGAGAAGTATGATTAGTATGACCAATTTACCTAATTTTCTGTGGGATGAAACTTTGAAAACAACACTTTATATTCTAAATCGTGTTCCTACTAAAGCAGTTCTTTGACTCCTTTTGAGTTATGGACTGAACGTAAACCTAGCTTGAATAATCTTAAAATTTGGGGATGTCCTATAGAGGTGGAGTTATATAATCCGACATTGAGTAAGATTCTAAAACTATTCGGTGTTACTTCGTATCTTACCCAGATCATTCAAAGGGGTATCGGTTTTATAACCCTAATGGAGGTACAAGAATTGTAGAATCTCATACAGCAAAATTTTTGGAATTTGATGTAGTCGAAAAGGGTAGCTGCTCACAAACTATTGAAAATGATAGTATGGTCAGGATTACTAGATCCTTGTCTCATCCCGTGCAGACAATTATAGAGCCTCCTACACCTCAAACTAAGCTTATTGCGACTTAGGATCCTATTGTTGAGGTAGTTCATAATGAAATTCCGCAAGCCTCTCAGATTTAGAATGAGGTGGTAGTGGCTCCACTTAGAAGATCAACTAGGGAAAGGTGTTCGGCTATACCATCAGACTATGTAGTCTACCTAGGAGAGCATGATTATGATATTGGTTGTGCTGTTGATCCTGTGACTTATAGGGATGCCATTTCATGTCCTCAATCAGATTTATGGCTAGATACGATGAAAGATGAGATGCAATCTATGAAACACAATGAAGCTTGGGAGCTTGCCGAATTGCTTGAAGGATGTAAACCTATTGGCTGCAAATGGGTAATCAAGACTAAAAGGGATTCCAAAGGAAATATTGAAAAGTTTAAAGCCAGACTGGTAGCTAAAGGTTTCACTCAAACATAATGAATAGATTATGAAGTAACATTTTCTCCAGTTTATTCTAAAGATTCTTTTAGAGTGATTTTGGCATTGGTAGTTCATTTTTATATGGAGTTACATCAGATGAATGTTAAGACTGTTTTTCTAAATGGAAACCTTAATGAGGAGGTTAATCTGGTGCATCCTGAAGGTTTTATGGCAGATGACTCAGGTAAGCTTGTTTGTAGATTGAAAAAGTCTATTTATGGTCTTAAGCAAGCTTTTAAATAGTCGTCTTTAAAATTTCATAATGTTTAATGTTGTTACTTCATTCGGATTTATTGAGAACAAAAGAGATCAGTGTATATACTGCAAGGTTAGTGGGAGGATATCTTGCTTGCAAGTAGTGACGTTAGATTACTGCATGAGACAAAGCGGATGTTATCAAAAAAATTTGACATGCAAGACCTTGGTGAGGCGTCTTTTGTTATTGGCATTGAGGTCTATAGAGATCGTTCTCACCGTTCATTGGGTTTGTCTCAAATGGCATATATTGATCGTATTTCAGAAAGATTCAATATGTAGCAATGCAAACCAGGAAATGCTCCTGTTATTAAGGGTGATAAATTGAGTATTTCACAATGCCTTAATTCAGATTTTGAGAAAGCTCAAATGAAGAATGTACCTTATACTAGTGTGCTTGGAAGTATCATGTATGCTCAAGTTTGCAAATATTGCCTTTGTGACAGGACTTCTAGACAGATATTGGTCAAATTCAGGACGCGATCACTAGGTTGCTGCCAAGAAGGTTTTAAGGTACTTAAAGAGGATAGGAGATTATATGTTGATTTATAGACATGTTCCGGACTTGCAACTAGTAGAGTATTCAGATGTAGATTTTGCCGGCTGTCAAGATGATAAGAAGTCAACGACAAAATACATATATATGTTAGTAAGAAGTGCAGTATCATGGAAGAGCAAGAAACATAAATCTATATTTTCTTCTACCATGCAAACGGAGTTTGTAGCATATTTTTCAGTTGCTACTCAGGTTATTTGGCTTTGGAACCTCATTAGGGAGTTAACGGTTTTTGATTTTGCGGATAGACCCATACAACTATATTATGACAATAACTCTGCAGTGTTATTTATTAATAACAACAGAAGTCTCAAAGGGTTTAAATACATGGAGGTCAAGTTTTTGACCATAAAAGAATCAGTATAGAATGGTGACATTTCAATAAATCATGTTCCTACAAATGATATGGTTGCAGATCCACTAACTAAAGACCTACGCCCTTGTGTGTTTGAGTGACTTGTCATTAGCATTGGCTTAGGAGCATTTTGGGATACTGTTATTTAGTGGGAGCTGTGTTTTATTTTTCTCTAATAAAGTTTACATCTGTACTTGTTACAATTCAGTAACACTTTGATATATATATATATATATATATATATTGATAAAAGTCTCAAGGTGTTGTATAAACCTTGAGTGAAGGCTAGGGACATGGTTATTAACCTTGTGCATATGTCTTGTTATACATAAAAAAAGGTTAACCGTAAAAGACAAGACATATGTGGATTCATTAGAATCATAAAGACATTCTCTAGTAGCACAAGTTTTGTGACACTTAAGGTAAGAGAATGGTGACTGACAAATGGGATCTCTTTTTATAAGAGATGTTATCCATTTGCCACACTACCATATTGATTCCATATCAATAAAATTGAAAACACTCTTGACCATGGAAGGCTCTATGTGTATACATATAGTTACCTCCATGATTCAGTGTTTGAGACTTTAAGGGATGTGATTGACTATTAAGAATTATCTCTAGATCAAGGTGCACATATACAGTACAATTTCAATTAATATAGTCCAAGTGGGAGAATGTAAGAGTTTTCCTAATGTGGACTACATTAATTGATATTGTAATTTACCGTTTTACGGAGTTGGTCTAAAGTGAGATAGAAGGTTTCTTAATGAGTCTAATATGGGGCTGGCTAGTGTGAGCCAAGTTGAGCCTAGCTTGTAATGAGAGGGTCTGGTTGGAAATTTTATAAATAGTGCTTAAGTCTCTCCTCTAACCCTAATTCTCACAAGTATCTTCACAAAAGGAGCGTTTACCTAGCGTAAAAAGGTGATGGGACCGTTTCATTGAGCCAGTAATACAAAGGGCAATAGAGGAGAAGGACTTACGTGTGAATCATCGTTTTTCTGCTTCGTCTTCAAGAATGATGGATTCCAAAACGAGTGCATTAATCTTTCTACTCAATTGTCTATGTTCTTATTATGGTTATGGAGATCATGGGATTGCACGTTTTGCCTCTTACACATGTATGTAGCAATGGCAACATGTTCTTCTTTTGTGAGAATCGCACACAGAAGTTGTTGCTCATTCAAGATGTTTGCTAAGAACACCATGCGCTTTGTTATTGGTCTCCAGCGATGGAGATTCAAGGGCATCATCGTTGTACATCTGAGCAGAGTCGCTATTCGTTCTAGTGTGACTAAGTAAAGAACAAGGCGGTGGAGTAATCACCGACTTGAGAAGGTTGGTCTATCTCCTTCTCCTAGGCTCTGATGCTATGTTGATGCCTCAAGATATCATGAATAGAAATTGTTTTGAGAATGTATAGTTTGTGATCGCTTGAGGCATGATGAACGCAGTCACTAATGTCTGAAAAATTTGCAGGAGTTCTCTGGGGATTTCTTAAGAGGCATGCATGTGTCACAATCTATGATTCTCTCGTACTCGTAAGACTTGTGAGTGAAGCTTGGGCTTATCGAGCGAAGAGTGAATAATGCAGAGGGGATGAACACAACTGATCTGTGAGAGTAACGTCAGAATGGTTGATGCTAAGAGTTCTAGGATGAAAAGATTATATTACTTAAAAGCTCTGAAGACGGAATTGGCCTCCCGTACATAAACTGGTCATGAGCTAATATTGCTATCCTAATGAGACCATGGTAAGCCAAAACCAATTGTCTAGAGCCTAGAAGAATCTACTATCTCATTCGATGGATTAGATACCCAAGCTAAGAGAGACGTAATACAATCTCATATAAAGAAGTTATTTGCCGTATAATTCTTGGGAGCAACCAAAGAACTAGGGTTGGTGTGGTGAATTTCGCTCACCAAGCACCACATCGGTTATTCCGCGGCCAATAAACTACCGACTCATGAAAGATGATATCAGAGTAGGATCCCTCTAGTGAGGGGGTTGAGTTGGAGAAAACCTATGGCCTACCAGATCCTACGAGGATGGAAAGTGAATCACCGGGGCAAAAGATGCTCGGATAAAGCACAGCTCTCAACTAGCTTCTAGAATGTAATGGGGCCATTGGAAAGATCCGATTCCTCACTAATTAGGGAAAATGCTCCTGAATCAATTGACGAATCTTAAGAAGAGGTCTGCTGCCACATTTCAACAAGGGAAGAAACCTTCATTGGTATGCTAGGATGAAGAAGCTTAGTAGGCAAGATATAGTGCTACCAAAAGGTGTAGTTGGTGAAAAATGCCACATTTGACATGAAAGCATAGGTGACTGAAGGGGCTGAACAGCTGCAATCAAAAGAAGCTACTAATGGAGCAACTTATTTTGTTGAACATTGCCATTAGATATATAAGTTAAAGTGGGCATCAATGGTTAAGGAAATGCAAGGAAGTGGCAAAACAACTCGCAACAAAGGCATTGAGTAGGGGAGAATGTCACGGTCCGTGATTCTCCTGTACTTGTGACACTTGTGAGTGGAGATTGGCCTTATCAAGTGAAAAGTGAATGATGTAAAGGGAATGAATATAACTCATATGTGGAAGTGGCATTAGAATAATTGGTTCTATGAGTTCTAGAATAGAAAGATTATGGCAAAAGTACAATGCAAGTGCCAAAACTTGTGCTAGGGGACACTTAAGTGCTAAAAATTTCAAAAGATACACTTAAATGCTATTCTTTTTCTTAAAATGAGATATTTAAGTCTCAATTCCGACGAAGGGTGCCAGAAATTCAATGTGGCTTATTTTTAATCATATAAGTCACTACGTGGCTTGCCAAAAAGGTAAGTCAATAAAGTAGAGCCAAAACAACGTTATATATATAAAGGAGGATTGTAGCACTTGTTTGGCGAGGGTTGTGCAAGCCCTCGCCGCCACCTCCCCACTATCGCAAGGAAAGGTGGGGGATGGTGGGGGGAGGTTAGCCAAGGTCGTTGGGCCCAACCAGGAGCTGACCACCTTAGCCAATCGACAACAAGGGCCTGCAAGGTCTCGTCTAGATCTAGGGCCAAGGTTTCGGCAACCCTTAGCAAGCGGCGGCCCTTGGCCTAACTGGTTGCTAGCTGGATCTAGAGGAGGGCCAGCAACAGTGGAGAGGAGGCAACGAAGGCTTGCACAGCCCTCGTTGAACAAATGTTGCAATACTTTTTATAAAAATAGTTTTAAATTTGATTTAATTAATATTTACATTAAAATCCAAATTCGAGACCAACGACGTTGTCTTTGGCTTATCTAGTCATGTCGGCATGCAAAATAACGTCATTTTATACTTGTCTCGCCAAAAAAATGTCACGTCAGCATTTTGATTGAAATTTCTTGCCGTTGACAATTAAGTAATCGATGTTTTTCCAATTTTGTCACTTAAGTGTCATTCATGCCAAGTTTTGATACTTAGAGTGTCTGGCACTCAAAATTTTATATTACTTAGGAATTTTGAAGGCGGAGTTATGCACAAACCGATCAGGAGCTAATGTTGCTCTCTTGATAAGATCATGGTAGGCCAAAACCAATTGTCAAGCCTAGAAGGATCTGGCATCTCACTTAATAAACTAGTGTCCAACCTCAACTGAGTGTGGTACAATCTCATATAAGGAAGCTATTCGCTGTAGGATTCTCTAACACAACTAAATAACAAAGGCTAATATGGTGAATTTCAATTGTTAGGCACCGCATGAGTTATTATGTGGTCAAGGAATTGCCGACCTATAATAGATGACTTTGGGAGGGGGTTGCAATAATTGTTCGAAGAAGTAAATAATACAATCGTCATGGGGAGATGTGATGTTGTAAGCCTTCAAGCAAACTTTGATGCTATAGAGCTGTAGAGGGATAAATCCAGAGGAATAGAAGAAGTTGTTGCCCTTGAAGTCATAGCCTTGGGGTACATGCACAGTGGACATCTGAAATTGGTCAGAAACTCTGCTAGAGATGGTAATCTTGTTTCCATTGAGTACCTTTTACATCGCTTGTTCTAGCGGGGCGGGGGGGCGGACCTGGGGGGAAGGATCTTTTGTTGTTCTTAAATAAATAATATCATTTTCAAAATTTTAACAATCATATTAACTTCTTCTTAACTCAATTATATTTTAACTTATTGAAAAATCTTTAGGCCCGTTTATTTACATTTCGAGGGAAAAGGTCTTTTTCTTTTTTCATTTCCTTGTCAAATTTAGTTATTATTGTAATTTTAGGAAATTATGGAGAAATCATATATGAACAAGGTATCAACATTTGAGAATTCTAAAAGTCTCGAAAGCTATAGCCTAGAAAAAGGATAGTGAATGATTTGCATGATATAGATTAAATAAAGGGTTAACATCCTGAAAAACCCTAAACCGGTACACGTGTTACAAATTTACCCCAAATCAATTTTTTCATCATAAAAAACTGCAAATCGATACACCTATGACAAATTTACCCTAACTAATCATAAAAAAAATCCCAAACTTGTATAATTGTAATAAACGTATCATAAACTAATCTATTCGACTGCCAAAAACTCTAAATTGGCATATTTATGATAAATATACTCTCCATTAAATTGGATTAATACTACAAAAAATCACAAAAATTGCATAACTGTGATAAAACGGAGAGTAAAATCGCAAATTGGTATATTTAGTCAACTATCACGTGTCATTCAACTTAGTAATTTGACAATAAAATTTAATAGAAACTAACATAGAGTAAATTTATCATATGTACCAGTTTTGGGTAAAATTATTAAAAGTGTACTAGTTTTGGGTTTTTAATGGTCAAAAAATTAGTTTTGGTCAAATTTGTCACAAATGTACTAGTTTGAGGTCTTTCAAAGTATTAATCCTTAAATAAAAATTAGAAAGTAAAAGTCATGTGAGTTTAGTTTTCTATTGGATTAATACCACCCAAAAAAAAACCAATACTAGTATAACGATGACAATTTTACATCAAATTAAAGACAAATTTACCCTCTATTAATTTTCATTAATTTTTATAGTCAAATTGCTCAATTGGATAACTTCATGTTTGGGGTCTTACTCTTCATTTGCCACAGGTGTATTAGTTTTAATCCAATTTAACGAAAACTAATAAAAGATGTAATTTGACAATAAAATTTAGAGAAAAGATTATCAAAAACCCCAAACTTTGCCTAAAGTGACAAATTTATCCCAAACTTTTTTTTTGTGATATGAAAACCCTCAACTTTGCAAACTGTGACACATTTACTCCATTAAGGGCATTTTCGTCTTATTCTTTCTATTTTTCCTTTTTTCTTTTTTTTCTGTTTTTCTTTTATCTTCCCTCCGCTGGTGGAGGGAAGCCAGTGTCTGGTGAGGGCCGCCCTCACCGGGCGTCAACTTCCCTTTGCCGGCTCCGCCATGGCCGGCGAAGGGAAGAAAAAAGAATAAGAAAAAAAGAAAAAAATTTTAAAAAGTGAAAAGACCAAAATGTCCTATAATTTAGGATAAATGTGTCACACGAATGAAAGTTCAGGGTTTTTTGTCACAAAAAAAAAAAAGTTTGGGGTAAATGTGTCACGGTTAGCAAACTTCGGAGTTTTTCATGTCACAAAAAAAAAAAGTTTGGGGTAAATTTGTCACTTTAGACAAAATTTGGGGTTTTTGGTGGTTTTTTCCCTAAAATTTAATGGAAACTAACATAGGGTAAATATATAAAAAGTGCACTAGTTTGGGGGTGGGGGTGGGAGGATCTTTTGTTTGTTCTTAGATAAATAATATCCTTTTCAAAATTTTAACAACAATATTAACTTTTTTTTAACTCAATTATATTTTAACTTATTGAAAAATCTTTAGGCCTGTTTGTTTACATTTTGAGGAAAGAAATTTTTTTCCTTTCCTTGTCAAATTTAGATGTTATTGTAATTTTAGGAAATTATGGAGAAATCATATATGAATAAGGTATCAACATTTGAGAATTCCAAAAGTCTCGAAGCTATAGCCTAGAAAAGGACAGTGAATGATTTGCATGATATAGATTAAATAAAGGGTTGATATCTTGAAAACCCCCAAATCAGTACACGTATTACAAGTTTATCCTAAACTAATTTTTTTATTATGAAAATTCGCAAATTGGTACACCTATAACAAATTTACCCCAATTGACCATAAAAAAAAATCCAAAACTTGTATAATTGTAATAAATTTACCTAAACTAATTTATTCGATCGCTAAAAATCCTAAACCGGTATATTTATGACAAATATACCCTCCATTAAATTGGTTTAATACCACAAAAAATCACAAAAATTGTATAATTATGATCAACGAAAAGTAAAATCGCAAATTGGTACACTAGTCAACTGTCACATGTCATTCAACTTAATAATTTAACAATAAAATTTAATAGAAACTAACAAAGGGCAAATCTGTCATAAATGTATCAGTTTGGGATTAATTTATTAAAAATGTATTAGTTTGGGATTTTTTGTGGTCAAAAAATTAGCTTGAGGTAAATTTGTCATAGATGTACCAGTTTATGGTTTTTTAAGGTATTAACCCTTAAATAAAAAAGTAGAAAGTAAAAGTCATGTGAATTTAGTTTTCTATTGAATTAATACCACAAAAAAAAAAAAACCCCAAAACCGGTATATTGGGGACAAATTTACATCAAATTAAAGACAAATTTACCCTCTATTAATTTCCATTAATTTTTATCGTCAAATTGCTCAATTGGATAACTTCATGTTTGGGGTCTTACTCTTCGTTTGCCATAGGAATACTACATATAATCCAATTTAACGAAAGCTAATGAAAGATGTATTTGTCACAAATATACCGGTTTGAAGTTTTTGGCAGTTAAAAAATTAGTTTAGGGTAAATTTGTTATAGGTATACTAGGTTGGGATTTTTAGTAGTCAAAAAATTAGTCTAGAATAAATTTGTCAAAAATGTACTAGTTTGGAGTTTTTCGCGATATTAATCATTTTTCTATTTTGTCTCCTCATCTATCATGAGGAAGCATTCTCTTTTTGCTCCTTAAATTGTATCTTAAAATAATCATCCGTATAGAGTCTCTATAAATTAATTCAGTCAAGAAATTACTTATATGTTCCGCCATTCTATATCTTCTTATATGGTCATTACAATTACTTTCCAAGAGAGCAATTCATTTTATGTCCCCAAAATATAGAAGAGATTTACATCAATTTAATGATGTGGCAACTTGCTATAAGATATTGAATATGATACGCCCGTTCAGATGGCCACTAACAATCTAGTCTCGATACATCTAATAGTGCTTGAATACTAATGTCTAAAACAAACTTCATGTACAGGTTTACCATAATTTTCTTGAGGACTATATCGTATAGCACTTGAAGCTTCAGAAATTAGACCAAGACATGCTAAGTTGCCAAAAAGAAATACAGGGCCTATCGAAACATTTGAAAAATATCTCCATGAGATCTCTTGGACCTTTAGATAATGTAATTTCCATTAGGGCATCGAATAATTGAACCTAAGGAACCCTTCACTCTTCATGGAAAAAGTTTCATTATTTGGTATTGTAACGATTGGAACCGATGGTCCAATCTCATAAAAACTTCAGACAAGTACTTATCGCTTATTTCGAAGGGGAGATATAGCGGTCCCCATGTGAGAATATATAAGCGGGACGGATGAGAGCTTTGGAGCTCTTTACAAAGAAGCAAATATGGCTGTTCAGTGAATGGATGATGTTCGTACCGGACTCTGCCGTCCGTAAGCTCAAGTCGAACCCCGATGCTCCAATGACACTCATCCTCTACCCTTTGCAACGCTACTCGCAGGCATAAGGTGTAATCTGAAGGAGAAAGCGCCCCGTTGCATGCCGCATGGCCATAACAATCGTCATCTTAGTCTGTGCATTGGCAGTACTTATTAAAACCCGAATTTGCCGTAGTCTGATATAAACACCGGAAAAGATTGTCGACGTTGAAACTGTATTGACTGAATGGCGAAAATATTCGTCCGTTGCATGTTTTGCTCGCCGGAGTTACTTCTGGATCACCCCTTGCAACACCGAGAATGAAGAAAAGCTGCTATGACACCTGCTGCAACCCTTTGGAAAGTGGCCATTTTGCTAAGTTTTGATCTCGTGTCTATAGGTAAATCAGCTTGGCTTTATCAAGGGATTGTTCTTGAAATTATCTCCACAAATTTTCAATTTACTTTAACCAGCAAATACAAGAAATGCTTCCTTGACTTTATCGAAGTATTACTTCTTATGCTGAACTTATTGCCGATCTTCGGCTGCAGAATTTAGTTGATAAACTAGTGGTGCACGTGTGTCGTTGACCCAATGATAATAATAGTAATATTTACTACCATTTCAGCCAAATATATTTCTCATATTGCTGAAGTTCTATCATGAATAAGGTTTTCATGAATAATTTATATTATATTATATTATATTATATTATATTATATTATATTATATTATATTATATGTCATGTCATATCATGTCATATTAAGGGGTACAACTAAAAGCGTAATAATCTAGTGCAGACAAGATTGAAGGCGGAAATTATTTTTTGTCAATCTCCTCTATCTGCCTTTTGGAATTGTTGAAATAAGACAAATAGGCGCTTGTCATGAGCTTTGGGCTCTATCAAGGCAGCGTTCAATCCAAATTGTTTAGAGAAAAAAAAAAAAACTTTACCAAACATAATATTCGACTCCAAAAGTACATTGGAGGCCCAAAGTTGCTTTAAAGACTCTCCCAAACGCAGCGTAAAAATTGAATTATCTCCATGCAGTCCATCCATACGAACAAAGTCTATAATGGGACTTCATGAGAGACACAGAAAATGCAATGGCATGCTTTTGATACCTAGAATTAAAGTCGTCCATCAATTTTCCTTTCCTACGCCTTCATGGTGAGATAAATTCTCTTGCTATAGAAGTCGAAACCATTCACCACACTTATCACGCCATAGGGAATTTGTGTCCCATGAATTAACCCTATCTACACCTTCAATAAAAAAAAGATTTTATACCTTTTATTCCATTTCATTTATAAATATGAAATAGTAATAATAATAATAATAATAATAATAATAATAATAATAATAATAATAATAATAATAATAATAATAATAATAATAATAATAATAATAATAATAATAATAATAATAATAATAATAATTAGCCATTATGGTATTAGTGGTTTTTTAGAGTAACATTAACTCTACGGCAGTGGCTCGGCCAGCCCATTGCCATGTGAAGGCAAAACCATCTCTTTCCTTCCCTTGTCCATTGGTGAACCCTAAACGAAAATGTGCATCCATCCTCAAATTCTTGGTATTTTATATCGAATATAATGACAAATAACCCATAAATTTGACCAAATATGTAATATAGTCCCTGAACTTTTAATTTGTTCACTTTAGTTCCCTGAACTTTTCACATAAGTTAAATGTAGTCTTTGAATTATATGAAGATGATCAATATAGTCCTTCCATTAATTCAAGATCAAGGATAATATTGAATATTTCCATATGGTCTAAAAACTAAATTGAACATGTATAAAAAGTTTGGAGACTATATTGTTTATTGGCTAAAATCCATATATCACATTAAATAGATTAAAAATTCAAAAACATTGTATATTGAGTCAAAGTTGAGAACCATTTTGTATCATTTTCTCATTTGCCATCCTTGACTCTAAGCCCATGCTATCTATTCAGCTTTCAGGAGTAGGAAGTGGGTCATAAGCATAATGTGCCATGAGAAAGTTTACGCTCTATCACACGTCTCTCTTTTCTTCTTCTCTCTATACGGTCGTTTCCTTCCTCCACGTCTTCGCCTCCATTCTTGATCTGCAACTTGAGACCATGGCCACCACCCCACACACAATCCCTCTCTTTCCCCACCAAAAGAACGAAGAAGAAGAAACTGAGAAGGAGTAAAGTAAAAACAGAGAGAAAGGAAGGAAAAATATGATCTTTTTTCATGTGGTGTGATTAGGTCTATAGAGTAATAATAAGGAACACCACTGCGCGAACAGAGTCCGGAAAGCGGCAGCCGAACAAGGCTGCCGCGCCAGCAGCTAATTTGTGCCATTGCAAAAATAAGAGCGTGCAGTAGGCGATACTTACACCGACTAATACCAGAATGACTCGCGAAGCCTGCAGATTTGAGATCTGCACATTATCTCGGTTTACCATGAGGTAAGGAAGAAAATCAGAAACTACACCAGGAGGCTCATTGCCCACCTGAGAGAAGCGATTCTGCGACAGAAGATGAAAGCACCAAACTGTCGGAACCTTCACGATGAGAAAATGTTAACCTGGCAGACGAAATGCCGATGGACGACGATTCAGGCACCAGAAGATCGCCATCCAAGTACTGCAATACTTGATGCATGCTTGGCCTCATCAACGGATTGGCGTGGGAACACATCAAGCCGAGTTTCAGCAACAACTCCATCTCTTCTTCCACAAACCCCACCCCCAATTTCGGATCTCTTGCCTCAAGAATGTCACCTCTGTCCCAGCAGGAAAATACCCAGTCCACTAATATCACGTCCTCCGTGTCCCCATGCTTTATCGGCCTTCTCCCGCAGACGACCTCGAGCAAAAACGCTCCAAACGCAAACACGTCGGTGCTCCTAGTGGCCTTGCCGGTTCGCACATGCTCAGGGGCGAGATAACCAACCGTTCCTGCAATGCGAGTCGTTTGAGGGTCGTCTCCATGATCGTGTAGTCTCGCGAGCCCAAAATCTCCGAGTCTCCCATTAAATTCAGCATCTAGCAAGACGTTGCTAGCCTTTATATCCCTGTGGATCACCACTTGCTCCCAACCTTCATGCAGATAAAGCAGCCCAGATGCCACTCCTTTGATCACCCTTAATCTTTGCATCCAACTGAGGATGACCTTTGGTTGGTTGTAGAGGTACTTGTCAAGGCTCCCATTGGGCATGTAGTCGTAAACCAAGAGCAACTCCCTTTTCCGGCGGCAGTAACCGTGGAGCGCCACTAAGTTGCGGTGACGGAGCCGACCAATGCTGATGATCTCCGCTACAAATTCTCTCATGCCTTGTCTCGATTCATGGGAGACCCTCTTCACCGCGATCTCTGCATTGGATGTGGGTAAGATTCCTCTATAGACCTGGCCGAACCCGCCAACCCCTAATAGCTCTTGGTCCCGGAATCCTTTCGTTGCAATGTAAAGATCTTTGTACCTGAACCGGTGCGGGCCGTAGTCCCTCTCCCAATCTTCGAGGACCTCAGCAAATTTCCTTTTCCTTCTGATCACATAAACTACGCCCAAGATCAGCATCGATACGACCAAAAGAACCATCAGTGGTAACACGATGGTCAGTACTTTCAACGCCTCCTCTTTCTTTTTATCTGGCGACGATTTCGCTGTGGAACAAAAAGAGAGAGCGTTCCATCATATGGTGCTTGGTGGACGGCGGGGACTGACGCGGCTGCGAGAGATGGCAGGGACGAGCTACCGTGATGGGTCTCGATTTTTTAACAGAGGGGAGAGACAAGATAGCGGCAGTGCGGCCCAAAAGATGAAGAAACGGAGAGAGTATAAAGTAAAAACAGGTGATGTGTGGAATTATGTGGTGTCATTAGGTCTACAGAAAAAAAAAATGGGCACCAATCGGTGACCGGCAACTAATTTGAGCCATATAAAGCCGTGTATTGTAGCGATACTTACATACCGATCTCAGTTTACTAGTACTACTAATTGATTTATAATATGAATTTCCATAATGTCGTTTGCATGAAAGAAAATATCAAATTACGAACGGTGTGGACAAAACTTTTTAGGGAAAGTAATAATTTTGGACTGACCTGATTAACATAGCGAATATTCCGATTTGTATCTATAGAACAACTCTCGGATGAGCAATTAACACAATGGAAAACGAGGACTAGAAATCGAGTAAATGGGTCAAATTCTCAATTGGTCAAAAAAGTCAACGATTATAAAATCCTCCAACTAACCTCTCTGGCAGCCGGTGCCGGCCAAGAACCCGTCGCCGCGGAACCCGTCCCTGCACTTGCACCGGAACCCATTTCCGCCGCCGTTGGGCAGCCACGAGAGCTGAACACAGTCCGAATCCTGGGAGCACTCACACTCGTCGCCATTCACCCACCACTCCAGCTGCAAGATCTGGACGCCGAGCGACACCGCCACGTTGTTCAGCTCCTCTTCCGACAACGACGACAGAAAGTACTTGCAGCCAAGGGCAAAGAGCCTCGTGCGGTTGAGAAATGCCGTTCTGTAGTCGTTCGCCTGCTCGGAGTAGCAGCTCATGCTGTTGTTGGTCTTGTTGCTAGCCTCGCAGTGGGACTGGAACTGGGCCTTGATGACCTGCGTATTGGGCACATCGCATGGGTTGATCTGCGTGCAATTGTCGAGGACGACGGAGTTCTTTCCCATCGGGGCATAGTTGCGACCGTAGAGCTGGTCGATGGAACCGAACGGCCGGTCGCACATGGCCTCGATGGTGATGGTGACGGTGTCTGGGGACGCGGACTGCACCAGGAAATCCCCGATGAGGGCGTCCCCACCCTCAGTGCAGTTGAGCCGGATTGGGCAGCCCGGTGAGAACCCGAACGGGTATGTCAGGTTCTGCTTCGCAGGCATGCCGGTGCCGCAGGTCTGGCTGCAGGGTGGGTGGACGGCTTTACGCGCTCCAGCCTCAAGGATCGGCAAGACCACGCCAGCCAAGAGGAGGAGCGTGGACAGATCTGTCTTCGGCATCGTCAGGCACATCAACCCAACGTCGAGTGATGAATATCTGCGAGTGCGTAGAAAGATAAGTTTCTCACACTCGAGAGATGAAATATAACCCAAGAAAAATGATCTAGGGACGGTATTTAATATACTGTGAGAATAATAATTTATTTCAAATTGTAAAAAATTAAATAATAAATTGTTATAAATTATCCGCAAATTAAGGAAGAGTCCTAAATGAGCAAGCAATCAATCTATTCTCTAGTAATAACAAATTTTTTTCCCTTTTTTGGTAAATTGTATCAAACGTATTTTTATTCTTTTTTCAATAAAAATCTTATATAGTTACCAGACACATTTTTTATTGAGAAATTGTTCTGGAAGTAGAAATAAAAAAAATTATTTTTAAAAATAAATTATTTCCCGAAATAGAAGCGTGTTAAGCGCGTCATAGAACCCTTTCTTGAGACAATAAAGGACCTATCAAAAATCTGAACATGAGAAAGAGGATGCATGAAGAGTGACAGCTAAGATTAGGATTTCTAGATAAAGTAAAAGTCGACCCATCAACCAAGGCAATAATATCCCGAAATAGAAGGATTACCAAATAAATCATAAACGTCCATGAAGGTCCCCAAACCAGTCAATGCTGACCCTTGACGGCCGGCGAAATGGAGTAATGATTTGTCGTGTTAGGCGCGGCATAGCACTCTTTCCCGAGACAATAAAGGATCTATCAAAAATCTGATCATCAGAAAAAGGATGAATGAAGAATGATAGCTAAGATTAAGTTTTCTAGATAAAGTAAAACTCGACCCATCAATCAAGGCAATAATGCCCCATCACTTCGGACACGGCATCATCTTTTCTTTCTTAGACTCCATGAGTCTAATTCTAAATCTCTTGCGTCGGCCAATAGTGATCGTCGTGCCAAAGAATTCATGGGAGTGTGAAATTATAATACTCAAAATTAAGCTTGTTCCCAACAAGTTCGCCTCTATATTAAAAACACTGTCCATTTATTTCTTCTACTTCTACTCCTCACGGTTATTTGATATGCACCCTCATCCTGCACCTGCCAAGTCAAGATTACGCTATGAATTAGATTAGCTAATAACCATGATATGTACATTGCGTTTCCACATATGAGAATTCATCACCCTTTCTCATTACCATTTAAAATATAGGGATAAATGCTTAAAGGTCTTAAAACTTGTCATGGAAGTACAATTGAATCTTAAAACTTACAAGAAATATAATCAAATCCTAAAACTTATCAAGTTAATTTTATCAAATCCTTCCATGAACTCCGTCTGATTTAATTAACAAAAAAATACTAACATGACTTTTTCTATTATTTTATTAACCTACACGGTGCTGGCATGGCTGAAACGATGTCATTAAGCTAAATTTAATGCAGCCCTTGCCGTCGCTGCCCACCATCGCCGGGAAGGTTTGGCAAGGGTGCGAGATGGCCAACGACCCTCGCTCAACCTGGGTAAGGACATGCAAGCCGTTGCTTGTGGTTGAGCCTTCCCGATGATGGTGAGGCGGTAGCAAGGAGGGCTAGTTTCTCCTTAAAATGTATCATATTTATCTTATTTTTAAAATATAATTTAAATAAAATTCGTATTAAACATCAAATTTGGACAAAAATGACGTTGTTTTATTGTTATATTCCATGATTTAGCCACGTCATCATCACGTATAAGAGAGAAAATATTTTAAAAAATCATATCAACATTTTCTATCAACCATTAGACGGAGTTAATGGAAAGACTTGATTGTACTAATTTGACAAATTCAAGGACTTGATTGCACCTCTTGTAAGTTTTATGGCTCAATTACAGTTTCGAAATAAGTTTTAAGATTTCTGATGTATTTATCACTAAAATTTAATATAAGCAAGTCACAAATTTAAAATTTAGGATAAAATATATCAAATGGTTGACAATTACATCAAAACCAAATAAAATAGTTAAGAATGAGAACTTTCTAAATGAATCCATTATTGGGTAGTAATATAGGTGAAAATTCATGACGCCTTGAAAAGAGTCATACATAACAGGCAAAAATCCATCCATCTGTAGAGTGAAATCAAGTATTTTACAATTCTATCATTATCATTTTTTTTTAGAGGAAATAAGAAAATAAGAAAAGAAAAAATACGTAACTCTAAACAAATGCAGTTAATGTATCTACAATCATGTGGGATGATGTAACAAGAACTGTAATAACCCATACACTCAACAAGTAGTAAAACTATGATAATGTCTCATAAAAGACTCTTTTTAATCAAGTTTTAGCCGTCTCTTCCAATTATCAGCATATCTTATCTGAATGACAAGATCTCGAGTGAACATGTTGTTATAAGTCATCGGCATTTAAACGCTTCATCTGATCCTTTGTTGGTATTTGGTTCATTTCCTAATTTTTCCCTCTTATAAATCTTGATAGGCTTGAGTATTTTCAAATTATTTTGTGCTTGAGAGTCTTGAAGTTTATGCCATATATGTTTTTCTAGGCGTAATCTCTTCGGCTAAATTTGATCAAATTTCTAGCTGCAAGAGAAATAACAGGAGATGTGTTCTAGTAGCTTGATTCATCAATTTTTTTAGTAATTTCTTATTGCTATTTTTTTATGTTTTATCCATTTTTAATTGGTTAAGTTTTATTTTATTCTTTCCATATACTATTTTCCATATTGAAGAGAAAAAATTGCTAATAATTAGAGTCCAAATCATGTTGGGTATAGGTTGTGAATTGGTCGAATCAAGTACAGGTCGCTAAATGATATTACATATTAATTGGCCAATATAGATTAAATGAGTCAACTCAGGTCAAACTCGTTTTTTGACCAATCTAAACTCGACTTGATCCACCCGTTTCACAAATCTAATTTTATTGCTTCTCTTCTTCATAAATGGGACTACTCTTTAATGTTGCATCCTTTAGTTAGATGGAAGTAGTACTAATCCTTCCTTTTCTTAAGGCTCTCATACCTTCTAAACCCGTGAAGTCACACCTTGAGAGGAGCATCTAATATGAATAGCAGACAGAGAAGCTTTAACCTCTTTGTTCTCTCATTGGGCGCCTCAAACATCCCAATCGCTAATCCACGTGAAATATTCATGAGATGCCATAAGAGGCACTTTACCGGTAAAAAAATCTTCATCCAGTAATACATGTAGCAAATGCAACACTAGATGCGGTCAATCTCTGATAGTTATCATGCAAATGTATTGAATTCACATGTGTCGGGTGCACGCAACACTAGCTTCCCATTGATCAACTCAGTTGCATCACTGATCTAGGCCGCCGCGCCAAAACGATTTTGCATCCTTTACAATTAAAATCATTGCTTCTTCTTTGCCAATTAAAAGCCAATACTTCGTACATTAAAATATAATGTCGAACATAAAGATTACACTTAGAAATAAGTTTGGCACTGCTATTTCATTTATATGTTTTTGTTTTTCTTTGAAAATACCACTGCCACTATTTTAATTTCCAACCATCCTAATTCACAAAACCTTAATCCTTAGCAACTTTCCTCCCTTCCCTATGCTCATCGCGGCCACAAGCCTGGTTGCGCGCCCAGGCAACGGAACTCGCGGCCCCCTCCACCACCATGTTAGTGCCATCACTAATTTACGGCCCCTCCTCTACCTCTCAGCAACCCAAAACTAAGCGAAACCCAACCCATGAAACCTGAATCAAGAGGTCTTGGAAGACTTGGTGTCCAAGTTATCCGACCTCAATCGAGGTTGTACATTGGATTAGATTAAGGAGTAAGATGCATTGGGCTCACATGCACTCAAGTCACCTAAGAATTATGTGAGATAACTACAATAGATGCTCACACTCCACGACGGCTCCCCAAGCTATCACTCGAGCGTAGACTTCTGTTGTATACTGCATAAGGTTAAATACGTAGATAGTACTTCAGCATATTCAAGTGCCATTCAAATTATTTATTCGATTTGTAATAGGGGGTCAGCGCATGGCCTCGTGCGGGAAGACACTCAGTGCTTTCTATGTCGAAATAGAGGATTGTGCTGCAGTAATACGTCTGTACACTACAAAAAAAAAACACCACATTTGGAGAAAGTCAATAAATTAGGACGCAATCAATTTCCACAAAAACCATTAGCGTTCTACAATAATAAATATAAGTGTCCTGATAAGGATGTGAAAATCCTCATCGTCTAATCATTTTTTTTTCTTTCCCTTACAAATTTTAATCAAAAAGCCTAAAGTCAAACACAAACCAAATTAAGAATGACACATGAAATTCAACATATATAAATTGAGGCACAAACTACCTCCAATTCCTTATTAGAAACTCTGACCCAAACTCTTAAACTAAGAGGTGGGGGAGATCATATTTATATAAAGAGCATATAAACCACATAGCCGAGCAACGTGGGATATTTCAATACTATTTTTGAAAAAAAAAAAAAAAAAAAAGGTCATGACCAACACTATTTTTGAAAAGGTATAACAAAAGAACTTTCCGAAGGGAACCCGGTTCTATTATTTAAATAACTTACAAAATTTTAATTCCGAATTATTATAAAAAATTTGATATGGTCTTAAATGACTTTATGTGCATCTTTCGAGATTTAAGATATTTAGAAGTAATTAAAAGATAAATCTCAAAAACTAATAAATAAAGGTAAAGGCCAAATTTTAAAACTAGTTGATGGATTTGGCGTTCAAATCTGTACTTTGCCATGCAGCGAAACGGCAATGAGCGAATGGAGAACCATCGTTCTTGTCAATAGTGCCGAAGCTAAGGATCCATTTATTTGATGGAAAATGAATAATATGGAAAATATATTTCTAAAAATGATCGCTTATAATATTTACAAAAATGAATGAATGAGAAATATTTCCATTATCCACGAAAATATTTGACATAAATTATTGTTAAGGAAAAAAAAATTTATTGATTAATTAATTTGAGAGATACAAGTAATCATATTTTAAGAATCAACCGGAGTCTAAGATAAAAATTATGGCTTAAATTGGATGGGCTCAAAAAAAAGAAAGTCAAAACTCCGTCTAAATAAGTTTGACCGGTCAACGGTGTTTTTTGCCACAAGTTTCATCGAGACCACATTGTGGAGCACTTGATGCTTCAGAAATCAGACTAATACTAGGCTGCCAGATTGGAACGCAAGGCCCGTCGAATCATCTGAAGATAGTCTCCATGAAATTACTTGGACTTTGAGATGATGGACTTTCCGTTTAAGGCTTGGACTAACTGAGAGTAAGTAACACTTCAATCTTTATGAAAAGGTTCTATTAGGTATTGTGACGACTTGATACGATTCATATGTCCTTATCTGCCATAAGGAGTACTCAAGTGCGATCCCTAAATAAGATGACCAATTAGTATGGATCCTACTTATAATTCACTTCACAAGACATTTTCTAATAGTCGACGTGGGATTGGAAGCTATAAAATGATTATTTTGTTCATCACATTGAATTTCAAATTCCATTAGGCGGACACAAAGTAATGATAAAGATTGGTTTGCAACTTTAAGAGCAAGAATTACTGACTTGTAACGACCGCATTCTTATTTCTTAATGAAAATCAAATAGCTGCCAAGACATACGTATCACTAATTTCAAAGGGGGAGACATAGGGCCTGTTTGTTAATGTTTTTTTTTTTTTTTTTTTTATAAACAAAATTTCTGTTTTTTTGTTTCAGGTAATAAAAAAAGAACAGAAACGCGTTTGTTTGCGTTTTTGTTCCAAATCTATTTTTTTGTTCCCAAGAACACATTTGGAACAGAGACAAGAAACAAGAAAAACGTGTTTCTTGTTTCAAAACAATTTTTAAAAACAACTTTTCTCTCTCCTCTCTTTTCTTTTCTTTTTTTTCTTCTTCTTTTCTTCTTCTTTTTTCTTTGGCCATGGCCGGCGACCAGCTCTCGAGGGCCGGCGACCTCGTCGGAGCGTCACCGGCCCCCAGCGAGGCCGAGCGTCACTGGCCCTTGGCGAGGCCGCCGGCCCTCATCGGCCGGTCGCCGACCATGGCCGACGCCAAATGACGGCCATAAGGAAGAAAAAAAAAAAAAGAAAAATAAAAGAAAGAAAAAAATGAAAAATAAAATAAAAATATTAAAAAATTAAAAGAAACAAAAAAACAAGAACACGAATTTACCAAACATGTTTTTATTCTTTTTTATTTTAGGAACAAGTTTACCAAATGAGTTCTTTTATTCAAAAATTGTTCCCTGAACGTAAATAGTCCATAGAACAAAAAAAGAACAGAAACACAAACAAACACATCTATAGTCATTCACAATTGAGGATAATTATTTGGGTGGAAGGGGAGCTTGGCGCTCTTTACGAGGAAGTAAATATGGCTATTCGGTAAATCGGTAATTTGCGAATCGGATTCTGCAGTCCTTAAACTGAAATCGAACGCCGATGCTGTACGCACAGTCCTTACGTATCGTATCCATACCTGCTTCCAAACATGCAGCGCAATCCGGATGAGAAAGCGCCCCATTGCATGCGGCATGGCCGTAACAGACATCGCGACCTCCCTTGGACCGACAATATCTATTGAAACCCGAATCCGATGTGAACTTACATAAACACCCGGCAACTTGATCGGCATGATAATTTTTATGCACTGAATGGCAATTACTTTGCTCCGTTGCATATTCTACTCACCAAAGTTGTGTCTGGATCACCCATCGCCACACTGAAAATAAAGAAAATCGTGCTTAGGATTGCTGTAATCTGTTGAAAAGTGGCCATCTTGCCGAATCTTTAATCTGTATCTATAGCTAATCAGCTTGGCTATACATAAAGGGGGCTGTTCTAGAAATTTTCTGCATAAGATTAAGAATTAGGCTAGCCAACGGAATCCTAGCTGCCGTTGTTTTACCTTTTATATTTTGGCTTTATGCTATTGATTCTAGTCACCCGCACTTGCCCCTTGGCCGATATAGGAAATGCATCCTTCTACTTTATCGAGGTTCCTGTTCTTATGGACTTAACGTTGATCATTCGGCTGGCAAATGGAATCGTTACCTTCGTCACAATGAGTATATAAATTAATATGATTATGCCAACCAAATTTTTCCTAAGATCTGTAAAGTCCATTTATCTTGCCAAAACCAACGTTAAAACGTAGTTTTTGTCAGCAGCGGAAGCAGGATTTCGAGTCTGGGAGAACTAACGTGGACGGTCCTAGAATCACGAATTATCAAAATGTCATTTTGGCTGGCAAATTCCGAGGATGCATGCAGATCACTATGTCCAAGTATACTGGCTAAAGTTCCACCTACCATGTTGCAGATTTCATCTCCAAAGTATCTGGGATTCGCCGAATGAAGTCGGCATCGGCAAATGTGAAGAACTGAAAATGTTGATATTTCAATCCTAAACTTATTGTATGGATTCTAATTTACTCATAAATTTTTCAAAAAAAATTAATATAGTCCTACACCATTTATTGAAAATAAAATCAAGTCCTCCCAGTCAAATCTCACTTGAGATTGCTAACGTGATGATTTAGTCAACATGACGGTTTAGTTATCATCAGTCGTCCTACATCTAACACTAACTTTGTATAAAAGGGCAATGTTGTACTTGATTTTCTGAATTTTCTGATTTTTTTTTCTTTTTTTTTTTTTTTTTCTGTTTGATACTGTTCGTCGTCTTTTTCGTGATTCAATGTTTTGGAAATCAATCATTCTATCTCATCCTGCTTTTGATCTCATCCGAGAATTGTGTCTAATAACACAATCGCGAAAATGGAAAAATTCCGTATAAATTTGTAATCCGAAATCAAGAATCTCAAACATTCTTTGCTTCTTGGATCCACATCTTTGCTTGTTCAATTAAATGTAAGATATTTTTGGTAGCACGTAGTCTTCGACTTTTTTTCACTTCTGATTACTGAATTTTCTGACTATAGAAATAATTTTGTATCTTATCTAGGTTTCAAAAAATGAATAGAAATTATATATTGTTCTACACGTCCATATTTGAATATTTTGAGTAGTTTTAAGTGTTTCGAACCAAATAAAGTCGAAGAAAGTGAGCTCCTCAAAATGACATAAGAGTCGAGAGTTGGTTCCATTCAATAATAGATCGGTCGAGTCTCTAAGTACCACTCAATTACGTATGTCATGGATAGTCCGACCAAGTTCTAACCACACTCTTTTGCTTGCCACCGCTACCTTCTTCTCGGTCAAAACCAGCTTTCTAACGATTTGGTAGGATCGTTTATTGAAGTGCATCTCAATGTCATCTTTTTTCTCATTCGTTCTATCAATGCAAGGGTGAAGAAACATCGACAACTCACACTGTTGTTTTCTCGTTAAACCACGAACGTCAATTCCAATAACATCATACCCATCGCAAGCGCAACTCATCATTCTAGAAAAAAGGTAACTCTCTAAATTACTCTCTTTCTCACCTATATGTACCTTTGACATTCGAGCCACTAGTGAAAACACTTCCCAACTTCTAATACAACGATAGTCGAGCTCATCAGCCTCAGACCTGCGGACTTAACCTAGACATGTCGTGACGGCATGAGACCCTTTCGACAAGACCCGAAAAGGTAACGTCCCACCTCACCACTTGGCAAAGAAAATAGAGAAATGAAAAGGATGAGGCTCGAAGTCTGCAACTCGTTACTCGCTGTGAGGCCGCTTTGGCTATTTGAAATTTGTTTATTCCAGAGAACGGAAATAACTCGGGTCATGCCCAATCCCTGTGAATAAGATAACCGGTAACCACTGGGATTCGCCTCAGTGGCCACCCTTCCAACATGGAAGGGGAAGGTGAGGGGTTCAAATCCCCACCTTCACAGGGGGGATGGGGTGGGGACGCGTAAGTTTCAAGAGTGGGTTTCGACTCCCACGCCTTGCAAGAGGCAGGGCAAAAGTTTGAGAGTGAGTGTAGAATAGGAATAGAGTAGGACTGACCAAAAAAAAGATAACCGGTTGCCCCGTGTGACAAAGAGGACTTAAATACAGAGAGCTTGGGAAAATCTATCGCTTCACCTGCGACATTAATAAACTTTTGAGTTAGGTTCGTGTGTTGGAACAGAGAGAGAGAGAGAGAGAGAGATGGATAATTACAATCGTAAAGAAATTTCAGTTGCATCATCGTTCTAGGGATGATAAGGACAACAAAAGCGTGGCAACGAGTCCTATCTACAACTGACGAGCATCGTCATCTTCCCTCAAACTCAGAACCCAACCAAAAAAAAAAGGAAGGGGGAAGGTTCAGAAGTGTCTATATTAATGGCATTGAATAATAGATTCATTATCACGTGAATAGTGAGGGTAAAGCACGAAGAACGTTGCCATATTTTTCTGATCGATAGATAATTGCATGTATAGGACGTTTCCGAAGTGAACGACTTCCTTACGAGAGGTCTAGGAAGTTCATTTATTGAGTTTATCTCATAGTTATTTGTTAAATGTTTACAAGCCCTAAGAATGACCGAGCCATTCCGCCAAATTCGGTTCAGCCTCCCTATAGAACACAGCTAGGAAGTGACATAGTATCCCGTAGAGGGAGGGGCCGACGTGCATTACACACACTGTGTCACAACCATTTGGATCAACGAGGGCCTACCTAACCTTGTGCCTTACCGATTCGTGGCCTGGTACTTTTAGTGGGATAATGAGAGCCATGGTCCCATCCACAGCTTCGATGGTCCATCAAGTGTTCGAGGTTCAGGGGGAGGCATCAGTTGAGATGCCAAGGACGAGGACATTCCTGATGGGGAAGTGTCTGACCCTAAGCTCAACCCCGAGTTGATTGTCAAGCCAGAGCCATGGATCCCAAAGGCCATAGAGGCTTAGGTAGTAGTGAGGTGATAGCACTTTTGAACCACCCTCGTAGTATTAGAGGTGTAGGTGTACCTCGGGCCCCTTTTGATAAAGGTTGTAGTAGTGCGGTCGGGTGTATCGGATGTAGCGGAGCTTTTGTTTAACTCTTGAACTTGACGTGTATGTGACAATGACTTTTGATGCATATATATGAGTATGTTTGTTTTTAACTATCCCTGTTGAATGATGAATTGGAGTTTTGTTTATGCTTTCACTTGTGCGTTTTACCTTTATTGTGAATTAGGTCGGCGACGTCTCCTGGGACATCGCAATCAAACAACCATCATAGTCCACCCAAACTTGCATTTCTTGACCGCTGATTAGGGACAAGTTGTTGAACTCCCCAATATCTTGATAATACCGGCCGGAGCTGCCGTTACTGACGTCAGCCCATTCAAGTCGATCCCGATGTGATTATCGTTCATGTCCTGAAACTCGGAGCTGAGGATCGTGTCCAGTTCTACCCCGAACACATGATTGCTGAAGTTGCCATTGTTGGTTTCATTGAACGTGCCGAGATATCGGCCCGGCAGGGACCCAGGGAGGCCTCTCTGGGGCCCGACAACAAAGGCAAAGCCGTTGACTCTCAGACTCGCATACGGAGGTCGAATCGCGAAGACGAACGTAGTAGAAAAGGATTTGACGTTTCCGTTCGGCAAGTTCTTGAACTGGACCGGGTAGGGATGGAAGGCGTGGCCATCCTGCTGCTGATTGGTGTCGTTGTTCAGCTTCAGGAGGCCACTGGAGGTGTTCCCGGCGATCCCGTCGAGGCTCAGATTGGCCGATCTAAAACCGTTGTACACGAAACCGGTCTATTGGGCGTAAGTCAAAACTGCTAGCAGAGAGACCAGCAAAAGAATCTCGACGGACATGGCTCAGATTCAAAGCCCGCTTAGCAATTAGCCGAAGAATGATGCGGATTACCAAGGCTATGAAGAATCCAAAAGAATCTTCATCTCTCGGCATCAAACGAATGTCGCAAATTTCAAAAATGTCTGCTCTACGTGAGACGAATTGTTCAATGTCTTGGACTTTTTCAATGGGCGAATGCAACAGCCCCCTGTTCATAAGGCAATTAGGAATTTGCAGTTACCATGACTCTGAATAAAAAAATCCGAGTCGGAGAATGACTTTTTTGTCGAAATTAAGTCTGGTGAGAGAGATTGAAGGAAGGTGCGTGGGCTAAAATCAAAAGCCCCTCCATTTTCTTCCGATGAGAAAACCAAAAGGTAATCGTGCCACTCGTAACACAAGTGGCAATGACATGCTTTTCATCCTTGATCCCAAGAATTGAAGTCTGTCCATCAATCTACATTTCCGACATGCAACGGTTAGTTCATTGTGCAGATGAATTTTCTTGCCAGAGAAGTTGAAACCATTCACCGTACTGATCACATCGGCCTTACTTATTAGGGATGGGCACGAGTCGCAGAGAATCTGTCCCGTAAATCAAATCCCATCTACACCTTTATAGAAAAAAAAAAAAAAACATAAAATTTTATCTTTTAGTCCATTTCACTTATAAATATGAAATAACTAAAAAACAGTTTCTTCTCCTTACAGGCTTTGCTTTTTATTGAAGATGCAAGCTTGGAAAAACCGGTATTCCATTTTCATATTGTCCCCCAGTGACTAATTTGTGAAGGTTGGAGCTTGTTTCGCATTGTACAATCGACAAATAAGGCTATTCTTTTTTACCAAATGCACTCATTAGGTCCTTCTTCTTTTTCATAAAAAAATAAAAAATAAAGAAAAATGTCAATGAGCCATCATGGTATTAGTGGTTTTTGAGTGAAACAATTAATTCTATGGCAGTGCCCCGCAACCCGTTGCCCTGGGAAGGCAAAACCATCCGGGCGCCCACCCCTAAATTTTATTAAGAAATTTTACTACCCTCGTCCTTTAATAAACCCTAAACCAAAACGCGCATTCATCTTCTAATTCTTGATAGTTTATATCAAATTTATTGACATAAATAGTACATAAATTTTAATTTCACGTGAAATATAGTGTGTTTCGTAAACTTTTAATTTATTCAATTTGATTCACGAACTTTTCATACAAGTGTAGTCCCTGAACTATATGAAAATATTTAATGTGGCCCATTCACTAATTCAAGATCAAGGACAATATTGAACCTTTTCATATACCAATAGTTCAAGAAATATATTAAACAAATTAAAATTTTTAGGAACTACATTACGTATTGAGCTAAATTTTAGGGATCATATTGAATAAATTAAACGTTCAAAGACCATATTACACATTAGACCAAAGTGTAGAGATCATTTGTATCAATTTCTTATTTATGTCGCAAGTTCGGTTTTTTAATTTTAAATTGCCAAGACTTTTGTTGCATGCCATTCTTGACTCTGAGGCTATGTTAATCTATCTATTTAGGGTGCACATGGTAACGCTTCTTGGCCGGGAAACAGTTTCTTTTCAGAAATAGTTATTTTCTATTTCTACTCCGGAGAACAATTTCTGAGTAAAATAAGATATTTGGTAACTACACAAAATTTTCATTCTTAAAATAGAAAAAGAATAGAAATTCCTTTGGTACGATTTTTTATTTTTTGTATTTATTTGTTTTTTATTCTTGCTCATGGACCGCCGACCGCCAGCCAGCGGCAAGCACCGGCAACGAAAAACGAGCGGTGGCGGTCAGGGGGCGGCGACGATGTCAGCCGGCGGTCCTGCGACAATGGTTGATGGTCGGCGATCGGTGGCAGTCATCAGAGGTCAGGGGTGGCCGGTGGGCTGTGGGCTATGGGCGGCAGCAATGACGATCAAACGGTGGCGGTGACAATGGTCACCGCCAGTAGGGTGACAGTTGGCAATAGCCGGCGGTCGGCCGACGGTGGCTGTGGCCGGTAGTTGGCAAGTGGCCACCCAAGACTGCAGCAAGCAAGAAAAACAAAAGAAAAAAAGAAAAGAAAAAATTGGCCTATTTCTAGAAATTGTTCCCGGCAACAAGATGCTCATTTTTTTTGTTTCTTATTTCTGTTCCAAATTTGTTCCTGAACAAAAAAAAAATAGAAAAATTGTTCCCGGGAACAAAAGTTTTACCAAACGGATTTCTGTTCTTTTTTTATTCTGGAGAACAAAAGAACAAAAATTGGGAGAAACAGAAACGTTACCATGCAGGCCATAACTTTCCGGGGAGGAAGTGGATCATAAGCATATTGTCCCATGAGAAAGTTTCTGTTCACTTGCTTCAAGCCAGCCAAATTCGACGAGAATATGTAAAAACATCATAAATCAGGCGACCATTGAACTGATTAGGGTGCATGCACCTGCACAGCACCTTGATTATAAACCACGTGCACCTAGAAAATTCTACCCACTATCACACGTCTCTCTCTTTTCTGCTCTCTGTACGGTCGTTTCCTTCCTCAACCTCCTTTGCCTCCATTCTTGATCTACAACTTGAGACCATGGCCACCACCCCACACACAATCTCTCTCTCTTCTCTCTATATGGTCGTTTCTCTTTTCTTCTTCTAAAGATGCTGCAAAGGCCCTTACTCATTCTCTGTGATTTACAATGGTTTCCAGGACAAGTTTCCCGTCTCCAATCGCTCGTTCAAGATGTTCGCCAGGAACACCATGCGCTTTGTTATTGGTCTCCAGCGATGGAGATTCGGGGGCATCATCCAATGTATGTCTAAAAGTTGCTGTTTGTTCGAGTGCGACTAAGTAAAGATCAAGATGGTGGAGCAATCACTGACTTGAGGAGGTAGGTATATCTCCTCCTCCTTGTTACGATACACAAGTAAATTGTGTTAAAGAAATCTCACATCAAATAATCGGTGTAGTGTGGAGCAATTAATATATTCTAATTAGCTTATAACTTATTAGTTTAAGTTTTTGAGTCGAAGTAAGTCCATCTGGATATATCAACGAGCTTGAACTTAGGCTCCCTTTTTGCTGATCTCCCCAAACAAAAAGTATTGGGCTAGGTAGGCCTTGTGATGTAGCAACAAGGCAAGCAGGCTTCATAATTCGATTCAGCAAAAGAGACTAAAGATGAAGTTGGGAAGCTGGGTTCAGAAAGAAAGACCAAGGCCAGCAAACTTCATGGATCAGTTCGGAAAAATCGAGATAAGTTAATGCAAAAAGATACTTGCAAGAGCTCTATGAGGATTCCTAGGGAGGCATGCATGACTTTGAGAGGGGGTTGCAGCAGTTGTTCAAAGAAGTAAAAAAATACGATCGTCGTGGGGAGATATGATGCTGCAAGCCTTGAAGTCGTAGCCTTGAGGTACATGCATGTTGGAGATCTGAAATTGGTTAGAAACTTTGCTGGAGATAGTAACCTTGTTTCCATTAAGTACCTCTTCTATTGCTGATTCCGGCGTAGGGTGGGCTTGGGGATGATCTTTTGTTTCTTCTTAGATAAATAATATTCTTTTCAAAAGTTTAACAACAATAGTAACTTCTTCTTAACTCAAATATATTTTGAATCATTGAAAAATCTTTAGGCTCGTTTGTTTACATTTCGAGGAAAAAGTTTCTTTTTTTTTTTTTTTGCCTTTCCCGTCAAATTTAGGTGTTATTGTAATTTTAGGAAACTTTGAAGAAATCATTTATGAACAAGGTATCAACATTTGAAATATTCTGAAAGTTTCGAAAGCTATAGACTAGAAAGGGACAATTTATGATTTTCAAGATTTAAATTAAGTAAAAAGTAGAAAGTAGAAGTCATGTGAGTTTAGTTTTCTATTAGGTTAATACTACAAAAAAAAAAAAAAAAAAAAAAAACCCTAAACTAGTATATATGTGACAAATTTATCTCAAACTAATAATAAATTTACTTTCGTTAGTTTCCGTCAAATTTTACTGTCAATGTTGAGTTGAATAACATGTAACAATTGACGAGTGAACAAATTTAAGGTTTTGCCATTCGTTTGTCATAGGTATGCTAGTTTTTATTCAATTTAACGGAAACTAACTGAGGATATATTTGTCACAAATATACCAATTTGAGGTTTTTGGTGGTCAAAAATTTAGTTTGAGGTAAATTTGTCATAAGAGTACCAATTTGGAGTTTTTGGTGGTAAAAAATTAGTTGGAATAAATTTGTCACAGACATACTAGTTTAGAGTTTTTCTTAATAATAACCATTTTCCATTTTGTCTCCTCATCTATCAAGATAGGGCATTCTCTATTTTCTCCTTAAATTGTTAGAGGTCATTATACCATGTGAGAAAGGTCAACATAGTTTATCAATATGAAAATCTCAGTTCTACCCTCTAAATTGTAGCTTAAAATAATCATTCGTCTAGAGTTTCTATAAATTAATTCAGTCAAGGGATTACTTATATGTTCTACCATTCTATATCTTATTATATGGCACAATTTTCATGAGGTCTAAATCGTATAGCACTTGAAGTATCACAAATTAGACCAAGACATGCTAAGTTGCCAAAATGAAATACAAGGACCGTCGAAACATTTGAAGAAAGTCTCCATGAAATCATATGGACTTCTAGATTCATCGTGGGAAAAGTTTCATCATTTGGTATTATAACGATTGGACCCGATAACCCAATCTCACAAAAACTACACACAAGTACTTGTCACTTATTTCAAAGGGGAGATATAGCGATCTCCACGTGAGTACAAAAATTTGGAAAGGAGGAGAGACTTGGAGCTCTTTACAAAGAAGTAAATATGGCTATTCAGTGAATGGATAATGTTCATACCGAACTCTGCAGTCTATAAGCTCATGTCGAGCCCCGATGCTCCAATGACGCTCATCCTCTACCCTTTCTACCCCGACTTGCAGGCACAAGGTGCAATCTGGAGGAGAAAGCGCCCCGTTGCATACCGCATGGCCGTATCGGTCCTCGTCGTACTCCGTGCATTGGCAGTACTTATTGAAACCCAAATCGGCCGTATTGTGATATAAACACTGGAAAACATTGTCGACGTAGAAACTGTATTGACTGAATGGCGAGTATGTCTCTCCCTTGCATGTTTTGCTCACCGGAGTTGCGTCTGGATCACCCCTTGCAGCACCGAGAATTAAGAGAAGCGCAGCTATGAGTGCTGCTGCAATTTTTTGAAAAGTGGCCATTTTGCTGCGTTTTGATCTCGTGTCTATAGATAATCAGCTTGGCTTTATCAAGGGGTTGTACTTGAAATTATCTCCACAAATTTCCAAATTGCTTTAGCCAGCAGATCCGAGGGATGCTTCCTTGACTTTGTCGAAGTTATTACTTCTTATGCTGAACTTATGCCGATTATTCAGCTACGGAATTTACTTGATAAATTAGCGGTGCACGTGTGTCGTCAACCCAATGAGAATAATAGTAATATTTACTACCATTTCAGCCATATATATTCCTCATATTACTGAAGTTTTATCTAGAGTAAGGTTTTTGTGAATATATTATATTACATTATATTATATTGAGGGGTAGGGGTACAACTGGAAGCATAATAATCTAGTGAGGACAAGATCGAAGGCAGAAACTTTTTTTAATCTGCTCTATTTGTCACTCGGAATTGTTGAAAGTCTAAGTCAAATGGGCACTTACCCTGAGATTTGGGCTCTATCAAGGCAGCATTCAATCCAAATCGTTTTAAAAAGAATTAAGAAAATTTTTTACCAAACCTAACATTCGACTGCAAAAGTAACATTGGAGACACGAAGTTGCTTTAAAGACTCTCACAAACACGTCATAAAAGTTGAATTATCTCCATGTAGTCTTTCCACACACATGCATACAAAAATTTCTTGGCAGCGTTACTATTTTGTTTTCATTTAGCCGATGAAGTTAAAAAAGGAAGCTTCTGCACGTAAAGCCAAAGAGGTGGGCCCAGGTCAAAGTTTTGACCTTTTTGGGCGCACATATAAAAGCCGCTGAAGCCCTACGGAATCAGGTGTGTGAGCGGCGGAAAACCCTACGTGAAGAAAATAGAAGCCGCCCACGTCAAGCTGAAGGGAGCCGCGAGCATTTTTATTTCAAACTTGAACGCGCGATAATTTTGTATCGTGAGTTTATGTCCAAGTGAGTTATTTATTTCTAAATACTTTGAGTTTAGGGTTAAATCTAAGTGTGGGAAACACTTGAGTCTGTAAGTGATTGTAAACTCTGATTCTCTGATTATAGTGGATTATTTCACCGCCCCCCGTAAACATGTAGATATCGATACTTTCGGACTAAACCACATAAATTTCTAAAGATCCTTATCATTTCTCGTTTATTTCTCTAGTGATTTCGCGTTAACTTAAATTACAAGATCCTGTCGTTTCCGCGTATTATATTACAACACATACATCCAAATGGTTCAAGCCAAATCAAACTGAACCGTTGATACCCCTAAATCTATGTATTCAGTTTTCAGGGGAGGAAGTGTTTAAGAGAAAAAAAGAAAAAGAACTCCTGTTCCTTCCGTCCTAGGCAGATTGCTTCTGTCCAACTCATACAGAAAGAGCTTACGCGCGCGTTATCCCTGGCTAGAACTATTGCACAAAATATGAAGACCGTGTTTTCTAGCTGAGCTCTCTGAATCAAAACGACTTTTTCTCTGATCGGCCTAAGGAAGGATCAAACCCTTCCCAAACGTTTCACTCGAGTTACTCCCGCCAGACCTCTCGCGAGCTCAAGCCATTCTCGAAGCAAGAGCTTTAGCTGAGATTGCTGGAACATTTTAAAGGCATTCTTATCTTATCCCCTTAGCGAGTAAGAAAGCTGCTTTCGAAAGGTATGAAGACAATAATGTTGACCGGTTCTCCTCTACCGGGTTAGAACTCAGAAGTAGGGGTGAGTGGAGCAGACTGCTTTGCTCATACCGGATTTTCGGCTAGGGGACCGGGTAGGATTGACTTAAAGCTCTCCCAAGAAATCTGTCCTTTTCCTGACGTACTGGACTGAATGGCTAAGATCTCATCATATGCATAATGTGCCACGAGAAGTTTATTGTTCAATTTGCTTCAAGCCAGTCAAATTTGAAGGGCCGCGACGTACATTGCGTCCATGACTCGCGAAGAGAATATGTAAAATAACAGAACTCATGCCATCACTGAACTAATAAGGAAACATGCACCTACACTGCGATTATAACCAAAAATATGGTTCCGACATGCACCTAGAAAATCCATATAAGGAGGATGGAATAAAATAAGAAATTAAACCGGAGGCTCATCGACCACCTGAGGTGAGCGATTCGGCGACAGAAGACAAGTGCGAAAATGCCTTGCTTGTGGAGGACGGATAAGACATGGCCAAATCATCCAAACCTTCGCAATGAGCGAATGTTAAACAGCTGGAGGAAATGCCGGTGGACGACAATTCTGGCATCGGAAGATCGCCCTCCAAGTACTGCAATACTTGACGCATGCTTGGCCTCATCGACGGATTGGGATGGGAACACATCAACCCGAGTTTCAGCACCAACTCCATTTCCTCTTCCACAAACTCCGCCCTCAATTTCGGATCACTTGCCTCAAGAATGTCGCCTCTGTCCCAGCAAGAAAATACCCAGTCCACTAAGATCGCGTCCTCCGTGTCCCCTTGCTTTATTGGCCTTCTCCCGCAGGTGACCTCGAGCAAAAACACTCCGAAAGCAAACACGTCGGTGCTCGTAGTGGCCTTGCCAGTACGCATGTGCTCGGGGGCCAGATAACCGAACGTTCCCACGACATGAGTCGTTTGAAGGTCGGTTCCATGGTCGAATAGTCTCGCAAGCCCAAAATCTCCAAGTCTTCCATTAAATTCAGCGTCTAGCAAGATGTTACTCGCCTTTATATCCCTGTGGATCACCACTTGCTCCCACCCTTCATGCAGATAAAGCAGCCCAGATGCCACTCCTTTGATCACCCTTAATCTTTGCATCCAATTGAGGGTGACCTTTGGTTGGTTATACAGGTACTTGTCAAGGCTCCCATTGGGCATGTAGTCATAAACCAAGAGCAACTCCCCTTTCCTGCGGCAGTAACCGAGGAGCGCCACTAGGTTGCGGTGACGGAGCCTACCGATGCTGATGATCTCCGCTACAAATTCTCTCATGCCTTGTCTCGATTCATGGGACACCATCTTCACCGCAATCTCTATATTCGATGTGGGTAAGATTCCTCTATAGACCCGGCCGAACCCGCCGACCCCTAATAACTCTTGGTCATGGAATCCTTTTGTCGCAATGTAAAGATCTTTGTACTTGAACCGGTGCGGGCCGTAGTCCCTCTCCCAATCTTCAAGGACCTCGGCCAATTTCCTTTTCCTTCTTATCACGTAAACTGCGCCCAAGATCAGCACCGATACAACGAAAAGAACCATCAGTGGTAACCCAATAGTCATTACTTTCGATGTCTCCTTACCGATCTGAGGAAGCTTAGGAAGTCGGGACGGGTCAAGTGCCTGAGCCTCTCCACTCACACTGAAGCTCCAACCCAGAACATAGTAAGAAGCTACGACCGAACCAGCCGATGCTGAGAAGCCCACATACATGTTCTCGTTGATGATTGGTGAGAGATCCCGTGGAAGAGACAGAAGGGGAGTCTTCGGTTTTTGCACATGGATCGGAGCCAATGTGACATTGATCAGTTTGTCCGCACCATCATAGTCCACCCAAACTTGCATTTCTTGACCGCTGATTAGGGACAAGTTGTTGAACTCCCCATTATCTTGATAATACCCGGCCGGAAATTCCTTTACTGACGGCAGCCCGTTCAAGTCGATCCCGATGTGATTATTGTTAATTTCCTGGAACTCGGGGCTGAGGATCGTGTCGAGTTCTACCCCGAACACATGATTGCTAGACTTGCCATTGTTGGTTTCATTGAACATGCCGAGATATCGGCCCGGCAGGGACCCGGGGAGGCCTATCTGGGGTGCGACAACAAAGGCAAAGCCGTTGACTCTCACACCCGCATACGGAGGTCCAAACGCGAAGACGAACGTGGTGGAGAAGGATTTGACGGTGCCGTTCGGCAAGTTCTTGAACTGGACCGGGTAGGGATGGAAGGCGTGGCCCTGCTGCTCCTGATTGGTGTAGTTGTTCAGCTTCAGGAGGCCATTGGAGGTGATCCCGGCGATCCCCTCGAGGCTCAGATTGGCCGATCTGAAACCGTTGTACACGAAATCGGTCTCTTGAGCGTAAGTCAAAACTGCTAGCAGAGAGACCAGAAAAAGAATCTCGACGGACATGGCTCAAACTCAAAGCCCGATTAGCAATTAGGTGAAGAATGATGCGGATTACCAAGGCTATGAAGAATCCAAAAGAATCTTCATCTGACGGCATCAAACGAATGTCGCAAATTTCAAAAATGTCTGCTCTACGTGAGACGAATTGTTCAATGTCCTGAACTTTTTCAATGGGCGAATGCGACAATCCTTGTTCATAAGTCAATTAGGAATTTTCAATCACGATGACTCTGAATAAAAAAATCCGAGTCGGAGAATGACTTTTTTGTCGAAATTAAGTCTGGTGAGAGAGATTGAAGGAACTTGGGCGGGCTAAAATCAAAAGCCCCTCAATTTTTTTTTTTTTTTTTTTTTTGGTAAAGAAAGCCCCTCAATTTTCTTCTGATGAGAAAACCAAAAGTTGATCGTGCCACTCTAGTGTCCACGAAATTGTTTGAGGAAGGACAAAAGGCCACGAGTCCACGACAAAAGGACAAAAGAGAGAGAGAGAGAGAGAGAAATTTGGATTATCACGAGTGACCAAAAAAAAAAAAAAAAACAGAGAAAAGAAAAGAAGGGCCGTGACTGTCTAACACCATTTTTGAAAAGGTATAATAAAAGAACTTTCATAAAGGAATCCAGTCCTACTATTTAAATAAAAGAAAATAATACAAAAAGGTCCATAAATTTTGACCCAATATGCAGTATAATTATTGAACTTTAACCTAATAATCAATGTGGTCTATGAAATTTTGATTTGTTCAACGTGATTCCTGAACTATTGGTACATGTTTAATATAGTTCCCAAATCATATGAAAATATTTAATATAATCTTTCCATTAATTTAAAATGAACATGTATCAAAAGTTTAGAAATTGCATTATACAAATTAAATGTTCATGTATCACATTGCATATTTGGCCAAAATTTTGGACAACTTGTTTCATTTTTCCAATAAATAACTTTAGAAAATCGATTACCAAAAATTATAGAAAAAAATTGATATGGTCTTAAATGACCTTACGTAAATTTTTAGAGATATAAGATATTTAATAGCAAATAAAAGCTAAAAGTAAGAGTAAAGGCCAAAAGGTGAGACAGTTGAAGAGACCGGCGCACCATCTTTTTCGTGATGAAGTACTGAAGTTAAGATAAACTCCACAACTTAAATTGGATGGACTCAACAAGAAGAAAACTCGTACTTCTTTCGGATAAGTTTGACCTGTCAATGGTACTTCTCACCACAAATTTCATGGAACTCGTACTTCTTTCGGATAAGTTTGACCTGTCAATGGTACTTCTCACCACAAATTTCATGGAGATTAAATAGTGGAGCACTTGAAGTTTCAGAAATTAGACTAAGACATACAAAGTCGATAAATTGAAAAACAAGGCCCGTCCAAACATTTGGAGAAAGTCTCCATGAAATTACTTGGACTTTAGGATAGTGGATTTTCCATTCAAGGCATCGACTAACTGAGCCCAAGCAACACTTGATTCCTCATGAGAGAGTTCCACTGCTTGGCACAGTATTCGAGTGTGATCATTCAATAAGATGACCATTTAGAGGAGGATCTCACCCCCATGATATTCTTCATGGCACATTTCCTAATCGAAGTAGGATTTGGAGCTGTACCAATATAATTTCATTCACGACAGGGGATTTGAGATTCCCTTATGTGGGAGTAAAGAATATATAAAGATTTGGAACTCCAAGAGAGAAAAAAATCCAAATTTGCAATGACCAGTTTGTGAGGATAAATACTTATCGCTTTTTTCAAGGGGGGAGACACAGCAATCCACATGGGAGGATGAATAATTTGGTAGGAGGAGAGTCCGTTTTCACTTATTTCAGAGGAGAAGACATAGCTCTTTACAAAGAAGTATAAATAGCTATTCAGTGAATGAATAATGTTTGTATCAGATTTTGCAATTCCTTAATTGAACTTGAGCCTCGATGCAGTATGGACAGTCCGTAATTATCCTTCTCCAAAATGCTTCCAAGCACGCATAGCAGTCTGAATGAGATTACATGTTGCATGACCGTAACAATTGTCGTCATTCTCCGTGGACCGGCAGTACCTATCAAAATCCGAATCTGTCGTCTAATCATATAAACACCCGAGAACGTGGCTGACGTTGTAATTGTATGAACTAGATGGCGAATATGTTGCTCCATTGCATATTTTGTTCACGAGAGTGGTGTCTCGATTCCTTCTTGCGACAGTGAAAATAGAAAAAATCTTGCTGCGATCCTTTGAAAAGTGGCCAATTTGCTGACTTTTAATTGTGTATCTATAGCTAATCAGCTTGGCTATATAATGGGGTTATTCTTGAAATTATCTCCACAAATTTCCAGATTACTTTAGTCAGCAGATCCGAGGAGTGCTTCCTCGAAATCGATCGAAGTTCAACTTCTTATGTTAATCTTATTGTCGGTCATTCGGCTGGGCAATGAGAATGATAATAATATAAACTGCTACTGCATCCAAACCTTTTCTAAGATTAGTAAAGTTCTATCACAAGAAAACTAGTATGAGTAAAAAATTCATATTATTATCATGTTTGTGTACTTCAAGATTTTATTAGCGAGATGAGTGGACATGCATTATATTATTCTTTAATCTTTTGAACAAAAAAAAATTATACGTAATGCATTTTTTAAAAAGTTCGAGGAACAACCATATAAAGTGACAAGTTACATATTAAACATAGATGGTGTCCCCAACTCTCTCGCATGAGTAGAGATTATCGCCACGCTCTCTAAAATGGGGTCAGTGAAAGGCTAATGTTACCATCATTTTCTTGGACTAGGG